>CM068302.1:28076956-29516714 GCA_034768395.1 Linum lewisii | reverse complement strand
CGCCAATTCCTTTCCTACCGAAACGCATCAGCCCTTTCCACGGCGACACCCTTCAAAAATACCTTTCTCCCGACATTGAAACTCAGCTCTCTAGCACGACCGTCGGCATACGCTTTTGCCTATCTTGAGCCGCTCTCAATCTCTCCTTGATAATCTTAACCCGATCAGCCGTCTCTTGCACAACTTGAGGACCCGACAACACCCTCGCACCTTCCCATCATCCCAACACAACGGCGTCCTACACTTCCTCCCATACAAGGCCTCAAAAGGGGCGGACTTCAAGCTACTATGGTACGAGTTGTTATAAGGCGAACTCATCAAAGGTAGCAATTCAGTCCAAGGGGTTTGAAACTCCATAGCACAGCTTCTCAGCAAACTCCTCCAAAGTAAGGATCGTTCTCTCCGATTGCCCATCCGTCTGAGGTGATACGCCGTCGAGAACTTGAGCTTAGTTCCCAACGCTGTATGCAGCCCTCCCAAAAATGAGACGTGAAACTCGGATCCCGATCAGAGACGATTGGATTGGGGAACCCCATGCAACCTTACCACCTCTTCTATATATAACTTTGCCAACACCTCCACACTAGGCTTAAAACCGAAGGGTATGAAATGAGCAACTTTCGTCAAACGATCGACTATTACCCACATGGCATCCTTCCCTCTCTAGTCGGTGGAAAACCCGATACGAAGTCCATGGTGATGTCCGCAAACTTCCACTCGGAATAGGTAGGGACTGAAGTAACCCACCCGGAGCTCTATGCTCCGCCTTAGCCCTCTGACAAACCAAGCAAGTCGCACAATAACGAGCCACATCCTTCTTCATTCCTGGCCACCAAAAACTTAACTTCAAGTCATTGTACATCTTTGTCATCCCGGGATTGCATAGCGTACATCGAGGAATGAGCCTCCTCCAAAATCCCCTTCCTCAATTCCTCTACTTCTGGCACCGCACACTCGACCACTTGCATTTCAGCAATCCGCCAACTACTTCAAATCCATTATCCATGCCTTTTTCAACTTCCCCTCGAATGGCCACCAGAGTAGCATCCTTGAGCTGCTCCTCGCCGATCCTATCATTCAGCATAGGCCTAATGTTGAGCTTGGCAAGCAAACTTCCCACATCATCTAACTGCATCTCTACCCCTAAAGCTCTAAGATCCACCAACTCCTTTCGACTTAAAGCATCCGCAACCACATTAGCTTTACCAGGTGGTAGTCAATGGTACAGTCATAATCCTTCAAGAGCTCCACCCAACGCCGTTGCCTACCATTCAGCTCCTTTTGGATCCATAAGGTTCTTAAGACTCTTGTGATCGGTCATGATCCTAAACGTCTCACCATACAAATAATCCCTCCACAACTTCAAGGCGACACCACTGCAGCTAACTCCAAATCGTGGGTTGGGTAGTTCACCTCATGCACCCTAAGCTGTCGGGAGGCATAAGCGACAACCTTCCCATTCTGCATCAAACACACAGCCCAACCCTTGCAAAGATGCATCGCTAAAACACCAATACTCTCCACCTTCTACGGGTTTAAGGTCAAACACCGGAGCTGAAGTCAACCTCTTCTTCAACTCCTCAAAGCTCCTCTGACATTCCTCGCTCCACTTATACTTCGACTCCTTCCTCAACAGCTTATGTAAAGGAGACGCTATGGTAGAGAACCCTCTACAAACCTTCGGTAGTAACCAGCTAACCCCAAGAAGCTCCTCAGTTGCGACACATCTCTAGGTGGAGCCCAAATTAACCACCGCTTCAATCTTCTTTGGGTCAACCTCCACGCCTCTCTTAGATACCACATGCCCGAGGAACAACACTTCCTCCAACCAAAGGCACACTTCGAAAACTTGGCAAAAAGTTGCTGCTCCCTCAACTTATGAAAGACAATCCTCAAGTGCTCCTCATGCTCCTCCCTAGTCTTAGAATAAATGAGGATATCATCGATGAACACTATCACGAACTTATCCAAATATTCGTGGAAGACCTTGTTCATGAGAGCCATGAACGCGACGGGAGCATTGGTGAGACCAAACGGCATTACCAGAAAACTCGTAGTGTCCATAGCGGGTCCTAAAGGCTGTCATTGGCACCGATCCTTCCTCCACCTTCAACTGGTGATAACCCGACCTCAAGTCTATCTTCGAGAACACCTCAGCCCCTTGCAATTGATCGAAGAGATCGTCTATCCTTGGAAGTGGGTAACGATTCTTGATCGTCGCCTTTTTCAACCGCCTATAGTCAATAACATCCGCATCGACCCATCCTTCTTCTTCACAAACAACACCGGTGCCCCCACGGTGATACACTTGGGCGGATGAACCCCCTTATCCAAGAGCTCCTGCAATTGCTCCTTCAACTCCTTTAACTCCGCCGGTGCCATGCGATAAGGTGGAATAGAGATTGGAGCAGTTCCCAGGGACCAACTCTATATTGAACTCCACCTCACGCTCGATCGGTGCCCCAGGTAATTCCTCGAACACATCTGCGAACTCCCAAGCCACAAGCACCTTCTCCAACTCCCCATTCCGTTCAACTGACACTTGCACCAACAAAGCCTCACACCCTTCTTGAATCAGAGAAAAAGCTTGCATTGCTGAAATTACTCCCATAGGTGCGGACTCCCTCTTCCTAACCACCCTTGAACACCACCTGGCCGACACCTCCCACCTGAAGCAACACCTCCTTCTTCTGGCAATCAAGCAAGGCCCCATGCCTAGCCAACCAATCCATGCCGAGGATAACGTCGAATTCATTGAAAGGAAGCACCACCAGATCAGCCAAGAACTCTACACCTCCCACGACACTTTACACCCTCTACAGACTCTATCCACCCGAACAGAATCCCAAAGAGTTCTGACGCCCCAACTAACACCCAAACTACTAGCTACAACACCCAATTACTCATACATTTCTCAGATACAAAGGAATGGGTTGACCTGAATCAAACAAAGCGTAAACGGAAAGATCTAAGATGGAGATCATACCGGTCACCACGTCGTTCGCATTCTCTGCCGCACCCTTGGTAAGAGCATAAAGCCTCCCTTGCTCCCCTCCAGCTCCAACAGGTGTGGCATTAGCTCCCGTTCCTCGACCAGCACTCGCAGCCCCTCGCCCCATACTGCCTCCAACTCTGCCTCCATAGCTCCTAATTGGAGCCCTAGGCCCCTGCACCGATCCCACAGACTGTGCTGGTGCAGCACTCCTCCTCGGACAGATGTTTACTCCTATGACCCGGCTGTCCACAAGTGTAGCAGGTCACCGGAGCTGGTCTCAGTAAATGACATTCCCCAAAATGTGGCTTCTTGCAGATACCACACATCGGCAACCCTCTCGATGCTCCACTTCCACTCGCCGGTCCCGCCCTACGGCAGGTAGCACTCCTATGACCGGGGAGGCCACAAGTATAACAAACCATCACACCCCTCTGCGGAGCAGACCGCGCACCTCGAAAGTCGGAGTAGATGTCTGGGCCCTCTTAGCCGGGTGGCTATGAGTGACCGAGGGAGAAGGCTTGAGTCGACGCCTTCCGCTTCTTCTCTTCCTTCTTCTTGTTCTCCAGCCTTTCCCTTTCCAGAGCCGCTGCCTTAACTGACACAAGGCTCCCCAAATCAGCGGTGGTGACTCCCTCCTGGATCTCCACTCTCAACCCGTTCTTGAACTTGGTAATGAGTTTCCTCTCCCGGTTGGCCCGCTCATCATACCACTTAGAGAGAGAAGTGAACTCTATGTAATATGCCAGAACGGACTTCTCCCCTTGCTCCAAACTCATGAACTCCTTGGCTTTCTCTTCACGCCAAAGGTCGGGCAGAACTGATCACGAAACACCTCCACAAACTCATCCAACTCCATCTCTGGCGGAACCACTCGACTCTGCGGCATCGACTTCCACCAATTCAAAGCATGACCCCTAAACAGGAAGGCCATTGCTTGCACCTTAAGCTCCTCATCAAGTCCCATCTGCAGGAACTTGTACTCACATTCCTGAAGCCACTGCTCCGCCACCTCAGGATCAGCTACCTCACCGCTTAAACTCCCCAAAGTTCCATCCCTTCAACAGACTCGGTTGGAACCTAGGAGCTCCTCCTCCAAAACCCGAGTTCCGGTGGACCTACTTCCCATTGCTTGACTGGATTCACTACAGGAGGACATTAAAATTTCAGTTGACCGCTCAAGAAACTTCAGAAAACTCAATTCATCACTTGATTTCAAAACATCCCACCCATTTAAAACAGTTTGACAAAAGCCCTTGGAATGTCGGTCCCATACCGATGTCTCATCCTCCCTCCCAACGAGGTTAATTACTCCCAAAGAAGAGAAGATATTCAACCGGTACAGCAGCGACGAACCAGGCTCTGATACCATTTGTAACACCCAACCCGAATCAGCTCGGTGAAACCCGAGGTTGAACCGGTATCGGGTATTACCCAGTGAAAACGACAGAGATAACAATCAAAAACCAAACTTTAAATAAGAGTTTAAGTGAGAGGCCTCCATAAAACCTGAAAACATAAACTGTTTACAACTCCAAATGCAACATAAACCCATAAAATCCAACGTCACCAGAAAGATACATAAATCCCGGTAAAACCCCCAAAATGTTCTAAGTCAACTGAAATATAAAAATAGGTCAACTCCAAGTCGTCACCAGTCTTCACCTCATAGCTTCAGCCCAGCATTTCTCGGAATCCACCCTCAACTCTGGCACCACACCACTCTCTCTAGCCACGAGATCCTGAAAGGGAGAAAGGGATCAATTTCCTATTGAAATTGAGTGAACCCACTGGGCCTACCTACACGTCGTCCTACTCTATGGAGCGGTCCCAACTCCGCACAAGACATACAACAATGGAACCAACCCAACCTCCCTTTCCATATTTTAACTCCCTAAAAGCAGTCTAGGTGATCACGTTGGTCAGTTCTCGTTCTCAAGCACAAATCATAGCGATAGAATCACACAGAAGTAATACATCAATCCACAGCACACACAGCATCATCACAACACATCCATCAATCAAGTCACTACCACAACCACAAGCACACGAGCATTCACATTCATATTATCTAGGTGAGTTATTAGGCGCCAAGGAGTTATCCACACCACCACCGTCGGCCATCACACATCCAGACGCATCCACTAGGGATCCTTCCACAAAGGAGAACGACATCCGACGCATCCTCAAGGGATCCTTCCACTAAGGAGAACGACAACCATCCTTGATATCCAACCAAGGGATTCACCCCAGTGAATCTGACTCAAACCCTCAGTATTTCAGGTGGGGCAGTGTGGGCTCCTTCAGGTTCTACTTTCACATACAAGTTTTTAACATGGAACTTCCAACCCATCACAATTCATCCACAACCCACAACCCAATTCACACCACCCACATTATAACGCCATTCACCACGCACACGTGTTCCATCCAATCCACGCCCCTGTCACATCTCAACCACAAACAATAAAGGTAACCGGCTAGCTCACCGGCCACCCCCACCTGCAAGTACAGGGGAGGCCATGTCATGAGTCTAGGGGTCACCCACCTGTTCCTCTTATTCAGAGCGACCCCACATTGGCAGGGCAACTCTCCTGCATCCACAACCGACAATTCATAATATCATAGCACCCGCACTCATTTCCCCAACATCCTAATTCTCATTCCTAAGTCAATCCATTACTTAGTTCACTTCAGTTCACACCCAACCCCAAATCATATCAATCAACAACAACAATCAATCACGGTAATCAACATTAGCAATCAAGCACATTCACAGAACAGTTTATCCCCTTTTACGCTCATAATTTTCATGCATAACCTAGGTTTTGTTCTAGGTCCAATTGAAACTCCTCACGCTGCCCAAACTACTTACACAACGCTAAGCCCTCACCTGGAATAGAAGACGAGGCTCTAATCGTCTTCTAGTTCCCCAGAAACTCGATTTCCAACCACCAAACTCGTAGCTCTACCCTTCCTTACTGCTCACGACCTACACCCAGAAACCCAAAATCGAGGTTAGCGATCTCTTCTCCTCGTCGCTACGAATCCATAGCAACAAACGGAACTCAATTCCGACCTCTACAGCTCCCGGAATCACCCTTCGAAGGTTGCTTGAAGTTGGTTCGTCAATGGTTTTCGGGGAGAGAGAAAGGGAAACGAAAATACGGATTTCTGTGCAATTTCCGTCCTTTTATGCACAAAATGTGCGCCTGGCATGTCAAAATGTGCGCCGGCGCACATTGACCCCCAAAAGGCGCACATTTTGAATATTCCGCCGAAAGTTTGCTGAATTAATTGAAAAGTGCGCCTGACACTTCTAAATGTGCGCCCGCGCACATTAGGGCCCAAAATGAGCACTTTTGGTACTGTACACAGTTCCCCTCTTTTGCAACTTCAACCCGGCACACACCCAAACGTCCCAAACCTCAAGAGACCCTCTTAAGTACCGTTTCCGGCACTCTAGTCACCCAGACTTGAGTTCTAACCCGTTCGGTTGGGCGGGGATGTTACAAGTTGGGTCAAAGGGAAACCCGTAATCCACTTTTTCATGCCATAACTCATGTATTTATTAATTCCTTGTGTAATTAAGTTTAATTATACTCATTGGTCTTTACTATGTTACTAATTAGTAGAAGTGACTTAATATGCAAATACATACCAACAAAATTTAACATAGTTTAATCTTATAACAAATAACTTTTAATTCAATAGTTAAATAAGTTTTCAAATTCTATGACATTTTAAGTAGGGATATTTTTAGGGATTTTGAAGTAAAAAATTAAAACTATGTTCGACGTGCAACACAACTGGTCAAAACAACTAAAACACATCAATTATGAAATCATAATCAAACATCCAAAAACATGCACATGTGGCAAAAAATGTAACAAATTTCACTTAATGAGGAATGATCAATCAGATAATTAGGGTCATAATATTGCTATAAGCACTTATTCATGCAACAATTAATTTCAAATGCAACATAAATGTCTTTGTATAAGTAGTTAAGACATAAAATCAAATAGCATTGTCACTACCACTGAGCCACTTTTCGAAGAAAATGCTATATTTTTATTTTTGTCGTGGAAGAATAATTAATAAGCATCCAATGATAAAGATAAGATTTTGGAGAGGCGAATTATGCAGTTTTGACTTATCAATGTGCTTATTTTGTTCATATAAGTTTTGTATAAATATATTTATTTTTATCACCCTTTGTGGATGATTTGTTTTTGTCTTATAATTTTGGATGTGATTATTTCTAGGCATAGGTTGATAATAAGTAAGTCATGTTATGTTATGTACTTTACTCCGTTCGGCTATCACCATTCACATCACATAAAAAAATGTTGTACATGATAATGAATATATGTCATCTAAGATAATTATATTCGTATATATATAGTGGTTTAGTAATATAATTATATACGTACATTCATAAAATACAAATACTTTTGACCTTGCACTATAATTTGGTGTTATTTAAAATTTATTAAAGAAGTAAATATAAATATAAATTAGAAATAAGATACTTAATGCGAAAATAAGGGAAAACTTTATTGAAATAAATATTGCTTTATCCTCACCCTTGTCTCGCATCGATATTGTGTGGTGCATAGTATAACCAAAGAAAAATGATGAATTCAAAAGGGATAATAGCGAGAGTTTGAATCAATGATAAATTAACACCTAACAACAGACCCAGATTTGGGAAATATGCACCAGCACCATCCCAATGCGGTGCAATTATAAGGAGTGCATCCTTTTCTTGCACAAACAACATTGCAATCTTCTATCTTTTTACATGGTTTGTATTGTGTCTCCCCAACTCTCCGACGATGACTTCAATGTCGTCCATCCGAGAGTAGGTGTTCTTTGTTCTCCTGCCTGAATCCCTTCCACGGTACCTACTCCAAAAAATCCATCACATAATCAATTATAATTATAGCTTTACTTAATTCACAAAAGATAATAGGAGATAGAGAATGCTTACAAAAGGAGATGACTAGCAACATGAAGATAATTGATAGCTTAAATGATGCTCTATTCATTTTGATTTTGATATTATTTCAAGAATTACTAACTTTCTCTCTTTTATTTGAAACGAATATTTTTCTCTTGTTGTGTACCATTTAATTATCAGAACACACACACATATATATAATACTAGCTGAATTTTTTTATTTTGCTTATTGTTTTGGAACGATATCTTGATTACCATAAAATGAATCCTTGTTAATATGTTAGTTAGGCAATTCAAAATTTTATCTATATTTGTTCACTCAATTCTATACATGACGAGTTTTCAAAACATAATGTTAATTGTTAAAATTTCCTTTAATAATATAATTAGATGAATTTTAAACCAAATAAGGTACATAATCTTTCTTAACTACCTTCTAATTTCATAAATCGTAGTTCCTAAAGAATTTCAAACCAAACAAGATACATGAACTTCTTGGAGTGTTATTAAACAAAATCTCCATTTTACTAAATGTATTCTACTTTTTTATAAATACCTACTATTATATCATTAATAATTAATGTATTCCATTGTTTGCTAACACACCTCATTTTTTCATATAGTCCGTTTTCACTAATAAAGTCCACGTTTTTGTGCAATTCATTTTTACCGACAAATTCTAATGCAGTTTGTTTATAAGAGAAAGTTCAAATGTTACCAACATGTTTCGTATTTTTTATATTTATAGTATAATAATTTTGAAGAATTATAAATTATTTAAAAATCTTCAAATAAAGGTAAATATTTGTTGAAAACTGATAATATGTGTATCTTTCAAATATTATAATAAAAAATAGAATATATTTGAAACTCCAATACATTTGATGTCTTTCGTATAGTTTTTTATTATAATATTCAAAAGAAATATAATGTGTAGTATCCTGTCTCAAACAACCTAACGAATATGCATACAACTTTCCGAAGGAGCAAAAAACTAGTGTTGAATTTGACAAGTTAATCCTTGGAAGTGTAGCAATTGTTTGTTGGTGCTAATTTTAGGTAGTCATGGCCAACGGCTCACCCCATCATGTGTTTCTCTTGGACAAGAGTAGTTGACTCCGGACAACAACATTCATTGTAGGGACACAATGAGCGTTGTCGACAAATGGGTACAAACCCATATGATAAGGCTTTTTTAAATAAGTAGTTCATTTTTATCTTCTCTCGGCATCGTTGCAACCCTCTCCAACTTAGAAGGGTATTTGTGAACAAAACCTCACCTGTCTACCTTCAAACTTCAGGTAGAAGGTTACTGAAGCATGTGGACCAAAGCCACGTCATTGATTCTAGGTAAGGATGTCTCGAATCAACCTCTCAAATATGGGTTCCAGAGTTAGTTCTTGCAAATGCAGTTATCCATGTATGTACAAATAGAATATAAGGAAGCAAAGACACAATCACACACCAAAATGAAATAAATGACCTTATATCTACAACATTGTCAACAACATAAAAAATGCCTCTATTGTGTAGGTGATTTATGAGGTACAACTTACATTTTAACTATGTATATTGCTTATGACTTAGGCGACATATGTTTAATGTGGTGCTAGCATGATATTTTAGTCAACAAAAATATCACGTGTCTTGATAATTGCCTAATTATCTGGCGAGATAGCTAAATCACCAAATAGACCGACAGCATATATGTTTAGTCAACAAAAAACACTAGTTTGAAAATTGACTCAGTGAGTACCTTATTTGTAACTGGAATTTTATAGGGCCCAAATTTGAGAAAAAATCTAACTAGATGGGTTCGAAACCACATTAGTTGGGTCAAAGGGAAACCCGTAATCCACTTTTTCATGCCATAACTCATGTATTTATTTATTCCTTGTGTAATTAAGTTTAATTATACTCATTGGTCTTTGCTATGTTACTAATTAGTAGAAGTGACTTAATATGCAAATACATACCAACAAAATTTAACATAGTTTAATCTTATAACAAATAACTTTTAATTCAATAGTTAAATAAGTTTTCAAATTCTATGACATTTTAAGTAGGGATATTTTAGGGATTTTGAAGAAAAAAATTAGAACTATGTTCGACGTGCAACACAACTGGTCAAAACAACTAAAACACATCAATTATGAAATCATAATCAAACATCCAAAAACATGCACATGTGGCAAAAAATTTAACAAATTTCAGTTAATGAGGAATGATCAATGAGATAATTAGGGTCATAATATTGTTATAAGCACTTATTCATGCTACAATTAATTTCAAATGCAACATAAATGCCTTTGTATAAGTAGTTAAGACATAAAATCAAATAGCATTGTCACTACCACTGAGCCACTTTTCGAAGAAAATGCTATATTTTTTTTTTTGTCGTGGAAGAATAATTAACAAGTATCCAATGATAAAGATAAGATTTTGGAGAGGAAAATTATGCAGTTTTGACTTATCAATGTGCTTATTTTGTTCATATAAGTTTTGCATAAATATATTTATTTTTATCACCCTTTGTGGATGATTTGTTTTTGTCTTATAATTTTGGATGTGACTATTTCTAGGCATAGGTTGATAATAAGTAAGTCATGTCATGTTATGTATTTTACTCCATTAGGCTATCACCATTCACATCACATAAAAAAATATTGTACATGATAATGAATATATGCCATCTAAGATAATTATACTCGTATATATATAGTGGTTTAGTAATATAATTATATACGTACATTTAGAAAATACAAATACTTTTGACCTTGCACTATAATTTGGTGTTATTTAAAATTTAATAAAGAAGTAAATATAAATATAAATTAGAAATAAGATACTTAATGCGAAAATAAGAGAAAACTTTATCGAAATAAATATTGCTTTATCCTCACCCTTGTCTCACATCGATATTGTGTGGTGCATAGTATAACGAAAGAAAAATGATGAATTCAAAAGGGATAATAGCGAGAGTTTGAATCAATGATAAATTAACACCTAACAACAGACCCAGATCTGGGAAATATGCACCAGCACCATCCCAATGCGGTGCAATTATAAGGAGTGCATCCTTTTCTTGCACAAACAATATTGCAATCTTATATCTTTTTACATGGTTTGTATTGTGTCTCCCCAACTCCCGACGATGACTTCAATGTCGTCCATCCGAGAGTAGGTGTTCTTTGTTCTCCTACTTGAATCCCTTCCACGGTACCTACTCCACAAAATCTATCACTTAATCAATTATAATTATAGCTTTACTTAATTCACAAAAGATAATAGGAGATAGAGAATGCTTACAAAAGGAGATGACTAGCAACATGAACATAAATGATAGCTGAAATGATGCTCTATCCATTTTGATTTTGATATTATTTTCAAGAATTACTAACTTTCTCTCTTTTATTTGAATACGAATATTTTTTTTCTTGTTGTGTACCATTTAATTATCGGAACACACACACATATATATACTACTAGCTGAATTTTTTATTTTGCTTATTGTTTTGGAACGATATCTTGATTACCATAAAATGAATCCTTGTTAATATGTTAGTTATTTAATTCAAAATTTTATCTATATTTGTTCACTCAATTCTATACATGACGAGTTTTCAAAACATAATGTTAATTGTTAAAATTTCCTTTAATAATTTAATTAGATGAATTTTAAACCAAATAAGGTACATAATCTTCTTAACTACCTTCTAATTTCATAAATCGTAGTTCCTAAAGAATTTCAAACCAAACAAGATACATGAACTTCTTGGAGTGTTATTAAACAAAATCTCCATTTTACTAAATGTATTCTACTTTTTTTTACAAAAACTTACTATTATATAATTAATAATTAATGTATTCCATTGTTTGCTAACACACTTCATTTTTTCATATAGTCCGTTTTCAATAATAAAGTCCATGTTTTTGTGCAATTCATTTTTACCGACAAATTCTAATGTAGTTTGTTTATAAGAGAAAGTTCAACTGTTACCAGCATGTTTCTTATTTTTTATATTTATAGTATAATAATTTTAAAGAATTGTAAATTATTTAAAAATCTTCAAATAAAGGTAAATATTTATTGAAAACTTATAATTTGTGTATCTTTCAAATATTATAATAAAAAATAGAATATATTTGAAACTCCAATATATTTCATGTCTTTCGTATAGTTTTTTATAATAATATTCAAAAGAAATATAATGTGTAGTATCCTGTCGAATATGCATACCAACTTTCCGAAGGAGCAAAAAACTAGTGCTGAATTTGACAAGTTAATCCTTGGAAGTGTAGCAATTGTTTGTTGGTGCTAATTTTAGGTAGTCATGGCCAACGGCTCACCCCAACATGTGTTTCTCTTGGACAAGAGTAGTTGACTCCGGACAACAACATTCATTGTAGGGACACAATGAGCGTTGTCGACAAATGGGTACAAACCCATATGATAAGGCTTTTTTAAAATAAGTAGTTCATTTTTATCTTCTCTCGGCATCGTTGCAACCCTCTCCAACTTAGAAGGGTATTTGTGAACAAAACCTCACCTGTCTACCTTCAAACTTCAGGTAGAAGGTTACTGAAGCATGTGGACCAAAGCCACGTCATTGATTCTAGGTAAGGATGTCTCGAATCAACCTCTGAAATATGGGTTCTAGAGTTAGTTCTTGCAAATGCAGTTATCCATGTATGTACAAATAGAATATAAGGAAGCAAAGACACAATCACACACCAAAATGAAATAAATGACCTTATATCTACAACAATTGTCAACAACATAAAAAATGCCTCTATTGTGTAGGTGATTTATGAGGTACAACTTAATTTTTAACAATGTATATTGCTTATGACTTAGGCGACATATGTTTAATGTGGTGCTAGCATGATATTGGTGCTAGCATGATATTTTGGGACTCACAATTTCACGCGTCTAGATAATCGCCTAATTGTCCAGCAATATTGCTAAATCGCCAAATAGACCGATAACATAAATGTTTAGTCAACAAAAAGCACTAGTTTGAAAATTGACTCAGTGAGTACCTTATTTGTAATTGGAATTTTATAGGGCCCAAATTTGAGATAAATTCTAAATGGATGGGATTCGAAACCACATTTGTTGGGTCAAAGGGTAACCCGTTATCCTCTTGTGCATGACCTAGCTCATGTATTTATTTATTCATTATGTAATTAAGTTTAATTATACTCATTGGTCTTTACTATGTTACTAATTAGTAGAACTAACTTAATAGGCAAATACATACCAACAAAAATTAACATAGTTTAATCTTATAACAACTAACTTCTAATTCAATAGATAAAGAAGTTCAAATTCTATGACATTTTAAATGTTGTAGTACTTGAATGGTTAATTAGTTTTTTTTCACATTAAGTTTGTATATGATATAACATATGGTACAATGCATACTGGTTTTGTTGTGGATGACATATATTGATATAATGTATATTGGTTTTATTATGGTTAGTTAGTTTTTTATGACATGTGTGAACTCAAAATAGAAATAGGCTGTAGAAATGAATAAATTTTATGCTATTTGTGTAGGTTGAAGAGTATGAGAATATGTGTAAATACGAATAGGTCATGTCCAATTATTTTTCAAATTATACATTCATCTATACCAATGTTTACAATCTAAAGGCTTAGTAGGAAAATATGAAAAAAAAATTCTTACTTTCTCCTAGCTAAATCTAAAATAGGTAAATAAGATCAACAAATCTTTCTATATCCTAAATCAACGTCATTATTCAACACATATAAATACTAATCTATATCTCCCTCTTTTTAACCATCACAATTAGGTTAAGTGATGGATAAGTCTTGGATGACTTTACCTCGTAATCACCCTCAATATCTTGCTGGTTTGGAGAAATTCTTGGATTTTGCTTTCGCACATAGTAAGGGTGGAAATGTAATATCTTGTCCTTGATCTAAATGCAAATTGAACAAGAGCTATGACAGAGACACGGTTTTCCATCATTTGTTAAGAAAACCGTTTCTTCATAACTACACATTCTGGTATATATATCGTGAAGCAGCGAAGGTAGGACAAACATCATTTACGCCAAATACTGGTAATAATCATATTGTTACTACCAGTGGTCCGCTACCAATGGAGATTACCGTTCAATCTAGTCATGTAGAGGCCATGCATGATCTAGTGAATGATGCATTTGGTGTGATTAGACCAGAAAGTCTAATTGTGAATGATCCTATAATTAATCCAGATGTTGATCCAGAAATGACAACAAATAATGATTTTCAGCAAGGCGCAACCAATCCAGATCATGAAGACTTCCTTCGTTTATTGAGGGATGGAGAAGAACCATTATATGATGGGTGTAAGAACTTCTCAAGGTTGTCATTTCTGACACGTCTGTTCCATATCAAATACATGCATAAAATCAGTGACAAAGCAATGGAGATGATATTGGAACTTTTGCTTGAAGCATTTGAGACAGCTTGAATTCCAAAACTATTTATGAGGCTAACAAAACAATGAAAACTCTGGGGTTGACATATATGAAGATACATGCATGTCAGAATGATTGCATGTTGTATTGGGGCGATGCTCTAGACGATCAAGTGTGAAGAGTTTGGAATTTTCCTAGATACAAGAAGACAAAGACTGGAAGTGAAGTAACGAAAAAGAGGAAGCTGATCCCAGCCAAGGTTTTTTGTTACTTCCTTCTAATTCCTCGATTAAAGAGGATGTTTATGTCTTCGAAGTTGGCTGAGGATATGGTCTGGCATTTGGTAGCGGGTCAAACCGATGATGGTATTGTTCGACACCCACGTTATTCAAAAGTGTGGAAGGATTTTGATCTGAGATACCCCGAATTTGCAAGTGATCCAAGAAATGTACGCCTAGGGCTTGCGAGTGATGGTTTCAACCCATATGGTAACATGGGAACTAGCACCAGCATTTGGCCTGTGGTTCTCGTGCCGTGCAATACCGCCCCTTGGTTGTGCATGAAGTATACAAGTTTAATGCTAAGTAGCACCACTCCTAGAAAAACACAACCAGGAAATGACATAGATGTCTATCTTGGTCCTTTGATTGATGAATTGAAGAGTTTGCGGGATGGGGTCGAGGCATATGATGCTGGAAAGAACGAAATGTTTACACCGAAGGCAACTCTAATGTGGACTATTAGTGACTTTCCTGGTCTAGACAATTTGTCCGGTTGGAACACTCACACTGCTCACGCGTGTCCGACTTGCAATTTCGACACGACACCGTTTCGGACCCCAAAAAGTGGGAAGAATTGTTTTATGAGTAGTCGTAGATTTCTACCACTTGGTCATCGCTTTCAGAATCAGAGAGCTCGGTACAACGGTAATACAGAGTTGAGGGAGCTGCCTCATTTATTATCTGGGACTGAAATCTTGGCGTAAGTAAAAGATATAGACATCACATTTGGGAAGGTTGTAGATCCGAAAACAGGGAAGAAACGACCACGTTCAGCCACCAAGGACACCCAATAGTGGAGGAAGCGTAGTATATTCTTTGATCTTCCATACTGGCAATTCAATCTTATACGCCATAATCTTGACGTGATGCATATTGAGAAGAATATTTGTGACAACAATCTATACACACTCATAAATGACAAAGGACGCAGCAAAGACAATTTAAAAGCAAGAGAAGATTTGGTGGAAATGAATATCAAAAGAGATTTGCGGCCATTATAGAATGGTAAATGTCCAGGGTTATTTACTTTTGCCAAACAAGAGATTGATCTCATGCTTCAAACTCTTAAGTCGTCGTCTATTCCTGATGGATATTTGAGTAATATATCGCAGTGTGTGGATTTGGTTCAGAGAAAGATAGTTGGCTTGAAAAGTCATGACTGTCACGTGCTCTTGCACGAAATGATGCCTGTTGCGTTACATAATGTAATGCCAAAACAAGTCGCAAAAGTCTTTGTTGAATTCAGCTCATGTATCAAAGCGTTGACCGCCAGAGCTGTCAACATTGTCGAGATGAATACAATTCAAGAGACGTTGGCTATGGCTTGCTGTCATATGGAGATGTATTTTCCACCTGATTTCTTCACTATAATGGTTCATCTCGTACTGCAGCTAGTTGAGGAAGTTCGCTTTGGTGGACCGGTTCAGTACCGATGGATGTATCCTATAGAAAGATTCCTAGGGAAACTAAAGGGGTTTGTCGGCAATAGGGCACACCCAGAAGGATCAATTGCAGAAGGTTGGATTAAAGATGAAATGTTCACATACACGTCCTTGTATTTGGATGATGCTATTGAGACACGATTCAATCGTCCTACACGAGTACATGAACCTAATGATGAACCAGGAAGTAACGACTCTTTGTTGTTCCCTAGTATTGGAAAACCAAGTAGTGCACCAGCGTTGAAGAAGTTAACAGACACATCGCTACTTCAAGCCCATCAACATGTTTTGTTCAATTCTGAGGGAATTGATCGTTTCCTGAAGTGAGTGTATTCTGAATAATTCAGATTGCAATAATGTCGATATGCTTTCGAAACATATACATAATTTTGATGAGCATCCATTTGTTAATCATGATGCAGTCATTGTAGGGACATCACAAGGTTGAAGTACAAAGGAACTAGAGCGCAACAGAGAGCTGCAGCTGAAATAGAGAAAACTGTGCATCGAGATTTCCCTACCTGGATTCGTGGAAGGGTGAGGATTGTACCATAATTATTTGGTATTCACTATGTATTTGCAGCTCTAATTATGTTATCCATCTTGTAGATCATTAATGACCAACTGGAGAACACTCAAGTGATATGCACTTGTTAGTACGAGGGGCCCTTTTATGCAACAAGTTACACATCGTACGATGTGAATGGGTACAGATATCACATCGTAGGATGTGAAATGACGCGAAGAACACAAAATAGTTGAGTGTTTGTCGATTCGGAAACCCAAAGTTATGCAAGTTCTTCTAATACTCGACCAGTTGAGGGCTTAGTCCCCTACTATGGAAAACTAGAAGAAATTATACAATTGAACTACAATGGATGATATGTTGTGTTGTTTAAGTGTAAATGGGAAAATAAACTTACTGGTAGAGGATACAAGATAGATGACATGGGGTTCAAATGTGTGAATTTTGAGAATCCAATTCACACAGGTGCACAAGCAAATGATGAACCATATGTCTTAGTAGGTCTTGCTAAAATGGTTTACTACGCCGATGATTTGAAGGAAAACGGCTAGTGTATTCTAATTTACATTAAACCCAGGGACTTGTACAATATGGGTGACAGGTTGAACTATGTCTGTGATTTACTCAAAAGACAAGACTTACCTGTTGTTGGAGAAAGACATAACTTAACACTTGTTAGTCCAAGAGTAGATGCAGATTTCGAATAAATATACTACATTTGACACTACATTTATGTCTTCAAATTGGACAATTATATATGCTTTTAATTTATCATTCTTATTGCAGTTGGTGGAGATGGCAGATGTGATGCCTGGTGGGGCTGCGATGGGTGGTGGCGCCACTAGAGATGGGGTGATGAAAATCGCCGTCCGAAGAAGCCCCCTCCTGAAGATTACAAACTCCACATGATTGGTAAGTTAAAAAATAGTCATATACGTACTTAACACTCTTAGTACTTAACATTCATTGTAGGGACACAACAAGTGTTGTCGGCAACTAGGTACAAACCCACATGATGATTTTTTTTAAATAAGTAGTTCATTTTTATCTTCTCTCGGCATCGTTGCACCCCTCCCCAATTTAGGAGGGTTGATGAAGAGATTTTGGGCCCGAACACCAAATAAACCTGAGAGATCTCAGAGTCGTATTCCCACGGGTCTACTCAAGCTACATTACTCAGTTTAGTTCTGCTAGTCAGTGAAATCGTTTTGATCGAAGGTTTGATTAATTTAGAAAAATATAAAAACTAACTAACAACTAAAACACAAATCAACAAGTAGGATCAACGGTGGGGGAGAGGTCTTGCTTGGGTTTGTATCTTTCTAAGAAATTATGAGAAAACGCAGTTACAGAACTAGCAAGACATGGATGACAATCAGTTTTAGGTTCTAAAGGTTGGGTCGGTCGACTATACAACCAAGAACCACCTGCAACACACCCTAACTCGCATTCAACCAACAATCCAATAGGAAACTGAACAGAAACCCTAAAACAGAAGAACTGTAGAAAACCTAGAATTACAGGAAAGTCTAAGAACGGGGCGACAAGATAACAAAATAGATCATCAATCATCATTATTCCACAATCCAAAACATGTATTCAAAGTATTAACTAATAATCCCAAAAAATTCAACAAAACCCAAGCAAGAAAAGAAAACCTAGCTACTCATGAGATTAATCAAAAAAACGTTGCAAACCGCCGATTCATCAAGGTTGGCCTTGATTCCTCTACTATTTGAGCTGCTCTGCTGTCTTTCTCTCGCTGCCAATCCTCGTCCCCTGCTATTGGCCAAAGGCCGGAAATATGATCCCAAAATCCCTTGTGATGTCCGACTATCTCTGCTGTTCTTTTCTAATTTTCATATATCTGCTTCAGTCTCCCATCCCCAAATATATTTCTCCTGGCCACCACTTTAATTAATGATGATGGGCTTATAATATGATGATGGGCATCCTCTTAAAACCAAACCAACGCCTAAACACATGGCCCATGTGAACAAACTTTCACTTTAGTTATTTGATGATGATCTGAACCTTTCCCAAATCCAAATAAATCCAATGCTTTCTTTTTAATAATTCCCAGCTCATTTTGGTAAATTTACTTCCGTTCGATCACCAACATAGTATATATCCTGAAATGCATAAAAAACATGCAAAACAACATAAAATGGCCCAGAGGCCAAGGGAGAATAAAACACACATAAAACTCCCTCAATCATTGCAATAACACACCGAAAATGTCGTCTAATGAGGGACTGAATACGCCAAAATTTGAGTGCATCAAATCACCCCACACATAGACTTTTGCTTGTCCTCAAGCAAGAACTCTAACGCAACAATGCACAAACCTGAATGAGCAAACCGAAAACCTCTCGGATCCTAGAATGATGTATATGGTGCTTCTATCAAACAAGAGGATTACTCGATTGACCACACAGTTAAAACCAAACTCTACGAGAGTAAAAGAGGAACAAGACTTTAACGAGCTAGTGAACAACCTGACTTGATAAAGGCAAGACAATACTTACTTCCGCTACACTTACTCTAGGACGCAACCCGACACTTGCTAGATAAGGGGACACGACTTGAACAAAATTAAAGAGCATTTTTTTCTTTTTTTTCTTTTCTGTTTTTTTACATTTACTTTTAAATGGTCGGTACAGTGTGGATACTACCGGGTATGGAGCAGCCGGAAACCTTTAGAATTTCGCGTTATCCTAGACCCCAACCACGATCGGGAGTAGGTTAGAAGAAGAACGCCACACTGAGACTTCCCTTTGGGACTACAGCAATGGGCAGGCATGTATGCCAGCTCGTGAATCGACCCACAACTTCAATACCAAACCACTCATTTTTCAGATTTTCTCTGATTGGGAACATTAACAACAATTAAAAACATGAAATTAAAAGATCCCTTATCTAGACTCGATCATGGCATTGAACTAGAGAATTCGAGCATCAGACAGACCAAGTCTTCCACATTACCAAGTCAACTGTTCACTAACACGATAAGGGGGGTTCCTAGAATACTACAAGGAAGAAGAGTGATGGTCATAATACGAGTTATCACACACACATTTGGTTAGCTAAAAGCACCACATCAATCTCACCATATGGAAAATAGTCAGCCACTCAAGAAGATATTAAGCAATGCGAAGAGATACTTGGAAACGAGAATGGGAAGCAGTGAAAGAGTGAAAAACAAAGCACAATCACCACCCATTTAATGACAAGAACTCAATTAACCAACATGCATGCATTGCAACAAGATCACCCCACACTTAATATGGACATTGTCCTCAATTGACCAAAGCATAATGGGGATGATACAATGTACCTGGAATTGGCTAGTGGGAGGGTGAGGAGACAAGGTGAGCACCAATGATGACGACCTACACAATGAACAAACACAAAAGGAACAAACAGCACATAGAAAACTGACTCAAAAATCAAAACAGACTCCAGACATGGGCTGCCTCCCATGAAGCGCTCTTTCTTTAACGTCTTTGAGCTAGACGATACCTGGAGAATTAGCAGTCTCCATCCCATCCAAATAGCTCTTTATAATTCATGTCATCTCCAGACTTCAAGTAGAGGTGATCTGGGAATTGAACTTGAATACTTCCCCATTGTGGATGAGTGAACGGAATAACACCCATAGGAGAGGCATGAATCTTGATCTGGTTGTCAAGCCTAGGTAACTCTTCCTTCTTCTTCACTTGCTCAAGCATCATCAGCTCTTGGCGACTCCGCTTCCTTTTTCTCCTACTAAGCCGCTTCCGCTTGGTTGTCTTAATAGGTTCAGAGTCATTCGTAGTCGTCTCATCAGAAGAAAGCATGGAGTTCACTTTTTGACTAGTTGAAGCACTAACTACTTTAATCTCTTCAGTATGAAGGGGTACAGATTCAATCAGAGGGGTAGGAGTGGTGATGATCGTACCCATCAAAGGACTGAAAAACTCACCGTCATCCGAGCTCGGATAAAAAGGAAGCTCCTTCTTAATGTGCTGATATGCCTCTTCAGCCTCTTGAAGTTCCATGCACTGCTCTTCAACTGTCTTTATTGTCAATTTGAATTCCAAGTCATACAACCCATCACTAAGCTCTTTCACATTGCTAGACAAGTAATCAATTGCTCTTTTCTGCTTGTGCAACCCATCTTCCGATGCTTCTTTCTTCTTTCGCACATACGCCTCCAATGCATCAAATCATGCATTGGTAGTGGCCTCTAATGCGTCAAATCTAGTTTGAATCACTTTTGTCAAACTACTCAATAACTCCTCAACACTTGATGTTTGTTTGTTAGGCTGAGAGGCTTGATTAAGATGATTGCTAATTTCTTGTTGAGAACCAAAAGGATCATCATTTTCTTCCTTTAGCTTAGATATGATGAGATCCATGTTCTCACTCATTCTCTTGAGAGAAGCGTTAAGAGAAGCATTATCAGCTGCACCAGTAATAATCATCTTGGTCAACTCCTCAATCACGAAGGAACTAACTTGGTTTGTTGAGTCATAAGATTTAGGTTCTTCATAATAGCAAGATTGATCCTGTCGATTTTTATAACATGGATCCTGCATACTCCAGTTGCCAAAGCTGCCATAATCACCACTGTACTCATCATAAGAACCAATAAAAGATGGCAGAGAGACTTGAACTGATGGGAGATGACGGTTTTGTAACTCCCTAAGGAGAGATTCAAGTTGTGCATGAACATCCATACCCTGTCCTCCAAACAAAGTAGAAAAATCCAAGCAAACAACCAACAGAAAGGGTGAAGTAGAAAATGAAATATGAACAAGATGGAGATACAAAGCAAACTAAAAGATCAAATATGTACAAACAAGAAAGTAAAAACTGAGCTAGTAATCCTAAACCTTTCATGAAGTCAAGTAATGTCCCCGACAACGGCGCCAATTTGATGAAGAGATTTTTAGGCCCCGACACCGAATAAACCTGAGAGATCTCAGAGTCGTATTCCCACGGGTCTACTTCAGCTACATTACTCAGTTTAGTTCTGCTAGTCAGCGAAATCGTTTTGATCGAAGGTTTGATTAGTTTAGAAAAATATAGAAACTAACTAACAATTAAAACACAAATCAACAAGTAGGATCAACGGTGGGGGAGAGGTCTTGCTTGGGTTTGTATCCTTCTAAGAAATTACGAGAAAATGCAGTTACAGAACTAGCAGGACATGGATGACAATCAGTTTCAGATTCTAAAGGTTGGGTCGGTCGACTATACAACCAAGAACCACCTGCAACACACCCTAACTCGCATTCAACCAACAATCCAATAGCAAACTGAACAGAAACCCTAAAACAGGAGAACTGCAGAAAACCTCAAATTACAGGGAAGTCTAAGAACGGGGCGACAAGATAACAAAATAGATCATCAATCATCATTAAACCACAATGCAAAACATGTATTCAAAGTATTAACTCATAATCTCAAAGAATTCAACAAAACCCTAGCAAGAAAAGAAAACCTAACTACTCATGAGATTAATAAGAAAGAACGCTGCAAACCGCCGATTCATCAAGGTTGGCCTTGATTCCTCTGCTATTTGAGTTGCTCTGCTGTCTTTCTCTCGCTGCCAATCCTCGTCCCCCTGCTACTGGCCAAAGGCCGGAAATATGATCCCCAAATCCCTTGTGTTATCCGACTGTCTCTGTTGTTCTTTTCTAATTTTCGTATATCTACTTCAGTCTCCCATCCCCAAATATATTTCTCATGGCCGCCACTTTAATTAATGATGATGGGCTTATAATATGATGATGGGCATCCTCTTAAAACCAAACCAACGCCTAAACACATGGCCCATGTGAACAAACTTTCACTTTAGTTATTTGATGATGATCTGAACCTAACCCAAATCCAAATACATCCAATGCTTTCTCTTTAATAATTCCCAACTCATTTTGGTAAATTCACTTCTGTTCGATCTCCAACATCGTATATATCCTGAAAATGCATAAAAAACGTGCAAAACAACATAAAATGGCCAGAGGCCAAGGGAGAATAAAACACATACAAATACATACAGAACAATTAGTAGAACTAACTTAATATGCAAATACATACCAACAACAATTAACATAGTTTAATCTTATAACAAATAACTTCTAATTCAATAGATAAAGAAGTTTTCAAATTCTATGACATTTTTTTTTTTTGATGAATTAGTTGGCTATATATCATCAAAAAGCAACTCTATGAATTAGTTTTCAAATTCTATGACATTTTAAGTAGGGATATTTTAGGGATTTTGAAGAAGAAAAATCACAACTATGTTAGATGGGGCAACCGTGTCACAAGTATAGACCACTTACAAAATGACCATTAAATTGGGCTCACTAATCATGTCTAATAATAATAAAAATAAAAATTATGAAACATTATAATTACATAAAAACATTCATACTGGCAAACACAACGTAACAAACTACATAAAATTAAGCATATATATTTTTTTGGTTCTCATATCGACAATAATTGAATTTAGTTTCATTATTTCTAGGTTTTGCCTTTTTCTACGTTTTTACTCTTTCCAGGGAATAGGTCTACAGGGTAGCTATTGTTGGAATAAATGAAATGACACTCTTCATCTTCACTATCTGCATTCCTGCTTCATAACAATCCATACTATTATTTTTTTCATAACCAGACAAAATCCTTCATCCATTCCATTAAAATTGTGATTCATCATAACATAATAACGCTCACAAATGAACAGTCTACAAGGTTCTGATTTCATAGCAAATTCATATGTAGCTTCTATTGTTATCCATACATGCGAACGATTGCCTAAGCTGGAAACCCCACCGTACCCAGCACTTCTTGTTATCTGAAACCCTGGTCGCATCTCCTCAATGCTTCATGTTCCACTGGGATATAATCGTGACATTCTTGTCCCAACAGTGGTGCTATGAGGTTTTTTATTAGGATTCGGAGTTCAATACTTCAATTTATAAACTGATTGAATCCCTTGGATTGATTTTTTAATGATTGTGATGATTTTCTAGAAAATTTGAAATTTTTATAAGGCTGATTCATATTTGACCTAAAAGATTAGTTATGCTCTAGATTGCTTAGAGATATTTGAATCATTTTTGAGGGTAGTATTATAATGAAAATTAATAGACAATTAAGGGGGTCGTTTGAAGTAAAGGTTGCAGGGGAATTTTGTTATTTAAATTATACACTTTCTTTAAATAGCATTATTAAATTGATTTAAATTATTAATTAAGATGTGGATATGAGATCAAGGGTCCAGATTAAACTTTGTATAGGTGACAAAGTTTAGACTTTGTCACCGAAAAAAACTCCCTGTTAGATGTGCAAAAACTTCACACGATGAAACCACTTCAAAATGACATTAATTGGACGCACAACATGTCAAAACAACTAAAACACATCAATATGAAATCATTATCAAACATCCAAAAACATGCATATCTGGCAAAAAAACGTAACAAATCTACAAAAACATTAAAGCATATATACTTTTTTTGAGTTGACACATCAGCAAAATTCGAATTTGCAGGCCTCCCCATTAATCTAGGATTTTGCCTTTTTCTACTTTTTCTCTCTCCACGGAAAGGCTAAAGGAGCATATGAGACAAAAAAAATACACATCTTCATCTTCCCCATCTGCATCTCCCTGCTTCAAACAATCCTTCCTCCATTATTTTTTTCAAACCAGACAAAATCCTTCCTCCATTCCATTAAAGCATTTGTGAGTTCATCATAACCATAATCAACCGCTCAACATCAACTCCTAAGGTCTGATTTCATCACTGCAGTCCTCGAAATCGTAGCCTTCTCCTTCGTCTTATCCCCACACCCAGGCTGCTGAACGATTCCCAGCTTCTGAAACGCCCCCACCCGAACCAGCCACCTTCTTCTGTTTTCGAAATCCGTTGGGTCGCATCTCCTGCCACAGCTCCGCTTCATTTCCACTGGGATCAAATTCGACAGCGTTCCTCCCAGTGGTCTCATCGAGGTTAGTCTGTGCTATTAGGTTTGGAGTTCAATAGACTTTCAATTTACTACTGATTGAATCCTCTTGATTTCTCTTAGATGCTATTGTTTGTAGTTGCTTTTCCTTGAAAGTGGTTGAAAATATTATACAGCTATCTCTAACTTCTGACCTAAAATGGTAGTTAGTGCTCTGTTTGCTTGAACTATTCTGAATCTGTGATTTGGGGTAGTCATTATAATTGAAAGGTTCACACTGGACAATTGAGGGAGTCGTTTGCAAGGTTCTGATGAAATTGGGTTGTGAATGGGCGAATGTGAATCACTGAATCCTTTCTTTGGCAGCCAAAAGCTAGCCCAATTTCGACAGTGGGTAATTATATTCGTTTATTACACGATGAATTAACGGAGATGTCGGAGTAGAGTATATCTTATCACATTCATATAAACTAATACAGTTCATAGTTTAAGTAGTTGAAGGAAGAATATTTCATAATAAAACTGACAGGTTTACAAAATAGTTCATTGTTATTTTGTCATATAGCAGTTACTCTAGAGGAAAGAGTAGCAAGTTGAAAGATGGAAGGTAGGTGAGCTTTATTAGTTCTGTAACTTTGCATGGTTGTAATGCAAGCTTGCCCTACCAAAAATACCATTTACTTCTCACGCAGAGACAATACCTAGCTGTTTTTTAGCCACAATGCTGGAAAATGTAGAATCATTTATATCATGCAGAGTAGCATTTTCACTGCGTTGTCACATTTGTTGCAATATTTTGTGCAGAAGTTGAGGTCTTTTCCAACAGTGGACAGCAATGCAGTGTTAATTCTCCTATGGTACTCTGCCACCAAATGCTCCTAACTGGTGCCGTGCTCCATTTGACCCTGAGGGCATTATGAGGTTAGAACACTGGATAGCCTTTTTATATTGTTCAACTTCGTGTATTTCTTAGGATTTCCTATCATTTCATACTACTGAGAGAATTTTCTTCTTATGAGAATGCCTTGATACCGAGTGATTATTTCTCAGTTAGTCATACTTGGTTTGTTGGTTTCTTGAACAAGAACAACTCCTTGATGGTTGCTATTACGTCCTTCATAGGATTGCATTTCAGGCATATGCTTCTTCATGCTAAGGACAATAATTTCCATATAATCACAATTTTTGCTGACAAACTCAGAATAGGGAGGTATGTAAGTAAGTTTGGTCAACTAATTAGAGAGTGTTATGCGTTATGAAGCTCTTTCAATCTTGAAAGCTAATTCAACTGTAAGCATTCACGTTCAAAAAATAGCACAATAAAGCGTTGATATTTGAGCAAATGGAAAAGGTACAAATGGACCCGGCGGTCAGCAGTGGGTGCAATGCAGAGTGGGGTTGTGATTGGGGAGTAGAGAATATGTATATAGGGTGTGAGTGTGGAAAAAGCTGGTCAAATTATAAATTTCAGAAAGATAGAGGACCACTTTCATCACTACATCTCCTGAAATCATCAATTATATACTATACTGTGTGCTTCTAATTAATTAGAACATTCCCCCCACCCTGGAATGAATCTACAGAGAAACATTGAATAGTTTGAAAGCATGTTTCTTTGTTTCACATCAATTCTCTGGGGAACCAGTCATTTAGTGGTGGGGAACAATTTCCATTACTTGGTTAATTTTCAAGCTCAGTGGTAATGTTTTTGCTGACAAGCTTTTAATTGTTAGGGTGAGCGCCTCCATTGTTCTGCTGCTGATCTGTTGTCCTGGTGTTAAGTTGTTTTTTCTGTTGCTCATCTGGTGTGGTTTCTGCTGGCGGGTTTGCTGTTTCTGTTTGAGTTCGGGCCATAACCTTCTCCTAACAAAAATCTCACCCCAAGCACAACTACTCTCCTCACGATGGCTAAGAAACGAACCTTTAGTACGTCTTCAAGTCAGTTTGAAGTAGGAAGCTCATCACGTCCTGCATCTTCCTCACTCCCGCCATCTACATCATGCCCTGGGTCTTCATCAATCCCGCCATCTACATCATGCCCTGCATCTTCATCGCGCTCTACATCTCAGTGTTTATGTAAGTAACCAACCATACAAATATTTTCTATTTCCATGTAAAACTTACATTTAATTAATTATTTGTGTTCATGTTATACCCACACGAAACATTTGTTAAAAATGTGATATTACTTATGGAAGGGAAAGGAAGAGCGATTCAACGAACATCATCTCACGCAGATCATTCTGTGGATGTATCTGTCCAAGGTCATTATCATGTCCTCTTTGAATCATATTCATACATGTAAGTTCAACACTATACTGACGGAGACATTGTCCTTCAATCAGATTCACAATATTTTGGGAAAATTATCGCCAATATAAATGTCGAGATATCTAGAGTTAGAAGATCAAAACGGCGAGTCATTCTTGCGAAACAAAAGAATATACACTGTCGTGCAAGTTTGTTCACTCAGAACATATGTAAGACTTATTCCAACTATTCTACACCATAACTATATATGTGATCTTCCCTTTTATTACAATGCAGAAATTATCAATTCTTATAAAAAGTAGAAAAAATTATATATTAAAAAGTAGAAATAAAAAGTAGAAAAAATTCAACCACACTTCTAAGTAATCTAAATGAAAATTATTTTCCGGTAAACTATTAACACAAAAAATCGGCCAATGGGCCGCTGATAATCTAGTTTCACTTAATGAGGAATGATCAATGAGATAATTAGTGCCATAATATTGTTATAAGCACTTATTCATGCTCAATTAATTTCAAATGGAACATAAATGCATTTGTATAAGTAGTTAATACATAAAATCAAATAACGTTGTAACTACCACTGAGCCACTTTTCGAAGAAAATGCTATTTTTTTATTTTTGTTGTGGAAGAATAATTAACAAGCATCCAATGATAAAGATAAGATTTTAGAGAGGCGAATTATGCAGTTTTGACTTATCAATGTACTTATTTTGTTCATATAAGTTTTGTATAAATATATTTATTTTTATCACCCTTTGTGGATGATTTGTTTTTGTCTTATAATTTTGGATGTGACTATTTCTAGGCATAGGTTGATAATAAGTAATTCATGTTATGTTATGTACTTTACTCCATTCGGCTATCACCATTCACATCACATAAAAAAATTATTGTACATGATAATGAATATATATATGCCATCTAAGATAATTATATTCGTATATATATAGTGGTTTAGTAATATAATTATATACGTACATTCAGAAAATACAAATACTTTTGACCTTGCACTATAATTTGGTGTTATTTAAATTTAATAAAGAAGTAAATATAAATATAAATTAGAAATAAGATACTTAATGCGAAAATAAGAGAAAACTTTATCGAAATAAATATTGCTTTATCCTCACCCTTGTCTCACATCGATATTGTGTGGTGCATAGTATAACGAAAGAAAAATGATGAATTCAAAAGGGATAATAGCGAGAGTTTGAATCAATAATAAATTAACACCTAACAAGAGAGCTAGATTTGGGAAATATGCATCAGCACCATCCCAATGCGGTACAATTATAAGGAGTGCACCCTTTTTTTGCACAAACAACATTGCAATCTTCTATCTTTTTACATGGTTTCACTACAAAAAAGGGGGGTTTAGCATCGCTTGAAGGGGAAGAGCATAGCGTCGGTCGACTAAAAATTGACGCTAAACCCTTGACTCGCGTTTGACTAAGGGTTTAGCGTCGGTCGACGCTAAAACTCACCAAAAACTGACGCTAAATCTGGTTTTGGATCCGAAACGAGGCCCTTACCCAAAACCAGCTTCAGCGTCGGTTACCGACGTGTTTTAGCGTCGGTCACCGACCGACGCTATAACACGTACCTATTTAAATCACTCAGCCGCCACCCTAACCCTAATCTCAATCCTCTCCTCTCTCTCCTGAAACTCTCCTTCTCCTCTTCTCTTTTTCTCAAACTTCTTCTTCTTCTGCTCTTCTCTTTTTCTCCTCTCTCTCAAGCTTCCCCTTCTCTCCAGATCCTCCTCTTCTCCCAACCAGCCTTCTTCTTCTTCCTCTTTCTCTGCTTCCTTTTCTAGATCTCCAGATCCACCTCTTCTCCCCAGCTAACCTTCTTCCTCTTCTCCCTCTTCCCTCTTCCTCTTTTTCTACTCTTCTCTTTTTCTCCCCAGCCAACCTTCTCCAGTGATTCGCCGCCTCCAGTCATCCGCCGCCGCGATCGCCACCGTCACTCCGATCAACAGTTCCCGATCTAGATCCAAGTTGCATAACTGGAAATTAATAAATCTAAGTGACCAAAAGGGTGACCTAATAAATCTAAGTGACCAAGTTGCATAACTGAAAATTAACTATTGTAATTGGACATAAAAAAATGGAGTGACTGATTTGTAATAAAAATAGAAAACGAATATGAAAAATGAATAAAAAAACGAAAACAAAAAAAATTGGGTTGGTCAGCGACCCATTCGGTCAAGGATTTAGCGTCGCTTGTTATACGAACTTAGCGTCGCTTAATTTTTTACCGACGCAAATTTTAGCGTCGGAAGAATTAGCGTCGCTTTTCCGAGCGACGCAAAATCCCTTAGCGCCGGTCTGTAACTGACGCTATCTTGCATTTCTAACCGACGCTAAACAGGCGAATTTTTGTAGTGTTTGTATTGTGTCTCCCCAACTCCCGACGATGACTTCAATGTCGTCCATCCGAGAGTAGGTGTTATTTGTTCTCCTGCTTGAATCCCTTCCACGGTACCTACTCCACAAAATCCATCACATAATCAATTATAATTATAGCTTTACTTAATTCACAAAAGATATATAATAAGATATAGAGAATGCTTACAAAAGGAGATGACTAGCAACATGAAGATAATTGATAGTTGTGACGTGCAAGTAATTAACTCACAAAGTCAAGGTCGTATTTCCACAGGGGTTCTCTCAATGGCAACTACTCACACTATTCATGGACGGTATAAACATTTGAATTAAGTTTTGGTTTGTAAGAGCGATTTGAAAGCATAAACTAAATAAGCTAGTAAAGCAATAACTAACAAGGAAAGTTGAGGGTCAAACAAGAGAGAGGAAGGTCAACTTAGCAAGGGAGTTTCTCAAGCTCAAGAACAATGAAACATGAATTGAGTCACAAGCATCAATATGTAATTCATTGGCCACGCAAAACACTAATATAGAATCAACGAACCCTCGCACAATCGATTCACTACTCCTAGAGCACATGAACTATGCTCTCGCTATACGAACAAAGGAATGGAGTGCTTTAATCAAGCTCAATGTAATTCTCATTCACCTAAACTCGTAATCAACAACTTCTAACACAAGGCAATGATGCAAGACACTCTCATATCAATCATAGAACATAAGGTTAACAATCATAAGGTCTTTCAACTACTAAATGAATGTAAAACCAAATACATGCCAACTGTTTAAAGAAATGTCAACAAGGAAATCAAATGAGAAATGGTTGTAATTAAGTAATTCAATCACTCAAATTCATCAACTACAGTCCCTAAACCTTAGATCAACATCATCCAACAATTCTCATACATTGAATGACATTAAAATGTACCATAGAAACAATCAAGCTCACATGGCAATCAAGCACAAGGTTAACCAATCCATTACACATAGGCTATGGAAGACTCAATTCAATCAATAATCTCTCTATCCTAGCATGATCATCCCTCACTAAGCTAAACCTAAGTTTAGCCTAGCCTAGCCATGGGGGAAACCTGAATTGGAGGAGAGGAGAACACCCTAGCTTCCATAGATGATCTTCCAACCTTGCACTTCAAGCTCTACTCCAAGGTAAGAGGCTTCACTTAGCTTCCTTCAAGTTGATCTTCAATTGTTCCTTAGGTGAGGGTTGGCAGATGATTGTATGGTGAAAGAGAAGGGGCGATCGTGATGTATGTGTTTTGTTCGTCGAACGAATGCTGAATAAAAAAATCCCCTCAAGTCTCACCGAGTACAGCTTATATACGCACGCTGGAAAAGCCCAGAGTTCTCGGTGAAAACTTAAGAAGTTTTCGCCAAGAACTTCTGTGAAAATCCTCCTGGAAGTCGATTCCTCAAATGTTCTCAGCGAGAACTTTGAGAATTCTCTTCGAGAACTTCTTCATAAATGCTGGCATAAATTTGCATTAATCTCGATTTTGCTTCGGCCTTAACTCCTCCGTCTTAGCTCCGATTGAACTCCCGTTTGCTCATATCCTTGTCATCTGTACTACAATGTCAAATCCTGAAAATGCACAAAGATAACTCTGATATACAACGAATTTGGCCCCAAAGTGGCTTCCGGACAACAAAAACGTACTTTGCACACAACAATTATAAAAGCATATGAGTTATGGCATTTCAAGATCAAAACGGGAGTGTAACATCCCCGCCCAACCGAACGGTTTGGAACTCAAGTTTGGATGGTTGAGACGTTGGTAACAATGTTCTTGAGGACCCATCGAATCCGGGACGTTCATAATTGAGTCGGGTTGAAGTTACAAGCGAGTACGCGAAAATTTGTCAAGGTGGGCAGACTATGATACACGGCCGTGTATCAGCAATACACGCCGCGTATCTGTAATACACGCCGTGTATCATGGTCTGACTATAAAAGGATGATTTTTCACGGATTTCCATAACTTCCCCTTCTTTCTCTTTCCTCGAAAATCCCTTTGACGAACCAAAAACCCCCCAAACTTCAATCCGTGATTCCGGGAGTTGTAGAGCTCTGATTGACGATCCGTTTCTTACTATGCGTTCGTTGCGACTAGAGGAAGAGATTACACCCTAAGTTTCTGGGTATTTCAGAGTACGATGCTGTCGGTAAAGAGGAGAAGAGTTACATTTTTTGTGTCTGAGAGCTTGGCTGTTCGGGTTTCTAGAAGAGTTTTAGAGCCTCGTCTTCTTGTCAGATGAGGGTTTAGCGTATGATAGGTAGTTAAGGTGATGTGAGGAGTTATAATTCTGACTTAGATGAATGTAGGAATTGCATGGAAATTGAAAGAGAGTAAAAGGGGAAAACTGTTTTGTAACTGATTGTTCTGTAATTGTGATGATGGGTGATTGTTGTGTGATTGTTTATGATGAATTGGATGATGATTGTTGGCTGATTTGTAATGTGTTGGGATTGGGGGGATGAATAACATTGATGAGTAACAGATTGGATTTAGTAATGAGTGCAGGAGGGTTGGGATGTGACGCTATAAACTGTTCTTTATCTTGTGCTGACAGTTGTGGTTGCAGGAGGGTGGTCTTGCCAAGGTGGGTTCACCCTTTTATATGATGAACAGGTGGATGGCCCTGCCAATGTGGGGTCGTCCAATGAAGGATGTACAGGAGGGTAACCCTGAGACTCACGACATGGCTACCCCTGCACTTGCAGGTGGGGGTGGCCAGTGAGCTAGCCGTTTACCCTTAAATTGTTTGTGTAATGTGGAATTGTTGAAAGAAGTGTATCGTGATTGTGAATGTGTGATGGATGATATGATGTTATGTGATGTTAGGTGAAATTAGGGTTGTGTGAGACGTGGGTGATTAATATGACAAGTGGTGTGGGATTGTGACTTGGATTTGTGTCTTGGATTTGATTGATAGAATTGTTAAGGGAATGTGTGTACGGAATTGAACAATAGAATCGGTACATGGAATTGACTTATGGAAATGGTTAAGGGAATTGGTGCATGGAATTGAGTAATGGAATTGGGTGGTGTGATTGCATGAACTAGTAGAACTGGTGTTGTATGATTGATTTGAATGAAATTGATGATGTGTGTGATGGTGATTGATAGCATGTCTTTTGGTTATTGTAATAAGGTTGGAGTCTTGAATGCATATTGGTAAATGGTTGAGAAGAATGAGGATGTCGGAATTGGACGAATTGTGGCTAGGAATCGTGTTAGATGAAACTTGTGAACTAGGTAGATTATGTGGTTTAATCTAGGAATGCTTGAACTGGAGAGTTGAATGGTAGATTGGTGTTGTTGTGATTATTGATGCTATGTGGTATTGAGTTGACTTGTTTGAGTGGATGACCGACTTGCCTATATGTGTTGTTGACTAGTGTGACTGTATGGTTAACTAGGTGGCTAGAAATGGGAGTGAGGAGTTGAATAGACTTAGAATGGAATTAGGTCTTGCATGAACCCTTGAGAGAAAAACTGAATAACTGTCTTGTGACCGTTGTGTAGTGTTTGTGCTATTTGTTGTGTGATGTGGGATTGGGGATGAAAGATGATGGCTAATGAATTTGAACTAGGAATGTGAGATAGGATGAGATGGGATGAGTTGAATTTCTTTCTTTGTATCTATCGCTGTCGGTTGTGGTTAGTATGAAATTGGTACATGGAATTGTGATGTGGAAATATATTGTGGGATAATGTTGTGGACTTGGATTGTGGGATTGTGCTATGTAAATGTGTTGTGTAATTGTGTTGTGGGATTGGGTGTGGAATTGGGAAGTGGATTTGGGTAGTGGGATTGTTTGAATGGGATTGGTTAATTGGATTTGTGTGGTTGTTGTGGATAACCGTTCTATTTGTGTTAATGGAATCAATGTGATAGAATTCGAAGGAGCCAACGTTACCCCATGGAATTGAGTTTCACCCACCGATGGACTGGTGGTTAGGGCCTACCGACGGACTGGTAGATTAACCTCCCGACGGGGAGTGGAATTATGGAATTATGGAAATTGTGACGTGTTCCCCATGCGGTAGGAGAGCACGAGGACCTCCCATGCGGTAGGGAGGTGCGTCTGGCCGGCGGGGTAGCGGGGGAACAACTTCTTATGGCGCCTAATGAACTCACATAGATAATGGAAATGAGATGCGTGTGTGTTTTGTTATGATGTGTGTATTGGATGTGTTAGCGAAGTGCCTTGTGATGTGTTGTGAATCGTGTTGTCGTGCTGAGATGTGAGTTAGAGGTTGAATGGTTTATGATTAATGATGTTAGTAATTGTGAATCTGTGCAATGTGTGTGGTGTGGTTGATGTGAGAGTGGAAGTGCTGGTAGCGATAGTGAGATGTATTGTGGTTAGATCGTTGTGTTTGTGAATTGATGTTTTGGGTTATATTGTCGGGATCGTGAGTTGGGGGTATCGGTTTGAGGAGTGCACTTGTGTGATCACCTAGATAATTGAAAAGGGGAATGCGGTGTATGTGTAGGTGTGTGAATGTGTACGAATATGGATGCATGTGTGTGCATTGATGGTAACTTGTCTTGTGAAACTAAACTACGTGTATGTGATGTAATGCTGAATCGTATGTATATGATCTAATGCTGAACTGTAGGAATGATGCATTTGTTGTAATGATGAACTGGTGGAGGATTGATGTGTGAGCTTATGCATGTTGGTTTCTCGTGTACTATTGTGTATGATTGTGGATGTTGAATTGAGATTTGAGCTTATGTGATCGCCTAGACTATGTTAGGGAATTAAAATATGAATGGTTGTGTCAGATTCCATTATTGTTTGTGTGCGGAGTTGAGATCGCTCTTCAAGTTAGGTTCGGCGTATAGTTAAACCCGGTGGGTTCACTCAATTTCAATAGGAAATTGATCCCCTCCCAGTTTCTCTTTTCAGGTTCACGTGGTAGTGAGAGTGAGTCGAAGATCAGGTTTCGGTTGAGTTCAATGGAGTTGCAGGTTGGACTTGTGAAGTGAAGACTAGTCGACTACTTTGGAGTGACCATTGTTTTGGTTTTATATTTCAGTTGACAATTTTGGTTGGGGGATTTTGTAATCATTTTGAGTTTTGGATTTCGGTTTTGGTTTATTGGATTTTATTTAATTTAGGCCTCCTTCAGTTCTGGTTATTTAATGGAAGTTGTTTCGTTTTCCTTTGTCGTTTTGCTCTTTTTGATTAAACTATACTTGGAGTAATGTTCACTATCGGTTCGACCATGGGATTAACCGAATCGGTTCGGGATGGATGTTACAGGGAGATTCTTAGGCTAAACATAGGTCTAAAAATGCATGGAAAATAATCACATCAAACTCCCTTACGACTAAGCTTTTGCTTGTTTTCAAGCAAATGAATTAGAAAACATCCAAGTTCACAATTGACAAGATCGGTCACATTGAGATTCAAACATTAACAATTTGTCTTAGACTGTTCCACGAACAAACTTAACCTACACATGCAAGAACGTCAACCAAACAAGTCTAGACCTCACTGTTTTCTCCACACTTCAAGTAGTAGCTAATTAGGATACCATTCTTTCCGAAAGTAAATTGATCACAAATTATCCGACCACGATAACACCAACTCTAATCAAAAGGTCTTAAACTCGGGATATGATGCGGTTTAGGTGGAGGTAGGAAATATTTGAAAATTGGCGAGTGATCATGACGTGGCTATCGACTCGACTTCATCCGCCTCTAGAACTGCACTTTACACGCTCAAGCTAGGATTGCTTTCACAACGACATCTTCCAAGGCTTTTCTTCCGCCACTTACTTACTGCATACTAGTGCTCAATCCAAACTTTTCATTTAGGTGTTGGACCTGCCTAGCTCACAGTCTTTGCCTATGCTAGTGTTCAACCCGACACTTCACTTAGCTGTCGAGCTTGCCTAGCTTTTCTTTCGGCACTTCAAGAATTTGAGTAACTTGAGCACTTTCTTCACACATAAGCCTTTCTTCACACATAAGCCTTTCTTCACACACTAGCCACTTGATTTGTCAATTTAGCCACTTGATCCTTAGCTAGCTATAACTTCCACAAAAAATTTCGAATTGGATTTCCGTCTAATCTCAAGCCACAATCACGAGGGATAAAAAAAGGTGATAAAAACATGGAGTATGGCTGATAATGTGTATAATCCAACAAACAGGCCAAAGCTCAAACGGGGTTATCCTATAGGAAAAATGATTCGGGTAGGCTTTTTGGATGAATGTGGCGAAATTCTAATTGCCTTTATCATCTTAGAACGGTGTTAACGAGCAGTTTTAAAACAAGTACCAAACAATCAATTCAACTTACAAGAGTGATCAATCTCTGTTCTGACCTAGACTCAATTTGATATTAGTGCCGACTTGTTGGTTATAGGTTCTAAGTGGAACAGCCTAAGCGTCGTTGTGAAAGTTTGAAGTCAATTAAACACCAAGAGTCAAGAACCGAACAATTCTATGCTAGATAAATTCTGACAAACAAACAAGATCATGCACATTATCAAAGCATATCATTCTACTTCTAACCGGCACACTATCATATCAACCCTCAAACACCCCACTACGACTAAAACGGACATTGTCCTCAATGGACGAGAAAGAGGGTAAGGTGGAACGAATATACCGTGTGGTGAAGTAGAGCATAGGAGGAGAGAGTAGTGAGAGAATCTCATGAAGATCATTGGTGAAGAGTGATTCCCAAGTGCTTTCCAAATGCTTTCCAAACCTTATTCAAAAAGCTAAAAGAACATAAAAACATAAAAGAGCACCAAAAAAACGATAAGGTAAAGATAACATGGGGTGCCTCCCATGAAGCGCTACTTTAACGTCTATAGCTAGTCGATACATGTGTTATGCTATCCAACTTAGCACCTCATTGAAGTCCATTAGTTTCTTCCAAGATGAAATTCGATCTCCATGTAGCACCTTGAGTGAATGATAAACTAGTCAATGAACAATGCTTGAATACCATTTGTTACCTTGGAATGGCTTACTACCCTTGAATTTACAAGTTTGATGAAGGAAGAGGTAGTATGGTTGGGCATTGCAATTGAGCTCCGTTATCTCCAAGTCGGAGATGTCCCTCAAGGAGTCCTTAGGTTGAAGTAGATGCGGCTCCACTCTCATGACTTCTTTAGGCTCCACTCTCATGACTTCTTTGGGAGGGGTCAAGAAGCATGTGTCCTTAGTCTCATGGCACAAGTACTACATGATCAAACAAGAAGTTGGAAGAGTACTCTTAGTCTTGGTTGGTTGCACCACAATCAAAGGTTGATGTTGTAAACTCAAGTGCTCCACTCTAGGTGCAACCTCTTCTTGAAGAGTCTTCAAATCATCACTTACCACCTCCAAAGGATCATCAACTTCAAGCCACATTGGTTCTTCTACCAGTGCATCATGGTTGTTTGGTGTGTCCTTAGGAAGAATATGTTCTTCAATCTCCTCCACTACCAAATCTTCTTCCGATTCACAAGTATCATCCTCATCATCATAGTCATGCTCCACACTATCGGGACAACTTTCATTCTCTAAAGCTTCCTTGATGAGCTCCATACTTTGAGCGAGGCGATTAACCCAAGCCATATTGTCTTCCGCAATTTTCAAGATCTCATCTAACAAGGAAGGGGGTGGAGAATGTTGCTCATGGCTTATGAATCCCTCTTGAGAATACTCCGGCAAGACTTGATGGTATAATAGAGGTGGAGAAGGATATTGTTCATTCCAACTTGGTGTTGAAGTACGTTCACCTTGACCCCACCATCGGCGATCTCCCTCAAAAGTCCCTTGGTAGTATTTGGATGAAGTATGATGACTATAGTATGGGTTGGGAGAAGGATTCCAACCTTGATAGGTACCATACCCATGATTTCCATGCCACGGGTTCATCCCACTAGGAATCTTGCTCCCATGAACTAAATGAGGAGGAGAAGGACTCGGTGGTTCAATCACTTGCTCAAGGCCTCCAAATCGTGCTTGGGGATGAGTGAGTCAACTCATACACTACCACAGGGTACCTACACACAGGCACAACAAAAACACCCGAGTAATATGACAATGAGGGATAACAAAACAAACAACAAATAACAAGGAAGCAAAACTAAATTGGAAGGAAGTGAATAGATCGGTCCACTACTAAATGCTTTCTTACGATTGAGAAAGGTCCTCGGCAAGTATTTCCACTTGACGTGCAAGTAATTAACTCACAAAGTCAAGGTCGTATTTCAACGGGGATTCTCTCAATGGTCACTACTCACACTATTCATGGACGGTCTAAACATTTGAATTAAGTTTTGGTTTGTAAGAGCGATTTGAAAGCATAAACTAAATAAGCTAGTAAAGCAATAACTAACAAGGAAAGTTGAGGGTCAAACAAGAGAGAGGAAGGTCAACTTAGCAAGGGAGTTTCTCAAGATCAAGAACAATGAAAGATGAAATGAGTCACAAGCATCAATATGTAATTCATTGGCCATGCAAAACACTAATATAGAATCAATGAACTCTCGCACAATCGATTCACTACTCCTAGACCACATGAACTATGCTCCCGCTATACGAACAAAGGAATGGAGTGCTTTAATCAAGCTCAATGTAATGCTCATTCAACTAAACTCCTAATCAACAACTTCTAACACAAACCAATGATGCAAGACACTCTCATGTCAATCATAGAACATAAGGTTGACAATCATAAGGTCTTTCAACTACTAAATGAATGTAAAACCAAATGCATGCCAAGTGTTTAAAGAAATGTCAACAAGGAAATCAAATGAGAAATGGTTGTAATTGAGAAATTCAATCTCTCAAATTCATCAACTGCAATCCCTAAACCTTAGATCAACATCATCCAACAATTCTCATACATTGAATAACATTAAAATGTACCATAGAAACAATCAAGCTCACATGGCAATCAAGCACAAGGTTAGGAACCAATCCATTACACATAGACTATGGAAGACTCAATTCAATCAATCATCTCTCTATCCTAGCATGATCATCCCTCACTAAGCTAAACCCTAAGTCTAGCCTAGCCTAGCCATGGAGGAAACCTGAATTGGAGGAGAGGAGAACACCCTAGCTTCCATGGATGATCTTCCAACCTTGCACTTCAAGCTCTACTCCAAGGTAAGAGGCTTCACTTAGCTTCCTTCAAATTGATCTTCAATTGTATGGTGAAAGAGAAGGAGCGATCGCGATGTGTGTCTTTTGTTCGTCGAACGAATGCTGAATAAAAAATCCTCTCAATTCTCGCCGAGTACAGCTTATATACGCACGCTGGAAAAGCCCAGAGTTCACGGTGAAAACTTATAAAGTTCTCGCCGGGAACTTCTTTGAAATCCTCTTGGAGGTCGATTCCTAAAATGTTCTCGGCGAGAACTTTGAGAATTCTCGCCGAGAACTTTTTCATAAATGCTGGCAGAAATTTGCATTAATCTCGATTTTTCTTCGGCCTTAACTCCTCCGTCTTAGCTCCGATTGAACTCCCGTTTGCTCCTACGTGCTCCTTGTCATCCATACTACAATGCAAAATCCTGAAAATGCACAAAGATAACTCCAATAGACAACGAATTTGGCCCCAAAGTGACTTCCGGACAACAAAAATGCACTTTGCACAAAACAACTATAAAAGCATATGAGCTATGGCATTTCAAGATCAAAACGGGGAGATTCTTAGGCTAAACATAGGTCTAAAATGCATGGAAAATAGTCACATCAAGCTGAAATGGTGCTCTATTCATTTTGATTTTGATATTATTTTCAAGAATTACTAACTTTCTCTCTTTTATTTGAATACGAATATTTTTCTCTTGTTGTGTACCATTTAATTATCACAACACACACACACATATACTAATAGCTGAATTTTTTAATTTTCCGTATTGTTTTGGAAAGATATCTAGATTACCATAAAAAGAATCCTTGTTAATATTTTAGTTACTCAATTCAAAATTTTATCTATATGTGTTCACTCAATTCTATACATGACGAGTTTTCAAAACATAATGTTAATTGTTAAAATCTATCTATATCTATACTAATATATATATACACATATATTTAACCCCCTATTTATTCCTTCTCTCCTTAACTTTAGCTAACCAACCAATCATATTTTTTTTCTTTTTTCTTTAAATTTTTCATCCCTCTTTTTTACCCCACTCTCCAAAATTTTAGTTTTTAATAAAAAATAATTACTATTTAATTAATTTTTAACTCTTCATCATATTAAACGAAAAAAATTAAAATAATTAATTAATAGTTCAAGTACGTTTTTTATATTTTATATATGCAACTTATTTTGGATTATTTTATTCCTTATCCCTTACACATTTTACATCAATTAGAAAATTAACTTCATTATTCAGAAAATAAAATATATTATTTATTCATATTATTCTTACTACATTATAATTTTGAAGTGAAACTAATTGAGACGCATTTTATATTTTATATACTATTTCTAAAAATAAATCATCATTCACAATTTAGTGTGGAAGAAAACTTAGGCCCCGTTCACTATAAATTATCTAAAATTATATAATTGGGTGAATTTTAAAATTTACATAATTATAATTCATAATTGAAATTCTCGACTAATTACTAGCACATTCATCACTCCACATCTGATTTGCAATCGCGTCACGCTTGGAAGCCATTTCTCGCACCTGTGATGAAGACGTATCAAATTTTATACGAGCCACTGCTTCACTTGTTTCCGCTTGACCATCATTCTCTTCAAACTCAGCAAATACGGAGTCCCCTTGTGCATGCATCCGAATAAAGTTGTGAAGCGCACAACATGTTAGAACAATGTTTGTTTGTTTGCTGAAGCTATAATTGCACATCATTTTCAAGATCAGCCATCTTCTCTTCAAAACACCAAAACATCGTTTAATTACATTGCGAAAACAAACAAAATAATGCGACCATACCAAGTGGCGGCATCGGAAATTGGCAGTTTTATCTTGTTGAACTTGTCCTTCAGTACATTTTTAATTGTCTACCAACCTGTTTTCGAAAAAGTGGAGGATACAAGATGCCCCTTCTTCATTTCTTCTAGCATCGTGTCAAGCAGGAAATTTTCTATGACTGCAGGCCATACTAATGTTCCACCAATCTCCAGACAGTCGTCGAATTGTTGTGGTACGGAAGCCATGACTATACAACAATAATTACATTACACAGACAAACAAAATAAGGTATTTATGGAAATAATGTTACATTGAGTGAGGAAAAGGAAAAAAATAACAAGATAATAGTGATTCAAAACATGCAACTTCCATTAAATGACAATAATGTACTTATAACACGTGTCTTCCATTACACCTCAATAATCATGCATTAAGTCCCACTTGTTGGGAAAATCTACCATTAGGACACCCCAAAGTGTCCTCATATGAGGACACCTCTTCTTGCCATAGGATTTAATCTTAAAGATCTGAAGGTCAATATTAATTGGACATAAGGGTAATTTCAATGTTTTATTTATTACATATTTTTAATTATTATTTATTAATTATTGGATTTGCAGTTACATTGCTAATTTTTTATTCCTTTTCTGCTCCATTTAATTTATGATTAAATTAATTATTTTTTTAATTACTTCTTCATCTTCTTCTCTATGCTCGACGATTTTTGTTGTGTATCTCCAATGATTTTTATTTGAGATTAGTTTCTAACACTTTTTTTGTGGAAATTGTTTCGAATCAGTTCCTCTTCTATCATTTCGGAACAGTTCCTCTTTTATTGTTTCGGAACAGTTCCTCTTTTATTATTTCGGAACAGTGATCCATTTTAAAAGTAATGGAACGTGTTGAAAATCAATTTTGTTCCTAATTACCAAATCGGAACACAGAAAGTCATAAAACCTTGAATCATATTGAAAATGAAACAATAATATCAAATATATTTTCCATAAGTAACTATACGGAACAATACAAACATGTTCCTAAATCGTTGAAATGAAACAATGTAGTCCTACAGATAAACATGTTCCTAATAGGAAATCATAACAAAATTGATTTTTTTTAGAAAATTGTGTAAGATATATATAAACAAAGGCAAAAGCCAGCTTTACAAACCCACCAACTAACTGAACAAGCAGTAGAGGAAAGGGTACAACACACCAAAGAATAAAAATTCAAACCTAAGGAGCCGAAGAAAACATAGATTAAACAGGGCATCTGGGCAAGACTAAACCCAGCAGCAGCCCTTAGTACTAACGAAACAGAGGACCCAAAAAATCAAACCAAACCCACCCTAACAAAATCGGTTTTGACTTCACTGTTTCCCTTCTTTTCTCCCAGATCTAGTAGTACTATCCGTTTATCACCTGTGCAATTGAACAACAACAACCACCACTCACGCCGATCAATTTAATTTCCATGAACATCAATGAATTGATTTAATAAATGGAAATTTTGAAAAAGTGGTGGTTGGTCGGAACTCGGAACCTGAGTGAGGAGAGAAGTGGCGTGGTTCCAGTGGAAGGCGAAGTAGCTTAATATGCACCTCTCCAGCTCCTCCGTGTCGGCGGTAAAGTAATCGTAGATGTTGTCTTCGCTGCCTTCCTTTTTCCTCAGGTAATCATACGCAAGCTTGCAGAGCTCCGGGCACTCGCTTGGATCTGAGAAGCATGGCCGAATCTCCGAACGGATTAAAGGATGCTTAGATTTATAAACCGAATAAAGTAGAGTTGGCGAGGGTTTGAGGCGGCAGAGATGAAGATGGCATGCGGCGGTGCTAAATAAGGGCGTGCGATGACGGGGCCGACGAGGGCTTGCGACGGCGGTTGCTGGTGTGCGGCGAGGCTGGTCGTTGATGATGACGGCAGCGAGGCTGGAGCGCGGCGGCGGGATCGAGCTTTAAAGGGAGAGACGAAATATAGAATTAGGGTTTGTGAAACCCTAATATGATTTAGTATATATGGGAGTTTTAAATTACTATTTTGTCCAGATTAATTTAGGCCATTAGATCTACCTTCTAATCATATGGTTGTAAGGGGTGTCCTAATGGTAGTAGATCCCCCACTTGTTATCATTGTTATCATTCATGTGGCCCATAGATTGAAACCATTCTAATTCCTTGTGCAGCTGCATAGGTTTGAAAATAGATCAAATGAACACCTTCGGACAAGTTTCGGCGGAGGCGAAGCGGCTGGCGGTGTGATAAACAGAGAGGGTTGTGGAAGAGAGGGAGTTGCATATTTATGACATTGCTAAAGGGTTACGAAGCACTATCTTCTGAAGAGAATCAGATCGGGCTTTTTATGCCAATGAGGAATATCTGTTTCGATGGCGAATCCATATCTAAACCGTACACATCAACGACACAAAGTTCAACCACTACAACAACATCAGATAGCTTTTATTCCCCTGGATTAAGGGGGGATTTTGGAGTTACCCCAGGTATTTTGACTTCCATTTCATACAGTTTTGTGAAGGAACTTTTATCTTAGAAGGAAATTCATCACCCGAGTATATCTCATCTTGCAGAGAAGGGAGATGAGATAGCTGGATTTCTTTTGGAACCCATTCAATGAGAGGTTGAAGTATGTATTTCATGCGTGTATTTACGATATGGTTTGTTCTGTTTTGGCGTGGGGTATTTACAAATGCTAAGTTTCAGTACTGGTATAGCTCTAAGAGTATACTAGAAAGCTTGAAGGTATCTTATTAATAAACGTTTGTTTTATGGGTTTATGTATGTTTCATCTCTGTTGATTAGTTTCCCATTCTATCATTCTATATTTATGCAGCATCAAAAGACAACAGGGATACCAAAACCATGAGTCCATGACAGCGTGTATATTGTAGCAAAATTACAAAGGACTATGTATCAGCTGGTGTAGATAATTTGAAAGGTACCTTGTTCGATTGCCGAGATGGAATTGGCTTGAGAGTTCGAGTCGACGCATAGTTCGCAATCAAAGGCTGAATGGAAACCAGTGGAACAATGATTACTACCATATTTCTAGAGATGAAAATCGAAAGCAGAAATAGAGTGAGCAGATGGGTGAAGTTGATTATATTCTCGTCATGTTAGATTGGTAGCACTGGAGTAATATGTTTCTGATAACGGAGTATGAAGTTACTGAAATGGAATGCTGCGAGAGTAATTTATATAAGGAAATAGTGTTGTTGGACGGAGGCGTGGAATCAGCTCTCGGTAGCTGATGAGTAATTTATTTTGTTTGTTGTTTGTTAGGATTTGGTTGGGAGTGGGGCTTGAAAAGTGGGCAATTTTAATGAGAATGTCATAATTCCCGGTCTTTCAATTACACAATGAAAATTATATAATTTTTAAAAGCAACTTTTTCCACTTTTATAATTAGGCCGAAATTAACAAATAATTATATAATTTCATTTTTTTCATTTCCAACTAAACACCTGTTTTGGTAATTTCCTATATTATTTGAGTAAATTATGTAATTTCTATAATCATAATTGATAGTGAACATGCCCTTAATATTATAAATAATATCCACTTCTTAAAATTTAATGAGATCTTGAAACTTAAATAACACGTACTTTCACCATAATTTAAATAAAAAATTTTGTTAACACAAATTTTTCACATGTTTTAACAAACTAGCTTCTTAGAATGTTTTTGCGTTTGAACTTTTATTTTGTAACTAATAATTTACACGTTGAGTTTAAACCAAATAATATTTTAAAACTAAATGAGCAACAAACTGGCTTAAATATAACTAATTTATTGAATTAAAGATTAGATATAAAAATAAGTGAAACAATAAAATATAATTATATATCTATATCTATATAATCTTTACTATATAATAAAAGAAAGTAATTTTGGATTAGTTCCATTTGTTTATATTGTATCTAAACACAGGTAAAAAACTTAACAATGTCTACTATTGTAATTATACTATTTATATGTTATAAATGTTATACCCTACATAAAAGTTACTAATTAATAATTGAATCATGTTATGAAAGTGATGGAGAACTATGAACTATGAAACAGAGAGAAAACACAAGAGAGAAAGAGGAGAGAATTGCTTCTTCTTATTCATTCCAATAGATACAACGATATACTCTATTTATAGGCACATAATACATAACTCCTATAGGCTAATGTTTGTTTTTTTTTTTTTGGTAGGAAGGCGGGTGCGAAGCACCCTTACTCATTCAAATTAATAACTCTAGGAAAGCAAATCCCAACATGGTCGTTCCAAATAGCTTGGTCAACCTCGTGGGGGTACAAACAATCGACAAAAAGCCCAAAGTCAAGGGAGTGCCCGTGGTGGGCAAGTAAATCGGCAACGGTGTTGCCTTCTCTGAAAGTGTGGGAGATGGTGACTTCCCAATCCCTGCTCCGCAACTCGTTAATGGCTTCAAGCGTACGACCATGACGGGAATCCTCCACGTGATCCCCAAGAATCGCCGCAATCGCCGCCGTTGAGTCAAGTTGCAGGTGAACCTTCTTGACTCCTCTGTCACAGGAGATCATAAGGCCAAACTCGGCGGCACGAAGCTCGGCTCTCATAATTGAACAATGACCCAAGTTAGCTGCAAAGGTGCACATCGGGCGACCCCGATAGTCGCAGATGATGCCTTCTGCCGCTGCATGAGAATGAGGATGGAGAACCGAGCCATCCGTGTTAACAGTAATGCTCTCCCTTGGCCCCGCCTTCCAACCAATTTGTGCTTTGACGCGCCGTGGGGCTGCCTTTGAGGTCACTTACGAGTCAGCTTTCATTGTCTCTCTAACCCCGGCGATCCAATGAAAGACTCGTAGGCGGAGCTGATCGCTTGTCGCAAGTGTATTCTCAAAGGTTGCCTCATTCCGCGCCTTCCAAAGGATCCAGGTCACAATGCCAAAAGTGAGGTTGAAACTGGAGTGCTTGAGGCCCCTCTAAAGCCAATCCTGCAAGTTGTCAGAAAAGAAAGAGGTAACCAACTCAGGAGGGATAAAAGCTGACAAAACCTCCTTAGCTACTCGGCAATCTCGAATGACATGGAGCGTATCCTCAGTGTCGATCCTGCATCTCTAGCACTCATCAATATCCGTCAGATGTCTCCTGCGGCGCTCCGCATTCCTCAGAATCCTGTCATGAGCAACCAACCAAAGGAAATGTCTGATCCCTTTAGGGCCCTTCCAGCACCAGATGGTCCTCCAGATATCCACCTCGGTGTAGTTGCCCATACTGTCAAGAATCTCGTACGCCGTCTTCAGAGTGAATCTACCGCGCGGGTCAGGTCCCTAGATGATGCCATCCTCGCCAAGAGCATCTCCAGGCGGCTCCATACCAGCGACAAGGCTCACGATGTGGTGGGGGAGGGAGCGCCAGAGGAACTCCCAGTTCCAGTTGCCGTCCGCACTCCTAGCCTTCGTGACTGTAAGCTGAGCATCCTCATCTGAAAGGTCAACAATGGCATGGTCAGCAAGGATAATATCAGAGTCCAGCCAGCGGGATGACCAAAAGATAGTGTCCTTCCCATTTTGAACGTTCTGCTGGCAGCCCCGCCTCAGATCATGCCAAACTGCTCGGATTCCTCGCCAGAGCGAGGATCCTCTTACTTCTTGCGGAGCTGAGGGCCCGCATCCGTCTCCTTCAAGTACTTGCAGGTGAGGACTTGGACCCAGAGCTTGTCTGGATCATTAAGGATCGCCCACCCCAGTTTCATGAGATACGCCTGGTTAAGCTCCCTAGCCTTCCTTAGCCCCAAGCCGCCCTAATCCTTAGGCCTGCAAATATGATCCCAAGCAAGTAAGTGCACTTTAGAACGGTTAGGGGTTCCCCCCCAGACAAAATTGCGGATAATAGCATCAATGCGGTTGGTGACATGGACCGGAGGACCACAGTTTGCATTGCATACAAGGGGATAGAGTTGAGAACTGAGAGAGCAAGTATGACTCGGCCTGCAAGCGAGAGCGAGTTGCACTTCCACCCATCAAGTTTTCATCTCATACGCTCGAGGATGTAACCGTAGGTATCCTTGGTGATCCTCCCATGCAAGACAGGAACCCCAAGGTACCTCCCGAGGTCGTGGGTTTCCTGCAAGCCCAGAAGGCCACACAACCTATGGCGGATCGCAGAGCTCGTATTCTTAGAGAAAAAAATATGGGACTTGTCCGCACTCACCATCTGGCCTGACGCAGCGCAAAGGTGTTTAAAATACGGCTCATAGTTCTACTTTGCTTCTGACCTGCCGTACCAAAGAGGACTAAGTCGTCAGCAAAGAAAACATGAGAAAGGGTCGGTCCTCCTCTCGAGAGGCGGATCGGAGACCAAGAATTATTCGCAACAGAATTGTTGATAAGAATGCTAAGCCTCTCAATGCATAAAGTAAAGAGGAAAGGTGAGAGGGGACATCCCTGACGAAGACCACGACCCGGCTTGAAGCTAGGGATGAGGCTACCATTCTAGGAGACTTGCATAGAGGCCGAAGAGATGCACGACATGATCAGCGAGATGAGGTTCGTTGGGAAGTTAGCGAGGGAGAGGGTCTCCTCCACAAAGCTCCACTCAAGGCGATCATAGGCTTTGGCGAGATCCAACTTGATTGCCATCGAGCCCTTCTTCCCCGTTTAAGAGCGCAAGGTATGTACCACTTCTTGGAGGATGATGATGTTCTCAGAGATCTGGCGCCCCGGGACAAAGCTGGTCTGCGACGGATTGACCAGCTTGCTCATATGCTTCCTAAGGCGATCGACAATGCACTTCGTAACTGCTTTGTAGGCCACATTACAGAGGCTGATAGGGCAAAACTGAGCAATCCGCTCCGGCTTGGGGACTTTGGGGATGAGGACAATAATTGTTTCGTTCGCCTCCTCGATTGCTCTTGGGGACCTTAAACAACGAGAGATAAAGTCAGCGGCATCCTTTCCAACAACATTCCAGTAGTTCTGGTAAAAAATGGGGTGAAAACCATCCTTCCCTGGCGCCTTGAGACTTCCCATAGCTTTAATCGTGGAGAGGCATTCCTCCGCCGTTGGGATACAGGCAAGCTGGCGCCCCTCCTCTGGTGAGAGAGGGTTGGCAAAGGAAGTAGACGGCAGATCCAAGCTCGTAGGACGGCCAGCTCTAAACAGGTTCTCAAAGTAAGCCACTGCCATCTCCGTCATTTTAGAATCAGCATAGCTCAAAGAACCGTCATCAAGCTTGAGGCCTTGAATCCGGATAGCTTTCCTGCGACAGAGGGTTGAAAGGTGGAAGAACTTGGTATTCCTGTCACCATCTTTAATCCACTGCATGCGAGACTTCGGCAGCCAGAGCATGTGCTCCTGCCAAAGAGTTCTCTCGAGCTCTCCTCACACCGAATCCTCCTCCCTCATCCATATGTCAGAGTCACCCTGTTGGGTCCAAAGCTCTAACTAACGAAGGCGCTTCTTGAGGTGCCTTTTCCGCTTGAAGATGTGGTCGAAGACTTCAATATTCCAAGTAATGCAATGCTCCTTAAAATCCTGCAGCGAAAAACACAAGTCCCTCCCTCGCTTCCAGCTTTGATCAAGGAAGTCGGTGAAATTCTCATGACCAAACCAAGCAGCATTAAAACGGAAAGGACGGGGACTGATGTCATACCTTGCAGTGTTCCTGATTCGAACAAGGAGCGGCCGGTGGTCTGACTTGAGTCTCTCCACGTGGATAGTCGAGGAGTCTGGGAAGGTGTTGAACCAGTCTGCATTAGCAAGGCAGCGGTCAAGACGCTCTTTGAGGTTCTTTCGGAACCAGGTGAACCTCGGTCCGACAAAACCTGTATCGATCAAGCTGCAATCCCTAATGCAGTCTCTGAAGTCTGCGGCAGGGCTTTGATTGAATTTTGCACCACCTCACTTTTCAGAAGATTCGACCATGGCGTTAAAATCCCCCATAATTGCCCAGGCTGTGGACACCGTCCCTGACACTGTCCGAATGTCGTTCCACAGGAGCCGTCGTCCAAGAAGAGACGGGGAAGCATACACGAAAGTCGCAGCAAACTTCTTGCCTTCATCCCACTCAATCGACGCATGGATATACTGGGGAGAGGAGCCAAGGATTTTGACCTTAGTAACAGACTCGTTCCACAGCAGCCAGATGCCCCCACTGAACCCCTGAGCTTCCACCACAAAGGAGGACTGGAAATTCAGTTTCTGTCGCACCGTATCTCCCACATCACCACTCACTCGGGGTTCGAGTAAAGCAACTACCTGTGGTTTGTAAACCTGCATATAGTGATTAAACGCAACGAGGAAAGAGTTGTTGCCGGCTCCCCGACAGTTCCAGATGAAAATACAATCCATAAAAAAACATAAAAAGAGGAAAAGGAAGGACATCACCAAGGCACACTAGGCGGATTTCGGGTAGTTAAGATCCCAATTCCGGTCCTGAGTCGTCACTGCCATCTGATCGGCCACATCCACCATCATTTATTCTGCAGCAGATTCCCCCTGGAAGGCACAACATCAGAGGAGAGAAAGCAAGATAAGTCGACGATAGCCTCCTGAGAAGGTTCCACTACCGCTGCCGGAACACAGCCTTCGGACTTGGACGAACTGCCAAGATTATGCTTACCCTCTTTGAAGCCGGTGTCCTCAATGAGGCGCTGCTTGACAGCATCTTTCTTAACTCCTGACGATGACTCCTAGCAATAACCTGAGCGGGACAGAGCTTCGAGGAAGCACACTTAGTTTTGGGTAGAACAGGCTTTTTGAACCTTGATCTCGAACTGGACACCTCCTTGCCTTGAGAAGAATAAGACTGAGGAGAGGAAACTAAGAGACCCGCAAAGAGCTTTTCAGAAACAATTGAGGACTCGGAAGTTTCAACATTGGGCGCTGCCGAATTGTTTCCCGGAGAAGGTGAAGCAGAAGCGTTCGGACCTCCTGCATCATGGGCCCCCGACGGCTTTCCTGAGGTGGAGGCGGCCTTCTTGTTTCTACTTGGTTGGGCCTCGTTGGAAGTCTTTCCCCTGGCCCGCCCCCTTTTATTGTTATTTCGCTTGGGCTTAGGCAAATGAGATAAGCCAGTCGGCCCAACATCATGGCAATCAGGCCCAGAGACTTTGACTCCCTTAGCTTGAGATTCAAAAGACCTAGCAGCACCAACGGGCAGCTCCGCGGATCCCTCCTTAACATTAGCTGGGCAATCTGACTTACTATAATTTGGCTGAGGTAAATCCGGGGAATCCCCAAGCTGAGGTTTCTTTCCATTTTCTTTCGATGGAGATTTCTGATCCCCAATCTTCGCAGTTACCATATTAGAGTTACTTTCCAAAAAAGGTCTTCTTCTCCGGCGAGTCGCGATCATCCAAGGGCCAAAGGTCTCCGACGTCATGGTTGCCGGCGGCGAATCTTTCTCCACCGCATTCATCGGCAGTTTAACCAGGGTATTCGCGCCTCCCGTCACCAGTGGGCAAGCCTCCTTCGCATGTCCCAGTCTGCCGCATCCGAAGTAAAGTGTGGGAATATTTTCATATTCCACGAGCTGAAGACACCCATCCAGTTCAATGACCGGCGGCAGAGGAAGATTCAGATCAATTTCAACGACAATTCTAGCAAACTTCCCCCTGTCCGCTCTTTGCGTAGTGAAGTCGATCTTGACCGTCTTGCCAATGAGGTTCCCCAAAGACGCCAGGATTTGAGCATGGTAAAATTAAATAGGGAGATGGGGGAAGCGATCCCAAGCCACCAACTTGTTGGGGAGATCGTTAGATACTCGGAAAGAGTCATCCCATCGATGAACGATAAGGTATCTATCCAAAATGATCCAAGGACCTCCTGTAAGAGCCTTGAAGTAGTCTTGATCATTGCTGAACTTGACCAAGAAGCAGCTTCTATCTAGGTCGACAATATGCAACTGGCCAGCTGGTTTCCAAATCGCATGAAGTCTCTGGCAAAGGAACGAATAACCAATCGATTTTCCCAAAAGGCAGATGACGACCAAGCGAGACCAAGGCTTGCAAAGCTTGTCTTTGAAATCCTTTGACAGGGATAAAGACTTAATTCCATTCGAGATGGAGGAGATGATGTCATTCTCCCCGACCGGAATCCAAGCCTGCTGGTCATTAGAGCGGCCTTCCTCCGATCCTCTAACTGCGAAGGCATATGACCGGTTCGGGATCGGCGTCGGTTGGCCCGAACCTTGGTTGGCAGAAGCAATCTTGAGAGTAGGGAAAGAGAAAGAGGATTCGTGATGGGATTTAGGTGGCCGGTCTTTGGGGTCCGTGACCGGCGACGAGGGCGAAGACTCCGACGAAGGCGGAGAAGGGAGCATAACTACAGAGATTTTTCTCTTCTTTTTTATTTCATTATATCCCCTATAGGCTAATGTAATTACACATGAATTGAGATAATAATGAGTCATAATTGGGCTCATATAATTTACACATGAATGGGGAGAAGAATGGGTCATCGAAGACATTGATTCTTATGATCAATGTTAAGGAAGCATTCTATGTAGCATGCTATGTGAAGGTAGCATCCTATGTGAATCATGGACATTCACTACAATATTATTCATAACACTCCCCCTTGAATGTCCAATGATTAATGATATGCCCCTTACAACTTTACAAAAGAAAAATCAATAGAAGAACAATACATCTATAGGGATATAATATATTATTCGTATAATACGCTATCACATGCTACCTAGTTAAAAACCTTACCAAGAAAACCCAATGGGAAAAACCACGGTTAAGGGAAAAAGCAGTGTGTATTAACTCCCCCTTATGATAGGATGACTCAAAATCGTTCAATCTTTGAACTTCAATTTTATGAATGATCTTGATGTATGAAGTAACTTTTGTGAACAAATATGCTAGATTGTCACTTGGTCATAATTTTCACTAGTTATTCCACTAGTATCTAGAAATCCGTGTTGGAAAAATAACTTCGTCAAACACATATTCTTTTAGCTTTTCTAATGCGAGCCTCTTACAATGTTTTGTAGTTTGCTTCACAAACCACCAAATAGTTATATTGCCAAGTGAGCGCAATTTATAATTGACAAATACAAAGATCATATCAATATTCAAAGACCACATAAATCATTGTCATGTCTTCAATATGCTCAAATAAAATATCTTGAAATCTTATGTTATTTGAACATAACATAGTATATGCTTCAATTTGATCTCAATGTCATTGAGTGAGAGTAGAGTATAATCTTGCCAAAAATATCTATTCATAGATGAATCAAGTCTTGTAAGACTAGCCATGATTCATTAGTGCTCTGATTGCACTAAGATACGATACTTCATGACAGAGCGACTCTTCATTACTTTATCGATATATATATCGAAATCTACTCACATATAATGATCTTACTACCATCAATATATTTATGGACAATATATATCCATATCGAGTTTTCAACACTTAGTAGTGTATCTTTGTTGATAAACAACAATCGAGTTTGAGAGGTACACAATGTGCAAGTAATTTGCAATGATATTGATTCATATCTTTCATCTCAACTCTTTAATCAAATAGCTAATTTCTTTTAGAAACTATTCATGAGTCTCAATAGCTAATGAAATAGATAATAAGATGATGACATCTTCACCTGCGGAAATAAAGAAAACACTTTCTTCAAAACAAAACAAAGTCATATAAAGTTTTGCTACAAATATAGTTTCAAAACAAAAATATTTTAATGATAAAAATCAAGTATTAAATATGAACATTAACAAATATAATATGCAAAATATAAGGTATACCAAATATATCATTCTTTCTCAGTCTCATAATTTGTATGACGTCAATTCAATATGATTGAATATTGTTCACATGAACTTTACTTGCTTTCTGTTAGCAAAATGAATCATTCCGGAAATTTCATTTACACATATATGTTATTATTAGACAAACCATACATATAGGTTGCAATGACATCTATCAAAAACAAATATCTCCCTTCAGAAATATTGCCAGACTAATCATATAATGAAAATTTATTGCATCCACCAAATGAAAATATGTCTCATCATAATCAATAATATATAGGTTTTTGTCATTGTACAAAACCTTCAAAATGAGATGTCTTATAACTCACAATTTTATTATTTTCATTATAATCACAATGAGATAAATATATATGTCTCATTTGCTTACATCTTCATGTGCATAGACTTTTATATAACAACTTTTCAATTTTCTAGGGAATATAGTATTGTTGAAATCACATTTTCCATTTTGGCCAATCATTTTTTTGTATGCATGCATTAATGAATTTGGCTCACGATCCTTATTTTCGCTTATCATATTGAGCGCTGCATTGCAATGAAAAATTTCATTAACGTTGACTTCATCATGATTCCAAAGTTTTTCATCAAATACATTGATATATCTTTCATTCAAAATTATCAGGTACCTGATGCTCTTTATGAGCACATGTATTTGTTTGATATCCTTTTATCTTTGGAATCGATTGATTTTTCATGCTTCGTGAGTGCTTTAGACTCATCTATGTTTTTACCAATACGGAAAAACACTTATGTTGGAGCAAATGTAGTTGGCATAAGAGATTTTTTATGTCACTATATTCGGGTCGTTAAAACGTCTGGGAGTTGATCGACTCAACTATGTTAATGAATTATCCTTGTGAACTTTAAGTTCATATTGTTTAGTACGAGTATCAAAATGAGATAATGATAATTCATTCCAACGAATCTCTTTGTCCAACCTTTGATTTTCTCCCCCTAATGTTGGGAAATTAGAATCATAAAATGATGTGATCATCTAAACGAGTCATCTATAAATCTCCAGACAATAGTGTAAATATTTAACTAACAACGAAGACTCGTACCCAACGTATATAATTTATCAATCTCTTATTGAGACTTATCTTAATGATTTATGGTGGAGCAACTGAGATGTATACATCACATCCAAATATTCTTATATGGGAAATATGAGGTTTTGACCCAAAACCAAATGTAATGGGGGAACTCATTATAACTTGTTGGCGTAATGCGAATTTATGTTTTTCATCTAGAGGAAAACGTATATAAGATAATGAAAATATTTATTTTTAATAATTTAATTCACGTATTGGATAATCATGAAAATATGCTCATAATCAAACTGATCGAGCTAATAATCTCGCGAATTGTAGGCTGCGAGTATATAATCTGGACACATGAGAATGTCTAGTTGATGCATCGATTAAAATTAGAAAGCATCTAAACGGATCATATGTTAGGTGTGTCGTATGGATCCAATCACCCTTATTCTTTATGTAAGCGATTCATTGCTTACTTTTGTCAATAATTATCCAATAATCAACTTAGATTGATGTGTGTAGAATATTTCAAAATTAACCACACATATTCTCAGTTCGCATAATTGTAGAACCGGGATGGTCTAACCGGTTATGCCAAATAATTTTGGTAGGAGAAGTAAACTTTTAGTTTACATTTGTAAGAGCTTCAATGAGATGACAAATTATAATACTTTCATTGTTTTTTCATTATAATCTATATATGTGAATGTGATGAACATATATCGATTATTCTTGTCTTTGTTTTCACAATTTGATATCCATTAATGTGATATCTTTATAAATTAATATATTCATACACAATTTTGTAGAATATAATGCACCATCAATATGGTCTATGAAATCTCTTTCCTCTATCTAACAACTTTTGAGGATGTAATAGAATATAAATTTCATCAATACGAAAAAATTTCATCCATTGAATAATAGTAATACATGAGCACTTTCTAGTATTAGTTTTTGCTCATTTCTTTGCCATATTAAAAAAGTATTTCACATCTTTTATTGATGGTAGCACTTGTAAAGATCTCATTTAGAATGAGAAAGAGAATATCACAATTCTCTTATTTTCAATTATCAATACCACAAATTAGGTGATCATTATTTCCTTCACAATCGATAAACATGATATACTTGTGAATAATTGATAGTAATATGATCCACCATTATTTATTTGTAATTCTACAACTGATACGATGAGCATTACATACTCCTTATTAGATGTTGAATTTCACCACTTTGATGCAATCCTTTGGAATATAATTGTCTCTTAATATATTCACATCATAGATTGTAATAATATCTTATACATTCACTTCATGGAATGTGATACTGTATTTTGTACCATTGACACTCAATTATATAGGAAATCGTTAAAGTGTCATTCGGACTATGATCATCCAAACAAATTTGATAGTTGTATCACCATTATGTGATCATATTCATTCTCTCTTGTGTTTTCTCTCTGTTTCATAGTTCATAGTTCTCCATCACTTTCGTAACACGTTATCAGCACGAAGCTCTGTCCACTTGAAGATTCACGAAGCTTTACTCCTTGGAGAACATGATCATCTTCTTAAGGTATAAACTTTGTATTATGAAGTTTCAATTCGTTATTGTTCATATGCGTTATTATTTTATTCTTTCTATTCGTGGAAGCTATTCGTTATGATGATTTGGAAACAATGATGGTTGGATGTTGGAATTTATTTGAATATCATCTCTCAAAGAGAATGTATCCAACACATATGCTATAGCATTTCTTCAAATCAAAAGTAGCCAAACATGATTATGATTCATGTGAGAAAGATTGGTATTTGGACCAATACTTTGGAATATACAATTGCATTTCATGAGAATAAGTGTACCAAGATACACATGTTATCCAAAGAAAAATGATTAACTTATATGTCTCAAATGTTGATGATCCATGAGACATGATATCATTTCTTGATATGAATGATTGTAATGATGTCTATAGAGTGACAATATCTATGTTCCCACAAGGGAACAAAAGAATATATTCATCTATAATTTTGATGGTCATCAGAATGAAATTTCAAGTGTCTTTCACAAAACTTGACAAAGAGAAAGAGGAGGAGAATTGCTTCTTCTTATTCATTCCAATATATACAACGATATACTCTATTTATAGGCACATAATACATAACTCCTATAGGCTAATGTAATTACACATGAATTGAGAGAATAATGAGTCATGAATGGGCTCATATAATTACACATGAATGGGGAGAAGAATGGGTCATCGAAGACATTGATTCTTATGATCAATGTTAAGGAAGCATCCTATGTAGCATGCTATGTGAAAGTAGCATCTTATGTGAATCATGGACTTTCACTACAATATTATTCATAACAAATCGCATGCTCTTTAACCACAATCCTACATTTGCCTTATTTATCCATGTTATAAATATTATAACCTACTATTATCTATTAATATCATATGGTAAAAATTTATAATAGAGGGTAAAAAAACAAAATTCTCTCCTTAATTGTAGCCTTTTCTACAGTTAGAACTTTTTCTTGCTATGATTGATTAATTTTTTCATAAAAATCATAATTTTAATACAAATAATTTATCTGAATCCATAACATTTTGAAATTTAATATTATACCAATAAAATAAATCATTAGATGATAATTGGTCAGACCTTTCGTGTATGTTTGATTTTGAAATCTTTCATACAAGTATTAGAAGAAAAAAAAATTCATACTAAAAAAATAGGATAATGAAATATCCAAAACTATATCAATTAATACTTTTAAACTATTTTGATGTTAATTGTAAAATTAATTCTGATAGTAACATATTTTAATATAAATCTTGATATTAAATATCTAAATTCTACACTTATAAACCCTAAAACTCGATATCTACATCTTAAATCCTTAATTTTCAAAATTTTAACCTCAAAAAATGTAACAGTAAAACCTAAAATCCATTGAAACTGATGATTACACCATCGTATCACTAATAAAATAACTAATTTATGTGTTAATCATCATTTTCAAACGTCACTTTGCCTCTATCTAAATGAGATTGCGCCTCGACTGATGATATGTGTATTGTTTTTTAAAGAAATAAAAATGTATTTAAAATATAAAATGTTCTAAAACTATAAAAATCATATTATTGAACTTATTAGTTATTTATATTAGGATACTGAATAAATAATGATATGAAATTAAATAGCATGTACGTTGAGGGTAAAATGATAGTTTATTCTTCAAAAATTAAATTATTTTTTTTATATAGATGATAGAGTTTCTAACACCCTTCTATTGATTCTTATGCAAAACTCTCTATCTAAAATTAATCACATAACTAGCAAAATTAAAATTAAATTTATTAATAGTTAGCAGCTTTGACAACGAACTTAATTTGAATGGTCATATATGAGTTTGAGTAAACATATGTTTCAATTAAACTTCATGATACCACAACATGACAGAGCTTCGCCACCATTTTTCCTAAAGGAGTCTACCTAAGCTTATGAATATATGTTTTTCTTTTATAAATTTTATATTATACGAGTAAATAAAAAATTATTATGATAAAAGTTTTATAAGTCGTGGATAGGAGAGGTAAATTTTCCTGATAAGAATGTTATTTAGTTTTTCTCTAAACAAAATAAAAAATTAAAATTCATAAAAAAAATACAAAATTATATATCTTCACAACTTGCGACCCGCGAACAGGCGGGCGAAAAACTAGTTATTGTTGAATAATATTGTAGTGAATGTCCATGATTCACATAGGATGCTACCTTTACATAAGATGCTACCTAGGATGTTTCCTTAACATTGATCATAAGAATCAATGTCTTCCATGACCCATTCTTCTCCCCATTCATGTGTAATTATATGAGCTCATTCATAACTCATTATTCTCTCAATTCATGTGTAATTACATTAGCCTATATAGGGGTGGCACTCATCCGCCTCGCACCGCACAGCACAGCACCGAGCCGCAATTTTTTTTATCCGCACCGCACCGAACCGCATTACGAATAATATACGGTGCGGTTTTATTTTCATGCTCGTAGTATGCGGTTCGGTTGAGTCGCAACCGTGAATTGACGGTTTAAACCGCAAACCGCAAATCATAATCAAAACCATTGAATCAATGGGCTAAACTCTACAGTAGGGATTTGATTTGAGCCCAATTAAGCCCAACTGCCGCATCAGCGAGGTCTGCTTCTCTCTCTCGCTGCAGCATCGGCACTGCAGCATCGACGAGGTCTGCTTCTCTCTCTCAACTGCAGCATCGTCGAGGTCCCACAAGAAGAAGACAGTTCATCCACAAGAAGAAGACAGTTCATCCATTCTCTCTCTCGCATCAGTAGATCATGGCTACTGTCGAATGATTTGAAAAAAAGATATAGCTAGCAATCTTTCAGAAGCGTGTCAAATCACTGATCAGAAATCAATCTCGCTCTTCGATCAATCCCACGTAACAGATTACAGATCCTCCTGCTGCTGCTCTATAGCCATGGATAGTACAGTGTGCTGATAATTATTGTTATTAAACGAAACTGAGGAAATAAGTTCATGAATCATATAAACGGATTTTCCGTTCGTAGTTATTAGGTGAGAGTGAGACCCAGAAAGGAATTGAAGAAGGACGACCCAGATTCTGAGAATTCTGACGCACTGCTTTAATTTATTTGTTTTTCTGTGGGCAATTATTTGGGCATTCATATTACAGTAGAATTGATTGGTTGGTGATGAAGTGATGATGATATGATAACGTTTTCATCACCTCTGCTTCTTCTCTCTGTAATTTTGTTGTTTTCCTGATTGAGCTAATACAGAGATTAGTGATTAAGCTTTGTTTTTGTGGTTTGTGGTTTAAACCGCACCGAAACCGCGAATATTGCGGTGCGGTTTGAATCGAACCGGATATGAATGCGGTGCGGTTTGAACCGTAATATTCGCGGTGCGGTTTCTTGCGGATTTTCATCAACGAGGTGCGGTGCGGTTCAAATCGCACCGTTGCCCACCCCGAAGCCTATAGGAGTTATGTATTATGTGCCTATAAATAGAGTATATCATTGTATCTATTGGAATGAATAAGAAGAAGCAATTCTCTCCTCTTTCTCTCTTGTGTTTTCTCTCTACTTCATAGTTCATAGTTCTCCATCATTTCATAACACGTTATCAGCACGAAGCTCTGCCCACTTGGAGATTCACGAAGCTTTACTCCTTGGAGAACATGATCGTCATCATAAGGTATGAACTCTGTATTATGAAATTTCAATTAGTTATTGTTCATATGCGTTATTATTTTATTGTTTCTATTCGTGAAAGCTATTCGTTATGATGATTTGGAAACAATGATGGTTGGATATTGGAATTTATTTGAATATCATCTCTCAAAGAGAATGTATCCAACACATATGCTACAATATTTCTTCAAATCAAAAGTAGCCAAACATTATTATGATTCATGTGAGAAAGATTGGTATTTGGACTAATACTTTGGAATATACAATTGCATTTCATGAGAATAAGTGCACCAAGATACACATGTTATCCAAAGAAAAAGGATTAACTTATATGTCTCAAATGTTGATGATCCATGAGACATGATATCATTTCTTGATATGAATGATTGTAATGATGTCTATAGAGTGACAATATCTATGTTCCCACAAGTGAACAAAAGAATATATTCATCTATAATTTTGAAGGTCATCAGAATGAAATTTCAAGTGTCTTTCAGAAAACTTGAAAGAGAGAATGAATATGATAACATAATGGTGATACAACTATCAAATTTGTTTGGATGATCATAGTCCGAATGACATTTTTACGATTTCCTATATTGAGTAATGAATGATATATATATATATATATATATATATATATATATATATATATATATATATATATAATTGAGTGTCAATGGTACAAAATACAGTATCACATTCCATGAAGTGAATGTATAATATATTATTACAATCTATGATGTGAATATATTAAGAGACAATTATATTCCAAAGGATTGCATCAAAGTGGTGAAATTCAACATCTAATAAGGAGTATGTAATGCTCATCGTATCAGTTGTAGAATTACAAATAAATAATGGTGGATCATATTACTATCAATTATTCACAAGTATATCATCTTTATCGATTGTGAAGGAAATAATGATCACCTAATATGTGATATTGATAATTGAAAATAAGAGAATTGTGATATTCTATTTCTCATTCTAAATGAGATCTTTACAAGTGCTACCATCAATAAAAGATGTGAAATACTCCTTTAATATGGCAAAAAAAAGCCAAAACTAATACTAGAAAGAGCTTATATTATTCAATGGATGAAAATTTCCACATTGATAAAATTTATAATCTATTACATCCTCCAAAGTTATTACATTGAGGAAAGAGATTCCATATTGATGGTGTGCATTATATTTTACACAATTGTGTATGAATATATTAAGTTATAAAGATATCACATTAATGGATATCATATTGTGAAAACAAAGACAAGATAATGAATGTATGTTTATCATATTCACATATATAGATTATGATGACACAAATATTGGAAGTATTATAATTTATCATCACATTGAAGTTCTTACAAATGTAAACTAAAAGTTTACTTCTCCTGGAAAAATTATTTGGCATAACTGGTTAGACCATCCCGGTTCTACAATTATGCGAATTGAGAATATATGTGGTTAATTTTGAAACATTCCACACACATCAATCTAAGTTGATTATTGGATAACTATTGACAAAAATAAGCAATAAATTGCTTACCTAAAGAATTAAGGGTGATATTTGGATCCATAAGATACACTCAATATATTATTCATTTCGATATTTTAATTCATGCATCGACTAGACATTCACATGTCTAGGTATGTACTCACAACATCCAATTCGCGAGATTATTAGCTCAATCATTTTGATTATGAGCATATTTTCACGATATCCAATAAGTGAAATATATCATTAAGAATAACTATTCTCATTATCTTATATACGTGTTACTCTACATGAAAAACATAAATTCGCATTACGCCAACGAGTTATAATGAGTTCCCCTGTTATAATTGGTTTTGGGTCAAAACCTCATATTTCCCATATAAGAATATTTAGATGTGATATATACATCTCACTTGCTCCACCACAATTCATTAAGATAAGACTCAGTAATAGAGATTGAGAAATTATATATGTTGGGTACGAGTCTTCGTTGATAGTAAAATATTTACACTATTGTCGGGAGATTTATAGATGACTAGTTTAGATGAACACATCATTTTGTGATTCAAATTTCCCAACATTAGGGGGAGAAAATCAAAGGTTGGGCAAAGGGATTCGTTGGAATGAATTATCATTATCTCATTTTGATCTTCGCACTAAACAGTATGAACTTGAAGTTCATAAGGATAATTCATTAACAAAGTTGAGTTAATCAACTGCCAGATGTTTCAACGACCCGAATATAGTGACATAAAAAATCTCTTATGCCAACTACGTTTGCTCCAACATAAGTGTTTTCGTATTGGTAAAAACACAAATGAGTCTAAAGCACTCATGAAGTATGAAAAATCAATCGATTCCAAAGATATAAATCCTCAAAAGGTGAAAAGGAGTTTTAAATTGAGATGGTCAAAATTGAGGGTAAGATAAAGGATATCAAACAAATACATGTGCTCCTGAAGAGCATCAGGTACCTGATAATTATGAATGAAAGATATATCAATGTATTTGATGAAAAACTTTGGAATCATGATGAAGTCAACGTTGATGAAAAAATTTATTACAATGCAGCGCTAAATTTGATAAGCGAAAATGAGGATCATGAGCCAAATTCATTAATGCATGCAAAGAAAGAAATGATTGGCCAAAATGAAAAATATGATTGCGACAATATTATATTCCCTAGAAAAATGAAAAGTTTTTTTTTATATAAAAAGTCTCTACACATGAAGATGTAAGCAAACGAGACATATATATTTATCCCACTGTGATTATAATGAAAATCATAAAGTTGTGGGTTATAAGACATCTTATTCTGAAAGGTTTTGTACAATGACAAAAACCTTATACTATTGGTTATGATGAAACATATTTTCATTTGGTGGATGCAAAAACTTTTCATTATATGATTAGTCTGGGAATTTGTGAAGGGAAATATTTGTCTTTGATGGATGTCATTACAACCTATATGTATAGTTTGTCTAATAATGACATATATGCGTATATGAAATTTCCGGAATGATTCATTTTGCTAAATACGAACAATAAGTCAAGTTCATGTGAACAGTATTCAATAATATTATTGAATTGACGTCATACGAATTATGAGATTGAGAAAGAATGATATATTTCGTATACCAAATATTTTCTATGTTTTATTTGTCAATATTTTATATTTAATACTTGATTTTTATTATTAAATATTTTTGGTTTTGAAATTATATCGTATCAAAATTTCTATGACTTTCTTTTGTTTTGAAAATGCGTTTTCTTTATTTCCAAAGGTTAAGAAGTCATCATCTTATTATCTATTTGATTAGCTATTGAGACTCGTGAAGAGTTTCTCAAAGAAATTAGCTATTTGATTAAAGAGTTTGAGATGAAAGATATGAAACAATATCATTGGAAATCACTTGCAGATTGAGCATCTCTCAAACATGATTGTTGTTTATCAACAAAGAAACACTACCGAAATGTTCAAAATTTCGATATGGATATATATTGTCCATAACTACCTTGATGGTAGTAAGATCATTATATGTGAGTAGATGTCAATATACATCAGTAAAGTAAGAATCATTTTGTCCTGAAATATCATATCTTAGTGCAACAAGAGCACTCATGAATCTTGCTAGTCTTATAAAACTTAATTCATCTATCAATAGTTATTTTGGCAAGATTATACTCTATTCTCACTCAATGACATGAAGATCAATTGAAGCATATACTATGTTATGGTCAAATAACATAAGATTTCAAGTTATTTTATTTGAGCATATTGAAAGACATGTCAATGAGTTACATGGTCTTTAAATATCGATACGATCTTTGCGTTGGTCAATTATAAATTGAGTTCACTTGGCAATAAACTATTTGGTGGTTTGTGAAACAAACTATAAAGCCACATCATTATTCACATGCATGATCATATATATCATGCATAATGAGTATATATATCCTCAAGTTGTAAGAGGATCGCATTAGAAAAGCTAAAAGAATATGTGTTTGACGAAATTATTTTTCCAACACGAATTTCTAGATACTAGTGGAATAACTAGTGAAAATTATGATCAAGTGACAATCTAACATATTTGTTCACAAAGTTACTTCATACATCAAGATCATTTGTATAAAATTGAAGTTCAAAGATTGAACTATTTTGAGTCATCCTATCATGAGGGGGAGTTAATACGCACTGCACTCTTTTTCCCTTAACCATGGTTTTCCCATTGGGTTTTCATGGTAAGGTTTTTAATGAGGTAGTATGTGATAGCATATTATACGAACAATATATTATATCCCTATATATTATATCCCTATATATTATATCCCTATAGATGTATTGTCCTTCTATTGATTTTTCTCTTGTAAAGTTGTAAAGGGCATATCATTAACCATTGGACATTCAAGGGGGAGTGTTATGAATAATATTGTAGTGAATGTCCATGATTCACATAGGATGCTACCTTTACATAAGATGCTACCTAGGATGTTTCCTTAACACTGATCATAAGAATCAATGTCTTCCATGACCCATTCTTCTCTCCATTCATGTGTAATTATATGAGCCCATTCATAACTCATTATTCTCTCAATTCATGTGTAATTACATTAGCCTATAGGAGTTATGTATTATGTGCCTATAAATAGAGTATATCATTGTATCTATTGGAATGAATAAGAAGAAGCAATTCTCTCCTCTTTCTCTCTTGTGTTTTCTCTCTACTTCATAGTTCATAGTTCTCCATCATTTTCATAACAGTTATAATATATATAGGAATATAAAAGACCACCCCTTTTATTCATTCTCTCTTTAAGTTTAGCTAACCAACCAATCACATTTTTTAATTAATTAATTATTATTTAAATAAATTTTACATATCTATTATAATATATATATAGGAATATAAAAGACCACCCCTTCTATTCATTCTCTCCTTAAGTTTTTTTTTTTATGAATTAAGCGGATTATATTCACCAAAAACGTGGAATCACAGTACTAGTAAGGAGAACTATAAACTCTATACTACTAACAACGAGGTCTAAATTAACCTTTCTATACTATCTCTAGACTTATGTCCTATAGCAAACATTTTTATCACCTCCTTAATATCTTTTATAACAACACTTTCATCCTTCTGTAAACCTTCAAATACTCTAATACACCGTTCCCTCCAAATTTTGCAAATCATGATACGCCAGAGGAGAAGCTTTGCCCTGCCAGTATCACCAGTCTTATCCCAACAGCAAACTGCACTCAGCATTTGTTCCCATCTCTTACTTCCAACTTCTGGTAAAATAGCTTGGATAATCTTGCAAGTGAACCTGCAAGCACACATCAAGTGCTCCCTTGTCTCAACTGCATCTTCACAAAGGGCACAATTATTGTCAACAGTAGCAATCCAGGTGCTTATCTTATCCCTGGTATATATCCTATTAGTGACTATAAGCCATGCCACATAGGATCTTCTGGGAATAATAAAGCCACCACTACAACATAACATAGCTACGGAGGCAGATTCATGGAGGCACATAGAATATTTGCCTCTAAATATACTTTTAAAGAACAAATACTATATGTGCCTCTATAGATGAATATATCTGCCTCTAATTGTATTTTATTTATTTATTTTAATATTAGTAAATAATTTTTATAGTTTTAGAGGCAGATAATTTATAATTGCCTCTATAAGTCAATACGATTACATCTTTTAGAGGCAGATAATTTATAACTGTCTTTATAAGTTTTATGAAAGCTCTTTTAGAGGCAGATAATTTGTAACTGCCTCTATAAGTTTTTTGTCTTACACAAAAAAAACTATTTTTAAGGCAGATAATTTATAATTGCCTCTATAGGTTGTATGATTAGCTTAGAGATAAATAATTGATCTATCTTTATATGATGAATGATTAAAATTTGTAAAGGTAGATAACTTGTAAACTTTGTATTATTTTGTATCGATAAATGTTAGATAATATATAATTAATCATATATATAATAAACGCTAACGATTTTATTTTCTAATAATGAGTAAGAAAAAAATTTCATTTTTTCAAATTTGATTTCTTTTTCTTGGCATAGTTTCTCCATATCATTGAGTTTTATAATTTATATTTAAAAACTGCGTAAGAAGTATCAGTAAGTACTCCTGAGCCAAGTGGTAAGAACTAAGAACTTAGCGTATTTCCTTGAACCACCCGGGTTCAAATCCCATAGATAGCAAAATAATAGAGAGTAATATATGTAAATAGTGGAAGAGTCCAATAAAGGAAAATGACCTGGTAGGAGTGAATTCTTTTTAAAAGCATATATATATGCCTCTAAAAAAATATACCAGCAACAAAAATAAGTGTCTCTAAAAGGTGGCTAAGATGACAGATAAGTTTTGTTTAAATAAGCAATTGCCAACAATTATATTTGCCACTAATTCTTCCATTTAGTGGTAGATAATAAGTACCACCGAATTTGCCTCTAAAGACTTTTAGCCGCAGCAGCGTTAGTGGCACTTAACTATCTGCCTCTAAAACTCTATAGAGGCAAAAAAATATTTTTTACAGGCAAATAGTGTGTGCCTCCGTAGCCAAGTTTTGTTGTAGTGCACCCCACACAGATACATACTGATGGGCCTAGCCCAACGAAGTCCAAAGGCCCACACGACGGCCCACGAGGCGACCCACATGGCGGCCCGAACACAGCGGCTAGGGCAGGGGGCCCGGACTCAGGCGGTAAAGCAGATGGGCCGAACAGGCAGGCCCAGGAGGTGGAGTGAGACCCAAAACGACGGCCCAGCTCGGCGGCCTCCTAGGGTTACTCGGCGACACTTAGGTTTCCAAGACAGAGCGGACACGTGTCAACATCCTACGGGAGCTACAAACGAGTGGCTAAGATTCAGCCTTGGCAACCAAGGCAGGGGTACTATAAATACCCCCGTACACCCTAATAACCAGAGGACAACATCTTTACCCAGCGGACAAACGCTCCGCGGTACGTTACTCGCCTCCCTCTCCCATTCCTTAAACTGATCGCCTCCCCATTTCCTTGAACTAACTACCCCCCTTTTATCACTTATGAGGTAACCACCCCCGGAAGACCAACAGGCTTGGGCTTCCATTATTGGGCCAGGCGACAAGGCTGGAACAATTGGCGCGCCAGATAGGGGGCGATCAGGCGACCTTTCAAGGCAAATGGCTTCATCAGCGATTCCCACTCTGATGGGCGAGGATGGCGAAAGAGGAGATGGAGTAACACGTGTCAAGCATGTCAACCCAGGTTCTCGAGCAGACCCAAACCTCACTAGAAACATGGAGCGTGAATTCGAAGGCGACTCGGAGTCCCAGAGTACTATTCCGGCCGGCGATGCCTATGAGCTGTTGGAGCAGCGATTTCGGTCCCTTGAGCAGCAGAATGCTGAGCTCACGCAGATGTTGAAAACGGTGATCGCCCAGCAGGCTCAAGCTCTCAGGGCCAACACTCAGGACAGGCAATCGCCACAGGACTCCCATTTGGAAGTGTTACAGCAATTTCTCCCTGCTACTCAAATCTCCCCCGCACAGATGGCGGTTCGTCAACCTCTGTCCAGGGCGATACTCGCCGAGCCACTACCTAAGGGGTTGGTTCCGCCCAACCTAGATAGGTATATAGGTACTGGCGACCCGGACGAGCACTTGCAAGCCTTCCAGATCGCCATGCAAATGCAGCAGGCTGGCAACGCCGCATATTGCAGAGCTTTTCCGGCGACACTGGGAGGGCGAGCCAGGGAGTGGTACATGAATCTACCGGAAGGCATCATAACATCGTGGGAGGACTTTGCGAGGATCTTCTCACAGAAGTATGAGTGCAAGAAAACAAGGACGGTCCCGTTGCAAGCGCTGGTGAGCCTGAGGCAAAAGCCGAACCAGTCGCTGAAGGAGTTCTTTGATGAATGGACTGGGGTCGTCCAATCCATCAAGAGGGTAGATCATGAAATCGCTGCGGCAAGTTTATTCCAGTCGACTCATAACGGCAGGCTGCGAGAGTCGCTGCTACAGGAGGCCCCGAAGTCGCTGTCCGACTTGGAAACCAGAGTACACAAAATTATTTTGATCGAGGAGCAGTTAGCAGAACCTTTACGTGGAGCGGCGAAGATGGAAGAAAAGCCCGTTACAGGGAACAAGCAGGCCAAAGGGCAGCCCTCCGAGACACGACCATACGGGAAATATCGCCTAGGGGAGCAAAGGCGTTACCAAGAGAGAGGATACCCTGGAGAGCAAAGGGGTTATCAGGAGAGAGGATACCAAGAGGAGAGGGCAGATTATACACCCCTCTCAGAATCGCGAAGAAAGATTGTGTTGTATATGCAGCAGCATAAGGGACATCCCATCAATTGGCCAGGGCCAATGTTCACCCCGGCGGATCAGCGAAGTCGCCAAAGTTTTGCGATTTCCATGACTCTCATGGGCATACCACTGAAGACTGCAGGGAATTGAAAAATGAAATCGAAAGGTGGATAAACGAAGGATGTCTCAGGGATTTCATTGTCAGCTCAAAGCGGAAAACCAAGCCGCAAGAAGATGATCGCCGTGGACAAGGAGAATCACAAGACAAGAAGGGTGATGTTTTTGCCCGACTTAAGGAGCCTATGGACAATGAAGATAGTAAGAAAAAGCCTCGACCTGAGGTAAACCACGTTTATCAAACCATTTTCGGTGGAGAAAGTTGCCCGACAAAGAAAGTCAGAAAGGAGGAAACAAAGGAGGTGATGATGATAGACCAAGTCAGTCGCCCAACGTTGGGATTCTCGGAAGAAGATATGGCCAGGGTAGGAGGCCCAAGTTTGGAAGCGATGGTGATTCAAGTAATCACACACAATAGCCGAGTGGAGCGAGTGATGGTTGACGAAGGGAGCTCTGCGGACATTATTTTCTGGGAGCTGTACAAAAAGATGAACCTGCCAGCTAGCTTGCTCAGGCAGAGAAAAACTACCATCTCAGGATTTTCAGGACACACAGTTCCCATCAAGGAAATAGCCACGATGGCAATAACCATTGGGGATGGAGACTTGCAGGTCACCCGATCCATCGACTTCCATGTCATGGATTGTCAATCCACGTACAACATGATCCTGGGGCGACCTGCACTCGCCGCCTTCCAAGCAATCTCCTCCCCAGTGCACCAAGTACTGAAGTTCGCTACTAATGAAGGGATAGGTTTCGCCTGGGGACACCTGGACATCGCCAGAAGATGTTACAGGGCGGCGACTAAAAGCACGTGCCTCACCATAAGCTTGGAGGCGGAGAATGAAGGAGAAAGAGTCGTTCCAGCTGAATCGGACGTCCCAATACCGCTGTTCGAAGAGGATGAAAGTAGGACAGTTCGAGTTTCGTCCTACCTAAGCGATAACAAGAAACAGGAGTTGGTCAAGTTGCTCCAAGAATTCTCGCACCTGTTCGCATGGTCACCAAGTGACATGCCAGGAATTGCTCCAGACATCATAAAACACTCTCTAGCGATCGAGCCCGGGAGTCGCCCAATCTAGCAAAAGCGGCGGAACATCTGCAGAGAAAGGCAGCAAGCGGTGGCAAATGAAGTGGACAAACTTTTGAAGGCAGGGTTTATCAAAGAGGTACAATATCCTGAGTGGTTGGCTAATGTAGTTCTTGTCAAGAAATCGTCAGGAGCATGGCGAATGTGTGTCGACTTCACCAACCTTAACGATGCTTGCCCCAAGGATCCGTACCCCTTGCCCAACATAGAGCAGCTGGTAGACGCAACGGCGAACAATGAAATGCTGTCCTTTTTGGACATGTTCTCGGGATATCATCAAATACCTTTAAGCAAGCAAGATCAAGAGAAAACGGCTTTCATGACGCCCACGGCGAACTACTGCTATCGAGTGATGCCATTCGGGCTCAAGAATGCTGGCGCGACTTACCAGAGAATGATCGACAAAGTCTTTGTCAAGCAGCTCGGCCGAAACTTGGAGGCGTATGTGGATGACCTGCTGGTCAAAAGTAAGAGATCTAATGACCATCTTGGCGACTTAAGGGAAACCTTCAATACACTGCAGGAGTATTCGCTCAGGTTGAACCCTTTGAAGTGTGTGTTTGGGGCAACATCAGGAAAGTTCCTGGGATACCTCATCACCAGGAGAGGAATTGAAGCTAATCCAGCGCAGATCGCGGCGATCACAGCGATGGCCCCTCCAAAGACTGTGAAGGAGGTTCAGGTTCTATCTGGAAGACTGACGGCAATCAATCGATTCATTCCCAGGATCGCCGACCGATGCGCTCCGTTCTTTGCAACTTTAAAGAATGCATCAAAGTTTGCATGGAATGACAAATGTAACAAGGCTTTTGAAGAGCTGAAGCAATTTTTAATTACCCCTCCTGTACTTGCATCTCCAAAGTCAAATGAAGATTTATTTCTCTATATTGCGATCTCTCCAAAGGCAGTTAGTGCAGTCTTAGTTCGAAGAGAGGACAAAACCGAACACCCTTTTTTTATACAAGCAAAACCTTAGTCGATGCTGAAACAAGGTACCCAGCAATAGAAAAAATGGCATACGCTGTGGTCTGCGCGGCCAGAAAGTTGCGACCATATTTTCAGGCACACACAATACATGTGCTCACGAATCTTCCGATTAAGAATGCGTTAAGATCCATGAGCATAGCAGGGCGATTAGCTAAGTGGGCGATTGAGCTAAGCGAGTATGACATTCGATACCAACCGCGAACGACGATCAAGGCCCAAGTCCTTGCGGACTTTGTCGTCAAAGGCGCAGTACAAGAAGACACCGAGGAAGGCGAGGAATGGACGTTATTCACAGACGACGCCTCGAGTAAAGGAGGGTCAGGCGCAGGGATAGTCCTAAGGTCTCCTGGGGGGATCCTCCACGAGGTCGCATTGCGATTTGCAACTAATCGAACCAACAATGCAGCTGAGTACGGGGCATTGGAGGCTGGCTTGCGCATTGCTAAGAGTATGGGAGTTACTAACATCAAAGTTTTCTCAGACTCGGCGATAGTAGTCAATCAAGTTAATGGGAGCTTTGAGGTAAAGGAGGAGTCGCTCCTCCCTTATTTTGATGAGGTAAAGCTGCTTATATCGGAATTCAAGAAGGTGGTTATATCCCAGATTGCTAGGGAGGAAACTTGCCACGCAGACGCATTATCGAAACTAGCAACGGCGACAGATTTTGAAGAAGGGCGAATGGTCACAGTGGAAAAAGAAACAAGGAGGAAGCAGTGTTTTCACGTGATTAACGGAATTGGGAAAAGCGACTGGCGAACGCCTATTATTCAATACTTGGATAACGACACTGTACCACGTGACCCGTTAGAAGCGACCAAGCTCCGGCGAAAAGCAGGGAGGTGTACTATAATAGGGGGAGAGCTGTATCGAAAATCAGCTATGGGTCCATACTTGCGATGCCTGGGAGAGGAGGATGCAGCTTGGGCCCTAGAGGAAGTACACTCAGGAGTATGTGGTACTCACTTGGGAACAAGAAGTTTGGAAAGAAACTTAATATACCAGGGCTTCTATTGGCCAACAATGAGAAAGGAGGCTGGCGACCTGGTGAAGAAATGCCACAAATGTCAAGAATTTGCAAGTTATCACAAGTTGCCAGCAACAGCGCTCCAGGCGAATGTCAGCCCGTGGCCATTCGCGAGGTGGGGGATGGATATCCTAGGCCCATTTCCGGAAGCCTCGGGGAAAAGGAAATTCCTCATCGTGGCGGTTGATTATTTCACCAAGTGGGTCGAGGCAGAAGCGGTGGCAAGTATCACCGCCAAGCAGATACAGAAGTTTGCATTTAAAAGTATCGTCACCAGATTTGGTATACCAGAAAGTATTATATGTGACCATGGAACTCAGTTTGACTCACAGGTCTTTAAAGAATTTTGTGATGACCTGAGGATAAATCTGAGATTCGCTTCGGTCGCCTACCCGCAAGCTAATGGACAAGCAGAGGCGGCTAATAAGCTTATTCTACAAGGATTAAAGAAAAGAGTGGATGGCTGTAAGGGCGTATGGGTCGAGGAGCTTGATCATGTACTATGGGCTCACCGTACGGCTTATAAAACGGCGACAGGGGAGACTCCCTACACATTGACGTACGGGACTGAGGTGGTCCTTCCGGTAGAAATCTCAATCCCATCTATCCGAATACAGGAATACAGGGATGAGGTCAACGAACAAGAATTGATGCTTAACGTAGATATGATTGAGGAAAAAAGAGAAAAGGCACAGATGCGGCTGATCGCTGAAAAGGAGCAGTTAGCCAGGCGGTACAATTTAAAGCTCCGACCACATCACATCGCGCTCAATGACTTAGTACTGCGAAAGATCTTCAGGCCGGCGGTCGGGGCGGCCAAGCTCAACCCCGGATGGGAAGGCCCATACAGAGTACGGTGAGTGGTAGGGGCCAACACCTTCAAACTAGCAGAGTTAGATGGAGCAAAGATCCCCAAAACTTGGAACTCCATACATCTCAGGCGATATTATGATTAAAAAGACACATGTAGCCGAGGCTAGTTTTTAAGGCAACTAAGGGCCCTAACGATTGAATCTAATATATGTCTTCGCGCCATCAAATTTATCATGTAAGACCTAAGGGCATTGGGATCGCTATGTAAGACCTACGGGCATTAACAAATTTATCATGTAAGACCTAAGGGCATTGGGATCGCTATGTAAGACCTACGGGCATTAACAAATTTATCATGTAAGACCTAAGGGCATTGGGATCGCTATGTAAGACCTACGGGCATTAACAAATTTATCATGTAAGACCTAAGGGCACTGGGATCGCTATGTAAGACCTACGGGCATTAACAAATCGCTATGTAAGATCTACGGGCATTAACAAATTTATCATGTAAGACCTAAGGGCATTGGGATCGCTATGTAAGACCTACGGGCATTAACAAATCGCTGTGTAAGACCTAAGGGCATCAAATTTATCATGTAAGACCTAAGGGCATTGGGATTGCTATGTAAGACCTACGGGCATTAACAAATCACTATGTAAGACCTACGAGCATTAACAAATCACTATGTAAGACCTACGGGCATTAACAAATCGCTGTGTAAGACCAAAGGGCATCAAATTTATCATGTAAGACCTAAGGGCATTGGGATCGTTACGTAAGGCCTAAGGACATCAAAGTTATCAGTATAACATCTAGTTAATGACGAAAAGAAGCAAAGCGATCAAGAGAAGTGTAATAAGATAAAAAAACCAAAGATTGAAAACAGCAACAGCACGTAGAAACATGAGGATTGTCTGAACAGATAGCAACAGTAGCAACAGGCCGAAAGCGAGATCATGGGTCTTTAGCGCCGGAGCTCTTCTCGCCAGCCTTGGAAGGGGAAGCGGCGGAATTGAAGTCCCTGCCGCTGGTCGAGGGGGCTTGATCGGATGATGGCGGCTGAACCTCTGATCCATCGAGATTCAGATCAGGCAGGCCACGGCTGCGGCGAGTGGCCGCCACATATTCAGCATCTGCCGCCACTATCTCCCGCTCCAAGCGAGCAGCATCCTGAAAGTAAGTCTCCTCCTCGGCATCAGGAAGGTCGGCAACCCCAAAGTTATAGCGGTTGAGACCTCGGAGGACGGCTCGAACCATTTTTCGCCCCGTCCAGCCCTTATTGGGAAATAGCTCGTAGAACTCATTACGACAGCTGCACATTACTACACGCATACTCTCGCCGAGAGCATGAGTGTAATAAGCCACAGTCTCATCGTACTGAGCTTTGGCAGCGGCAAGATCACGATCTGCCGCCGATTCAGCCGCCAGTGAGTCATTAAGCAGCTCCTTCGCTCTGTCCCTTTCGGCGGCTACCTCTTCCACCTGAGCAACCTTGACACGAGCCTCATCCAACTCGGCTTCAAGGGCGACAATGTGCTTATTAGCAGATTGCAAGTCCTCCTGAACGCCCTCCATTTGGGAGATCCGCCCAGTCACCTCAGCCAGGCTTTCTTTCAGAGACTCAGCCGCAGAGGTCGCTGCATCTGCCCGTCGCTAAGAAAAAAAAAACAAACGACAACATGCGGGTTTAGCAAGGATCGTAAGGTGACAAGCCGGGAAATAGTGTATATAAAAGGAGAAAAAGAAGAGGAAGGTGAGTAAATACCTTCTCCTCGTTATGATAACGAGTGAGATCCATGCGCAAAGAGCGCAGATTCTCAACATCCTCCTTCAGCTTCCGATTCTCCTCCTGCATGTGTTTACATGCAAAGGAAAGATCGCCGAGCTCAGCCACGGCCTAGGCAGCAAAACAAATGTAAGGGGTAAGAAGCAGCGAGCAGGGCTAAGGTAACAGGACAAAGCAAATAAAAGACGCATTCCATAAGTACCTGAAGGAGGCGGCAGGAAGTTGCCCCGTGCAGGTCCGAAACCTCCGAGCCCTCACCAGGAGCGGTCACCCCCTCGTAGACACCTCGAGAGAACTCTTCCGTGATATCACTCGCCATCCGGGGCGATATGTGGGATGCCACCGGATGAACGACGGCGAAGTAGGGAAGGCGAAAGGGACCCTCGCCCTCGCGACCAGCAGGAGCAGGGCAATTGAAGAGAGTGTTAGCTCGCTCTGTCCAGCTGGCCCGGCGCGCACGGTCGGTGTTGACAGGAGGCGGGCGAGAGTGGTCGCGAGCAGGCTCGGTGGGACGAAGATCAAGCTCCGCAGCCGGCGCAGACTCGGGATGCTCCGGATCCCGGGGAAGAGGGATAGACTCGTCAGGAAGATAGGAGTCGTCATACGAGATGACGTTCTCGTCAGCAGGATGCTCTAAGGGCTCCCTTGCAGAAGGATTGTCATTTGTCGGAGGCGATTGGCGACGAGAGCGGCGGAGGGGAGTTTCAGTCTCAACATCGACATCCTCCACCTCTATCACTGGTGGGGGCGGCGGCGGAGGATTGCTGGATCCCTCACCTGCCTTTCTCCTCGGCTTGGAAACCCCAGCTTTTTTCTTCCTCTTTGAAGAAAGGAGGCTTTCATCCGTCTCAGCCGCCTTCCTCTTCCCCTTAGATTTCTCGGGCGAAGGTTGGGCAGAAGTAGGGGCGATGGGGGCAGCCTCAGAGCGGCTGGGACGAGTCTCGGCGACAGACCACGCGCGGTGGTGCTACGGAGGCACCCAGCGAGGCTTACGGCACCTAGGAAAGGTACATCCAAAGATTAGTATAAAAAAAAAGAAGAAAGAAAAGAGAGCACAAAAAGGCAATAATATAAAGGTTATACATTCCTAAGGGTTTTGCTACGACGACTCAATTACGCAAGATGAACGGCGACAGCTAGGAAGGGAGGAAAACAATCAGCACCGCCTAAGACATAAGGTATACCTCCTCGTATTCCCACCTGGGCAGTCCGTAGGCCAGAAGTGGTCGATAAATGATGGCAATCAAGAAGGATCTGGCGACGAAGGAGTATCTCATCGGGAGTAGGATCAAGCTCGGCGTTGAAAGAACTCACGTCACCAGAAGACCAGGATGAGGGGAGCAGCGAAGCCCAATGATGATCCGTGTCGCGGGGGCGGAAGTAGAAAAATGAATGGTACCATGTAGGGCGAGGTTTCGGGGATGAGTAAGTGCCCTTTTGAGTAAGATCGGCTCGGCGAACGAAACTGATGCCATTGGAGGTGTGTTTGGCATAATGAATTAATTGAAACAACCGCAGAGTGGGGGCGATCTTCTTAGTCGCGCAGCTGCACTCAAAAGCAGAGGCTGTAGCCCAGCACCCGACGTTAAAGGCGCCAAGAGAAGCGCCAAAGCACTCAAGCAAGGCGACCGTGAACGGGGAGGGCGGAAGGCGAAGGCCATTGGTGAAGGCCTCGGTCCAGACGTCGTGCCACCCTGGTGGGCAATTGCCGATAGTAGAAAGCCGAGAGGCCACGGCAAATTCCCAGGAAGACGGCAGCATGGCGAATGGAAGAACGCGTGCGATCTTCTCCACCGACCCTGAAGGAAAGTAGCCCGGGCCAATGACCGCGCGCTCGTCACAAGTAGCTCTTCCCCACATAGACCGCCAGTTGCCAATGGAGTAGGAGCCGGTGACTCTAGTCGCCTCAGGATCAATCTCGACCCCATGACGGGCCCGCTCGAATCCTTTTTGGTGGGGACCCCAAAAAGGCAGGGCAGGAGATTCATCAAAATTCTCCTCCGCTACGTCGGAAATTTGGGCAGACGAGGTTTCAGCCATAGATGGAGGATTTAAGGACGTTGTGTCAGGAGATTGGCTGGAAGTTGAAGGAGAGGATGAAGGAGAAGGTGAAGAGTCAGTACCCGTGGAGTAGGAATAACTTTGGTTTTGGCTATCGGAATCGGAATCCATGGTTCAAGACTAATATCAAGAAGCAGAAAAGAGAAGGAAACACACGGCAGGACGGCAATGAGAGTGAGAAAGAGGGGAGGAGTCACGTACCAGGTGGGCGTCGGGGGGCTCCAGACATCTGAAAAATGGCAGGAAGAGATGAACGTTTTCGGGTGATCGGAAGAAGGAGAAACTAACTCTTTCCGATCGACGGGGAAGGAAAAGATAGTGGAAGGCTCGCCGGAGGGAATAAGAAGGCAGTGGAGTCAAGAAGACTGTAAAAACAGGGAGTCAAGGTGGCAGAGAAGGAGTAAAAAAAGGAGGAAGACGCTAAGAAGGGGGTTTATATAGGAGTGCGATGAGCGGGAATGGAACCGTCGCGGTGAATGGGTGAGTCACACGCGCGGTTAAAAGGACGTGTTGGCGGGAAGTTGAGCCGTCGCGACGTTTCATTGGGGGCACGCGCGGCTGAAATGACGTCTGAGGGGATAAGGTAATGATGGCTTTCTGGGCAATTACTGAAATACCCCGATTTCCCCAACTTCCCCAGCAAGGTAGGGAGTAAAAGACCATGATACCCTGAGCGGTAGAGAGGTGCATGAAAAACTGGAAAGAAGGGGCGCGATAGAAAGCAGCGACAAAAGAGATAAGGCGATAAGAACCAAGACACCAAAGCGACAAAATAACAAAGCAACAGGGCGATAGGACAGCAAAGCAATAAAGTGACACAACGTAAGCGATCCGAGTTATAAGTAGGCCCTCAGCCAAGCAAAGCTCGAATTAAGGGCTCGGGGGCAATTGATGGGTCCTCCTACGGCGATCACGAAACAAGCGATCCGAGTTATAAGTAAGCCCTCAGCCAAGCAAAGCTCGACTAAGGGCTTGGGGGCAATTGATGGGCCTAGCCCAACGAAGTCCAAAGGCCCACACGACGGCCCACGAGGCGACCCACATGGCGGCCCGAACACAGCGGCTAGGGCAGGGGGCCCGGACTCAGGCGGTAAAGCAGATGGGCCGAACAGGCAGGCCCAGGAGGTGGAGTGAGACCCAAAACGACGGCCCAGCTCGGCGGCCTCCTAGGGTTACTCGGCGACACTTAGGTTTCCAAGACAGAGCGGACACGTGTCAACATCCTACGGGAGCTACAAACGAGTGGCTAAGATTCAGCCTTGGCAACCAAGGCAGGGGTACTATAAATACCCCCATACACCCTAATAACCAGAGGACAACATCTTTACCCAGCGGACAAACGCTCCGCGGTACGTTACTCGCCTCCCTCTCCCATTCCTTAAACTGATCGCCTCCCCATTTCCTTGAACTAACTACCCCCCTTTTATCACTTATGAGGTAACCACCCCCGGAAGACCAACAGGCTTGGGCTTCCATTATTGGGCCAGGCGACAAGGCTGGAACACATACCAATGCACAGGAGAAGTTTTCTCTCTAATTGTATCCCACACTTCACTTATCTTATACTTAGGCATAATCTTCCCATTCCAATTAATGTCTCCATCCTCATCAATCGTTATATGCTGCCTTATCATTTCCCTGGTTTTCAGCAACTTAAACCAGTGCCATGATCCAGAGGATGGCTTCACATCCCAAAAACTTCTACCCTTCAATCTGTACTTTCCCAACCAAGCCACCCAAAGAGAGTCTGCTTGAAGCAGAATGCACCAAATATGACGGATTACATTTGAATAATTCCAGCTTCTCATATCCTTCAAACCAAGTCCACATTTTGTCTTAGGGACTGCAACATGTTTCCACGCCACCTTGGCTCTACTCTTCTCATCTATTTTCCCCCAAAGAAAGCTATTACATATCTTTTCCACTTCCTTAATAACACCAGTAGGCAGAACGAAATGGGACATCCAATATTGAAGAGTACCCTCAATAACAGATTCTATAAGCTGGCACTTTCCTGCATAAAGATAGGTGCTTAGAAGTCCAGCTACTGACTCTACTTGTAATCTTATCTATCAACACTTTACAGTCCCCCTTCCTGAGTTTTCCTGAGGCAAGAGGTACACCAAGATATCGAAAGGGCAATTCTCCACTACAAAAACCTGACATAGCTGCCAGCTTATCTTTTGTATCAGTATTCACTCCAGCCATGTAAATGTGGCTCTTCTCAGGGTTGAATCTTAATCCTGAACATTCCCTAAATTGATGCAGCACACGTTTTATCTCCTCAATAGCATTCATATTCGCCTTTGTAAAGATTAAGAGATCATCAACAAAGCTTAAGTGTGACAACTGCATTCCTTTGCATTGAGGATGTAACTGGAAAGCTTTCTTAGCTATTGACTCTTCAAATAAACAACTCAACACTTCCATTGATATAACAAACAGGTAGGGAGAAATTGGATCTCCCTGCCTTAGTCCTCTTTTTGCCGGACACTTCTCCGATGGTCGCGTCCTCACCGATTTCCTTGCGCCGTCGATTTCTGTTGCCGCCGCCGACGGTTAGCTCAATCACCGCCCGCCAACGGTTAATTACGCTTTCTTAATTTTTTTTCTTTCCTCTTTCCAATTTTGGTTAATTATATGTTAATTATGGTTTTCATTTTATTTGCTTTCCACTATTAATTCTCATTCATTTAATTTTGATTCCCTATTTTCCTCCAATTAATCTATGATTTTATTACCTTCGTTAATGTTTTGCTAATTTTGATCATTTTGATTTAATTATGGAGTTGATTTTGATTCCCTAATTTTCTTCAATTAATCTCTCAATTTATTTGCTTTCCTTTTTTTTTCAAGTGTATTAATTATTTAATTAGTTTTATTTAAATTTTTTTCTCATGATGAGACCTAATTGTTTAATATTTTTATTTGGATCCAACTAATCATTTTGTTATTTTCATACAGTAAGTAAGGAGACAAAAGAGCCGATGACAAACATTCCCTTGCCATATGGGTACAAACTCGCCAGTAAGGGTATAATCTCGGCAACAAGGGCTCATTCTCGCCAATAAGGGCTCATTCTCGCCGATTAGGGCTTCTCGCCAATAAGGGCTCATTCTCGACGATTAGGGCATAATAATAGGTATCCTCGATTCGAGGATAAGCCTTGTTCGATTCAAGTTTATATGTGAACAAGCTCGGTGCTCCAAAGTTTCGGATTTAGATCCCCTATCAAGTTTTTTATCTCTAGAACTTCCGTGAATGTAACTTTTTTAAGATTTTAACTGATCGAGTTCACAGTCACCTCCCCACCCCTCGCCCTACCCCAAAACCCCTCTTCTCCCCTTCCCCTTTCTTTTTTATTTTTATTTTTATCTCCTAGGTTAGTTCACGATCTATAGCACGCTCCCACCCAGAAGTGCTACGCCCAAAAAAAAAAAGTAGCAAGAAAAAAAACCGTTATCATTTTTCTTTATGATTTATTCCCACGTTCAGGATTTTCATATCATCATTATTTTAACCATTATTTAACATTTTTCTTACCTCATTCCTTTTTTATTTTAAGTAATTAAATTCACATAAATAGGGATATTCTTCACCTCATTCATTTAAACCACCGAACCAATTACACATTGACAATATGCTAATGTTCCTGGTATACATGATACATCCTGTCCAGTGGGAGCCCAGTAGATTGAGATGGGCTTAGGCTTGATGGGCCTTCCAGAACCCACCACAATTTTTACTTGGGCTAATCATGGCCCATAAGATCTGCTCAATCTGTTTGCAGATTCATATGCAACCAAGACGTTACCCTAGAGAGAGAGCAGTCAACTCTTGCTGCAATTAGTTGTCTTGCCCATCCATCTGCTAACTACTTCCACAATTTTTGTTGAATAGCTTTTCCATCGGCTGCCAGCAGCTTCTTTGAATTCTTAAACTAAAACTGGACGTTGCCACGTGTCCTGAAGATGACATCACCGTTGCGGACGTGTCAGTAACACGGTGGCTCGTTCAGTGAGTTATACATTTTGTCCGCTGAGAGGCCCCCACTCTCGCAACAAAAGAGCGTGTTCTCTACTCGCTGTTCTTATGAGCACGCCTTTGCCGACCTCTTTTAACTGGTCTTCCTTCTTCTTCCTTATTCTTCAGGAACCCTCCAAAAACCCCTAGAAATTAAATTGAAGCCACACACACACACAGAGGCCTGTAAATTCTAAATCCAAAACCTTAGCGGCGCCGACAAAATGAGCGGCACATTCATGTCGAAATCCAGCGTCCTCCGCATCTTACGCTCCCAGACGATCGCCCGAATCGCCGACCCAACCGCAGCCGCGGCTTCGGCAACGACGTCAACAGTTCATGGGCTTCTGAAGAACCAAACTACTACGCCGTCAGGAGCTCAATACTACCTGCGGTTACCTTCTCATTACTTTAGGAAATCCAGCAATGACGTATCCCCTTCAGCTCTGTTCTCTTCTGCCTTCTCTTCTTCCTCTTCTTCCACTTCTACGTCTACGGCTTCATCCGCCTGTAGGATTCCGTTTGTTTCGTGGTACCTAGATATGGTGAAAGCGCGTCCTATTTTGACCAAGAGCGTCACTGCCTCGTTTATTTACACTGCAGCTGACCTCTCTTCTCAGGTTCATTTCAAACAATTCTTCATTGCATTTTATTATGGTGTTTTGCTATTGTGTGAAAAAAGAATGGTTTCTTTGCAATTCAAATTTGCGTATGCTCTTCATGGATGATTGTACATTATGCTATGGTTAATTGAGCTCTCAGTTTAGGCTTCTTTGATCAATTGTTAGGTTCCTGAAATTCTGAATATAGGTTTTCCGTTTTGTTCTCAAATCCTGAATTTAGTCACTTTGTTCTGTTCCCAAATCCTGTTTTTTGTTATGTTCCCAAACTAATTTCTGTAAAGTTAGAAGTAAAAGAACAGTTTTATACATGAATTCATTCTGAGAATGTTCTCACTCTTCAAATCTTGTGTACAAACAATAGACAATTTCAAAGGCTAGTTCAGTACCATATGACTATGACTTAACGAGGACATCACGGATGGCTGGATACGGACTGCTAATTCTCGGGCCATCGCTGCATTTTTGGTTCAACTTTGTCTCAAAGCTCTTCCCAAATCGGGATATGGTTGCAACTCTGAAGAAAATGGCTATGGGACAGGCCATCTACGGACCCATTATGACTGTTGTCTTCTTCTCAACGATTGCTAGATTACAGGGTAAACTTGCTCCTTTCTGATGCAGTTGTTCAATGTGATGGACGTTAGAATGATGTTTATGCATGTTGTTGTTTATATCATTATCAGGTGAGAATGGTGCTGAGATTATGGCTCGGCTAAAAAGAGATCTACTTCCTACAATGCTCAATGGCGTTATGTACTGGCCATTGTGCGATTTCATAACTTTCAGATTCATCCCTGTCCATCTTCAGGTGAAGCTTTTTAAACCTTGCAGTGTGCAGTCCTCCATCTTCATTTATATACTGTTGTCGTGCTGGTCTTGATGTTCTTCACATACCTCTTCGTTGGTTTGACAGCCGTTGGTGAGCAATTCATTCTCCTACTTGTGGACAGTCTATATGACATACATGGCTGGTAAAGAAAAAGTGACAGCAGCCACATAGTCACTTAAAATGATTGGTGAGGCTAAGTTGTTCAGCGTATGCTATTTATACCACAGCTTCGGCCTGGTTCAGCTGCTAAGGGGCATTGGTTGGTCGATAGTCGATACTGTGTTTAGTTCCATTCATTTTATTACTTCTTGATAGAATATAATTTGATGGAATTAGTGTAGCATGGCAGTATATCACTTACTTTAAATTTTTCTGGAAACAGTAAACTTGTGTTCTTCCCCACTTTATTAATGAGAATAGCCTACTCCACAATCTCCATAAAGTTGTGGAGCTCTATGATGAAGCCTCCCTCTCCAGCTCGTTTCATTTTTAGCATATCATGTATTGTCAAAGTTTGAATCACTGGTTGTATTTTAGCAGACTGTCAGACTCCATGTCTGTATGAGAAAATCTGAAATCAGAGCTGAATAATGGTTCACTATATCATTAATGTTTGAGTGCATTACTACAGGAAGCTGAAGAAGCTAGTATGTTGTAAAGTTCCCAACAGCAGTGTTTCCCTAAACTATGTACTAGTATTACAACTTTGCCTCACCAAACGCCCTTTCTTATTTAATCATAACTACTAACTAGAGTTATTTTGTTACAAAATACTGCAAAGGAAACTGATGAAACAGTAGAAACTAACTAAAAAAATGCCAGCCTCTACTCTTCTTGCTCCACCGAATATATATATGCTCATATCACCCTCCCTCTCCTTCCAACCCATCCTTTTCCAAAACATTGGGAAAGTCAAAGTCTGACTTGTTCTTCATACCACTAAAATTCAGCTTTTTATGACTAATTTCCTCACTGTAACATTTCGCCCCGAGTTGTGTTTGGGATAAATGCGGTCAATACGAACTAAGTTCATAACAAGCGCTCAGTCGAGAAATGACTGTAGTGCCATAAAGGACCAACAGGCTTTGCTATGCGCAGGGACACTTGCCAAGGATAGGCACAACGGGCATAGTTTAAGGCAACGATCGTAGATTGTTATTGAATATAAAAACTCTGTGAAAAGGAAAAACCTAATACGATTTTCCCTAATCGTGCCGCGACTGAAAAGGATGCAGAGTGACTCCCACTCGGATTTTTGGTCCCCAACACCCTAGGGTTTAAGAGGAGACTGAAGGAAAGGGTCGAGGGCGTCCTCCTACTAGCAATACAAGGTAAGTAGCTCGACTTTGTTGTCTTTTGGATGAAAGAGTAGGTTGTTGGTTTGGGGTTTGATTGTTGAATATGTGTTTCGACTCGATGGCGGCTTCAAGAGAAGGAAGTAAATAATGGAGCTTGTCTTCACGAGTCTTCCGACTTGTGGAGAGGATTCACAAATGTCAAGGTGAGGGGTTAAATTATAGTCTTAGAAACGAGCATTTTCGATATGCTTGGAGAACCTAGAGTATATTTATGCATTTCATTGTTTGTTGGTTGGACCGCCTGACAAGACATGACAAGATAGGATATGGGGTCACTTCGTGACTCTAGCTTACTTTACAGTTATATCATTTCTCATACTTCTCGATCTGGTGATCTCTAGCTTAAATTGGATGCAATCTTTACACACTCAGTGCTTAGCACTAACTCTCGCTCCTTGTTATTTTTCTAATTGGTGTTTTTTGTGGAACTATGCTACAAGAACTAGAGCTAGACCTAGAGGAGAGCTACCTGATCTGAGATTTAAAGATTTCATTTTGATTTACAATTGTTTTTTCATAAAGATCATATGTACTTGATTCCATTGTGTATTTGGATTTTTTATTTAGTTGTGGTATTGCATGATGTGAATATTGTAAATTAAAGCTCGGTTGAATGTAATTCAGATGTGTACTAATTATAGGTTGATTATTATTGTATGTATTTGTTGTGTGTTCCTACTACTTCCAACTTCGGTTGATGAGCTTTAGATAATGATCAATTCTTTTCATTGGGGTAGGGGTATCACTTGGATGTGTTGGGATGAATTGTGCATTAAAAAATAAGATGGCGGTAAGGGGTTTCATGGCTTTTAATGGTTCAACCTAGCCATGCTCAGGAAGTAAAGGTGAAAACTAGAAACTCTTTTCTAATTCTGATACTCTAGTAACTAAAATCTTCAAAGTTAAATATACAAGAAGTGTGATTCCTCTTAGCTCAACTTGGGAATGAATCGGGTTTTGTATGTCGAAATATATAGGCCACTTAATAGATACTTAGGGAGGGTATGCGATGGAAGGTGGGTTATTAGAGCACCATAAATATTTGGAGAGACACATATATGGCCGAAGGAGGATGATAATCGTTGTATCGTCAATACCCCGTTTGGCGGGTATGGAAAACTTGATGGCTCACGATCTCTTTGTTTCATGTACGAATGAATATATGGATCGTTGGTGTGTCATTAGAGAATTATCTGTTGGCAGGGATGCGAATGTAATTTGCGATATTGTTGTTTACGAAATTAGACACAAACTAACCTATCAGTCACCAAAGTGCTACTCAAAGCGGTTGGGGGTACATACTTCTCATGAATAAGAAATTTATTTGTCACACTGTTAGGATCACCCCGCCACCAACATGCCCACACTGGTATGATATTGTCCGCTTTGGGTCAAGCCTGCATAGATTTGTTTTTTGGTTCCTTCCCAAAAGGCCTCATATTAGTGTAGTTGGTGTACTCTTTTATGCTGTTTCCTTCCCAAAAGGCCTCATATTAGTGTAGTTGGTGTACTCTTTTATGCAAGGAAAACTTCTCTTAGTTTGCCGATGTGGTACTTGGGTTGTTATCCCGAAAATCCCTCCCTCAAACCAAGGACCACCCCACCCGGTGTCCTTTGCTCCAGCGATACACCTTTCTGTGGACATCTTGGACCGCCATTAACACCAATGGGACATGCTGCCTAACCATACATGTCAGGAACACTTTCGATACAAGGAACCACCATAGACCCTTTGCGAGCACCATGAGAGTCTCCACATGTCTAGCTTCCGCGATCCATCTCCTTGCCTTCCAACCAAGGCTCTGATAGCACTTGTTAGGATCGCCCTGCCACAAACATGCCCACACTAGTATGATGTTGTCCGCTTTGGGCCAATCCTGCACGGAATTTTTTTTGGTTTCCTTTACAAACGTCCTCATGCTAGTGTAGTTGGTGGACTCTTTTATGGAAGAAAAAATCTCCTAATTTGCTGATGTGGTACTTGGGTTGTTATCACAACAACATCTTCGCGTTCTGGGTGAGTGGAAAGAATTATTGGCACTGGAGTTACCCAAAAAAATGAAGAACCTTGCATGGAGGGAATCTCAGGGTGTGGTTCCAACGCAAATGGAGTTGAGCTATAAGGGAATGTCGTTTGATATGTTGTGTGCCACTGCCATTTGTGAACGAGAGCTTGAGACATTCTGGCATTTAATATCAGGATGTGACTTTGTTGTTGATTATTGGAGGAGCGTGGGGTTAGGGTACCAGGTGGACTGGTTTGATTTGAAGTCGAAGTGCTTTACTGAATGGATGTGGGAACTCGTAAGAAAGAAGTCCTTAGATGTGATGGCAAAGTCATGTGCTATTTCATGGATAATTTGGCAGGAACATAACACAAGGGTTTAGAGAAGGTGGAGCCAGCAAACTATTATCTTGGTCATGGGGCGCCCATGAAATTGTTATCTGAGTGGTTGCAGGATCACGAGAGCTAGAGGACCCAACCTAGCAGTGTCGATCGGTCAGTGTGTCAAAAGTGGCATCCATCGTCGGTTGGAGTGGTCAAGTGAAAACTTGATGTTTTAGTGTTCTCATAGCAAACAGTGATGGGTGTAGGTATGTTTTTTAAGGATCATGATGGACATATAAAGGACTATATAATGGTGTCATGGTCTCGTGGAATGATGCCTCGCGATTCATGAATGTGAAACTTGAAGCATCCTATCAGCTATGGTATTGGTAGCGGAGCTGGGCTATAATCATGTGATGTTTGAGTCTATGTGGAGGTCATGGTTAATAGAGTGCATCAACATTTGGAAGACCTTAAGGATTTTTCCTCACTCGTCTGAGGGGTCAAGGATCGGATGACGTCTAATCAAGGTTTTTCAATGGGTTTTTTGTGAGAGAAATAGTAATATGGTGGCTCATGTCTTCACTATAAGATCTTATTTATCTGTGGCTTTCACCGAGGAAAATGTTTCTCTTAGTTGGTTGTTAGATGCTCTTTTAGACATTCATTATTCTAAGCATGAATAATATTGATGATAATGATTTAAGTAAAAAAACAAGGCAAAAAGCCCTCATACAACATCAACTATTGCGTAATTACTCATTTATACACGAACTATTTCGAATTACACGTTTGACATGGACTTCACAACGCGATGTTTATTATGGCATCCGTCCAAGTCCGTTAGATTTTTCCACGATGACATGGCAGAGTAGCATGCGTGGCCGGTTCGCCGGAGTACGTGGCCCTATTTCTTAGTCCACGTCATATTAATTTATGGGTAGAGTGTGAATGTGGGAGAGAGGAAACTTTTTTGCCGCCGTCCCGTCTACTCTGCTTCCCAATGTACGATTTATCTTCCCAATGACATGTGCAGTCTAATCTTCTTCCCCATTGGTTCCAACTTCCCAAAAATCTTATCTTCATTCTCTGAATCCTATCTCCCCTTTGGTGCGCTTCCGATTCTCGCCAAAGTTCTCTCTCTTCCGATTCTTCTGCAGACTGTCATGGAAGGTGTTGGAGTGTATCAGAACCCCGAGACAGGAAACATGTATTACCGGGTGACAATGCATCTTCAACACCTTGTAACTTGCCTCTGCACTCTATGTGTGTTAGTAACATCTTCCCTTCTCAAATGTAGGGCACATCCGGAGCAGGTCAAGTTGAAGAGCGTAATGTCACCACGCAGCCAACTCCACCCCCAGTAACTCAACCAAGCCCACTGGAGTAAATGCAAGACTCATCAGAAGATGTTTATTTTGTGCAAGCAATGAGCTGACCCACAGTTCTATTTTGTATCACTGCAAACAATCAGACAGTACAATATGGGTCCTAATTTGGTAGTTTTAGTGTTATGTTGTTTCATGCTGGTAGCAAACTCTGGTGTATGGTTAGTCTTTTGAACATGGTCTGATGTTCTTATCTATGTTATGAACGAGTATTGTGTGTTTGGGGTACTGCAATCTAAGAAAGCTTCATTTCAATTACCCTTTACCCTTTCAAAGTACACTATACTTTCAAAAGCACAACACAAATGAGAACAACAACAGCAATAAGAACTACAACTACATAACCAAATCGATTCTCAATCACAACACACATTCTCTTTATATCCCTAAGTTCCTAGATGACCATGTCCAAGCCCTCTGTCCATTCGCCTCTATCAATCCCCGGCTGGCTTGTCCGATGGTCAGCCCAATGGAAAAACCCACAATCCTCATGCTTGTCCTGCCAATACGGGCATCTGAAAAAGCTTCGTCCCATGTTGTTCGGCGTACCGGCAATCTTCGTAATCGCCGGACAATTATGGTTGCACATCACCGACTTACATCTTGACTTGGTGGATTCCTTCGAGCTTGAAGATCCGGGATTTCCGCTGCAGTCCATGGGAAGAAGAGGGAAGAGGGAAGGAAGAAAGATGTTTTTTGGGCTGCTGGATGAAGAAGATTATTTGCGAAATACAACCTGGTCTGCTGAGAAGAAGAGGGAAGAAAATGGTTTAATGGAGGAAGAACATGTGAAGAGAGAAGAGGGAAGAAAGTTGTTTTAATGGGGGAAGAAGGAGATAACGTTCAGTGGGGATGAGGGAGGTAGGGAAGAAGCAATAGGGTTTATGGGGAAGGTAAGTTAATAATGAGGGTGTCAGGAAGGTGTTATTAATTAGAGAAAATAGGAAACTTTGGTCATTTACATAGTTGGCATGCCACGTCAGACGCCGTTAGCTTCCGTCTGCTTAGTCAGCTGGAAATCTAACGGAAGTCGAACGGATGCCATAATAAACATCACGTTGTGAAGTCCATGCCATACGTGTAATTCGAAATAGTTCGTGTATAAATGAGTAATTACACAATAGTTGGTGCTGTATGAGGGCTTTTTGCAAAAACAATAGCCAAATTTAGGTTATTGACTTAAGTGAGTTTAAATTTAAGTGATCATTATAAGACAACACCTAAATTTAGTTGAGTACTAAAGTATTTCATCCAATATATTTTTTTTAATTATGTTTTTAGTAATTAAAAAAATTAAAAATACTTAATAATACAAAATCGAGACTCAATATCCATTTTAGTAATTAACGTATAGGGGTGGTAATAGACTGGTCATCAACTTTTAATTTGTAACCTAGTTTGTCATTAACCATTGTGGTCATTCCGTCAACTCTCCATCCAAATCTCTGTTAATTACCGATATCATCATGCCAACTCAGCCATTTTCCATGTCATTATTTGTCATGTCACCTAATTCATTTATGACTTAACTCAACTAACCAACCCAATCAAACCCAACCTAAACCAACCAACAATTAAAGCTCTCAGCTCCGTTGCTTGAAGTCCCCAAAGTTCTCCAGTTTCGTACTCCACCCCACCCGTCGTCGGCAGGAAGACGCTGGCCTGACCTCAACAAATACCGCCGACAAGAGTTTCGAAGGAATTGAACTTTTGTAACAACTGCGGAGCCGGTGATTTCTCCGATAATGGTCCCACCAAATTTGGAATATTATTGAAGCGATTATCACTAAGTTTGGAGATGACGAAGAAGAAGACATCGATCAGTAATGGAGAACTACTTTGGAGATGCGTACAAAGGCAACCTAAGAGTTCTGCACACGATGGTGACCCGGTTCTGAAACGTATGGATCAACTCTACTACTTTTGCTATTGTTGTCTGGTCAAGGGCAAAACTAGGAATCGAAGATGCATTAAGCCAAATTTGAAATAAAAAATTCTATGAAACTAAACATTTGAGTTAATTTTAATTATAGTTTAATTTTGTTACTACAAAAAACATATATATTGTGTTAAAAAGTATTATTTTCTTTCATATTGTTAAAATTATTAGTAATACTCTTGACTAAATAAAAATTGAAATGTTCCACCGGCAATTTTCATTGATTTGAATGATTTATCGTCAAATATTCACTACAAAAAAACTCCTTTTAGCGTCGGTTGGTACGTAGGAATTTAGCGTCGGTCGGTCAACAACCAACACTAAGCAGTTGACTTCGCGTTTTAGCCTCGGTTGATTGACGATCGACGCTCAAATGGGCCTAATAGCCGACGCTATTACCCGTTCCTGGTTCGATTTTTGGTTGACCGGACGGGTAGATCGGCGTCGGTCAGAAGAAACGGATTAGCGTTAGTCATGTTGGTTGCGAACACCCCTATAAGTTAAATGATATGGAGTGGTTACAAGCACACTGACATGTCCTTATAGGGGCTAACGAAGTCAGTCTTTTCCTACAGTAAGTACATTACTAAACTGCACTTATGGTGTGACTATTATTCTATTCTAATTCTTCTATTGTATGTTAATGGGGAATTACTAGGGAGTTACAAGCAATCACAAAACATCGATTACGAGGAAGATCAGCAGTTGAAGTTGAAAAATCTGTACATATGAGACTTTGTGCAATGGTTTAGGAGTCGTGTAAGTATACTATGAGTTTCAATAACCTTTGCATGATGACAACTTTCCATAATTTAGTTTGTGATACAGTATTATTTTTACTGTCATTTCACAGATACTAGATGATACCCAAGTAGTACATTCGAATAATCTAAGATTGTTGGCACGAGGACCTTCTCGACAAGCTTATCAGTTTACTAGTTACGACGTGAATGGTTATCGTTTTCGTACAGTTGGTCGTGATAAGGGTCTCAGAATAGTGGTGTGTACGGCAGCTATGAAACTCATAGTTATTCTAGCTCAGTGGACAATCGACCTCACACAAGCGAACTCGCGTACTATGGAAAGTTAGAAGACATAGCTGAGCTGAATTATTATGGAGATTTCTGTGTGGTATTATTCAAGTGTAAATGGGCTAACACTCACAATCCAAGGTATGTGAAGAAAGATAGGTTGGGGTTCACACAACTTAATTTCTCACACTTGCTATACACGGGAAGTCGCTTAGATGACGAGCCATTTATTGAAGCAAAGGTGGCCTGAATGGTCTACTATGTGGAAGATAAGGTGGATAAGGGCTGGTGTATATCAAACCTAGAGATGTCTACGACATGGGTGATGAGGAAGGCAACTTAGTGCATGAGAGTGAGATGATTATGAATCCAGAGTTGTCTGATTTTGATAATTCAACTGATCTACCCCTAGCCAGGCCTGGAATCGCAGAGTTCGATGATTAACTAGTGTTTGGTAAAATCAGTTTGAGCTAAGTGTTATTGTTCTATATTCAGTACTCGAATGTTTGACATAAATATTTGGATTTGGATTTGCAGATATGGCTCCTCGTTCAGGTCCTTGGATGGTAGAGCTCATCGATCCAACAGGAGTTAGGACTCAGGAGCCTGTGGGCAGTAGCCAGATTTTGAGCCTTCGCGATGGCAAGAAGGTCATCATACCTTGGGGACCTCTAGGGCCTACGACTGCGGGCCCCACCGCTCTGTTGGGCCAGTTCATCGATTTGCTGGGTAATGACCAGAACCTCCTCCCACTATAGTATGAGGAGTGGCCCAACGTGACGGACGAAGGGAAGAATGATTTGAAGGCTACTGTGTTTGTAAGTATTCAAATATGAAATTCATTCCTGTGTTATGTGAATTTAATAGTAAGTAATAATTTATAATCATTGAATTTGATGCAGCGTTGTATCATGATTGAGCCACCAGAGATGACAGGCCTTGCGACTAAGTACATCATGGAGGATATTGGCAGGAAGTGGAAGGACTGCAAAACCCGCTGGTGAACGCCCGGTCGTTGGTCGGGATTCAACCAAATAAAAACTACTAATGCTAAAAAGCGTATAGCAGATCGTATTCCGAGGGCTTTCTATGATTGGTTACTTCAGAACTAGCAAAATACTCAAAGGTAAACACGTTGTGCGTGGTGTGAGTTCCACGACTTCTATTTCTAAGAAATGCAGAAAAATTAAAACAAATTAAACTAAAGCAGATTGGGAATTAGGGTTTGAAAACAAGGATGACAGACGAACTTAGACTTTGAATCTCCCTTCGTTCCCAGAGCATTGGCAATCAACAGATCAGCGGATTTCGATTCTCATTCAATCAATTACTAAGACACCACCATAACTCCTTACCCTTAGGTTTAAGACCGGCGAACGTTCGCTCTATCCGTTCTAACTACCAAGATTAACTAGCCGCCCGGGTACGGTCGCCTCTCGCAACGACTTAATTAATTGGTGTGATTACTAGTGATTAATGAGTTACTCTTGCAGTGAATTAACCCTAACCGGTTCCTACGAAAGGCACACTCCAATTATAAGGTTAATTGTTCAATTCGATGTTCTAAAGTAAGGCGAGCGTTCGCTTCTATCCTTAGCTTAACCAGAATCTAATCTAGGTGATCAATCCAGACAAGAAACATGAACAATGAAGAACGAATCAAACATGAAAAAGAACTGATTGAATTTCGAATCTAATCACCGCCGATCCGTGACCGCTTTAAAGCCCTGGGTCACTTAGGGTTCATCTAGTCTAAGCTCTAACGAGTTTAGCTACTCATGATCATTACAGTAGAAACAAAGACAAAGAAAGAGTTCATCATTCAGAGGAAGAACAGAAAAGAATCTGAAAAACCTAATTCAGGCGACTCTGACAGACTCCGATCTTCGGTAATCTACACTCCTAGCTCCGGTTCGTCGAGGTGGAAGAGATGGCGTCACGATCTCTATCCGGCTCTTCGAACTCCAACTCTTCGCTCCAGAACTTGAGAGGATTCTGATTCGAAAAGTTGTGTTTTACGAATTATGATTGTATCGAATGCCTCCCCCCTTGTTTGGGCCGCCGGGTTAAGTATTTATACTTAACCCTAACTGATCCGGAATAGTGTATTATTTTCGCCGAAAATTCCTTAAGAATTTCGGCGAAAATTCCTTTGTGTTCGGGAGTGCTTTCTCTGCCTTGTATTTTCGGTCCGAAGAGTACAATGTTTTCACCGAAGATGTCCTTTGACTCGACACCTGTTGAATGCACTAATATTTTCGCCGAATATGCAAGCTCAATTTCGGCGAAAATCTCTTTGTACTCGGGCAGGATTTTGTTTGACTTTGACTGGCTCCTTGGGTCGATTCCGGTTTGATTCCTTGAGGTTCCTACGCCTTAGACACTTCCATGGCTACTCTATTTGACGGCAAAAACCTGTGCTAACATAAAAACACTAGAAAACCATCAAATAGACCCGAAACGGGCCAAGGTAACACAAATGGCACGAGATAGGGCAATCGATTGAATATTCGTTATTCTACCCTAAAAATCATGTCTTAAGCAAAGAAATGTCGCTTAAATGAGGCTGATAATCACGTCAAATCGAGTGTCATCACCCGCCTATGGAGAAATTATGTGGTTAACACATACAAGGAGAAATTGAAGAAGGAAGCCGAAGAAGCGGGCCAGGACTTCGACTGGGAGGAGTTTGTGGAGCCCCCTAGGGCGTGGGCAATACAACACAAGCCGGGCAGGATCTCTGCGCCTATGTGGGCACAATTTGTGGATATTAGACTGAGACCCGATATGGTGGTAAGTCAATTACAAATTAGGCATTATGTGAATATATTATATCAACTTAAATCTTTTAAATGAATAGCATTTTGTAGGAGAAATCTCGCAAGAATTCAGCCGCCCGGAGGAGTTACACCTCACCCCACACTGGAGGGTCAAAGAAGTTGCGAGTTAGAGGACTGGAGTTGGTAATAATTCAGTTGAAATTGCTAATAATTTTTTGTATTAGTACCTTTTAGAAAGTGTATTGATATTGTTTAGTTCGTACACCTGTAGGCAGCTGAAAGGGGAGGAAATGCGCCCAGTAGAGGTGAGTTGTATGCTATCACTCACACAAAGAAGGATCAGACTTACACTGATCCTAATGTGGTAAGTACTTGATCATCTATTCCAATCTAACAAAACAATCTCCAATAGTGCCTATTTAATTAACTTTGGTTTGTGAAACCCATTTTTGTCATCAATGTGCAGCCTCGGATTCAAGAGCTGACCCGTGATCCCACAGTCCCGACATTTCCTTCTGCGAACGATGCACTCGGACTTGTCTATCCAAAGGAGCACAGTGGTAGAGTTCGCGGTATGGGATCTGGCGTGTCCCCCTCCCAGGTAATGTAATGTAGTATATGATATATGTAAATTTAAAATAGCCAAATTCTAATTATTTGTTGTCTTTGTCCATTCAGGTTAATATGAGTAGGAGGCGTGGTGGAGCATCCGGAGGATCCAGTCAGGGTAGTAGTTCAGCTACTACCACTCACGTTTTCGGCAATTGTCCCGCCGAGGATCGAGTGAGAGTGTTAGAGGTAGAGGTTCAGCGCTTGAGCCATCTGGAGGAGGAGGTTCAGCGGCTCAGCCAGTTGGTGGGGGGTTCATCTTCTAAGGGAAAAGGGAGGATGCCCCCGGATATGGATGTCGAGGGCCTGGACTCAAACGATGAAGAGGACGATGAGTAGGTAGCTGGACTTGTAGGTGCATGTGTTAGGAGAATGTTTTAGGAGGATGTTTTCGACATTTATATATTATGTAGTGCGATTCAGTATGTTTATTGATTGGAAAAGTGAATTGTGAAAAGTGAAATCGATGTATGCAGGAAAATTTATGCAGGTATTGGCACTAGAAGAGTATGAGAATAGGAAAAAATGGAGAAGAATTCTGCCCACTGGAACACAAAATAGCGTCGGTTGACCTATAATAGCGTCGGTCACAACCGACGCTAAATGCTACTACAGGTCAACGCGTTGTTGACTAGCCAAACGCGTTTTAGCGTCGGTCTGGTATTTTAGCTTCGGTCACCTAAATCGACCGACGCTAAATGCTGACCACTCAACTGGTTGGTAGTTCGACCGGAACAAATTAGCGTCGGTTGGAACGCGTTTTAGCGTCGGTTGACCAAACGACTGATGCTAAGGTTTAGCGTCACAGAATCTGGCGTCAGTCTTGCCGACCGATGCTATTTCTTTTGGCGTCGGTCATGACCGACGCTAAAACGCGTGTATGACCGACGCCAAATAACATTTTTTTTTGTAGTGATTGTATTCTTACTTATTCACAAGTCAATATAAAATGATATTGGGATTACTCAACCATTCTACACATGTTGATGAGATATTAATAGCAGAGAAATATATGGTTAATATGATTACATCTATTAGCTATTTTTGATTTTCTTAAAGGGAAAAGAGTATTTTTGCGCCCTCTACTTTTCCAAATTTACAACCACCCCTTACTTTTCCACGCTACACAATTAAACCCCCCCCATCCACATACTCCATATATCTATTGACTTAGGCCCTCCACATCAACTTGTTTTGCCCATGTCATTTGCTGAAGAGACATAAAAAAACATGCCTCCTTCTATATTTGATCGGCGGAATCAGCGGTATTGGGAGAAACATGATCTTATTATTATTTGGTTGGAATTTGCTAAAAAGAATTTATAAAATATAGGAAAAGTCGTAACTCTTTCCTAACTGCATTAAACTTTTATTAATTTATTTGTTGGGGTCTTGGGGATTATGAAGTGAAATCATATTGTCCTTATAATTTTGTCATACAAGTCTTGTAGATGTAAGATTTTTTTTTTGACATCAAAGGTATCATCACTTTATTAATGCTCACTCAAAGTACAATAATCGTTCAGAGCATCAATAAGCCAAAATGGAGAGGTATCACCCACAAACGGTGATACAAGGTGCCTTGATTGTCTAGCTAACGTATGAGCAACCAAGTTACAACTTCTCCTAACATACTGACAGGTCCAAGACGGATGGAACTCCTGACGAATGATGTCAATAACTCTCCCAAGCTCCGAGAAATCCTGCTTCGTAGACTGTATAGCATTGACAACAACAAGGGAATCAAGTTCGAAAGTAACCTCTATGTAATTCAAGGAATTCACCCACCGAACAGCTTCACCCAAAGCCATCGCTTCACATTCAGTCGCGCTGGGGCATCCATATGACGCATTCATTCGGTACTGCAATAGGGCCCCTGTGTCGTCACGTAAAGCCAGTCCAAGCCCTCTCCTGCCATCCTCCTGGAAGAGTGCAGCGTCAACATTGCACTTAAGTCGACCAGCCGGCGGGGGATGCCATTTATCACAGGGAGGGTCCGACTGTCCAGGTACGCCTGGTTCCCTAGCAGTCAGCCACTTAGTCAAGCTCTCCAGACCTTCCCTAACCACAAAAAAATGGCTCACCCAGCTTCTCATTCCACACTCGATTATTATGCTCCATCTAGATGGCTCCCATCATAGCAATCACACGAGCCACACAATCCTGGTCCTCTCCCTCAACAAGTTTGAAGATCCACTCTTGCATGGACTCGGCCAGCAGCATACTTACCTCAATCTTATGGCTGGCACCTGCACACTCCCAACACCGACGGGAAAAGGGGTAGTTAAAAAGAGATGCCAATAGTTTTCAACCTCCCCAGAGCAAACACCACATTCATGCGGAACCCCGATATGCCTACCCTATAAAGTCATTCTCGTGGGGAGGACTCCACGTGCCACTCTCCATGCAAAAACACGTAATCGTGGTGGCACTGCCATACTCCAAAGGTTTTGCCATGGGCCCTGGACAGCTAGATACTCACGGGGAGCAATCCTATCCATGATCAGCCTATAACACGACCGAACAATATAGTCACCCTTTTTACCGAAGTGCCAAATCCTCCTATCTGGAAACCCCCTCCCTTGCAACGGAATGCCCCAAACAGCAGCAACATCTCTCTTCATAAATAGTGATTGGATCAACTCCACATCCCATTCCCGAACTCTAGGAATGAAAAGGTCACAAACCCCCGTAGCTCTTGGTCACGTGGCGTCTCCAAAAAGAAATTATCATTTGACCGAATCCAAGGTGACTCCCACACATCTACCGAGCATCCATCACCAATGTTCCATCTATAGCCCCTCTTAATAATACCTTGAGTTGCATGTATACTCTGCCAAATAGGACTAGGACCGTATACTTTAGGTGCCATCAAAAAAACCCCCTAGGGAAAATATCTAGCTTTGAAGACTCGACTAACCAAAGTATTGGGACTAGAGAGCATCCTCCATCCCTTCTTCCCAAGCATCGCTAAGTTGAAGCCATGCATATCTCGGAACCCCATACCTCCTCCTTCGTTACTCAAAGTCGCTCCCACCACATCCACGTTACACCACTCCTAGCTCCACACTTCATACCCCACCAAAAAGAGTTCATCATCTTCTCAATTTCCTCTACAAGTGTCGGGGAAATTAAGTAGACATTCATACAGTACTGTGGAATGGCTTGACCTACAGCTTTGATGAGTACCTCTCATCCACCTTGTGATATTCGGCCACTGATGACAGTCAATTTGACGTGATTATTAGCCTCATTTAAGCGACATTTCCCTGCTTGAGACACGACTTTTAGGGTTGTTTAGGGTGTTTTCACTCGATTGCTCGAATTCTTACCGTTGTGGTTACTTTGGCCCGTTATGGGTCTATTTAATGATTTTCTGCTGTTTTTGTAATAGCACAAGTTTTTACCGTCAATAACGTAACCACAGACGTGCTCGAAAAGCAAGGGAACCCCGAAGGATAGCCCGAAATTGATCTAGAAGTCATACAAGTCAAAACCGAATCCTCCCCTGCTTAAAACTGAAGTTCTCGGCGAGAAGAACCATAGTTCTCGCCGAGATGTCCTGATGAAAATACACAGAATGGGTAGAGGACTCTCACCGATTTTCAAGTAAAGTTCTCGGCAAGAACTCTCAAGGTAATCGTCGAGAAGTAGGTCCTTTTCTGGTTGGGAATTGGAAACCCTATAAATATTAAACCGGCGGCCATAATTGAAAGAGACTTATTCCTTGGATTAATTTCTAGACTTCAGAGTTCGAGAGAGAGTTTAGAGAGTTTGAAGATCCAGGAAGAGATCGTGATGCCGTCCTTCCATCTCGGAGAGCTCGGTACTAGGAGTTGAAGATCCAGGAGATTGAAGCTTCACGGATTCATCAGAAATTAGGTTTTACAGTTCTTCTCTGTTCTTCCTACTTGAAGATGTATTCCTTGTTTGTTTTCGATTCTCTTGTCTTGAATATGAGTAGCTAAACTCATAGAGCTTAGACTAGATGAACCCTAAGTGACCCAGGGCTTTAAATCGGTCACGGATCAGCGGTAATTAAATTCAGATTCAGTCAGTTTCTCTTGCATGTTTGATTTGTTTTTCGTTGCCAGTGTTTCTTTTCTAGCTTGATCACCTAGTTAGGATTCTTGTTAAGCTGAGGATAGAAGCGAACGCTCGCCTCACTTTAAAACATCAAATCAACAATTAACTTATTCATTAGAGTGCGCCTTTCGTAGGAACTAGTTAGGGTTAATCCGCTGCTAGAGTAACTCATAAATTACTAATAATCGCGCTAGTTAGTTTTCCGTCGCAAGAAGCGAGAGCTCGGGCGGTAATTAATCTTGGGAGTTAGATCAGATAGAGCGAACGTTCGCCAGTCTTAAACCTAAGGGTCAGGAGTTATGGTGGTGTCTGAGAGCTGAATGAATTAGAATTGAACGTCGCTGGTCTTGTGATCGCCAATGCTTTTGGTGATCTTAGGGGGATTCGAAATCTAAGCTTGTCTGTCATCTTGTCAAGTCAATCAACCTTTCAATTTGCTATCTGTTTTCATTCCAAATTTCCTGGTTATAGCTTAGAAGTCGTGGAACTCACACCACGCAAACTTGTTCTTACCTGAATAATTTGCCGACTCATTTGAGTAGTCAGTTTAAAGAAACCCTTGGAATACGATCTATCGTGCTTTGTGCTTGGTAGTTATTTGACGACACGCGTTCTGCACATCATCAAATTGGCGGCGTTGTCGGGGATACTCTTCTAACTATTTGAAAGAAGAGTTGGTATTTTATTTTTCTACCTTTCCATCTTTCATTGTCCATCACACTTCGATTTTACACCGATTGTGTTTGTTTTTGTTGTTGTCAGGTTGTTCACAGGTTTATGCATCACCGCCCAATCACTCGTTCTCAGTCGAAGTCTATCAAGTATTCTACTTCAGACAAGCCGGATAGTTATACGCCGCCTAAGCAACCGCGAATTCCGAACCAATCTACTATCGTTCCGCCCCCATCCTTCAGTCCAATTAAGATTGAGGAGCTGAAGGAGAGCTCCTCATCTTCACCCCCTTCGTCCACCGCATCACTCTCGCCGCCACTCTTTCAACCGCAATGGCTACTCAGAAGAGCCTTGCAGATTACAACAAGCTGAGTGCAACCAGCGTTCGATCTTCCATCTCGGTGCCGCGTAATGAAGACAATCCTGACTATGAGATCATGATCCCCTTCCTGGGAATGATCTCTAGGCAGTTTGAAGGAAAGCCACACGATAATCCTTGCACACACTTGGCGGACTTCATTGCTTTGTGTGAAACTTTCAAGAACGAGAATCTCGACAAGAACACCTTGTGCTTGCGAGCGTTTCCATTCTCTCTCAAGGGCCCCAACAAGAGATGGCTCAACAGAAAGCCTCTTGGTCACTACGATAGCTGGGATAAGCTGGCTCAAGAGTTTGTCGAAGAATACTTCCCTCCTTCAAGAACCACAGTATACAAGGATAACATTGCCAGGTTCAGACAGAAGGAAGGAATGAGCTTGTACGACGCTTGGAATGAATTCCAAGGGCTTCTCTACAACTGCCCTCATCATGGCTTCGAGCAGAGGCAGCTAGCCGAAATCTTTGATCGGGGTATGAATGAGGAATCATCCAAATGGGTTAACTCCTTAGCTGAAGGAGACTGCTCTCACGCCAGAAGCTGCTATGCTTCATTTTTCTAACTGTGCTTCCAAGTCCAGAAACTGGGAAAGACAATCAGAAGGAGCCAGAAGCAAGCTCAACATTGAAGAGCAGGTTAAAGCTGAAATTGAGAAGCATCTGAAGAAATCGACCACGCCAATCAAACCTCCATCAACTTCTGTCTATGTAGCTGATTGTGACTGCTGTGGCACATTGCTCATAACGGAGGGAGCTGCCAAAATTTTGGGAAAGCAGACGTCTGGTCTGTAGATGAGGTGAGCTTCATTACCCATGGCTTCCCTAATAACCAACAAGGTTATGCCAATTACCGCAACTACAGATCAGCTCCACAACATGGAAGTTTCCAAGAGCGCCTTCCCTACAACTTCGGCTCCAATCAGAATCAAAACCAGAATCAGACTAGCCGACCAGCTGGTTCGTACCAAGAGAAAAAGTTGAACACCCAAGCCATAGGTGTCTACCAGCCGCCGCACAGGAATCAAGAAAATTACGGTACAGCACCTGGCAATCGCCAGAATCAGTACCTAAACAACAATTATCAAGGCTCTCCTGGATTCACCGGAGGACAACAGCCTCAAGGTCCTACACCTCCAGACAACAAGGACAATGAACTGGACAAGATGATGACCCAGATCATCTCTAGGCTAGATGATCACGACAGTCAATTCAAAGCTCAAGCCATCTTGAATCAGGAGCAGATTGCACAAGTCCATAGAGTGGAGAGCCAAGTGAACAACATTGCCAACATGCTTTCTAGTGGCCGCCCCTTCGGTAAGCTGTCAAGCCAGACAGAATCAAATCGGGAGAATGAGCATGTCAAGATTGTCTCTACTCGAAATTACAAGAGCTCAGCTGTTACTACACCTTCTGATCCGGTCATGACTCCTGATGCCATAGGTGATGATACGTCGGAGATCGAGAAGGAAGACGAGAAGGCTGCCTCGCTAAGAGCCCTACGAGCATCGGAGCCACCTCTTACTCCATATCAACCAAGAATTCCATTCCCCAATGCGCTGCTAGGTAAGGGAATCGAGCAGCACAACTCAAAGAAGAACAAGGAAGCGTTCCCCACTTCCTCCAAGGAAGAATGCTCCGCCGTTCAATCTCGTTCGACATCCATACTCATCCTAACTAAGTGCTCCGACACAGGTTCTTTACATTACCTTGCATTATTAATGATATTGAGGTCGAGCGCAGTCTGGTTGATCTAGGAGCATCTATAAATGTTATGCCTATGTGTTTATATGAGAAATTGAATCTAGGTGAATTAAAACCTACTAGCATGCATTTAGTGTTTGCTGACAAGTCTCTAAAGGCACCTAGAGGAGTAATCAAAGATGTTCTTGTTCGTTGCGGTCCATTCAATTTCTTAGCTGATTTATCGTCATGGATACCCGAGAGGAGGATGTTACTCTTCTCCTAGGTCGTCCCTTTATGGCAACATCCGGAATGAACATTAATGTTCCTAACTGATCATTAACATTAAGGGTTGGGAAGGATATGGTAACATTACGTCTCAAGGACGATATGAAATACATTCCTAAGGGAGAAGCACACTGTCTTTCTGTTGAAACTGTGGAGTTGGCCTCGGTCAACTCCGTTACTAATGTCATTTCGAGTGTTTCTTCGAAGATAGCTGCTACAGGTGCGAAACAGGTGAGCAACCAGAAGAAGAAGCCTTCGATGCAGAACCCACCGAAGAAGAAAGAGGAACCAAAGGCGTCTTCTTCTAAAGCACCACAACCTAAAGATCCTGGTGAGGTGAAGAAGAAGAATGCAAAGAAAGCTAAGATGATTTGGAGGCCGATCATTAAATCGCCTTCTACCGAGCCAGTTGCCCCCCCTCTCTTACCGAGCAACCGGAGAAGAAGGATCCTCTGATAGACCTTTTCGGACCATTTGAAGTCACAGTCATCTCCCCGACAGACGAACCCAATTGATGCATATCAATGGGAAGCGTTTCTTACTCACCGGAGGTAAACCAAAGCTGTACTTCGTCAATTCCGACGCGAGCATGAAGAGGATCTTGAGTTGGGACATCTCCTAACCACCAACTAGGTATCACCCAGCTCAAGGACGTTAAGCAAGAGCGCTTCGTGGGAGGCAACCCACGGCTGGAGTCAGTTTTTGAAATTTTGAGTTAGTCCGCCGTCGTGTTTTAGAGTCGGTTCGGGGAGCCAAAAGTTTCATCTGTGGTTTCTTATTTTTCTTGTGTGTGTTGTGTGTTCTCGGTTCAATTCCAATTTATTTGGGATTTTTTTTATTTTTGTTGTTTTTGTTTTGAATTTTTCAAAGTTGCGTTGCCGGTGTTTTCAGAAAATCATTTTTAATTGCCCAGGTCAGATATTGTCGGCGAAAACTTTCAACGTTTTCGGCGAGAACTTTGGTTTTAAAGAACCCAGTGCCTCCTGTCCCCAATTTTGACAAACTTCTCACCGAGAACTTTCAAAGTTTTCGGCGAGAACATTTTCTAAATCCGGTGCGTTTTGAGTTTATTTTAAACCATTTTTAAAGAAAATTTTTGGCGAAAACTTTAGTCAAAATTTATAAATCCCCCCACCCCCCTATCCATTCATTTTTCGTCCGTCACACCTCTCTCCCCACTTTTCGAAAATCGTTGCAGCCCCCCTCCTTTTTTCGTTTCCGCTTTCAAAGCCGCCGCCGCCCGATTTTTCGCCGCTTCCACCACTGCTCCATTCCTCTCATTCCCCTGATCATTTTGATACCTAGATCGTCCGAATCAGAGCTCTCTAGCTTCGGTTCCACCCGAAACAACCATTTTGTGAGTTTTTCGCCGATTCCTTCTCGTCCGTTCATTTTCAGCCAAAATGTCTTCAAGGTTAGTTGTTGGGTTTTTCATTGTGAATCTTTTGACATATAGAATGCTGAATTTTGTCGAGTTTGACTTTTGTTGACTTTTCAATCTACCTCGATTTGCGTGCCTGCTGTTTCGGTGTGATTTTTGCTGAATCGTTTGATCTCAGATGATTTAGTATGCTCAGGGATTGTTGTGCCATGATTTGATGATTGTTGAACGAGAATTGCTATGCTTAATTGATAATTCTATTGCGGTGTTGAATTTTGTGGACTTTCGGTTTGACCTTGAATTTTTGGAAGCTCATATGACTGACTGGTTCATTTCTATACGTGCCTAATGATGTCTTAATGTTGTTGAACCTTTGATAATGCCATTTGATGCCTTTGATCGTGGTTAGCTATGCTTAATTGCCTAATTTTGTTTGGGTGTTGACTTTTTATAAATGTCGGTTTGACTTTGAGATGAATGAGGTGAATTTTCTGTCCGGGCTGTCCCTATGCATGACTTAGGATCAATTTTGGTTACTGAATGTTGAATTAGCTTATTCCCACTCGGTATTCCTCGTTTTTTTGTGAAATTGAGTTTTTCGACCAAGTGTGGGGTAAGTTGTCGTTTTAACTACTATGGTTTCCAAATTTTGACATCTTTCAGGAACAGGAGTAAGAGATCGAGAGTAGCACCAAGTGGTCCGGGATCTACCTCTGCCACTCCATATGTTGGTGCCAGTGCTCCGGCCCCGATCACTCCCATTCTCACTGGTCCTCCTCCAGACAACCCCGATCGTCGAGGGATTCACCGCTTCCTTGCACACCTCTCGGACCACTACTTTGAGCGCTACAAGAGGATCCAAGAGATTTCACCAGCCGACCTGCGACCTCTCTCCATGAAGTCCTTCCAGGAGCATGATGAGGCTTGGCACAACACCGTGCACCAGTCCCTTACCGCGGAAGGACTCCTGAAGCTCACCACCATCACCGACAACTATCCGCACATCGCTCTCCAGGAGTTTTGGAGTACATTCGAGCTTGACACACACAAGAGCAGACAGCGCTCGAAGGTGATCACCTTCCACCTCGCCGGCCGGCTCCATGAGTTCACATACGATGAGTTCGCTGACCTCCTCGGCATCCCGACCAAGCGCTACACTCACCACCACCGAGGATGGGAGAGCAACATGACGACGGGTCCGATCTTTGATGCCCTATGGAGCTACATCACTGGCCAACCGGGTGTCAAATCCACCAACAAGAATTACATCAACCAGGTTTCTCACCCTCTCTTCAGATTTTTCCATTATGTTTGGCGTTATTCTTTGTTTTATTCACCAGAGAGAGACCACCACCACATAGCCACCGAGGAGCTACCCCTCTTCCGAGCCATTCATGAGGGCCCGCTTGTTCCATCAGAAGATCAGTTCTACGATGCGCCCGCCTGTCCTCCTTGGCGGTGCTTTCATTGGCTGCCTCATCACCAGCCAGAACCTCTCCGCCTTCTGGGAGCCTTGGATCCCACGTGTCCAGGTGCACACCGTTGGAGGAGATCTAGCGGTGGAGTTCGAGCTCGACTTGACAGTCGGGCCAGGAGTGTATGTGTCGGCCCCTATAGCTGCGGTTCCTAAGGAAGAGGAGGATGACAAGGAGCTGGAGCCCCAGGAGTTCTATCACTAGAAGCCTCCGCCAGAGCCTCAGTTTCAGCAACAGCCACAACCCTAGTACTCTGGGGAGTATGAAGCGGTTCTCACCCGCCTGGAGCAGTGGCAGACAGACTTCTCCTCCGGTTCCCATCAGTGGCAGAGGGACCGGGTTGCGTTTGAGACCAGAGCCACGAAGTGCCATGAGGAGCAGGACACCCGGTGGATCATCACTCAGCGCCATCACAGAGCACAGGCAGCGGCGAGCCGGGCAGTGCTCGACCGTTTTGACATTCCACCACTCCCACCCGACGATCTGGATTAGGTCGTCTGTATCCTTTCCCTTCCTTTTATTTCTTCTTATCGAATCTCAATCCAACTTTTTTCTGTGTGGATCCGGGACACTTGTCCCGATTTCCTTTTGATCTTTTGTTTGTTTTTGCTTTGTAGGCCCCTTTGGTAGCTTCTCTCCACGCTCCAGACTCTTTTTGATCATCCCCTACACCAATCATCTCGGTCCAGATTCTTCTATTACTCTCTACTCTATATTTAGTCCTGTGAGTGATATGATCCAACAGTGCTGCCTTAGTGCCAATCGGTACTCCTACACCCCACCAGGGTCACCTGGTCGAGATAAGACCCTAGGACCTCACAAGAGGCATATAGAACCTAGGGCAGGCCATCTTCAAGCCCTAAAGCCAAGGTACGCTCTGAAATATCGACTAAGTCCTTCCCTTGCAGGTAGAAAGGCTCCTTGAGATGGAATGCTATTCCAGGCCATGCTGCTGGCCAAGGATAAAAGCCCTAGCAAGGAAGAACAACCTCAACCTGCTCCTAGCCTGACCTCCAGAAGCCCTGAAGAAGAAGTCGGCCCCTTGAGTGACCCTCTGGAAGCATTTCTGGAGTTTAGGAGGAAAAGAGCCCGAGAATACTTGGTCTGGAAAGGAGAGCTTCCAAGGAATGACCCTGAGCCGAACCATGAGAAGAATTGGAGTCATTGGCCCCGAGGCGTGACACTTAGACCGACCCAACCCCCGGAGAGCTACATCAGGAGCTACTTGGAGGCCTACCTAAAGCTTAAAGAGGAAGGCCCAAGCAGAAATAGAAAGGACCCGAGGAAAGACCAATTCCAAGCCCTAGACCGGCAGACGGATCGATCCGAGAGATTCCAAGAAGTCGGCCAAGAAGGTCGGGCCTTTTGGGCAAGACCTTTGGCCCTGGACCAGCCCGGCGCACCAAGCCCCGCAACCGCCACCCGTATCAGGCCTGACGCCCGCCCGGACAAGCCCACCGCGCCGCCGCCACACCCGACCGGCCCAAGCAGCCAAATTCGGCTAGATTACGTTTTTGACCTAATTTAGGTCTTTTATTCTGCATTAAAGACTACAACTATTATTTTATGTTTTATTCCTTTTTAGTAGGATTATTTAGGGGTTTAGGATTCTTTTTAGGAATAGGACTCTTTAATTTATTCTTATTTAGGAATTAGACTTTAGGGAGGAGAGCTTGTTCCCTCACCTATATATAGAGGCCGCCGGCCACCCTTTGTATTCAGACTTTTATGAAATAAACAACCCCCTTTGATAGAACTTTGTTCTTGAAACCCTTATTGTATCTGCATGTTGCGATACTGAAGGCTCGACTTATCATCAAGAGCATCCATCTCTTGGCGTGGCGTCTACGACTTGATACTTCTGGTTCCTAGCTGTTATATAGCTAGCGGGTCAAAGTCCTCATCCGCCCCTGGTTCCCGACGGTTCTACCTCGTTGCACAATCTCAACTTGCGGTGTTCAAGGGTCGTCTGCGCACGGTTGCAGCGGTTCACATCAGTGAGGACACAGAACGGTTTAAGTGTGGGGTAGGGTGTATAATTTGTATGATCTTGACTACCTTTCTGTGTGATTTCATGGTTAATTCGAGTCCTCTAGCATAGAATTGCTCGGTTCTTAACCTGTGATGTTAAGTTAGTTTTCATTCCTTCATAATGATGCTTAGACTGCTTAACCTAGAACCTGTAACCAACTTGTCTGCATTGATGCTAAACTGCCTGGTCAGAACGGAAATTTTTTATAACTCTTGTAGTTTTTCACCTTGATTGCATGAAAATGATCGAATCCGACTAGCAACCAACTGTGAGCTTTTGATCCATCGCACATAACTTGCAATTTCAATTCTTTTTGAGTGGCTTTCTCATACTTTGAATGAGTTAGAATTTGCATGAGACCTATTCGAGATCACACGATGACACGAGTTCTAGAAGGATAGAGGCACCTAGATTCAACTACTTAAGCCAGATAGCCAACCCAACGATAAATCCCTTAGGTGTAAACCCTTGAGCTTGGCCCTTCTTTTGGTTCGTTATACATTACAGCTATTTCCCATGTTTTTCATCACCCCGTTGATCCCCTGTGGTAGTAGTTCTAGATTAGCCTTCCGGAAGTCAGTTTGTGGTAACCTGCCTATAGCCGTTAAACAGGTGGTCTTAGTTATTATGTCCAGACGTGTAAATCCCTCTAGCAACTGAAAAAAAATTCGGCACAAAGAAAAAAATGAGAAAAAGAAGAAAAATTTGAAAAATCAAAAGAAAGTTCAAAGTCAAGTAGTATAGTTCAAATAACGTTCTTCTCCCTACATATGGAAGAACGAAGTCAAAGTAAATGTCAAGAAAAGTCAGAAAAAAATCAGAAAAAGAAAAATATATATATACAAAATAAAGTGTTAGGTTGTTTGAGGGTATCATAGGACGAGCGTACACCATTCCACCTGTGTCTGGTTAGACAGTAGGACAGCCATATGCTAGATTCGAGGGAAGTTAGTCGAAAGCTATACCGCACCAAAGCCAATTCCATCATTCATCCCATCATCCATCTCATCATAAACCCTTGTTGTGTAGGAATCGTTATAGTCCCTTGCGAAAGTGCTTTTGACTAGTTACTCGTGTTGTCACAGTGGTGGAGATGTGGTCAAAATGCAAACTTATGACATACTTCGATCGAGAAAGTGATTGAGAGCAGAAACACGTCCTTAAACACTGAGTGCGAGAGTCCCCCTTGTACTAAATAATTTCTGTGTGAGGAGACTAGTCGGTTAGGTCGGATTTGTGCTTAATTGGTGATTGTTCCTTGTTGTGTGCAGATAATTAGTGAGACCAGGTTGTTTGGTTGACGTGTATGCATGTTAGGTCACTTGTTCTAGAAGTACCGGTCTAATAATTCATTGTGAAGGCTTGAACTTTAACTGGATCTATCTCGTTAGTTGTGAATCTGAGTGCGTTCTAGTGTAGTTTGCTTGAGGACAAGCAAAAGCTTAAGTGTGGGGTATTTGATGACACTCGATTTGACGTGATTATCATCCTCATTTAAGCGACATTTCCTTGCTTGAGACACGACTTTTAGGGTAGTTTATGGTGTTTTCACTCGGTTGCTCTAATTCTTACGGTTGTGGTTACTTTGGCCCGTTATGGGTCTATTTGATGGTTTTCTAGTGTTTTTCTAATAACATAGGTTTTTACCGTCAATAACATAACCACATACGTGCTCGAAAAGCAAGGGAACCCCGAAGGATAGCCCGAAATCGATCCAGAAGTCATACAAGTCAAAACTGAATCCTCCCTGCTTAAAATTGAAGTTCTAGACGAGAAGAACCATAGTTCTCGCCGAGATGTCCTGAAGAAAATACACAGATTGGGCAGAGGACTCTCGACTGTTTTCAAGTAAAGTTCTCGGTGAGAACTCTCAAGGTTCTCGTCAAGAAGTAGGTCCTATTCCGGCTGGGAATTGGAAACCCTATAAATATTAAACCGGCCGCCACAATCGAAAGAGACTTATTCCTTGGATTAATTTCCAAACTTTAGAGTTCGAGAGAGAGTTTAGAGAGTTCGAAGAGCCAGGAAGAGATCGTGATGCCATCCTTCCATCTCGGAGAGCTCGGTACTAGGACTTGAAGATCCAGGAGATTAAAGCTTCACGGATTCATCAGAAATTAGGTTTTACAGTTCTTCTCTGTTCTTCCTATTTGAAGATGTATTCCATGTTTGTTTTTTATTCTCTTACATTGAACATGGGTAGCTAAACTCATAGAGATTAGATTAGATGAACCCTAAGTGACCCAGGGCTTTAAAGAGGTCACGGATCGGCGGTAAGTAAATACAGATTCAGTCAGTTTCTCTTGCATGTTTGATTTGTTCTTCGTTGCCAATGTTTCTTTTCTAGCTTGATCACCTAGTTAGGATTCTTGTTAAGCTGAGGATAGAAGCGAACGCCCGCCTCACTTTAAAACATCAAATCAACAATTAACCTATTCATTGGAGTGCGCCTTTCGTAGGAACCAGTTAGGGTTAATCCACTGTTAGAGTAACTCATAAATCACTACTAATCGTGCTAGTTAGTTTTTCGTCACAAAGAAGCGAGAGCTCGGGCGGTAATTAATCTTTGGAGTTAGATCGCATAGAGCGAACGTTCGCCAGTCTTAAACCTAAGGGTCAGGAGTTATGGTGGTGTCTGAGAGCTGAATGAATTAGAATTGAACGCTGCTGGTCTTATGATCGCCAATGCTTCTGGTGATCTTAGGGGTATTCGAAATCTAAGCTTGTCTGTCGTCTTGTCAAGTCAATCAACCTTTCAATTTGCTTTCTGTTTTCATTCCAAATTTCCTGCTTATAGCTTGGAATCCGTGGAACTCACACCACGCAAACTTGTTCTTACCTGAATAATTTGCCGACTCATTTGAGTAGTCAGTTTGAAGAAATCCTTGGAATACGATCTATCTTGCTTTGTGCTTGGTAGTTATTTGATGACACGCGTTCTGCGCATCATCAGCCACTAGAGAGAATTTGTAGCCGGTTCCAAACCCGATCTCTCAGATAGGCAAACACTTGCTTTTTATTCCTCCAATGAAAGACGACATCCCCAAGTACCTATCTCCCTCAATAGTACCTGCCACACCAAGTAAGAAGCGGACACCGTCTTGTAGCATGATATTAGTACACCCATTAAAAGAAACAGTTGACTTCGTATAATTAATCAATTGGCCAGACGCCAAAGCATATGTGTTGAAAAGCTGTAGCATCATCCTTGCTTCTCTGATCTCAACTCTAAAAAAGAAATAGTTGTCATTGGGAAACAAGAGATGAGAAATAGTTGGGGCTCCTCGGCAAACCTTCACTTCGTGTATAGAACCATCCCGGGTCACCTTCCTTACCAAGGCCGAAGAGAAAAGGTGAAAGAGGACACCCTTGGCGTAATCCCCTCTCTGGATTGATACAATCGGATTGAGTATCATTGAGAACCACCTTGTAGTGCACTCCCTTAATGCACATCAACATCAAACTCACCCACCGTTGAGCAAAGCCCATTTGTAATAACATCGCTTCTACATAGCTCCACTCAACTCGATCATACGCCTTCGAGATGTCAATCTTCAACGCCACCTCTCAACACTTAGCTCGTTGTTTTCGTTTCATACTATGTAACGTCTCACAAGCCAACATAACATTATCAACGATCGACTTCCCTTCAATGAACGCAAATTGTTCCGCCGAGATCAACCGAGGCATAAGTTTCCGCAAACGATTGGCCAGCACCTTAGTAATGATTCGGTAAGTCACATTGCACAAGGATATCGGTCGGAGATCTCTCATAGTAGTAGGAATATCAATCTTGGGGATTAGAAAAATATTTGTAAGATTAACCTCCACCGGTAGGGACCCTCCATTAAACCAACCATGACACGCCAACGTGACATCTCGACCAACAATATTCCAGCACTTCTGAAAAAATCCCGGATTGAACCTGTCAGGCCCTGGTGCCTTGTTCGGGTCCATGCTAAACAGCAGCAAGGCGTAACTCCTCATCCAGAAGGGGGGCAAGCAAAGCTATATTATCAGCCTCTCTAACACACATCTCCACAGCACTCGTGACCGGCTCAACAACGCATGGCCCCCACAAAACAGCTCCATAAAATAATCACAGGCCATATCACTCATCTCGCTATCCTCATCTACTAGAGCCCCATCATCATGAACCAGAAATTTCAGCCGCTTCCTCGACCTCCTAGCGGTAGCAACTGAGTGGAAGTACTTGGTGTTCCGATCCCCGTCCCGTAACTAGAAGTGCTTTGCATGTTGCTTCCAATGGCTTTCCTCAACTTATAGGAGGCGTGAAACCTCTTCTTTACATCTCTCATAGTCGGCAGCCGCCTCAATCCCTACCAAGCTTTGTAGTTGAATTAACCTCTCCTTACCCAGCTTTATATCACGTCGAAATCGAAGGGAATGATCACGACCCCACCTGTCCAATTCTTTTGCATAGGATGCAAGTTTATCCTGGAATGTAGCCATCGGATCTTGACTCCAACAGTGCTCAACAAGGGCGAAAAAGCCCTCCTCCTCACACCATTTATTCTTAAACCCGAATTGTCTTCGACGCCCATTCACCTCCGATCCTGTAGTATTTAATAAGATAGGCGAATGGTCCGAAGTTGCAGCCACCAAGTTAGTAAGAATAGCATTCGGATAGGCTTCTTTCGACTCATCATTAGCCATAGCTCGGTCAAGCCTTGATTGCAGTTGACCCCTCGCTCTTGACCAAGTGAATGGGTACCCCTGGAGCTCAATATCATAGAGACCACAGTCCAAAACAGCTTCCCGAAAACCATCAATTAAACCTTGGGGTCTTTCGTGAAGGCCACTCTTTTTAGCTTGAGAGAGAATATCGTTATAGTCACCCATACAACACCATCTCTCACCCGGCTCCCCACTAATAGAACGTAGCATCGTCCATGAGTCTCGTCTCCCTGTCCCCTCTGGGTATCCATAGAAACAAGTCATGCGGGAGACCCCATTTAATCCGCCCATCACCAGAAAATTAATAAAATTATCACAAAATGATGCCAAGGTAACATTAACGTCTTCCTTTCATAACACATACAACCCTCCACTGTGTCCTCTAGCATCAACAACAAAGCAACCAGCAAACTTAAACTTCACACGAAGCTCCTCCATTTTCTGTTTATTCACAAAAGTCTCAATCAACATCACCACATCCGGCCTGTGATCTCTCAAGAGATCACTTAACGCACGAACTGCTTGGGGGTTGCCGAGGCCCTGGTAGTTCCAGCTTAGGCAAATCATTGCGGTGGGCAGGACCCGGATACCGAGCCTGCCTAAGCCAAGTTTCCCGGAGCTTGGCCTCCATATACATTCTCCTTTCCCGGCCCATCGACCTCCATCGCAACTCCAGAGGAGCGTCTCCTCTTCCTATCATCCACAATCTCCACAACCTGTACACCCTCCTCCTCGCCATGCAACTGAATATTAGTAAACTGGTTCTCCATGCATGCTCCACAATTCGAGGAAAGAGCTTGGATATTCACCGGCTTGTGTGAAACAAGCGCTCCTGAGGAGCTATTATTACCCCTCAGCCCTAACCGGTATCTAGTTAACTCCGCCCTCTTCCGTTCCTCCTCCGACGGGACAAGCCAGTGGCTAGAAATAGGTGCTAGAGGGCGTCACTCCGGTGCCCTAAGCTTCTCGTCCCAAAGACGAATAATATCGCCCTCCGGGATACGAAACCTAACTTCACAATAATGATCAATATGCCGCATATGACCACATATGTAGCAAAAGTTAGGAAGCTTTTCGCACTGAAACAAAACCAAGATCTCCCTGCCTGGCTTCCGAATAGGCTTCTCCCGCTTCAACGAATTCCTGACTTCCAGCTTGACCCGAATTCGCATAAAAGGGTGGGCTATAGAGAAGATTGATGACACCCGATTTGATGTGATTATCAGCCTCATTTAAGCGACATTTCCTTGCTTAAGACATGGTTTTTAGGGTAGAATGACGAATATTGAATCAATTGCCCTATCTCGTGCCATTTGTGTTACCTTGGCCCGTTTCGGGTCTATTTGATGGTTTTCTAGTGTTTTTATGTTAGCACAGGTTTTTGCCGTCAAATAAAGTAGCCAAGGACGTGTATAAGGCGTTGGAACCTCGAGGAATCACACCGGAATCGATCCAAGGAGCCAACCAAGTCAAACAAATTCCTGCCCCAGTTTACAAAGGAATTTTCGCCGAAAATACCCTAGTGTTTTCGACGAAAATGCAAGAACAAATCCACTGATGTCAACTGAAGGATATTTTCGGCGAAAACACTAAGTTTTCGCCGAGAAGTGTTGGACCGAAAATCACAGAAGAAACAGCCGGCGGTCATCCACTTTTGCAAAGGAATTTTCGGCGAAAATTCCTTAATATTTTCGCCGAAAATCCTAGTTAAAATCCGGTGGTTCAGGGTTAAGTATAAATACTTAACCGGCGGCCCAAAATTAATATACCTCATAATTTCAATCATAATTTCCAGACCTAGAAGTTCGAGAGAGAGTTTAGAGAGTTCAAAGAATCGTGGAGAGATCGTGACGCCATCCCTTCACCTCGGAGACTCGGAGCTTGGATCGAAGATTACCGGAGATTGAAGCTTCACTGATTCGTCAAATTAGGTTTTACAGTTCTTCTCTGTTCTTCCTACCTGAGATGTATTCCTTGTTTGTTTTCGATTCTCTTGTTTCTGATATGAGTAGCTAAACTTGTAGAGCTTAGATTAGATGAACCCTAAGTGACCCAGGGCTTTAAAGCGGTCACGGATCGGTGGTGATTAGATTCAAAGTTCAATCAGTTTCTCTCTGCATGGTTGTTTTGTTCTTGATTGTTTATGTTTCTTTTCTGATTGATCGCCTAGATTAGGTTTGTGTTGAATTAGGGTTTGTCGCCAGACAGCTTCTCTGCTTTAAACATTAAAACTTGTCTTTCCTGATCACCTAGCTTAGATTCTTGTTAAGCTGAGGATAGAACCGAACGCTCGCCTCACTTTAGAACATCAATTCAACCAGTTAACCTTATAATTGGAGTGTGCCTTCCGTAGGAACCGATTAGGGTTAATCCACTGCAAGAGTAACTCATAAATCATTAGTAATTGCACCAGTTAAGTTAAGTCGTTGCGAGAGGCGACCATACCCGGGCGGCTAATTAATCTTGGTAGTTAGATCGGATAGAGCGAACGTTCGCCAGTCTTAAACCTAAGGGTCAGGAGTTATGGTGGTGTATAGAAATTGATTGAATGAGAATTGAAATCCGCTGATCTATTGATTGTTGTTGCTCTGGTGAACGAAGGGGGATTTGAAATCTAAGCTTGTCTGTCGTCTGTTTAAACCAACCAATCAATCTGTCTTTTAATTTCATTTTAATTTTCCTGCATCTTAGTCTAGAAGTCGTGGAACTCACACCACGCACGACGTGTTTAAACTTGGATAAATTGCCAGCTTCTTTGAGTAGTCAATTAGAAGAAACCCTGTGGAATACGATCTGCTTAGCTTTCTAGCTTGGTAGTATTTGATCACTGTTCTGCAGAGCATCAAAGATGTTCCTCTCATCATACTCAATAAACTCCCCAAGAAAAATGCCAATAGCATGACCAACTGTTTTCGAATAAAATTCAGCTGTCAGTCCACTCACATGAAACCAGAAGTCTGCAGTAAGGAGCGAGACTGTGTGCAACTCCTCACCCTTGGCCCATTTTGTAGTATATGGAATGTGCATAGTCCATGGAATGTATCTGGGAATTGGGTCTTCACAGCTGCACCTATTGCTGGACATTGATCTGTGAATATCAATTTTGGTTGTCTCCCATCCATGCATTGCAGAAATGATGCAAATAACCACTCAAATGACTTAGTAGTCTCTTCATAGAGCAATGCTGTTCCAAAAATACACATTTTGTTGTGGTGTGTCTTACCAACAAAGATTGCTGAATAGGAAAAAAATTAGTTAATAAGTTAACTAGATAGCATTTTAATTGGTTAACTAGATTACCAGATAACGTGTTAACTGGTAAACCAGATAACTAGTTAACGGGTTAACATTGTTATCTAGTTAACTAGATAACTGGTTAACTAGATAACCAGATAACATGTTAACTGTGTAACGAGATAACTAGTTAACATTGTTATCTAGTTAACCATTAATATAACTGGTTAACTAGTTAACAATGTTAACATGCTTAACTGGTTAACTAGATAACTACGTTAACTGGTTAACCAGATAACTAGATAATGTTATTTATTTAACAACAAACAGTAATGTGCAAGAATGAATACAGATAAAACATACCAAGAGGTCGGTGGTGTTTGTTAGTTCTGTAGGTTGTATCAAAGCTGAAGCAATCACCAAAAGCTCGATAGTCCCTACGCATTTGTGCATCTGACCAAAAGATACTTTCAATTTCTGCATCTTCTTGTTTGTCGACTTTTATTTTTGAGTAGTTCCCCTTGTTAATGTTTGATTGTTTTACAAAATAATCAATTGGGAACTCTACAGCCCCTCCCTGCATTTGTCTCTCTCTCCTGGAGCGGATGTGGTTTTTTAAATCTAGATGCGAGAAACTTAGATTTTCAGTCCCACCAGCAGCAATACGCATGGAATAAAAACTGGAACGTACATTGATTCCAGCATCGGCATATAGATCAACTATGATTTTATACATGATAGGAATCCTTCTCACACTTCTACTGAAGTGTCTTTCACCCTCTGGTATCATTTCATGGTTGTGTTCATTGTTAAAACTAATGATGATGTACAATCCTGTTTTAAATAGCACAAACAGTTAAATAGTTATCTTGTTAACTTGTTAACAATTTTACTAGATAACAAGCATGAACTTAACTAGTTAACTATAATATAACTTACCTGATTTTTTCTCAAATTTGAGGCTCAACATGGCTTTGCAACCAGACCTTGTTTCACCCCTCTGCCTGGTTTGATTGGCAGGAGCAACTTCATCTTTTTGTTGTACCCCTCCTCGTTTTGTGCATACATGCACAACATAGTATATGTAGTCAACTTTTTGTTTCTTGCTATCAGTATAACCTTCAAGTTGATTCCTAGCATAAAACCCATTATGTTTTGCAAAATCTTTGTAGAAAGCTAATGCATTAGAGGACGATTCAAATTTAAGCATCTTCCATGTTCTCTTATCATCTGGAATGATTGAATCTGCAAGTTGATAACAATGATTAACTTCTATTTAAAAGATGGTACGTATAACTAGAAAACACTTACTTGTTAACTAGTTAACAAACAGTCAACTAGTAAACTTATAACTAGTTAACCGACAGTTATCTAGTTAACAGAAAGTTAACTAGATAACTTATAATTAGATAACACATAATTGTTAACTAGTTAACTTTTAACATAGATAACATTGTTATCTAGTGAACCTAATAACTAGTTATCTCGTTAACCAGTTAACATGTTATCTGGTTAACCAGTTAACAATGTTAACAGGCTTAACTGGTTAACCAGATAAAGGGTTAACAAGATAACATAGATAACAATGTTAACTAGTTAACATGTTATCTAGATAACTTATAATTAGATAACACATAATTGTTAACTAGTTAACTTTTAACATAGATAACATTGTTAACAGATTAATGTTATATAGTTAACAGATTAATGGTTATCTAACAGATTATGTGTTAACAGATTAAAACTTATAACTAGTTAACTGACAGTTATCTAGTTAACAGAATGTTAACTAGATAACTTATAATTAGATAACACATAATTGTTAACTAGTTAACTTTTAACTAGTTAATGGACAAATATCTAATATAACAAGCAAGTTAACTAGATAACAGAGAATGAACTAGTTAACTAGATAACTAGTTAATAAATATTTATCTAGTTAACCGTACTTAAAACAGATAGTATAACAAGCAAGTTAACTAGATAACAGAGAATGGACTAGTTAACTAGTTAACTAACTAGTTAATCAACAGATAGTTATCTTGTTAACAATTATACTTTCTTACCTATTGAAATTGAATTAGTCTCATCCAGAGGATCTTCAAGATTTATTTCTGATTGCACTTGATTGGAGTTGTTGTGGACTTGATCGGAGTTGCAGAGGACTTGATCGAAGTTGCAGAGGAGCTGATCGGAGTTGCAGAGGACTTGATCGGAGTTGCTGTGGACTAGATCGGAGTTGATGTGGACTTGATCGGAGTTGCAGAGGACTTGATCGGAGTTGCAGAGGAGCTGATCGGAGTTGCAGAGGACTTGATCGGAGTTGCTGTGGACTAGATCGGAGTTGCAGAGGAGCTGATCGGAGTTGTTGTGGACTTGATCGGAGTTGTTGTGGACTTGATCGGAGTTGTTGTGGAGCTGATCGGAGTTGCTGTGGAGCTGATCGGAGTTCATGTTCGAAAATCGGAGTTCAATTTTGGGAGGAAATCGGAATTAATCTTCTGAGAAATTAAAATAAGGTAAGTTTGGATTTTCCCGCTGATTTTTAGGGGGGGTTGGGGAGTTTTAAGTTGACGATTTTACCCCTGCTAGGGTTGTGGTGTTTTGGGCTTCGGCCTGCGATGCACTGGATCACAGGTCCAGTAATCCGGTTTGGAACAGTCCAAACTTTATTTCTTGGACGCAGATCCTTTGCCTTGCTAAAAAGGGTTTATTAAATACAGGAATAATATATTCCCTTACACCACTAGACCTTTGTCTTCCGTATCCCACAGTGCAAACTACTAGAGTAGTCAATTGGTTTCAAGCATCTAGCCGAATTAGGGTGGGTTATTTCTTAAGTTAGAGCAACAACGATTTCACAAACATAATATAGTCAGTGAGGAGGGACACAGGTGGTTGGAGGATAACAGAGGGACAATAGTAGTTCAACCATCGGAGTAATATGCAGAAGCTACTTTAAGAATAAAGTTTCAAATCAGAAGCTTTTTTTAGGGTACACGAGACAGTGGAAAGTTGAGGTAAGCACCTGTTCATGTAGAATCATGATATTTATAACAAGTTTTGATTGAAAAATATAGTTTTATACATCGTGTTATGTACGCAGTAGACAGAACAAAATAATAGCACCATTCCCTGCTATTTCATTTTGAGCCAATAGATTGGTCCATAGTGATTTTCCATTTTATACCATTGAAAAGCTTAAGCTAACTTCTAAGTGTTCAATTTTTTTTTCAGATGGGTATTATTGTCACATACCACTTTAATGGTCAATTTATTCTGGATGGAGCAGATACACGATACTCAGGAAGTGAAGTGGTTAGGGTAGAAGATGTGGAGCCGGATACAATCAATATTTTTAGCCTGGACCTCGCTTTAAAAAACGAGGTAAGATATAGTGGGATATGCAAATATTATTATAAGAAGTTGTTAGAAGGGGAAGTGGTTTCATATCGAGTGATCGTTAATGATCACCACATTCAAGATGTGTTTAAAACATATGGAGATCGTGATTGTATGATATGATATCTATGTTGAGTGGGTGGTGGAGTCAACTGATACATATGATGATAAATCTAATCATTATTCATCAGAGAGTGAAAGTGAAGAAAGTAAGTAAGAAGATAGTGACTTTGATGTTGGTGCTTGGATTAGTGACGAAGATAGAGAAGAGGCTGAAGTACTAAAGAGGATAGTGTGGGAAGTTAAGGAGAAGGTGAAGAATAGGATTCCTTTTCCAAATCACTACAACGGTGATGGATATGAAAGTCAAGGATTTGGCTCTGATGAGAATGGATATTAATTATATGGAGACTGATTCTGACGATGAGACGACAAATCATGGCGTGCGAATGAAAAGTCCATATCTCATGTATAATAAGAACCCCAAACACTCCCTACTTTGAGACTACTATGACTTTCACATCTTTGAATGAGGTAAGGACTGCAGTTATCAAAGCTATTAAGGAAATAAGGGACGTCAAATACGTGAAGAACGAGTCATATCGTATTCGACTAAAGTGTAAGTTTATGAATTGTTCTTGGTTGTTTTTTGTGTCAATAAACAAGCGTTTCAACTTGTGGCAATTGAAACAGTACAAAGAACATGTGTGCCCTGAACACTACAAGAACAAGCATGTGTTGCCCAAGTTCATTGCTCAACATTACGAGGAGCAGATTAAGTTTGCCCCGCGGTGGAAAAATAAGCATATGCGAGACACAATCAGAGAAGACTTTGGTATAGTTGTGAGTTTGATGAAATTTTCAAGAGCAAAGAAATTTGTATTGAAAAACATTTGGTTCTTACGAGCCAGAATATGCAATTCTCAGGACGTACGCCGATGAGATATTGAGGATTAGCCCGGGCTCGTCGGTGAAGATAACCCAAATAATGTACATCACTTTCAAAGAATGTATATATGCTTCGACTTATTGAAAAAAAGGATTCTTAGCTGGCTGTAGAAAGATTATTTCATTAGACGGTTGCTTCCTCAAGGGTTTATGCAAAGGTGATTTACTAATAGCCGTGGGAAGAGATGCAAATGATCAGACGTATATTGTTGCTTGGTGTGTTATTGAGATTGAATCAAGATCTTCATGGGATTGGTTTTTAGTGCAGCTTCAAACTGACCTAAACATGAGAAAATGTATCTTTTTCTTCTTAATATATTACTTTGTTACATGTTCCTCCTGCAATCCATTTATTCATGCACGTGTATCTATGCATGTTATCCTTCTCTTCACGATAGAATGAATGTATACATTTGTCACTTTCTCAACGTAGATTATTACCATTGAAATTGGAGGTGCACCATCAAATGTCCCTAATTGTTTATTGGAAAAAATAGCCTAATTTTTATACTACAAAATGGGCCAAGAAATTTGGGAAAGCTATACAATGCAGAATTCAGAGAACTTTTAAAGTTTGTGATGTTCAATGTCGAAAATGAAGAGGAATTTGAAGTACACTGGAATGAATTGATAAAGACTTGCCCCCGTGCTAAGGGAAATTGGACTGATTCCTTGTATAAGCTGAAGGAAAAATGGTCGAGCGCTTGGATACGTAATCATTTTTGTGCTGGGATGAAGAGCTCACAGATGAGTGAGACATGCAACAGCAACCTGAGAAAAGCCTTGGATTCGACTATGAATCTAGCCAGGTTAGTTAACTAGTTATCCATTTATCTGTTAACTAGTTAACCATTTATCAGTTAATTAGTTAACGAGAATTTAGTTAACTAGTTAACCATTTATCTGTTAACTAGTTAACTTGACTGATAATTTTTAAATGAATGTCCATTTATGCAGTTTTTTCACACAGAACAATCGCTTGGTTGAGAATAAAAGGGAAGAAGATAGAAGGCAAGAATTTACTATGAAGGATAGACAACCAGATGTTAGATCAAAAATAGCATTGTTGGAAAAAATTTCATGGTTATATACACCTGAAATTTTCGCAATGGTGCAAGAGGAATGCATTGCGTCATCTCCTTATGTAATATGTAGAGATGAAGTGAACGATAATGAGATGGGATGGCATTTAAAATATATAAGTGGGGGTGCGACAACACAAGACTTGATGAAAGGATGGTTCTCATCAATGATGACAAGCTCCAGTTCTGGTGTACATGCAGGACGTACGACACTTGTGGGTGGTGGTGTCGGCACCTTATGAGATGCCTTGACTGTATGTTCTTTAACACAGGACAGCTGAGGTACAAAGATATCCCAGCCCAATATATAATGAAATGGTGGACACGAAGTGCAAGGGATGGTTTCGAGTTCGAATTTCCCGCTGAAGTTATCTTGCCGAGACAAGCTATGATAACCAGGAGGATGCAGACTATGTCAGCTATGACTGTAACACTGATGAATAGATCAGTTTGGAATGATGCAGCATTTAAACGTGTAATGGACATGTTTCATACATTACTTAGGGAAACAGAAGGACTACCAGAGATTGGAGATAATGCTGAAACAACTCAGTCAGGAGGAGCATCTAATTCAGAAGGTAACAAAAATTAAATTATTCTGTCCAGCAAATTGTTATATATGCAAATTGATAACTACCTACTGGTTATCTAGTTAACTACTTGTTATCTAGTTAACTAGTTATCACACAGTTATCTAGTTATCTATTTACCTTATTAGAATTGTTTGTTAACTAGTTAACTCCACTAGTAATCACTTAATGACCTATTATCAACACTAACAAAAAAAATTATCTTTCCCCCCCCCCCCCAGGATCTGTCTTAGTAACAGATGGGGGAACAATGTCAGCTGCTGCTACATCGACATCAAGCGTGGAAATAGTGGGCTTCAAAAATAGACAAGACCCATTTAACTCACGGAAGAGGAAGAAAAGCATCGTTGAAGAAGCAATCTTCAAGAAAAGACAAAAAAATATTGACAAGGTGAAGAATGACGCTTTGCGTGCAAAACGAGCTGTGGTTCATTTGAACTCATGATACATATATTTTGGAGGTAAACACATATTCTTAACTGAGATCCTGATAACTAGTTAACTGTTCTTGATAACTGGTTAACTTTGATACTAGTTAACTAGTTAACTGTGTTTGTTACCAAATGCAGAACCTGTCTTAACAGCTAGAGACAAACTTCAGCTGCTCAAAATCAAACAACATGTCCAGAAAAAAATCATAGAAGAACCACTCTTTGCTTATTGGGAGAGAAAATAGAGGGCAAATGTGAAAGAAGGAGGCAAAAGCTTGCTGCGCTAGAAGATATTTGTTTTTATTTCATGACACGAACCTCTTGGTTTTATTTGGATGTTGTTTAATTTCCATGACTACATAGATTATTGTAGTTAACCTTTTGCTTAATTTGGTTTGTATGTTGAATGCTGAATTTGCTAATTAGTTAAAAAGCTATTGCTTAATTTGGTTTGTATGTTGAATGCTGAATAAGCTAATTAGTTAACCAACTTTGTTAACTAGTTAACTTATATAAGTTAAATGGTTAGGTGCATTGTGTTACCTAGTTAACTAGATAACTTGCTGTGTTATCTAGTTAACTGGTTAGGTGCATTGTGTTACCTAGTTAATTGGTTAACTAGATAACTTACTGAAAGTTATCTAGGTACACATATGAAGTTATCTAGTTAACCCCTAACTAGATATCTAGTTAATACAGGAAGTTATCTGGTTAACTAGTTAACCAGAAACTAGTTAACTAGTTAACCCAACAGTAAAGTTACAAAATGTTTAGGATAGCAAACACAGTAGGATAACAAACTGTTCTTACCACATATAACTGTGCATACATACTGTCTACTTAACATATTGTTTGCACAAAAACAAAAACACAAAATAACTGTGCATACATCCTTAAAATCCCCCAAACCCATTCCCTTATCCTAGCTGATTTACTTAGCTTTTTCTCGGATCTCGGGTAGCAGTATGTTTCCCTCACCAAAGATCAAATCTGGCAATATGTCCATCCTCCTCCTCTCAATATAAGCTTTGTCCCCCCACTTTGATGACATCTTCCCCTCATATTTCCCTTCCCATTCCTCAAACCAGTTGATAGCATAAATTCCAGAATCCTTTGTGTCTATACGCTTAATCTTCTTCAAGACATTCCATTGGTAAACAGCAGCTTTCCTTCTAGGCTTCTTTTTTGGCTTGTCTTTGTTCTTCTCAGCCAAGAATGCATCAATAAAGCCAATGACTTTCTCACAACGACTCTTGTAATGTTTTTTGAAATCAGTCTCTTGCAAGGTGTCAAGGAAGTGATACTTCTTATGCACATTATCAATTACTAACACAACATAATTGTAATGATGTCTCACTGACATGAAGAACTGGGAAATAAAGGAAAAAATTATTAGACATGAAAAAAACAAAAAAAAAAACTAAAACACAACAGAACACAAAAAAGTTACTTACGTAATCAACTTCACTAAAGTCATGAGTTTTAGCCCAACTGAAATCAATTGTGTCTGCAACTTCAGCATACATACTGGCTTGTGATGGTTGAGCTTCGTTCACGTTTGAGAACAATGTGCGCTACAAAACAAAAACAAACATCGCTAGTTAACTAGTTATCATAAAAGTTAACTGGTTAACTAGTTAACAGAAAGGTTAACTAGTTAACTAGTTAATTAAAAAAGGCTACATAAAACATTAAAAAAAGAAAACTAACCGCGAATTTTTCTTTAAAAATCCTTCTCTTAATGATATTACCGTTGATGACTGATCTCCTGTTCAGTAAATCAGAGTATGAATCCTGTACGACAACTGATAGTTCACAATCAGGTAGAAGGGACCTGATTTGTTCTCTATTCAACGACAAATCTGATGTTGTCAATGGACAATCTTTGACAACGTATACTGGCTCATCCCTAAAAAATATAAAACAAGTTAACAAGTTAACCAAGCTAAAAAAGAAAACTAGTTAACATTCCATAGTCCTATTTACTTACGGATCAAGAGATGAGTTGATGCAGTAAGAAACAACATAGTTCAAACCACCATGTTGATAATCTGTGACAGCAGTTTCTGACCGAAGTACAGGGACCTCAGTAACAGTGGCAGATTTCAATATCTTTACAGGGACAGCTGCTATTGGAGCACTTTTCTTCTGTAATGAAGTACTTATCTTCGAAGCACTTCCAAATGGTGCTATAGGAATTGGAGAAGTAACTTGTTTAGACACCATAGTGTTGCTGCTGGATCCTTTCTTACCCAAACTATAAGTATCCGGGATCACCATATGCTTAAGCTCACTGGTTGAATCTATTATTTTTAAACAAATAAATAACATATTAGCAGCCAAAAATATAATAGTTAACTAGTTTACTGTTGTGATGACCAGTTAACTAGATAACCAAATGTTAAATGGTTAACTAGATAACCAAACAACGGATATTTAGTTGAAACAAAAAATCAAATAACTAATTTATATAAAATGAAAAAATACCTCCAGCTTCCTTCATTTGTATAGCATGCACAAGAGTTTCCAATGGACTTGAGACTTTAGGAGGGACAATACCAACATGAGGAGGGGACTTGGGAGAGCAATGCAGGTCATCTCCTGAATAGTTTGCCTTCTTTCCATCATCATCAGAAATGATCACACTAACAATATCATCAAGTGCTTCCTGATCATCCTTCGATAGAGCAGAGTAATCCACAAAAGAACTCCTATGAGGTCCCACAGCACTATTAGTTGGTTCTTTACCAGATTCTTCGGGGATGGAGGCATCAGTTTGGGCTGGTACGTTCGTCTCCTGGTTTCCTTCAGGAATAACATCATTTGTAACAGGAATATCCATTCCTTTATCATCAACATCATCGTCGTTGGTATCATCTTTTTTACCTCCTTCATCATCAGCATCATCTCCATCACTATCATCAGAATCCTCATCCTTATCATCAGCATCATCTTTGTCACTATCATCAGAATCCTCATCCTTATCATCATTTTTAGTAGTTCCCTCAGCATCATCAATTCTCTCATTACCTTGGGCAGCAGCATCATCATCAGTAGCATCGTTGACAGCAGCATCAGTACCAGGTACAGCAGCATCAATAGCAGGTACATCATCAGTGCCATCAAGTGCAGGATCAACGGCGTCAGGTACAGGAGCAAAAGCTTGGTCAGCAGAAACATCATCAATAGTAGTATCAGCAACCTCATCAGACGTCTTACCACCAACCCCAGAAACACCACGCTCAGCAGATGAAATCAATGAAAGCATCTAGGGCAGCAATTGATGATTTGTATTCAGGAATCAGATGTAAACATTGGTCACAAGCCCTAGCCAGATTAGCCCTCAATAAAATAGCCTGAAAAACATAAAACACACATATCTCAGTAAGAACGTTAACTAGTTAACTAGTTATCTGGTTAATAAGTTATCAAGTTAACTGATGAATATTTAACTAGCTAACAGATAGTTGGTTAACTCATTATTATTGTTAACTAGTTACCTCCGTCCTGGATGCAAGAGCAGAGTCAAATAATTCAGAAGATGGCAAAACAATATCAGGGCGCTGCTTTTTCGAATCACCAACCACATTTTCATGCTCAGTCCTACCCCTTTTTTTAGTGGTGGCCACTACATTCACTGCCTTCTTGCTCCTTTTGGTAGGTGGATCAGCAATGGATACCCCTTTTTCAGTAACAGAAATATTTTGTTGCCGTGATGCAGCAACTTTCTTATCGCCCTTGCGAACAAAGGCATGATCAACATCCACAACCTTCTTACCCTTTTTCCTGGCAATTGCATCAGCAACATCTTCAGGAACAGCATCTTCACCAACAACATCTTCTTCAACATCATCTTCTTCAACTTTATCAACTTCATCAATAAATATGTTTTCAACCTCACAGTATTTGGCAACTGCAGCATTCGTGTAATCTCTAACTTTCTCATTGGTGAAGTGATGCAATACACACCCCTCATCACCACGTCCCTTAAAGTCATTACATGCCACAAGGTATATCACCTAGGGGGAAATGAAATCAATTAGTAAAGATTAACAAATTATCAAACAGTAGAAAGGGGAAACAACAAGGTAGCTGATAAAGTAAACTAGTTAATTAACCAGTGAACATGTTATCTAGTTAACGTATTAGCCAGTTAACTAGTTATCTAAATTAAACAGTTAAAGTAACAGATAACTAATTAACGCATTTTAAGATGGTATCTATTTAATAGGTTATCTAGTTAACTGATCAATATTTAACATTAAACAGAAGAGAACTTACAGTCAGAAAATGAACATCCGCTGCAATATTCTTAATGCCCTTAGTTGTAAACATTCCAGACTTGAAATTAGCAAATCCGAACTTTGCCCAATTGTAGGTCTTAAAATTCTCCAGATTCTCACCCCTCACAAATGTGATATACCGATGTCGACCGTGTGAGACGTGGTGGGACAAAACAAACAGCCAATTAATAAAGAAAGAACAGGGCAAACCAATCAACATCTGAAATCTCAGTGTCGAACAATGCTTCTCCAATTGATTTAACCGTGTATCCTCCTTTGAGGGAGACCAATTTGAACTGTTTAATGAATTCTGAGAAGTTTTGAGTTGGAAGACTTGACAATGACGGCACAGTAATCTCCCCAGCAGGAACATGATATACACTTCGGTAATCTCTAACTGATAACTTCTTCTTCGTACCAGTAGGGAGGCAGATAGAATTTGAGTTGTAGTCATACTGTTTAAGTACCCAGGTCAACACACCAGAATCAATTGCAGTAACAGTAATATGAGCAAATGAATCCAGTCCATAATTCTCAAGCATTTGTAATCTGCTAGGAGATATGGACTGCATGACCTCACGAATCCTTTTAGGAGAACTGCACTGCCTAAAATCTTTGGGTTCAACAACATGTGAGTATAGGTACATATGCCTGGACAACAAAAACAAACGAATACAGGGAGTTAACTAATTAACTCTGTTTAATGGGAGAGAACAACATCGTACAAAAAATAACATAAACACCACACTATGAAATGAAAACCTAGAATACTGAGAAAACACCATACAACACAGCAGGGGGTGACAAAGAAAACCCTAGCCACAAACTAATAGACAAGAGACTCAAGTCAGGAATCAATACAAGGAGTTAACTAGTTAACTCTGTTTAATGGGAGAGAACAACAACGAACAAAAAATACCATAAAACACAGCACTATGAAATGAAACACTAGAAGACTGAGAAAAACACCATACAAAATAGCAGGGGATGACGAAGAAAACCCTAGCCACAACACAGATACTGTTAAACACCTAAATATGAAGAGGAAGAACAAAAACAACCTCAAATCATACATGCAAAACAATCGATCAACTATAAAAGGGAGAAAACAAGTTAACACAAAAAGAATACCTGGAATGATTAGGTCGAACCATTGTTAAGAAGCTTTGAATGGGATTGTCTGCTTGGATTTGAGAAAACAAGTTAACAAATCAGAAATCAGAAGAGAATGGAGATTGGAAAGAAGCAGTTGGACTGAAATGGAGGATTACAGAGCTGAGAGGTTGAAGAAAAGTTGGTCTGAGGGAGAGTAAATGAAATGAAACCGTATGCAAATGGAGGTGGAAGTTCGTCGAAGGAAAGAGGCGGGACGGTTGAATGCCCAGCTGTTGGAGATTGAGGGCCGAAAAAGGGGGAAATTAAACAGACAGATGAAAAGACGAGACTGCCCCCGGGTTAATAAAACAGATATGGAGCCGTTGAAGAAGAGGACGAAGATCCAACGGTGTCAGATGAGTTTGGAAAGGTTTCCAAACCAGGATTCTCTTGGACGCTGATCCGGTTCCTTTTAGCAAATCCCAACCAAATAATAATATGATCATGTTTCTCCCAATACCGCTGATTCCACCGATAAAATATAGAAGGAGGCGTGCTTTTTATGATGTCTAGTCAGCAAATAACATAGGAAAAACAAGTTGATGTGGAGGACACAAGTCAGTAGATATATGGAGTATGTGGACGGAGGGGGGTAATTGTTAAGCATGGAAAAGTACAGGGTTCATGTTATAGTTTTATAGTAAGGGGGTTGTTAATTTGGAAAAGTAGAGGGGGTAAACATACCCTTTTCCCTTTCTCAAAAGAACAAAGATTTTAAAGTTGTATTTGGTTTTCAAGTTTGAAATTATAGCAATGACTGAGGTGAATTAATATAACATTGAGACAAAATTAAAATTTACAAATAATAATACATTTATACTTGATTTTAATGCTCAGAACCGAAAGGAGGATGAGTCGGGGCTCAACCCGACTCCCCCTGTCTCCGCCCACTTCTGGAAGCAAACCAGCGAGCTCAAGTCTGGTTCCTTGTCTCTCTCTCTCTCGATATTTGAACTTATTTTTAATTTTAGGTTCTCTTTACTTTGATATTGACTAGGATGATTTTTAGGAAATTGCGTGTGTTGTCAACTTGTAGATGGTAGTGTAGTGCTTGGTTGTGGTTATCAATTGTGATTCTGCTATGAAGGTAAATTGTAACTTCTAAAATAATGAATCTCAGTTTTGATAAAATCGACTAAAGCATTGTAGTGGGTTGAAAAAAAAATTTTTTTGTTTTTTCTCTACAAAGGCGATTTGACGAACCCTACGATTTCAACGTCGTTGACGCTCTTCCTCAATGACTAGTTATACCCTCCCAACTACGAGCGCCCCCAAAGCTCCTTCAACATCTACTCAGACTTGGGCTTCTATTATCAATAATCCGGAGCTCGACCTGAAATGGGGTTCTCAAAATCCCTAAGGCAGTAATTGACAAAGGGATTAAGAAGATAAAGTCGACAATCGTGGCTTAGTTCTTAAATTCTCAGCCCCTTTTACGTGTGTTCTCATCGGTTGCTAATCGACTGTGGGGTTACGAAGGTAATGTCAGTCTATCAAAGCTTTCTGAGAAGTTGTTACTGATTGACTTCCCATCTATTGAGCTATGTTATTGGGTTCTTAGTCACTCTCGGCATGTCCATAACTCACGCATGATTCTCTGACGTTGGCATAAAGGCATCGGTCCTATTGATTTCTCTCCCCAAGCGACTCCTGAATGGATAGTTTTCAAAAGCGTTCCTACGACGTTCATCACTGTTGAGGGTGTCAGTTGGATAGCTAGTCAAGTGGGGAAGCCCTTGAATAGATTTGTTCGCGAGGGTCTGGATATCAAGGTCTGTTTGCTCTGAGATAGAGCTATTCCTTGTCCTAAGAAGGTAGAATTGGAATTAGATTATGGAGAATTAGCTTCAGTGCAGGTTTTCCGGTTGCAAGGACGTTAGTATAGGAGAACTGAGCATAAGATGGCTTGGAGGATGAAGGAATCGGCTGCCCAGCTTCAATCTAAAGCAGGTGATGGGAGTCATGTAGGCAATAACGCTGAGCCTTCCCGAAAGGGTAGGCGTTACCTACAGCTCTTGTTACTCTACTAGCTAGAGGGGGGATCGAGCAATGTATTTGAACCTCCTAATGGAGGGGAGAGTACACCCGGCCAACAGAACTCAGTTCAAAGCCCTGTGAATGTCGATGTTACAAAAAAGTCTAAATGCAAATGTTAATCCTGCTGGTTTAAGTGCAACTTTAGAAGACTCCCAGTCTATTGTTGTTCCTGGCAGCAATGTTAGTGCAGGCAATGATCCTGCACCTTCCTTAGAAGCGATATGGTCACCTAACGCTGATAATGTTGTTCAGTTCCTAAGGTTTCTTTGCAAACAGAGGGGTCACCTGACCAACATAGGTATTCACCCCTGAGCCCTGGAGCGATTGGAGAATTTGATGGTCAGTTAACTGATTGTAGCTCAGAAGATGAGAAGGTAACCCTCCCACGACATAAGCCAACATTAGGGGACTATTAGAAGCACAATAGGCCAGCTAAAAAACAGTTCATTTCAGGGGTTCAAACTCGTTTCAAAACAAATAATAGATTATCTTTTGTATTTGGAATCTGTGAGGGTTCAATAATATAAGTAGGTTTAAGTTGCTTTCTTCTTATGTTAGTAAATATAAAGTAGACGTTATTGCTATTCTTGAGCCTAGAATCAGAATGGATAATGTTGTGGATATTTTTACTACTCATTTTCCTGACTGGTTGGGAGAGTTTTGTTATGAGGGGGACCTTGGTAAGATTTGGTTGATATGGAATCGTGACATCCCTATAAGTGTGCTTGATGCAACCAGTCAGATGATCCATGTTAAAGTGAATATGCCTTCAGCCTTCTTTTGCACTTTTGTGTATGCCTCTAATAGCTGCTCCGACAGAAGACATTTGTATGGAGATTTATATAACATTAAGTTGGATGCAGACCCATGGTTTGTGGTAGGGGACTTTAACTCAATCCTGGATCTCTCTGAGGCTTCGAATGTCCCTCTAGTTTCGAGAGTATGAATGATTTTAAGAAGGGAGTTACTGAGTGCTGCTTACATGAACATGTTTCACAGGGGGGCCTTCTTCACCTGGATGAATAATTGTGGAAGAAACCTTATAGCTCGTAAGCTGGACAAAGTTTTCATCAACACGACTTGGCAGTCTGTCTTCCCAATCAGCAAGGTTAGTATCATTCCCTGTGGTGAGTTTGATCATTGTGTTGTCCTCTTAGATATGAATGCCACTCCAGTTTCCCATCCTAAATCGTTTAACCTGCTAGACTAAACATGATGCTTATATGGGGGGTTCTTGAGATGGTTTGGAAGAAAAAGATTAGCAGTCATAGTCTTTTCTTCCGAGTTTTTAAGAAGATGTCGATTTTAAAGGGAGAACTTAGGAAGATCAATGCTATTGGTTTTTCTAATATTCAACAGCAGGTTCATGAAAAAGGGAGGAATTGACTGTGCTTAAGGAGAAGCTTTATAGTCAACCTAGCTCTAGAATCTTGGAGGAGGTTCAAGTTTGCAACAAGGAGTTGGAATTATTCCAGAATGATGAGGAAAGCATCTTGCGTAAGAAGTAGAGCTGTCAAACAGGCGGGCTGGGCGGGCCATGGGTCGGGTTCATCGGGTTGCGAGTTAGTCGGGTTTCGGGTTCATCGGGTTGCGGGTTAGTCGGGTCACGGGTTTGTCGGGTTGCGGGTTAGTCTGGTAGCGGGATCATCGGTCACGGGCTGGGCGGGTCTCGGGTTGCCCATGGGTTACTAGTCTCAACTCTCAACTACATTTTGCAAAATTTAATATAAATTTTTTAATGTGATAAATAATAATAAAAAATATTAAATTTTTATTCGTAGGTAGGCTTAAGGATTGTAGGCTGTAGCCGCTGTTCATATATTAAAAATAATAATTCATTTTCATAAATTACATATACTTATAATAAATAAAATGAAATTGAATATAATTTAGCTTTTAAGTTCTAGAGTTTAACATTAGACTAATTTATAAATTTAGACAATTCTTTCAAAAAAATATCAAATCTAGCCACTTCCATTTTATGACAATTTTAGGCCAAACGTTTTATTTTTGTTTTTAATTTTATTGTTTTGGAAATAAACTTGGTGAAGTCAGCAGTGGATGAAAATTTTATATCTTCAATAATGACATAATGTTGATATTTGAAGCACGGGATATTATGAATTGTGTGACAATCGGGTTATTCGGGTTGGGCAGGCGGGTTGCGGGTTAGTAGGGTTACGGGTTCATCGGGTTGCGGGTTCATCGGGTTGCGGGTTGGACTGTTGACTTTTTGGTCAATCGGGCTACGGGTCGGGCTGGGTTGGGCGTGTTTATCGGGTCGGGCCAGCATTTTGCCAGCTCTAGTAAGAAGGTGTCTTGGATTCAGCTTTGTGATGGTAATACTATATTTTTCTCTAGTTATGTTAAATCAAGGCAAATTCATAACACAATTAGGGAGTTGAAAAGCGATAATGTTGGAATGGTTGATAATCATGTGCAAATAATTAATATTGTTGTTGGTTATTATGAGAAGTTATTAGGGATCAGTGCTTTTGTAGTGATCCCTCCCCTAGATACCATTATTAAGAGGAAGGCTTCACCTTCTCATTGTGCTTTATTGGAAGCCCCTGTCACTGATGCTAAAATCCAGAAAGCTCATTTTAGTATCCCTGATGAAAGAGCCCCTAGGCCAGATGGGTACAATACTTTCTTTTTTAAACAGTATTGGAAGGTGGTTAGTAGGAAGGTTCTGGACGCTATTCATAGTTTTTTCATCACAAGAGAGCTCCCAAGATATATCAACTATGTCCTGGTTACCCTAATCCCTAAAAAGCCAAATGCCTCAGAAATGAAGGACTTTAGGCCCATCTCCGACTGCAATGTGATTTATAAAGCCGTATCCAAAGTCATGGCAAACATGTTAGCTTTTGTCTTCCCTGATCTGGTTGGTTATTTACAAACAGCTTTTGTTAGAGGCAGAAGTATAAGTGATGGGATTCTACTTGTTCATGAATTGTTGCGTGATTATAATAGAAAAGGTGTTTCTCCGAGATGTGCCATGAAAATTGATCCTATAATGGCCTTCGACTCTGTTGAATGGAGCTTCATCATTGCAGTATTCACTAAAAGAAAAAGCCTCATTTGTCACGGTTTTCTAGTCACGGTTTTGTGAACCGTGACTAATTAGTCACGGTATAAAACCATGACTAATTAGTCACGATTTTAGAAAACCGTGACTAATTTTGTCACAGTTTTCTAAAACCGTGACTAATTTGTCACGGTTTCTTAAGAATCGTGACTAATTTTGTTACGGTTATAGAAAACCGTGACTAATCTATCACGGTTTCTTAAGAACCGTGACTAATTAGTCACGGTTCTTAAGAAACCGTGACTAAGTCAATCCACGCTGGCAATCCTCGGTTTTAGCACTGACCAATCAGCCTTCTCCTTCTTCTCTCTTTCCTTTTTCCTCTTCTTCACTTTTTCTCCCTCCACCGAGCCTTCTCTTCTCTTCTTCACTTCTTCTCCCTCTGCTTCTTCTCCTCTGCCTCACTTCTTCTCCTTGCTTGAGCCACTTCTTGTCCCATTACTTTTTCTCCTCTGCCTCAGCCGCTTCTTCTCTTTCTCTTCCCTCCTCCTCTATTCTTCTCTTTTTTCTCCCTACTATTCCTCTCGTCGCTGCCGTCTTCTTCTTCCTCCACCACGTGGTCGCCGCTGCCGCCTTCTTACTCCATCGTGCGGCCGCCGCCGCCTTCTTCCTCCACCGCGCAGCCATCGCCGCCTTCTTCCTCCACCGCACGGCCGCCGCCGCCTTCTTCTTCCACCTGATCTCGTTCCTATCTCAATTCCTTTCAGATCTAGATCCTCCACCTCGAGAATCGCGAGATTAGGCTTAGCGATGCCGTTCTCCTCCGTACCGGCGACGTCTTTCGGCGACCCTTGAACTGGATCCAAGCGACATGACCAAAATGGCGACCTCATAAAAAGAAGTGACCATTCTGTAGTGACCAAACCAAGGTTATGAGACATTAAGTGACCAAGTTGCATAACTGGAAAAGTTGAGACATTACTATAATAATTGGACATTTAAAAATGGAGTGACTGATTTGTAATAACTGAATTAGTTTGATTTGGGACATTTTGTGAACTTTCTAAGTTTATGGACCAGTATGTATAAAGGAAGAAGTTAAGGCTCTGGTTCTAAAAATGGATGAAATGATAATTTGGGTCACTGAAACTTTTTTATTTTACGATTTGATCACTACACTTTGTCACGGTTTCTATATGAACCGTGACTAAAGGCAAAAAAATCGTGACTAATGTTCTGTTTTCTTGTAGTGATTACATCATATGAATTTTCCTGATCGTTTTGTCTGTTGGATTAGAACTTGCTTTGATTTCTATGATCTCAATTACTTTCAATGGATCTTTGGTTGGATACTTCCCAGCTAAACGGGGCTTTCGTCAAGGGGATCCAATTTCCCCTTACTTGTCCGGGGAGGAACTACTCCGCCGGCAGGGTCGATCTCCACCGTTCAACGGAGAACAATTGGTTGCGGAAAGCGACGAATCAGACTGCGGTGGAATACGACGGATGGAAACCTAGATCTGCTAGATGCCGTTTGGTGTGGTCAGCGAGAGGAGGAAAGCATCCTCGTCGGAAATGTGAGAGAGATGGAGGTCGAGAGAGAGATGGGGTAGTACGAGTTGTGGGTGAAGGAATAAGGTCACTGATTAAAGGGATAGAATTTGTGTGGTAACTCAATACTGATGTGGCGTACACGTGGATGATAACGTATTGGGAAGTTGTTGACTCTGTCCACGTTATCAACTCCAAAATTAATGATTATTTTTCCGTCAATAGTTACTAACAGAGACCCAAAAAAACGGACAGAAAACCCCCAAAGTGGCTAGTTTCGGTTTTCTAGAAGGTTTGACTAGATTTGACATATTCTGAAAACGTTTGGGTAGATTTGTGTATTAGGCTTTCTTTTTGTGTAAAGAACTTGTTTGGTTATTCCACTACTTTTGATGAATAAAATTCACATTCATAAAAAAATTTAGTTCTGATCCACCAGTATATGTTTTTGGAAAGACACGTTAGTCTGATCCGTGTCAAGCCCAAAAAAAAGAAAGCAACACAAAAAAAAACATGTGTAACAAACTTAAGCAACACAGAGAGAGCGTGTAGAGAATGCATGTATATGCTCTAATATCATGATAGATAAACTGAATGAATGAGGAAAAAGTTTTGTGTGGCCTTCCCACTTTATTGATATTTATATAATTATTACAACCACTATATAATAACAAATATACCCTTGTATATTCTCACAGAGTTGATTCAACGAATCAGCTAGAGAAATCACCAGCTTTGTAGCCATTCTGATAACAAATTTCCTGTGAGCAAAACCTCATTCCCCAATTTCACAAATAAAGAGTTACATTACCCTTTATACCTCAATCTGAATTGACCACCATAGAAAAGGTATTCGGCCATTGGAGAATGGAACACACAAAATCATATTTGAACCAAGCCTCGCACCTTCTCCTCCATCTTTGGTACTAGGATTTGTAGATGGTGCTCAAGTTGTTCGAGATCTCCAGATTCATTTCTTTTAGGTCAAAGATGTCTGAGATCTCAGCTACCGCACTCTTGAAGCCTCGACGATTACTAGTACACAACTTCTATTCCTTTAGAACTTTTGTGGAGGTGGACCGATATCTTCTTGTCAGCGACAGGTGGAGTAGATAATGAAACTTGTACTAGAGAAGGGAATGAGAGATTTTACTGAGTTTTGGTTGGTTAGATTAGATTGAGTTAGGTTTAGTTGAAATTGTTAGTTGGGTTGAGCTATGGGTGGATTAGGTGACATGACAATGAGTGACGTGGAAAAAATGGCTAAATTTGCATGATGATATCAGCCCTTAACGGAAATTTTGGATGGAAGTTGACAGAATAATCACAATGTTACAAACTATATAGATTAATGACAACTAGGTTAGAAATTAAAAGTTAATGACCAGTCTCCTATATATTAATGACCAAAATTGATATTAAGCCACAAAACCGAGTAATCGGCATAAATAGGGGTAATTAGAATTAGGAGTCCCATTCATTTGAGTTTTGTACGAAATCGTCCCATTCGTTTGAAAAAAAAAACGGATCAGTCCCATACGTTTTAAATTCGAACAAATTCATCTCACTGATCACTTTTTCGGCTAAATTGAACAGTCAGCATGCGTAGTCAGCAAAAAAAACTTAGGTGAAAGGTCTAACTCATCTATTTTGACCCAACCGGTCAAAAGAGCAAACCCAACCCAATCCCAAAAAACAATGAGTTTTAAACCCACGTTTCTGAACTCAGCTCTTGATCTCTAAGAAGTCTATTCAGCTTCCCTTTCTGCAGCTCTCTCCCTTGTCTATTTCAAACCTTTTCTTCACCTCCAATTTTGTTATCTTTCTCTATAATCCAACTACACTATCACCTAGGGATAATCAACTTCTACTTGTAGCCAATGCAATGCATGTGAAAGCTTTTTCTTCCTTTTTTCTTTTTACTTTGTTTTACTGAATTCATGTTTCTTTTGAACAACCACATATTCACCACATCTATATGTTGGAATCGCTGCAATTTGAAACAATTAGGGTTTCTTTTCTTTTCTACAATAGGGGAAACAAATATGCAAGAAAAATGAAAAGAAGAAGAAGAAGAAGAAGAAAGAGATGGATGAGTAGGGGTTTTAAATTCAAACGTATAAGGGAAGAGGAAGTTTCAGACTGATTCAATAGCTAAGTTCAGAAACGTGAGTTTAAGACTCATTGTTTTAGGGGGGGTTGGGTTGGGATTGGGTTCAGTGTGCTCTTTTGACTAGTTGGGTCAAAAGAGATGAGTTGGACCTTCCACCTAAGTTTTTTTTTGCTGACTACGCATGCTGACTGTTCGATTTGGCCGGAAAAGTGATAGGTGAGATGAATTTGTACGAATTTAAAACGTATGAGACTAATCCGTTTTTTTTTTCAAACAAATGGGACGATCTTATACTAATTACCCAACACAATAGATAGATAGAGAAGTGTGAGGAAGTAGTATAGTGTCAAGGTTCCGACTTCCGACTACTCCTCCGGCGGTCTGCCTCTGATTCTTTTCAACCAGAATAGTAAAGAAATGTCTGAAAATCATCCATTTCACCCTCTCTTCCAGACCTTCAACGCTTCACCCATTCCCTTCAAACTCATCTTTCCAATTTCCTTCCCCAACCACAAGCACACCCATCTTCAACCAACGACCTTTTATTCTCTGTTTCTTCATCTTCTTCAGCATCGTCAACCAAAGTTCATCCATCAAGTATGGATGTCGCCCTCGTCCAACCCAGTGACATCCTGAACAAGGTAATTTCCTTTTTACCTTGGTGATCGCATGCAATATTGTTGATGGCAACCTAGTGCTCAGCAAGTGTTTGACAAAATTCCTCAATGGACTTTAGTAGAACGATATAGAAACCCGGGTCTTTTTTTTGTCTCTCTTTAACACTGTGGTGGAAACAGGAACAGTTGCAGTAGTGCTCACCTCATTCCCCCATTGTTACTTCACTATGTCTAGATAATGTATCTGGAAACAGGAGTTACATCTCGAACACGGGGTTTTACATCTTTCTCAATGTGCTTCAAAGGCTTTAGCTTTGGAATCCATCGTAAAGTAGCTTCTTAAATTCTACTTCTAGTAAGGAAATTGGATTTGGGGTTTCCAAAGAAATGGTTTTGATACTCTAGTTCCCTCTTATACCTTAGTAACTATTCTAATTTCTCCCTCTGTATGTCTGTTAATTGGAAAACTGGTGTCCGAGTGATAGTTTAGGGCATGAAGTACGGTAACTCTCTAACATAATTAGATCACAAATAAATGTAGATTAGCATGGTCTTCTTTGTCTTTGATATTCCAGCTTTATTTCAGTAGCCAAATAAGAACTATATAAACAAATGCAGCTGACAACCTTTCATAAACTTTTCTCAGCAAAAAGCTGCTCCTGTGTCTAAAGAAGAGCTTGGAAGAGCTACCTGGACTTTTCTTCATACACTTGCTGCTCAGGTATCTGTTAGCTACTGGTTTGGAGATAAGAGGCATCTGACTAGATGTATATGTTTGCATGTTTACTCCATACACGAAGGAGAAAAAATTGCGTTTCTGCTTTACACGTCAATCAATTTCCAATTGAAAGTAGTTGTTCATTTTGCAGTATTCTTATGTAATTTGTTTATTGCTATACTATCCAATGACATAAGTGGAGCTTTAAATTAAATTGAATTGTTAATCTCTTTATCATTTCCTTACAGTATCCTGAAAATCCAACACGACAACAGAAGAAAGATGTCAAGGAACTGGTATGTTTTTATCATCTGATGTTCTTTGTGTCCCACTCAGATATCTTTGCAGTAGAACAATTTTCTTGATCGGAGGCTTGATTCTGGATTCGTACCCAGTTAATTTTAGCATGATGCTGCACATGCTTCTCCCACTGTAGATCAGATACCTACAGATCGATGAGATCAAGCAGCATTTTTCATACCTTTCTCAGTGCTTGTAAAGTGAATTGATAAATGTCTTATGTAAAGTAATGCCTAAAACTTTGGTTTCAGATGGCAATATTATCTCGGATGTACCCTTGTAAGGAATGTGCAGATCACTTTAAGGAAGTTCTGAGGTATATTGTCTTTTCAAGTGGATTACAGTCTTACTTGAAGTTTTTCTCCTGTTCTTCTATTAGAGAGATTGTGCTTAAGGAATCCTATAATTATTGGACCATCCACCAACTCTAGTGGCGTAGTAATATTTGTTCAGCAAAGCTAAATCTCTTCTTTCCACTTCGACTCTTCAAGGATAATCAAACATACAGAAAGAGATACCACCACTGAATGAAGAGGATGAAGCTGTAGTTTGTTCAGTTCCTTCCCTTTTCTTATCATCATATGCAGTGCTTACATCCACATTCAACTTTTTTATATATATGATGGTTCTTGCCATTTTTTTGTTTCCGCTTTGCATCTGAAAATGAAATGCTAGTGTTAATAACTTAATATAAATGCATTTTGATCCAAGATGACTGAAATTTAGCTCCTTGAACAGATCAAATCCTGTTGAGGTGGGTTCTCAAGCTGAATTCTCCCGGTGGATGTGTCGTGTGCATAATGTTGTAAATAGAAGGTAAGCAATTCTTATGGCTGTATTATACATTTCATTGTGCAAAGTCTGGAGGAAACAAACAGCATTATGTGAAAAGTTGAAAGGTCTAGATTGGTCTCGCTAGGATACTACCAGCTTTTAATGCAGTTCTTTTTTGTGGGTTATTTAAGATTTCCATGACCAAGGAGTAAGTAACTCTTTAGCTGACATGCATCATCATCTGACATGGTAGTTCATATTCCATGCTAATGTGTAATTTTTCACTTGTAACAGCCTTGGTAAGCCAGTTTTCGTTTGTGAGCGTGTTGATGCAAGGTGGGGGAAGCTGGACTGTGAGCAAAGGATGTGTGATCTGGAGGGGAATACTCCTTTTGGGAGAGACTAGTAGTGTTGCAATGTGAAGGTTATGCCATGTCTTCCTAAAATCGATCATACAATTGAAGAAAGTTGTATAGTATTTTGGTCGTGATAGTTGATTAGACCATACCTATGTGGAAATTGATACTGGTTGATAGTTCATACCCACCAATTTGAAAATAACAGAGTTAGGGAAAATTATGCAGAAAGGAATCGTTCACATTTGAGGAAGTTGACAGGATTTGAAGAGAGGGTGCAATGTTGATATAGACTGAATGTAGAAGTTCACATTTCTTGGAAAACGTCTAAAAATTAATGCTTACCGGGTGCTGATTGCATATTTATAACCGATAGTACGAGCAATGTGTGAAATGTGATCAATGTATTGTAAGGAAATATCAGAGGAGTTGAGGATGTATTTATAGAGGAGCCAACCGTGTACTGAGTACTGACCTTCTGTATTCCTGATTAGGGAATTAATATATAGCTGATAGCATGTACACTGCTTCGATTCTGTTGCTAGCTAGCTACTTGTCTTGAAAGTGAAACTTGTTTTAATTCTTTCTTTCTTTCGTGTCTATTCGAGAAATCTTATTGGTGGCTGTTTCGTCTTCCCCTTCTTCACAAACTGTCAAGGCCAATAAGAAAGATCATTGGGATTAAGTTGTATCCACGCCATAACAAGTTATCTGTTGTTACAGGCTAACAGCTAAGTGTGTTCGAATTTCAACTCTGGCCGAGTTGGGCTTAAGTTTGTCTCATAGGCTTAATCTTGCCTTATTGATTTGTGTCTGAGAATGGAAACTTAGCCCTCAATCAATATTTGACTGGAAAACGGATTCCCCAGTGAGGCATACGAATTTCATTACTCTTCCAATCGTTGAAATTTAGTACTTATACCAAGTATGAAGTGTACCCTTTATCGAATGCTAAGAAAATTGATCAATTCCATTCACTGTAGCGAAAGATGTACAATACATTGAATGAATGACATGGCAGGCTCCAACTCTACACAACAATTCTAAAGAAAAGAAAAGAAAAATCCCATTTACGAATAGACAGAGACATTAAAAATCCAGGAATGGTTTGGCGCAGGGGTCTACTACCACCGCCGGTTGTCTAACTCACGCAGTTTGGAGCGGTGGAGTTGAGGAGGTAGAGACGTCGGTGCAGACTTTGACAGGGTTAGCAGCAAATCGCGGGGGTATTGAAGTCGTCGGCCGAGATTACTACCACCATCATCATCATCATCATCATCTGTTGCTGCTGCTTTCGTGACAGTGCAGCAAATAGAACCAGTAACTACGGAGGAGGAGGAGCTATATTGTTGGCCGATATTGTCCTTATTTTTTCCGATGCCCGCAGTGAGTAAGAAAGTGGGGAATGGCAAAGATTGAGGAGTAGGGGAAGCGGTGAAGAAAGCTGCTCCACTGTATCTTTCCTTCACATCATCGGAATTGCCGGATGTCTTATGCTTTTTGTGAGACTGACGCGGCGGAGATGTTGAAGGTGAGCGATTGCGTGAAAGATTTGACAACGAACCCTTCCATTTAGTGAGAGTATGGAGGTGGGGGGGGTGGAAGGAGTGTAGAGAGCTGACTAAGGAAGTAAGCGGGAAGTCGGAGGAGGTGTGGGGAGCAGTCCGCCGGAGTTCAATAATATCACTGCCATTGTTTTTTTCTGATCGATTAGCTCTACTAGTACGTCGAAAGGAGATAGAAAGAAAGAAAGAATTGAGAATGGAGTAATGGGAAAGTGAGAGTGCTCTGCAGTGCTGCTATTCTTTTATAGCTTTCGCCTCCTCCAGTTTCCTTGTGTAATATGGTATTATTGTGTTTTCTATTTCCGTTTCCTTTTTGAGTTTGGATTAATTTCCTACTCTCCTCCTTTTCCCAGTCCACAATGTATAGATCTGTTTTCTTACTTAACCATTTTATTTTCTAAATTAATATAAAAATAATCACGTCTTTTTTGGACTAGGTTTTTTTTAAGAAGTGGAAATTAGATTACTCTCTCAGTCTCCCTGCACAAGTTAGAGCTCATTTCAGAGATACCCTTTCAATGTCTCGTCGCGATCGTCATGGCGGCGGTAGGGAGCGTTACGATGAACGCGATGCTGCATCCCGGTCCAGGCAACGCCGTTCAGGCTTCAGCAGGGAATCCAGGTACCGCACTATCTTCTTTTTTTTTGGCTGACTAATTCTGGTTAGGAACCATCTTGGTGCATGAGTTCCGATTTGGGAAGATTTTAGTTTCATATGGCTGTAGAATAGGTTAAGAAGAAATCGATTGAGAAATGAGAACCCCCATTTTGTCATCGCTGAAATTAACTGCCTTCATTTCCCTCTTCAGTCTCATCCTTACTCTTTCTAATTTCCAAAAGTTTCTTTGATGCTTTCTTTACTGTAAAATTAGATGTCGTTTCTTGTATTATGGTTTAGGGTTGGTGCCTACACTAGTTATAGTCCTCACATTGGTTCTCAGATAATGCGACTACTAGCAGGGGCGGAACCAGGATTAGAAGATGTCCTGAGCCGAAATTGAACAATTTTTCCATAAATTTTAATAATATCATAAAAAATTACTACTAAAATATAAATTACATAGATTATTTACTTTCAGTACGTAATGCTATTCATCATTGGATCATTGCATCTGATATATTTGTTCTGAAGATTAGTAGTATTACTCTTGACCAAATGAAGATTGGAAAGTGCCACCGGGGATTTTTTTTTAATTTGTATTCTTACTCATTCATAAGTTGAGATAAAATAGTATTGGGCTTACCCAACCCTCTACAATGTTGACGAAATATAAGTATTAAAGAAGGGTAGGGTTAATATAATTTAGTATATTAACAATATTAGCTTAAAAAGACAAATGTTTTAAAATATATTTAGTTTTTAAGTTTGAATAACAATAATCTGAGTCGAATGAATATAATACTGAGCCCGATTTAAAATTTGCACTGAGCCGAATTCGAAAAAATCACATAATTATACTCGGATTTAACGCTCGGGACCGAAAATGGGGTGAGCCGGGGCTCGGCCCAGCTCCCCCCTATCTCCGCCCCTGACTACTAGGAGAAGTGGCTAATTCTTAAGCACCCGTATGGTATACATCTTTATGGTAGCAGGTGTCATGGCTGATAAATTTGCAAGACATGTAATCCTTTTTCGAATTCAGTGTGGTCTTGTAGACGCCTTTCACTATACTTAGATGAATATTACTTCTCCCCTTATGTGTAATACATTGTAACTTTGATCTTGATCCAACTGTTCTTCATGTGATAATGGCTTATAGTCCCAAAAGATCTAGAAGGGGTGAGAAACCAGAGACAGAATAATTACTAAGCAGACCTCGGCCAGAAACTGCTGACTTGACGTATGGTTCCCAAAGACGGCCCTTCAACCAGCAAGATGCAGTGCTGATTGGTGGTGAATTAGGAAGAACAGAATCTAAGTTGAAGTCTCCTTGTAGGAAGAGAGAATCTGAAAAGAAGTCCAGTGAGGATCATGCTGACGCACCGAGTTCTGTACCAACTGTAGTGGCTCGATCTCGAGCTAATTTCCAGGTTCTTATAGTGTCTCAATGTTTCTTCTCTTGGTCCTGTCAAAATCTATTGGATTTTTTCGGTAGCTTTGTGTTCAAATTTAATGATTTTAAATGCTCCTTTTGTTACAAAATACCTTTTGCTTTGGACATGCTTTATCCCATTTTCTTTAGGAGCTTTGGAAATATTTCTCTGTGAAGTCTGGCCTGAAAATATGATCTTTGACCAACTGTTGCGGACGTGGGAGCTTCATTATCTAATGGTTCCCGACATACTGATAAAAAAATTTAAGCATTCATGCCAGGATTTCGATTCGGTACTTGCTAGTTGCTACCAAAGTTCTTGAACTTCAATCTATTCAACTATAAAATACCACTTGAATATAATTGGAATCCTAAGTCTCTGAATCTGGAGGGGGAGGGGGGTCCTTCCAACTAGGCCATGATTTTTGAGAGTTCTGGATTCTGATATGTTCTGTCAGTCTAGTGCCTCAAGTTGCAGTCATCTACGAACTCAATACAGTAAACTCCAGTCTTAATGGTTAAAATGTGGTAGTCAAGACAGCATTATGGTATCAGTTTCCACCTGTTCTTGATTGCTTTTGTCTCATATGGATATAAGAAATGCTCCTGGCTATTCAAAGTACGAATGGTTGACGATAAAAAGCTAAACACGATCGACTATATCAATGAAAAGACTACTTTTTGGGGATGCTTCTTTGGCTATTCTTTCCTACGTATGAGATTCTTGTGAGAGAGTTATTTGTAGATTCTTGTGTAGTATAAGCTTATCACAGTTTCTGGGTTGATCATCTCGTAATGTTTGTTGAACTGAAAGATACATTCCTTGATCATAGCATAAATTTGCATCTGGTCTATTGAATTCTATTTGCTTTGTTTCCAACTTAATTGGATTTTGGATTTGGTGAAGTGAGATTCCGAATCTTCTATGATTAGATTTTATTGTGTTTTATTTCTATTAATGATGATCAGAGTTTATTGCTATGCAAGTGGACTGGAAGAAGATATATGTGATAATACCTTTACATCTTTCAAATTGATATTGGAGCAGAATTTCTGCAAGTCTGAGATGCTCTGTTTATTCAGTGTAAACAAACCTTTTTTCTGGGCTGATTCATCAGGAATGTTGTCTGGCCCATGCCATCGAAAGCTCCATGAATATAATAATCTTGGGCTTCCCTGTGCATGTCTTAACAGCATGATGACAAAATTAAGGCTGGGCAAGTTGATCGAAGCTTTGTCCGAAGAGTCAACAATGGTGAGTTTCTCTCTGGCATTTTCTTCCCTTATTCTTCTTAGAGTTAGTTGTGATAGTATCGTCATGTTAACTGACAGAATGAAATATTTATTTTAGCTGAATTTGGTGAACTTTTGATGGAGCACTGACTGAAGGCATCCCCTTCAAATTATTCTATTGAAATCTTATTTACTTTTATATTTAGAGACTACTGTTAATGGAGGTTAAATTCTATAATTGAACTTCAAATAGTTGATGTACTCGCTGAATATCACTTGATTCTTGAACTATCATCACTTGAAAATATATTCTTGATAGAAATTGACCTCTTTCATATATTTTTTTTTGAACTGAAACATCTGTAGTCTCTTTAGACCATCCATCCAATTTGCAGAAGGCACATAATTTGTATTAATGGTGATATGCTAATTTATCTTTGACTGAGTGCTAATATCTTTTTTTTTTGGGATTTGTTAATCCCAAATGTCAATTTAGAATCTAAGTCTCCTATTTCCTTTGTATGAAGAGCGTGGATGGAGAGATTCGAAGGACGGCAGATGTGAAAAGGCACCAAACAGGTGGACAACTAGCGATTCACATCAGAGAGACCGAAAATTAGGTACCAAGAACGGTGGCAGCAGTGTCTGGCGTCACGATGGTTTCTATGAAATGAAGGATGAGGCACGCCCACCCGTGAGGAGAAGACCTTCCTTTAGGGAGACAAAGATTCCAGCTGATTCTGAAAATGATGAGAATCCAGCTGCAGAATCCAACAGGTCAAGAAGCCAAATAGATCATCGTGTGTCAGGTGGAGAAATGAGGGATGGAAGCCGAGACGTAGATAGATTGGAGAGAAGAGCTGCTGCAGGGTTCAGTATGGGGGGAAACAGAGGTGCATTTCTTTCAAGGGATCGATATAGAAGCAGTTATGTGGGAAGAGAAAGCTTCAATGGAAGGCAAAGCTACCATCCTCAGAGTGGAAGGAGAGAAGAGAAATGGAAGCATGATCTGTTTGACGAGGACACTAAAAGCCCTACTGCAAAGAATGAGGATGATCAAATTGCCAGAATAGAAGCACTTGTGGCTTCATAAGACTCTTGCAAGTTGGCTGTTAAGAATGTCTAGTAAATGTGACTGTTGCACTTTTAAAACTAGTTGGGGTTTGGGATCCTGATCTGATTTTTTGTTTGTTTCTCCTTTTTTTTTTTTTTTTTGCTTCCTTTGTGAAGTCTTTTTTTTTGGTTTGGAGGTTTACCAACTTAATACCGGTTTTAAAGTTCTTGTATAGTTTCTTCTAGAGCTATGGAGATCCATGAACATGGGGTGACTTTGGGTTGTGGGCTTTTGCACTTTCCAATTGTTTATTCAATTTGGACGCATGCATGCATGAAGAGTTGAAGACCCGAATCTGGAGCCGAAGGCTAAAAATATTGTTGTTTCTGTGACAGTCAATTTCGGCTCTTGATTCTTTCAAATGGCATACTAATTTGGTCCACTAAACTAAATCAACCATAACTAATCATTAATATTAAATATTCAATCAATTATTAATTTATCCAGATAGTTATTGTAGGTTAATTAATTATTTAATCAGAACTGTTATTGAAATTAATTATTTATGAAATATCTTCTTTTTATGTCGTTTATTCTCTTTCCTTAAGAATCCTAATTCAATATAAAAAACAAGAAGAATCATAATTTCAATATAAAAAACAAGAAGAATCCTAATTGACATATAACAACCTTGTTTCTTTCTTTGGCCGACCTTCTTTTTATCACAACCGTTCAACAGCATTTATTTAGGTATCCCCATTCACCATTTATTTGACCGATCTTATTAACTTCTGTCGGTTCAGTTAAATAGTTTCATCCTTCTGACTTTTGCAACCCTAGTGCAAGCAATATAGTAATAAACCCTGGATAATCGTGGTTTGTTCGATCTCAACAAGTCACCGGAGATCGACCTTAACATATCGCCAGATTTCACGTATGAACAAGATTATGATGAGCATGTCGAAGTTCAAAATAATGACGATTGGAATGACAACCGTAATGAAGAAGGTTTGTTTTAAATTTTTCGATGGTTTTTCTATTCCTTGTCTAACTTCTTATTGTCATGCTATATGTTTTCATTGAAATGAGGGATGGAAGCCGAGACGTAGACAGATTTTGTCGTTTTCGAGAAGTTCATGTTTTTTTAATTCGTTACCCTTGTTGCTTGCTTGTACTAGTACAAGCAATAACCGAATATATGAAAAACTGCTTATACAATACATTTCTGTATTGTCCTGCAGATGTTTCCCTGCTGTTGGATGAGAACTTTTAGACTTCAAGTCATTTAAAGAGGTTAGAGGATATTACGCTGATTATGCTCATAGTCTTGGTTTTTCATCAAAACACACAAGTCAAGCAGAAATAACACTAGGAATGATACTGTTGATAGCATTCAGTACGCCACACTCGCCTACAACAAAGAAGGTTTCAGAGATAAGAGTGAGTATAATCCATAAAAAAAAGGAAAATTGGATACAACAAAGCATTTGACAGAGAGATCTGAGACCCAGAGAGGGTGCACTACCTTCCTGAAGACCAAGTTCTATGCCGATAAAGAGGTATACAAGATAAATGAGTGAATTTTTGCTCACAATCATGATCTTGCTTTACCAAAACATTAACAATTTTTGAAGTCTAAACGGCATATATCTGATACTCATCGTCAAATTGCCAGGATGCATGACTCTGTTGGTATTTCCACACGGGATTCATATGATTTTATGGCGATGTGTAGTGGGGGTAGGGCAAACCTTGGTTTCACGCGCCAAGATTTGGCTAATTATGTGCAAGCTCTTCGTTAGACGCCTATGGAAGATGATGGGGAAAAGTTTTTGCGTGAATGGTTTACTGAAGAGTCATGTCGTAATCCAGCATTCTTTCACCGCTTGCAGTATGACACTGATAATAAGATTGAAAGTATTTTTGGGCGGATGCACGGATGATATTAAACTATTCTACCTTTGGTGATGCAATTACCTTCGATACCACATATAGGACTAACAATCAATATCGTCCCCTTGGTATGTTATTCCTTCTCTTTATTTATTTTGTATATAGTTTGTGTACCTTTATTATTATGTATACCATGTTAAAATTTTATTTCATTATTTAAATACATGTTTTTCGTTCCCTTTTTTTATGTCTACTGTTTGTGTGCCTATGTACCACGTATTTTTTTCACTTTTTGAGAACATGTTTTTCTGTCCATTCATTAGTGTACTGGTACTGTGCATGTACTAGTTCACGTTATACTATGTTCTTGTCCTAGGACAGGGTGATTGATTTGGACACGTTATATTGTGTTTTTGTGTGCCTGTACTAGTTCACGTTATACTGTGTTTTTGTCCTAGGATAGGGTGATTGTCCTAGTGCAAATTTTTACAGCTTCTTCGTTTTGCCAGGTTTATTTGTTGGACTTAATCATCATCGAAAGTTAACTATTTTTGGTGCTTGTTTGATGTATGAAGTGACGACTGAAGGGTTCAAGTGGGTGTTCAATACATTTTTAGAGTGTATGAAGAATAAACATCCCCGTACTATTTTCACGAATCAATGTTCGGCGATTGTTGCATGTATTAGATCAGTTATGCCGAATACTTTTCATGGATTGTGCATTTTTCATATCAATGAAAATGCTAAAGAAAAATTGAAAGGAAAGCCAGCGAAGGATGGTATTATCACAAATCTAAATTTTCTCATGAAATGGGTTGATACTGAAGACGAGTTTGAATCACGGTGGCAGGCAATGACCTCCAAAAATTATCCTGATAATCTTCCCCATGGTCATCCTTGGCTGGTTCACATTCATAAATTTCGCCATCAGTGGTCATCGGTATGGGTTAATAATAATTTCACCGCTAGGATGTCTTTAAATAGTAACCTTAGGCCTCTACTGAACACGAAGAAGAACTTGCCCCAGTTTTCACTCAATTTAATAGATTGCTGAAGAGTAAGAGGTCTGATGAGGAGCAGCTAGATTTCAATGTTGGAGATAATCTCCCTCTTGCTCGATATCGTACATGTCCTCTTGTATCACAAGCGGCTAAGGTAGACATTTTGTATCACGCATCTCTTATACTAGCGCATTTTGTATTTCCTAACATGTTTAACCCTATTTTCCTTTTTTAGGTATACACCAAAACAATTCTTGAAAGCTTTCAGAATAAATTTGCCATGTCTCTGGCATATGAACCATCTTCCAGTCATATATTGGATAATGACCGGCTGAAAGTATTTTTTTGGCATCATTTTGACGATGGTAAAAAAATATGGATAGATGAACGACGTGTGGAATTTGATATTGCTAGCTGGAAATATAGATGTCCATGTCGTCTTTTTGAGTATTCAGGTTGGCTGTGTTGTCATATTCTAAGGACGATGGAAGCACTAAAGTTTCTTGGATATACACAGGCACGTACAATTCATGCGTTCTATCTCATCAATCGATGGACTAGGTCTACCAAGATAGGCTTAAATTATCAGATCGATCTTTCTCCATCCAGTGATCCTAACACTCAGGTTGGTAGGTACTACCAACTTATTAAGCTTTTCTCCCAGTGGCCTTGGAGGCATGTGTTAACTCTAATTTTACGGGTATAACCATTAAAATGGTGGAGGATATTAAATCTTATATTCGTCAAACGATTCTCAATCGTTAAGAAGCTTCTCATGAAATACCTCCTCGCTCAGTTGTAGATATATATTATATTAAGCATTTACAATGTTGCATGTCCTAGTACACCCAACTAGTTTTCATTGTCCAAGTACACCAACTAGTTTTCATTGTCCAAGTACACCCCACTTAATTTTTTCGAGGTAACAATGATGGAGAAGCTCGTCGTCATGAACAGACTAAGCCGGGTGAATTGAAGGAGAGGGATAACCCCAATAAATCGACTAAAATATTGAAATCCAACGGTAAACACGAACGAGAAAAGGCTGCCCAATGAGAGAAGGCGAAGTCGCATAAGGTCTCTGCTGATGAGAGGATGGAAGGCTATTAATTTTGTTTATTTTTGGTTTTTTTTTTTGGCGCACTGGATAGATTATGGTGGGATTCAGTTATGATTATAGGGATTATGGTCGGATTTATGGTTACATGTAATACTATCTTTTACAATGGTGAATTTTTTAGTGTATGATAACATAGTAGTTACACCAGCAGACTGAACCAGTTCCACTATTGCATCTACTCTTTTCTTAGTTGTGATCCATCGGGGACCAAGCTTGAAAGGGGTCAGTTCATTTATATTCTGCAGGTTAATAATGTCGGGAGAGTTTATATTCTGCAGGTTACTAAAGGTAATAAGTTAGACTATTTGAGGTGAATTTTGACTGAATCTCTAGAATTTATTTAAAGAAGGAAAATGTTTGAATCTCCAGGAGCAATCAATCCGCTAACAAAAAGCTTGGCTTGTGAGTGGACCAAGGACAACATTAGAAGCAATGTTGTAGCACCATGGTATATCAAGACATCAATGGTGAACAAGTAAGTCATCATCGATGGAAGGATGTATGTAAATGGGTTCTTTCCAAAGCATTCATAGAAGCTACTAACTCATACCAAATGCTATCACAAAAATTGGTTGAACACTGAAATTGTACTAGGATATTCATACCAAATGCTAACACTGAAATTGAGAAATATATCCAAACCAAAATTCATAATCTAGTAACTAATGATCGAATTGCTTGTTATAACCACTGTTATGTTGTGATTCTTTCATATCATGATGTGCTAAATTGGTTCATGTCTGAACTGTGTAGAAGCTGTCAATTTTGCTCCTGTTGACTGGCTATCATGGTGGGTTCAGGGCCTAGCTGTATCAGATGTATCATAAACCTATTGTTTTATCTCATGAGGAGCTTCTTTGCGTTTCAGCCAAGGTCATTAATTTTTCTTATCTATTGACTATGCTCTTTGTTTGGCATTAGAATATTTCAGTAACAGTTTCATACTTTAAGGCTTTGTGGTAAACTATGAGAACAAGTTAACCTCCTTACTTTGTTGAAAAAAAAAACTATAATGTGCCTAGAATTGAGGTTTTCCATGTGTTCAACAAACACAGGAAAAATTGAATCAGCTCAGGAAAAAAGTAAACAACACATCCATTGAAAATATTTGTCAATGCTATTTGTCTAGCAAATGGAAAACTCATTTAAGGCCTCTTAAACCCTTCACCCGCAGGCCTCTTATCTAGCATATTTATGAAATATCTTCCTTCTTTGCATGTTTGTGGTCACATTGGTATACATGGATTCTACTGCTTTCTCTGCAGAATTGTGTTATTGTTAGAGTTCAACATTCATTGAAGTGAGGAGCATGGGTCGACTTATGTTTTTTTATGTGTTTTTAACTAGGTGATTACAATAGCAAAGCCTCACCCCACTTTCTGAAAGAGTTTCTTCGGGTTTACAACAAAGAAAAAACATTAAGAGAGAAACTATGGAGGAGCGGCACAGTCCGAACTTCTTGCATGCATACTCGGAAAACCATTTTGTTTGATTTCAGGATTCAACCTGTGTCATCTACAACTGCAAGCAGTACCTATACCTTTATGCTCTGTCATCATTGTAGGCGTTCTCCTTTTGTTTGTCTCGAGGTAAGTGGATTTGAAAGGGTAGTTGTCACTAGTAAGTTTATTGCGAACTTTTTGGACTATGAGCTCGTATTTGTCTCATTGTCCTTGACGACTGACAAGGAACTCTCTATCTTGATTAGTTACATGTGTTCGAGTTAGTTTGTTTAGCTTATGTTGGAACTGAAGATAATATTGAAATATCAACATTATGTTTTCTCTCTAGTATGCTGACCACTAGGTGCCAAAACGAACTTTAATCAGGTTTACAACGTTGTTGCTCCCAGATGCGCTATTTTCTGGAACTTGGGTGAGTGTACTAAAGGTATCTCAGTAGTTTTGTTAGCTTATTAATGCACCTTCTTGTAATGCTATCTAGTGTTTTATTTTATAGGATTGTTGTTAGTTGGAATTGTGGTTCTCAACCACAAGTGCCCTAATATGTCTAATCTCTTTGAGGTTTCTGGAAGTTTTGGTTGCCCGAGGTGAGTTGTATTTGATGAGAGACTAAAAAGCTCTAAATATTTTTCCGCATCATTAATTGGTAGATTTCTGCATCAGACTTTTAAGTTTCATGATCTGATAAAAAATATCCTATCAACTAAATTTATCATCATACTCTTACAGAGTTGCATACTTTGCTGCTATGAAATGGTCGGAAGGGATAAATGATTGTATTTACAAAATTCAGAACTATACAGTTACAAACATAATGATTTGGAGAGTGTTCATATGGAACATATCAATGAGCTACTGACCCTTGATCCTGTGCCCATGTGACAAGCGTAGGCGTCACAAATTGCAGGTTATTCTCGTTCCATAAGCACCTTTGTTATTATCTTTTAAGCTAGTTGATGCGAGATGTCCTAGGTTGATTTTTTGCAGGAGCATGCAAATGAAGCTCCAATTTATGTAAAAGAAAGCGAGGAGTTGTCTCTAAAATTTGAAAGTTTTTTATGCTTTATAATGCATTAGTTGGGACAATGTAGAGAATCTGCAGTTTGTAGAAGGAAATCAAATTGACATTGTGGATTATTTTATGGTTAAACTATTTTTATTATATCAATCAATATTTTTTTGTCAATTTATATGATCATTTATTTTAAAAAATAGCAAAAATTAACGATGTAGAGTGTTATTAAGCATTGAGTAGTAATAGAAGTAACCTAAAATCGAAAATACAACTATTATTTACCATGGCAGATTGTCATGTAGCCAAAAGTGTAGCCATGATGAACATAAGCTACAACAGGTAGTTGTAGTAGCTAAAACCAATGCCACAACACCGTAGCTATAGTATTTGCGACACTACTATTCTCTACAGCAGTGCTTACGTGGCAAATGGTGTTGCAAATACTATTAGCTACAACAAACATGCTTTTAACAACTGCTTTCCCCACATATGTGCTACAAGTAGTGACACATAGATATTAGTAGAGGTATCCAATGCGGGTTGATCGAGTCACATGATGAGTCAAGCATGTGAGTTAATTGATCTACAAGTAGGGTATAATAAAATGGTTAAGTGGGTTACCACTACAAAAAACCGAGCGTTTAGCGTCGGTCGAAACCGCGCTTTAGCGTCGGTTAAAAAAACGACGCGAAATGTAATGATGCTAAATTTTAGCGTCATTTCTTTTGCGACCGACGCTAAAATAAACCACGACCGACGCTAATAATTGGTTGACCGAATGTGTTGCTGACCAACCCAATATTTCATATTTTGTTTTCATTTTTTATATTCGTTTTTAACTTTTTCGTTTTTATTTTTTCTAGATATGTGTTTTTCCAAATCTTGGTTTCAGGAAGAACAACGACGAGAGCTCGCCGGCGGATGGGGGGTGGTGTCAGTTGCCTTCTGCCGGTGCTCGCCGGCATCGGTGCTCGAGTTTGGTAGGGGCGGTGGGTGCAGGCGACGTGGAGAAAGTCGGCGACGGTGGGAAAGTCGGTGGTGGTGGGGAAAGTCGGCGGTGGTGGGGAAAGTTGGTGGCGGTGGGGAAGTCGGCGGTGGACGAGGGGGAGGTGATGGTAGGCGAGGTGACGATGTCGCCGACGGCTGGTGGTTCCGGCGACAGTGGGGTGATGTAAGGAGGTGGTGTTTGGAGTTGAGACTATGAGAGTTTGACATGAGGGGGTGGTTGTTGGTGGTGTTGGGAGAGTTTCAAGAGAGAGAGAGGAGAGGATTGAGAGAGGTGAGAGTTTGAGATTAGGGTCAGGGTGGCGACTGAGAGAGGAACTGAGAGTTTAAATAGGTACGTGTTGGGAGAGTTTCATGACCGACGCTAAATATGATTTTGGGCAAGGGCTCCGTTTCTAACCCAAAACCGAATTTAGCGTCGATTTTTTGTAGAATTTAGCGTTGGCCGACTGCCGACTGACGCTAAATGCCGGTCAAACGCGAGTCAACGTTTTAGCGTCGGTCATTTCAGCGACCGACGCTAAAGTGTTTCGCTGTAAGCGACGCTAAATACCCCATTTTTGTAGTGTACATACTTATGTGGTTATATATTATTCAAACATAGGATAATCATATTACAGGTTGGGGTGCCACATATTTGTGCGGGCTAACCATTGCTAGCTCATGGGAAACTAACATTTTTTTTGCTTGAGGTAACTTCGTAAGAGATCGGAAGATAATCATGCATTCACCCTAGGTATCCACCTAAGCCGAGAGATTTATCAGTCACCAATTTGGAAGACAACGAAGAGCTTGACGTGCCTGACATTCAGTTTACCAAACGAGGAACTGTCAGTAGTCTGATGGAGGAGACGACCTCAAGAAGGAGAGGATGTCGGAGATGATGATGCTACCCCAACAAGAAAGGATGGCGAGTTTGGTCACCATTGAAATCACTAGAGTAGCATCCCCTTCTATGCCCACAACGCTCCATGGGAAACTAACATTGCATAAGACATTTAAAGCATTGTAATTTGAAAATGACATTAGAATGTATCTATCAACTTATATACTAAATATATACAATCAATTACGGGGCCTTGGAAAAAAAATTGAGAAAAGTCTAGTCACACAAATATCAAAAAGTGAGAAATAAGACAAAAACATTAGTGTTATGTACTGTACAACTAATTTAATCATCAAAACTCATAAAAATGATTTGATACAATTTTATATAGTATATGTTAATACGCAATTAACTATGAATTATAATTGTTTAATCAATTAAACCATATACTATTTGACTCAATCTAGTGTCCCATTCAATTCTAAAAACCTTGAGTTTCAAACTCTTTTTAAACTTAAACTTCTAATATATCTGGGCCAATCGACTATCACCTCATGTTAAATTGTGTTAGGCGAGAGGAAGTAAATAATCTAAAGTTCATCATTTCCTGTCACAATGAAAAATGTCTCATTTCAAAATGTGCATCTAACTAATTAAATTTCTGCATGGTCCTTCCCGGAATTTTTTCGGTGACAAAGTCTTTACTTTGTCACCTGTACAAAGTTTAATCTCCACCATTGATCTCATACTAACTACCTAATTAGTTATTACATCTAATTAAATAATCTATTAAAATTCTCCCACTTCCCTTGTTATTTAACCACCGAATATGCAAAGGATTTCCCTAATTTAATGTTTAATTATTAATTTTAATATTTTTTAAATATCTCATTCTTAAAATATGCAACAAATTATTTTCTTACTTATTTAACTAATCCTTATCTTCTTCTTCACCAAAGCAGCAGCCACCACCATGGTTGATCTAGTTTTTGTTTTGTAATGGATTTACCCGGTTCGAGTTCCCAAGTCAACAAACCTTCTTCCGCATTTCGTTTTGATCTAAATAATTCTCCGAGTGATCATTCCCCCGATGTTGATGCTATATTTGATCCCGACGAGAATGCGATCCCGACGCAAGAATAACAAGAAATCGTGTGTGGCTACGATATTGTTCCTTTCTTTTCAGTCAATGTTCTTTCATTAAGACTACTTTCATAGAAACTATTTATGTTTCTTTATGCTTTATTGCTCCCATGAAATCTATATTTTTAAGGATTTAGATTTTGACTTTGTATATTTTAGTTTCGGTTTTTGCTACTTTGAATATTTTATACTCAATTGAAGAATTACTCTCTTTCCTGTTAGGTAAGTTCACTACTTTGGCCATTTTCTGTTTTGCTGTTATACAAGTTCAATATAGCAGCCATCATATCATATTAATCATGTTGACAATGAGCTCTTTTTTCCAACAGTAGGTATTTTATACAATTATTGTACACCAATAGTAGGTTATTTTTATCCAGCAGTAGATCCAACAATTATGACTTTTTTCAAATGAAGACACCAATGCTCCTCCAGCTTCTGCAAACATACCGACCAAATATCAGAAACAAGATTGATTACATCAAAATAATATGAGCACTACCAAATACTCACCTTGAACATAAACTTACACACTACAATTACAACAACGAATACTAGTACTACGAATATACAAGTATTGTACACCTACTAGTATTGTCGAAAAGAACTCATAAAAACAGAAAAGGCAAATAACTCAAAACATACTAGTCCCAGGAATCAGACCTGCATTTGTGTATTAAGCATACTAGTCCTACAAGCATACACGTATTGCTTCTACCAAGAACAGAGCTATACAAACACTAAATTCGTCACACAAACAACCACAACATATTTTGTCCCTCCCCTTATGAGCAAAGAGGACAAAAGGTATGGAGATAAATTAGTAAAACACATACTAGTACCATCACCATACAAGTTAGATGAAATCATACAAGTTTTGAGCCAAACCATCGCTTTAGAAAACGTAATCAAACATACTAGTACAACGAGCATACAAGTATTGTACAACTACATGTATTGATTCATGATATTCGGGCATCACAATCCATGATTGAACTAAAAACCACCACAATCATTGAAAAACAACAGTGACTGACCTGGATTGCAAAATCGAAAGCAAGAGAAGACCTATGTAATCAGAATTTCCTATATCTACTCTAGGTTCTTCTTCGGTGATTGAATCAGAGCTTGGATGTGGCTGTTTTTCAATCGGCGAAATAAGAGATAGAGGTTGTAATCCGGCTTGACTGACATGCAAGGGAGAAAACAAAAAAGGAAGAGAATTTTGGCTTACCGGCGGCGAGAGAAGTCTTAATCGGAGTCCGGCGGATGGGGGAATCGTCGATTACCTCCGGCGCCACCAACAGATCCTTGACCCGCTCCAAGCAATCGGTCGAAGCTAAAGCGCCGCCGCACCTGAGACAGCCGCCACACAGGAGAGAGTCGCCGCACTAGCGCGCCGCCCAGAGTTTACGCCGACATTGATTTCGTGTTTCAAAGGACTGCGGGGGAGGGGTAGAAGTGCTAATAACCTGAGGATGCAAATCATCCGAGGCACATTACATGACATATTTATGCCTGTTGTGACTGAGATTACAGAGATGATCCTACATCACAATTTGGCCGTGAAACTTTAGGTCGTCATTGAGAAAAAAACACCCAGTGTTGTAACTAAATTCATTAATGCTTGCAACAAAAAATTGAATGAAAAATAAAATAAAAAGTAACCTGGAGGCGGGAACGAATTAATTTCACAGAAAGGTGAACATGGACGATGAAAAGATTCAAGGGTAAAAAAATCAAACAAAATTAAACAAACTCGGCCAGAGGTAAGTGGTTTACTTTGGGATGATAATATATGATTGCCATGGCCTGCTCTTGGGTAGGAGGTTCTACAGCACAGGAAAAAAGCGTTTGCTTGTGGAGAATTGTGATGCGCATGATTTGGACTGAAAGATGTAACGAGGTTTTTCAGGATGCGAGAGTTACAACAGATGAACTGAGTGGTCTCATTAAGGAGGAACTTGTGATTTTTTGCAACAGGAATCTGACATGAGAGTAGTATAGTAGAATAGTTTTTTTAGTAGTTTACACTAGTTTCTTCTTAGTCTCTTTTTTGTACTGTGATTCTCTGTTTTTTTATGAATAAAATCAGCTCAATTCATAAAAAAAATTAAATAAAATAAAACATTTAGAGAAGTGATTAACTAATTCATATAAATAAATACATATCCATATAACTAGCTTTTCGTCCTCCCGTTGCCGGCCCGCAACTTTTGATATATAACATTCTTAATTATCAGGAAAATTTGTCTCTCTTATCCATAATTTATAACACTTTAATCTCAGTGCTCTTTATTTTATTATTCGTTAAATAAAAAAAAACTACACGTAAACTCTAAATTATAAATTTTATATAAGAAAAAAAATCACACGTTCATAACTTAGTTAGGCTCCTTTAGGTAAAAGTGGTGGCGAAGCTCTTTCTTGTAATCCTGTCATGAAGTTAAATTGCAACATATATTTACTCAACACATAACTTTTTCGAAGCAATACTCAACACATAACCAACCATTCACATTAAGTTTTTTTTTTATCAAAGTTGTCAACTATTAATAAATTTAATTTTAATATTTTTTGTGTATGTGATTAATTCTAGATAGAAAGTATTTTGGAAGAATCAATAGGAGGGTGTTAGAATCTCATTCATCTATATAAAAAACATTTTAAATTTTGAAAAATAAACTATCACTTTACCCTTAGCGTACATGTTTTTTATTGAATATATTAACTTTTTATGTTTCTATTCTCTAGTTACTATATTTTGAAGTCCTTATAAATATATATTTAATATCCTAGTAAATACTAATAAGCTGAAAGATACAATTTTTATAGTATTAGTAATTTTTATATTTTAAATACATAAGTAGTTCTTCGAAATAATACACATTGTCTCAATCGAGACGATCTCGTCTAGACAAAGGTAAGGTGTAAGTTTGAAAATGCATAAACATATCATTAGTTATTTTATTAGTGGTACTATGGTGATCACCAGCATCAAGGGATTTAGGGTTTACTTATGATTATTAGAGTTTATAAGTTTATGATTCTAGTGTTCACACTTTAGACAATTAATATAAAAATTTGTATTAAAATATGTTAATATTAAAATTAATATTGAAATATATTAATATTCGAATTAATGTTACATTAACATCAAATTAGTTTCAAAGGTAGTAATGATATAATTTCGGATATGAGAATATCCCAATTTTTATAGTAAGAATATTTTTCTAATCCCTATATGCAATTTTTCAAAATCATATAATCATGGAAGGTTCGACGGATGGATTTGATATAATTACTATTGAACTATGGCTTATAACAATTTGAGTTGTTGAATCATATATCATTAGGCTTACCAATTTGACTATGAATTTTTTTTTAGGAAATTTGACCTCGGATATAGTTATGAAAATGTTTTTTTCTAACTTCAATGAATTATTAAATATTAAAATCACCTAGGAGAGTGAAAATAATTATGAGAATTGTTTGGCCCCCTTTTTGGTGGCGTGGGTGGTTAATTGGGTTGTTTAATTAATTATGGAAATGAATTGGTGAAATCCCTACTCTCAAGGAGAAGAAGAATAAAAGACGGTGTTTTTATAAATGCATATATATTAGTAGATGTAAAGTCTTACTTCACGTGTTCAATTATCCAATATAATTCATATCATTAATTAGAGAATAAAATATTAATTTTACTTAATAATTATTATATTTAATATAACGAAAACATGAATATTAATATTTTTAATATTTTATGTTTTCATTAATGAAATATATTCACGTTTACAATTATCCAATATATTTTATGTCATGAATATAATTTTTAATAAAAGATAGAGGGCACATGATCTGCGTCCAAACTTTTAAGTTATTCAAACCCTAAACGAAGGGGTATACTAGTCATTTAAAAAAAACCTAATTTGGTATTCCCTCCTCCTATCTCCTTCCCAGAAATCACAGCCGCAACCGCCACTCACCGAAACCAATCTTCGGCGTTCAATTCACCACTCCGATGGCCAGCCGCACTGATCCTCCTCCTACGCACCCCACACTAGAAATCAGCGGTGACGACAAGGATCTCTTCCTCCTCTCCTGTCTCCATCTCTGACTCTTGAGGTCCAATCTCTACCGCCATCAAATCCACCTACGTAGGGGGTCGTTCGAGTACAAGCGGCTACCAACGTAGCAGCGTCGGCCGCTGGATCAATGGTGTCAGAGCACGAAGGAGTGGGTTGAAGAAGAGTGACTAAGGACGCAGATGTTGTGTGTCCTCGTTGACAACAACAACCCCACCACCGATCCTCCTCCGACTAAGGACGAAGATGCTGTTTCTCCTCCTTGATATGACTTTTGTGAGTTTTCAGCTCTGTTTTTTTGGCAATTAGAAAACAAAATCAGCTACTTCTGGACATTACTACTTTGATATAAATTGTTGATGTTCTTTCACTCAGTCCTTGTCAATTCAAAGTTCTGAAACTGGTTATATGCTTCGAATGTTTAGTGGTTAATTCAACTTTTAATGTTTCCTGGTATATCTCAATGGTTTTGAATCCGAGTCAAAGCTACTCTGTATCCCAATTTCGTCACTGTTTTCGAGTTTCAAAGATTCTGTATTATGGACCATATTAGGTATTTGGTTCAATTGTTCTGTAGGTGAAACATAAATAAAGATACTTTGTAGTTTGTACAGCAGCAACAAACTCCCCCATGGAATTGAAATTCAATCCAACTTCAGGTTAGCTGTAGCAGTATCTTGAGTTGTGAATGCTTCTTAGTTTACAGCAGCATCAAACTCCACCATGGAATTGAAGAGTTCAATCTAGCTTGAGTTGTGAATGCTTCTTAGTTTACAGGAGCATCAAACTCCACCATGGAATTGAAGAGTTCAATCTAGCTTTATGTTAGCTGTAGCTTCAGGTTAGCTGTCAACTCCACCATGGCTCATTTGGGATTGTTGAATTGAATGGAAAATGCAGGTGTGAGATGAAGCATGTGTTGCTGGAGATGGATAAGATATTGCGGCCGATGGGTTATACAATGATCAAGGAATCAACCTACTACATAGACGCGATTGCAGCGATGGCAAAGGGGATGAAATGGAGTTGCAAAAAGGAAGACACAGAGTACGGGATCGAGAAGGAGAAGATATTGGTGTGCTAGAAGAAGCTATGATGTGCCTCGAATTAGAGTTCAAGAGCAGAAGCAGCAACAACCAGATGAACAAAGACTTCCCTGTGAGCATAAGCAGTTTGTAATACTCTCTTTGTAATTCGGACAGGAGAAAGAGCAGCAATCGTAGGTTATCAGATCATGATGATGTTATTGTGAGGATAAGCTAGCCTTTGATGATGATGATCATTTGTTAATAAATTTGTTGTTCTTGTTATAAAGATGATGGTGCTTATCAAATCATTGATGATGATTGTTGAATAGTCACATGAATTTTGCAAAGATTTGTGAAAATTTGATAGGTTAATTAGTGAACTTGATTAGATAACTAGTTAACAGTATGCTAACTAGTTAATAATTTGATAACTAGTTAACAATTTGATAACTAGTTAACTTGTTTGGTTAACTAGTTAACTCGATTAGATAACTAGTTAACTTGATTGGTTAACTAGTTAACTCGATTAGATAATTAGTTAATAACTTGATAACTAGTTAACTCGATAAAATCATGATGCTAACAAGTTAACTTGTTAAAAATAACATAACTAGTTAGATAACATGTTAACAAAACATTCAGTTAACTAATCATGATTATTCGTTAACTAGTTATCAGCAAAATAACATGTTAACTCGATTGATTAACAACTTGATAACTCGAGTAGATAACAAGTTAACAACATGATAAATAGTGTTAACTAAAATTATATATCACACATTCATATAAAGAAAAAGATCCAAGTTTTTGTAATGGATACTATTATTACAATCTAATCATTGAACTAACGTGTTAACTAGATTATATAACTAGTTAACTTTATTGGTTAAGTAGTTAACTCGATTGGTTAACTAGTTAACTTAACTCGATTTCGATAACTAGTTAACTCGATTTCGATAACTAGTTAACTCGATTTCGATAACTAGTTAACTCGATTTCGATAACTAGTTAACTCGATTGGTTAACTAGTTAACTCGATTGGTTAACTAGTTAACTCGTTATCTAAATCATGATGTTAACTAGTTATCAGCTAATTCACCTGTTATCTAGTTGTCAAATAATCTGGTTAACTAGTTATCTAATAATCTCGTTAACTAGTTACCCAATCATGATGTTAACTAGTTAACTAGTTATCTAAATCATGATGTTAACTAGTTAACTAATTAAAAACAACATAACTGTTAGGTAACTAGTTAACAAAAAATTCAATTAACTAATTATGGTAATTCGTTAGCTAGTTATCAGCAAAATAACATGTTAATTAGTTAGCAACAAAAATACCATGTTAACTAGTTATCTGCTGATAACTAGTTAACTGTAAAAACTCAGATTAACTAGTTAACTAGTTATCAATAAAAAAAATCAGGTTAAAAAGTTATTAGTAAAAAAATAACGTTAACTATTTAACTTGTCCTCGCCGGAAAAGTAACCGGAGTTTGGTCGGTCTCCGGAGCCTCGCCGGAAAAGTCACCGGAGTTTGGTCGGTCTCCGGAGCCTCGCCGGAAAAGTCACCGAAAAACATGTTAACTAACTAGTTAACTGTAAAAACCCAAGTTAACTAGTTATGAATAAAAAAATCATGCTAATAAGTTAATAGTAAAAATCAAGTTAACTAGTTAACTTTTCCTCGTCGAAAAAGTCGTTGGAAAAAGTCACCGGAGAAAAGTCGACGAAACTGTGATTGAAAAAGTCACCGGAAAAGTTGCCGAAAAAGTCGCCGAAAAGTCACCGGCGACCGACGCCGGTGGCCGACGATGGCTGCCGGCAACAACGGTCGGCGGCATTAGATGGCGACAGTCTGTTGCCAATAGTAATAAAAAATAAAATATTTAAATAATAAATAATAATAAAATATTTAAATTAAATGTAATAATTTAATTATTTGTGTACAGTCCTAAATGCCCCTAATAAATCTGGACCATTAGATTGGTCAAAAGGTCAAACTAGATCTAATGGTTGAGGATGTGTTTGGAACTTTCCAAACCAACATTTTCTTAGATGCTGATCCATTGCCAAAGATAGAGCATCTGCTACGATGACTTAACTTAATTTCAAGTTAGATAAATTGAATTTTTTTTATGTAAGATAATCATATATCACGTAAGCCTATGCAACATGTCAAATGACTCTCTTCCTCTTCCGATTTGTTATTGTCTTCTGCTTTTTTCCTTGCTTCCCATTGATCGAGTATGTTTCTTCTGCATATCTTTTCTCCTATCCTCTAGTAGGACCCGTTTAGGGTTAATATGCTTCAAGAGTAGCTCATAGAATCAATTCAGGTGCACCAGTCAATTATCCGTTGCAGAAGCGAACGCACGGACGAATAATCGATCTTGGTAGCTAGTTCAATAGTAGCGAACGTTCTTGGACTTAGACCTAAGGGTAAGGAGATATGACAGTGATTAAGAACTGAATGAATTAAGTCTGAAACCTGCCGGTCTTGTGATTGCCAATGCCTTGGTGATCTTAGGGGGATTCAAAATCTAAGCTATCTTCTCATTAATTGAAACAAACCAAATCAAACAATATGTTAGTCTTAGCTATTTATTTTCCTTGCATGCTAGAAGTAGAAATTCGTGCAACTCGCACCACAACTATTTGTTTAAACCTAAATAGTTGCTAATTACTTTGAGTAAACGTAAAGAAGAAGATCCGTGGAATACGATCTATCCTACTCTTGTAGGTTAGTATTTGACCGTTGTTCTACAGGTTATCACCATACATCTTTGGCCTGTAATTTCAGTAACTAAACCCTAAACCTAACGCCAATGGTGTGTGATTCGAAGAAGTTGGTCACTGAGGATGGCGCTCAATCCATCGCTCCTCGATTCACCAAGCTTGGACGTTAGACCTCGCGTTGCTCGATTCACCCAACTGACTACCACCTCCACTCTCGCCATTTTCTACACACCCTAAACCCCATGCGGAATCATTCAATTTGTTGTACTCGAACAACGATCTTAAGTCTCTTCGTTAAACCTAGGGTTTCGGAGAGTTGTCGATTGAGGTTTGCGGTAAATGAGGATAGTGGAAGTGAAAAGGCATGGTGATTTATTTTCTTTTTCACCACAAACTGAATTAATATGACGTGACAAATGATATCAGGCACCTGGTTGTTTGTCTGCCATATGATATGCCACCTAGAAGTGGTAACATACAATTGTTTATTCATTCACGGAATGTTAGATTAATGGAATGAATGGCACGAAGACCAAACGAACGAGTACGAATGGGCTAGATATTGTATTTCGTTAAGCTTGAGTTAGGTTTCTCGGTTGACCCAAATCTTAGGCTAAATTAGTGTATTAAGCCTAAAAAAATTGTTACTAACTTATGAGAAAATTAAAGCTATTATGTAAGTCATAAACAAACTCCCCTTTTAGAAATTGCTATTTAGTAAACAAATTCTAATTAACAAAAAAATACATCAAAATATTATTTGCAGCGATGAAAAAAATACAGAAATAACATAAAAGGAAGTGAACTAATAAAACTAAAAATATGGAACACATACGGGGAATGGCTCCTGCCTTCGTTAGGTTCAAATGAAAAGGAAAAGTTCAAAGTAAGGAGCATTTGAATCATTGCCAGAACTGAAGCTATAAAAAAAGAAGAGAAAGAACACGAAGAGGGTAAAAGGAAAGAAAATGAGAAAAGAAAAGAAACAGTAAAATCAAAAATTAACAGGGTTTTTACAGCGCATGAGATTCTCTGAAAAGAAGTAGGGTGATTTTGACGATCTTCAGCGGAAGGCCTAGGTCTTTCCATAGAGGAAAATCAGCCTCCCCTTCTCCTAAAGACTCTTCTAAGCGTTCCTGGGCTTCGATGGTTGCTTAGTCGGAGTTGGATTTGATGTATGTTGAGGAATCTAGGAACTATGTTATTGGGGAAATTTTGAGGATTTCTGAAGGAAGTGCTAGAGTTAGGCCGTGAGCGGATGAAGGTGGGATGGTTGGTCAGTTCCCAGGGAGTGGTCCGCCGATCCAGGTGATATGGTCTATGGAAAATAGACTTTGGGGGGTTATAAAGGTGCAGTTACTATTTCACTGATCTCAAAGGGATTTTTTTTTTATATGAGTTTGCTTCTGAAGATTTGAGGGAGTGGGTGATAAGACGCTCCTAGCATATACATAGGATGCCTTTGCTTCTTCGACGTTGGTATTCAGGGATTGCGCCTATTGATTTTTAGCTGATAGGAAACTAGTGTGTATCGAGTTTAGGGATGTGCCGCTAGAGCTCATAAATCCTGAAGGGGTGAGCTGGATGGCCAGTCAATTTGGTAAGCCAGTGAACAAGTTCATCCATAATGGATTGAAAGTGAGTGTGTGTCCTTAGGAATGATAAGGATATTTAGAGGTCTGAGCTGCAAATTGATATTAAAGATGATGAACCTGCTGATCCGCCCAGTTGGACCGGTGGATCAATACTGTGGTTCTTTGGAGGTTAGGCGATGAATCCGTCCTCGGAGTGTCTCGGCGGATGGTACCTTGCAGGGTGGACGTGCAAGGAGTTAGTATGTGTAAGGTGGCAAGTATGTGGATAATGTAGGGAGAATGGGTTACAGAGAAGTACCGGGCAAGAGCCCTTTTGTGTGGCGGAACCGATAGCCTTTAGCGTACAGCGCGAAAGCTCGTAGTATCAGGCGTATGGTCCCAGGTCTGTTGTCTTCTCTTCTGAATGGGGGACCCTGTTATTTATAGGTCCCATTGGTCTGGCAGGGTCCACGTGTCCTGCTCTGAGTGGGCCGCAGCGGGTCACCGTCAACAGTAATGGGCGGTGGCCTCCTGTAGACATGACAGGTGATCCCTTGGCTGAGGCGGACAGAGGACCGCCCTGGAGTGACGGACCGTCCTAGCCATGTTCGAGGGCGGATTCAACTCGGGCCCATCAATTGCCCCCAGTATGGTCTTGAGGCCGTAAGAGCCTCGAGGCGATACTATGGAACTGTTTCGTGCGCCTTGGAGTGATGGACCGCCCTCATCATGTGCGAGGGCGGATACAACTCAAGGGCCCATCAATTGCCCCCAGTATGGTCTCAAGGCTGTAAGGGGCTCGAGGCGATACTATGGAACTGCTTCGAACGCCCCGAGACGAGAGATCCGCCCCTTCTAGATTGAAACTGTTGACGGTGATTTAAACGGGCGGGGCCCTTCTTTAGAGGTGAGCTTGCACGCGCTCTACTGGGGGGGATACGTGGCCCCATTGTACTTGGCGACGTTTCACGTCCCCGAGCAGTAGGTTAGTAGCCCCCTCGAAGCGTACTAGCCATTGTTTGGGGGACACATGGCAACTTTATACTGGGCGATGGTCGAAGCGTACTAGCCCACTGTTTGGGGGACACGTGGCAACTTTATACTGGGCGATGGTTCGCTTACCCACGTCACTAGTATAAATATGGGGTTTCCCCCCCGCCGATTTGGCACTTTAGACTGAAAACTAGTTTTTGAGAGCATCCGCCCTTTCTTCTTGCCAACTTCTTTGAGCGTGTCTGTCTTGTCAGCCGAGTTCGCCTTTCCCTTATTACTTTGACTCTGTCTGCCATCTTCCAAAACATCCACCGAAGATGCCTTCTGATGTTGAGTCGTCCTCTTCCGCCGAAGCAAGTATGTTCCTTTGAAACTTCTTGCAGTCAGATTTTTTTTATCCGCCCATTATTTATTTTTGTTCTTTCGCATTTCTGTATTGCGTGCCCCGTCCTTGCTACTTCCTCCTTGGGCGAGTGAGATGTCGTCTAGTGGGTCGTCGTCGTCCTTAGATTATGACCTTTTAGAGAGTCTGTTGAGGGGCACGCGGGGACGACGGCGGTCTACCGCGCGCCCCTCTCGAGAGGCGAGGACGAAAACTGCTCCTGTATCTGCCCGCCCTTTGGCGTTCATTCCTCCTCCTCTTCTGATTTGCGCCCCTTATACTTCTGTTGTAGGAGGCTATGATGAAGGGAGGAGAGGATCAGGGGCGGATTCATCCGCCGAAACGTCGTCAGCCCCATCCGTGCAACCGAGTCCTCCTCTGACTCCTGAGCCTTCCAAGGAAGAAATCGATGACGAGGGATCAGACGCCGCCGATCCCAAACAGAAAGGGCAGATGCCCTATCCGGAGGACTCCGACCTCATCTTTAATCCGTACGTGGACTTCACCGCCGAGTACGTGTTTTCGGAGGATGACGAAACGCTGCCGACTCCGTCGGCGGAGCTGCTCCGCCGGCAGGCAGAGGCCAGGTTCCAAGGACCCAACTCAAATGTCTGTCGGCGGTTCGCCTCGTGGCAGGTCGGGTTCACCAAGGAGGCCTGGGGTTTTGAGCTGGAGACCGAAGCCGTGGACAAGTACGGCTACAAGCTCTTGTCCTGGGAGCAGATGTGGGACGGTGCGCCTGCGGATTGCCGAGAGGTGCATGGGCCGGGGTACTTCCCCTTCGTCAAGACGAGCGCCTTGGCGAGAATGCTGAATGAGTGCGACATGCCTCAGCGTTTCTTATACGCCGCCCCGCTCGAGTCTGCTCAATCGGGAATTGTCCACCTGGATGGGTGGGAGTGTGGGTTGAGGCGCTTCGGTACGGCCTCCGCTTCCCCCTGGATTCCTGGGAGGTGGATGTTCTTGACCTTTTGGGAGCATCCTTGGGAGCGCTCCAACCTCATGCCTGGGCGGTCATGACCGCCTTCAAGGTGTCATGCATCAAAAGGCATGTTGCTCCAAGCGCCAGAGTATTCCGCCAGCTATACTCCGCCAAAATTGGACAGAATGGCATTACGTTCTCAAAGAGGAGAGCGTACTCTGGGAGCGGAGTCTACGGCGTCATCAAGGCGTCCTCTGTGTGGTTTCACAGCTTCTTTTTTATGAGAGCTGAATCGCCGGAGGATGCCTCCTGGGCGGAGCGCCTCCGACCTACTTGGTCGTATGGCGCAATTGAAGAGTTCAACCGACTTCACCGTCTTCAGGGGAATGACGCCAGCATTGTAGACTGGGCGAATACCTGGAACTACAACCTGAAGAAGCGGGGCCTAAACGCTCTGAAGCACTGGCTAGATGGCGGTGGTGAGCAGACAACAACTGAGGGCGATGCGTCCATTGTAGGGCGCCGCTATTTCACATGTTGATTGTGATGTTGGTGACTAACCTGTTTCCTTGTCTTGCTGTTTTTGCAGAGAGTTCCATCTTCGCTGCGTTGCTGAACGCTAAGTCCCGGAGGGCGGTCGGCCACACTCAGCCTCAACCCGAAGGTTCGGGAGCCGAGCAACATCAGCAGCAGAAGGACGCGGACCAGACGCGCCCTGACCAAGAGAAAGCGGAGAAGGAACGCTTTGAGAGGAAACGCTCTAAGCAGAGTCCTCCCGCACAGAACCTGGAGCGTCAAAACGCCGAAAGTCGGTTATGAGGAAGGACTCTGGCAGGGCGAAAACCGGCGGCAGGACCAGGTCGGAGACCCCGTCAGGGGAGTTCAGCGCTGCCCGCCTCCCTATCATGCAGCCGACACTTAGCGGCAGCGAGGTTCTTACCCAGGCCGCCCTTCAACTGGCGGCCGACTGGGATATCGACCACCCCCGCACCGAGGACGGGGTTCGCCGCTTGGCGATGGAGCAGATGGCGATTGGGGCCAGGGTAAGCTCAAATTTCAGTCGGAAGACTGGCGCTGCGTACTTGTTCCGTTTCACAATCTGATCCGCCTGGATTTGATTCTGTTGCAGCTCTTAGGTACCGCCGGGGCCCTGCTGTCAGCCGATCAGGCGCACAGGGCAGAGCGGCCGCAAGGTGTGGAGGAGATGGAGGCTGAGTTGAGGGAGGCCCGGGCCGCCTCTCAACAATGGAAGGCCAAATACTCCAGGGCCAAAAAGGAAATGGAAGAGGAGGCGGCCCGGCTTCTGGTAACTACCTCTTATCAATTGGACTTGCTCCGTGTTGCGCACGCTAACCAAGCTACTGAACATATGTTGGACTTACAGGCGGAGCAGGAGAAACGATTCAAGGCGGGAGAACGCCATTGACGGAGGCGGAAGCTGATAGGGACGCCTTGAAAGAGGAAGTGGTCCGCTTGGAAACCGTCAAGGCGGTCATGGCCGAGGACCTGGAGGCCAAAAACCAAGGACGTGGAAAGCCGCGACCATGCCTTGAAAGAAAACCGAGGAGACCCTTCAGGCGTTGAAAGGGGGATGTGGAGAAGGCCGTCGCCGAGAAAACTGCGGAGGAGCTTGGCGATCGGGTGCAAGGTGCTTTGGACAACACCCTTGCTGCTGTTCGCCACGAACTCCGACGGGGGAATGTGGACTGTTCCTGGAATCAGGAGCAGATGTTCCGTTCGGCGTCTCGGCGGCTGATGGCGCAGGAGTTCAAAGAGGAATCGGCTGACTCCCAGGTGATTCCTTCGGACCGCCGCAAGGAGCTGTTGTCCGAGGCCTTTTCTGAGGTGAGCCTTCGCCACAAGGAACTGAGGAAGAAAGCTCGTGCTGACAGGTTGCGGGCGGACAAGGCAGGGTCGTCGGGCGGGCGTTCGTAGTTCCATTTCTTGTAAATTTGCTCTTCCTTTCGGCTTTCTTGCCCTTTGTATCAAACGTGCCAATCCGCCATGTCAGGATGAGAAATGAAATGCCATTGTTATCCAGTTGTCATCCCCTTTCTTTTTTCTTTTTTGTTTGTGTGAAATTAGCATGATTGCTGAGGTAGATTTCTCCTTAGGGAAAACTGGACAACGAAGTGTTGGGTTCCGCCCTGGGGAATCCGAACTTGGAGGAAATGTTGGGTTCCGCTGTGGGAACCCGAATGATGATGAATTAGATTCCGCCCTGGGGAAAACTGAATTCAACGAAGAGTTGGGTTCCGCCTTGGGGAACCCGAACGCTGATGAAATAGATTCCGCCCTGGGGAACCCGATTTGGAGGAAATGCTGGGTTCCGCCTTGGGGAACCCGAACGATGATGAATTAGATTCCGCCCTGGGGAAAACTGAATTCAACGAAGAGTTGGGTTCCGCCTTGGGGAACCCGAACGCTGATGAGCTAGATTCCACCCTGGGGAATCCGAACTTGGGGGGAAATGCTGGGTTCCGCCTTGGGAAACCCGAACTTGGCACAGGGGTTAAGTTCCTCATAGGGGAGTTCGAACCCGGCCATGCTTTTAGTAGTACTTGTTTATTGATACATAATATCGTATATATATCCTTGAATGAAACTGCCTTCCTTTCCTTACATATACGCCCTTAGTAGGTTGTCTGCAAAAAAACCAAACGAACAAGTAAACAAGGATGGAAAGTTGCAGAGTGAGCTAGGCCTCGTCTTCATTTGCACTGTACTTCCGCAAGTGCATGGCGTTCCATGTCTTATGTATGGGTTCGCCGGTAGGGTGTTCGAGTTTAAAGGTGCTTGGACCGATCACTTCACGGACCTTGTATGGCCCTTCCCAATTGGCGTTTAGTTTGCCCTGTTGGGGGACCGGCCGAAAAACCTTTCGAACTACCCAGTCACCTTCTTTCAGGTGATGAGGGCGAAGATGAGCGTTGTATCGCCTAGCCAATTGTTCCTTTTCAGCTACCAGGCGGATAGCTGCATCTTCCCTTCGTTCTTCTAACATGTCCAGATTATGATGTAAGCCTGCATCATTGTTGGCTCGGTTGAAATGCTGAATCCTAAGGCTAGGCAGATTAACCTCCACGGGTAGGACTGCTTCGGTTCCATATACCAGGGTGTAAGGGGTTTCATCTGTGGCTGTTTTGTACGAAGTCCTGTGCGCCCATAGGATGTTGGGCAACTCATCGACCCATTTTCCCTTAGCCGCATCCACTCTCTTCTTCAATCCTTGCAAGATGAGCTTATTGATGGCTTCCGCCTGCCCGTTCGCCTGGGGATATGCCACCGACGACAAGCGAACCATGATTTTGAACTCTTCACAAAAGTCAAGGAACGCCGTGCAATCAAACTGAGTGCCGTGATCGCAGACAAATCCTAGAGGAAGGCTGAAGCGAGTGATGATGTTTTTCAACACGAACTTCTGCACCTGATATGCCGTGATGGAGGCGAGAGCTTCGGCTTCCACCCACTTGGTGAAGTAATCTACCGCCACGATGATGTACTTTCTCCTGCCCACCGCTTCTGGGAATGGTCCTAGCAAATCCATCCCCCAGAAGGCGAACGGCCATGGCGAAACTATCGGCTGGAGAGCGGAGGAGGGCAGGTGGTGCGTGTTAGCGAATAGCTGACATTTGTGGCATCGCTTGACCAACTCTTCCGAGTCTCGGCGGATTGTTGGCCAATAGTACCCCTGCAATAATACATTCTTTTCCAGGCTTTTGGCGCCAATATGCATCCCGCATACGCCTTGGTGGATTTCTCTCAAAGTGAAAGAAGCTTCCTCATCACTTAAGCATCGCAAGTATGGCCCTGCCGAGGACTTACGGTACATTTCGCCGTCCAGTAAAACACATCTTGCCGCTCGTCTACGAATCTTGGTAGCCAGTGCTCGGTCCGCCGGGAGGGCGTCCGTTTCAATAAAAGTCCGTACTGGCGCACGCCAATCCGTGAGTGGCGCTGTGGGCGGTGTTACGCTTGTCTGGGCATCGACGGCCAGACACTCACCCTCTTCTCTTTCTTTCTCCACGGTGATCATCCTGTCCTCTTCGAAGCTGAGAGCGGTAGCGAGCTTAGAGAGAGCGTCAGCGTGGGCGTTGTCTTCCCTCGCCACCTGATGGATCTCCGTTGTTTCGAAACCCTTGAGGGCGATCTTGGCTTGATCGTTGTACGGGGCCAGAGTTTCCTCCCGGACCTCGTACACCCCACTGAGCTGGTTGACCATAATGGCGGAGTCGGAGAAAACTTTGAGATGGGATACTCCCATGGTTTTGGCCATTCTGAGCCCTGCAATGAGCGCCCCGTACTCCGCCGCATTGTTGGTTCGTGGCCTGTTAAAACGGAGAGCGGTTTCGTGTAGGACTCCCTGGGGGATTTTTAACACTATACCCGCCCCCGCTCCGTTCTTGCTCGATGCCCCGTCCACGTAGAGCTCCCAGTAATCATCTGGGCGTCCTTCCGCCCGGACACATCCTTCGACTACAAAATCAGCCAGAGCCTGTGCCTTGATGGCTGTCCGTGGTTGGAAGTGTACGTCATATTCACTGAGCTCTACCGCCCACTTGGACATGCGCCCTGCCACTCCCATGGACCTGAGAGCTGCCTTGAGTGGTAAGTTCGTCACAACGTGAATTGTGTGAGCATGGAAGTATGGGCGCAGCTTCCTGGAGGCGATAATCACCGCGTAAGCTGACTTCTCCAATGGAGAATACCTGGTTTCGGCATCTACTAACGACTTGCTCGTGTAGAAGACCGGGCGTTCTTCTTTGTCCATCCGCTTCACGAGAACTGAGCTGACAGCTGTAGCCGCGATGGCGACGTACAGGTATAGCTCATCTCCGGGGACCGGGGCTGCTAGCGTCGGTGGAGTGGTGAGGAATGCTTTGAGCTCCTCAAAAGCCGTAGAACACTCTTCCGTCCATGAGAACTTGGCCGCCGCCTTTAGAGTGGCGAAGAATGGCGCCTGCCTTTCGGCGGACTTCGGGATGAATCTGTTCATTGCCGCTAACCGCCCCGTCAACGCTTTGACATCTCTCACCGTCTTAGGGGGTGGTGTCTGTATGATAGCTTCTATCTTTTTTGGTTTCGCCTCGATTCCCCGCCTGGTGATTATGAATCCCAAAAACTTCCCTGAGGATGCGCCGAAGACGCACTTCTTCGGATTCAAGCGAAGTTGGAACGCCTTCAAGGTGTCGAAGGTTTTCCTGAGGTCTCCCAGGTGGTCCTCACCCGCCTTGGTCTTAACCAGCAGGTCATCAACGTATGCTTCCATGTGATGACCCAACTGATCTTGAAAAACTCTGTCAATCATCCTCTGGTACGTCGCTCCGGCATTTTTTAGGCCAAACGGCATCACATTATAGCAGTAATTGCCGAAGGGCATCGAGAATGATGTTTTTTCTTGGTCCGCCTTTGCCAGAGGGATCTGGTGGTATCCCGAGAACATGTCCAAGAAGGACAACGTCTCATGGTTTGCCGTGGCGTCCACCAGTTGGTCGATATTGGGCAGCGGATATGGGTCCTTGGGACAGGCGTCGTTGAGGTTGGTAAAATCTATGCACATCCGCCAGCTTCCATCCGCCTTGCCCACCATTACTACATTCGACAGCCACGTCGGGTATTGGACTTCCCTGATGAAACCTGCTTCCAACAGTTTCGTTATTTCTTCTTGGACCGCTTGTTTTCTTGTCCAATTTACTGTCCGCTTCTTTTGCGACACGGGGCGGGCGTCTGCCCTCACAGCTAGGTGGTGCTGCATGATCGCGGGGTCCAGCCCAGGCATATCCTGGGGTTTCCACGCGAACAAATCAGCATACTCTCTCAGCAGTGCCACTGTGCGGTCTCGGTCTGGGACCGGCATATGAGCGGACAGCCGTATCACTCTCTCAGGATTACCAGGATACAGTGGGACTTCTGTATCCGCCTCCGCAGATTCTGGGCGGACATACGCGTCGTCTCTAGTATCCACTGAGAAACACGCCTCTTCTTTCTTGAGAGCCACCCTATAGCATTTTCGTGCTAACGGAGTGTTTCCCCATGCTACTCCGATTCCTCTTGCAGTAGGGAACTTCATGACTTGATGGACTGTGGAGGAAACCGCCTCGAAGGCGGCCAAACTGGGCCGCCCCATTATCATGTTATACGCCGAATTGCAATTGGTGACGTAAAATTTTATGTGCTTTGTTTCCTGGTGATCGTCGTCCCCCAATGTGATGGGTAAGGTGATCACGCCCAGTACAGGTACGTCATTTCCCGCGAAGCCAGTCAGCATGATCTTAGAACGCTTGAGTAGGGCGGGGTCAAATCCCATTCTGCTGAAAGCGTCGGCTGAGAGTATATCTGCCGAACTGCCCTCGTCCACTAGCACCCGCTCTACCAGAGTGTCTTCAATGATGACACGGATCACCATCGCTTGGGTGCTGGGACTTCCCCCGCGCAAATCTGCCGATGTGAACGTCAATGGCGGCTCTCTGTCCGACTGTCTGACCATGGAACATTCACCAACGACTCTTCTGCTCTGGGGCGTATCCTCCTCTCCTCCCAAAATCATGCTGCATGTTCTCTTGTATCTGGGCTTTCCGCCCTTCTTTTGGGTATCCGGACTTTCCTCATCCGTTATCCTGTCGAAGACACTCGCCTTTCTGGGGGGCGTGTGTCTACCCGCCTTCGGAGGGGGTGTCTCTAACCTTTCCTTTTCTCCTTGTCTTGGCGATTCCGAGCGTTCCCGCTCTTTTCTCCTTCGGTTACTTATAATGAATTCCTTGAGGTCACCATTCTTTATGGCTCGCTCAATCTCACTGCGGAGTTCCCGGCAGTCCTCCGTGTCGTGCCCCTTTTGCCCATGAAACTCGCAATACTCATTTGGGTTCCCCCTTTTTAGTGCCGCTTTGGGTAACGGGGCCGGCCACCGCAATCCCCCTTTCTTTTCTTGGAGGACGTACATGAGCCTTCGCCTTGATTCCGACAGGGGGGTGTACCCTTGTTCCGATCTTCCCTCTCCGTGAGGGCGGTTGTCTCTTCTGTCGTCAGGGCGTTTCTCTTTTCGCCCTTGGTATCCTTTGTCCCTGTTCTGATCGCTTGAGCGCCTGTACCCGTCCTGTATCATGGCGACATTCTCTTCCACTTCAGCACACTGGAGGATACATGTCTCCAATTCGGTGTGGGTTTTTGGCTTTCTCCGGACCAAGTCCTTCACCAGCTCGGTGCTAAGCGTGGTGGTTTGGATGTGGTGGAGCACAATATCCAATGCGAGGTTGGGCACCGCCGCGACCGCCTTGGCCCACTTCTCGTAGTACTGCCGAAGAGTCTCTGACCGGTTCTGTCTCAAGTTCCAGAAGGCGGACAAATTGCGTCCCGCCTCTTTTTGGTTTGAGAACTTGTGGAGAAAGAGTTGGCAGAAATCTTCCCAATTCTTTATGATTCCTTCTGCCAAACCTCCATACCAGGTTAGTGCAGCTCCAGTTAACGTTCCAGGGAACGTACGGCAGTAGGTAGCGTCCGGGGCCGTGAACATCTGCATGGCTATGGTGAATGTTAACAGGTGCTGGTCGGGATCCCCAGTTCCGTCGTACGCTTTGATTGCTGGTGGCACGAATCCTTGTGGGGGAGGAAAGCTGAGGAGACTCTTGTCAAGAGGCTGCCGCATGGCGAGTTGCCTTGGGCCTGACTGGTGGCGAGGGAGGAACAGTCGATACATTTCGTCCGAGTCCGCCATGCCGGTTGCCAGTCCGCCGGATGAGCCCTCGGTGTGATTTCCGGGGGTTGCATTGGCCACCAGGAATTTCATCATCATTGCCATTTCAGCGTTCTGTCTTTGTAGATCGGCTACCTGTGCCGCTAGGTCCCCCGCAGCGGGATCAGCCGCCGTTCTATCTTCCAACGGAGGGGGGATGTAGGACTCCCCTCGGAGCAATCCAAGGCCTAGAGGGCGGATTGGATGAGGTGTTTGTGTTGCCGTTCCCAAGGGTGGGTCTACGGAAGGACGAGGGTCTCGGGGGACACCCGCCGATACGACTTGTTTGGCCGGGGTGACGAGTGTTTCCGTGGGGACACCACTCGTGGGATTTTCCTCCAAATTCTGCATGCTGTTTGTCTTTTGGGAACAAAACGTTTAGCTCCCCCTACCTGGCGCGCCAATTGATCCGCCCAGTTGGACCGGTGGATCAATACTGTGGTTCTTTGGAGGTTAGGCGATGAATCCGTCCTCGGAGTGTCTCGGCGGATGGTACCTTGCAGGGTGGACGTGCAAGGAGTTAGTATGTGTAAGGTGGCAAGTATGTGGATAATGTAGGGAGAATGGGTTACAGAGAAGTATCGGGCAAGAGCCCTTTTGTGTGGGCGGAACCGATAGCCTTTAGCGTACAGCGCGAAAGCTCGTAGTATCAGGCGTATGGTCCCAGGTCTGTTGTCTTCTCTTCTGAATGGGGGACCCTGTTATTTATAGGTCCCATTGGTCTGGCAGGGTCCACGTGTCCTGCTCTGAGTGGGCCGCAGCGGGTCACCGTCAACAGTAATGGGCGGTGGCCTCCTGTAGACATGACAGGTGATCCCTTGGCTGAGGCGGACAGAGGACCGCCCTGGAGTGACGGACCGCCCTAGCCATGTTCGAGGGCGGATTCAACTCGGGCCCATCACCTGCAATAGTGAAGGAGCTTTCTTAACTGCTAGGCAATTTGTTCAAAACCCTAGGAAGAGATGGGAGGTCAAGTCTAATTCCTAGTAGAAAGATAAAGTTGACAGTGGCGAGTCTTCAGGCAATGGAACCAAAGCTTCTAATGTAGTAAAGGGGACACCTGAACATAATACTGGACAACCTATTGGAGGGGGGGAAGGGAAATTCATCTAAGATTCCTCATGGAGTGGAGGGTGAACCCTCTCAACAAAATGCTGCTAAAACTTCTAAAGTGGAAGTAGTCGGTTTGAGCCTTATTTTGACCTTAGAAGGAGACAATAATGGAAAGTGTGACACTGACATTATCTCCCATCATAAGCTTTCCCCTAAAAATTTAAGCTCACCAGGCAATGAAACTGAGTCTTTATAAGGAGAGGAGGATTCACATGGGGGTGAAAATTTACAGGATGCTAGAGGAGGATTAGGCAATACTTCAAAAACTCCTTTGCGAGTGGATGAAGTACCTAATCAACAACATGCATCTGAAACTCATGTAGTAGAGGATGTCGCATTGAGCTCTAACGACAATGAAGTGGTAGTTATATACGAGGAGCAAGAACCTGAGCTGGAAAAGCACCCATTTCTGGGTGGATTCATCAAAAACAAGCATTTGTTGGTGTCCCCAGTCAAAGGCCATATGCTCACTAGGAAGCACCATAACCGAAAGAAGTACTGAAATTATGGGTTTCGAACATAAGGGGGTTCAATGATCACACTAAGTTTGATGCTCTTAGGCTGTATATAAATAACCATAACACAAATTTATTTGCTTTGTTGGAACCTCGTATAAAAAAAGATAAGGATGATCAAATATTCTCTAAAAGATTTCAGGGTTGGGAGAGAGAGATGAGCTATGGTGGAGATTTGGGAAAAATATGGCTTGTTTGGAAGCTTGACATCCCAGTTAAATTGCTAAAAACTGACAAGTAGTTTATTTACTTTAAAGTTGAACTTCGTACTATGTTTAACTGCACTATTGTTTATGGTTCTAATCAGCTCCAAGGGAGAAAGGAGACATGCACATGAAGTACTGTGCCTTGGATTATTGGTGGGGACTTCAACTAGATACTGAGATCAAGTGAAGCTTCTAATAGACTTTCTTGTTTCACAAGTATGGATGATTTCAATGGTTTTGTGAATAACCGTGAGCTGGAGGAACATTCTTCAACAGGCCCTAGGTTTACTTGGGTGAACAACAGAAGCAATGATCCTATCTCTATAAAGCTTGACATAATATTTTATAATGACAAATAGCAAGAGAGCTTCCTAGGTAGAAAAGTCAATATTCTTCCCTGCAATGTGTCTGATCATTGTGCTCTTATGGTTGATTTTGATTTGAGGGTTGTTTCAAAACCTAAGCCATTCATATATTTTAGTTGATGGACAGATCATGATGAGTATGACAGTATAATGAATGAAGTTTGGTCCAAGGGGATCAAATTCTCCTTTCTATAGACTACTAGGTTTTAGTAGCGCGCGATGCAGTTTCTGTGTATAGCAACAAATAAATATGTGTTTGCTCACCCGTTTGTACATTTCAATTGGATAAAAGTTAATAAGGAGGATTTTCAAAATCTTGGTGTGAGAAAAGTATACTATGGTGGAAGGATTCATGTTGTTTCTTAGGTTACAAATAAACGTGTGAAGCATAGTAAGTGTAAAGTAAAGTTGTATGAAATGAGAAACGTAATTTTCGTGAGGTAAAATAAGTGCTTAGAACGAAGTGAAACACCGTAGTAGAAAGTGTGTACGTGGCAAAATTTCATTACATTAATGGTCGTTTGGTATAGGGGAAATCCAGCTGTGTTTCTTGGAAACTCTGTATTCTGAGATATCATTGTTTGTTTACTGTCTAATGGAGCTGGGGTTTTGTATTTCAGATACTCAGAGTTTCTTATTGTCTCCAGAATGTGTATTATGACAATTTCTACTTTTATCAGAAATTCTGACTTCCCCCAAATAGAATAATGGGACCCACTGTCTTCCCCTCCTATTTTCTTTACCAAATATACATACCAAACAATGTAATTTAATATCTCCAACTTTTAACAAACACTTTTTCACCATTCCCCTATTTTCATATTTCCCCTAATTCTCAATCCCCTATACCAAACGATAGGTTCGTTTACATAGGCAACACCAAGAGGGTGTAACTCTTGGAAAATTTCATCATAAACAATATTATGAGTAATGTTTTTGGCGGTAAATTATAAGAGATATGTACAAATTCTCATCCCTCCGAATGAGGCTTGTCGTCAAGGCTCAGAATGGTCAATCACTTCAGCGACCAGGCTTTCACCTCAAGTGCAGCAATTAGTTGAAGTTTTCCTACATGTTGCAGCAAGTGAAAGACCAAGATGCGTGTACCTTGTTGGGGAGACTTACACTGCTCTCTTTATCCATGTTGTTCCGATTCATATAGGTCAGCAAGTTTTTCTCTAATGTTTTACACATGTTTTTTAAAAGAAATCATCTAAAGCTGATTCTGCTCAAGAGAGTAATGACCAATACCAGTCCCTGGGTACTAAAAGCCAGCAGACCCTGAGCAAAACTCTGCAAAAACAGCGACTAAAACTTTAGACATTTACAACCTTGACCCACTTTTAACCCTCTAACAATATTGTTAGTCATTCTATTCATTCCCATTCCCTTAGATTAATCAGCAAACGTAACAAACACAAATGAACAGCAAGTTGAATCAGGCAAATGACAACGAAATTGGTAGCAAGAAAAACACATAATAAGCACATGAGAAACCTCAAATGTAATGTAAGGTCATCTTTTTTTGGTTAAGACTGAACAACTGAACAACTGACTTCCCTTAGCACTTCCAAGACTTCACTTGCACCAATAAATACACCCAATCATTGCAGATCAATACAAGAAGCTAAAAACAAATCTGTGGAAACTGAATGTAAGCAAGTTTATATTGTTTGGCAACTCATGTTATGAATTTGACTGGCAAAAAACATAACTATGATATAAGAATTAAAGATTGGGATTATGAGAGGAAGTGCTCAGTTCCTCTATATCTAGATCAGTTAGACAAACATAACTATAATCTAACATTTTTCTAAGTATTAAAGACAGAAAGCAAGCAACAAATTTGTGTAGGTTTTCGAGTAAGCCACGTAAACAATCAAATGACATGAAATCAATTAAACTTCTAAGTTTCACAATTCATTGCATTAAACCTAACAATAATTTGAATCTTAACCAACTCAAAGGTGCAGCTTAAAAGTTAGCAGGCAAACAAAACTCCTAAATGTAGTAAAGTAAGGTACCTGAATCTTGATCAGAAAAATTGCTCCATAGAAAGAGCTAAAATCAGTTGGCTATTGCTCTACTCCTTCCTCCTCTGCCGCCTCCATGGATTCCCCTAATCCTACTTTCTTCATCAATTCTGAAACCCAATCTCAAAACTTCTCCAGCAATCTCACAAATCTCATAATTTTAGTCTCTATGCACTCCAAGACCAAAAAAAAAACCCAAAACCACCCATATCCGAAGCGATAAATCATTGGAAGCAGAACCCTAGGAGGCGGCGCTACCACGACCCTTTCAGGGCCCGTCCGACTACATCCCATATTCGTCGTCGACGCCGAATTCGAGTCTCGTGGTGTACACTGGCAAGAAAGTCCTCCAATCCATCTCAAATTTGACGACGGGCGCAACAGCAGCCCTAGTGGAGGACTGAGCAACAATTGGTTTGTACAACGCAGTTTATGGTTGGACGGAGTAGATAGAACAAAGGTGAGTGACGACGAAGATCAGCAGATATTGGGTGAATCTGAAATGAAGGGAAGAAAACTGATGGAAGGCTAAGGCATTGCTTCGAGAGTCTGGTGAAAGGGTGATCGAAAAGTGCTTTGTAGAGACGAAGAGATGGAAGTGGGTTGCATAGGAAAAACCAACACTTTACAAATAAACAGCAGCAGGGCGCAATTTCTATGACCCGAGTAATAAGGGAGTTGGGATGCAACTGTAAACAGTAGAAATAACAAACGGGTGATATGACACTAATGAACAGTAGAAGGGGTTTTGTTCTTTTGGGCTTTATATAGGTTTAATTTAATTTAATAATAATAATAATAATATGGAAAGTTGAAGGATATTAAGATTAAGTTGAAAACCTTAAACTCCACTTATTACTATGGAATTCAGCAAAGAGTTCTCTCTAAGAAGAGTGATTTTACCTTGAAGAATCAGACAATGTTTGATGATCCTTCTTCTGCTAATATTGAGGATGTTAAAACTTGTAGAGCTAAACTTGATCAACTGCTCAAAAATGAAGAATATAGTCTTAGACAAAAATCCAAGGCCATATGGATTGTAGAAGATGACAAGAACTCAAGGTATTTCTTTAACTATATTAGATCAAGGAATCTCAGAAATACGATTAGGCAGCTTAAAACTGTTCATGGTACTATGACTGACGACCCTAGTAATATGGAGTCCAATGTTATAGATTTCTATAAGAACTTGTTAGGGAAGAAAGACACCACCTTGGCCTGGACCTTGATGCTTTGATTTCAAAGAAGCTTACAAATATACAGAGGGATGCCCTAGTTTAATCAGTTGGTCCTAAGGATGTTTTGATGGCCTTGAAGAGCATGTCAAATGACAAAGCCCCAGGCCCTGATGGCTTTCCAGTGTCTTTCTTTAAGCGATGCTGGAAAACTGTAGGGGAAGATGTCACAAGTGCACTGCTCCATTTCTTCTTTACTGGTGAGCTACCAAGTTTGGTGAATTCTGTAATCCTAGCCCTTATACGTAAGAAGAAGAATGCTAGTGATGTTAAGGATTTCAGACCAATCTCATGCTATAATGTAGTTTACAAGTTGATCTTAAAAATCCTTGCCAACCGTGTCAGCATAGTGCTGCCTAGCCTTGTCAATAGGTCTCAATCTGATTTTATTAGAGGAAGGCTAATTAGTGATAACATTCTGCTTGAACATGAACTCCTTAGGCCTTATGGGAAAAAGGAAATATCTTCTAGATCTGCTTTAAAAGTAGACCTAATGAAAGCCTTTGATAGTGTGGATTGAGACTTCTTACTCAAAAAGTTTATTTGCCATGGATTTCCCTGCTTCTTATGTTGAATGGATTGAAGTTTGTTTGAGGTCCACCAAGCTCTCCATGAACTTCAATGGCAGTTTGTGTGGTTATTTTCAAGCAGAAAAAAGGCATGGGACAAGGAGATCCGATTTCTCCCTATCTCTTTGTTCTTAGTATGGAAGTACTAAGCTGTATGTTGGATGAAGGATTTAGGAAGGGGGAATTTGAGAATGATCCTTAAAGCAAAGGGATTCTGTCTCATTTATGCTTTGCTGATATTTACAAAAGCAAATGAAACTTCGATCAAGGGAGTGGTAGGCATCCTGGATCGTTTTTATCTGGCTTCAAATCTTAAGTATAACCCTCAGAAGAGTCAAATTTTCTTAGCATGGGTTGATGATTCCACTAATGAAGCTCTAGTTAGAATCAGTGGCTTTTAGAAAGGAGAGCTTCCTATTTGCTACTTAGGTATCCCTTTGACGTCTGGGAAGTTAAAAAGAGCAGAGTGCAGGATTTTGATTAACAAAATTACAAAGAGGATCAAACACTGGAAATTGAATTTCTTATCCTATGCATGAAAGTAACAATTAATTGAATCAATAATTGGAGGTATGTTTCAGTACTGGCTCTCTATTTTCATTCTTCCTAAACATATGATGAAAGATATTGAGTTGTTTTGCACTAAAATCCCATGGGGAAAAGCTGATGGCGGTAGGTCAAATTTTTTTTGGAATAACTTAGCTTACCCTAAGCAGGAGGGCGGAATAGGTTTCAAACAACTTGATTGTTGGAATATAGCTAACTCTGTCAGGCATATTTGGGATATCTATGTTCAGAGTGGAACTATTTGGGTCGCATGAATCCAAAAATACAGATTGAAAAGAAAAATAGTTTGGGAGATAAGGTCGGATTATGGTTCTTAGAATTGAAAAGAATTCTAAAAAGCAGGATCGAACTCGGAACTACATGACTGTTAATTCTTCTGGCGAGTACTGCTGGGATGATCAGATACTGAGAGGTTTAAACTTAAAGTGGTATGGGAAACATTAAGGGACAAAAAAAGCAGAAGGGGGATTGGTATGAATTAATCTGGGTTCACTACAAAAACACAACGGTTTAGCATTTCGGTGAAACCGGAAGGGTTTAACGTCGATCGACCAAACGACCAATGCTAAACCGTAGACTCGCATTGACTAATGTTTTAGCATCGGTCAATTGCCAACCGATGCTAAAACCTGGCAAAAACGGGACGCTAAATCTGGATTTTGGTAAGGACCAAATAGATAACATGACCACTAATTTAGCGTTGGTCTAACATTAGGATTTAGCATCGATCAAAAGCAACACTAAACCCACTCGCGGTTTAGCATCGGTAGCGAACCTATTTAAACCCCATGGACGGTGACAGACTTCAGTTTGCACCTCTATCAATTCTCTCAAACCTCTCAACTCTTTCCCCCAAACAAAAACCCTCCTCCTCCTTCGTCGTCAGCTCCTCCGTCCTCCTCCTTCTTCCATTATCAGCTCCTTCCTCCATCATGAGTTCCTCCTCCCCCTTCCTCCACCAGCAGTTCCTCCTCCTTCCTCCTCCACAGGCAGTTCCTCCTCCTCCTTTTGACAGCTATAAAAACAGCGGTCAAATAACTAACCTACACGAGTAGAATAGATCGTATTCAACGAGGTTCTTCATAACGTTTACTCAAAGTAATTGGTAATTATTGATATTTTAATCAAGTTGTGTGGTGTGAGTTTCACGAATTTCTAATGCTAGCATGCAAGGGAAAGAACAATTAAATTAACTACTAAGATTAACAAATTGATTGATTGGTTGGCATATTCAATTAATGAGACGATAGCTTAGATTTTGAATCCCCCTAAGATAACCAAGGTATTGACAATCACAAGATCAACAAGTTTCAGACTCAATTCATTCAATTCTTAATCACCATCGTAACTCTTTACCCTTAGGCCTAAGTTCACGAACATTGGCTACTATTGAACTAGCTACCAAGATTAATTAACCGTCTGTGCGTTTGCTTCTGCAATGGATAACTAATTGGTGCAACTAAATTGATTTATGAGCTACTCTTAAAACGGATCAACCCTAAACGGCCCCTATTGGTTATGTGAATCCGTTGAAAAGGTTAACTTTTTAATTCGATGTTCTAGAACAAGATGAACGTTCACCAACTATCCTTTATTCCAACAAGAATCTAGTCTAGGTGATCAGGCCAGAAAAGAAATAGATTTTAAGAACGAATTAAACATGAATAAGAGAAAGTCTGAATTGAAATCTAAATAGCGCCGATCTGTGACAGCTTTAAAGCCCCGGGTCACTTAGTGTTCATTTAATCTAATCTATAAGATTTTATCTACTCATATCTAAAACACAAGATTCAAAGACTACACGATAATTTATCTTAACAAAGAGGAAGAACAGAGGAAATTTGAAAAACCTAATTTCAGATAATTCTTGGAGCTTCGATCTTGAGAATCTTCAATTCCTAGCTCCAAGCATCTTCCGAGATGGAATGATGGTGTTAAGATCTCTCCGATTGCTCCAAAATACGCTCTCAACTCTCTCCAAATCGTGGAAATCCTTTAAAATTGAATGTGTGATGAATTATCTTCAAAAAGTCTAATTATACCCTCTAAAACCTTTTTCTTGTTGAAAAGTTCAATTTTTCCCGTCTAGGAAGCTTACACGGCGTGTAAGCTCTAAAATCCAGCTTTTTGTGTTTTCTTCAGTGTATATAGCTTACACGGCGTGTATATAGCTTACATGGCGTGTATATAGCTTACCGGTCATTTCCTTGTTTGGTCAGTAAGTTGGAAATAGATTAATAAGTCATTGATCTGGGCTTATCCGGGGCTTGGTCCGGTTTTGCTGTTGAGGGTAACGAAAAGCTAAGCTCTTCCCTCCACCCGGACCACTCCAAGGGGCCTAGAATCCCATGTCACTCAATGCTCCACTCTCGGTTTGATTCCTCAACGCCGGTTGTTACCTAAAATCTATAAAAATGTACAAAATGACGTAAAACGGCCCTAAGGCCGAAAGGAGAATAAACTCACTTAAAATCACGCAAACGATATAAAATCATCACAAAAATATAATTTAATGAGGGAATAAATACGTCAATAATTGGGCGCATCAAATCACCCCACACTTAGACTTTTGCTTGTCCTCAAGCAAATCAAATTCAGAAACACACTCAAATTCATATATGACGAGACTAGTTAAATCGAAGTTCAATTTTTAACAATTCAGCTTACACTATTACACTTAGAAAATGTAACCTACACATGCAAGAACATCAACCAAACAAATCCAAGTCTCACTATTCTCTGCACACAACAAGTAGCAAACACTTATCATGCACATTGCCAACCGAGCCTACTAGACTTCCTAATTTGAACCACCGTAGCCGTGGGCGGATGACCCTAACACCGCAAGTTGTGTGCTCTGGAACAAGGAGTCGACCTAGTGCCGGCGGAGAGTACTTGGACCCGCTGGTTGTATATAACCATGAACCCAAAGTGTCCAAGTCAAATGGTGCGACGCAGTTGAGGGTGAATACCTCAAGTTACGATAAACCTAACCCTAACCCTAACAATAACGAGTAAAGACTTGAAAAGGAACAAAGAACATGTGTTCTGATTTAATAATTTCTTCAAAGAGTCTTACAATCGAGGCCAAGGGCCTTATTCCTGGGCGTCGCCGGGTTCCTTGGCTTGGTTTTGGGCGCCACCGGGTTTCGTGTCCCTCATGTCCTCCTTGTGTCCTTCTCCGAGTCTGACTTGGCTTAGTGGAGGTTCATCCTTAGGACTTAGGGAATCCAAGTCGCGCCTAATACGGGCTCTGGCATCCTCTCTGCGCCTCTGTTAGCCTCGGCTCTGGGCCCTTAGCTGGCTCAGCCATGTGTTCACTATCGGGGCCTGGCTGGGTGTCAGTATCAGCCCAGGGGTGTCTTCTGGCTTCGACACTTCAGCTTTCATCCATTCTTGGTGTGGCACCGGCATCAGTGCTCGGCTCGGTACTGGCATCGGCCCGGGGCCGGATCGGCATCAGCCCGACATCAGTGTTGGGGGCCGGATCGGCATCAGTGATGCTACAGTTTTAGCGGTATCAAATAACTAATCTACCAAGGTAGACTAGTTCGTATTCTACTCGAGGTCTCTTCTTCTTGTCTACTCAAATATGTTGGCAAATTACTCAAGTTTAAACAAGTTGTGCGTGGTGTGAGTTCCACGACTTCTAATCTAATAAACAAAGGAAAATAAAAGATAGAAAGATTAACAGGTTGACTAACAGGAAGATAGACGAGCTTAGATTTCGAATCCCCCTTTAGATCACCAAAGCAACAGCAATCACAAGACCAACGGTTTTCAATTCTAATTCAATCAATTTCTAAACACAACCATAAATCCTTACCCATAGGTTTAAGACTGGCGAACGTTCGCTCTATCCGATCTAACTACCAAGATTAACTAGCCGCCCGGGTACGGTCGCCTCTCGCAACGACTTAATTAACTGGTGCAATTACTAACGATTTATGAGTTACTCTTGCAGTGGATTAACCCTAATCGGTTCCTACGAAAGGCACACTCCAATTATAAGGTTAACTGGTTGAATTGATGTTTTAAAGAGAGGCGAGCGTTCGCTTCTATCCTCAGCTTAACAAGAATCTAAACTAGGTGATCAAGGAAGACAAGTTTATGCGCCAAAGCAGGGAAGCTGTCTGGCGACTAACCCTAGCTTGCATAAACCTAATCTAGGCGACCAACCAGAAGAGAAACATAAACAATGACGAACAAAACAACCATGCAAAGAGAAACTGATTGAACTTCGAATCTAATTACCGTCGATCCGTGACCGCTTTAAAGCCCTGGGTCACTTAGGGTTCATCTAATCTAAGCTCTACAAGTTCAGCTACTCATAATGATAACAGAAGAATCAAAGGGCAACAAAGAAGATCATCATACAGAGGAAGAACAGATAAGAACAAAAAAACCTAATTCTGACGACTCCGGCGAAGCTTCGATCTCCTGGATCTTCAACTTTAAGCTCCGTGCTCTCCGAGGTGGAAGGATGGCGTCACGATCTCTCCACGGATCTTCGAACTCTCTAAACTCTATCTATCGACCTAAGGTCGTGGCTAATCAGCCAAAATTCGTGTGTATCTAATCTGGCTTCATAAAGTCTATATATAACCCTATAAACCCTTTACAAGTTGAAAAAGGCTGAAAATTAGGGTTTCTGCCCGGATTTTCAAAGGAATTTTCGGCGAAAACATCACCAGATTTTCGCCGAAAATGTTAGTTAAAAACGAGCTCCAACTTGTTTCGATGATTCCCGCTCCGTTTGAACTCCGATTTGGTCCCCGTTTGAAGCGCTGGACTCGTGAGAGAGTCCTCTATAATGTGGTAACCTGGAGGCTCATCATAAAATCTCACAAAAAGGGTAAAAGTAGCCAATAAATGGACAATGTATGCACTAGAGCCTAGAATTACATAAACACATTTTCACCAAATATTCATCAGAATGGCATCAAAAGGGCATGAAATGTTGCTTAAATGGGGATGAAAATCACGTCAAATCGAGTGTCATCAATACCCCACACTTAAGCTTTTGCTTGTCCTCAAGCAAACTAAACTAGAACATACTCAAATTCACAAATGACACGAGATTAAACTGAGATTCAATTCTAACAATTTGGTTTAGACTGTTCCACGTAGAAAGAGTGACCTACACATGCAAGAACATCAACCAAATAAATTTTCGATCTCACTAATCTCTGCACACTTCAAGTAGTAGTTTTAACAAAACACGTTTCTTGGGAAAACAATTAATCATAATTAATCGACTACGATAACACCAATTCTAATCAAAAAGACTTTAAGCTCTAGCCATGATGTGGATGCGGAGGTATGAAAAGTGACGTGGCTATCGACTCGACTTCATCCGTTTCTAGATCTGTATGTTACATGTTCTAGCTAGGACCGATTTAAACAACAATTTCTTTCAAGATTCAAACTTTCTCCATTGATTTATTGCATACTAGTGCTCGATACCGAACACTTCGCTTAGGTGTCGGACCTGCCTAGCTCACAATATTTGTGCCTACGCTAGTGCTCAACCCGAACACTTAACTTAGGTGTCGGGCTTGTCTAGCTTTATTTTCAGCACTTTAAAGAACTTTACATTGATTTGCACAACTTAATTACTTGATTTCACCATTTAGTCACATAATCCTAGCTAGTTATAACTTTTTACACAAGATTTTGAATTGGATTTCCGTCTAATCTCAAACCACAATCACACGTGATCAAATATGGAGTGAAAAACATGAAAGAAGCTAGCATTTATCATCTTAGAACGATGTTATCGAGCAACAAACCAATTAATTCAATTAATTCAAGTTTCAACTACAGAAGTGATTTATGATCTGTTCTGACCTAGACTCATTTAATATCAGTGCCAACACGTTGGTTACAGGTTCTAAGTGGAACAGTCTAGACGTCATTGTTTAAAATTGAAGTCAATTTAACATCAAAAGTCAAGAATTGAGCAATTCTATGCTAGAGAATTTTCAAATTTGAACCACAGAATCATAGATAGCAAGCAAGATCATGCATAATCCTAGACTCCTACCCCACACTTAAACGGTTCTGTGTCCTCACAGAACTAATCTAGAGTAGAGAGATACGAAGAACCTGGAAGGTGATGGTCGGTGTAGCGGATGAGCACGGAGAGTCCGGAGTGGAGCGGAGTAGCTACTCAAGTTCCTAAAAAAACAAAAACAACAAAAAGATCAAAAGGATACCGGGACAAGTGCCCCGGATCCACACATAATAAAAGTCGAACAAAGACGGTTAGGGGAATTTTAAAAATATTTTGACTCTTTTTTGCAAATTCACGGCACCGCATTCCTAGAGAAGTCTAGAATATCTAAGTTCAATCAGATCAGCAAATATCACACCGAAACAGTAGGCACGCAAAACAAGGTAGACCGGTATTAAACTCGTCGAAATTCATTAATCAGCATGTCAAAAGATTCGAAATTGAAAACCCAACAACTAACCTTTTAGACACGACTCAAGAAAATGGACGGAAAGCGACGAAGTTGGCCAAAAACGTGAAAAACTTGTTTCGGGGATAACCAGAGCTACAGAGCTCCGATTTGGACGATCAAGTATGCGTTGGAATCGGACAGAAAAAAGGAAACTGATTTTCAAAACAACAAAAGTTTTCAGCGAAAACTTTAGAAGTTTTCACCGAAAACATCTTCGAAAATTGGCAAAAATAATGGAAAAGCCACTATTTGATTTTTGCAAGTGTTTTCGGCAAGTAATTTTAATTCTCGCCGAAACCCATTTTAAAACACTTTTTTTTTCAAAACCCAACCGAAAACAAATCAAAACGAAAGGAAATTAAACTAACACTTTGGCTCCCCCGAACCTGATTCGAACGACGACAAAGACTGACTCAAAAATTCAAAAACGGACTCCAGCCGTGGGTTGCCTCCCACGAAGCGCTCTTGCTTAACGTCCTTGAGCCGGACGATACCTGGACGGCGATCATGAGACATCCCAACTCAGGATTTCTCTTAGGCCCGAGTCGGAGTTCATGAAATATGGCCTTGGGGATCCTCCGGCAAGTGTGAACTTCTTCCCGTGTGCGTGAATTAGCTTGGTTCGTCCATCGGGAAGGTGTCCAGAAATTTCGAATGGCCCGACCAGTTCTTTCGAAGAAGTTTCCTTCAGAGGATTATTCTTCCCCGGTGGCTCGGTAGACGGGGGCTGAGCGATCGGCTTCCAAACCGCATTCGTCTTCTCTTTATTCTCCTTCTTTATCTCGCCAGGATCTTTACTGTTTGGCGATTCATGAGGGGATGCCGTCGGATCCTCCTTCTTTCTCGGCTTTTGTGCCGGAAGCTCATTCTTCAAATTAGGAACTTGTCCGACACCTCGCAAGCAAATTTCTAAAGAAACTCCAGATTTTTCATTAGAAATAGAGTTGACCGAAGCCAACTCCACAGCTTCAACAGATAAACAATGCATCTCTTCTTTGACTGGGACTTGGATATTGTCCTTGAGGCGGAATGTCATGGTGTCCTTGCCGACCCTTAATGTCAAAGAGCCATTCGGGACATGAATGGTAATGCCGGCTGTCGCCATAAACGGTCGGCCTAGGAGAAGAGTGACATCTTCCCCTCGGGTATCCATAGCAACAAAATCAGCCAGAATAGTAAAAGGACCACAACTGACAGCCACGTTTTCTATTATTCCCCAAGGTAGTTTAACAGATCTGTCGACAAACACTAAATGCATGCTAATTGGTTTCAACTCTCCTAGGTTCAATTTCTCAAACAGGCAAGTAGGCATAACATTAATAGAAGCACCTAGATCAATTACACTACGATCAATCTTCACATCATTAATAGTGCAAGGCAAAGTAAAAACACCGGGATCTTGACACTTAGTTGGGGGAGGTGTGGGTGTCGCCTGGCTCTGGATGGTGGAGCATTCTTCCTCAAGGGAGACGGAAGACAACTCTTCCTTCTTCTTGTTCTTCGCAGGATCCTTTGCGATTTTGTCAGCCTCCGATATCACCTGGATAGCATCAGTAACTGGTGTCTTGATATCTGTATTCTTCAAGTATCCATGCCACTTTCTGTACGGGTATCATGATCTTTCTCCTTTGATTGTGCGGCCTTAGGAAACAGAATCCGAGGTTGATATGGAGGGAGAGGTGGCGCAGGTGCTATCTTTGTCAGGGAAGGCGGGGCAATCACCTCCTCTTCTTCTTCTCTATCCTCCTCCTCGATCGCTGGCTTGTCAATGGCTATAACATCAGGAATTATGGCCGGTTCAGGAGCTACAGTATCAGCTGATTGCTTGTCGCTTATTGTGGAGACGACCTTGACGTGCTCCTTCCTAATGGTAGAGTCGACTTGAACCGATGATTGATTAAGGAGGGGGCTACTAGTTAGCAAGTTAAACATGTTATTAATCATGCTCTCCATTCGTTGACCTCGAGCTTCATGTTCTTGATTTATGACGGCTTGAAGCTTGAATTTCTCCTCATAGTTATCGAGCCTTGCCATTATCAGGTTCAGCTTCTTGTCTACCTCGATATCCCTTGTGTTCCTGATGTAGATCTCTGAGGTTGATCTTGATAACTATCGCTCAAATACTGATTCTGACTCTGGTTGAATTCGAAACTGTAAGGAGGACGCTCTTGGAAGCTTCCTTGTTGTTGAGGAGGTTGTCTGAACTGACGATAGTCGGGGTAGCCCTGTTGACTGTTGGTGAATCCTTCATCAATAAAGTTCACTTCCTCTTTAGTCCAGTTATTTGCTGTACCGAAGATCTTCTTCATTTCTTTCTGCACTTCGCTCTTGATCTGATCTTCACGGCTTGGTTGGCTCTTAGCTGCTCCAAATTGTCTCTCCCAGCTTCTAGACTTAGATGCGCACTTTGCAAAGTGAAGAAGAGCAGCTTCTGGAGTGAGTGCGGTGTAGTCTCCATCAACTAAGGAGTTAACCCATTCAGATGACTCTTCGTTCATACCCCAAGCAAAGATCTCAGCTAGTTGCCTCTGAGTGAAGCCATGATGAGGGCAATCGTGGAGGAGTTCCTGGAATTCGTTCCAAGCATCATGTAAACTCACTCCTTCTCTCTGTCTGAACCTTGAGATGCTTTTCCTATAAGCAGTTGTTCTGGAAGGAGGGAAGTATTCCTCTACGAATTCCTGAGCAAGAGTCTCCCAGTCAGTGTAGTAGCCAGGTGGTTTGCCAGTGAGCCACCTCTTAGCTGCACCTTTCAGAGAGAACAGGAAAGCTCTCAAGCAAAGAGTGTTCTTGTCGAGATTCCTGTTCTTGAAAGTGCTGCAGAGATCAAGGAAATCCGCCAGATGCGTGCACGGATTGTCTAATGGCCTGCCTTCAAATTGTAAATCCCTAGAGATCATTTCAAGGAAGGGGATCTTGATCTCATAGTCAGGACCGTCTTCATTGCGCGGCACAAAGATGGAAGAACGAACACTAGTAGCACTTGGCTTATTGTAATCCGCAAGACTCTTTTGAGCAGCCATTGCGGTAGGGGAAGGTGGATCGGAAGTGATTTGCTTCTGAATTTTCTTAACCTGCACGAGACAAAAACAAACACAACCGGTGCAAAATCGAAATGTGATCGAAAATGAAAGATGGAAAATAGAAGAATAAAATGCCAACTATTCTTTCAAACAATATAGAAGAGTCCCCGGCAACGGCGCCAATTTGATGCTACAGTTTTAGCGGTATCAAATAACTAATCTACCAAGGTAGACTAGATCGTATTCTACTCGAGGTCTCTTCTTCTTGTCTACTCAAATATGTTGGCAAATTACTCAAGTTTAAACAAGTTGTGCGTGGTGTGAGTTCCACGACTTCTAATCTAATAAACAAAGGAAAATAAAAGAAAGAAAGATTAAAAGGTTGACTAACAGGAAGATAGACGAGCTTAGATTTCGAATCCCCCTTTAGATCACCAAAGCAACAACAATCACAAGACCAACGGTTTTCAATTCTAATTCAATCAATTTCTAAACACCATCATAACTCCTTACCCTTAGGTTTAAGACTGGCGAACGTTCACTCTATCCGATCTAACTACCAAGATTAACTAGCCGCCCGGGTACGGTCGCCTCTCGCAACGACTTAATTAACTGGTGCAATTACTAACGATTTATGAGTTACTCTTGCAGTGGATTAACCCTAATCGGTTCCTACGAAAGGCACACTCCAATTATAAGGTTAACTGGTTGAATTGATGTTTTAAAGAGAGGCGAGCGTTCGCTTCTATCCTCAGCTTAACAAGAATCTAAACTAGGTGATCAAGGAAGACAAGTTTAGCAGGGAAGCTGTCTGGCGACTAACCCTAGCTTGCATAAACCTAATCTAGGCGACCAACCAGAAGAGAAACATAAACAATGACGAACAAAACAACCATGCAAAGAGAAACTGATTGAACTTTGAATCTAATTACCGCTGATCCGTGACCGCTTTAAAGCCCTGGGTCACTTAGGGTTCATCTAATCTAAGCTCTACAAGTTCAGCTACTCATAATGATAACAGAAGAATCAAAGGGCAACAAAGAAGATCATCATACAGAGGAAGAACAGATAAGAACTGAAAAACCTAATTCTGACGACTCCGGCGAAGCTTCGATCTCCTGGATCATCAACTTTAAGCTCCGAGCTCTCCGAGGTGGAAGGATGGCGTCACGATCTCTCCACGGATCTTCGAACTCTCTAAACTCTATCTATCGACCCTAAGGTCGTGGCTAATCAGCCAAAATTCGTGTGTATCTAATCTGGCTTCAAAAAGTCTATATATAACCCTATAAACCCTTTACAAGTTGGAAAAGGCTGAAAATTAGGGTTTCTGTCCGGATTTTCAAAGGAATTTTCGGCGAAAACATCACCAGATTTTTGCCGAAAATGTTAGTTAAAAACGAGCTCCAACATGTTTCGATGATTTCCGCTCCGTTTGAACTCTGATTTGGTCCCGTTTGAAGCGCTGGACTCGTGAGAGAGTCCTCTATAATGTGAGGCTCAACATAAAATCTCACAAAAAGGGTAAAAATAGCCAATAAATGGACAATGTATGCACTAGGAGCCTAGAATTACATAATAAACACATTTTCACCAAACATTCATCAGAATGGCATCAAAGGGGCATGAAATGTTGCTTAAATCGGGATGAAAATCACGTCAAATCGAGTGTCATCAATCAGCATCAGGGCTTGATGCGGGAGATCCGAGCTTTACACTCCAATAGGGATGGGCCTTCTCACGAACCTCCCCCTGGTTCCATGGCGCCCTCGCTTGCTCCTATGATTCTTGTGAGGATATGGAGTTTATGCCCAAGGGGTCATGGCGGCGGCGACCTTTGTGAGGTCAATTCATCCCCCTCTTCTTGTAGAGGATTCTTCCTCGAATCTGTGTAGATATAAACACCACATGAACGGAGCAAGTTAGTAATATAACTTTTGGCACCAATCTAATCAAAATAATTGAAAACATAATAGTAGGGCAGGATTTGTGGTGGAATAGTGAGCTCATATCCTCTTCCATTGGTGGCTTGTAGGGATTCAACTCCTTGCTTGGTGCCTTCTGGATGAGGTCGTCCTTAGGTTCCTGAAATATGACAAAATACTAGACAAAGAACGGTTAAGGTTAGGGCTTTCCCTATTAAGGGTCACCATCATCGAATGCTTCACAACTAGGGTCGGTCTACTTTCGTGTGAGCTCACTACTTGGTTTTCTCTCCACTCAGCCTCACTTTTTTGAGCTCTTTGACCTCGTGGGTCTTGAAATTCTGATTTTACACTAGTGGGCTCACTCTTTCTTCTCTCATCTTTTGTTTCTTGAGCCCAGTCTCTATTTTCTCTCGGCTCGCCTTCCTATCTAATTGATCTTGTAGGAGCTCTGTCGGGGTTAGGGGTTTGAGCCTGTACACCTTATCTCCATGGGTTAGGAGGTACTTGTTGGTTCTCCCATCGTGAATGGAATACCTATCAAACTGCCAAGGTCGTCAAAGAAGTATATCGGCAGCTTCAGTCGGTACAATATCACATAAAATATCATCGGTACCTTCCAATGCTAAAAGGCACAAGAGCTTGTCTTGTCACCTTTAATTCCCCGCACTAACTGAGCCAATGTAGCTTGAATGGCTTGGGATTCTTCTAAGTTTGAAGGCCTAAGCCTTCTGCCAATTCAATGTTGATTGCATTAGTGCAACTCCTTCCGTCGATCACCATGCTACAAATTGTATTGTTGATCACGCATCTTGTATGAAATAGGTTCTCCCTTTGCTCTCATCTCTCCTTTATTGTTTGGGCACTCAAGATTCTTCGTGAAACGGCCGAGATTTGCCTTTTGTGATCGGGCAGTGCTTCGGTGCCGGGGCACAGGCCTGGTGCTGCGCCAGGACTGGTGCCAGGTGCTGGGATGGGGCTCGTGTCGGATGCTGTGTCGGGGCGCTGGCCTAGTGCTACACCGGGGTTGGTGCTACGTGCTGGGTCGGCGCTCGTGTCGGGTGCTGCGCTGGGGCTGGTGCTCACTACATGGATCTTTCCGGCTCCTGCTGGCTTTCCTTCTCCAGCATATTTTTCTTTAACTATGGGGCTGGGCACGGTGGTATTTTTGGACAGGATGTTCGTAGTGCTCACTGTGGGCGTGGTCACTTTGTCAGCCTCGGTCAGGGTGACCGTGGTAGCCTCCTGCTCCGGGATCAATGTACGCATGTACATTGCTATGAATTGCTCCAAGCCCCCAAGGGCGGCTTCCTCTCTGTGACATCCTAGGAAAATCCCACATCATCAAAGCACGGGGGAGATCTATGGGATATGTGGATTAGTTCAACCTTAACTGACATGACGCGTTTTGGGGCGTAGTAGTCGGGGTTTGATCTTGAGAGGAGGAGGTCATGGGTTCGAATCCCACCAATGCCCAAAAACAAATTCGTGAGGGCTGGGCCCAAAGCGAAAAATATCTTGTTGGAAAAGGTTGGGATGTTACACTCTCCTTTTTCTGATCCCGTGTCCATCTTGACTTCAGCCGATTCTCCTTCATTGTCCGTCATTGCCTCTCCTTCTCTGAGCATCATAGCTCTCTGATTTGGGCAAGGTCTGGCGACGTGTCCGCTCCCTTGGCATTTAAAGCATACAATGGCACTAGGTTGTGGATTAGCATTTTGAACAGTAGGAGTAGTAGGACTAGGGTTTACCCGTGGTGGCGGTCCTCGTGTGTTAGGGTCGGGGCGCGGTCCGGTACTCCTGTTAGCTCCGGGCCTCCATGGCGTGTTTCCAGCACTAGAGGCTCCTCTACAAGGGCTGGCAGTAGACGTGGCTATGGGTTTCTTCCCGAAACCATTCTTCAACTCCCTTTCCACGCGGATGGCTAGGGCCACTAGGTCATCATAATCAACATAGTTGATCATGTTGACTTGGTGTAATATCTCCCTTTGCAACCCGTTTGTGAACCTGGCTGCTCATGCTTCTTCATCCTCCTTTAGAGCAAGCCTAGTCACCAATATCTTGATCTCCTTATGGTACTCTTCTACCACCATGTTACCTTGCTGAAAGGTTTGAAGCTTGGTATACAAGTCTCGTCTATAGGCAGCCGGTATGAACCTTCTTCTCTTCTTCATCCTCAGCTCCCTCCATGTCCTTGAGCCAGGCAATACCTGGGTACGGATTAGAGGGGTGGCGTGATGACATGCATGTCAACTTGGGCAATGGCGAGACCTTGGTGGTACTTCTTAAGGCGATGGCCGTTCACCGTGAATGGTACTTGATCGGCGCCTTTAATTTCCATAGCTCCAAGTGGTGTCTGTTTAACCACCGTGAATGGACCGGACCACCGAGACTTCAGATTTCTAGGGAAGAGCTTCAAGCATGAGTTATAGAGTACGACATCATCACCAAGATAGAATTGCTTGTGTTCTGTCAGGTGGGAGTTGTGAATACGCTTGGTCCGTTCTTTGTAAAGCTTCAAGCTTTCATAAGCATGGAGGCGATGTTCTTCGAGCTCATTAATCTGCATAAGTCTTTCATCTCTTGCAGTCTCATGGCGCATGTTTAGATCTTTAATAGCCCAAAACGCCTTGTGCTCAAGCTCAACTGGTAGATGACATGCCTTCCCATAAACCAATCGTTACGGCGTGGTGCCGATAGGAGTCTTGAACGCAGTTTGGTACGCCCATAAGGCCTTATTGAGTTTAGATGACCAGTCCTTGCGAGACCGGCCAACTGTTCTATCAAGAATCCTCTTAACCTCACGGTTTTTCACTTCTGCTTGACCGTTTTCCTGAGGGTGGTAAGCGGTGGACATTCTATGGGTGACACCGAAACGTTTGCACACCCGATCGAAGTGTCCATGGATGTGGGTACCCTTATCGCTAATGATGAAACGTGGTGCACCAAAACGCGAGAATAGGCATTGGAGAAACTTCCCCACCACTCTCGAATTGTTCGTAGGTAAGGCTTGCGCCTCTGGCCACTTAGATATTAAATCAACGATGACAAGAATGTACTTATTGCCGTTGGAGGGTGTGAAAGGTCCCATGAAATCAAACCCCCAAACATCAAATATTTCAAAAATCAAAGATATATTTTGGGGCATCTCATGAAGGCTAGAGATGTTACCTGATCTTTGGCACGCGTCGCAATGGAGGACGAAGACGTCGCAGTGAATGAATAAGGATGACCAAAAGAATCCAGCCTCGAGCACCTTTCGCACGGTTCGGTTGCCATCGAAGTGTCTACAGAATTGGCCTTGATGGCAACGACACATGATTTCGACAGCCTCGCCGTAGGAGACGTATCTTCGGATCATCCTGTCAGCTCCCATTCGGTCCAAGAATTGTTCATCCCAGAAGTAGGATTTGGCCTCCTTGGTTAGCTTCTTGAGTGCATTGTAGCCACTTCTAATGTGTAAACCATGACTAATTTTTCACAATTCATATAAACCGTGACAAATTAGTCACTAACAAAGCGTGAAAAATGTTCAATTTTCTTGTAGTGTTAGTCTAGGTGATCAGAACAGAAAAGAAACAGATTTTAAGAATAAATTAAACATGAATAAGAGAAAGTCTGAATTGAAATCTAAATACCGCTGATCCGTGACTACTTTAAAGCTCGGGTCACTTAGGGTTCATCTAATCTAAGCTTGACAAGTTTAGCTACTCATATTCAATACAAAAGAATCAAAGACTACAGTAGAATTCATCTTAGAGAGGAAGAACAAAGAAGATTTGAAAAACCTGATTTCGATGATTCCTTGAAGCTTCGATCCTCGAGAAATCTTCAATTCCTAGCTCCGAGCGTCTTACGGGATGAAAAGATTATGAACAAATCTCTCGAAGAACTCCAGAATATGCTCTAACCTCTCTCCTATGTGTGGGAAAGTCTAGAAAAACGAGAATATCTCCAAGGAGGGATAGAGTAGCTCCTTACATAGGCTGAAATCCGAAATCAACATTGAGTATGGAAAGCCTGAACTTTTCGCTGAAAACATTGAAGTTTTCGGCTAAAACTTCTTTAGAATAATTTTGATATTCCTCACGCCGAAAATTTGCACTTTTCTCTTCACAAACTTTTCGTCGAATACTTTGAACTTTTTTGGCGAAAAGTTCTTCATAATTAATTAGAGGAATGCTGTGCCAAATCCCCATTAATTTCTTCAGCAACTTTTCGGCGAAGACTTTGAAGTTTTCACCGAAAACTTCTGCTCTGGGAAGATGTGATTAAATTCTTGATCGCTTGACTTCTCCGATGATCTCGAACACTCCCGACGGCTACTTATTCGTTGGAAAAAACCCGTGTATTAACATAGACATTAGAAAACACATCAAATAGACCCGAAATGAGCCAAGGTAACTAAATCGGTGAGAAATAGAGTAAATGAACTGAAATCCATTAAACTACCCCTAAAACGTGTTTCAGACAATGGAATGTCGCTTAATTGGGGCTGATAATCACGATAACTCTAGTACAATCAATTGAGGATGATCCTAGGACGTTTGATGAGGTTATACAGTCTCAAGATGTTGCCTTTTGGAAGGAAGCCATCAATGATGAGATGGATTTCATTATGAGGAATAACACTTGGGTGTTGTCGGACTTGCCACTAGGTTGCAAAACTTTAGGGTGCAAATGGATCTTCAAAATAAAGATTAATGTTGATGGAACTATCGACAAGTTTAAGGAATGGTTGGTTATCCAATATTTCAGACAATGTTATGGGAGTGATTACTTCAGTATCTATGCACCTGTTACCTAGATCTCCACTATTGGGTTGCTAATAACATTATTAGATATTCATAACTAAGTGATTCATCAAACAGATGTTAAGATAGTGTTCTTAAATGACGACTTAGACGAGGAAGTCTATATGGTGCAACTGAAGGGATTTTTCATGCCTGTAAATGAGGATAAGATATGCAAATTGATCAAATCTTTTTAAATCCTTAAGCAAGCACCAAAACACCGACATCAGAAATTTGATGATGTTGTCTTGTCTAATGGATTTTGGTTAAACTAAGAGAATAAGTGTGTTTATACAAACTTTGATGAAACCGGTAAAGGTGTTGTCATTTTTTTGTATGTATATGACATGTAGGTCTTTCGTATTGACCAAAGATAAGTCAACAAGACTAAAGATTTTTTATCATCAAAATATTCCATGAAGAACAGGATCCCGACGTGTTTCTTGGTATAAGAATAAAATGAAATGGGACAACAATTTCGTTGAACCAATCTCATTGAATTGAGAAAGTGCTTACTAAGCTTAGTAGCATGGGTTGTCGAGAGCTTTGGACACCATTTGATCCTAGTATACAACTTGTGGCCAATTCTAGTGTGGCTATTTCACAGCTTAAGTACTCTTGTGTGTTTGGTTTCCTCATGTATGCAATGACTTGTATAAGATCATATATCATACATGCGGTGGGAAGATTGAGACGGTATACTAGTAACCCATGTACTCACATTGACATGCAAATAAATGAGTACTCAAATACCTCAAAGGAACCATGGATTATGGTTTGACTTATGGTGGAGATATCCTTCAGTGTTAATTAGAAAGGTATACAAAAGCAAGTTCGATTTCTAATATAGAAAACCATAATTCTACTATGGGATGGGTATTCTTGCTTGGTGGAGGTGCAGTCTCACCGGCCTCCAAGAACAAAACTTGCATCACTAATTCAACCATGAAATTAGAATTCATGGATTTCAAATGGTTTAGCTTTATCCATGTTAATGAAATGGTCCCACGCTAGTGGTTGATAGAGAGTCAAATACATAGGCTGAATGAGTAAGGAAACTAGTCTATGAAATTCCATTGTGGCAGAAACCAATCTCGTTGATTTCTATGTTGTGTGATAACAATGCTACATTGGTTATGGCTTATAGTCAAGTGTATAATGGTAAGTCTTGTCATTTGGGCATGGAACATAGTGTAGTTCGTGAACTGATCACTCATGTAATCATTATTGTGCAATATGCTTGACCAAACAAAATTTAGCCGATCACTTGACTAAGGGATTGACTAGAGATTTGGTATCCAAGTCGGCTATATGGATGGGACTAAAGTCCATCTAAATTCGTAAGATGTTAAGCCCAGTTCCCCTCTAATATAATGTTAGATGCTGAATTCAATGTGGAAAACATATTCTTAGGAATTGGAGCACAAAGATTTTCCTCCTGAGGTATGTGCTCAACCTACACAACATATATAAGACGATGAAGTCATAGACTTCTTAATTGATTCCTTGATAAAGTATAATTGCAAGTACACGATAAAAGGAGCAACCTATGCAAGCACGAAGTGTAGCCGCTTCAACAAACTTGAACTTGGTTTCGTGTGTGCTTGTGAAAGGATTGGCACACATGATCTCAGGATATCTTAGAGTAAATATTAAGACTCATGTGTACGTTATATTTAGTTTACTCAAGTGCGTAGACGAGTTCAATCCTTAGTGACACCCCAATATTCGAGTGTTTTTGAATGTGTAATGTTCTGGCATGAAAAAATTTCAATCATTCCATATTTTCATTGAACACTTCAGTTTTGTTTTATATGTGAGATGGTATTTTAGTGGATTCATAGACTTCACTAATACATGGGAGGAATGTTGGAAATGGGGAATACACCAATGTAGGAGAATGGTGGAAAAGTGTTTATTAAAAGTTAGAAGATGTTAAATTATCTTGGTGGTATGTATATTTGGTAAAGAAAATAGTAGGGGAAGACAGTGAGACCCGTTATTCTATTTGGGGGAAATCAGAATTTCTAATAAAAGTAGAAAATGTAAGAATATACATTATGGAGACAATAAAAAACTCTAGGTATCTTAAATACAAAAACCCATCTCGATTAGACAGTAAACAAACAAGGATATATCTCAGAATACAGAGTTTCCAAGAAATACATCTGGATTTCCCCTATACCAAACGACCGCAACATAGCTCGATGATCACTAAGACCTAGCTAGCATCAGCTGATCAACTTAAGCTCATACTAGTGTAGTAGAAAGTTATGTTGATGGTAGGTGTTTAACATTAAATTTTGCTAATCTCATAAGAGAGTCACTAACTGTGGACTTGGAAGTGAGTTGTGGCTGGTAAACTGACGATTGACGGGCAGTTTTGGGCGATTTATCCTTGACTAGACTGAATAGATTCTTCCTTTTGAAGACACATATTCGACATTATGACAAGTTTCCCCTGAATCCCTTAGCCTTGGAAATTCGAGCTTGGTAATTACATTCCACCTTGATGCCAAACATCACTACCCTTCACCTCTTAGTCCATGTTAGTACCGGTGTATTCCTTCATGACATCAATGGTTAGAATGACATCATGAAAATCATAACATGAAATCAAATGCAAAAGACAACGTAAGAAATCAGAGCCAACCAAAATCACCATTTCTCCTTAAGGAACATTATTCCCATCACGGTACCCAAGTTTGCGGAATCATTCCTCCTAGGATAGAACGGATTTACCTCAATAGATCTGGGTTGAGCTATAGATCTGAGTTTTGAGAGGTTTGAGTTGTAGATCTGGGTTTTTATAGGGTTGAGTTGTAGGAAGGAGGAGGAGGAACTGACGATGGAGGAATGACAAGGAGGAGCTGAGGACGAACTGATCTAAGCTGAGGATGAAGGAGCTGACCTGAGGACGAAGGAGATGAGGAGGAGGAGGAGGGGGGAAGAGTTGAGAGGTTTGAGAGAGTTGAGAGGTTTGAGAGGGTTGAGAGAGTTGAGAGAAAGTTGAGAGAGATGAAAACTGAAGTTTGTCATCGTCCAGGGGGCTTAAATAGGTTCGTGTTTTAGCGTCAGTCTAGAGTAGACGCTAAAACGTGCGTCAATTTACTGTCGCTTGTGACCTACGCTAAATTGTTTCGCATTACCGACGCTAAAAGTGGTTTTGGTTAAGTGCTTCGTTTCTGACCCAAAACCGGATTTAGCGTAAATTTTTTATAGCATTTGGCATTAGTCAACATTCGAATCACGCTAAATCACGGTCAAACGCGAGTCAACAGTTTAGCATCGGTCATTTCACCGACCGACGCTAAACTATTTTGCTATAAGTGACACTAAGTCCTCCTTTTTATGTAGTGTATCCATACGTAGAATTGTTTTATGGTTGAGGTACAAATCAAAGAAACTCGTCACACGCCAAGTGTATTTGCCTTGGTATTACTTATTGTCCTTATCTAGGAACAATAAGGTTTTCAAGTATACCTGATGACACTCGATTTGACGTGATTATCAGCCTCATTTAAGCGACATTTCCTTGCTTAAGACATGGTTTTTAGGGTAGAATAACGAATAGTCAATCGATTGCCCTATCTCGTGCCATTTGTGTTACCTTGGCCCGTTTCGGGTCTATTTGATGGTTTTCTAGTGTTTTTATGTTAGAATAGGTTTTTGCCGTCAAATAAAGTAGCCAAGGATGTTTCTAAAGCGTTGGAACCTCAAGGAATTGCACTGGAATCGATCCAAGGAGCCAATGAAGTCGAAACAATTCCTGCCCCGGTTTACAAAGGAGTTTTCGCCAAAAATACCTCAGCATTTTCGGCGAAAATATCAGTACAAATCGACTGATGCTCATGAACAGAAGTTTTCGGCGAAAACCCTAAGTTTTCGACCGAAAACTATTGGACCGGAATTTACAGAAGAAATCAACCGGCGTGCTCCCCATTTACACCAAGATTTTTGGCGAAAATATCAGGCAAAATCCAGCTGAATTAGGGTTAAGTATAAATACTTAACCGACGACCCAAAATCAGATATACTTTTCATACCTCATAATACATCATAATTACCGAACTTCAGAATTCTCTCCAGTTCTGAAGCAGAGAGTTTAGAGTTCGAAGAGCCGGAAAGAGATTGTGACGCCATCCCTTCCATCTCGAGGACTCGGAGCTAGGATTGCAGTCAACCGGAAGATCGAAGTTCTGCCGGAGTCGTCTTAATTAGGTTTTTTCAGATACTTTTCTGTTCTTCCTTTGTATGATGAACTCTTTCTTTGTCTTTGATTCTTTTGTGATGAATATGTGTAGCTAAACTCTTAGAGCTTAGACTAGATGAACCCTAAGTGACCCAGGGCTTTAAAGCGGTCACGGATCGGCGGTGATTAGATTCGAAGTTCAATCAGTTTCTCTTTCATGTTTGATTTGTTCTTCATTGTTCATGTTTCTTGTCTGGACTGATCACCTAGATTAGATTCTTGTTAAGCTAAGGATAGAAGCGAACGCTCGCCTTACTTTAGAACATCAAATTGAACAATTAACCTTATAATTGGAGCGAGCCTTTCGTAGGAACCGGTTAGGGTTAATCCACTGCAAGAGTAACTCATAAATCGTTAGTAATTCAACCAGTTAAGTTAAGTCGTTGCGAGAGGCGATCGTACCCGGGCGACTAATTAATCTTGGTAGCTAGAACGGATAGAGCGAACGTTCGCCGGTCTTAAACCTAAGGGTAAGGAGTTATGGTGGTGTCTACAGTTCGAAGGCAGGCCCTAGACAATCCGTGCACTCATCTTGCGGATTTCCTTGATCTTTGCAGCACTTTTAAGAACGGAAACCTCGACAAGAATACTCTTTGTTTGAGAGCTTTCCCATTCTCTCTGAAAGGCACTGCTAAGAGGTGGCTTACTGGCAAACCACCTGGATATTACACTGATTGGGATACTCTGGCTCAGGACTTCGTTGAAGAATACTTCCCTCCTACCAGAACAACAACCATCAAGGACAGCATTGCCAAGTTCTCCCAGAAAGAAGGAGAAAGCTTATACGATACTTGGAATTGATTCCAAGAACTTCTCTACAACTGCCCTCATCATGGATTCGAGCAGAGGCAGTTAGCTGAAATCTTTGCTCGAGGTCTTCGAGAAGAATCTGCCAAGTGGGTCAATTCTCTAGCTGAAGGGGATTGCACTACACTTACACCTGAAGCTGCTCTTCTTCACTTCGCAAACTGTGCTTCCAAGTCAAGGAACTGGGAACGACAATCTGAAGGATCAAGGAGCAAGCTCGATCTTGAAGCAACTATCAAGGCAGAAGTAGAGAAGCATTTGAAGAAGTCTACCACACCAGTCAAACCGCTGGCAGCTTCTGTCTATGTTGCCGATTGTGAATGGTGTGGAGCTTGTGCGCATAACGAAGGTCGTTGCCAGAATTTTGGTAAGACAGAAGTCTGGTCCGCTGATGACACTCGATTTGACTGATTATCAGCCTCATTTAAGCGACATTTCTTTGCTTAAGACATGGTTTTTAGGGTAGAATGACGAATATTCAATCAATTGCCCTATCTCGTGCCATTTGTGTTACCTTGGCCCTTTTCGGGTCTATTTGATGGTTTTCTAGTGTTTTTGCGTAAGCACAGGTTTTTGCCGTCAAATAAAGTAGCCATGGACGTGTCTAAGGCATAGGAACATCGATGAACTGAACCGAATCGATCAAAGGAACCAATCAAAGTCCAACCAAAATCCTGCCCGATTACAAAGACACTTTCGCCGAAAATGTCCTATGGATTTCGGCGAAAATATTAGTGCATTCAGACTGGTGCCAAGACAAAGGAGATTTCGCCGAAACTAAGTATATGTTTTCGGCGAAAACATTAGTGCAAACCGGCTGATGTCAAGTGAAGAAAGTTTTCGCCGAAAAGGATGAACAGAAGGATCAGTCGGCGGACGTCCATTCACACAAGAGTTTTCGCCGAAACCACCCCTATGGTTTCGGCGAAAATACCATCTCAGCCCGGCCCAACTAGGGTTAAGTATTTATACTTAACCCGGCGGCCAATATAGAAGATACAATTCATAATTCGAAAAACACAACTTTTCGAGATCAGTTTTTTCTCTGAAGTTCTGGAGCGAAGAGTTGGAGTTCAAAGAGCCGGATAGAGATCGTGACGCCATCCCTTCCATCTCGGAGAACCGGAGCTAGGAGTGTAACTCACCGAAGATCGGAGTCTGTCAGAGTCGTCCGAATTAGGTTTTTCAGATCCTTTTCTGTTCTTCCTTTGAATGATGAACTCTTTCTTTGTCTTTGTTTCTTTTGTAATGATCATGAGTAGCTAAACTCGTCAGAGCTTAGACTAGATGAACCCTAAGTGACCCAGGGCTTTAAAGCGGTCACGGATCGGCGGTGATTAGATTCGAAATTCAATCAGTTCTTTTTCATGTTTGATTCGTTCTTCATTGTTCATGTTTCTTGTCTGGATTGATCACCTAGATTAGATTCTTGTTAAGCTAAGGATAGAAGCGAACGCTCGCCTTACTTTAGAACATCGAATTGAACAATTAACCTTATAATTGGAGTGTGCCTTCCGTAGGAACCGGTTAGGGTTAATCCACTGCAAGAGTAACTCATTAATCACTAGTAATTACGCCAGTTAGCTAAGTCGTTGCGAGAGGCGACCGTACCCGGGCGGCTAGTTAATCTTGGTAGTTAGAACGGATAGAGCGAACGTTCGCCGGTCTTAAACCTAAGGGTAAGGAGTTATGGTGGTGTCTTAGTAATTGATTGAATAAGAATCGAAATCCGCTGATCTGTTGATTGCCAATGCTCTGGGGAACGAAGGGGGATTGAAAGTCTAAGTTCGTCTGTCTTTCTTGTTTCGAAACCCTAATTCTCAATCTGCTTTAGCTTAATTTGCTTTAATTTTCCTGCATTCCTTAGAATTAGAAGTCGTGGAACTCACACCACGCACAACGTGTTTTCCTTGAGTAATTTGTTAGTTCTGAAGTAGCCAATCAATTGAAGGCCCGTGGAATACGATCTATCCTAGCTCTTGAGCTTGATAGTTATTTGATAGAACCAGCTCATCACAACGACGGTTCTCATCAAATTGGCGCCGTTGCCGGGGACTTCTTTTGATTGTTGAAAGAAGATCTGGCAATTTATTTTTCTATTTTCCATCTTTCATTTTTCCATCCACTTCGATTTTACACTGGTTTTGTTTGTCTTTGTTATCTGTAGGTTTACAGGTGTATGCCTCACCGTCCTTGGACTCGCTCTCAGACCGAACAGGCTAAGATTGCAGGGAATCCAGGCAGTTCTGCTACACCTCTACGATCACAGATTCTGAAGGAAGGCAGATCCAATCCATTCATCACTCCGATCAAGATCGAGGAACCAAAGGAGAGTTCCTCATCTCCGTCTTCACCACACTCTTCATCCACTTCATACACCGAGTCACTTTCACCGCCTCCATCTCCCACCATGACCGATAGATTACCACCAAACGGCGATCAACCGCCGCCACCCCCACCTGTACAAAAGAGTCTAGCAGACTATAACAAGCCGAGCGCGACTAGCGTTCGATCTGCCATTGCCGTTCCGCGCATTGATGGAGATCCTGACTATGAGATCAAAATTCCATTCTTGACCATGATCTCTAGGGATTTACAGTTTGAATGCAGGCCCCTAGACAATCCGTGCATTCATCTTGCAGACTTCCTTGATCTCTGCAATACTTTTAAAAATGGAAACCTCGACAAAAACACTCTTTGTCTGAGAGCTTTCCCGTTCTCTTTGAAAGGCGCTGCTAAGAGGTGGCTTACTGGCAAACCACCTGGCTACTACACTAACTGGGATACTCTGGCTCAGGACTTTGTTGAAGAATACTTCCCTCCGGCCAGAACAACCGCCATCAAGGACAGCATCGCCAGATTCTCCCAGAAAGAAGGAGAAAGTTTATATGATACTTGGAATCGTTTCCAAGAACTTCTCTACACCTGCCCTCATCATGGATTCGAGCAGAGGCAGTTAGCTGAAATCTTCTCTCGAGGACTTAGAGAAGAATCTGCCAAGTGGGTCAATTCTCTAGCTGAAGGGATTGCACTACACTCACCCCTGAAGCTGCTCTTCTGCACTTCGCAAACTGTGCCTCCAAGTCAAGGAACTGGGAGCGACAATATGAAGGATCGAGGAGCAAGCTAGATTTCGAAGCAGCTATCAAGGCAGAGGTAGAGAAGCATTTGAAGAAGTCTACCACACCAATCAAGCCACCGGCAGCTTCTGTCTATGTTGCCGATTGCGAGTGGTGTGGAGCTTGCGCACATAACGGAGGCCGTTGTCAGAATTTTGGTAAAGCAGAAATCTGGTCTGCCGAAGAGGTAAATTTCATTCAACAAGCCTTCGTCAATAATCAGAACGGTTATGCTGGTTACCGTAACTTCAGACAGCAAGTTACCTATCAAGACAGACCTCCCTACAATGCTGGCGCCAATCATAACCAGAACCAGAACAACCGCCCGGCTGTTCCAGCTCAGGATCAGAAGCTTAATCATCCGCCGGCAGGTGTCTACCAGCCGCCGCATCGCAATCCAGGTATCTATGGAACTGCTCCTAGCAATCGCCAGAACCAATACTTCAATAATACCTATTCAGGACAACATCAGCAAAGAGAGAACAATGTCAGTGACCTGGATAAGAAGCTCAACCAGATTATCACCAGACTCGATGATCATGACAGTCAGTTCAAGGCTCAAGCCCTTCTCAATCAAGAACAAATAGCATCTGGACAACGGATTGAGCAAGTCGTGAACAATATCTCGAGCATGCTAACATCTGGTCGACCATTTGGCCAGCTTCCAAGCCAGACAGAGCCAAACCCGAGAAAAGAACATGCTAAAATGGTAACTGCTCGAAAACTTCCAAACTTAATTGCTGATGCTTTTTCTGTTTTACGCAGGATCGCTGAAACGCCGGAAGAAGAAGAAGAAGAGGAGCGGGAACCAGCGCCTAATGATGATCCTCCTCTTGCACCATACGTCGTGAAGCCTCCTTTTCCTAGAGCACTGTTGCCAAACGCAAGGATCGAGACTGGCATGAAGGGGAACAAGGAAGGATACCCCGACATTCGTGCTAAGAAACCCGTTTCTCCATATCCAGCTAAGTTATCTGATCCTGGTTCTTTTACTTTACCCTTGGTCATCAATGATGTTGAAATTGAACGTTGCTTAGTTGACCTAGGAGCATCTGTTAATGTCATGCCTGTGAGCTTGTTTAAAAAGTTAAACCTAGGAGAACTTGAACCACCTAGTATGCAACTTGTCTTTGCTGATAGATCGCTTAAAACCCCTAAGGGAGAAATCAAAGATGTTGTTACAAAATGTGGTCCGTTCACATTTCTAGCTGACTATGTGATTATGGATACCGGTACAGAAGATTCAACCATTCTTATATGTCGACCGTTCATGGCTACTACTGGAATGAATATTAATGTTCCTAATGGTTCTTTGACTTTAAGAATTGGTAAAGAAACAAAAACGTTCCGTCTTAAAGATGACATGAAACATGACTTTAGGAATGAAGAATCTCACTGCCTTGCTGTTGAAACTGTGGAGTTGACTCCGGTCAACTCCGTTACTAATGCTTCTTCCAGTGTCTCTAGATCAGTTGTTGCTGCAGGTATTAAGCAGGTTATAAGGAAGAAGCCAGAAGCCTCGGTTCAGAAGCCACAAAAGAAGAAGGAACTGCAAGCCTCTTCAAAACCGCCACACAAGGAGTCGGGTAGATTAAGGAGGAAGAATCACAAGGAGAAGCAAGTTCAAATGGTCTGGAGACCAAAAATTCCGCCGTCTTCACCAAGCCAGCTGCACCACCAATTCGTTCCGAGAAACCGGCGCCGGAACAAGTATGGAGGGAGAAGCCGAAAGCCTCTCCTAAGGAGGTACTAACGATCACCGATCCTGGTGATACCAAGCCGAAGACTGAAGTTAAGAAGAAGCCGATAGTCCTCATTCCTTCCATCGTCATACTCAAGAAGGATGATCTCTCTAGAGAGCTGTTTAGACCATTCAAGTTCGTTGATCATCTTCCCGACGGACGTACCAAGCTTTTGCATGCAAACGGGAAGAAATTCACGTTTACCGGAGAAGTCCCGAAGCTGTACTTCATGAACTCCGACGCGAGCGTGAAGGAGAATCTTAGTTGGGATGTCTCCTAATACTGTCCAGGTATCGTCCAGCTCAAGGACGTTAATAAAAGAGCGCTTCGTGGGAGGCAACCCACGACTAGAGTCAGTTTTGTTTTGTTTCAACCTTGGTCTTTTAGAGTCGGTTTGGGAGAGCCAAAAGTGTCAGTTTGTTTGAGTTATTATTTTTCGTGTGTAGTCTGTGTGTCATAGAGTCAGTAGCAAGTTGATTGAGGTCGTTCCGATTTTTCTGGATTTAACGGTGATTTTCTGAAGTTGGCCTGATTTGCGAAAATATTTTAAACCCGAACAGTTCAAAATTTTCGGCGAAACTACCAGTGTTTTCGGCGAAACCGATTTTCAAACTGCGAACCTGCTCCTGTTTCTCTTTTTCGGTTCGAAAATTTATGATTTCGGCGAAACCACTTCAACCAAGATTTTCGGTGAAACCAAGCTTAAATTTTCGGCGAAACCGCCAGTTCAAATCAGCCAATTCTTGTTAACCTGTAGTTTCGGCGAAACCACTGCCCTATTTTCGCCGAAACTGATTTGAAATTTCACCTAATTATCCTTTAAAATTCGGACCAACTCCTCTCTCACCTTAGCTCACTTTCGCTCATATCACCGAAACCCCCCCCCTTATCTGTTTAAAATCACCGCCGACCCTCCACTAAAACCCGCCGCTGCCACCGTCGCCGACCGCCGCCGCTCACTCCCCCTCCTCAATCCGATCCCACCAAGCCCTAGAACAACCAAATCGGAGCTTTGCAGCCCCAGTTCACCGAAAACCTAGTTTTCAACGTTTTTCACCGATTCCTCCCAACCCGTTCAGTTTTTGTTTCCATGGCTTCAAGGTAAAGTGCATAACTTTTCAATACGAATCTTTTGACATATGGATTGCTGAATTTCGTCGGGGTTGACTTTCGGTTGACTTTTCGATTTACCTCGTTTTGCGTGCCAACTGTTTCGTGTGAACTAGGATTGACTGAACTTATAGAACCGTTCTAGGATGCTTAGGGAGTTCCGTGCTTAATTACCATATCCTTTGGTCATGTGTTGCTATGCATACGATTGATTCGTTGTTTTGTTGACTTGTGAGATATATCGGTTTGCCGTTGACTTGTTGTTGATCGTTTGGCTATCATAAGTGTTTATTCTTGTTCATATTATCGTGCCGCCATTTGAAATCTCATGATACCGTTACTTTCCAAGTTGTGATAGTCTTGCCATGATTAGGGTTCAATATGACTTAATGTTGACTTTCTAAAAATGTCGGTTTGAATTTTTGAACTCTGATTGCGTTTCCCTGATTATAGCTGTTCTTAAGACATGTGCTCTATTGTCTATGATTACCGGTTACTCCGCTTTACTTACCCCACTTAGTTTCCCTCGTTTCCTTGTGAAATTGAGTTTTTCTACTAAGTGTGGGGTAGGATCTTAGTTGACTAATCTGGTTTCATTCTGGTTTTAGGAACACTTTTGAGCGCAGGACTAAGGCACGCCTTGATGGCGCCTCGAGCTCAGGAGCTGGCGCTCCCGTCACACCCGCCATTCTGGGTCCCCCACCTGCACTCCCTCGCCATGTCGGATACCATCCCACCATCGCCCGTCTTCCGGACTTCTACTTTGAGAACTTCCAGAAGATCGCGCACATCCGGGGAGCTGACGTGCGTCCTTTATCCATGGAGTCGCTCCAGGAGCATGACGAGGATTCCTACCGGAACGTGCATGACGCCTTAGCACCGGCCGGTCTCCTAGAGCTGACCACTATAGCCGCCGAGTTCCCAGACATTGCTCTCCAGGAGTTCTGGGCGACATTTGACTTGGACGAGCATAAGAAGAGACGGGGCCAGAAGGTGCTCACTTTCTTTCTTGGTGGGGTGTACAGGCAGCTCACTTACGATGAGTTTGCCGCTCATCTGGGCATCCCCTACGAGCACTATCACGATCATCACCTCGGTTGGGGCGAGGATGATGACGACGAGGCATTGCACGCCCTCTGGAGCCACATGACACGCGTGCCTGGCGATCGCCTCAGGAAGAATAACTCAGTTAAGTCCCTCTCTCACCCGCTCTATAAGTTTATTCATATGGTTTGGCGGAGGTCACTTTTATATGTCAGAGACAAGGATCGCCACCATATCCTTAAAGAGGAGCTCGTGCTTCACCGAGCCATCTGAGAGAGCTACCCTCTCCACCCCGGCTGGGTGCTAGCTCACATCTTCAGTCAGAGGACCAAGAGGAAGAAGCAACCACGCAAACTCTTGGGAGGCAACTTCATAGGACAGCTCATCCTCTCCTTCGGCATCGGCCATGAATATGGTCCTCACATTCCACGACATCCAGTTCGGACCGTTGGAGGAGACTTGGCGGTCGAGTACGACTTAGAACTCGACCTCAGTCCCCATGTAGCAGCAGATCCTCCACTCCAACCTGCGGTCGAGTCGGAGGACGACGATGATGCTGAGGAGCAGCAGCCGCAGCCGCCGCCCGAGTTTCAAGATTACATACCCTCGCCACACCATGAGGCAGGGTACATCCACCAGTCGCCTCCATACATTCCAGATCCATACCAGGCACAGCAGCCTCAGCCTCGACCGCATCCCGCGGACATTGGTGAGCTGTACGAGCGACTGCAGGAGTGGCGCATCACCGACAACGCCACTCAAGAGGCTAGGTGGACTATTATGCAACAACACATAGCGACAGCTCGGCGATTACTTCCACTTCCCCCACCCTGACACCTCTGACCAGTGATGATCAGGTGGTGTCCTTTTCCTTATCCTTTCTTTTTGTTTATTCTTTTCGGACTTCGGTCCAACTTTTTTCTGTGTGGATCCGGGGCACTTGTCCCGGTTTCCTTTTTTATGTTTTATTTGTTTTTGTTTTGTAGGCAGTTGGGAGATTCCCTTTGCTTCACTTGGGTAGATTACCTCCGCTCCGAGGACCCGTGCTCATCCCCTACACCAATCATCTCGGTCCAGGTTCTTCCATTCCAATGTGAACTCTAGAATTAGTCCTGTGAGGACACAGTCCGATTTAAGTGTGGGGTAGGATGCTAGAGAACCTTGCATGAACTTGATTGCCCTTGATTGTGTTTTGTGTGCCTCGTGATTCCATTCCAGTCTCTCTAGCATTAGAATAGCTCAGTTCTTGATTTTTGATGTTAAGTTGTTGTTCAACCTTTCATAATGATGCTTAGACTGCTTAACCTAGAACTTGAGAACCAACTTGTATGCTTTGATGCTAAATTGCCTGGTCAGAACAGAATTTTAAAATCACACTTGTAGTTTGTAGCCTTGATTGCATGAAAATGACCGAATCCGACTAGCAAACCAACTGTGAGCGTTTGATCCATTGCACGTAACTTGCAATTTAAATTCTTTCTGAGTGGTTTTCTGTTTACTTGAATGAGTTAGAATTTGCATGAGACCTACTTGAGACCACACGATGACACGAGTTCTAGAAGGATAGGGGCACCTAGATTCAGCTACTAAGCCAGATAACCTACCTTAACGATAAAATCCACTAGGTTTAGACCCTTGAGCTTGGCCTGTTCTTTCGGTTCGATAATACATTACAGCCATTTCCCATTTCTTTCATTCCCCGTTGATCCCCTGTGGTTGTAGTTCTAGATTGACCTACCGGAAGTCGGTTTGTGGTAACCTGCCTATAGCCATTAAACAGGCAGTCTTAGCTAATATGTCCAGACGTGTAAACCCCTCTAGCAACTAAAAGAAAAAAATCGGCACAAAAGAAAAAAAAAATTTCGAAAAAAGAGAAAAGAAGAAAAATCAGAAAAAGTTCAAAGTTTAGTTCAAATAAAACGTTCTTCTCCCTACAAATGGAAGAACGAAGTCGTAAGAAAAGTTGAAAAGAAAAATGTATGCAAAAGAAAAAGAATAAGTGCTAGGTTGCTTGAGGGTATCATAGGACGAGCGTTCATAATTCCACCAGTGTTTGGTTAGACGGTAGGAAGCCATAGATTAGATTCGAGGGAAGTTAGTCGAAAGCTACACCGCACCAAGCCATCATCATTCATTCCCATCATCCATCTTATTATAAACCCGAGTAGTGTAGATTTCATTACGGTCCTAGCAGGGAAGTCCTTCTTGACTAGATACTCGTGTTGTCACAGTGGTGGAGATGTGGTCGAAATACAAACCTATGACAGAATTCGGTAACAGAAAATGATCGAGAGCAGAAACATGTCCTTAAACACAGAGAGTGAGAGTTCCCATTATACTAAATATATCCTGTGTGAGGAGTCTGGTCGGTCAGGTCAAATTCGTGCATAATTGGTTGCTACTACTTGTCGTGTGCAATTTATTAGTGAGACCAGGTTGTTTGGCTGATCAGTATGCATGTTAGGTTTCTTGTTCTAGGATCTATCTGTCTAATAATTCATTGTGTTTGATTGAACTCCAATTTAATCGATCTTTTCATTTGTGAACATGAGCGTTTCTATTCAGTTGCTTGAGGACAAGCAAAAGCTTAAGTGTGGGGTATTTTGATGACACTCGATTTGACGTGATTATCAGCCTCATTTAAGCGACATTTCCTTGCTTAAGACATGGTTTTTAGGGTAGAATAACGAATAGTCAATCGATTGCCCTATCTCGTGCCATTTGTGTTACATTGGCCCGTTTCGGGTCTATTTGATGGCTTTCTAGTGTTTTTATGTTAGCACAGGTTTTTGCCGTCAAATAAAGTAGCCAAGGACGTGTCTAAAGCGTTGGAACCTCGAGGAATTGCACCGGAATCGATCCAAGGAACCAATCAAGTCGAAACAATTCCTGCCTCGGTTTACAAAGGAGTTTTCGCCGAAAATACCTCAGCATTTTCGGCGAAAATATCAGTACAAATCGACTGATGCTCATGAACAGAAGTTTTCGGCGAAAACCCTAAGTTTTCGACCGAAAACTATTGGACCAAAATTTACAGAAGAAATCAACCGGCGGGCTCCCCATTTACACCAAGATTTTCGGCAAAAATACCCTAGTATTTTTGGCGAAAATATGAGGCAAAATCCGGCTGAATTAGGGTTAAGTATAAATACTTAACCGGCGGCCCAAAATCAGATATACTTTTCATACCTCATAATACATCATAATTACCGAACTTCAGAATTCTCTCAAGTTCTGAAGCAGAGAGTTTAGAGTTCGAATATCCGGAAAGAGATCGTGACGCCATCCCTTCCATCTCGAGGACTCGGAGCTAGGATTGCAGTCAACCGGAAGATCGAAGTTCTGCCGGAGTCGTCTTAATAAGGTTTTTTAGATACTTTTCTGTTCTTCCTTTGTATGATGAACTCTTTCTTTGCATTTGATTCTTTTGTGATGAATATGTGTAGCTAAACTCTTAGAGCTTAGACTAGATGAACCCTAAGTGACCAGGGCTTTAAAGCGGTCATGGATCGGCGGTGATTAGATTCGAAGTTCAATCAGTTTCTCTTTCATGTTTGATTTGTTCTTCATTGTTCATGTTTCTTGTCTGGACTGATCACCTAGATTAGATTCTTGTTAAGCTAAGGATAGAAGCGAACGCTCGCCTTACTTTAGAACATCAAATTGAACAATTAACCTTATAATTGGAGCGAGCCTTTCGTAGGAACCGGTTAGGGTTAATCCACTGCAAGAGTAACTAATAAATCGTTAGTAATTCCACCAGTTAAGTTAAGTCGTTGCGAGAGGCGATCGTACCCGGGCGACTAATTAATCTTGGTAGCTAGAACGGATAGAGCGAACGTTCGCCGGTCTTAAACCTAAGGGTAAGGAGTTATGGTGGTGTCTTAGAATTGATTGAATGAGAATCGAAATCCGCTGATCTGTTGATTGCCAATGCTCTGGGGAACGAAGGGGGATTCAAAGTCTAAGTTCGTCTGTCATCTCTGTTTTAACCAACCAATTTCCATTCTGTTCTTAGTTTAAATTTTTAATTTCTCTGCATTTCTTAGATTTAGAAGTCGTGGAACTCACACCACGCACGAAGTGCTTAAACTTGAGTAATTTGCTAGCTTATTTGAGTAGTCAATCATAGAAGACCCGTGGAATACGATCTACCCTAGCTTTCACAGCTTGGTAGTTATTTGCTAAACCTGCTCTACTGCAGCGTTCACTAATACCCCCACATTTCGACTAAGTTCATAGTCATTATGACATAAGAATATGTCCTTACAAAATGGGAAACATGTGTCTATACACGCTCTGCACAAGTATATGACTTATCGTTGCTCTCATCGTAGAAGAATGAACATAAATCTATTCTCAAGAGACTTCATGCTTGTTTCTAAACCATATTGCTACTTAAGCAAAGAACCATTACGCGGGGGATTACCACAATCACTAAAATACTTAGTGACTTCAACGTTTATGAAATTATATAAGTGAATACATAATCCACATAATTTCATAAAATTAAAGTATATATACATTCTTGATATATATATATCCAAATATCAACTCCTTAAAGGAGAATATATACTAATCATCAGGATATTCGGTATCATCCAAGTACATCGAAGTCTAAATTAGAATGATCATACTGGTAATTGGGAGGAATCATACAATGAGTTACCTACCCTAATGAAGGCAATAAAAGATCGAAACTATGAGACGCAAGTTGAATTCGTCACGATACAAACGACAAATTTCATACAAGAAGGCATGGAACGACAAACAACGCGCCATGGAGCGGATATATGGTAATTGGGAGGAATCATACAACGAGTTACCTACCCTAATGAAGGCAATAAAAGATCGAAACTATGGGACGCAAGTTGAATTCGTCACGATAACAATCACAACGGATGCTGGAGATACAGTCTCCCAATTTGACCGTGTATTTTGGAGTTTCGCCTTGTCCATCGAAGGTTTCACACATTGTCCTCCTGTGCTCGTCGTAGACGGTACCTTCATGACAGGAAAATACAAGCACACACTACTCATGGCTAGTTCATTCGATGGTAATAAGAACATCTTCACTTGGCTTTCATAATTGTGGACGTTGAGAGCAAGGAGACTTGGGAATGGTTCTTTGATTGCATACAACGGCTAGTCACACAGAGACACGGAGTATGTGTCATATCCGACCGAAATGCGGGCATCGTGAGTGCAAGGGAGAAAATCAGATTTGGATGGCATTGGCGGTGGTGCGCCCGACACTATGTAAGCAATTACAACAAAGGCGCCAAGAACTCAAAACTCAAAAGTCGCCTTATGAATTTAGGTAAGTATCATGACACTCCACCAATTACTTAACAAGTTCAGCGTACATCATTGTAAGCCATTCTCCATTACGTGAAGCTTAACGGCGGTCCTTGAGAAAGTTCATAAGGGGGGCAACAAGATTCGCAAGGGACGACCCCGCGAATAAAAAGTGGGCGCTTGAAGATCAATTGTATTGGTCAAGAGCCGTAGACGCTCAACACGACGGGGCACGATGGAACCAATTGACATTTAACATGGCAGAGAGCGTGAATGGGGCATTCAAGTCAATCCGGGCTCTCCCAGTTGCAGCTTTGGTGGAATCCACTTTCTACAGGATGCAAGCGTATTTCAAAGATCGACGGAAGAGGGATCGAGAAGAACAGGCGGCCGGTGAAATCTGGACGAAGAAGTGTCTTTCTCGCCTGCAGAAAAGAGTGAATAAGGCCACTTCCCACACAGTGAGGCAATTCGATTATGATGCTGGCATATTCGAAATACAGACGGCGATAAATCGCAGCAACAGGAAGGGAAACAATAGGCAAGAAGTTCGCTTGGACTACGAGGAGGGGGACGGTCATTGCTCGTTTGGCAAGTTCCAACAGCTAAACATGCCTTGTTCACATGCTGTGGCAGCATGTAACGCCGCGAATCAAGATCCCTTATACTACGCCAACGCCCATTACAGGTTGGAAACAGAAAGACAGATATACGGAAGGAGTTTCCTCCCTATTGGCTCGAAAGAGGACTGGGAGCCACATGGAGGGCCTAAGGTGGTGCATGACCCAGGAAGGGTGAGGGAGCTGGGGCGACCACGACATTCTCGCATACACAACGAGATGGACTGGGTTGAAAGTATTGAGCCTCACTGCAGTTACTACCAGCAAGAAGGCCACAATAAGAGGACGTGCCCACGTGCGAGGCGAAGCAGCAGAAATCCAAACCCCGCAAGGAACGGTTAATCGCACTATGAAATGTTTGTTAGTCTGTGTTTGGTATTATGTGTTTGTTAGTCTGTGTTTCAAATGTTTGGTTGTCAATTTCATGTTTCATTCTCAATGTAATGTGTTGTTTCTAGTTGGACTATGAAGTTACTTTTATTATTCCATCATTTAGAATTGACCACACACTTCAGAAAGGTTGTACATTTATTGACCACACACTGAAGAAAGACTGCAATTATGTCATAAAAATAAATGAGATTTGACAACACAAGGAAGAAAGGCTGCAACTACAGACCAGTCATTTTATTAACTTGACAATGACAACGACAACAAAAACAACAACAACATCAACAACAACATCAACAACAACAACAACAGAAAAACAACAACAACACCAAATACAACCACACTATGCCTAAGATGACGGTCAATTATAACGACGCATTTCGGGTGGTGGAGAGGGAGGCCTTTCCCTAAGCAACCTATTGATTGAAACGTGCAACCATGAAATCTCTTCCCTAAGGTCTCCAATAATGTTGTCATTCTCCGCAACGATGTCATCCTTCTCCCTATTCGCTCGAACAAGTTGTTCGTCCTTCACCCGAATGATTTGGTCCTTCTCCTTAATCACAGCATCCACGGCCTCCCGCACCTCCAGTTTTTCAAAATAACCACAACCCTTCTCCTACAGATCAGAAAACAAACGAGTGGGTTTTGAGAACTACGAAAATGCAAACAATTAAATTCAGGCCCTTGTTTTACCTCTCTCTCACGAGGGCAGCCGAAATAGTGTTCCAGATCACTCGGTCGAACGGATCTAGTTGCCCTTAAGTCGCACCAGCAGTTAACCACACTTGCCTCATACAAGAACAAGTCCTCCTCCACCGGCTTCTTCAACTTGTGCATTACCCTCTCAACATCTGTCACTACAAAACAATAGTAATTAGTACAAAGCATCCACAAGACTAATTCATTCAATGCATAAATAAGATAAGTACAAATCACCCAAACGAATTTCACTTACGCTTACTCTTGCGAGACCTAGAGCCATAGTTGAAGAACGACATATTCTGAGCTTGGTGACGGCTGACTACTTGAAATTCTAAGTTTAGGGCTTCAAGGGAGGTGTGTGGTGCAAAACTGCATCCTAGATGGGGGTATTTATACTAAAAATTGAGGGCTTAGGGTTTCTTCAGTCTCAGACAGCGATGCGCCTCCTAGCCAGCGCATAGCTGGCTGGGGTTGAGGAAACCCTAACTGAGCACTGACGGAAATAACTTTTCTGAAGGCAGCGAGCGCTGCGCTGGCTGGGTGGCGCATCGCTGCCTGGTTGGCGCATCGCTTGCTGCCAGTCAGATTGTGCTATATATGGACTTATTCTCGCATTTGGCTACTGACGGTACATATTTTTTTAAAGTGTGCTAGAAAATTCCAGTTCCCTCAATTGAAGGAGGAAGGACAAATTTATAGGATATGAAAGGGTGTGACACGAAGAGTCACGATGGTTCACGAAAGAACATTTGAATTGAATTGAAAGAACCGACCTAGTTCAACCACCAGTTCTTATTAATTCACAATCAAATCAAACCAGTTAGGTTTTACACATATTCCTTCCTTCCATCATTCCCATTCACACTCAACCCCAACCGTCCATAGCCTATATACCAGACAGTTTATGCATATGAAATGGACAGAAAATCATACAATCCTCTTGAATATGGTTAACAAATATGAAATGAACAAGAGAGACTTGAAACTGTTAAAAATACATCGAAGATATATTGAATAGAATAACTGTTTAATTAGGAGAAATATATACACATTCAGAAAAAATGCAGATGAAATAATCCTTTAACCATTCATTATGCATATGGGAAGCAAAATCCTGAATTGGGCAAGTTCGGTACCAAGTCTACAATTTGGGTCGGTATTTCACCACCCATTCATTGATTAACACTAACACTGTGCCTCGCACAACAAGTTACCACATGAATTACTTTTCAGTTGGGAACATTCTGGCGCCAATCCCTAAGCACAAAGTCCACAAAGTTGGGTACGTAAATTGTAAAGCAGTTCAATCCTTATTCAGGAAAATCTGTCAAACAACTTAATTACAAAATTATTTTGTAATAACAATTTTGGTAAGTTGTCTAAAAGTTGAAATCGCATACATTCACGTGCAAACTAATTTTGATAGAAAATATTCGGAAAAACTGAAATTGAAAATTGTTTAGGGGAAACCAAACTATGAAAATTATATAAATAAATATAGTTTTATAGGATAACAAGTAATCAATCAATTATGAAAATACTGACGCAAGTATTTCTATATATGATTTTATCCATTCTCCAATCTCCTCTATAAATACTCTTCCTCCCTTCATCTCCAATCACAACCACAACAATCAAACCTTCACATAGCTTGAATAAATCACACAACTTATTTATTTGTAATGGCACTCTTTCCACTTCTCTTCTCACTAACAATCGCCTATTTGGCTGTCTTAGCTTCTCCGGTAGTTGCAGTGCCCGCACAGTATAGCATCACCACCTATGGCGCAAAACCTGACGGCAAGACAGACTCCACCAAGGCCGTCCTTGCCGCTTGGAATCAAGCCTGCCGTTCATCCTCCCCTTCCACTATTTACGTCCCGAATGGAAGATTCTCCATAAAAAATCTAGCGTTTCAGGGTCCTTGCAAGAGCAAGTCGATCATGTTCCTCATTGACGGTACCCTCATAGCTCCGTCTGACTACTACGTTATCGGAACCATCGGGAACTGGATTATGTTCCACGCCGTTGACGGCGTTACAATCTCTGGTGGCACAATTGACGGCCAGGGCACTTCCCTCTGGTCCTGTAAATCAATGTCCAAGTCCACTAAGTCCTGTCCCGAAGGTGCCACGGTGAGTTTATTTGAGTTCAGTATTTCAAATTCAAAATTTTCTTATTTGATTTAAAACCTTGAATTTCATTATTATTTCAAATTTACAATTTCAAATACCAAATCCAAATAACAAATACTAAATTCAAATTAACTCATCCAAACACATTCTTATAATAATTTTTTTTTACATTTTTTTTCTTTCCCGAGGGAATATGGTACTGATTGGTTTGTGGGTTATCCCTGTCCCAGAATTTGGAATTCTCAAATTCGAAGAACATACGGATCAATGGATTGGCATCGGTTAACAGCCAGCTGTTCCACATAGTGATAAACAGCTGTCAGAATGTGAAGGTACAAGGAGTGAGAGTGTCCGCCGCCGGGAACAGTCCCAACACCGACGGAATCCACGTGCAGTCATCGACGGAAGTGACGATCATGAATTCCAGGATTGGAACAGGGGACGACTGCATCTCGATCGGACCGGGGACAAACAACCTATGGATCGAGAACATCTCATGTGGGCCAGGCCATGGAATCAGCATTGGAAGTCTGGGGAAAGAATTCCACGAGGCGGGAGTTCAAAACGTGACGGTGAAGACCGTAACTTTCACGGGACGGAGAACGGCGTCAGGATAAAGTCATGGGGTAGGCCTAGTACTGGGTTTGCCAAAGACATAATGTTCCGGCACGTTGTTATGAATAAAGTCCATAACCCAATTGTTATTGACCAGAACTATTGCCCGGACGAGAAGAACTGCCCCGGTCAGGCCTCTGGTGTGAAAATTAGCGACGTCACGTACCAGGATATTCACGGGTCGTCGCAGACGGAGGTGGCCGTTAAGTTCATCTGTAGCGGTTCGAATCCGTGCACGGGGTTAAGGCTGGAGGATGTGAAGCTTACTTACAAGAATAAGGCGGCGGACTCATCGTGTAAGAACGCCGACGGGGTGGCTTCCGGCATCGTACAGCCCAGCAGCTGTTTATGAAGACGAGCTGACTTAATTAATTAATTAAATGGTGGCGCCATACGCCAGTTGATAATTTATACCTTATATAGTTTAAAAAGAATTTGAATGGGGAAAATAAGTATTTAACCATGTAAAAGTATATTATTGAAATACACATACAAAATATATAACATTTGGGTACGTAAAATATGCCTCGCACAACAAGTTGGGTACGTAAAATGTGAAGCAGTTCAATCGTGAGTCAGGAAAAAATGTCAAACAACTTAATTACAAAATAAATAAAAAATAGGGTCAAATACTAGAAACATCCCGAAACTGTAGGACGGATTACAAACTCATCCAAAAACTTTAATCCGTTACAGACTGGTCCTATAACTATGAAACGGGTTACAGAGTAGTCCTAATGACGTCATCAATGTACTTTTTTCAGCCATTGTGCCATGTCACAGTTGACATGTCATCAAAAACATAATTCAAAATTCAAGAATATGATTCAGATCTAAATCTAAACTCATCTGTCTTATAAGCTTTGGTTCAAAACTAAATCTAGTGAGTTAGATTGATGTAAATTTAGATTTGACTCAATTTAAGATGAATTTTAAATTATATTTTCAATGACATGTCATTGGTGACGTGAAAAAATGGCACAAAATGTGCTCTAATGACGTTATTAGGACTACTTTGTAACTCATTTCATGCTAATATGATCACTCTGTAACGGATTAAAGTTCTAAGATGAGTTTGTAACTTACCTATAATTTTGGAACGTTTTAAGTATTTCAAAAAAAATTATAGGCGACCCATAATTTCAGGCATAAATGGAAATGATAATCGTCGGCCCACCCAATTCCGTCTCCGGATGCTGCTCCACATTTCCTGTTTACATTTCCATATATAATAGTAATACGGCCGCCAATCCGAAAATCCTTCATTTCCACCCATTAATAAACCACGCCCTTTCTCACTTCATATACTTAGTAATCTGTTTTAGTTTTATATATAGTTTAAGAGGTCGTTCTCGTAGTAGATATCAAAATAGTCATACATTTAAGAATGAGTGTCAACCCAAGTTGAGAGATTTATTAATCTCCCACTTAGAAGGTAACTTAAAGTGGTCAGGTCACATAATGAGCCGCGTTGTTTGCTTGTCGAAGCACTAACCAAAGACGAAGACTGGATTAAGCATCCAAGAACGAATAGATGCCTGCAATGATTGGGTCTCCCTCCAAGTTGAGGAAGCTCATCCAGGCTCAAGTTGACTAGGAATGTAATTAACTTGAGCAACATCATCTTCGACATGTATTGTTGACCAGTAAAAATAACGATATAGCAGACATGTCACATGTGCATCCTGGAAAAGAAGATATTTAAAGAAAAAAAATTAATAATATTAGGATAAGAGATATCTAAAACTAGTTAGGTCGATTACAATGATTTCTTCCCACAAGTAATATAATAATATGCAATATGCAGCAAAGCCAAAAATCAGGTGAAGTTTGAAATTGAGAGCGAGAGTGCTCGTGCGGCCCCATCATCTTATGCTGTAAAATCCAACGGCAGGATGTTTACGTGCAGATGCTCAAAACATTTACTCCTCCAAACATGCCTTGATTCGTAACTTGGTGATACATTTTGTACATATTGAACAAAACAAAAAAGACCCATCAATTGTTTTATAATAATTTTTCTATTTTAATATAAGTTAGATTGCTTATACGTGCAAGTTGTCCTTTTTATTTGCATGCCCATATCATCAATCTCTTGTTTTTGTTTGTTTGGCGTCTAAACACCACTCTTGTTTGGAGTTTTATTTATACAAAAACTATTGAAGCTCATAATGTAACGAGTCACAAAATGGAAATGACACAAACTTATTAACAGGTCTAGAATGATTTAGTGTAATGACTTAGTACACTAAGAAGAAATATATAGAATAATGTAATTGCACTGGGCTGCACATACTAAACATACTAATCAATCTCTGATAGATTCTTATTGATGCAGGTCATGCCAGATGATGTTAGATCTGCCACCTTCTCAATGGGCACTTCCCAAGCTCCTGGTCCAGACTGCTATACCTGAATCTTCTTCTAGAATTACTGGTCCATTATCTATCAGGACGTAACCAATGTTGTTCTGGAATTTTTTCGCAAGGGTAAGTTCCTGCGGGGTCTCAATCATAAATGGCTATTGGGCTTTGCACCGTATTCTATAAAATTATTTCAGTGTCACACTTACGGCCGATTGGGCTTTGCACCGTATTCTATAAAATTATTTCCTAAATAATTACTTCCCACCTTGGTCGGCTGTTGCCTCAATTCAGAGACCCGACCCAAAACAGTTTTGTTCGAGATCGTTTAATTACCGACAACATCCTAATTTCTCATGAGTTGATTCATTATTTGCAGGGCCTCAAACGCGTGGTCACCATTACATGGCCTTGAAAGTAGATATGGAAAAAGCTTAGGACAAAGTAGAATGAGACTTTTTTTTTTTCATCTTACTCGCTTTGGGCTTTTCACCAAGTTGGGTCTTATTGGTAAAAGAATGCCTACGACAACTATGTAGGTAATGGTGAATGGGACTCATTACTCCCCGACAAGGGGCTTACGTCAGGGAGACCCTCTGTCTCCTCTTCTATTGGCTATCTGCTTTGAGGGTCTGTCCAGGCTGATCCATTAGACCATTTTATGGAATCGGCTCCATGGTATTCAACCAAATAGTCATTGCCCTACTATCTCAGATCGCATGTTTGCAGATGACACGATCCTTTTCCTGCGGGTTTCCATGCCCACGCTTCGTTACCTGAAGTCCTTAATTATTTGATCATTTCGATCATCTAAGCGGGCAATGTATAAACTATGTCAAATGCTCAATTATTTTTAACGCTAACACATCACCGAACCTTGGTCGTGATGTAGTCAAAATCCCGATTTTAATCTTAAAATCTTACGATTTTACGATTTCACTGGTCTCTAGCGATCTTGATTCCACGCAAAATCTATGGGTCGTAAAATCAAGTAAAATCTCGATCAAAATCTTTAGAATCTTATAAAATCAACGATTTTTCTTGTATTTTACGATTTCACTTTCTCGGGGAAATTACCAGTTTGTACAACTACATATAAGTCAGAACAAAGAAAATTAAATTAAATTGTTTTTTTTAGATTTTGATTAGTTAAGTTAGAAGTTATTACAAAAAGTGTCTAAAATCTAATTATTACTTCCTCGAATGACTTTCCAAAGTTGGGTAATGGTCTTCTTATTCTTAATATGTTGTTGACTTAAATGTTTTGATAGTAGTTCATAAAATCTTACGATTTTACGATTAAAAACTACGATTCCGATTTCACCCATGTTTTCGATTTCACGTGGAATCACGATTTTGACTACCACGGCCCGTGAGTACTCTTCTTTCTTACAGATAGATCCTACCAATAATTGGCCAATGTATCTAGGTGCCCCGAGCATTATCCTCCGCTTGAAGCAGGATACATCCAATACTTGGAGGACAAGATAATTTGTCGACTACAAAGCTGGAAACAAAACTCTTTATCCCCCGCAGGAGTTCATACCCTACTTTAGTAAGTCATTTCGAGAATCCCGACACACACCATTTCCTACTTGCGCCTCTTTAACGAGATGTGCAAACATTTTAACACCCACGTGTCTGATTTTTTGTGGGGCAAGGTGTCGGACATGAGAAAAATAAAATGGCGTGGTTGGTAGAAACTTTGCCAACCACAAGAGCTTGGCAGTTTGGGCTTTAAAGAGTTTGAATCTTTTAATCAAGCTCTTTTAGCTAAACAATGCTAGAATATTTTAGAAAACGCATATCTCCTACTATCCCGACTACTTAAAGGAAAATATATCCCTTCCACTAGCTTTCTTTCAGCCTCCGCTCACTCACACCTTTCTCGGGGATGACAGAGTATCCTCCATGGGTGATAGCTCCTTCTACCCAAACACCATTCGTAGATTGGTTGCCCAAGCATTCTTTCTATTTCTGAGCATCCTTGGATCCCGAGAGATTCCCGACAGTATTTCCCGTAATGGCTTTCAGATCTCTAAGGTTTTCAGGACGGGCCTATCTCCTGCATGCTCCAATCTCATACTTGGAACTCTTCTCTATTACGAGACTTGTTTATTGAGCAAACGGTGCAACGTATTCTTAGCATTCATATGCCTCAGACCTCACAACCGGATAGGATCATTTCGCATCACTCTCCCTCGAGAAAGTATTCGACATACTCGGGATATCTTATTGCCTTGGGGTTAGGTTTGAAGCCCCCACCCGCTTACCTAGTTGACTCCATAACCCCAATTCTATGGAGGTCGGTCTGGAGTTTATAAGTTCCCCTAAATTACATTTTTTTCATTTAGCGCTTTTGCCACTAAATCATTCCCGCCATGGAAAGTTTACTGTCCCGAAAGGTTGAGGTTGACCCCATTTTCCAAGTTTTCTTGTCCTCTTCAGAGACGATAGAACATATCTTCTTTTTTCTGCCCCATTGCGCGTATGTTCTATCTAAGGCCATCTAGGGTTGGTGCTAGAATCCTTACCACTAAGCCATCCAGCAATCACCTAGCGTTGGGTGGCCTCAATGTCCAACGATTCCAACAACAAATGGTTCTTGCTTGGTGGAAAACTTGGAAATCCCGCAATTGGGTGGTCTTTGATAAATTTCAATATTCAATTCTAGTCTTACTTCGACATTTTTTATATGGGTGGGATGAATTATCCCTTCTACCCCCTGACCCTTCCCTTCCTACTCCCCTTACCCTCCTTCCTCCAACCCATGCTGGCACGTTTTGGAGACCCATAGCCACTAACTACCTGAAGATCAACATTGACGGAGCAACAACGGCCCCTATGGGAGGGGTAGTTGGTCTAGTCGTTCGAGATTGAACGACAGCACTCCTCTTCGCGACAAGTATTTCTTACCCCACTATTCATGATCCCCTTGTTTTAAAATTTCTAGCTTGCAGGGATGCGTGTGTTGTCTCTTTCGAACTTGTGTGGCAGAACGTGGACATTGAAGGTGATGCATCCATGCACTACAACATAACATAGCTACGGAGACAGATTCATGGAGGCACATAGAATATTTGCCTCTAAATATACTTTTAAAGAACAAATACTATATGTGCCTCTATAGATGAATATATCTGCCTCTAATTATATTTTATTTATTTATTTTAATATCAATAAATAATTTTTATAGTTTTAGAGGCAGATAATTTATAATTGCCTCTATAAGTCAATACGATTACATCTTTTAGAGGCAGATAATTTATAACTGCCTCTATAAGTTATATGAAAGCTCTTTTAGAGGCAGATAATTTGTAACTGCCTCTATAAGTTTTTTCTCTTACACCAAAAAAACTCTTTTTGAGGCAGATAATTTATAATTGCCTCTATAGGTTGTATGATTAAAATTTTTAGAGGCAGATAATTTATAATTGCCCCTATAGGTTGTATGATTAGCTTAGAGACAAATAATTGATCTATCTCTATATGATGAATGATTAAAATTTGTAAAGGTAGATAACTTGTAAACTTTGTATTATTTTGTATCGATAAATGTTAGATAATATATAATTAATTATATATATAATAAATGCTAACGAATTTTTTTTCTAATAATGAGTAAGAAAAAATTTCATTTTTTCAATTTTGATTTCTTTTTCTTGGCATTGTTTCTCCATATCATTGAGTTTTATAATTTATATTTAAAAACTGCGTAAGAAGTATCAGTAAGTACTCCTGAGCCAAGTGGTAAGAACTAAGAACTTAGCGTATTTCCTTGAACCACCCGGGTTCAAATCCGATAGATAGCAAAATAATAGAGAGTAATATATGTAAATAGTGGAAGAGTCCAATAAATGAGAGCCACAATACCGCAAGTCGTTGTTTTCAAGAATAGTGAAAGACCATTGCGGCTTTGTAGGAACCCGTCACAAAGAAGAGTACCATGGAATTTCTCAAACTAAGCATGAGGTGCCTGCTAAATACCATATAACGAACGACAAAGAAGACATACAACATCTGAAGGGTTCGATGAACTAGGAGGACATTCCATGTAAACTATTTCCTTGAGGTCACCATGCAAGAAAGCATTTTTCACACCGAGTTGAGAGAGATCCCAACCCTGTTGAGCAGCAACCGCGATAATGCTACGAACAGTCTGCATTTTTGCAACGGGGGCACAAGTTTCATTATAGTCAAGTCCATATTCCTGCTTGTAACCTTGAGCAACCAGCCGAGCTTTATAACGATCAACAGTACCGTTAGGATGAAATTTAACAGTATACACCCATCGACTTCCAATGACCGAACTAGAAGAGGGACGAGGAACAAGTTCCCATGTCTTAGCCGTATCCAAAGATGCTAGCTCCTCGGCCATGGCAGCCAAATACAAAGGATCCGTAGAGGCTTGTTTATAAGAACTAGAAATTGGAATAGGATTTGTGGCAGCATAGGTAACAAAATCATCAAATCGAGGCGGAAGAGACCTAATGGTGGAGCGGGATGATCGGTGAGGCGGGACTTTCCAAGGATTTTCAAACTATTTTGAAATGGGTGGGGTGTTTTGAAGGAAAAGTGATTTGAATTGCAATGTCGATTTCTGTAATAGTCAACTAAAAGGTGTCATGTCCTCCTGTAGTGAATCAAGTCAATCGATGGAGAACCACTTTACCGGTAACTTTGGGCATGGCATAGCCGCCCGTCTATTCCAACCCCCTTGAGCACCTCTCTCTGAATGACTAAACCGAACTAAGAGACCCACGGGAATACGACCCTAACCTAATGTTAGGTATCTTTGTTGAAGTGGTTCTACCACCGATCAGTGGCTGACTTCCCTTTAACCCTATGTTCCTTCCAAGGCTCTGAGGCTCATCCTAAGGGGGTCTTGGGGTCTTAATGTGAGTGGCACAAGCTGGAATGGGGTGGCCACGTAAATGTGAAGGGTGGCCACTTCTGATCACCTTATCTTCGTGGGCAAGGGTTGCCTCGTCTAAGGGTGGATGGCCATGTGTTGGCTCCTCGTGGGATGCCTAGAGATGACCTCATTACCAGAACTCCACCACCACTCCATCCGACAATAAACCTTCAAGGAGATCTTTGTCACCCATCACGTCCTTTCCCGAAACCCCCTACAACTGCCTCATCTTCAACTTGGGACATGACAACTTGATGTGGGCGTCGCTTAACCACAATAGTCAGATCGTCTTCCTCGAGTAGTACTAGTCGTGGATCTACCATGTGCGACGGAGAACAATACTAGCTCCGACATGCTTGGAATCAAATAGGGGTGGTTTGATATCTATGCGATTAGAAAGGGGATGAGAGAGAAAATCTGGAAAAAGTAAAATAGTAATGATAAGTGGGTGCCATTGTAAATCAAAGGGAAAATGATACTTTGCCCCGTCTACTTTGCCAAGTTAACAAACAACCCCTATACTATGAAATGCTAAATTTATCTCCTCTTACTTTGCCAACCTAACAAACAGCCCCCTTCCATCCAAAATTCTATTATGTGATCACTCACAAATATGACTCATCCATAATTAATGACAGTACAATGCCACAACATCAACTTTCATCTATATTTGTTAGTGACTTGACTAAATTAAATTAATAAATATTTTGTATGTAAAAAGTTCAAAGTTACTTTTATAAAAAATTATATTTATTTTAGAAAATAATTTAATTTATTTTTTAATATTAAAATCCAAAAATGAAATATTAAAAAAGTTATTTTTTATTTATAAATTTAATTTAATTATTTTTATAATTTTTGTTTTTCTCTTTTTAGCTTAGTTGTGATGGATGACAGTCGATGATGTGGCAATGTACTGTCATTAATTATCGATGAGTCATATTGGTGAGTCATCACTTAACATAATTTTGGATGGAAATTGGATGGAAGAGGCTGTTTGTTAGGTTGACTATAGTAGGAGGGGATGAATTGATCATTTCATATTATAGGGGTTGTTTGTTAACTTGGCAAAGTACCATTTTCCCTAAATCAAATAGGAGGGTAAAAATTAGCAAGAAGTTGAATATCAATATCCCTCTTCAGATATCTTGGATGATGAATATTTCGAAAGGACAACAAATTATTGGTCCGAAAAATTAATTTACAAAATTTCTGTTCATAGATACTATACTTATTTGTATTACAATTTAGCTATACTATTATTTATATTTTTACTTTTTACACGAATATAAATATATCAATATTAATGACTCATTAATCAATAAACATTTCCTTTCATCAATGTATCATAAGTGAATTCCCTATTAAAAATATATTATAAGTGAATTCCATATTTTACTCACTAATTGAGAGCCTATTTGAATTACTAAGGAAAGTATTTAAATCGGTGACTTTCCTTCAAATCTACCGATCCTCCTCTTGGAAAAGTTACAAAAGAAAAACCATTTATATCAATATCAATTAGTGAAACCTTGATTATTTTCTTTTACCAATTTTTCAAAATTCATTTTCCATTTTTCAGTACATAATTTTCCTTGTAAGAATTGATACAATGATACTATCCTGGTTCTTTCAACTATGCAACTAATCGTTTTTCTCCACTCAGTTAACAGTGTTTGCTCTCCAGATTTATATCATAAACAAGTAAAGAAAGTTCTCTCTCCTTTTCTGTGTCTTCCCTTTCCTATTCTTTCTTTCTTTTTTTTTCCTAGGTTTTAGGAACAATCCACAATGGTAAGTTGTCTAAAATTTTGAAATTGCATACATTCATGTACCAACTAATTTGATAGAAAATATTCAGAAAACTGAAATTGAAAATTGTTGAAGGCCTATTTTAAAAAAAATTATAAAAATTTGTTGAAGACCATAGACCCCTTGCACCGAGAAATTTTAATTTTAATTGTCATTTTGAAGTCTAATATGTAGTTACGCACAAGTTTAGATCACATCACCCACAGTCTCCACATATTGTTTGGAGGGAAACCAAACTATGAAAATTATATTAAAAAAATATAGTTTTATAGGATAAACTAATCAATCAATAATGAGAATACCGACGCAGGTATTTCTATATATGATTTTATTCATTCTCCAATCTCCTCTGTAAATACCCTTTCCTCCCTTCATCTCCAATCACAACCACAACAATCAAACTTTCACTTGAAGAAATCACACAACCTATTTAATTGTAATGACACTCTTTCCACATTTCTTCTCACTAACAATCGCCTATTTCGCCGCCTTAGCATCTCCGGCAATTGCAGTGCCCGCACAGTACAACATCACCACTTACGGCGCAATACCCGACGGCAAGACCGACTCCACCAATGCCGTCATCGCAGCTTGGAATGAAGTCTGTCGTTCATTCTCTCTTCCATCGTCCCACTATTTACGTCAAGCTGAAAGTCGTCTCTCCATTACAAACATTAGCGTTGCAAGTGTCCTTGCAATAGCTCGATCATGTTTCCTCATTGACGGTACCTCATACTCTGTCGACTACACGTTACGGAACCATGGGGACCTGGATTATGTTTCACGCATTGACAGTTACTATCTCTGGCAACACTGACGCCAGGGCACTGGCCATTGTCCTTAAGTTAAGTCCGACTTGCTAAATCTGCCGAAGGTGTCCTGTAGTTATATTTATTTAGTAACTTCAAATTTCAAAAATTTCTTTATTGATTAAAAACCACAATTTAAATGAAATTCTTATTATTCAAATCAAATCAATATAATCCAATACAATACTAATTGTTATCAACCCATTCATTCGAACATACTCTTATAATAATGTGGGACTAATTGGTTTGTGGTTTATCCCTATCCCAGAATTTGGAATTCTCGAATTCGAAGAACATACAAATCAACGGGTTGGCGTCGGTTAACAGCCAGATGTTCCACATAGTGATAAATAGCTGTCAGAACGTGAAGGTACAAGGACTGAGAGTTTCCGCTGACGGGAACAGTCCCAATACCGACGGAATCCACGTACAATCATCGACGGGAGTGACGATTATGAATTCCATGATTGGAACAGGGACGACTGCATCTCGATCGGACCAGGGACAAACAACCTATGGATCGAGAACATCTCATGTGGGCCTGGCCACGGAATCAGCATTGGAAGTCCAGGGAAAGAATTCGACGAGGCGGGAGTTCAAAACGTGACGGTGAAGAGCGTTACTTTCACGGGGACGGAGAACGGCGTCAGAATAAAGTCGTGGGGTAGGCCTAGTACTGGGTTTGCCAAAGACATACTGTTCCAGCACGTTGTTATGAATAACGTCTACAACCCGATTATTATTGACCAGAACTACTGCCCGGGCAAGAAGAACTGCCCGGGTCAGGCTTCCGGGGTGAAAGTTAGGAACGTCATCTACCAGGATATTCAAGGGTCGTCGCAGACAGAGGTGGCCGTTAACTTCAACTGTAGCGATTTGAATCCGTGCACGAGGTTAAGTCTGGAAGATTTGATGCTTACTTACAATAATAAGTCGTCAGACTCGTCATGTAAGAACGCCCAAGGGATGGCATCCGGCATCGTTCAGCCCAGCACCTGTTTATGAAGAGGAGCGGACTTTATTAATTAAGTGGCACGACCATACGCCCGTTGATAATTTATACGACTTTATATAGTTAAAAAATAATTTGATTAATGGGTAAAATAACCACACTCATATTGAGGGACCAAGGCTATACTTTGGTCTAGTAGACAAAATTGATAAGAGCCCTCAGATATAAATGAATGGTTAAGATTACATTATATTATTTAATTTAATAAAATAAAGAAATAGGAAAATTATTAATTATATCCCCACCCCACTACAAGAAAATAGGGATACAAAATCTATTTTCAGATTTACCCACCACCTCCAATTTCACCCACTGCCGTTACCCCATCAACAATTCCCCTACCATCGACTTCTCCTGCATGCCGACCACACCGCCGGTAACCACACTATCAATTTTCCTGTACACAATCGCTCCCCGCAACCACCGATTTCACCCACCGCCGAAGCCACCCCCACGCCGCCCTTCCCCCCACCATCGACTTTCCCTGCACGACGACCACACTGTCGTTCCCCCCACTGTCAATTTTTCCTCCCATCGTCGTTCTTGCACGACGACTCCAACATGAAGAAGAGGTCAGTTGGAGTTACTCTTACTGGAAGAAAAAAACAAGGTAATCGTTTGGAGTTACGCTTCTTGCACTATGAAGAGGCTGTGATTTAACTACTTTAGATAATAACCGATTTCCTCTGTCATCTTCTTGTACTAGGACAAAATAGTTAGATAACAGCCGTAGTTTAACAAATTTCTTAATAGGCATGTGATTTTGCAGTCCCTGCTTGTACTAGGACACTTTCGTTAGATAACATCCTAGGGTGTCCTGTGATTTTACAGTCCATATTTGTACTAGGACACCCTCGTTAGATAACATCCTAGGGTGTCCTGTGATTTTGCAGTCCCTGCTTGTACTATGACACCCAATTGATTTAGCAGATTTCTCAAGATGCCTGTGAAGAGACTGTGATTTTGCAGTCCCTTATTGTGCTAGGACACCCTTATTAGATAACATCTTAGGGTGTCCTGTGATTTTGAAGTCCCTACTTGTACTAGGACACCCTCGTTAGATATCATCTTAGGGTGTCATGTGATTTTGCAGTCCCTGCTTGTACTAGGACATCTAATTGATTTAACTGATTTCTTAAGAGGCCTGTGAAGAGGCTGAGATTTTGCAGTCCCTGCTTGTAGTAGGACACCCAGTTGAAGAATTAGTTGCTACCTCATTAGATAACAATCGTGATTTGGCTAGTTTGGAGAATTAGTTGTTTGTAATAGGACACCTAGTTGGAGAATTAGCTGCTACCTCGAAAGGGTTGTTAGCTTGTTAGATATATTTATCCATAGGCTATGTTTTTGTCCATGGAAGAGAAGGGAGAAGGAGAGAATGAGTGTTTAATTTGAATTAAAATTATGATTATAGTTAGGGAAATAAAAGCAACGACAATCCTAAAAAATATTTCATAATATTTAATTACCATAACAACCAGATTAGATAAATAACTAATTACATTAATTTTTCAGATAGTTAAATGATTAGATGAATATTAAATGTTAAATGATTGGTTGTGAGTGATTTGGTTTAGTGGACCAAATCATCATTTGGTCACTGAAATTCTTGCGCATACATACATATATAATATAGTTTGGGAAGGACTATGGATAGAATCCATGAGTTGGATAACCATATTATTATGGTGCGATCCGTGCAACACTACAACTATAAACTGCTTGGGCCCCGGTCTTCTAGATAATCCAAATTATGAAATTATTGTAATTGACGTTCCCTCTATACAAGCAACTCCATGAGATAGTTGATCTCTAAATTTTTATGATGAAAAAAGTCTTAATTCAACGTTGTGGTGTTCACGAACCGAGCCGAGTCGAACTTCTGTGCTCAAACTTGGCTCGTTTTTTTTAAACGAGTTCAAGCAGAAATTCGAGCTAGAATTTTTAAACTCGAGCCTACTCGAGTCTGGCTCGTTTACAACAGATGAGAGCCAAACTCGAGTTCAAGTCCAACTTAGGTCATTAAAACCACTTGATGTGTCCAATTTTAGCCCAATTTGAAGTTTGTGTGACAAAAAACATCAACGAGTCAAGCTAAAAAACAAGTTATCCTAAATTTACAAGTTTTTATTGTATATGACAAACCATATGTTTGATTATTGAGTTTATAATAAGTCATATAGTGGAGCTTGTATTCCAGTTGGCTCTCGAGCTCGAGCTCGAGCCAGATCGCGAGCCTATCGAGTCAAACGGGCTCTGGCTCAAGCTTGGCTCGTTTAAAATCGAGTCGAGTCACGTGCGAGCTTTTCTCGAGTCGAACGCCGAGACGATCGCGAGCAGTTTGGTTCGTCAATAAAGCTAAATTTCAATATTAGGTAGATTTGTTGGCTGATCGGATTCAATTTTTTCAGCTATATAATTTCACTATGACTATATCGACTTCATATACATGCCTAATAGTGAACGAATAAGTAGGGTGAAAATTGGGAGGGAATGGAAGGCCCATTCCCATATTTCGAAAATCCCAATTCCCAATTCCCAAATTAAGGCTCCCATTCCCAATCTCGAATTTAATTTGGGAATTTTTATTCGGGAACGGGAATTCTAATTTGGGAATCGGGATCCCAAATGAAATCTTTCTTAAATTTGGCCAAAATTTTGTCACCGAATTTTCATCATCGGATTTCTGCATATGTCGCCGAACTTCCGCCGCCAAACATCCGCCGCCGGATTTCTATTGACGTCACCAGATTTTTGCTATTGAATTTGGTCACCACCGCCAAACTTTCGCCGCAGATTTTTGTCATTGGAGTTCCGCAGATGACATCGAAATTTTGCTGACGAATTTTCATCAACGTCTCTTGAATTTTTTCGCCAAATTTCCATTGATGTCGCCGTATTTTCTCCGCCGCCAGATTTTCGTTATCACCGCTAAACTTCCGCAAATTTTGCCGAACTTCCACCGAATAATTTTCATCGATGTCGCCGGAATTCCGCCATCAAATTCCATCTACGTTGCCTGACTTTCTCGGCCGCCATATTTTTGTCGTCGAACTTTCGCAGATGTCGCCGAACTTCCGTCGCTGAATTTCCATCTATGTCACCAGAATTCCGTCGCCATATTTTCATCGACGTCACCAAAATTTCTTCACCGCCAGATTTTCATCGATATCGACAAAATTTAATGATAATACCCTAAACCCTAATTGGTGGAATTCAATAGCAAAATTTTGACGGCAGAATCCCATATGTTAAAAGGATTTTGGCGATATATCCTGCCAATTGAATATGCAAGTATAATTTATGGCGACATCTTTTTTTGTTCAAACTTTACCAGCAAAAAAGTTTGATGGGTTAAGTCCCAAACAAATTGTTCTTACGGGTTAAACTCTATTTGATGAGTTAGTTTGGTATTTCAGCTTTCCCAAACCCAAACTGAATTTCTCATTCCCATTTCTTAATCCCAAACCCAATTTTCAATTTCAATTTTGGTACATGGGTTCCCAATTCCCTAAATAATTTGGGAATTTAAATTGGGAATGGGAATTCCCCAATCCCAATCCCAAACTTCCACTCCTACGAATAAGATTATTATATAAGGCACCATGGGAAATAGTCGATAACTAAAAATAATTCTCTTTCTAGTTCACATGGAATCTGGGTTCATTGGATATTATGGTAAAGGCCGGAAAGATAATCCAGCCCAATAAAGCAATAAATAAACCAATAAATATTTACCCATTTATCAATTATCAACAAGCTCAAACATTTTACCTCTCCTCAATTTTAGATAGGGAAAATAGCTTAACTAATAGTTCCCTATACTATAAATCGTTCTTTCCCCCTCCTACTTTGGCTACTTTGCTTTTTGGATCCTTCCAATTATCTTATTCTTAATATTAAATCTAGACACATTTGCACACCGACGAAGAGATATATCAGAGGTAGGAGAAGAAGAGTTGGTCAGAGAGGTAAATTGGGGAGGTATGATGAAGAGTATGATAAAATACGATGAGTTTTAAAATCACACGTTTTATTTGTCGATTTCCTCTTATCTAATTATAAATACTTATATTCTCAGTTAGAAAACACCTTAGTAAGCTAATACATGACTATTAGAGCTAACGTGGCGTACTGAATGCGCATCAGTTTACGTCCTGGAAATGAAAGTTTAAACGAAAGAACCCAAAAGGAAAAGTGGTCGAAATAGGAGGGGGTAAAAAGAGCGATTCATAGTATAGAAAGCTATTTGTTAAGTTGGCAAAGTAGAGGGGGCCATAATGTTATTTTCCCTTTTATATACCGTCAACATGTTGGTTTCATCAATTCCGAACTTTCACATGGAAGGGGATTGTAAGTGTATATACCTAATTGATTATCGAATCAAGAATATGAGACACTAAATTTAGTACGTGCTAGATAAGCAAAGCATAAAAAACATGAATGTATCTTACCCCCCCCCCCCCCCCCCCCCAGTCTCTTCCATATTATCCAGTCTTCATTGGTTCATTCCCTTGATTGACATGTCAACTCTGTTTGGGTCTGTCTGTTATTCCAATTTATATTGTCCATACTATGGACTCCATAGTGTTGTACATAGTGGTGGAGAACTGTTTGTCCATTTACCTTAGTGTTGTTGCGGTTATCCGTTTACTCCCCTAGAAAGTAGGGGTGAGGCTGGACGTGTTGGAGTGGGTTCCATATGTTGCTGATGGACTAACCTAGGTTGGTAATTTTTACTTCAACTGACTAATTTTCAACTGCTAATATCTCCCTTCACTTGTTCCCCCCCAAAGAAAATACTACCGACTTCGATGATTTCATCGATTCTGGTTTTGAGTTTAACACGTCTATTTTCATGTAGTATAGTAAGCCTACGAAGAAGAAGCATGTCAATAACGTATCAAAACTCGTTATAAAACCAAAAATAGATGAAGTTCTAAATATGGAATACGAGAGGTTTCAATAAGAAGAGTAAATTTAGTGCAGTAGTTAACTATATACAATATTTTAAGATTGGTGTTCTAGCTATTATTGAGCCTAGAGTCAGAATGGATAATACTTTGGATTTGTTCAAGGAAATATTTCATGGGTGGAATGTTTAGTTTGCTTTTGAAGGGAATTTGGGTAAAGTTTGGTTGATTTGGAAAAGTGATGTTCCCCTTCGAATCCTTGATTGCTCGAATAGATATATTCATTTCAAGTTGGAGCTGAGCGGAGCCTTTTATGGGACTATAGTTTATGGAGCAAATGATTGTGTTGAGAGGAGGAGGACTTATGTTACTTTGTGTTCCCTAAGAGTCATAAAGGATCACTAGTTCATAGCAGGGGGTTTTAATGCTTTCTTGGATCTGAATGAAGCCTCTCCTATGCCTTCTTCTTTTGAGAGTATGGAAGATTTCAAGAGTTGGGTGAGGGATTGTTAGTTAATCGACCATGTCTCCTCCGGTCTGCACTTTACTGGGATAAATAATAGACGAGATGATCTGGTCTCAAGGAAGTTGGATAGAGTGTCAGTAAATGTTGCTTGGTAGATGAGCTTTCCTACTAGTAACTTGGAGGTGCTTCCTTCTGTGGTTTCCGATCACTCCGCACTTTTCTTTAGGAATGAAAATGTACAAGCCTCTTATCCAAAAAGCTTTAAATTCTTCTCTTGCTGGACAAAGCATCCAGACTACAAGAGGATAGTAGGTGAAGTTTGGAAGGAAAAAGTGAAGGGGAAGCAGTTCTATGTTTTGTATGAAAAAATGAGAAGATTGAAGGTAAAGCAGAAGGTACTAAATGTTGAATTCTATTAAGATATACAGGGGAGAGTAAAAGTGAAGCAGCTGGAAGTACTCTAGCTCAAAAAAGAAGTCAATAATTCCTCAAAAGTTGAAGATCAGATACCCTTGAAAACCATTACTAATGAGTATGAGCAGTTGAGGAAGACCCTATTTATAGGAAATTTGATAGATGTCTTATATCTGAAAATTGGTTAAAAAGTTTTCCTGCTAGTAGAGTGGACCTGTTAGCCCCGCATAAATCTGATAATTGTGGGATTCATATGGATACTTGTGTGAACTTGAAAAGTTTTCCAAAGCCATTCAAGTTCTTTAATATGTTGGTTGAACATCAGGACTATAAGAAAATTGTGAAGTATGCTTGCTTGCTTGATGATGGTGTTGGTAGTAATAGTGGATTTTACAGAGTTTACGCAAGGTTGAAGAATATGAAGGCTGGGTAATTAAGTTTGAATAAAAGGTGTTATTCAGATATTTCAAATCATGTGAAGAAAGCTGAAGGCATCATGAGTGCTGCTCAACTAGAGGCTTATAATATACCTACAAAAGAGAGATCAGATAGAGTTGTTGAAGCACAGAGGGATTGGGAAAGAGTTGAGGAAAGCAGAGGAAGATTTCACAAAGCAGAAATCAAGAGAGCAATGGCTGAATTTGGGAGGTTTAATACAAAATTTTTTCATAGAGCTATGAAGATTAAGGCTGCGAGCAATCAGATTACTCAGTTGGAAAAAGTTGATGGCATTATAACTACTGATATTGATGATATATCTAGAATTGCTAAAACATTCTATTATGATCTTCTTGGAGTGATTGATGATAATGTGAGTCCTCCTTCAGTACAGGAGGTGAAGAGGTTCCTTATCAAGAAACTTTCATCAGAGACTGCGATTGAAAGTTGTAAACCAATCAATGCTGAAGATATTAGAAAAGTTGTCTTTGATATCCCTACTGATAAGAGTCCTGGCCCAGATGGGTTCTCGTATCTATTTTTCCAGAAATCTTGGAGACTGGTGGGACCTGAAATTGTTCAGGCTGTACAGAAGTTCTTCAGTTCAAGTAAAATGCCTAAGCTTGTTAACTCTACTGTACTGGCTTTAATACCAAAGAAGAAGAATGCTGCAAATATTAAAGATTTTCGACCTATAGCTTGTTGCAATGTTTTATACAAGTGTGTTGCAAAAATTCTCTCGGATAGGCTGAAGCTGTGTTTACCAGAAGTAATAAGCTCGAATCAATAAGCTTTTGTGAAGGGTAGACAAATAGGAGATAATATTTTGATGGCTCATGAGTTGGTTAATGCATATAACTTGAAAAATGTCTCTCCCAGATGTGCCCTGAAAATTTACTTAAAGAAGGCGTTTGATTCTGTTAACATTGAGTTCCTGAAGGTGATGCTTAAAGCTATAGGATTCCCTCCTGTGTTTAGCAAGTGTAATGCTCATCGTTGGCATTAATGGTGGGATGGTTGGTTATTTTGAAAGTAAAAAAGGTCTGAGGCAGAGTGATCTGCTGTCTCTGGGGTTGTTTGTTGTTGTTATGGAAGCTTTACATTGCCTCTTTGAGAAACATGCTGGAGCAGGTCGAATTCCCTATCATCTAAAGTGCAAAAAATTTGGTATTATTGAGCTTTGCATTGCTGATGACTTACTTGTTTTTACTAATGGTACATTGAAGGGAGTAGAGGGGATATGTAGTGTATTGGCTGAGTTTTATGTCTACTCAGCTCTACAGATTAATCCAGAAAAAACTGAGGTGTTTTACTCTCTTGCTGTTACACCAGAGACCAGGAGACTTATTCATACCTCAACTAGATTTAAGGAAGGGCTGCTGCCTGTCAGGTACTTGGGAGTTCTGTTAGTTTCTAGTAAACTTAAAGCACAGGAATGTGAAGTATTGGTTGAGAAAATCACAAAGAGGATTTCAGGTTGGAAAGTAAGGTGTTTAAGCTATGCAGGTAGACTTACTTTAGTGAAAACTGTTATGTTAAGTCTTAGTCAGTTCTGGCAGAATATCTTTCTCCTGCCAAAGGCTATTATAAAAGTTGTTGAAAAGCGTTGCAGTGATTTCCTATGGGGTGTGGATGTTGGTATTAGGAAAAAAGAAAAAGTAGCTTGGAAGAAAATAGCAAAGCCAAGAGCTATGGGGGGGGGGGGGGGGGATTGGATATTAAGGATATGGGCATTTGAAATATAGCTTGTATTGCTCGTCATATTTGGAATATTTTGTGTCAATCGGGTTCGATTTGGGTTGCGTGGATTTCTTATTATAGGATAAGAAGGGAAGGCATCTGCCAAGTGAAGAGTGTAGCTTATCAATCATGGATCTGGAGACGCATTCTAAAGGTACGAAAAGATGTCCAGTGCCATATTACTATGAGTAATGAGAGCCCTTTATGGGATGGAAAGCTGATGAAAAAGTATTCTGATGACACTCGATTTGACGTGATTATTAGCCTCATTTAAGCAACATTTGTTGTCTTAAGACATGGTTTTCATAATAGAACTTTCATGAGTTCCAAACCTAGAGAGTTCGAGAGAACAGAGTTGAAGAGTTCGAAGAGCCAGGAAGAGATCATGACGCCATCCATCACCTCGGAGACTTGGAGCTAGGATTGAAGATTACCGGAGTGCGAAGCTTTGCCAGAGTCCTCTTAATTAGGTTTTATAGTTTCTATTTGTTCTTCCTTTTCATGATAAACTCTGTTTCTGTCTTTGATTCTGTCGTTATGAACATGAGTAGCTAAACTCGTAGAGCTTAGACTAGATGAACCCTAAGTGACCCAAGGCTTTAAAACGGTCACGGATCGGTGGTGATTAGCTTCAAAGTTCAATCAGTTTCTTTTTCATGTTTGGTTTGTTCTTCGTTGTTTATGTTTCTTGTCTGGCTTCATCACCTAGATTAGATTCTTGTTAAGCTGAGGATAGAAGCGAACGTTCGCCTCACTTTAAAACACCAAATCAACAATTAACCTATTCATTGGAGTGTGCCTTTCGTAGGAACCAGTTAGGGTTAATCCACTGCAAGAGTAACTCATAAATCGTTAGTATTGCACCAGTTAGTTTAGTCGTGGCAAGAAGCGACCGTACTCGGGCGGCTAATTAATCTTGGTAGCTAGATCGGTTTAGAGCGAACGTTCGCCAGTCTTAAACCTAAGGGTAAGGAGTTATGGTGGTGTCTTAGAATTGATTGAAAGAGAATTGAAATCCGTGATCTGTTGATTGCAATGGTCTGGCGAACTAAGGGGGATTCGAAGTCTAAGCTTGTCTGTCGTCTTGTTAAGTCAACCAATCTTTCAGTCTGTCTTTCAATTTAGTTTTTAATTTGCTTGCATTTTCTAGAATAGAAGTCTTGGAACTCACACACGCACAACGTGTTAAACCTGAGTAGTCTGCCTTTACATTTGAGTAGACGATTATTAGAAGACCTGTGGAATACGATCTGCTTAGCTTTTAGCTTGGCAGTTATTTGATATGCTTCACAACATTCATCATATTCCATTACAACTGTTTGGGCTAGTTTAAGTGCTAATAATGAGGAGGTTAAATGGTGCCAATTAATATGGAACCCGTTGTTGATTCCCAAGCATTCGATGATTGCTTGGATGGCTGCCTTAGGTCTTCTTGTATGCAGAACTGATGTTGCCAAGTGGGGGTTGACTATAGACATAAATTGTCTCATGTATGGGAATGGAGTTGATGATATAAATCATCTCTTTCATTAGTGTTGTTATGTGGAGGAGATAAAAGCTGGGAGTATCAAAGGATTTAAGTGCTAATATGCCAAGAAAAAGGTAGGGAGAGTTGTTTGGAGAGCTATTTTAAGCAACCTATGGTATGCGAGGTGCATGAGGAATGCAGGGGAGAAGAGAATGACTGCTGATGAATTACTACGAGAATTGAAATTGAAGTGGAGTCAAAGAAGGATGTTCCAAAGTTATCTTAACTGCCTTGTGGTTTTTTGTTTTATTTTGCTCTTCTGTCTTTATGCTTCTTCCTACTTGCCATAGCTGATTTGGACACCTCTTGATTGAGGGAGAAAAGGATGTGAATGGTTGAGAAGGTTGAGGTTGAGCATTTTCTTTTTGTAGTTTTCTTGCTATTCACTACCATTAGTTGAATCGGACACCTCAAATGGGAGAGAGATGAGGATTTGAATGGGGGTGTCTAGTGGGCTCTTGCTGTTTTGCTTGTGTTTGTAGAGCTAAAATGTTCCAGCGGGAGATTTTCCCCCGCTTGGTGCTTTTGATGAATGAAATCTAATCAATGATTCATAAAAAAAAAGAGTATGAGCAGTTAAAAAGGATAAGGAAAGTTTTTGGAGGTAGAAGGCATCTGTAAGTTGGATTAAATTGGAGACCGTAACTCTTCTTTTTTCTTTAATTATGTTAAGGCAAGGAATCCAACAAATATACGACAGCTCAAGAATGTGGATGGGGAGATGGTTGATGATGATTTTGGACTTTCAAATATAGCAGTGGACTTTTACAAGCGGCTCCTTGGAGAAAGTAAGGAGGTGCATCCTAATCTTGAAACACTCGTTAAACATCGTTTAACTGATATGAAATCTGATGATTTAGTTCGACCAGTTAGCCATGATGAGATTAGGAAGGCTATGTTTGCTGCCCCAGATGAAAAGAGTCCTAGGTGGATGGTTTTAATGCCATGTTCTTTAAAGATAGCTAGGAAGTTGTTGGAAGTGATGTGATAGATGTTGTCTTGAGTTTTTTTTTTATAAAGCCTACATGCCTAAGTTTGTTAATTCGGTCGCCTGGACTCATATACCAAAAAGGAAGAATGCTAATGAAATGATGTACTTTAGACCCATTTCGCTTGGCAATGTGGTTTATAAAGTGGTCTCAAAAGTTATCTCCAATCGTTTGGCTGATGTCCTTCCTGATATGATTAGTATGAATCAAACGGCTTTTGTAAAGGGAAGGCATATAGGAGATGGGATTAGGATGGCTAATGAACTCCTGAGTAATTACAGGTCGAAAGGTGTTTCTCCTAGATGTGCTATATAAATCTATTTGATGAAGCATTCGATTCAGTGGAGTGGCCTTTTATTCTGGAAGTGATGAGATCCATGAGTTTCCACCCTATGTATATCTCTTCGATCCAGGCTTGTTTTGAAAGTACTATGATATCTGTGAATGTTAACGAGACTCTGGGTGGATACTTTGAAGCTAAGAGAGATTTTAGACAAGGCAATTCGATTTCACCTTTTCTTTTTGTCATGTCTATGGAAGTGTTGAGCCGCATATTTGATAGAACAGTGAGGAAGGGGGAGTTTCAGATCCATCTACAGTGTAACGGAGTCCAGCTAACTGACCTCAGTTTTGCATATGATCTCCTTGTTTTTATGAAAGCTAACTGTGATGTTGTTAAGGCTGTTGTTGGGGTTCTTGAAGAGTTTCATCAGATGTCGGCCCTTAAGTTCAACCAAGATAAATGCCACATATACTTGGCTGGAGTGTATATGAATATTGCAGAGGAGATTGTGAGAGTTTCAAGGTTTAGCTAGAGATAAATCCCATTCAGGTACCTTGGAGTACCAATGACTTCAGGCAAACTAAGGCGTTGTGATTGTAAAGTGTTGATTGATAAGATTACATGCAGAATTACAGACTAGAAAGATAAAAAGCTTTCTTATGTAGGCAGAATTCTGCTGATCCAATCTATTATTCAAGGGACCCTTCAATATTGGATGACATCCTTTATTCTTCCCTCGAGTGTTATCCAAGAGGTTGAGAAGATATGCAACTCTTTTCTGTGGGGTAAGACTGAAGGAGGTAGAGGAAATTTTTCCTGGAAATCTATTGCGGTTTCTAAAGAGGAAGGTGGACTCGGATTTAGAGATATGAGGAGTTGGAATGTAGCTAATGTGGTAAGGCATATATGGAAGCTATTTCTTAGAGTTGGCTCGATTTGGGTCTCTTGGATCCATTGTTACAGATTGAAGAACAAAAGGTTTTGGTAGGTTACATCAGCTTCAGGATCCTAGCATTGGCTTAGACTCCTTAAACTCAGGGACAACATACAACCGCATGTTACAATTGATAATGAGGGTGATTACTTATGGGATGGTCAGTACATGCCAATGTTTAAGCTCAACATTGTTTGGGACTCAATCCGACCCAGGAATTCGATGGTTAAGTGGTAGAAATGTGTTTGGATTGGGTACATTGTTCCCCGCCACTCTGTCATTGCTTGGTTAATTGTTCCGGATCAGATAACTATGAGGGACAAAATTAAACAACGGGATCCCCTAGTGGTTGAAGTCTGTGTTCTTTCTGATGAAGAGGAGGAGAGTAGAGAGCATCTTTTTGTAGAGTGCAGCTATACTAGGAAGGCAGTTGACAGGTTCTTCCCGGAATTGGCTAAGTGCACGGTGGAACAAATGATTGATAGAGTTTGTGAGATGGAAGATACTACAGGCGATAAAACAAAGAAATTGTTGCGGAGAGTTGTGATATGCAGCATTTGGAAAGAGCGTTGCAATCGAATTTTTGGGACTAATGCATATAGAAGTGTGGAGGATATACAAGACATTATTAGAGATGAGATTTATACATATGCTATAGGACATCCTAAGAGTAGTAGAATAGTTTGTTCCAAAGAAAAAAAATGATTTGAAGCTAAACAAGAAGTGCAAGTTGCTTGAGGATGTCATAGGACAAGCATTCATCATTCCATCCAAATTTTAGTGAGACGGTAAAAATCCATAGGTCTAGATTCGAGGGAGCTTAGTCGATTGCTACGCCGCACCATACCCTTCATCCATTCATCATAAGCCCTTCTAGTGTAGGATCATTACAGTCTCTGACAAGTCATTTTGACTAGTTTTAGTGTTGTCACTCGTGGTGGAGATTGTGGTCGAATTGCAACCCTATGACATAATTTAGTTTGAGAAAGTGAATGAGAGGATAAACAAGTCTCTAAGCACAGAGTGTGAGAGTCCCCCATGTACTAAATATTTATCTGTGAGGAAGTCTAGTCGGCTTTTTTGGAAGTGTGCATGATAGGTATTTGCTGCTTGTTGTGTGCAGAGAATAGTGAGACTTGGATTTGTTTGGTTGATGTTCTTGCATGTGTAGGTTGCGTTTTCTAAGTGTAACAATGTAAGCCGAATTGTTATAAATTGAACTTCGATTTAACTAGTCTCGTCATTTGTAAATTTGAGTGTATTTCTGAATTACAATTGCTTGTGGACAAGCAAAAGGTTAAGTGTGGGGCGATTTGATGACACTAGAATTATCGTGATTATCAGCCCCGATTACGCAATATTCCGTTGTCTGTAGCACATTTTAGGGACAGTTTAGTAGATTTCGGTACATTCATGCTATTTCGTACCGATTTGGTTACCTTGGCCCGTTTTGGGTCTATTTAATGTGTTTTTATAGTTACATAGGTTTTTTCCATCAATTAAGTAGCCATTGGACGTGCTCGGGATGCAATGAAACTTCGAGGAAGTTCCCAACACCTTTGGAGAAGCCAAAAGAAGGAGAAAGAACTCGAATTCTGCCTAGAGGGAAGGTTCTCGCCGAGAATGTAGCCAAAACTCAGCTGAAAATCTCGTCGGGTTTTTTGATTAATATGTGAAGAAGTTCTCGGCGAGAACTTCAATTTCTCAGCGACTACTTGGCCTTTTCCGGATCCAATGCAGAAATGGACCAAGTTCAGCCCTAGAAAAGGACTACTTCATCACCCTCTTACACACATTCAATTTTCCGAGGAGAGCCACGATCTGGAGAGCGTTTGGAGCATATTTTGGAGTCCTGGAAGACGCTCAAAGCATAGGAATTGAAAATTCTCGAGATCGAAGCTTCAAGGAATCGTCAGAATTAGGTTTTTTAGATTTCCTCTAATCTTCCTTTCTAAGATGAATTCTCTTGTTGTCTTTGAATCTTGTTTATTAGATATGAATAGCTAAACTCTTCTAGTTTAGATTAGATGAACCCTAAGTGACACGGGGCTTTAAAGCGGTCAAGGATTGGCGGGTATTTAGACTTTCTTTTGCATGTTTAACTCGTTCTTAAAATCCATTTCTTCTCTCGCCTAATCACCTAGATTAGATTCTTGTTAGGATAAAGGATAGCGGTGAACGTCCGCCTTGTTATAGAACGTCGAATTTAATAGTTAACCTATTCAGTGAAACACGTGGCTAATAGGGGCCGTTTAGGGTTAATCCGTTTCAAGAGTAGCTCATAGAATCAATCCACGTGCACCAGTCAGTTATTCATGTTAGAAGCGATCATACAGACGAATAACTGATCTTGGTAGCTAGTTCAATAGTAGCGAACGTTCATGGACTTAGACCTAATGGTAAGGAGCTACGACGGTGATTAAGAACTGAATGAATTAAGTCTGGAGTCTACCGGTTTTGTGATTGTCAATGCCTTGGTGATCTTAGGGGGATTCGAGTATAAACTCTTGTCTCATTAATTGAATCCAACAAATCAATCACTCAAACTGTTAGCCTTAATTAGTTATTTCCCTTCTTTGCATGATAGTAGTAAAAATCTAGTGGAACTCACACCACACAACCTGTTAAAACATGAATATTTGTTAATTCCTTTGAGTAAACGTGAAGAAGGAAACCCGTGGAATACGATCTATCTTACTTTTGTGGGTTAGTATTTGAATCGCTATTTTACAGTCTATCAAATTGCTAGTGGACCTATGTAAGTGATCCTGGTATGCATCATGAGGAAATTGATTTTGTTGCTAGTCGGAACCAAGGGAACTTTCAGAACAGCAACTACAGGAATTCTTGTGGCTATCAAAGCCAGAACCAGTACCAGCACCAGAATTGGAGCAGCCCACCCAACAACAACTCATATCAAGGCAATCAAGGTGGCTATTCATGGAATCGGTATCAAGGACGTTATCAGAACCAAGGGATTAATAAGAGGTATAATGGGAGTTAGAACCAGAATTCTCAATGGCGGAACATAGGAAACTAGAATAGTAATCAGAGTTAGAATCAAAACTCCCAAGGGAACGATAACCAAGGCTCAAGCTCTTCTGCGCAAAATTCCAATACTAAAATTCTCTTGGAAAATATACTTGCAGAGACCCAAACTATGAAGAGAGATACAAAGAGCTCTATCTAGAAGCTGGAAGATCAAGTGTCTGCAATAACCAACTTTCTACATGAGAAGGGAGTTGGTTCTTTATCTAGCATTACTCTACCTAATCAAAACAGAAAGGAGGATTTGGGAGCTATTGAAACTAGAAGCGGGAAGAAGCTACAAGAGCCACCTATGAAGCAGGTAACGCCTCTAGTTACTCCTACTCCTTTTATTGAAGACAAAGAAATGGTGGAGGAGGAAGTGAAGCAATAAGATGAGGAGAAGAAACCAGTTATCTCTTCCTCCACAATACATGTGAGTAATCCTCAAAATCCTAAGGCTCTTATCCTGATCGTCTCAACAAGGAACTCTATGATGCTCAGTTTCAACTATTCCTCAAGATGCTCGATAAGGTTCATATCGATATGCCCTTCATGGAGGTGGTGACTACGATGCCTATGTATGCTAAGTACATGAAGATGTTGCTCACTCACAAGCTGAAAATGTCAGAGCTCCTAGCTCTGATGCAAGAGAAAGCAATGATGATTCTTGAGTTATTTGAGGATGTGGAGCTGTATGAGAAACTTCGAGATCCGGGTTCTTTCACTATTCCTTGTCGCATTGGTACATATCAAAATGGACATGGTTTAACAGATCGAGGATCTAGCATTAACGTCATGTCTTATCGTTTAGCTTCTAATATAGGGATGTGATAACGTTGTAGAAGCAAGATAGATCGAATCTCTCGATGTTTCTTCAAATCGTTTACTCGTTGTGCGTGGTGTGAGTTCCACGACTTCTAAACTATAAGGCGAAGAAACTAAAATGGAATTAAAAGATAGATTGATTGATTGTTTGACTAACAAATTTGATAAACAATCTTAGACTCGAATCCCCCTAAGATCACCAAGATATTGGCAATCACAAGACCAGCGACTTTCAATCATAATTCATTCAGTTCTCATACACCACCATAAATCCTTACCCTTAGGTCTAAGTTCCACGAACGTTCGCTCAATCGGATCTAACTACCAAGATTAATTAACCGTCTGTGCGTTCACTTCTGCAACGGAGAACTAACTGGTACAATTAATTAAGATTAATGAGTTACTCTAGAAGCGGATTAACCCTAAATGGTTCCTACGAAAGGCACACTCCATTGAATAGGTTAATTGATTGATTTGATGTTCTAAAGTAAGGCGGACGTTCGCCTCTATCCTTATCTTAACACGAATCTAATCTAGGTGATCAAGCTAGACAAGAAACACAGTAAACAAAGAACAAAATAATCATGCAAGAGAAACTATCTGAATTTGAATCTAATTACCGGCGATCCGTGACTGCTTTAAAACCCCGGGTCATTTAGGGTTCATCTAATCTAAGCTTAAACGAGTTTAGCTACTCATGTTGATAACTGAATAATCAAAAACAACAGAGGAGTTCATCATACAAAATGAGAACAGATAGAAACTGTAAAACCTAATTCTGACGACTCCGGCGAAGCTCCAAACTCTGGCAATCTTCACTCCTAGCTACGAACACTCCGAGGTGGAAAGATGGTGTCAGGATCTCTCCGGGAACTCTCGAACTCTATCTCTCAAACTCTGAAGTCTGGCAATTGTATTTCGGAAGAAGTGTATCATCAATTGGGGGAGACGGCTGCTATTTATACTCCTTGTCCTCGTCACCGTTGGAAAAGAAGATAGTTCTCGGCGAGAATATTGGAAGTTCTCACCGAGAACTTTAGTGTAAATATATTTCTGACTGTCAACGAGAATCTTCAAGTAGTTCCTTCATAAGTTCTCGGCGAGAAGTTTGAAGTTATCGCCGAGAACTTCAGTGTAAATCTTCAGCTAAAATCTCGACGAGAATTCCTTTTAGCGTATTCAGTATATCTTCGGCGAGAATGTCAATCTTCTCGCCGAAAATTCTTGTGCTGGCAGGTGAGTTAATTTCTTCGACCGGTTTGATTTCTGGATTCGATTCCGAGTCATTCCTTGAGGCTTCATTACTTCCCGATCACGTCCAAGGCTACATAATTGATGGAAAAAACCTGTGTACTCATAGAGACACTAGAAAACACATCAAATAGACCCATAATGGGCCAAAGTAACCAAATCGGTAGGAAATAGTGCAAATGAGTGAAAACACCCTAAACTACCCTTAAAACCGTGTTTCAAGCAATGAAATGTCGCTTAAACGAGGCTGATAATCACGTTAATTCTAGTGTCATTAGGATGCATGAACATAAGCCTTGCATATAAATCATCTACTCTGCCTACGGGTATCTTAGAAGATGTTATTATAGAATTTGGTCCATTCAAGTTTTTCACAGATTTTATCATCATTGATTACCATGTTGAAATGGCATTGATTCTTGGTCGTCCATTTCTGAATTTTGATAGATCTACAATAGATGTTAGCCATGGTAGCATTACCCTTAGGGTTGGCTAATGTAACATCCCGGTTCTGATTAACCGGTTTGATTTAAAAATAACTTGGCATGGTACCTCGCTGGTAAGAGGTTGATAGAATTTAATTCGAATTAAATTATTTCATTTCAAATTTATTTCACCCCAATTGATGGAAACCAGACTTCTTGAGTTTAGGTGATTCGAGTTAAACATTCGGTGTAGGTTCTAATTCATTTGGTTGGACCAAGTGGATCCAACCTCAAACTCGAAACCAAATGAGGCCAACTCTCAAGCCACCCAACTGTTGTAGTCAAGGGAGTGTGTGCTTAAAGCCCTATCTCCATAGCCTGAGTTGAAGATAGGAGAAGGAGGATCGTGGGCCGTTCAGCCCGTGATGGCGGAAGGAGATGAGAAATAGGCCATGAGACCCAGTTTGTTAAGCAACAACAGCAGTTGTTCAGAGATTAGGGGTTGGACCATGGGCTTTCAACCCATAGCATAAGCACCCACCGCGAGAGAGAAAGAGCCTTGAGCCAGAGTGTTAAATGAAGAAGAAGAAAAGGCTTGTGGCCTTTGTTGTTTTGTAGAAGGGAATCAGTGGGCCTTGGGCCCTTTCCTTTACTTACAGATGGGCTGAACGGAAGGAATGATTGAAGAGCCTATGCCCGTTTTCTGTTGGAGGGGTGTTTCAGGATAAAAACTATGGGTAATTATCATTAGGAGCGCAATTCCTTTGGATTTTGTACAAAATTGTCCCATTCGTATGAAAAAAAACTAATCAATCCCATATGTTTCAAAATTGAACAAGTTCATCTCACGAATCACATTTCCGGCCAAATTGTATTGTCAGCATGCCTGGTCAGCAAAAGAAGCTTATGTGGAAGATCCAACTCATCTCTTTTGACCCAACCTTTTAATGTACCAAACCCAACTGAAACCTAACTCATTGCCAACCTAAATCCCCCAAATATAAGTCTAAACCCCCCACGTTTTAAGTTTGTTCTTGGTCTCTAAGAAGTCTATTTGACTTCCCTGTCTACAAGAGTTTTTACTAGGGCTGTATACGAGCCGAGCTGCTCGCGAGCGGCTCGGACTCGGGCTCGTTTCTTTCAAAAAAACCTCGTTCGTAAGATTGGCTCGTCATAAGCGAGCTAGCTCATGAACAGGCTCGTCACCTAAATGAGCCGAGCTCGAGCCAAACGTTGGTCGGCTCGGCAGGCTCGTGAGCCAACTTGTTTCGTTAGCTCGTTAAGCCAAGCTCGCGAGCTGGCTCGATTGTAACTCGTATAATCCTAATACCTAAATGGTGATGAAATAATAAACCCTAAGAGTATAATATACTGATACCCTAAAAGAAGTAATACGGTAATTACTAATTACCCTAATGGCTAATATACCCTAGAATTACTCTAATCCCCACTCCGTGAGTCACGAGCCCACTACAGACGGTACATCATTCTTCTTTTTCTCTTTGGCGTCTTTTTCTTTTTGATGGTTGCTAATTTGTTTCTTGAGATACACGTTGGAAACGTTCATATTGCTTCGATTTTGTGATTGCTTACATTCTCGATATTTTGTAGCACCTATATCGTATTTTTGTAGAATGTTTAATTTCTTATATTTCCGATGTTTTTTTATCCTGAGTTTGGCTCGTTTACGATGGTAAACGAGTCTAACTAGGATTTGGCTCGTTTAGCATTATAAATGAGCCAAATCTGACTCGTTTAGCGTTATAAACGAGCCAAATCCGAGTCTGCCGAGCTCGAGACGAGCCCGAGCCCAGACAATCTGTATACGAGCCGAGCCTGAGCTAGCCCATCCGAGCTCGTCACGAGCCCGAGCCCGAGCCCGAGCTAGGCTGAAGCTCGGCTCGGCTCGGCTCATAAACAGCCCTAGTTTTTACCTACAAAATCTGAATAAAGACTTAAAAGGGCTTTGGTCATTTATGAAAGATCCACCAAAATATACATTATTTCTATCCCTCGCCGGCGACCATTCTTGTACATCATCGCCGGTTATGATTTGATTCTTTCCATAAAATTCGACGCCATTGAAACGGAGCCAATCATAGCTCCCAATCTTCTTCTTCATCTTCTCCTAGCTAAACTACTGAACGTTGCTTGGAAGGACAAGGATTGAAAAACGGTGAACTCGTCGCAAAAATGGCGGGAGTCATTTCGACATTTCATCCCCTAGCAAGCTGCAACTCTTCAAGAGTTACTCTCAGTTGATTTCAATCAACGCTAGTTGATATTGAAAATGATGTTCCTCTATCTGAATTCTTTTGTTTATCGGTATACCGTATACGATCATGACTGTGTTTGAACCATTTGATTGATGATGTTGTGAGGATAACTGAAGTTCGGTGATGCTAATGCTTCGTCTTTGTTTATATGTCTGTGGTAGATGATTCTGGATTCTCTGCATTTGGTACTATGCAGATGATTTTATTGAAGGAACTTGTCAATACTGAGTGATGTAGAGAATTCGAATGAGGGTTTTCGATGATGACCACACTTTCAAATTTTGTCTTTCAGGGAAAGAGGGATTTTCACGTATCTTGATGTTTGTTCATATACTGAGAATGATACTGATATGGCTTGAGCAGACTTCTCAGAGACCCAAAAACAAACTTAAAATGTGGGTTTAAAACTTATTTTTGGGAATTTGGGTTGGGTTAGGTACATTGACCAATTGGGTCAAAAGAGATGAGTTTGATCTAATACCAAATTATCTTTTGCTGACTAGGCATGTTGATAATACGATTTGGCCGGAAAAATTATCGGTGAGATGAATTTGTTCGATTTTGAAACGTATGAGATTGACATTTTTTTTCATACGAATAGGACGATTTTGTACAAAACTCAAAGGAATGGAACTCCTAATGCTAATTAGCGTCAAACCTAGAGAAGAAGAAGAAGCGAAGTTATTGGGAGAGGGGCTGGCAGCGTGAGATCGGGAAGCTGTGATGGGGAAGGGTTTTCGAACCCAGCTACTAAAGAGGGTAAAGGAAGAAGAACGTTTCGTCGTTGCCAGTTTTACAAGGGAGAAAGAAGAAGAAAGGTGGTCGGCCATGGGTCGAGTGGCGGTACGAAGTCCTGGAATTCGACGAGAGAGAGGAAGTTAGGAGCGCCATCGGAACGGAAAAGAAGGCTCAGACGAGGGTCAAGCGAGGAGTCGGGATAGTTTTGGTTGCTCTAACGAGTCGAAGGTGAAGGCTAGAAACGGCGAGGGTAGGTCGGCCGCATCCCAAGAAAGTTGGAACCGACGGAAGCAGTTGCCGGCAAGGGCGGAGTGTCACCCTAGCAACCAGACCCCAGGACAGAACCGACCTTAGGACCCCAAACAACGGACCACCCTAGCAACCAGACCCCAGGAGTCTTGCACTCCCAAGACCATACTAGGGGGCAATTGATAGGCCCCCAGAACAAAATCTCCATCGGGGCCTCAAGGGACAGACCGCACTCCTCAGTTGGACCGCCCTCGCCATGAATTGAAGGACTAGACAGGAGGCCATGCATGTCAAGCCCAACAGAATTGACCCCCCTACTAACCCTCCGTTATGATATGGGCAACACTGCTAATGGCGTCCCCGCGCCGTCCATTAAGAGCTTTCCACGTGGATCCCCATGCTATGTTGGTTGGACCCTATAAATATAGAGTCACACATTGAGAAGAGGACAACACACACACTCGGGACCACACGCCTGATTCTACACGCTAAGGGTTGTTGGTTTCCACCCTCAACAAATGGCGCCCGCCAAGTACTCCTCTGTTAATTGCTCTTATACACGTTTACATTGCCCCTCACCACTCCTACTACATTCACTAACTTCCTTGAATATCCACGCTGCAAGGCATATCAAGGACGCCCTTAATCGCTTCAACCTCCAGTTCAACCATCTTACTGGTTCACCAGTCCAACTAGGCGGATCATCTGGTACGCCAGATAGCGACATAGCTAAGCGTTTGATTCCTTAAGACAAATAGCATGAAAAATCTAGAGGATAATCCAACAAGCGGCAACACCGTTGGGACCCCCATAACCCAGCGAGACAGGTCATCTCCCCGGGCATTCCCCGGGACCAACGACCATACGAAACGACAGGATTAGGGATGAGGGTTGGTCAAGGAAGTCCCCGTCCAGGGTCAAGGGAGGCAGACAAACAACCTTGCATCCCTAGACAATTAGACGACGTTACCACTAAGACCCGAGCCACCAGTTTCGACATCCCCCCCCCCACCAAGGGAGGCTTGGCGGCTCAGGTGGAAGATCTACACAAGAAAAATGTCGAGATGGCGGCAAAGATGAAATTTCTAATCGCCCAAACAGCTCTAGGCGGCCAGAGGGAGGGACCTTCAAGTGGACCGGCTCCCGCATGGCGGACTCTGACGAAATGTACAGACTATTCCTGCCATGCCACCAGTCCGGCCCCAGACAACTCGCCATGCGACAGTCGCTCGAGAAAATACAACTAAGCGGTCCGCCCCCACAAGGGTTCGTAGCACCCACAATCAAGGCGTACTATGGCACCAGGGATCCTGACCAGCACCTACTAACGTTTACCACTGCCATGCAGATGTTCACGGCCTAGATGCCACGTATTTCCACACGTTTCCTTAAACTTTGACCGGGGCCGCCCTGACTTGGTATGGGGCGCTAGCTGAAGGAATTATCAAGAGCTGAGAAGACTTCTGCCAGCTGTTCCTCCACAAGTCTTCGAATCAAAAGGAGGCAGGGTGGAATTTGACCTCCTTTTAGAGTCTGAAACAGAACCGATCAGAAACGCTCCAACACTACTACGACAAATGGGCAGGGCGTTCGCGGTGGTGCCCAACCTGGCATTGTACATAGTGCTTCATCACATCCAAACCACCACACTCAGTGCCGAGTTGGTCAAAGAGATAGACTTGAAGAACCCAACTCATACTGAGCTAGAATCCTATATCCTCCAAGGAGAATATCGCCATGATACAAGGAGGGTATTGTGCGGACAAACGAGAAAGGACGAGATAGAGCAGGACAAAGTAGTCGGAGGGAAAGGTGCCCTGATGATAGAAGGGATAACTGCCCCCACGGGGACGGAAGGTCAGAATAGAAATATAAGCCCCTGTCAGAATCCAGGCGGAAGCTCATGTACGTACTCTAGGAGAAACAGGGTGGGTTGCACTGGCCGGCTCCCCTGCACAGGGCAACAATTAAGAGGGGAAACCACAAGGAGTTTTGTGAGTTTCACAACGAAAAGGGCCATGATACGGAAGACTGTCGTGAGCTCCGCAACGAGATAGAATAAGCCCTGAAAAATGGGGATCTCAAAGAGTTCATCATAAACAACCGACGGAAGATGAAAGAAAGGGAGCGTTCGGAGTCCCCTTGACGGAATGTAGACAGACATTCGCCCCCCCCCCCAAGAAAGGGAGGGTGTTTGACAGAATCTCTAACATCCATCCCGAATCGACCTAGTTGAACCCGTGGCCGAACTGGTAATGAGCATTACAATAAAGAAAAGACGGAAATTTTTATTAAAAATTAACATCTGAAATGCGTCCTCCAAAACATAAAATTTACAATCCAATAAACCAAAACGAATTCCAATACTCAAAGAGATTACAAAATCCCCAACCAAAGGTGTCAACTGAAATATAAAACCAAAAATAAATGGTTAACTCCGATGCAGATCACCAATCTTCACCTCTTAGCTCCAACCAGTAACTGCTCGAAACTTGACCACAACCCTGAACCTCAACTGTACTTACTCTAACCACACGAACCTGAAAGGGGAATAGGGGGGGATCAATTTCCTAATGAAATTGAGTGAACCCACTGGGTTTAACTTTGCGCCAAACCTAACTTGAAAGAGCAATTTCGAACTCCGCACACACACCAACAATGGAACCAGACACAGCCATACATATTTTAATTCACTAAAACAGTCTAGGTGATCACATAGGTATAGTTCTCGATTCGAAAATCACGATTCACATCCACAACAATATATAACAGGGAAAATGTCATACATACCGCTCAACATCAGAAACATCATGCATGTAGCTCATCATCACATCACAAGCCATCTGACAGTCACCTTCAATATACACACTCACACCCACACACATTCAAATACACTACACTTCTTATTTCAATTACTAAGTGAGTTATTAGGCAACCTTAAGCAGTCTAGGTTATCACCCAAGTGCAGTTCTCCAGATTAACAATTCATAACATCATCATGATAATAACTCATTCAACATCAATTCCACATCTTAGCACAAAAACACATTCCAGTTCACAGATCAATCCAACACAGTCCACAACACATCATATATCAGCTCACAAACTCAACCAGCACAACACACACACACATCAATTAACACATCATTTATCTAGTTAGTTAAATAGGGATCCTTCCTTAACAGAGATTTCAACCACCATGACTCCACGTCATAAGATTCACTCCAATGAATCAGACTCGAACACAACCAGTATTTCGGGTAGGGTAACGTTGGCTCCTTCCAGTTCTATCATTTTAATCTCATTTAACACAGTCATAACAATTACACACACATCAACCAAAGCAATTCCATTTAACCAATTCCATTCAATCAATTCCACTTCCCAATTCCATGTACCAATTCCACACTAAACCACAACTAACAACGATAGATTTTATCACAGAAATTCATCTCATCCCATCCCATCTTATCTCACATTTCTTGTTCTAATTCACTAGCCATCATCTTTCATCCCAATCCCCACATCACACATCAATCAACACAATCATCATACAACACTCACAAGTCAGTTATTCAGTTTTACTCTCATAGGTTCATGCAAGACCTAATTCGATTCTATTTCGAGTTCCAGCTCCTCACGTTACTCATAGTGTCCTATTGACGCTAAGCCAATCACAATCACAAAACTTATGCACACTTTGGAAATAAACTCTCATTTCTAGCCACCTAGTCAACCATACATTCACACAAGTCAACCATATGCTCAGACAAGTCAACCATTCATTTTAACAAGTCAACTCAACACCACATATCAGCAGTAAACACAACAAAATCAATTTACCGTTTCAACTCTCCAGTTCATGCATTCCTAAATTTACCCAAATAATCTATCTATTTTCACATGTTTCATTTAACTCAATTTTCAGCCACAAATCATCCAATCCCAACATCCTCATCATCCTCAATCATTTCTCAATTCACATTCAAGATTCCTTCAGTTCAACTCTCAACCTTATTACAATCTCCACAGGTTATATTATCAATCACCATCATACATAATATTTATTCACTCAATTCAACTAATCACACGTTAGCACTTCAATCAATTACAATCACAACCGCACCGGCCGCCCCCACCTGCAAGTATAGGGATAGCCATGCCGTAAGTCTTAGGGTTACCCTCCTGTTCATCCTTCATAGGACGACCCCAAATTGGTAGGGCAATCCTCATGTTCATCATTTATAGGGTGACCCCACAGTGGTAGGGCTAGCATCCACCACAACTGACAACACATAGTATATGCATTAATTACAAGATCACAGCCCATCCCTCCTATCACTCATTACTAGTTCCAATCCATTTATCATCAACATTAATTAGTTTCACCCAATCCCAACACATAGCATAAAAACAATAGAATATCACTAAACAAACAATTTCTTAATCGACAATTATCATCCATCAATCAACATCAATCACGGAACAGTTAGCATCTTTTACTCTCTTCTAATTTCATGCAATCCCTAATTTCATCTAGGTCAAATTACATCTACTTACATCAACCACCACTACCTATAAAACGCTAAACCCTTAGCTGACAAGAAGACGAGCCTCTAAACAACTTCTAGAAACCTGAACAGCCAAACTCTATAGCTAAAAAATGTAGCTTCTTCCTTCTGCCACTGACAACGCCTAACTCCGAAATACCTAGAACCCAGATATGTGATCTCTTCCTATTGTCACTAGGAATGCACAGGAGAAAAAGGATCGCCAATCGGACTTCTGTAACTCTTGGAATCAATATTTGAAGTTTGGGAGTTTTTGGTTCATCAAAGGGTTTTTCGGGAGGAAAAAGAGAGAGAGAAGCTGAAGAATTCCGTCAAAAACCTATCTTTTATAGTCAGACCCAAGACACACAGTGTGTGTTATAGACACACGGCCGTGTGTTTTAATCTGCCAACTTCGACGAAATTTCAACGTACTCGCTTGTAACTTCAACCAGACTCAATTATGAACGTCCCACACTTCGGCGAGGCCTCAAGAACACTGTTTCTAATGTCTCAATCATCCAAACTCGAGTTCCAAATCATTCGGTTGGGTGGGAATGTTACAGAATCACAGAAAGGAAAGAAGAGGAATGGGAAGATGGCTCAGAAGCTCAGAAAGAGGAGAAGAGACAATGATACAAAAAATATGCAGCATTATCCTAGGAGGAGAGGAGGACACACCCAAGAATATGAGGGTGGTAGGCGAGTGATCCATGGCCAGACAGATAAACGGAGACCCGCCCATCACATTCACCTTAGCGGAAGTACGAGGATGGAGCCCTAGCACCCAAGCTGTGGTGATCAGAGTCATCATCGAAGATACCATAGTGGAAAGGGTACTGGAAGATGAAGGCAGCTCGGAGGATATAATGTCAGCGGACGCTTTTAGTAGGATGGAGCTCGGCGGATATACTGTCAGCTAGACCCTGCGCAACTTAAGCGGTCCAAAACTAAGTTCAGATTCCCCAAGGAGGAATCCAGCTCCCAAAACTGAGTTCGGATTCCCCAGGGCGGAATCCAACCCCACAAACAGAGTTCGGATTCCCCAAGGTGGAATCTAGCTCCGGAACAAAGTTCGGATTCCCTAAGGCGGAATCCAATTGAAGAGGGCGGAACGTGATAGCAATTATGTAAAAATTATCGATATGACAAAGACAAGTGAATACTCAACATCAATAACAAAAAACCCTGATTGCGGGATGGATCGTCTATTACATGTTTGAGGTAAAAGAAAGGTTACAACTGGAGGAGCCAAACGGTATACCCTACTTTTTCCCACTGGAGGATCCCGCCTTGTCCGCCCTGGCTTTCCTTTTCAGCTCATTATGACGTTGGCTTACTTCAGTAAATGCCTCCATCAACAGCTGGTCCCGGGCCTTCAGAATCACTTGGGAGTCGGCAAACTCCTCATGTTATGCCTGCACCATCAGCCATTTAGACGCGGAGTGGAACATCAAGTCCTACTCCCAAGGGCATTCAGGGTCGCCCCGACGGAGCTCATGACGGACGGCGGCCAGAGCAGTATCGATTGCGCCTTGCACCCGCTCACCCAGCTCCTTGGCCGCCTCTTCCTTGACAGCTTTGTCGGTCTTAGCCTTCGTATTCTTTAGGGTTAATGGCCTTTTCCTCCAGGCTATTGGTCTTGTCCTCCAGACTCTTGGAGCATTCAGGCCGCTTAGTCTTCAAGGTTTCTACCTTGTCCGCGAAAGCCCTTTTGGCCGACTCAACCTTGCTTAGGGCTAGCTACTGCTACCTCAAGTCCTTGGCCCGTTTCTCGTCCTCAGCCTGCAGATCCAACATGTGTTCAGTGGCCTGGTTAGCATGCACAAGACGGAGTAAATCCAGTTTATAAGAGTTAGTTACCAAGAGTTAGGCCGTTTCCTCGTCCATCTCCTTCTTGGCCTTGGTGTATTTGTCCTTCCATTATTGAGCGGGGGACCTGGCCTCTATTAACTCTGTCTCAACGACGTCAATGCTCTGAGGCTGCTCCACCCTGTGAGCCTGATACGCCGACAGTAGGGTATCGGCGGTTCCCAAAAGCTGTGGAGAACATACTTGGGTGAGATAGGTAATCAATCAGTACAGAATTGAGTACTACGGCGAGGGACGCGAAAGGAAACTTACCCATGCGCTCATGGCCATCTGCTCCATGGCCAACTTGTAAACGCCGTCTTTGGATCAGAGATGGTAGATATCCCAATCTACGGCCAGCTGGAGGGCGGCCCGGATTAGAATCTCGTTGCCGCCCAGGGTTGAATGCATGGCTGGGAGGCGGGCCGAGCTATACTCGCCCTTAGACGTCCAAGGCCGAGTAGAGTCAGACAGACCTTGAGACCCGCCCTCGGTCTTCCTTTTCTTATCATCGTTGCGGCGAGGGATCAATTTCTGCCACTTCCCACCCTCGGGTTTCTTGATGGGAGGACTTTAGGCTTAATCCTTGTCAGGGCACTCCTTCTCTAGGCATTTCTTCTCTGGGCGCTCCTCCTGGTCTCCACCCAGAGACCCTTCAGCTTTCCGCTAACTATCACCCGATCCTCCCTGTGCCTTGGCATTGATCAATGCCGCGAAGATGGAGCTCTCTACATCAAACAAAAGACGAAGACAATATCAATAAGCATAGTGGCATAAGAAAGCACATGGGAGCATCTAGACATCTATAGAAAGACCTAATGGCTCTATGCGCCCTCTGCTTACCACCATCAGCAACCTATCGCCTCAAGGCGTCACGCCAGCACCATTTCAAATTGTAATTCCACAAATTCACCAACTAAAGGACGCCCACGTCCGGTCTTTTTGGGTGGCTGGGGGAGTTAAGCTTCTCAATTGCGCAATACGACCACACTAGGTGAAGGTGGCCGAACCAGGGCGCATTCTCAGGGGAGTCTGCCTTCATGACGAAAAAGCTGTGCCACCACACGGAGTCAGCTTTAATCTCACAAAACACTCCACCACCTATGTAAGCCTTCTGCTTGGTGAAGGTGATCCCGTTTTGATTTATGGAGGTGGTGTACAGATAACGGAAGATGTGGGCGCTTGGGAAAACACGCCTCTTGATGCAGGCCACCTTGAAGTGAGGCATTTAGGATGTCCAGTACATCCAACTCCCAAATATCCAGAGGGAAGCGTAAGTTGTACCACAACGCCTGAAGCCACACCCCCACCCAGCCAGGGGAGCAGTTTCTGAACGAGCAAAGGAGAACTGATGGGGCATGTCGCATTCGTTCAACATCCTCGCTAAGGTAGGAGTCTTCACTTAAACTCGACCCGTAGACCTGGCGGCAGTCGGCGGGTTCGCCCTTCCACGTCTGGTCCCACACATGAACTTTGAACCCATACTTCTCGATGGCGTCGACATGGAGCTCGAAGCCCCAAGACTCATGCACGAAGCCTCGCTGCCAGGACGCAAACCATCGACTGTTGTTGGGCGGCATATCTTTCTTTTTTGAGGTCCCATTGAACCTCTTTTCCGCTTACTCCTGAAGTTGTTTAAGAGAAGGGGTAGGCAGCGAATGGGCATCCTTGTTAAGATAATACTCGTGATCAAACTCCTCAAACGGATTGAAGTAAAGATCCTCATCTTCCGCATAAGGCATTAGCGGCAACTCTGCCGCCTTTTGCCATTTCCTTTTGGGGCGATCCGCTCCAGATGATTCGCTCTCAAACTCTTGATCGTCCTCCTAGGACTACCTTGAAGCCAGGGGCTGAGGAAGTCTTTGTTCGTCAGTATTACGGCACAGAGGTGATGGCAGATGAGGAAGATGACTCTTTGGTGCCAGACCCTCTCCCCCTCTCATCATAGCCTCCTACAGTAGAAGAGTAAGGGGCAAAAATCAGAAGAGGAGGAGGTATGAAAGCCAAAAGGCAGACCGACACTAGAGCACTACCCGCCCTCACGCTCGGAGGACGAGAGTGGGGGCCAGACTCTCTACGCGCTTTGGTACACCCTAGAATCTCCTCTAACAAATCAAAATCCATAGACGAAGAAGATGTACTCCCCGAAGACATGTCACTCTACGGCGGGATTAAAAATAAAGAAAAGAAAAGTACTGGGTGCAGAGAAGGAGTAAAAAGAGAAAACAGGTCAGTGACACCTACTTAGCTCAGAGGAAGAGGAAGACACCACATCAGAGGGCATGGTGTTTAGAAGTTTAGGTGACGACGGAAGAATGAAAGGCGGACAAGAAAGTAGAGATACGAAGATTGAGGGCGGGTGCCCTCAGGAAATTTAAGGAAGAATAAAGTAAGACACAAAAGCAATGAGAGTGAAGACCCCTATTTATACTAATGTCGCGGGGAGAGGAAGCGTCGCCAGTAGATAGGCAGGCCACGTGGCACCTATTCGCTGGGCGAATGAAGTTAGTAGGCTGCGCATGCCTAGGCGCATGCGGCTCACCCCAATCAGTGGGCAAGGCTTTGAAGCATGCCCACCTAAAAAGAAGATCACCCCCCATAGGCTACCGCTACCGCCTATAGGAGAGTCTTCATTTTTGGGGAAAAGCGGATTGAGACACTGGAGAATCATAAGTACGCAGAATGAACTCCCCTTTTCGAATGACGCCCTCACGGTTACGCCTCCAGCCTTCACGGTCCTTGGACCTGCTCCTAGTGCATCCCCAGAAGCCTAGCGCCCCTGAGGCCATACTAGGGGAGGGGAAAGATGAAGCTACCCTAAGCAACGGACCACCATCGCAATCAGAGCCACTCATAGTATCGCCTAGAAAGCCTTGCACTCCCAAGACCATACTAGGGGGAAATTGATGGGCCTCCAGGACAGAACAGCCCTTGGGACCCCAAACAACGAACGTCCCTCAAAACCAGAGCTACTCATAGTATCACCTCAGGAGCCTTGCACTCCCAAGACCATACTAGAGGGCAATTGATAGCCCCCAGGATAGAACCGCCCTCGGGACCCAAGTGACAGACCGGCCTCCTCATATTGGACCGGCCTCACCATGAATTGACGAACAAGACATGAGGTAACGCACGTCAAGTCCAGCAGACTTGACACCCCCCCCACTAACCATCCGTCAAGATATGGGCCCCACTACTGATGTCGACCCAGCAAGCTCTACTAAGAGCTTGCCACGTGGACCCCACGATACGTAGGTTGGACCTTATAAATACAGGGTCACCCATTGAGAAGAGGACAACACACACACTCGAGACCACATGCCTGATACTGCACACTGCTACGTTGCATGCTAAGGGTTGTTGGTTTCCGCCCTCATCAAAGGGCACCCGCCCGGTACTTCTCTGTTACTTGCTCTTATACATGTTTACATTGCCCCTCACCACTCTTACTACATTCACTGACTTCCTTGAATATCCGTAGTGCAAGGTACTACTCGTTAGGATCTCAAGGCATATCAAGGACGTCCTTACTCTCTTCAACCTCCAGTTGAACTAACTTATTGGTGCACCAGTCCAACTAGGTGGATCAAGTATGATTATGGAATGTTGGGTGCAAGAGGATGGTTCTACGAATGTAGAATCATCCTAGAAGGATGAACAAAAGGGTGGCCCTGGACTTTGCGACATGATCACCCTTTGTTTTTCTTATTACAAGTGGGGTGGTCGGTAAGGCTAGAAATCCGCCCGTAATAAGTGTGTGATATGGAATTGTGATGTGGAATTGGGATATGGAATTGTGAAGTGGAATTGTAAAATGAAATGGTTGAATGGATTTTTATTGTTGGTGTGTGGAAGTTGATGTGGTTGTGTTAAATGGGATTTAAATTATAGAATCGGTTGGAGCCTGCACTGCCCCCAAATTGTCACCTCTCCCAGAAGAGTGAGGTGCGGTTACTCCTCCTAAAAGAGTGGTGTGATCTTTTGTTGTGCATGTCAGTTTGGGCCCTGGATCCTTCTTGATGAAATGATGTGTCTTGGACCCTCCTAGAAGAGAGAATGCGTCTGGCCGGCAGGGGTGGTGTAGGATAAAATCCATGGCGCCTAATTAACTCACCTAGTTAAATGAAATGTGAACTGTTGTGTGTGTGTGTTGTGTTGGATATGATTGTGAGCTGATATGTGATGTGATGTTGGATCGTGTTGATCTTTATTTTATTTATGATGATGTTGATGTTGTGGATGTTGGATTGTTTATGATTATTGGATGACATTGTTGGGGTGATGCATGATGAGAATAGGGGTAGAGGGAATTGACTGACCACTTAGAACTATCTTATTAGGCTGTTAAAATGAACTGGACGTAAGGATGTGCCCCATTGTTGTATTATATTGTGGGAGTCTGGGATGCTCCGTAGGTAGTTCAACGCGTAGTTAAGACTAGTGAGTTCACTCAGTTTCATTAGGAAATTGATCCCCTCCTAGTCTCTCTTTTCAGTTCGAAGTAGTTGTTGAGCTGAGCTTGGAGCAACAGTTGTTGACAGTCGGAGCTTGGATGTAACAAATGGCTGAAGGACGGTGACTAAGGACTTAGAAGATGGTTTTGTATTTTATTCAGTTGATGTTTTGGGGATTTTGGAATTGAAATTATATTTTGGATTTGGTTTTGAGTTATGAAGCTTCCGTTTGGTGTTATTTTATATTCTTTTATTGTGCTTTACTAGTAATTTTTTGGTTGGTTTTGATTTGTATTTAACTGTGACACCTGATTCCTGATCTATCCAATGGGTTCGACCCAGGCGATACATGGTGGGTGTTACATCTAAGATCTCAAAATTAACTGAACATGTGGAGCTAGATGAGGATCTGTTTGTAGTAATCCTCAATAAACTACCTATCAAACGCCGAGATCCATGTTCTTTCACTCTTTCTTGTCGTATTGGTCCATATGATCAAAGTGTTTGTGGCTTAGAAAATCTCTGAGCTAGCATAAACGTCATGTCTTATAGTTTAGCTTTTGATATAAGGATGTTTGGTTTCAAAACAACTCGCATGCACATAAGCCTTGTTGATAAGTCATCTACTATGCCTAGGGGTATTTTAGAAGATGTCATTCTTGAAGTTGGTCCATTATTTAAGTTCCCTACCGATTTTGTCATCATTCATTCTGCTATATCTATTATAGATGTTAGCCCTGGCACCATCACCCTTAGGGTAGGCCAGGAGAGTGCGCCCTTTAGTCTTGAAAATAGCATTAAACATCCTTACCATTATAATGACTTGTGTGTTATTGATGATACTGTTGCCATGCTATCTACTTCTATTATTTTACTAACCTAGTGGATGAAGACTCGCTAGAGAAGTGCTTTATTTCTGGTGTTCATATTGTTGATGCAGGAACAGTACAAGATGAACTTGCAACATCTTTGAGCTCCAATGAGACCATGGATTTTAAGGATCAGGAGCAACAAACTATTTTGCACTAGATTTGTGATTTAAGACATCTTATGAAGAAGCTCCAGAGCTTGAGTTGAAGGATCTTCCTTCACACCCTTGCGTATGCGTATCTAAAAGGAAAGTCTAAGCTTCCGGTCATCATAAGCTCATCCCTTACTCATTCTCAAAAGGATGAGCTCCTATCATTTTTTCGGAAACATGTTCACCTTATAGCTTGGATGGTGACCGGCATAAATGGGATTCACCCCTGATAGACTATAAAACAGCGGTACAAATAACTATTCCATAAGAGGATGATAGTTCGTATTCCATGGGTCTCTTCTTCACATTTACTCAAAGGAATTAATAACTATTCGGTTGAACAAGTTGTGTTGTGTTAGTTCCACGAGAATTCTACTACTATCATGCAACGAAATAAAATAACTAAGACTGACAGATTGATTGATTGGTTGAGTTGAATTCAATTATCAAGACAAGAGCTTAGACTTGAATCCCCGTATGATCGCGAAGGAATTGACAGGTTTCATACTTAATTCACACAGTTCATAATCACCACTGTAGCTCCTTACCCTGAGGCCTAAGTCCACAAAAGTTCGCTACTATTAAACTAGCTACCAAGATTGATTATCCGTCCGTGCGTTCACTTCTGCAATGGATAAATGATTGGTGCACCTACATTGATTCTATGAGCTACTCTTCAAACGGATTAACCGTAAACGGCCCCTATTGGTCAGGTGAATCCATTGAAAAGGTTAACTGTTTAATTCAACGTTCTAGAACAAGGCGGACATTCGCCACTATCTTGTATCCTAACAAGAATCTAATCTAGGTGATCATGCCAAAGCAGAAACTGACTTAAAGAACGAATCAAACATGAATAAGAAAAGTCTGAATTAAAGTCTAACTGCTCGTCGATCCGTGGCCGCTTTAATGCCCCGGTCACTTAGGGTTCATCTAATCTAAGTTAGAGAAGTTTAGCTACTCATATCCGATAATCAAGATTCAACAACTACAAAAGAATTCATTATAGAAAGGAAGAACAAGGAGACACTGTAAAACCTAATTTTCACGATTCCGAGCAGCTTTGATTTTCAAAATCTTCAAATCCTATGCTCCAGGCGTCTTCCGAGACTCCAGAATATGCTCCAAACTCTCTTTAGGTCATGGCTTTGTTAGGAAAATCGAATGTCGAATGAAAAGGGGCCGAAGAAGTCATTTTATAGGGATGAAATCCGGATTCAACAATTGGTCTAGAAAAGCCAATGTTCAAGTTCTCGCTGAGAATTTCTTCACAAATAACTGGAAATTGTGGTTGAGATTTTTGTCTTCTAATTTCGCACCTTCTCAGCGAGAACTTCAAAGAAGTTCTCGCCGAGAACTTCACTTCTTGACTGAGTTTGAGTTCTTTCTTTGACTTCTCTAATCCTTCCAGAGTATTTCTCGAAGCTCCATTGCATCCCGAACATGTCCAACCGTTTCTTATTCGACGGTAAAAACCTGTGTACTCAACGAGACACTAGAAAAACATCAAATAGACCCGAAACGGGCCAAAGTAACCAAATCGACTGGAAATAGCATGAATGAACCGAGATCCACTAAATTATCCCTAAAACACGCTACGGAAAACAAAATGTCGCTTAATCGGGGGTGATAATCACGATAATTCTAGTGTCATCAACCCCTTTTACTACATGCATCAGATCTTCCAAGAGGAGAATCGAAGCCAATAAGTCAGCCCCAACGTCTTCTTAACCCTAAGATGATGGAAGTTGTGAATAAGAAGGTGATCAAGCTCTTGGATGCCGGATCATCTATCACATATCTGATAGAAAATGGGTGAGTCCGGTAGATTATGTACCAAAGAAGGAAAGCATCATCGTTGTTCCCAATGTTGCGGGAGAGCACATCCCTACAAGAACGGTGAATGGATGGAGAGTTTGTATTGATTACAAGTGTTTGAATGATGCTAGGAAGGACCACTTTCCCCTTCCTTTCATTGATCAGATGCTTGAGCGTTTGGTGGGGCATGAGAACTACTATTTTGTGGATGACATGTCCGATTCTTTTCAGATTCCTATTGCGCTAGACGATCAAGAGAAGACTACTTCTATATCCCCGTTTGGTACTTTTGCATATCGCAAGATTCCTTTTGGCCTCACTACTGGAAGCCTCATTACTAGTGGTCAATTATGAAGAAGGAGGTGGCTAACCATGTGGTGAGCTATATTTTTTGTACGAAACGGGCGTAAATGGGCCAACCATGCGGTGAGCTATTTATTTGCAAAAACTGAGAGTAGTCGTCAATGTAATGGACAACATATTTCTTTCCTCCAATCGTTGGAGTGCTATGCAAATCACATAGGTCACTATACATGAATTCAAACAAGACTGGCTTTCTTTGAACACTAGAGAAAGGTTGTCTCAGAATCTTTGTAAGTGTGCACGCTTTACGTTTACCATTATTGATGTCAAAGGGAGGTAATAAGCCTTCCTTAAATATACCAAGTATCATACCAAATTTATCAGATTCATACAGTTGTTTGTACCCCTCTTCTCTGCTTTTTCATCAATAAATTCCATCTCTCATTTCTCATAAATGTACCAAGTATCATAGTTTGGGAACCACATTATTTATAGTTTCATCGTAAGACCATAAATAAGAAGCCTTAACCAAGTGAACCTTACAGATATACAAATATAGGAAGGTTGAGTTGAAAAGATGATCTCGGGATTTTCAAAGGTTTTAGACAGTAAAGCCAATTTTTGGGCCAGGTAAATAGGACATGCCTGTACAATCAACAAATAAAACAAGTCAATTAAGCAACAGGAAAATAAAAGAGACGACCAAGATTTACCAGACCTTGAAGCCTCATTACTTGTGGTCAGGTATGAAGAAGGGGTTGGCTAACCATGTGGTGAGCTGTTCAGTATGTCAGAATGTGAAGGTAGAGCGTAGAGCCCCAAGAGGTCTACTTCAGTCGTTGCTAGTGCTGGTTTGGAAGTTTGATGATCTGACAATGGACTTTCTAAGTGGTTTTCATGCGGTGGGAGGTAGGGATCCCAATTGGATAATCGTGGATCGTTTGACTAAAGTAGCTCACTTCATTCCCATCAAGTTCAAACCTGGTGTGGATGAGTTAGCTAGGTTGTATGCGAAGCATGTAGTGAGGTTGCATGGTGTGCCTAAGACCATAGTGTTTGTCAGGGATCCAAGCTTCACTTCTCAGTTTGGGAAGAGCTTGTATGCAGCTATGGGACTCCGTTGAACTTCTCTACAACTTATCACCTTCAGACGGATGTATTCCATGTTAGTGTAAATAGAAAGTACGTTAGAAAGCCTGATGATGTGATTAAGCCGGATGAGGTAAACCTAGCTGAAGATCTCACTTTGTGGAAGTGCTGTTTCAGATAGTTGATTATCAGTTCCGCCAGCTCAGGAGTAAGTGCATACTAATGGTCAAGGTGGTTTGGAGGAACCAGGAAGTCCAAGCATCAACATGGGAGACTATTGCTATCATGAAATAGAAATATCCTGACTTGAAGGGTGGAAGAGTTGTAATGTCCTACTATCGGTTAAGTTCCAGCTTTCTGTTTCGGGTTGAAAGGAGTTGGTTTGGGAATTGTTGTTGAACTGTTGTGAAATGCAGTTGCTGTGTTTCTGTATAATTGAGTAGCACAACGGGCATTACATGAACTGTAACGGTCGTTGTAGTACATGTTATAACGGGCGTTGCATAAACTGTAACGATCGTTGTCCTTCATAGATAATGGGCGTTACAGAAGCTGTAACGCCCATTACATAAGTTCCATATGATTTTAGTCTATCGACAATCAGTTGGGTATTTTCTAATTCTTTTATCTCTAAAACCTTTTGACGAACAACAAGGGTTCAAGGAGGAGATTCAAAGCTAGGATCGTCGGTTCCACGGTTGAACGAAAGGGAAGACTAAGGGATTGATCTAGGTTGATCGTTCGGGTTCTATTTCAGGTAAATCCTTCTTGTTCAAGCGGATTCAGCTCCACCAGTTAGGGTTCTATGGTTTGGGGGGTTTTGGTGTTCTTATCTAATTAGATCAATTCTAATGGTTGTGGTTGTTGGGATTCTTATGTAGAAAGGTTGTGGTGTAGTGCTCGAGGTTGGAAGCTATCTCTCCCAGTCCAAATTGAAGAATTGGCCAATGAAACTGTGAGGGGTTTTTCAATGAAATGTCGTTTTAACTGGTATGATCAATACCCAGTTGTTATTTCTCATTGTTTTGTTACTGTTGAATTACATTCTATTATGTAATTCGGGCTAGGTTGTTAGACTACCTAGATTGATATCGGTAGGGATTACTTGCATGACTAGACTGATCTCACAAATTGGATTCCGTGTAAGCACTAGTGATCCATTTATGGATCGCGTAATCCCTAGGAAATGTAAAGGCTAAATAGGGGTCTTATAGGCCATTTACTATATGGCACCGGAACCGTCAATAGACCTTACAAGCTTGAAGAGATCCTTTATAGATTAGGATAGGGATTGCTCGGGCTACCAACCTTCTGATTTATGCTTTGGTCTCTTGTTGATCTGAATGGTTTACTAGTTATTTCTTTTATTGCTTTTATCAGTAGATATGAAAACTCGAAAGAAAGGAAGAAAGCACGAAGTAAATGCTTCGGAAGAGACGAAAGATGGAACTTTCTTGAGAGAATGAAAGAAAAAAAACAGGTGATGAGCCCAAGCCTAGTTGTTGGGCGCTCAGGACTGGTGTACATCTCGACAGACAGGTACAACAGACCTGAACCCTAGGGCTAGCGGTTGCCTACGGTTCCAGATAAGTAATCTTCGTCGCGCGAGTTTCCTAGCCCATGATAGGAAGGCAGAAACCCTAGCCGCCTAGGTTTCCACCTCAATGGCGGAGTCTAGCTCCCACACGGGAAAAGACTCTACCCCCCAACTCAGGGACCAAATAGTGTAAATAAGGAGGACCAGCCCTCCAACAATGACAGATAATTAACACACCTACATATAGAGAGATGCTTTGAGTTGTAGGCCGAGGCTAGTAGGCTCAAGGCTATCGATGACCTAAAACCCTAAGGGGTACCTCGGTACTTCTCTGTTTCTCATTCACACGACCTTACCAGCACTCAAAAGAACTTAAAATGTTCATCTTCTTACTACTATGTCCTGTACACCTTGCGAGGTACTGCTCGGACGTCCGCTAGAGCACAAGAGTAAGGCTAACATCACTCAACCCCTCAAACTCTCCAGTTTTGAACCTCATTGTACGCCACAACTCTCATGGGCGGAACAAAAGGTGTTAACCACACAGAGCAAAAAGGATGTGTTTTGAAATATCTAATACCATATTAGAATATTGAATATGAAAATATGCAAAAGTACATTATGAGAGGGCATCTTTTTAAATTTTGTAGCACTCTTTAAATTTTTATGTACCGTCAGTAGCAAAAGTCATAAGTATGTCTAAAACTAGACAAATGTGACTAGCAGCCAGGAAATTGCCAGCCAGACAGCGATGCGCCAGCCAGACAGTGATGCGCTAGCCAGCCAGCGCATCACTGGCAGCTAGTCATTTAACGAAAGGTTGTCGTCTTTCTCTGTTAAAGGGAGTTAGAGAGCCAGCTATGCGCTGGCTGGTAGACGCAGCGCTGGTTGGGGCTGAAGAAAGCTTGGATCCCAATTTTTTTAGTATAAATACCCCCTTGAAGATGCAGTTTCCACCACACATGTCCCTCACAAGCCCTGAAGTTAGCATTTCCAGCAGCCGTCATCTGCCAAGTTCGGAATTTAATAGTAAGTGAAATTACGTGTTGTTCAACTCATCTAATTTATGCAACTTTGATACTTTGCACTAATTACTATTGCTGTGTAGCTACAGATGTTGAGAGGATAATGCACAAGTTGGAGAAGCAGGAGGAGGACTGGTTCATTTATGAGGAAAGTGTAGTGAACTACTAGTGTGATTTAAGGGCAACAAGATCTGTTGCCATGAGGGATTTGGAACGCTATTTCGGCTGTCCTCGTGAGAAGGAGGTAGAACCATTCCCACATTCATATTTCGTGCATTTGTCACAGTTTTAAACCCCTGAGTTCATTTTTATGACAAACTAAAAGTGCGGGAGGCCATGCATGATGCGAAGAGAGAGAACGAACAACTTAGTCGCTATGTCAAATAGATCAAGCAACTGAAGGAGGACAACAACAGGCTGACGACTTATGTCGATAGGCTGGTAAAGAACGAGCCCTTATGGCAGCCAAGAAGAAGTCATTTAGGAGAGTGACGACATGGTGTTGTTGCAGTTGTTGTTGTTGTATGTGTTGTTCTTGTTTATGTTGTTGTCGTAGCGGTTTTCCTTGTTTACCTTTAGAAGCTAATGTACTCTCGTCTTGTACTTTGAATTATCGTTGGAAGTTATGAATTGCAAGATTCTAGTTATCCAAACATTTCCCATCATCCAACAAAGACTAACATTACATACTGAATACAAAATAAAATGACTGGTACAACTCGAAGACATGAAAAAAGACTGAAATACTAAGTGGTAAACAAACATTGAAAAGACCACTACATGATAAGAACGCAAAGACCCAGAAAGGGATTATGCAAGTAACCGTTCAGGGAGGGGTTTGGATTCTTGTTGCTTCGCCTTGCCTGTTGGCACGTACTCCTATTGTGACCATCTTGTTTGTAGTAACTACAATGGTGCTCAATGGATTGAACCCAGTCCATCTTGTCGTGTATGCGAGAATGGCGTGGTCAGCCTAATTTTCTAGCTCTTTCCAGGTCAGAGACGAACTTCGGCGTATCACAGGGCTCCTAGTCTTGTTTTCCGCCGATAGGAAGGAAACTCCTTTCGTATTTTTGGCGTACTGTTTCCAACGTGTACTAGTCATTGGCGTAGTATAATGGATCTTTATTCGCGGCATTACATGCGGCCACGACGTGCGAACACGACGCACTTGCATTGCCCGTCCGCGTCAGCGTAGAACAACCGCACTTCATGTCTATTGTTCCCCTCCCATTGCTTCAATTTACTACCGTCTGCACTTTATATATTCCATTATTATAATCAAAAGTCCTCACCGTGTGGGAGTTCGCGTTATTCAGTCCTTTCTCCATGCATTTGAGACACTTCTTCGTCCAGATTGCACTGTTCTCCTCTTCTTCTCGAATCCTATTGTGTCGATCTTCAAAATACTTTTGCATCCGGTAGAAGGTGGATTCAACCAAAGCTGGTATCGGAAGTGCCTGGATTGACTTGAATGCCCCATCACACTCTCCGACATGTTTGATGTCATGTTATTCCAACGTGTTCCGTCATTACAAGAGTCAATGGATCTTGACCAATCCAATTGATCTTTAAGCACCCATATTTTATTTGTGGGGTCGGCCCTTGCGAATGATAGCACCACCCCTTCTGAACTTACTCAAGGAGCTCCGTTTGGCTGTACGTAACAGACAATGAATTGGTGTGAATCTAGGAAGTTCTTAATAACATATTTAAATGCTGAAGTGCCATGGTACTTACATAGATTCATTATGCGCTTTTTTAGTTTTGCGTTCTTGGCATGGTTGTTGTAATTTCTTACGTAGTGGCACGTGCACCAACGCCAATGCCATCCATATATGATTTTAGACATCGCACTCATAATGCCAGCATGTCTGTCGGATATGACTGATGACACTCGATTTGATGTGATTATCATCCTTATTTAAGCGACATTTCCCTGCTTGAGACACGATTTTTGGGGTAGTTTAGGGTGTTTTCACTCGATTGCTCTATTTCCTACCATTTTAGTTACTTTGGCCCGTTATGGGTCTATTTGATGTGTTTTCCAGTGTTTTTGTGATAGCATAGGTTTTTGCCATCAAAGACTTAGCCACGGGCATGCTTGGGAAGCAAAGGGACCTCAAAGAATTGCCCGAAATTGATCCAAGAATCATACAAGTCAAAACCGGAATCCTCCCCTGCCACAACTGAAGTTTTCTGCGAGAACTCTCATAGTTCTCGCTGAGGAGTTTGAACACAGAACTTCCAGTAGAGTCAGAGAAGAAGTTCTCGGCGAGAACTCTCAAATTTCTCGCCAAAGAGTTTGAACACAACACATACAGGAGCCTCTGAACAGAAGTTCTCGGCGAGAACTTTCAAGGTTCTCACTGAGAAGTCCCGCCTTTTCTAGCACTGATACGGACACTCCTATATAAAGCAATTGGCGGCCAACATTCAAGAGATACTTTTTCCACGGATTAATTTCCAGACGTAATAGTTCGAGAGAGAGTTTAGAGCATCCTCAGAGTTCCCGGAGAGATCGTGACGCCATCTTTCCACCTCGGAGTGCTCGGAACTAGGATTTAAAGATTCAAGAGATTGAAACTTCTCGATTTCATCAAATTAGGTTTTACAGTTCTTCTTTGTTCTTCCTACCTGAGATGTATTCCTTGATTGTTTCCGTTTCTTTTGTTTTGAATATGAGTAGCTAAACTCATAGAGCTTAGATTAGATGAACCCTAAGTGACTCGGGGCTTTAAAGCATTCACGGATCGGTGGTAATTAAATTCATATTCAATCAATTTCTCTTGCATGTGTGGTTTGTTCTTCATTGTCTGTGTTTCTTTTCTAGCTTGATCACCTAGACTAGATTCTTGTTAAGATGAGGATAGTAGCGAACGTTCGCCTCACTTTAAAACACCAAATCAACAATTAACCTACTCATTGGAGTGTGCCTTTCCTAGGAATGATTTAGGGTTAATCTACTGTTAGAGTAACTCATAAACCACTAGTAATCGCGCCAGTTAGTTTTCTGTTGTAGAACCAAACGCACGAACGGTAATTAATCTTGGGAGTTAGATCGGATAGAGCGAACGTTCCCCAGTCTTAAACCTAAGGGTCATGAGTTATGGTGGTGTCTAAGAACTGAATGAATTAGAATTGAAAACCGTTGGTCTTGTGATCGCCAATGCTCTAGTGATCTTAGGGGGATTTGAAATCTAAGCTTGTCTGTCGTCTTGTTAAGTCAACCCAATCTTTCTTTCTGTCTTTGCTTTCATTACATTTTTCCTACTTTATCGTTTAGAAGTCGTGGAACTCACACCACGCACAAAGTGTTATACCTGAGTGAATTGCTGACTCATTTGAGTAAACGATTAGAAGAAGCCCTTGGAATACGATCTAGTCTACTTTGTAGATTAGTTATTTGACGACATGCGAAAAAGCGATCATCAATGACGTATACTCCAGATTTGTTGGTGACTAGCCATTGTATACAGTCGAAGAACCACTCCCATGTGTCAATGCCCTCGAATTCGACAATTGCAAAGGCTACGGTAAAAATGTTCTTATTACCGTCAAACGAACTGGGAGTGACCTCTACATGCTGACGCACCATGCGAACCGTAGGAATCCTGGCAGGGGTAGGCGCAGACACTAGGTATTGTGGATACCAGGGATGTGTGTCCTTCCTTGGTGCCCTCCTAGGCAGCATAGTCTTCGTCGTCCTCTGGATCCCGTCGGATGCATACATCATAGACCAAAGGGTAGCATGCATATCTTGATGATCATGTGGTGTGAGATGGTCTTGGCCCGTTGTTACGTAGAGATGCTCAATCCCATCAACCTACAAAACATAGGAAGAAGAATATGTTAGAATTTAACCTACCACTACAAGTTTTACTGATAATGGTTACAAGAGAACATACTAAAGACTCCATGACGGCTCCTCGGTGACACACTATATGTCTAGTGATGCGATGATACCACTGCTCGTACTTGTTGTGGAAGTGAAAGTCATCCTTGTCTCGGAGCAATGGACCCGCAGCCACGTGGCATATCGAACAAACCAAATCTGGTGGTATCCAGTGAACTGCGCTACCACATCTCTGTGCAACCACCCGCGTTGTGTCACCTCCAGGTTACTTATCACCTCACCCATGGGATGATCCAATGTAGGGATGGGCTGATCCATTCCAAACTGGCGCAAAACCCTCTCCGATCTATGCCACATGGCAGTGAAGAAGCAGATGAGTGGTGCAACGACGCGGTAAATAAGGAATGTACCTGGACTATAATGCTCACGATCCCCCTCGTATGGACGCCACTATGTAAAACAAAATCAATTGTTAGACGACTTCAAATTCTAAACCATAAGACGGAATGACAGCTAATTTGACAAATACCATACCAGAAATGGAGTCCCTTCGTCGAAAAGCTGGCGGTACACCCCTACATAGAGGTATCTGGTCTTTGCGTGATACCACTTTGTCCACCTACAATAATGCGGAACGAACTACATCATTCCTATCACGTGCGAAGGTGGAATGAAATACAAACAACAAATACAAAGTTAAAGCTCTAACCATGGCATGCGTGGAACGAGTGCATGCTCCGGTGCAATCCTGCGACTCGCGTGAACTCGATGTGCAATGGAAAAGATTCTCTCAAGCGCCCAATGCTTAGACTAACGCCATCCATCTTCTGATGTCACCTATGTGGTTGCTCTCTATGCGGAAAGCACAACGACCCAGCTCCCAATATAGCCACGACAGTGCGACGGTCCCCCAAGCGTACTCGTCCACATTCTCCATGTCCTCTAATACTGGAAGGAAGAAGAGGTGTATGTAAGCACCAGACCGATTAGCGAAGATCTAGCTGTCAAAGAAGTCCAAAATGTAGGCATGACAGTGCTGCTCGTTGTAACACCAATCCCGAATCGACTCGAGTAAACTGATGGTTGAACTAGTAATAAGCATCACTCGAAGTTAGACTCAACCTTAACCAGTTTATTAACCAAAACCAGTCTAGGTGATTAGATAGGTGCAGTTCTCAGTTTAACAATCACAAACCACAATAATATCAATATAACAGAGAATCATCATGCATACAGCTTAGCATCACGTCACAAGTCAACTCTCAATCACAATCAACACGCACACACACACAATTCACAATTGATTTAACAAGGTCAGTTCATTAGGCGCCGTAAGGAGTTGTTCCCCCGCTACCCTGCCGGCCACCACAACTAGACGCATCCTTAACGGATCTTTTTTCCATGGACATTCTCAATTTCTCCCTCGGGAGTTAGCAACTAATCCCTCGTAGTTGACCAAGGTGATCTACCCATGGAGACCCGACTCAAAACTAATCATCGATATCCGACCAAGGTGATCTACCCACGTAGACCAGACTCAACCACATTTCTTTAGGGTAACATTGGCTCCTACCGATTCTACCATTTTGATTACATTTACACCATCACATTAATTACTATCATCCAACAATCAATCCTCAACATCACATATGGTCCACCTCAACAACATAATCACAACTCTACATCCGCATACAATTCTACATCACAACAAGTGTAAACGGCTACCTCACCGGCCACCCCCACCTGCAAGTACAAGGATAACCATGTTGTAATTTTAGGGTTACCCTCTTGTTCATCATTCATAGGACGACCCCACATTGGCAAGACCATCCTCCTACAACCACAACTGACAACAACAGAATACATATATGTGAATCATGATCCGTTTATCATCAACATTAATTGTTTACCCCAATCCCAACAACATAGCATCACAGCAATCAACATACATCCACAATCAATAAATTGGCACTCACTAACAATCAATCAATTAGCAATCACATAATGTTTATCCCATTTTAATCTCTTTCATTTTCATGCAATCCCTAATTTCATGTAGGTCAGATTACAGCTCCTCCTGTCACTCATCACTACATATCGAACGCTAAACCCTTACCTGACAAGAAGACGAGGCTCTAAACAACTTCTAGAAACCCGAACGAACAAAGCCTTCTTCACAAAAAACGTAGCTTTTCCCCTTCCTCAATGATAGAACCTTACTCCAAAATACAAGAATCAGAGATGTGCGATCTCTTCCTCTCGTCGCGAGGAACGCTTAGGAGAAAATGGATCCTTAATCCGACTCTTGTAGCTCCCGGAATCAAGGTTTGAAGTTTGGGGGTTTTGGTTCGTCAATGGAGGTTTTCAGAGAGAGAAGGATGAAAAAGACCCGTCAAAATACGAGTTTTATACTCAGGGGAAGAAACATGGTCGTGTTTCAATAAAACACGCCGTGTTTTTGTAAAACACACTATGTTTCTATAAAACATGGCCTTGTGTCTTCCACTGCCAAAATTTGGGATTACAACCTCAACTTAGCTTGAACCCTGAATGGCCCAAACTTCGAGGGGACCCTTTTTACATCGATTTCGATGACTTAGATCAACCGAAATCAAGTCTTAGAACATCCGGTTGGGCGAGGATGTTACACTAATGGTGCCGAAATGGATGTGAAACCACGTCATCTTCACTCTACTAGCAGACAGGTCAGCGATCTCTGGTTTCCTTCCTAGAAGGCTCTCTACGTATGCCTGCAGCGGCGATGCTTCAGTCTAAAGGCGCATCTCCGACTCGACTGGTTGACCATGTACGCTCAGACCGGTGAGAAAGTGCATGTCCTCAAGTGTGATGGTCGCCTAACCTTGGTACAGGTGGAATGTGTTCGTCTCCAGACGCCACCTCTCGACGAATGCGGTGATGAGCTCAGGATCGGGGGTCATATCCAAGCATCTTGTCAGCTGCTATAGACCGATGTGGGTAAGGTAAGGCTCGAACCTAGGATCTTATTTTATGATCTTCTTAGAGTGACGCCAATTAAGCGTCATATGTGGATCCTAATATTTGAGGGAAGAAGATGTAAGAAAATTAATAACTAGTACTCAATTTTTGAGTAAGTCCTAATCAATACTAATTCCAACTATCAAATAATTACTATTATTTATAATACTTAATATTAATATTGTATAACATTTATTTCCTAAGTATGTAATGAAATTAGTTACACAATAATTAATATTAGCCTAAATATTCAAAGTTTTGCTATTAACTACTACTAGATTTTGTACCTACCGTCCTATGGGTGGTGCTATTTCACCCGTTTATTTGATCATAATGAGAACAAAAATAATTCAAATACGATTAATTATTATTTTTATTCTTAAACTTCTAGTCATTGTATTATTACTCACAATTTCAACACAAAATATTGTATTATTACTCATAATTTTTTAAATAATCTTAGAATTTATTAACCGAATATTCTATTTAATTGAATAAAATATAGTAATTTCAAAAAGAAATTTAACCTTATCCAGACTTTATTTATTTAGCTAGTTTGTTATCAAACTCAATATTCATAAGCTTCATTCCTACCTTAAAGGTCGCTTAGAGGTAAGTTGGTTATGAAAATCTTAAGACGCTAAGTTCTAAATAATAACTTATTTAGAAATACATCATTCAAAGATAGGAAATGTAATCTTTGAGGATGGAAAAAATTCATTATAAATAGAAACCTCATATGTAGTCCGCAAAACGTCCTGACAACAAATAATTATGATCGTACTTTCATCGCTTACTGGTAATGCGTCACCAAAATAGTATTGCTATGAAAGACCTAGTTGATACTCATTAATATATATAGACAAATTTATATATAAAAATATTTTATTGTTTAAAGTTTAGTTCATGGGATTTTCAAAAGAATAAATAGGTGATATATAAAATATAACATAATATTTATATATAGACAATATATATGAAGTATTAGTTAAATAAATGAGATATTATAGTTAACAATACTTACAATCATATTAGACAATATATCTAATAGAGTTCACAAATAACCAAATATGCACGTTACCATCAATGCATTCATAAAAACGTTGTCATCTTCGCCCTCTAGTCATTTCAAATATACACAACTCACTTATCTCTATCATCACAAAAACTCTTCCCTATGAAGTTCCAAAATTAGACTGTAAGGTGTTCATATACACTTCCAATTATCATAATAACGACGAAGGAGGTGAAATCATTGGTCATAAAGTTGCGAAAGTTGATGGTGGCTCTTGGAATTGTTTTTTTTTTTAATGAATTTGTGTGTATATATTTAACGCCGAAAGAAGCCAAGGAAGCTTAAAACCAAAAAAGGAAGCAGGGAGCTCAATACATGATCCAACTGCAGCCACAACCCTCGAACATAGGAAAGAGAACAAAAGAAACAGGGCCAAACAGATACAACCACCAAAAGAAAACAGATTGGCACTCCCTAGAAGATCGAGGACCGAAAAAATGTTGATACTCTTGGTTTAAATGGTTATCCATGTAATGTTTTTTTCACAATTCCATGGAGATTGATCAATGAAACACATCCACTAATTAGTGCAAACCCAATGGGGTCATTGTTGTTGCCTTGGACGCGATGACCGAAACAATCTCAAATATTAGTATTGTGTGAGGGACATAATGATTCGATCTCTCTCGTTGCATAGATTCGAGTCGCCAATTTTCGACTCGTCATAGATTGTGATGGTTGGAGATGAGAGAATGATAAATGTATTGCTTTACTTATTAAAATCGAGAAGGAATGGAGCCTACTAAAGATGAAGATTATAGATGAAGAAGATAGAGGAAAGAGAATCTTCAATCATGCTAAAAGGGGTTTGGTTGGATCTAATGATTGAGTGTTTGATGGCATGAAATTTTAAAATTATTATTTTAGTTGTCGTGGTTGGCCGTAAGATTTTTGATGGAAAATTGAACAAAAGTGGACGAAATATCGATCTCTTCCTAAATCAAACTTGAGTCATTAATGTGTTAAAGATGAAAGCTTAAGTGACCAATATGATAGATTTCTCTAACTTGAATGATGAAAAATATTATTAACCAAATTATTAATTAGCTCTTAATGTGAGAGCAGTTATTAAAATTTGATATAAAATTTATTTTTCATTTAAAATTTGTAGATGAGATGGAAAATTGAGAGAATAGCATTGTCCTATGTGGCAAAAAGAATGTGATGATCTCTCATAGATTATTTAAAGAAGATTAGTTTAGTAAGGGGTCGTTTTCCGCGCGGAAATGAATTGCGGTGGAATTAAAATCCGGAAGGGATTCGATTGCTGGGGAAGACCCTAATTCCTTCCGGATTTTAATTCCTTGTTTTCCATTATACCATTATTATATGGATTTCAAACAAAGGACCACCTAACATGACTGAAACTACCCTTCCTATCAATCCGAACAACCCCTACTTTCTTTTTGCATCTCATTTATGCTATTTTTTACCCAACATACTCATAAAATTTGAGCTCACCATTATTAAAAAAAATAATTATATCGACCAAACATGAATATTCAAATAATCAAAATTATTCAAACAATCAAAATTATTCAAACATTCGAAGAAAGTGGAATAATATGGCACCTTAGCTTCATAAAAAATTATATGAGCTACATCTCATGACCAATGCTGACTCAATATTAATTCATCTCAGTTATTAAAACATTATAGAAATTTTTTCCTTAAAAAGAATGAACCAAAAAGTTGTTCTCACACGTTAGAAAATAAAACATAAAGGAGTATTGTTGAAAAAAATCAAGGAAAAACATAGAAAACCTGTCATCTCCTTCCCTTTTCAGAAGGTTTTAAAAACCCAGCCAGAGCTCATTTGGAATCCTGCCCAGATTTGAAATCCGCCGGTTTTGTGTACCCTGTTTTGCTCGGAAAACAAGAGAATTGGACCAATCAGGAATTCGGCAGAAATCCTGGCCCAATTACTGCGCGGAAAACGACCCCTAAATTAGGGGCTCAAGAACCATGACATAAATTTCTTATGGGGTTGTTTGTTAAAGGGGAAGTTTGGAAGTGTTTATAAAAACCTGAACTTTCATAAATTCACTGTTTGTTAGCCCCAAAGTGAGTGTGGGTTTTGTATTTTGAATCTTCTTGGGCCCACAATTCACTCTGGGATAGGCATTCTGAGAAATTATGGTCTCCCCAAAAATTGTGGAAAACGCAAGTTTCACTGGGCCTAGTTGTAGTTCACCATTCACTGATGCCGGAATTGCCCTTGCCTGCTCTGCTAATCATCTCATCCGCAATCCCCCCTTTCACGAAAACACATCAAGAAGCTCTCTCTTTCCCTCATCAATGGCGAAGTAGAGGACACACTACCCAATTCGAGCTTCATCCCAAAGCATATCCTCGCTCATCTGGTCGTCACTCTTTCTACTTTGTGACATCGTCATCCTCAACCCACTCATTTGCCAAAGGAAGGAAGGCTGACTGTGATTCGAAGTCAGATCCGACGAGCCCCTAATTGGAGTACCGCTGAATCCATAATTGATCGCACTATTCGGTTAGTAGTCTCTTCCAATTAGTTCAGTATAGGTTATGAACAATCAAATAACCTCACCACATCCTATGTCATACCAACGGATGATCTCTCAGGCCAGTCAAGTGGCGATTTAACAAGGATTAGGGTTACAATATAAGCTCTATTGTTGTGAACTACATACTTGCCCAACATTCCAAACTACTCACTTGGCTCTTAGCTCATAATTAGCATCTCAGCAGAAGCTCACACCTCTTGGTTTGACTTCAGCACCTGTTGTTTTCTGCAATGTTGCACCATGTATATTTCAGCACCTAAATATAGAAGTACTCATGTTCTCATTCTCTGATTACGTAAGGGTTTAGAACATTTTCTCATTTCCTTATTTCCCTGTAATGTTGCACCATATATATGTTCTGTTTGTTATGTTCATCTGAATTGCCTTTGTCATGGCAACTCAAGCTGCCATACACTGATTAAGTACATTCCATTTTTGCATGTGTAAATTACTCATGAGAAGACAATGCTTGCTTGACTCTGTTGCTTTCCTTCTATGTAGTGTAACTTAACATTCATTCACTAATTAGGAATGGCTCCAAGTTCGAGTTATATCCTAATAGGCTGTTGAACGATCTGTATACTATATAGAGGAAGAGCCTGTCGCGGATGGCTGGACTGCGTTCACTGATTCGTATTATGCTCCTTCGTGCCTGATGGAAATGAGAAATTGATGCCTAGATGAAGGAGACGAATGCTAGTGGTGAGAGTTTGAGTTAGCAGCCACGCACTGCTCTAATAATATAGGAGGGGCATTTCCGTCGTTTCGACATAACCACTCATTTCCTTGTTTTAAAATTACCATTTCACTTCTACAGATTAATTCAAACCAAACATTGCATTCATATTATCTCAAAAGTGGAAGAAACTCCACAACCCCCCATTTCACAATCTCTCAATACCCTACTTTTTCCCCCAAACAAACGACAAGTATGTCTTTTAGACATAATCAATTTTTGACCCTTAGATTAGAAGATAGGAGATCCAAGGATTGTGGGAAAAAATATTAAAATAATGCATTTAATACCTCTTATTTAATCAATTTCCCTTTTTTTGGTGCACTAGATTTTACTGCCCATAAAAGTCTCTCATTCATCTTCATCCCCACAACTCCCAAGACATTGATGTACCTTACTAGAATATTTGAACCAATATTTTGTGGTTCAAAAATATGGAATTTATATCCAGAAATACTAGTATTAGGTTTGGGGGTGATCAATTTAGCTAATTTCATGTCAGTAATCATTTCCCAGAAATACTAGTATTGACATGAAACTAGCTAAATCGATCACCCACTAATACTAGTATTTTTTACTGTACATCCCCTATTCTAGATCCTAATCTCATCTTTCAAACTCAATTTCTTGTGAAATTAATCTAAACACTAAAAAATATCCATGTTTAATGAAACCCTAATTTCGAATTATTATCCATAAATACTAGTATCAACATGAAATTAGCTAAATCGATCACCCCCAAACGTAATTCTATTTCTGGGTATAAATTTCATGTTTCCGAACCCCAAAATATTGGTTCAAACATTCGAGTAATGTACATCGATGTCTTGAGACCCGTGGGTATGAAGATGAAAAAGGGGCTTTATGGGGCGTAAAATCTATGGCACCAGACAAAAGGAAATTGTATTAAACAAGAGGTATTAAATACATTATTTTAATATTTTTTTCTCACAACCTTTGGTTCTCCTGTCTTCTAATCTAAGGGTTAGAAGTTAATTATGTTTAAAAAACATAGGAAAACTTATGGCATGGTTCGTAATCCGGTAAATTAGTATTCCAATATAAGTAATTACTCAGAATTATATCAATCAACATTAATATTACAACTAAGTAATTTAATAATATCAAATGTACTAACGTGAGCTTCCAAAATTATCGATGCTCGATGTCGTTCAGCATCATTCCATAAAATAGAAGGGGTTTTTGGGACTACGACTTCGTATGCCACGCAGCACCTCTCCAAACATGTAATCCATCTACAATTACACAAACAACAATTAAGTATGCAAATTACATACACATTTAATTAGTATAATATTGAGATTATGGTACCTTCTTCTCGAACGAGGACTTGAAACTACAATATGCGACGTAAGCTTTGATAGGAATAAAAATTGCTAGCTACAAATTCCAAAAGTAAGACATAAATATTAAGCGTACAAACAATAACAATAACTTGAAACTAATCAAACTCCACAAAACCTTAACTCGAAAATGGTTGAAGTTACCTTCTGAGAATGGAAGTTGAGAGATTAGGTGTGAAGAAATGAGGGTTGGTCTGGGCTGCTGGATTTTATAGGGCCTTTGAGGGTCTCCCAGCTAGCGATGCCATGGCTGTTGAGCGCATCGCTCACTGGCTGATGAGAATTCGTCAAGTTTCTGTCCAGATTTGTATTTTAATCTTAACTCTTTACTCAATACTCCGATTAATGCAAGGTCAGAGGGGTTCTAAAGATAATTCAAATACCTTTCCATCCATTAATTATGGGCCGTCATATTCTATGGGAGCGGGGAGATATGCTTGTTTAAAGTGGACGGACTAAATAAAAAAACTATTTATTTAGTAGTTGTCTTTGATTAGGATTAGTTCCTTAAATATTAGTTCTTTATTACCTTTCCATGTAGGAATAGGTTTGTTTTTCCTTTTCTTTAACTATTGTGATTCATGTGTAAAGCCTATATAAAGGCTTTCCCACCCCTTGTTTTTAGACATAATATTTTTTATAGTAAAGTTTGAGTTTTTAGCTTCTTGAGTTTTTTTAACTCATTAGGATTCTTTGAGAGTGTGTGGATTCATACTCAAGATATTGAAAGTCATATCGGCGAGATATTCACCCTCGTTCATGGCCGACATCTATCTTGCTTCCACCCCTTGTTGAAGATTTCGAGTTCGTTGGTTTCTTTGCATATATTGTTGCCGGGTTTCGTCAAAATCGTTGGTGTGGTTCACATTAGTTGGTATCAAAGCTTCGGTTCAAGTCAGAGACATACATATCCAGTTTCCAGGTTTATCTTGGATTCATATTTTTTTTTGTTTGATAGAAAGAGAAAAAAAAATTTAGGAAAAAAAGTATATTAGGATTTTTTTTTATGTTACTAATCGTTTGATCAAGTGCGAAGATGATTGAAGATTTATTCCATAAATGGTGTGTGATCAAGGATTTTTTGTGTCAACTTTTTGTTGACGAATGGAGTTTTACTAATGTTGTTACTACATCCATTGCTGAGAAATTGGGTTTTACGAAGACAAAGCATCCTCAACCATATAATCTTGGAGAATGGCAGGTGACAGAGCAAGCATTGATCTCTTTCCATATCGAAAGATATGCTGACGAGGTGTTGTGTAACATAGCGACAATGGAGGATGTTCACCTACTTCTAGGTAACCCGTGGGCATATGATAGACAAGCTCTTCAAAATAGTAAAATTGGTAAACTTTATGTTGAAAATAATTCAGAGTAGTATACACTGGTGCCACTAACGCTTGAAGAAGTACAAGAAGATCGATTGTATTTGAAGCAGTTGCGTGATGAAAGGAAAAAGGTGAAAGAAGAGGAGCAACCTCAAGTCTCAGAGGCACTAGTATCATCTGAGCCAATAATGGAGAAGCCAAAAGAACATGAAGAAATTTTTATCTAGGAAATCATCCTTTGTGAGCAAACTACTTTTGATGAGATCGTTTCTTGTCATGGCAAACAAGAGAAATTGAGTAGTGTTGTTGAGGTTCAAGAACACGTCGAGTTTGTGATACCCATCACTAAAGAATTTGGCATCCAATACTCGTTGTCTCCATCATATTTTGGGTCAATCATCTCACCAATGTTGTCTCCATCCTTGTTGAATGATTCGAAGATGAATGTGCATTGTATGTGAAAGGCTTGTGATGGTGGTTCAAGGAGGCTTTCCTAAGGAAATAGAACGGAGGGTTGTCAAGAAACAAGATAATGAGATAGAGTTTAGAAGTTTCATAAAGCGGGTGTGTGAACCAGGAGGATTCGAGGAAGAATCCTTCTAAAGAAGGATGGCATGATGAGAATTCGTCAAGTTTCTATTCATATTAGTACTTCAGTCCTAAATCTTTACTCAGTACTCTGATTAATGCAAGGTAAGCCGGGTTGTAAAGATAATTCAATTACCTTTCCATCCATATATTATGGACCGTCAGATTCTAAGGGAGAAAGGTGATATGGTTGTTTAAAGTGGATGGACTGACTACAAAAAAAACTGTTTATTTAATAGTTGCCTTTGATTAGGATTAGTTCATTAAATATTAGTTATTTATTACCTTTCTATGTAGGAATAGGTTTTTTTCCCTTTTTCTTTAAACCATTGTGATTCATGTTTTCCCTTCCCCACCCCTTGTTTTTAGAAAGAATATTTTTGATAATAAAGTTTGAGCTTTTAGCTTCTTGAGTTTTTTTAACTAGTTAGGGTTCTTTGAGAGTGTGTGGATTCATACTCGAGAGATCGACAATCGTATCGGCGAGATATTCACCCTTGTTCGTGGCCGCCATCTATCTTGCTTCCACCCTTTGTCGAAGATTACGAGTTCGTTGGTTTCGTGCCATATATTGTTGTCGGGTTTCATCACAATCGTTTGTGTGGTTCACATCAGTTGGTATTAGAGTTTCGGTTAAAGTCAGAGACATACATATCAAGTTTCCATGTGTACCTTAGATTCATATCTTTTTTTATAGTTTGATAGAAAGAGAAAAAAAACAAAAAAAAAGTTTAGGAAACAAAATTGTTAGGATTTATTTTTATGTTACTAATCGTTTGATCAAGTACGAAGATGATTGAAGATTTATTCCATAATCGGTGTGTGATTAAGGATTTTTTGTGTCAACTTTGTCATTGACGGATGGAGTTGTACTAATGTTGTTACTACATCCATTGTTGAGAAATTGGGCTTTACGAAGACAAAGCATCCTCAAATATATAATCGCGGAGACTGGCAATTGACAGAGCAAGCATTGATCTCTTTTTGTATCGGAAGATATGCTGACGAGGTGTTGTGTGACGTAGCGCCAATGAAGTATGTTCACCTACTTCTAGGTAAACCGTGGACATATGATAGACGAGCCCTTCGAAATAGTAACACTGGTAAACTTTCTATCAAATTTAATTCGGAGAAGTATACACTGGGGACACTAATGCCTGAAGAAGTACAAGAAGATCGATTGTGTTTGAAGTAGTTGTGTGAAGAAAGGAAAAAGGTGAAAGAAGATGAGCAACCTCAAGTCTTAGAGGCACTGGTATCATCAGAGCTAGGGATGACATTCCGATCGGGCAGGACGGATAACCAAGTTACCAAAGACCTCTTGACCATTCGGACGGTTATTTTTTCCCGCCCAAAAAGGGCACCGGGCGCTCGGGCATCGGTGGTGATACCCGTATGGCATCTTTTTTGGGCTGACAACTGAAAAACCCAATAATTATGGGCTGGCAGCCATAAATATTTACAGCCCAATTAATTATTTACAATAATATTGAAATTAATTAACTAATAATTAATTCGGAAGTGGTTTATGATCATAAATTAATTCTAAAAACTAAAGAACTACACAAATAAATCTGAATAATCAAAATTTTAAAATTCAAAATAATAACACATGTACATTTGTTTAATAATAACGAATTAACAAACCAAAATTGAAAATTCTGAATACTACGAGGTCGAAGCAAATAAAAATAAAACATAACAAAATGGATGGTTATTATTCCCACTAACGATGTGATGATCCAAACTCGTTAAGTCATTCGTATGCTTAGGACTCAATTATCTGCAACAAGAAAAATAGAAAATATAAAGAATTATCAAATGATAGCAATGAAGAAAACCCAAGTTACGGAACTGAAATTACACACCATTTGCATCAACATTTCTCCTCTACCTCATCCAATCTAGCAAGAAACTCCGTGAAACAACCCTCGAGAGCATTAGCGGGGATCTTCGAATCTTCTTTATTCAAACCCATACAATAATAGTTAAATACAGTAGCATTGTCTATTTACCAAACTTTTGTCATGAGAAATACGAAGTTGTTTTTTAACTTCTTTAAAGAACTCTACTCTTTTAGGAGTTGCTGTCTAATATATGACACTATCTCTAATCTTCTCAATTCCGCTCATCAACACATCCAACCCATCCTTGACAATTAGATTTAGAATGTGGGCATTACAATGCATGTGCAATAGAGCTCCATCCTTTAACAAGTAAGAGGAGACTAATCTCGACTTAATAATCTCCATCACCTTGTCATTTGTGCTGCAGTTATCGAGTATGATAGACGAGAGTTTGGCATCCAAATTCCATTTCATCATTCACTTCAATAATTCGGTCGCCAAGTTATTAGTTGTGTGTGGTGCAGGCACATACATAAATCATAGCATGTGGTTTCGTAGATGCCAATTGTTGTCTACGTAATGAGCAGTCACAGACATGTAGCATTTTTTCTGAGTAGAAGCAGTCCACATATCACTAGTGATGGTAATTCTACTGATGTTATCATCAATCTTCTTATTGACCTTGACTCTCTCGACCTCATACATGTTTAGAATCTCCTTATTTATAGTGTTCCGACACGGAACTCTAATTTGAGGTTGTAGATCGATGAGGAAATTTCTCGTATACTAATGCTCAACAATAGACCGAGGATACTCATACATGACTATGGCTAGGCCCAATTGCTTTCTTGATACTTCAGGATTGTAGGTCAAGGTCCTGAGTTCCCTCTTCCCTACTGCGTCGGTGAAAACATCTGGACCAAATATTTTCTGACTTCGATCATGAATCTTCCTTTGGGTGTTGTTACCCATATGAGTCTTCAAATGGGTAGTGCCATTATTCGACTGACCCGCTAGCAGCTTCTGACAATACTTGCATCTTGGCTTTATTTCATTCTCAATCCTGACTTTCAAAAAGTGACCCCAACACTAGTAAGCTTACTAGTATCTAGGATTTCTACAACATGACGAGAGTTGGGTCGAGGAGAATTACCAGCACTACCAGTAACTGGAGCGTCTTGTGTTTGCGTTTGAGGTAACACAAGAGCCCTATTTGGAGTTACTGTTTATGTAGTTGTAGGAGGTGGTGGTGGACGATGCACACTAGCATTGCTACCTAGGATTTGAGAGGGATTCGGGGTTTGAGTGTCCATAGTTGAATGAGTAGGACAAGATTTGCCTACAGTAATCAAAATTGAATAAGAAAAAGAAGAAGAAGAATGATTAGAGAATGTCAGAATTCAGAAAGAAGAAGTCATTACTGATTAGAGAAAGAAGAAGTGATTAGAGTTTCATTATGAACCTTAGTAAGCTAGTATGTGTTCTGATTACAGAATACAGACCATATAGAATAAAGTTGGCCTAATACACAAATCTAGCCAAACGTTTCACGATTATGTCAGTTCTAGCCACTTCTATCGAAAACCCCAAATCCGCCACTTTAGTGATTTCTATTATCTTTTTCGTCCAAGTTAACAGAATTCAAAACCAAATCTACGAGTCAGATAACATATTCCACATCATTTCTTTACAAATAAATACAATAAATAAAAATAACATAAAAAAGGAAAAATAAGCTTCCCTATCTAACCCAACACTCCATGCCCACCGTCACCAGAGCTATACCCTCGTCATACAAGATTTCACTACCTCTGCCTCCTTAAAATACACTACAACCTTTAAATACACCACCACCTTTCGATTCCGTAATTGAGTTGGCTATCTCTATCCCTCAGATCTAACAAAAACTGCTTCCTCGATTCTGAATATAAATCTCAACCACCACAACTCTCTAATTGGAGATGTAAAGAGGAAGAAGATGCCAAAATTCATTGTTACAGCAAGTCTAGATTTACACCTCAACGAAAAAGATATGCTATATATATGATCATACCTCAACGAAAGTGGCCGGCGATTTCTCCCTTCAGATTGGTTGTCTAATCATCGTTGGTTGCCCAACCTGGGTGCAGACCAACCACTACTTAATGATGATGACGCCTTATTGACCTACTAGAAGTGGAAAGATTTGACATAATTCGCAAAGGTTTGCCTAGATTTGTGTATTAGGCCAATAAAGTTTAGAGATTCAGTATAAGGTTATTAAGCTAGTATAGAGATGCAGTTCAAAGATTCAATATATAGGAACCTTATTGTTATTGAGGCAAAAAAATGACAAAGTTTAGAGATTAAGAACAATACAGACTAGAGACTACAAATATTTAACAAAGATGGGAATGGGTCAAGTTTACAAGGTGAAGCAGGTTGAATGTTTCTGTTTAAATCATGAACATAGAACATGAATAGTTTATCATATCAGTTGCAAAGATTGAACAGTTTAAATCATGGGACAGGTTTACAAAGATTCAACAAATATGTTACTCATGTTTATGTTTCTGTTTAAATCATGAACATAGAACATGAACAGTTTATCATATCAGTTGCATCATATCACAGTTTAAATCATATCACAGTTCAACATGAGCAGTTTAAATCATGAACATAGAACATGAACAATTAGTTCAGAATTAGAATTGAACTCAATTGCATCATATCAGTAAACAATTTATCATTAACATAGAACATGAACTCTAATTGCATCAACAGAAAACCAGAAACAATGAATGTTTAAACTCGAAAATCAGTTGCATTGAACCATAAACATTCACCAAACGAAAACTGAAAAATTGAACTGCATATACGCAGGGCAATTCACAGCAACTGTTCTAATGTACGTTTCTTGTTTGGTACTCTGTTCAGGCTATAGGAAGAGGGAACCTGCAAAAGAAAAACATATCATTAGTATTGCGTATTGGCAAAGAGAAAACTCAACTCAGCTTGAAGAAAAGGAGGAAGTAGCGGGACTTCACAATTCACAGTTCTCACTTCTTCTTTTGTTGTTCCGAACCAAAGAGTCTTCTGGCTTATGAGCAGAGTAGGGATTCTGACCTCTGGCTTGAGCAGATTAGGGCTTATATATCCAAGAGTGAAGACGTGCCGAATGAGGAGTGCGAGATATAAGACTCTTGCAAGGAGAAGGAAAGCCATAAAATCTGCAAACCGGGACTTAAAATCTTTAATCAGGAATCAAGAATTACTATTTAGAAGACTAATATCCCTGAATTACAGCTTCAAATCGAGATTAAAACATACCTTAACAGAGATGCACGGAGATGGTGGAGAGAATTTCAGCAAAGAGGAGTCTCGGATCGGAGAGAATATCGGTGAAGAAGATGGAACTGATTAGCAATTTAGGATAAGGTAGTGCATTTGGATTTCCTGTCTAAGGACTCTCTAGAATAGGGTAGTTTGGGCTCGGGTCGGGAAATAAGGAGGTCCAGATATTAGAAGTACCAAGCCGGCCCGAATAAGGTTACACAGTTTCCGGGTTTCCCCGTCCCGACCGAAATCCGGTCAATCTGGGTGGATAACTGCGTTGACCGGGTTGGTTCTGGGTGAGTTTACGGGTTTCTTGTTCAGACTGCCACCCCTAATCAGAGCTGGTAATGGAGAAGCCAAAAGAACATGAGGAAATTGTTATCCATGAAATCATCCTTGGTGAAGGCAAGCAAACTACTTTTAATGAGATCCTTTCTTGTCACGGCGAAGAAGAGAAATTGAGTAGTGTTGTTGAGGTTCAAGAATACATGGAGTTTGTGATAGCCATCACTGAAGAATTTGACATGCAATACTCGTTGTCTCCATCATATTTTGGGTCAATAACCTCACCGATGTTGTGTCCATCCTTCTTGAATGATTCGAAGATGAATGTGCATTGCATGTTTGAAAGGCTTGTGATGGTGGTTCAAGGAGGCTTTGTTGAGGAAATAAAATGGAGGGCGGTCAAGAAACAAGATCATGAGATAGAGTTTAGAAGTTTCATAAAGCTAGTGTTTGATCCAAGAGGATTCGAGGAAGAAACCTTCTAAAAAAGGAGGGCATGATGAGAATTTGTCAAGTTTCTGTCCAGATTAGTATTTCAGTTCTAAATCTTTACTCAATACTCCGATTAATGCAAGGTCAACTGGGATTGTAACGATAATTAAATTACCTTTCCATCCATATTATGGGCCGTCAGATTCCAAGGAAGCAGGCACTACAACAAAACCTGGCTACAGAGGCACACCGTATCTGCCTCAAAAAGTCATTTTTCTGCCTCTATAGAGTTTTAGAGGCAGATAGCTTAAGTGCCACCAACGCTCCTGTCGCTAAAAGTCTTTTGAGGCAAATACGGTGTCACATATTATCTGCCACTAATGGAAGAATTAGTGGCAGATATAATTGTTGGTAATTACGTCTTTAAACAACTACTTATCTGTCATCTTAACCACCTTTTAGAGGCACTTATTTTTGTTGCTGGTAAATTTTTTTAGAGGCATATATATATGCTTTTAAAAAGAATTTACTCCTACCGGGGATATTTCCTTTATTTTACTCTTCCACTATTTACATATATTATTTACTCTTTTCCTATCTTCTTAGTTCTTACCAGTTGGCTCAGAAGTACTTACTAATATTTTTTGCGTAGTTTTTAAATATGAACTCTCAATGATATGGAGAAACTATGTAAAGAAAAAGAAATAAAAATTGACAAAAATGAAATTTTTTCTTACTCATTATTAGAAAAGAAAATCGTTAGCGTTATTATATATATAATTATATAGTATCTAACATTTATCTACACAAAATAGTACAAAGTTTACAAGTTATCTACCTTTGCAATTTTTTTTGAAAGTAATCGAAATCTTATTCATCAACTCTCACGAGAAATCAAACAACACTCCAACAAAGTCTCATCTAGCCAAATCGGATGGCTATCACCCACCAACGGCTACATGCAAAAGGTGTCATTTGTAAAAGGACACCTTTAAAATTTTAATCATTCAACATATAGAGATAGATCAATTATCTGCCTCTAAGCTAATCAATATAGAGGCAATTGTAAATTATCTGCCACTAAAAATTTTAATCATACAACCTGTAGAGGCAGTTCTAAATTATCTGCCTCAAAAAGAGTTTTTTTTGTATAAGACAAAAAAACTTATAGATGCAGTTATAAATTATCTGCCTCTAAAAGATGTAATTATAGAGGCAATTATAAATAATCTGCCTCTAAAACTATAAAAATTATTTATTAATATTAAAATAAATAAATAAAATACAATTAGAGGCAGATATTTGCATCTATAGAGGCACATATAGTATTTGTTCTTTAAAAGTATGTTTAGAGGCAAATATTCTATGTGCCTCTATGAATCTGCCTCCATAGGCAGGTTATGTTGTAGTGAGGGAGATATGGGGAATTGGAATTTTCTAGCACAATTTTAAAAAATATGTACCGTCAGTAGCCAAATGCGTAAATAAGTCCAAAAATAGCACAATCTGACAGGCAGCCAGCTATGCGCCGACCAGGCAGCGATGCGCCAGCCAGGAAGCGATGCGCCACCCAGCCAGCGCAGCGCTGGCTACCTTTAGAAAATGTTACCGTCAATGCTCCGTTAGGGTTTCCTCAACCCCAACCAGCTATGCTCTAGCTAGGAGGCGAATCGCTGTCTGGAACTGAAGAAACCCTAAGCCCTCAATTTTTAGTATAAATACCCCCTTCTAGGATGCAGTTTTGCACCACACACCTCCCTTGAAGCCCTAAACTTAGAATTTGAAGTAAGCAGCCGTCACCAAGCTTATAATATGTCGTTCTTCAACTATGGCTCTAGGTCTCGCAAGAGTAAGCGTAAGTGAAATTCGTTTGGGTGCTTTGTACTTATCTTATTTATACATTTAACGAATTAGTCTTGTGTACTAATTACTGTTGTTCTGTAGTGACAGATACTGAGAGGGTAATGCACAAGTTGAAGAAGCCGGTGGAGGAGGACTTGTTCGTTTATGAGGCAAGTTTGGTTAACTGCTGGCGTGACTTAAGGGCGACTAGATCTGTTCGACCGAGTGATCTGGAACGCTATTTTGGCTGCCCTCGTGAGAGAGAGGTAAAAAAAAGGGTCCAAATTTAATTTTTTGCATTTTCCTAGTTCTCAAAACCCTCTACATTTGTTTTCTGATCTGTAGGAGAAGGGGTGTGGTTATTATGAAAAACTGGAGGTGCGGGAGGCCGTGGATGCTGCGATTAAGGAGAAGGACCAAATCATTCGAGCGAAGGACGAACAACTTGTTCGAGCGAATAGGGAGAAGGATGACATCGTTGGGGAGAAGGACAACATTATTCGAGACCTGAGGGAAGAAATTTCATGGTTGCACGTTTCAATCAATAGGTTGGTCAGGGAAGGACCTCCCTCTCCACCACCCGGACTTCGTCCTTACAATTGACATCCATGTTGGGCCTAGTGTGTTTGTGTTTTCTGTTGTTGTTGTTATTGTTGTTGTTGTTGTTGTTGTTGTTGTTGTCGTTGTTGTCGTCATTGTCGAAGTTAATAAAATGACTGGTCTGTAGTTGCAGCCTTTCTTCATTGTGTTGTCAAATTTCATTTGTTTTTATGACATAATTGCAGTCTTTTTCAGTGTGCGGCCAATAAATGTACAACATTTCTGAAGTGTGTGGTCAATTCTGAAGGATGGAATAATAAAAGTAACTTCATAGTACAACTAGAAACCAAACATTACGATGAAAATGAAACATGAAATTGACAACCAAACATTTCAAATACAGATTAACAAACACAGACTACCAAACACATAATACCAAACATTTCATAGTGCAATTAATCGTTCCTTGTAGGGTTTGGATTTCTGCTGCTTCGCCTCGCACGTGGGCACGTCCTCCTATTGTGCCCTTCTTGCTGGCAGTAACTGCAGTGAGGCTCAATATCTTCAACCCAGTCCATCTCGTTGTGTATGCGAGAATGTCGTGGTCGCCCCATCTCCCTGACCCTTCCTGGGTCAGGCATCACCTTAGGCCCTCCATGAGGCTCCCAGTCCTCTTTCGAGCCGATAGGGAGGAAACTCCGTCCGTATATCTGTCTTACTCTTTCCAGCCTGTAATGGGCGTTGGCGTAGTATAAGGGATCTTGATTGGCGGCGTTACATGCGGCCACGACATGTGAACAAGACATCTTTAGCTGTTGGAACTTGCCGCACGAGCAATGACCGTCCCCCTGTAGTCCAAGCGAACTTCTTGCCTATTGTTTCCCTTCCCGTTGTTGCGATTTATCACCGTCTGTATTTCAAATATGCCAGCATCATAATCGAATTGCCTCACTGTGTGGGAAGTGGCCTTATTCACTCTATTCTGCAGGCGAAAAAGACACATCTTCGTCCAGATTGCACCGGCCGCCTGTTCTTCTCGAACCCTCTTTCGTCGATCTTCGAAATACGTTTGCAGCCTGTAGAAAGTGGATTCCACCAAAGCTGCAACTGGGAGAGCCCGGATTGACTTGAATGCCCCATTCACGCTCCCCGCCATGTTTGATGTCAATTGGTTCCATCGTGCCCCGTCGTGTTGAGCGTCTATGGCTCTTGACCAATACAATTGATCTTCAAGCGCCCACTTTTTATTCGCGGGGTCGTCCCTTGCGAATCTTGCTGCCCCCCTTCTGAACTTTCTCAAGGACCGCCGTTTAGCTTCACGTAAGGGAGAATGGATTACAATGATGTATGCTGAACTTGTTAAGTAATTGGTGGAGTGTCATGATACTGACCTAAATTCATAAGGCGACTTTTGAGTTTTGGGTTCTTGGCGCTTTTGTTGTAATTGGTTACATAGTGTCGGGTGCACCACCGCCAATGCCATCCAAATCTGATTTTCTCCATTGCACTCACGATGCCCACATGTCGGTCGGATATGACACATACTCCTCGTCTCTGTGTGACTAGCTGTTGTATGCAATCAAAGAACCATTCCCAAGTCTCCTTGCTCTGAACGTCCTCAATTGCGAAAGCCACAGTGAAGATGTTCTTATTACCATCGAACGAACTAGCCATGAGTAGTGTGTGCTTGTATTTTCCTGTCATGAAGGTACCGTCGACGACGAGCACAGGAGGACAATGTTTGAAACCTTCGATGGACGGGGCGAAACTCCAAAATACACGGTCAAATTGGGTGACTGTATCTCCATCATCCGTTGTGATTTCTTTCGTGACGAATTCAACTTGCGTCCCATAGTTCCGATCTTGTATTGCCTTTATTAGGGTAGGTAACTCGTTGTATGATTCTTCCCAATTACCATATATCCGCTCCATGGCGCGCTGTTTGCCGTTCCATGCCTTCTTGTAAGAAATTTGTCGTCCGTACATAGTATGTATCTCTGTCTGAAGAAGTTTGATCCGAATATGGGGCGTGCTTGGACAAAGGGCGTGACTGCATCAGCTATGACATTGACGTCCAGCTGGCTCGGACTGATGTTGTTCTGGCTGCCCAAACACAGATGGGCCGGATTGAATTGTTTTACCGTCCACTCATCGCTCTCATCTGTAGTGAGCCTTATCCTCCACGGGCATCCATTGCTTTGGTATCCATGACATCGTTGCTCAAGCAACCATTTGCTAGACCGTGTCGTGCATAACATGCGGTTATTCCTGAGTGCATATTGCTTCAGACTAGTTTGAGTCACAAGTTTGCTTTCGAATTGTTGCCCAACCGCTAACCCTGGCCCGTCAATGTGCCACCGTGGAACGTTATGAACGCCGTACTCGTTGTTGCTTGTAGTCATCAGTTCACCGATATCTTCTGGTAAATTTGTGAAATGGCTCGGGGGGTGTAGTCTCTTGGTGGTTGTGCATCCACAAAGGGTTGAGCTTCAATGTCCGACTCAGATACATATGCTTCGTCCTGCTCCGAGTTGACGTCGCTCTCTGATGAGTCTCCTTCGATCTCATTTCCCAAGTGCGCTACCATACTTTCTTGCCTGCTAGCGCCACGTAATTGTCCCGGATGTGTTTGATTGCTCTGACTGCTCTGACCACTATAACAGGCACTCGCTCCGTCGCCCATGAATATAGATTCTCCCTGGATCGGCATCCCACGGTGGTCGAACTCAAAGTATAGCTCTGCCACTCGGTAGTATGACTGGGTTGCCATGATATTGTAGATAACCTCCAACCCAGTAACGTCATTAAGAATGAGTGGGTAGTGTGCCACAATTTGGTCATTCGCAAAGACTGGACATCGATACATGACAGTCCTCAAAACCGCCGAAGCTCCTACCTCCATCTTTCGCAAGAAAACTGGACATGCTTGTTGTAGTGAATGTTGCCTCGTCATTTTGAGGTGACATAATTTCCCCTCGTTGTAGCACACCCCACCGTGTAGTCCGTGTACTATTTCGCCATCCCATCGAAGCCAAAACACAAAATTCATTTTGTTTTGTAAGAAGAAATTGAGAATGGAAATAGGTTTCGAGTGTTTTGGAAGAGTGAGTATGGTAGTTGTGGACTCATGCCTCTATATAATGTCATGATGACAGTACATCAGTGTGTAGTCAATTATATGAGTTGTCTTTATGAAGAGCTGCAGCTTTTTTCAAGTGTGTGATCAATTATATGGTGCTGACTATTTTGGAAAAGTGTGTGGTCCATTATTGGATGTCTTTGTGAAGAGCTGCAGCTTTTTCACGTGTCTGATCAATTATATGTTGCAAAAGTCCATTTATGTGATGTTGTCAAATTATAAGAGAACATATCATATCAGTCACAACTAAATGTGGAAAGAAATATGAAGTACAACGAAATATAATGTCGACATCGTGCACTATCATAACATGAAATAAACCTGAAATATGAATTACAATGTAATATGAAGTACAATGTAATATGAAGTACAATGAAATAACTTAAAGAACTAGCATAACTACTCACGACCCCTCCCTTCTCGACCCCTACCATCTCGGCCCCTACGCCGACCTTGTGCCCTCCAATGTGCCCCCAGCTGATGGCCACCAGTAGCGCACATCCTCTGTGTCGGCTCTCGCCTCAGTCCATATCCATGCTGCCCGTCGCCGAGGGCAACATCATCATCATCGAACGATGCCTCATATGTCACTACAGGTGGTATGACATAATGAGTCTCGGATGGACCTGCGTAAGATGTGGATGGACCGGCGTAAGCTATAGATGCACCAGTGGTGACTGTAGGAGTGGTGTATGGCTGGCTGGGGTCCTGAGGCTGTGTGTAATCCTGATGCTGTGTGTAGTCCTGCGGCTGGGTGTAGTCCTGACTCCCCATATAATCGAAAGCCGCGTCTCCAACGGTGTCGAAAGGATAGTGCTCGGAGTATCGGGCTTGCTGCTATTGTGGATCCCACTGCGGCAATGACGGCTCCCACAACCGCGGGAAAGGGGGGACATCTACATGCTGTCGGACCTTACGAACAGAAGGAATCCTGGCAGCTGGAGGATCAGGTACTGGGTAGTCAGCATGTCGTGGATGGGTGGCCTGCCGTGGTGCCCTAGATGCACGCCTAGACTCAGACATCCTATGGATCCCGCCTGAAGCATGCATCATGGACCGCAATGTAGCATGCATCTCCTGTTGCTCATGAGGTGTGATATGTGACTGGCCAGTAGTCACGTATAGCCGCTCCATACCGTCAATCTACAACACATAATAAGAATGGTTAAACCTGTCACTAGAATTAGTGGTAATAATTATGACAAAGCGTACGTACCAAAGACTGCTCAACGGCTCCACGACGAGAAACTATACGTCTAGTGATGCCATGATACCACTGGTTGATCTCGTCGTGGAAGTGATAGGACTCCCTATCCTCGCTCTGCAACCACGGGCCCGAGGCGATGTGGTCAAGACGAGTAGACCAAAGCTCCCGATATCCACCAAATCTAGCTAGCACATCACTACGATGGCATCCACGCTGTGTCACCTCCAGGTTACTAATGACCTCACCTACCGGCTGATCATACGTAGGGACAGGCTGATCCATCCCAAACTGACACATCACTCTATCAGGTCTATGCCACATAGCGCTGAAGAAGCAGATGAGAGGTGCGACGACGCGATGGTTGTGGAAAGTCCCTGGACTGTAATGCTCATGGTCCGCCGAGTATGGACACCACTATATAAAACAAATTTTACAATTAGACAACTACGAAACCTAAACTATAAGGGAAAAAGACATTGAATTTGTAAGAATACAATACCACGAATGGAGTCCCATCGTCAAATAGCTGGCGGTACCCCCTACAAGGATGTATCTGGTCTTCGCGTGATACCAGTCTTTCCAGCTAAAAAATTACGGAATGAACCACGTCATTCATAGAACTTGAGCAGATGGAATGAATTATGAACATAAAAAAAAAGTCGAAGCACGAACCTAGTCATACGTGGAATGAGGGAGTGCGTCAGTGCAATCTGTCGACTCTTGTGGACTCGACGCGCAATGGACGTAAATATCTCAAGGGCCCACGCCTGAACCAGTGCCATCCAACCTCCAATGTCCCCTATGTGGTCGCGGGAAGGGCTTTTTTTCTCTATGCGGAAAGCACACCGGCCCAGCTCCCTATATAGCCATGAAAGTGTGGCAGCCCCCCAAGCGTACTCGCCTATCTGGCTCATGTCCTCTAGAAGTGGAAGGAAGAAGAGTGGGGCGTGGGATCCAGACCGATCAGCAAAGATGCAGCTGCCAAAGAAGTCCGGAATGTATGCGCGACAGTGCTGCTCGATAGTCTCAGGATCGGCATCTCCCCTGATGGTGCCAAAGTGGGTACGCAACCACGTCATCTTCACTCTGCCAGCAGAAAGGTCAGAAGTAGATGGTTTCTTCCCAAGAAGCTCCAGCACGTAATTCTGCAGATCAGAATCCACAGTCGGAAGGCGCCTCTGCGACTCCACTAGCTCACCATCGACGCTCAGACCGGTGAGAAAGTGCACGTCCTCGAGTGTTATGGTTGCCTCACCGTGGTACAAGTGAAAAGTACTGGTCTCAGGACGCCATCTCTCGACCAATGCGGTGATCAGCTCAGGATCAGGGGTAAAATTCAGGCAGTCACGCAACTTATCTAGACCAATGGGGGCAAGGTATGTCTCGAACCCAGGATCGTACTTCACGATTTTCTTAGAGAAACGACAATTAAGCGTCATATGTGGGTCCTAATAGTTGAGGGAAGAAGATGTAACAAAATTAATAACTAGTACTCAATTTTTGAGTCAACCCTAAACATTTAAATATAATTAACATTCAAATATAATTAATATTCAAATATAACTAACATTTACATATAACAAACATTAATATATAACTAACATTTCAAATATAAGTAACATTTCAATAATTACTATATACTAATATCAATTAGATACTTACATTATTTGTAATTATATCAATTAGTATTATAATATAAGTAACATTTAAATATAATTAGTAATCACTATTAGTAGTCAATATGTAATCTTTTAGGTTACTAATATTTACTAATTATAATCCCCATGCCATTAGTAGTCAATTAGTTTTAGTGATTAAAATCTAAGTTTATAATTTACTAATATTCGGTACTACTAATTATCATTAGTAGTCAATTAGTATTAGTAATTACTATGTAATTTTTTAGGTAACTAATATTCGCTACTAATTACTATTATTAGTTAATTTTGAAGGTAACTAATGTTCGCTACTAATTAATATTAGTAGTCAACTAGTAGTTAATTTATGGTCCGAATATTGACTACTACTATTAATATTCAACTTTGATCCTAATATTACAATATAAGTAATTAAAATATGAATATTATTAAAATAAAAATAACATTCAAACATAAATACCTTGTAAATATAAATAACATGTAAATATAAATAACATTAAATTATAAATAACATTTCAAATGTACTAACCTGAGCTTCGAAAATTCCCGACGCTCGATGTCGGTCAGCATCACCCCATAAAATCGAAGGGTCCTCGGGACTACCACTTCGTAACCCAACCGACACCTCTCCAAACATGTAATCCATCTACAATTTAATATCCACAAGCAAAGTTAAGTACATATAAAATCATAAAACACAATTCATATGGATATAATTGACAGCACGATACCTTTTGAGGGAGGGTTTATGCCTTCTTCAAACGAAATTTCCTCGACGGACAATTGCTACCAGCCTACAAAAAAAGACGTCATTAGCGTACAATAAGCATAATTAGAAAATTATGACTAACACAAACTAACAAAAATACCTTTGAGAGAACTGAAATTGAGAGAGTATGAGAGGAGGTGTTTAAAATGCCATTTCGAAACAAGGATTTATGACCGCCGTTAGGATGTCGATGTTAAAATGCGATTTTCTTGTAGTTCAGCGCAACGCTGCCTGGAAACAAGGTTACCGTTAAGTAACGACTCCTTTCTAACGGCTCTGTTGCCAGATGGCGCAGCGTTGCAACGACACAATTTTGAGAAGGCAGCTAGCGATGCGCTGGCTGGGTGGCGCATCGCTAGCTGGCTGGCGCATAGCTGGCTGCCTGTCAGATTGTGCTGTTTTTGGACTTATTTACGCATTTGGCTACTGATGGTACATATTTTTAAAATTGTGCTAGAAAATTCCAATTCCCTGAGATATGCTTGTTTAAAGTGGAGGGACTAAATACAAAAAAACTATTTATTTAATAGTTGTCTTTCATTAGGATGAGTTCATTAAATATTAGTTCTTTATTACCTTTCCATGTAGTAATATGTTTGTTTTTCCTTTTCTTTGAACCATTGTGATTCATGTGTAAAGCCTATATAAAGGCTTTCCCACGCCTTGTTTTTAGACAGAATATTTTTGATAATAAAGTTTGAGCTTTTAGCTTCTTGAGTTTTTTTTAACTCGTTAGGGTTCTTTGAGAGTGTGTGGATTCATACTCGAGAGAGCCAGAGTCGTATCGGCGAGATATTCACCCTCGTTCGTGGCCAGCATCTATCTTTCTTCCACCCCTTGTAGAAGATTTCGAGTTCGTTGGTTTCGTGCCATATATTATTGTCGGGTTTCGTCACAATCGTTGGTGTGGTTCACATCACTGGCCCTAGGCATAACTGTAACATAACGACTAGTTGTAACGGACAAATCGCCACATGGCGATGCGCTACAACGATCGGAATTGTGCTGGCTGACCAGCGATTCGCTGGTTGGCTGGCATCGCTGACTGCCTGTCACATTTGTCTAGATTTGGACATACTTATGACTTTTGCTAATGATGATATATAAAAATTTTAAAAAGTTATACAAAATTCAAAACCCAATACAGAATATAAAATTTTTTAAAAATTATACAAAATTCAAAACCCAATACAGAATGACCCAATGTCAAAATTACACTCTGATTACTTTATTCTCACATCAATACTTTAAAATTTAGTATAATAACACGGGCCCATATTAGCATAACCAAAAAAATTATTAGACATTCTTATTTTAAGTCTAAAACTCAGAATGCACGTCATGTCACAATACAAGTATAATATAAGTAACCAAGCGACATGGCATGATCCAGATTCTAGAATGCATTAAATAATAACAGAATGTTATAAACGAACAAATGCGATGGCCGATGAAAATCTTAAAAATGTGATAAATAAAATACTATGCCTTTTTTTTGCGTAGTACTCTTGGGCGGGTGCGTGCTATAGATCGTGAACCATCCTAGGAGCTAAAAATAAAAAGGAAAAAAGAAGGGGAAAGGAGGGGGTTAAGGGAGGGGAGGGGGGGGGGGGGGGGCGAGAATAAGCCCTAATCGGCGAGAATAAGCCCTTATTGGCGAGAATGAGCCCTTATTGGCGAGAATGAGCCCTTATTGGCGAGATTATGCCCTTATTGGCGAGATTGTACCCATATGGCAAGAGAAAAATTGTCAGCAACTCTTCTGTCTCCTTACTAACTATATGAAAGTTATCCTTCTTACTGAAAGAAAATAACAAAAAGATTAGTTGGATACAATTAAGAAAATTAAACAATTAGCTCTTATCATGCGAAGAAGCCTAAAAAAAAAACAACTATGCCTTGCTGCACCGGGAAGCTAGAAAGATCAATAAAACCCGTAAACTAATTGGTTAAGGATGTATGTAGTGATGAATGTGTTAGAATAACAATTTAAGTAACATATCGGTAAATTTGAATAAGTTTTCCTTTTTTAAAATAAGTCCATTAATTACATTAATATGAGATTTTTTGGGGAGGAATCCAAAAAAAAATTCATACAAATTTAGCCCAAAGTCGACAATATTTACTAGTGTGATCTTGTTGATGGTGAAGCGATGCTAACCGAATGAATAATCAAAGAATGCAAAAACATGATCCAGAAGTCCTTTAATCTCAACATGGTAACATGGCTTTCAGTAGAAGTTCATGTTATCGACAATAATTTTAGTTAGAAAACGGAGGCCCTAATACAGCGCCTCACATGATGCCAACAAAGCTGCGGACTTGGCCTTGTTCACGATTTTGGTAGTGATCTCTAATTAAATGTAATTTCATTACGTTGACAAATCACAGAATTATTGTATGATTAGCACGTGCCTTGATATAAGGCAAAATCCATACTCCACTACTTTTTTTTTTTTTTTTTTATAATTGAACTACTTGGCCCACACACACTTCCATCACATATATTAACTACGTATTCTTTGTATCATTCGACTGCAATAATCCAAATTCATCATGAACACAACTAATTTACATTTTAGGAAGGGTGCATAATGTGCCTTGTTATTTAACGTCAACGTGGATAGCTAGAATGAAATAATAGCATCCAGTTCAGTCAAGTACCTCATCCTAAGAAAATATGTGTGATAGTTGATTACTGAATCAACATCCTAGACCGGGTTAATTTTCCGACTTGAATTTGGGGTTGAATTTAACAATTTTGTTTTTGTGTTTTTAGAAACTTTTACCTTTGAACAAAATAAATGTGCTTAACTTTTTAAAAGAAAGATTAATTACACGGTTCATTACCACTCCAAACAAAGTTTGAACAAGTGGTGTTTGATATTCTTTATGGCTATGTCTATGGATATTGTGGTTTCCATTTCTACTCCTATGGAGGTTCTAAGAGATCTAGAAAAAAAATACAGTGGTTATGACCATTATAATTGAAATTGTAGAGAACACAAAATTTGGGTAGAGTTTCAGCTTGTATGATTGTACGAACCCTTGTCTCTGTCAAATAGCTCTCATATTTATAAGCAAACATGAGTGGTAACTGCTAGCGGAGGGAGTAACTACCATTGAAGTTACTTCCCACCTGGTGAATGTGGCTATAATTATGGTCGTAGCGATTTCCACTCTTTGAAATGCATTGACAGTTCATCATCGATGTACCTTGGTGGGTTTATGGCCTATTTCAATACATTTAAGTTAATAAGATAATTATGTCTTAATAAAACCATTTAAATTCCACAAATTAAATCATGTAGTATTCTGACCTTTATCATAGAATGACTATATCTCATTTGTCTCTTTCAACTAGATTTCCATGACATGAATGGATGAATAATTTCGTTATCTTTCCATTGTCGTCGTCCTTCCACCAATCAGAGATTTGTGGAAGGATTTTTATGACCAAAATACTAAAAATGAACATCACATAATGAGATTTATGAATATAAATTTAGGTGTTATTAAACTCCCCTCAACAACTTAGTGCACAAGAATTATGGACTAAGTTATTTGACACCAATTTAACTATCGAATGTCAAATATTGGCTTCATCAAGACATTTAGAACAAACAAGGAAACTTCATGCCCCTCTTACAAGGTTTTATTTACTGCCTAATGTATCATGCCAATTACTTGCCATATAACGTTCTTCCACGTATGACTCTAAATCTCCACACTAAAATTACATATTCATCCCTAGTAAGGTGTTGATAGTCGCTTTCCTCCTTGAAAGAAAGTGATCATGTGGATGCTATCATGGTGGCATGGTTTCAAACTTTCACACCAAAACCAACACTTTACAAAAGTGAGACTATGTGACTATCTTCCTTCCTCAAAGGCAAAGTGTGGCATGGAATGCCACCTTGGTGTTATGCTCTGTCAAGATTGATAACACCATATGTCCCAATGGGAAGGGACGTAAGACTTTAGATATGTGTGATGTTGATAAACTTCACATATCCCTTTACGAACTTTAGTCATGGCTTGAAAGGTGTTATTGCGCCCCAACAATTCATACAACCTTTTTTGGAACAAGACTTTGACCATCAAGTCATAGTTCCTTACTTTGAACTTGACCAACACATACTTGTCAAAATCATTGACCATCAAACTAATGAAGGTGGGACAATGGTCATCCTCAATGCCCATGTTGATGTCCTCTAGTATGTTACATGCAAAATGTGTTTGTCATCCTCTTCTTCAAGACTGGTCTCTTCGCTTTATCCTAGAGAATCATCATCTGGAACACATTGAACCATCAACACAAGCTCCTCACATATTAGCCTTTTCTCACATTGGTAGATGGACAACCTCTCTCTAAAGGTCGTGACTTCGACCTCCCTTGCCACCTTGTCTTGAGGTGGTATACTCATCATCATCAACTTTAACGGTGTCTGGTAAACCATCTAAGGATACCATGGATATGGTCTCACTATCACTCTCAACAAATTAACGCATGGCTTACGCAAAATCTTGGTGCTCGAGATGCCCACCGTGCATGGTCCTCTATCCATGTCCCTAACCTCTAACTGGGCCAAAGTGACTGATATGAACAAATGACAACCGTAGGATGTTAACCAATACCAAATGCTTGGCAACAAGGCAATCGAGTTCAATCCTTGAACATGGGATGAAAACGGATGTAACACCCATCTCCGATTTCCATAGTCAAACTCACGAGTGAACAAAAAATGAGCATTACTCATGAACCAAACCAAAATATACATTAAAACAATCCATCAAATAAACTGCAAAAAGGGGATATCGAGTTCAAGTGTAAAACATACCAAAACTGGTCAAAACATTAATCCAATATAACGATAATCATACCAAATACCAAAAAGTCAACTAAACTAAAAGTGAAAAGTAATGCGTCCAAGTCCAAGTAGGAGCTGCTTCAAAAACTCATCCTCAACTGCTAGAACTGCTACTCTACTCCACACGCACCAACTACTAAAAGAGATCTAAAAAGGGCAATGGGAGGGATCAATTTTATATTGAAACTGTGTGAACCCACGAGGCTAAACTATGCGTCGAACTACCTAGGGAGCATCACAAACTCCCATACAAAAACAACCTACTATATAATGATAGGTGATCACATTTCCATCTCCCACTACCCATGTCATGCATGTGCCACATAGTTTCACTTAGATAATCATACACAATAACAATATAAACCAATCATATTCCAAACACCATCACAAGATACCATCATCCCATCTCAATCGTACCATCCATAATTCACACACATTCATATCACACATCACATTACATTAAATAGTTTCTAACACTACAAAAATCGGTTGATTTAACCGCGGTCGTGGCCGTTGTTAGAAATATTTAACAGCGGCCATGGGGCGTTGTTGAATTTGCTAATGCTATAATTCTTTAACAGCGGTAAATTATGGCCGCGGTTAAATGATTTCTACTAACAGTGGCTCAAGACCACTGTTCAATTGTCGACTTCGTAAAAGTAATCGTTAGAGCTCCGACGATAGTCGGAACTCCAGCGACGACACAATTCCTAGCCGGTGATTTAATATGCAGATTAACTGTAACCTAATCAACCCATACGTATCCAAAAATTGATGATTTTAATCGTCCAGAGAGTTATTTGCATCACGAAAGGGAAATCGTCGGTTCAATCGCGACGGCTACTCCGACTTTAATCCTCTTAACAAGATTGAAAGAAAGGGAAATTGTCAGTTGAATTGCGACGGCTACTCAGACTTCAAACTTTCAACAACTAAAGAAAAAAAATAAAAACGATTAGGAACCTTAAAAAACAGCGGCTACTCCAGCTTCAAAACTTACGGTTGTGGCTACTCAGAGGGTAGGGAGGAGGAGAAGATGAATGATTACGAACCTTAAAATGAAAATCGTGGAGAGGAAACCATGGGAAGAATCGTTTCCCTACGGAAGATGCGGTTGCGACAACAAATGGGAGCTATCTAGCGCTGCCAGTGGAAGAGATTAGGTTTCGACGAGGCCGTGATTTTAGGGAAGAAGAAGAACAACCGTTGTGATTAAATCAACGGTTCAGATTATAAGGGGAGTTATCCACGTCAACCCATTTCAACCAATCAGATTTCATTATATTAACAGCGGCTAGTGGCCGCTGTTAAACTCTTTAATTTAATAGCGGCCTGGCCGCTATTAAATTGACGACACCTCTCTAATTTAACAGTGGCCAAAATTAGGCCGTTGTTATCCTTCTACCGTTAAATCAACTGTTTTTTTCTACTTCCAACCAGTTTCCACCCTCTCTCATTTTTTACACCTTTTACTTATTATTATTCAAATTTTATTTAATCTAATGGAGCATTATAATCATACTCTAAATTTATAAAAGGGTTAAATAATAAAATAATAATTAGTTTATGATCAATAAGCATATATAACTCATCATATTTACTAGCATGTTCAAACCATAAACGATAAATGGTAAACTTTATAATCTACACTCTAAACTAATGTATCTAGATCAGAACAATCATAAAACATATTAAAATTAATGGTTCAATGGTTTTAAGGTTTAATCACTATTCTATTTGGTTATACACTTTTACTAGTCTGACTAGCAACACAAAATTTCACCAATTTGCCTTATTTTTATTACCAACAATTCAACATCATGAACACCACTCAACATCAACACATCAATCCAGAAGAAAGTAAGTTGATAAATAGCTCCATCCCGATGTGAAATAAACAATGAAGGAGTATACAACAAGGAAGGACAAATCGTAGAGGGAATGAGATATCAGGAACTAGTAGTTGCACAACACCGCCACCACCAGTCCACCACCACTCTCACAAGTCACAACCACTCTCTCCCATGAAACCCTAATTTAAAAAATCAATTAGGTGATGTTTGGTATTTGTGATTTAAAATACACGGATTCTTTTAAATTGGTGTATTTAAAATGTATGTTTCAAAATTAGTAGTTTTGTGAGATAAACATGTTTAGTATTTGTATTCTAGATTCATAAATTGAAAGACATATTGTCCATTATACCCCAATTGTTAGTGATTAGCAACTTTATTAAAAAAATATAGTAGGGGTATAAAGTGGGAAAGAAAATAGGGGATGAGGGATTTTCCACAATCTCACCTAAAATGTGAGATTCTAAATCCATGTATTTTAACCTTTTTTGGAATTACAATACATGGATTTTAGACTAAAATTTGACAAAAAAAACAAGGGGATCGTTGGGTTGCAGTGATATTGATATTGATAACTGCAGATATCATGATATTCATGATCTCATCGTTTTTTCTGTCCTGAATATCATGATATTTGGGGTCAAAAGTGATATCAATATCACTCAACAAATATTCATAGGAAGAGGTGAATATCTTCAGAGTGATATTGATATCACTATTTTTGGACAATTCCATCCTTACCCAACCTTCCCAATTATAATGTCATCAACCCCATTACTGTAACTTGTTTTTTCTTATTTTATTATTCTCTCGCGTTTATGTATTTTTATATTTATTTATTAATTAATATAAATAATTATGATTTAGTTTTTAATTACTTAATTATAATTTCTTCAGTTAGAATTAAAATACCATGAAAATTATTTTAGCTTTTTATTTTATTTTGGCTAGAAGAGGGAGATGTGTTAGTGGTAAATATAATACTAATTATTTCCTTAATGAATGAGTCTTTAATATTCTAAAAGTATAATTAACTTGAGTAATTAATAAGAGAGATTACAAATTTTTTTTTTTGATGAATAATTAGGATTTTATATCATCAAAAAACTTGAAGTCCATACAAGGCTAAACTTAGCAAAACAAACACCCCCTAATACAGAAGATGTAAAGAAACACCCAAAACCTATACAAAAAGCCAGATTTCTATATATTGACACTACACAAAGCGGCTTCTATCCTCTGCTGATCTGCAGCATAAGCAGTCAACATTTCCACAATCCTTTCATAAACTTCAGGTATCGTCAGTCGGCCACCATTGAAGACTCTACGACAGCGTTCTCGCCACACCTCACTGACAATTGCACACCAACATAACCTCTTAAGCTTCTGATGAATAGAATCACCACTCCATACATTCACTACAAAACTCACCATCCTGCCCCAGCTATCAAAAACTCTACAGCCCGGATAAAAACCTTTGCATACAGCCCCGGAAGTAACTGCACTCCCCAAATAGATGATCCCTAGATTCATCACCTTGTTCACACATATAGCATTTAGTGTCAGCCCCTGCATTCCAGTGAACAACTTTATCCATAGTTGCTATCCTATTTTTCATAATCACCCAGGTCAACATACTGTTCCTTGGAATTCTATACCCAGTCCAAGGCACTATATACCAGGGGACCTCATCTTGTTTAGGTCTGAGGGCCTCCCATATCCTTCTGCTCTTAAACTGAGGCATACTTTCCCCTCCCAGAGTGTTTCCCCCTCATCTGACCAAGAAATATGACCTCGAGCTAGACTTCTCAGCTTCAAAACTTTCCTCCAATGCCAATAACCAGTAGCACTTTGGAAAGTCCAAATGTCTTTACCTTTCAATCTATACTTCATGATCCATGCTACCCACAAAGAGCCACTCTTGATTAATATGTTCCAAATATGCCTCATTATAATTACAAATTTTAATTTCTAAACACATGTGCTTTTTTATTAAATGTTATAATTATGTTTGTACTTTGTTCATTACAAATACCTACAACTTCAAAAAGGTTTCGACCCAAAATCTAAGCAAAACTACAAGAAATTCACAACTGATTCAATAATTTTAAGAATGGGACTTGAAACACTTACCAGGATCATTTTGTGTCATCAGCTCAGGATGCTTCTCCCGCATGATGCAAACCTTCACCCAAGCGGATGTCTCAAAGTCTTGGCTTCTCCAAATCATCTTAACCATGAGAATTTATTTGTTCCTCAACATCTAGACTTGTTATCCACAATTGTCACCGATCTTTCCTGAAATGTCAAGTCTTGCTCGATTTGCACATCATCGGTAGAATAACATTAAAGGGTCCCACAAAGTGTTTCTTGAGCATACTCACTCGGAACACATTGCAAATACGCTCCAATTCCACTAGTAGGGCCAACTCATAAGCCACTAGTCCAACCCGAGCTAGAATCTCGTACGGATCAATGTACCTAGCTGCTAGCTTTACTTTCGTACCAAAACGCATCACCCCCTTCCATGGCAATAGTTTAAGGAACACATGGTTTCCCACCTTAAAACTGAGCTCCCTAACTCCTCCATTTGCATACTACTTCTGATGTTCTTGAGCTATCATCGGCTTCTCTCAGATCACCTTAACCCGCCACTACAAAAAAAATGATCTTTAGCTACTGCAAAATTACAATGGCATGAAAATGCAGTAGCAAATAGTTGATATTTGCTATGGGAATCACTATTTCATGTAGTAATTTGCAGTAGCAAATACTATTTGCCACACCACTATTTGCGGTGGGACGCTGGCAGTAGCAAATAGTGGTGTGGCAAATAGTATTTGCTACTACAAATTACTACATGAAATAGTGATTGTCGTAGCAAATATCAACTATTTGCTACTGCATTTTCATGCCGTTGTAATTTTGCAGTAGCTAAAGGTAATTTTTTTTGTAGTGCGCTCAGCCGTATCTTGCATGATTTGAGGGCCACACAACACTCGTGCTCCCTCTTTATCCCAACATAGATGATTCCTACACTTCCTCCCATACATTGCCTCAAATGGAGCATATTGAATACTGCTATGATAGTAGTTATTGAAGGTAAATTCGACCAACGATAGTAGCTTAATCCGCAACACTACTCCTTAAAAGCCCCTCCAAAGTCGAGATGGCTCGATTCTCTTAGATTGACCATCCGTCTGCGGGTGATAAACTGTGGAGAACTTTAGCTTTGTCCCCAATGCACTGTGCAAGCCCTCCCATAAATGAGTGGTGAAGCTCATATGCGGGTTGGACACCATGGATAGAGGCTCTCCATACAGCCTCACAATCTCTACGATATACCATTTGGCCAGCTCTCACGCATCCATCTGTGAGCTCAAAATCTGACTCCTTCCCTTCCTCAATCTCTCTTTTGATTTCCAACCACTAAGGATCTCTAGACTGTCCTTCCAGTATCCGATCTTGCAGCAAAGGTCGAATGCTCAACCTGGAAACTAGACTACCCACGTCCTCTACATGCATCTGTTCCCCCAAAGCTCTTAAATCCACCAACTCCTTCATATGCTCATTCCTTCTAAGAGCATCAACTACTACATTCTCCTTACACGAATGGTAGTAAATGGTGATGTCGTAGTCTTTGAGAAGCTCGACCCACATTATCTACCTACCATTCAGCTCCTTCTGATCCATCAAATGCTTCAAGCTCTTTTGATATGTGAAGATCCTAACGTCTCCCCATACAGGTAGTGGCACCCCAGTTTCAAAGCAAACCCCGCCACTGCCAGCTCGAGGTCATGTGTGGGGTATTCACCTTATGTACCTTAAGCTATTGATGACACTCGATTTGACGTGATTATCAGCCTCATTTAAGCGACATTTCCTTGCTTAAGACATGGTTTTTAGGGTAGAATAGCGAATATTCAATCAATTGCCATATCTCGTGCCATTTGTGTTACTTTGGACCGTTTCGGGTCTATTTGATGGTTTTCTAGTGTTTTTATGTTAGCACAGGTTTTTGCCGTCAAATAAAGTATCCAAGGACGTGTCTAAGGCGTTGGAGCCTCGAGGAATTGCACCGGAATCGATCCGAGGAGTCAATCGAGTCGAACCAAAGTCTGCCCCGGTTTACACTAAAGTTTTCGCCGAAAATACCTTAGTGTTTTCGGCGAAAATCCCAGCACAAATCGACTGATGCTTATCCAAGGAAGTTTTCGGCGAAAACCCTAAGTTTTCACCGAGAACAATTGATCCGAAAATCACAGAAGAAAAGCAGCCGGCAGACCATCCATTTACACTAAGATTTTCGGCGAAAATCCTTCAATATTTTCGGCAAAAATATCAGGCTAAATCCGGCGATTTAGGGTTAAGTGTAAATACTTAACCGGCGGCCCAAATTAGGGGGATCAAGACACAATCATAATCACCAACTAATACCAAACTTCATAATTCTCTGAAGTTCTGGAGCAGAGAGTTTAGAGTCCGAAGAGCCGGAAAGAGATCGTGACGCCATCCCTTCCATCTCGAAGACTCGGAGCTAGGATTGCAGTTTACCGAAGATCAAAGTCTGCCAGAGTCGTCTTAATTAGGTTTTCCAGATTCTTTTCTGTTCTTCCTCTGGATGATGAACTCTTTCTTTATCTTTGATTCATTTGTGATAAACATGAGTAGCTAAACTCTTAGAGCTTAGACTAGATGAACCCTAAGTAACCCAGGGCTTTAAAGCGGTCACGGATCGGCGGTGATTAGATTCAAAGTTCAATCAGTTTCTCTTTCATATTTGATTTGTTCTTCATTGTTCATGTTTCTTGTCTAGATTGATCACCTAGATTAGATTCTTGTTAAGCCAAGGATAGAAGCGAACGCTCGCCTTACTTTAAAACATCAAATCGAACAATTAACCTTATAATTGGAGCGTGCCTTTCGTTGGAACCGGTTAGGGTTAATCCACTGCAAGAGTAACTCATAAATCGTTAGTAATTCCAGCAATTAAGTTAAGTCGTTGGGAGAGGCGACCGTACCCGGGCGACTAATTAATCTTGGTAGCTAGAATGGATAGAGCGAACGTTCGTCGGTCTTAAACCTAAGGGTCAGGAGTTATGGTGGTGTCTTAGAATTGATTGAATGAGAATTGAAATCCGCTGATCTGTTGATTGCCAATGCTCTGGGGAACGAAGGGGGATTCAAAGTCTAAGTTCGTCTGTCATCTCTGTTTTAATCAACCAATTTCCATTCTGTTCTTAGTTTCAATTTTTAATTTTTCTGCATTTCTTAGAATTAGAAGTCGTGGAACTCACACCACGCACGAAGTGCTTAAACCTGAGTAATTTGCTAGCTTATTTGAGTAGTCAATCATTAGAAAGCCCGTGGAATACGATCTAGTCTGCCTTGGTAGATTAGTTATTTGATACCGCTAAAACTGCAGCACCAAATTGGCGCCGTTGCCGGGGATTTCTTTTGATTGTTTGAAAGAAGAACTGGCAATTTATTCTTCTACCTTCCACCTTTCCCCTTTTCATCACACTTCGATTTTACGCCGGTATGTTTGCTTTTGTTGCTTGTAGGTTGTTCTACAGGTTTATGAACCGCTCGATCGCTCATTATCAGTTTAAGCCGGGTAATTCTACTCCGCCAAAGAAACCGCGAGCTCAGAAGCAAGTCATAATCATTCCGCCTACGTCACCTATCCCTAATAAGATTGAGGAGTTGAAGGAGAACTCCTCATCTTCATCCGCTCCATCCACTACTTCAGATTCACCACCACCTTCTCCTCCCATAGAGGCTGCTCAACGCACCATGGCGGATTACTGTAGACCAAGTGCTGCTAACTTTCGACCTAGCGTTGTTGTGCCGCACAACGATGACGACCCTGACTATGAGATCACAATTTCCTTCCTGAACATGGTCTCTAGGGATCTTCAATTCGAAGGGAAGCCGCAAGAAAACTCCTGCACACATTTGGCAAACTTCCTTGACATGTGCGAGACATTTAAAAGCGGGAATCTCGGTAAGAACAATCTTTGCTTACGAGTATTCCCATTCTCTCTCTTAAAAGCAACGCCAAGATATGGCTCAGCTCGAAACCACCTGGCCACTACACCGACTGGGATAATCTAGCTCAGGACTTCATAGAGGACTACTATCCCCCTTCAAGAATGACATTTTACAAGGATAGAATCGCTAGATTCTCTCAGAAGGAAGGAGTATGCTTATATGATGCTTGGAACGAATTCCAAGAGCTTCTCTTTGAATGCCCTCATCATGGATTCAAACAGGCACAGCTAGCCGAAATCTTTGCCCAAGGTATGAATGAAGAAATGGCTGAATGGGTCAACACTTTAGCTAATGGCAACTGCACAGCACTTGAACCAGACGCTGCTCTTCTTCACTTCGCAGACTGCGCATCTAAGTCCAGAAATTGGGAGAGACAGTTTGGAGCAGCCAAGAGCCAACCAAGCTGTGAAGAGCAGATCAAGATCGAAGTGCAGAAACACATGGAGGAGATCTTCGGTACAGCTAATAACTGGTCTAGAGAGGAAGTTAATTTCATTGATCAAGGCTTCACCAATGACCAAAGAGGCTACCCCGACTACCGTCAGTTCAGAACACCTCCTCAACAACAGGGAAGCTTCCTTGAGCGTCCTCCTTCCAACTTCGGATTCAACCGGAGTCAGAATCAACGCTGGGACAACAGTTATCAAGATCTTCCTAGATTCGCCGAAGCACAACAACCTCTGAATTTTACGTCTGAGAACATTTGGGAGAGGAAGATAGCCAAGAAGTTTGATCTGATTGCGGCAAGGCTTGATGATCACGAAGAAAGGTTTAAAGCCCAAGATACTTTTAACCAAGGACAGATCGCACAAGGACAGAGAATAGAGAGCATGGTAAATAAAGTTGCTAACATGTTGGCCAACCTTCCTCTCTTAAAACAGGCACCGTCTCAAAATAACTCCACCATGAAGAACGAGCATGCGAAAGTCATCACAACCAAGAGCATCGAGCAAAACAGCATGGAGAAAAAGAAGGAAGCACTTTCCACTCCCTCTACGGGAGAATGCTCAGCTATTGATTCTCGATCACCGCCCATACCTATCCCAGCTAAGTGCTCTGATCCTGGCCCTTTTACGTTACCTATAATCATTAATGGCATCGAAATTGAGCGTAGTTTGGTTGATCTAGGTGCATCTATCAATGTTCTGCCTATGTGTTTATATAAGAAACTGAACTTAGGTGAACTACAACCTGCTAGCATGCATTTAGTGTTCGCTGACAAAACTTTAAAAGAACCTAGAGGAATAATCAAGGATGTAATCACTTGTTGTGGCCCTTTCCGATTTTTCACTGATTATGTAGTGATGGATACTCAAGAGACATATTCTACCCTTATCCTAGGTCGACCGTTCATGGCGACAGCCGACATTAACATTAATGTTCCAAATGGTTCATTAACATTAAGGGTTGGAAAGGATACTGCAGCATTCCGTCTCAAGGACAATATGAAATACATTCCTAAGGGAGAATTACATTATTTAACTGTAGAAACTGTGGAGTTGGCCTCAGTCAACTTCATTACTGATGTTTCTTCTAGTGTTCCTAGCTCAATTGTTACTGCAGGTGCTGAACAGGTTACCAAGAAGAAACTAGATCCTCCTGTTCCTAAAAAGCCGTAAAAAAAGAAGGAACTGCAAGCCTCTTCTAAGCCACCGAGCACAAAACCTAGCAGACCTCGGGGAAAGAACAAGAAGACGAAGACTCACATGGTCTGGAGACCAGTTGTGCCGCCACTTTCCACCGAGCCAGCTGCACCACCAATTCGTTCTAAGCTACCGGCGCCGGAACAAGTATGGAAGGAGAAGCCGGAAGCATCTCCTAAGGAAATACTGACGATCACCGATCCTGGTGATATCAAGCTGGAGGTTAAAGAAAAGAAGGAGCCGATCGTTCTCATTCCGTCCACTGTCTTCCTTGTGGAAGATGATCCCTTGACAGAACTATTCGGACCATTCAAGATCACTGACCACCTTCCCGACGGACGTACCAAGCTCTTACACGCGAACGGGAAGAAATTCATGCTCACCGGAGAAGCCCCGAAGCTCTACCTTATGAACTCCGATGCTAGCATTAAGGAGAATCTGAGTTGGGATGTCTCCTAATACCGTCCAGGTATCGTCCAACTCAAGGACGTTAATAAAAGAGCGCTTCGTGGGAGGCAACCCACGGCTGGAGTCAGTTTTTCATTTGTGTCAACCTTAGTGTTTTAGAGTCGGTTCGAGGGAGCCAAAAGTGTCAGTTTGTTTGATTTCTTATTTTTCGTGTGTCGTCTGTGTGTCATAGTGTCATTTGCAAGTCGTTGGAGGTTATTCCGATTTTTGTGGATTTAATTGAGATTTTCTGAAGTTTGCAGGGATTGTGAAAATATTTTCAATCGTGGAGTTCAATATTTTCGGCGAAAATAACCCATGTTTTCGGCGAAAATTCTCTTTGAAATCCCACTGAGTTTTCGAGACATTTTTGCTTCACATTTTTGGTGAATACTATTCCACATTTTCGGCAAATTTTTTTTGAAAACCGGCAGTACTTTTTAACTAACATTTTCGGCGAAAACTTGCACTTATTTTCGCCGAAAATTCCTTTGAAAATCAACCAAATTTTCGTTTTAAAATCCGGATTCAATCTCTCTCTCCTCTCTTCTTATTTTCGAAAGTTTCCTAAAACCCTCCCCCAGTTTTAAAACACTCGCCGACCGCCGACACTTTTTCACCGCCGCCGCCGTTCCCGACCGTCGCCGCCGTCGCCGCCATCGCCGCTCCCATCCCCTTCCGTTTCCGATCAATCAAAGCTGATTCCTCCCAATCCGTTCATTTTTAGCATCCATGGCTTCAAGGTAAGTTGTAGAACTTTTCATTACGAATCTTTTGACATGTTGATTGCTGAATTTCTTCGGGGTTGACTTTCAGTTGACTTTCGGTTTGCCTCGATTTGCGTGCCGACTGATTTCATGTGAACTAGGTTAGCTGAACTTGTTGAACTGTTCTAGCATGCTTAGGGAGTGTTGTGCTTAATTTTCATATCGTTTGATCATGTGTTGCTATGCCTAAGTCCATTTCCTTGTGATGTTGACTTTTCAGAAATGTCGGTTTGACCATGAACTGTTTTTGATCATTTGGCTGCCTTTTGTGCTCATTCTCGTTCAGATTATTGTGTTTGCCATCTGAGATCATATCATACCGTCATTCTCCGATTTGTGAAAGTCCTGCCATGATTAGAGTTCAATGTTCTATTATGTTGACTTTTTGAATGTCGGTTTGACTTCTGAACTTTGATTGTGCTAATTCCATTCTGGCTGTTCCTAAGCATGTATTTTCATTGTTTGTGATTACCGGTAAATCTGCTTTGCTTACCCCCACTTGGTTTTCCTCATTTCTTTGTGAAATTGAGTTTTTCGACTAAGTGTGGGGTAGGGTTTTAGTTTGACTAATCTGGTTTGTTTTCTTGATTAGGAACACCACTTATGAGCGCAGGACCAAACAGAGACTTGACGCTGCCTCAAGCTCCAGAGCCCCCGCTCCCGTCACACCCGCTGTCCAGGGCCCTCCACCAGCATTCCCTGGCCGTGCTGGGTCCCATCGCACTGTTGCTCGTCTACCCGACTACTACTTTGAGTGCTACAAGAAGCTCGAGCATGTTCTGGGAGCTAATGTTCGACCACTTTCCATGGAGTCCCTCTTCGATCACAATGAGGACTACCACCGGAACGTGCACGACGCCCTGGCACCGGCCGGCCTCCTAGAGCTGACCACCATAGCTTCCGACTTCCCAGACGTCACTCTCCAGGAGTTCTGGGCCATTTTTGATCTGGACGAGCACAAGAGGAGGCAGAGCAAGAAGGTAGTTTCCTTCTACCTGGGCGGGGTGTACAAGACCTTCACCTATGATGAGTTTGCAGCTCATCTAGGCATTCCCTACGAGCATTACCACAGTCATCACCTCGGCTGGGCGCACGACGAGGACGACGGAGAGGCATACCATGCACTCTGGAGCCACATGACTGGAGTGCCCGGTGATCGTCTCACGGACCATAATTCAGTTAAGTCTCTCTCACCCTCTCTATAAATACATTCATATGGTTTGGCGTAGATCGCTATTATATGCTCCAGAGAAGGACCGCCACCATATCAGCAAGGAGGAACTTCTGCTTCTTCGCGCCATCCGGGAGAGCTACCCTCTTCACCCGGATGGGTGCTTGCTCGCATCTTCCGTCAGAAGACCAAGAGGAGGACGCCACCTCGCTCACTCCTGGGAGGCAACTTCATCGGCCAGCTCATCATCTCCTTCGGCCTCAGCCATGAATATGGCCCGAACATCCCGCGCCGCAGAGTACGCACCGTTGGAGGAGATTTGGCGATCGAGTACGACCTCTAGCTGGACCTCCCCTCCAGACCGAGGATGAATCGGAGGAAGAAGATGATTCTGAGGAGTCTCAGCCTCAGGACGAGCCAGAGTTTCATGACCATACTCCCTCGCCACACCATCAGGCAGGGTATGCACACCAGTCGCCGCCGGCCATCCTAGATCCATACCAGGCGCCTCACCCGCATCTCGCGGATGTTGGAGAGCTGTATGAGCGACTGCAGGAGTGGCGCATCACCGACAACGCCACTCAAGAGGCGAGATGGACTATTATGCAGCAGCATATGCACCGCGCTGATAGGCGGTATGAGGCACAGATGGCGTGGCAACGTCAGCTCGGCGATTTCCACCACTTTCCACCTCCCGGCGCGCCTGACGAGCAGTGACCGGGTTGTATCCTCTTTCTTGTCCTTTCTTTTTTTCTGTGTGGATCTTTGGCGCTTGTCCCGGTTTCCTTTTTATGTTTCATTTGTTTCTGTTTTGTAGGCAGTAGGGAGATTCCCTTTGCTTCGCTTTGGTAGATTCCCTCCGCTCCGAGGACCCGTGCTCATCCCCTACGCCAACCATCTCGGTCTAGGTTCTTCTACTTCACTCTGAACTCTAGAATTAGTCCTGTGAGGACACAGTCCGATTTAAGTGTGGGGTAGGATGCTAGAGAACCTTGCATGAACTTGATTGCCCTTGATTGTGTTTCTGTGTGCCTCGTGATTCCATTCCAGTCTCACTAGCATTAGAATGGCTCAGTTCTTGATTTTTGATGTTAAGTTGTTGTTCAAACTTTCATAATGATGCTTAGACTGCTAACTAGACTTGAGAACCAACTTGTATACTTTGATGCTAAATTGCCTGGTCAGAACGGATTTTAAATCACACTTGTAGTTTGTAGCCTTGATTGCACGAAAATGACGAATCCGACTAGCAAACCAAATGTGAGCTTGATCCATACACGTACTTGCAATTTTAATTCTTTGAGTGATTACTGTTTGCTTGAATGAGTTAGATTTGCATGAAACCTACTCGAGACCACACGATGACAGAGTTCTAGAATGATAGGCACCTAGATTCAGCTACTAAGCCAGATAGCCTACCTAACGATAAATCCTTAGTGTAGACCTTGAGCTTGGCCTGTTCTTTCGGTTCGATATACATTACAGCCATTTCCATTCTTTCATTTCCCCGTTGATCCCATGTGTTGTAGTTCTAGATTGACCTACCGGAAGTCGGTTTGTGGTAACCCTGCCGATAGCCATTAAACAGTGGTCTTAGCTATACTTGTCCTGACTTGGTTACAACGCTTTCCCTCCCTCAGGATTAGCTAATTATAGGAAGTGTTGTGGACAACCAGAACTCTCTTCAAGAAACCCCCCCAAAATGACAAAAGAAAAGCAAGTTTCGATAAAAATGAAAAGCAGAAAAAGAGAAAAGCCAAAAAGTTTCAAGTTCAATAAAACGTTCTTCTCCCTACAAATGGAAGAACGAAGTCAAAAGAAAAGTCAGAGGAAAAAAATTGTGTAAAGAAAAAATTAATAAAAGTGCTAGGTTGCTTGAGGGTATCATAGGACGAGCGTTCATTATTCCACCCGTGTCTGGTTAGACGGTAGGAAGTCATAGGCTAGATTCGAGGGAAGTTAGTCAAAAGCTACACCGCACCAAGCCATCATCATACATTCCCATCATCCATCGCATCATAAACCCAAGTAGTGTAGAATTCGTTACAGTCCTAGCAGGGAAGTCCTTCTTGACAAGTTACTCGTGTTGTCACAGTGGTGGAGATGTGGTTGAATTGCAAACTTATGACAGAATTCAGTAACAGAAGATGATTGAGAGCAGAAACACGTCCTTAAACACAGAGAGTGAGAGTTCCCCATTTTACTAAATATTTCCTGTGTGAGGAGTCTGGTCCTTAAGCTCTATTTTGATTTCCTGACTCCTTCCCTTCCTCAATCTCTTTTTTGATTTCAAACCACTAAGGATCTCTAGATTGTCCTTCCAGTATCCGATCTTGCAGCAAAGGTCGAATGCTCAACCTGGAAACTAGACTACCCACGTCCTCTACATGCATTTGTTCCCCAAAGCTCTTAAATCCACCAACTCCTTCATATGCTCATTCCTTCTAAGAGCATCAACTACTACATTCTCCTTACACGAATGGTAGTAAATGGTGATGTCGTAGTATTTGAGAAGCTCGACCCACATTATCTACCTACCATTCAGCTCCTTCTGATCCATGAAATGCTTCATGCTCTTTTGATCTGTGAAGATCCTAACGTCTCCCCATATAGGTAGTGGCACCCCAGTTTCAAAGTAAACCCCGCCACTGCCAGCTCGAGGTCATGTGTGGGGTATTCACCTTATGTACCTTAAGCTATTGATGACACTCGATTTGACGTGATTATCAGCCTCATTTAAGCGACATTTCCTTGCTTAAGACATGGTTTTTAGGGTAGAATAGCGAATATTCAATCAATTGCCCTATCTCGTGCCATTTGTGTTACTTTGGCCCGTTTAGGGTCTATTTGATGGGTTTCTAGTGTTTTTATGTTAGCACAGGTTTTTGCCGTCAAATAAAGTATCCAAGGACGTGTCTAAGGCGTTGGAGCCTCGAGGAATTGCACCGGAATTGATCCGAGGAGTCAATCGAGTCGAACCAAAGTCTGCCCGGTTTACACTAAAGTTTTCGCCGAAAATACCTTAGTGTTTTCGGCAAAAATCCCAGCACAAATCGACTAATGCTTATCCAAGGAAGTTTTCAGCGAAAACCCTAAGTCTTCGCCGAGAACAATTGATCCGAAAATCACAGAAGAAAAGCAGCCGACGGACCATCCATTTACACTAAGATTTTCGGCGAAAATCCTTCAATATTTTCGGCGAAAATATCAGGCTAAATCCGGCGGTTTAGGGTTAAGTATAAATACTTAACCGGCGGCCCAAATTAGGGGATCAAGACACAATCATAATCACCAACTAATACCAAACTTCAGAATTCTCTGAAGTTCTGGAGCAGAGAGTTTAGAGTCCGAAGAGCCGGAAAGAGATCGTGACGCCATCCCTTCCATCTCGAAGACTCGGAGCTAGGATTGCAGTTTACCGAAGATCGAAGTCTGCCAGAGTCGTCTGAATTAGGTTTTTCAGATTTTTTTCTGTTCTTCCTCTGGATGATGAACTCTTTCTTTATCTTTGAATCTTTTGTGATAAACATGAGTAGCTAAACTCTTAGAGCTTAGACTAGATGAACCCTAAGTGACCCAGGGCTTTAAAGCGGTCACAGATCGGCGGTGATTAGATTCAAAGTTCAATCAGTTTTTCTTTCATGTTTGATTTGTTCTTCATTGTTCATGTTTCTTGTCTGGATTGATCACCTAGATTAGATTCTTGTGAAGCTAAGGATAGAAGCGAACGCTCGCCTTACTTTAAAACATCAAATCGAACAATTAACCTTATAATTGGAGCGTGCCTTTCGTAGGAACCGGTTAGGGTTAATCCACTGCAAGAGTAACTCATAAATCGTTAGTAATTCCACCAGTTAAGTTAAGTCGTTGCGAGACCCCACCGTACCCGGGCGACTAATTAATCTTGGTAGCTAGAACGGATAGAGCGAACGTTCGCCGGCCTTAAACCTAAGGGTCAGGAGTTATGGTGGTGTCTTTGAATTGATTGAATGAGAATCGAAATCCGCTGATCTGTTGATTGCCAATGCTCTGGGGAACGAAGGGGGATTCAAAGTCTAAGTTCGTCTGTCATCTCTGTTTTAATCAACCAATTTCCATTCTGTTCTTAGTTTCAATTTTTAATTTTTATGCATTTCTTAGAATTAGAAGTCGTGGAACTCACACCACGCACGAAGTGCTTAAACCTGAGTAATTTGCTAGCTTATTTGAGTAGTCAATCATTACAAGGCCCGTGGAATACGATCTAGTCTGCCTTGGTAGATTAGTTATTTGATACCGCTAAAACTGTAGCACCAGCTATCAAGAGGCACCTACATGAGCACACACCTTCTCTCCAACTTTCCATCCTACATGAGCACACACCCTAGCCCTTGCAATGACGCATTACAGCTCCCCATCGCTAGTACATGTGCAGAAATCAACCTTCTCTCCAACTCCTTGGAACTATTATGACATGTCATTGACCACTCATACTTGTCTCCTTCGTCAACAACTTCGTGAGTACTGTAGCAATAGTAGAGAATCCTCGTACAAACCTTCAAACAAGAGACCCTTGAACTACTACTCTTCATAGCTTCCTCGAAAGCTCGATTCGCCTCCATGTTCTCGCAAGGCTCAGACATGACCAAAATCTCATTCGGGAAAAATTTAAGCACACCAGCTTCCAGTTGTTAGGCAAGCATCACCAGGTCATCATGAAGAGGAGAGATCAATGGATGCGGTAGCGGTGAAAAAGGTGAAAGAGTCTTCGTAGGAGACCGCAACAAAATGTCAGAAGTTGACACGGAAGAAGACGCTGAGCTAAAAGTGTCACCAGAGTGAGAAACACTCTCCATGAAGACGGATTACCCAGATATCACCAGAACGTCAAAAGGGGCATTGATAGGCCATGACCCACCTGGGTTCGAACTAGGAAAACTAGGGCTCCCAAATCCTAGACTCGACTCACCAGATGTTGAAGGCCCATGATGGCTAGGGTTTTGGCAGTACAAAGGGCTCGTGCTGCCACAAGAGGTCAAAGGAAACTATGAGACCGGTTCACTAATCAGCTAGTGACATGTGGCGACCCGTCTCGACTACCGAGACTCTATAAATAACCCATGACCTCAGTAATGACAGGGACACACGTACAACATACGTAATCATACACTACACTCATGCCCTTGGTCTTACGCTCTAAGCTTATACGCCTAAGGACTCCCCAAACACCCCACAGGCACACCCGGGGCTTCTCTTTCTCTCATATCACCATTCATATAAGCTTATCCCTACAATATCATCGACTTACTATCATCTGTATGACGCTCTGTGAAGTACACCCATGGGGTCAAGAGTCAGACGTGCTCAACTATCAGCCCTCCACTTGAACTAACTCATTTTACCAACCCAGGCTCTTTGGGAAGGAAAAGTTAAAATGCTCATAATTGAATGATTATCTTAGCTATAAGTAAGGTTTATCCTGAAATTAATACCCTTTTATTGTTGAACTTTTGGCTTTGAGGAACGTATGTTATTTGTGCTTCATGTTTGGTTCGAGGGAGGTGGATATTGAAGGAGACGCCTCTGAGGTTGTTCTTAAGGTATCAAGGCGAGAAGTTATGAACCACCTGGGGGGAACCATTATCTTATATATTTGTACCTTGCTAACTATGTCTCCTTCTTCATGTTTGAGTGTGGTTCCTTGGTTAGGAAATGAAGCTGCCCATTTAATGGCTAAAAGGCTCTTTAGTGTCTCTCAAGCCAGGATTTTGTAGGCCTATCAGCTTGGGTGGACTACTTAGGTGTTTTATCTTTCTATCTATCTATCTCCTATCAGAGCTACCTAAGGAAAAAATATAAAAAATATAATTCAATTTAGACACAAAATTATAGTTAATAAATTTCAAAAAATACCCCTAATTTCCTAGTAATTATAACTCTCTGCCTCTAAACCCATTAATAAAATACAGTACCATACCGTTCGGTTGAACCTTTAACCACATAAAAAATTGGTACGGTAGGCTACAACGTAAGGATTTATTCGAACCGGCCAATAAACTCGGTATTACCATAAATAGCGCTCTGACCGCCCGGTCCCAACCTTACAACCAATTTGATTAATAATGATAAAACATTTGTCTTAATATTATATGAGTGATTTGATTTCTGAGATTTCAGTGTACATAAGGTACCGATAAGGTTTAATGACTTTATTATTATTATAGTTTATAGTTCCTTCATTGGCTAAGGCTAATTGGCAATTTCAGATTGCATATTTGACATAGACTATTAGAATTAGACTTACGATTTCTGAAATTAAAAAAAATGTCATCGAGCCTTCCAAGTTCAAATTCATACTAAATTTGACGATTTCAATTTCCAACTTCTGACCTTCAAACCCAATCGAATCTCCGTCCGTTAAAGCTTCATCAATTAACGAATCTCAGTTGACGAAGGTCCACTTCATCCGTTGAACTCTGTCTAATATTTATGTTTTTGGAAGCTCCAAGTCTAAGTTCCGTTCATGGAAGCTCCGTGATGATATTAACCATGTGTTAGTATAGTGTTTTTTAGTATTTCTTACATTTTGTGGACTATGGACGTTGTTGTTTGTCGTATTGTTCTAAACTTTGAATTTTTGTAACATCCCCACCCAACTGGATGGTTTAGAACTCGAGTTTAGTTGATCGAGGCATGTGAATCAGTGCTTCTGAGGTCCTATCGAAGTTCGAGAAATTCGTGTTTAAGTCGGGTTGAAGTTACATTCGAGCATATACATGCCACTTACTTCCTTACAGGGAAATACTATTTGCTACTTTTCCCGTTCAGTGAAAACAACACGCCTTGTCGTTCAACTACATGCCGTGTGTCTTCAAGATACACAACAATGCTATAATTCCTGGAAACTGCGGTCGAGAATGCTTTTAAAACTAAACGGTCGTGTTGTTGTGAAACACACAAAGTAGTATACAACACGCCATGTTGTTTGGCCTGCATATAAAATGACGGGTTTTGGCAACTTCAATCTCTGTCTTTCTTCACAAAATTCTTTTTGACGAACCAAGTTCTGCAAAACCTTTGAAGATTGATTCCGGGAGCTACGACTGTCTGATTAAGGCGCCTTTTCTTCCTGTGCGTTCCTGGCAACGAGAAGAAGAGATCTCATTTATTGGTTCTGGATTTTTCAAGTGACATGCTGTCAGTGAGGAAGGGGAAAATCTACATTTTTTAGAATGGGAAATCGCTCATCTGGGAATCTAGAAGATGATTAGATCCTCGTCTTCTGTTCCAGGTGAGGGATTAGCGTCGATAGGAAATGATGGGTAACTTGAGGAGTTGAAACTGGGCTTAGATTGAAAATAGGTTTTGCATGAATCTGAGAGACTAAAATTGGATAACTGTCTTTTGATTGCTAAGTGTTGATTGTGATATTTTATTATGTGTTATGCGGATTGTGATGAAATGTGATGGCTAATGAACTTGAATTAGAAATGATAGATAGGATAGGATGGGTTGAGTTGTATTTCTGTATATGAATTTGTCATTGCTAGTTGTGGTTGTAGGAGGATTGATGTGTGAATTTCAACTCACAACAATCAAGGTCGTATTCCACGAGGGCTCTCTCAAAAGAAACTACTCACACGGTTCATGGACGGTCTATTCATTTAAAAGGAGTTTTAGTTTGAAAAGGAAATCAAAAACATAAAGGAAACTAAACAAGAAAGCAAAACAAAATGGTGCCAATCAAAGATAAAGGAGGTTCACTTGGAAAGATAGCTTCATCATGCTCAAGAGGAACAAATGCACAAACAAGCCAAACATGATCTAGTTTGCAATCGAATGACCACGCAAATCCCTTCTATAGACTCAATGCACTCTCGTAGCACTAAGTTCCTATCCTAGAACCACTCAACTTAGGTTCTCGCTCTCAAGCTAAGTGACTAAGGATGCATTAAAGGTGTCTAATGAAACGCCAAGCTACAAAACCCTCTCCTATGACTCTATGACCACTAGGCTAGACGCCACACTCTCATGTCAATGTCCTAACACTAAGAGAATCATCCAAAGACTAATCAAAGTTCAATTGAATGAAAAACCTAATACACACCAAGTGTTTGATAAAATGCACAAGTCAGAAATCATGCAACTATGGTTGAATTGAGATGATCTAATCTCTTAGAACACACTCCCTTCAATCCCTAGACCTACAATCCATGTAATCTAAGCACTCTCATGCATTACATCACAAATAATAGACCAATAAAGCCATAGCCATCAATGGAATTAACAACAAGTCTATAGATCATCTTCTTACAATCCAAGATCAATCATGGCATATTTGTACAATCAACCTATATCCTAGCACAACTAATCTACCAATCCAAGGAAACCTAAGAAATCAGCCACACATGGCCAAGGAAATGAAGGAAAGAGAAAGAAAGATGATCACCAAGAACACCATGGCAATCCTCCTCTTGCAAGCTCCACTTCCAAGGTTGTGGACTTCAATCCAAGCTCCTCTACTTTGATTTGCACCTTGCTCTAGGGTTGTGGATTAGAGATGAGGAGAAAAGTAATTGGAAAGTTGAGAGGAGAGTGTTTTTGTCGAAGGCTGAAATCTGAATAATAAATTGCTCCCCAAAATTTCCATCTCTCTCTCTTTATATAGTACGCTGAAATTGCCCTGGATTTTCGGCGAAAATCCTACAAGATTTTCGCCGAAAATGTCTTTGAGAACGGCTTGGCTTTTCTTCACAGATTTTCGGCGAAAATTCTACAATATTTTCGCCGAAAATGCCTTCATAAATCGAACATCCATCTCCTGTAATTCGGTTTTCGGTCGAGAACTTAGAGTTCTCGCCGAAAACTTCTTCAGTTGAAGGGTGCATTTTTCTCGATTTTGCAACATCCATATCCCCTCCGTCCTAGCTCCGATTGACCTCCCGTTTGATCCTATGTGCTCCTTGTCACCAGTACTTCAATGCCAAATTCTGAAAATGCAAAGAAAACAATTCTAATAGACATAGAATTGGCCTCAAAGTGGCAACCGGACAACAAAATAGCACTTTGCATAAAACTTCAATAAAAGCATATTAATCATAGCAAAATGAGATCAAACATGGGAAATCCTTAGGCTAATCAAAGGCATAAAATGCACCAAATATAATCACATCAAATTCCCCTACGACTAAGCTTTGCTTGTCCTCAAGCAAATGAATTAGAAAACATCCAAGCTCACAAATGACAAGATCGGCCCCATTGAGATTCAAGCAATAACAATTCGGCTTAAACTGTTCCACGAACAAACTTAACCTACACATGCAAGAACATCAACCAAATAAGTCTAAACCTCACTATCTTTTGCACACTTCAAGTAGTGGTTAATTGGGATACAGAAAAACCGTCCACGACAACACCGACTCTAATTAAAAGGACTTGAACTCAGGAAATGGGACAGATAAGGCGGGGGAAAGGAGAATTTTTGAAAGTGGCGAGTGATCGTGATGTGGCTATCGACTCGACTTCATCCGCTTCTAGATCCGCACTTTACAAACTCGGGCGTAGGATCAAGGGCTACATTTGAGAATTCTTTTTTTTTTCTTTCCATTTTCATCATCATTTTTTTTCTTTTTTTCTTACTGCATACTAGTGCTCGATCCAACACTTCACTTAGGTGTTGAACCTTTTTTTCTTTCCATTTTCATCATCATTTTTTTTCTTTTTTTCTTACTGCATACTAGTGCTCGATCCAACACTTCACTTAGGTGTTGAACCTGCCTAGCTCACAGCTTTTGCCTTTGCTAGTGCTCAACTCGACACTTCACTTAGGTGCCGAGCTTGCCTAGCTTTTTTTTTCTTTTGATCATTTTCTTTTGCAAATTGGCCACTTGATCCTTAGCCCCTTACAACTTCAACACAAGATTTCGAATTGGATTCCGTCTAGTCTCAAGCCACAATCACGAGGGACCAAAAAGGGCGAATAAAACATGGAAAAAGGGGTGAAAATTCTGATTGCCTTCATCATCTTATACCGGTGTTATCGAGTGGTACAAAAACACGTATCAAACCAATCAACCAATATACAAGAGTGATAACATCTCTGTTCTGGCCTAGACTCAATTGATATTAGTGCTAACATGCTGGTTATAGGTTCTAAGTAGGACAGTCTAAACGTCATTGCGAAAGCTTGAAGCCAATCAAACACCAAAAGTCAAGAACCGAATGATTCTACAGTAGAGGGAATCGACATTCAATTAAGATCATGCAACTCAAGCATAGCCTTAGACTTCTACCGACAAATAATCACACCAAACCACAAACTCCCCTACGACTAACAGGAGCATTGTCCTCAATGATCAAGAGAGAGAGGGTAAGGTGGAACGAAGTTACCGCGTTGGTAGAGAGGAGCATAGGACATAAAAGTAGTGAAAGAATTCCACGATGATCCTTGATGAAGAGTGATCCCAATTGCTTGCCAAACCTTATTCATAAACTAAAACAACACAAAAACGAAAAAGAGCAAACAAGAGCAATAAAAGTAAAGATAACATGGGGTGTCTCCCAAGAAGCGCTTGGTTACCGTCTTAAGCTCGACGATACCTGTGTTAGGGTGCCCAACTTAGTACCTCCTTGATGTCAAGTAGCTTCTTCCATGATGAAAGTTGAGCTCCAAGAAACATCTTGGGAGAATGGTAGACTAGCCAATTCACAATGTTGCTTGTATAGCACTTGATACCTTGGGGTGGCTTGCTACCTTTGAGTTCCGAAACTTGAAGAAGAAAGTATGGTAGGGGGCCACCATTGAGCTCCATCGTGTCCAAGTTAGTGATGCCACTCGAAGAGTCTTCCTGTTCAAACATGGGCGGCTCCTCTTCCATTATCACCTTAGGGGGGTAGAGATGCATGTCTCCTTGGGTCCTTAGCACAAATACTTCATGATCAAGCAAGAAGATTGAAGAGCACTAACAATCTTTGGTGGGGCCACAATAGGGTGGTGTTGTTCACTTTCGTGCTCCACTCTCGGTGCCACCTCTTCTTGAAGCGTCTCCAAATCATCTCTCACCTCCTCTAAAGGGTCATCATCCTCAAGTCTCCTTGATTCTTCTATCCTCACATCATTGTCACATGGTGTTTCCATGGGAAAAACATACACTTCAATCTCCTCCACTACCAAATCTTCCTCCGTGTCAAGCTCTTCGGATTCACAAATGTCATCTTCATCATCATAAACTTGCTCCAAATGACTGAGATGGCGTTCAGTCTCAAGAATCTTCGTGACTAGCTCTATGCTTTGGGATAAGCGGTTAACTCGGTTTGCATTATCCTCCGCAATTTGCAAGATCTCTAGCATGAAAGGAGGTGGAAGAGGTTTCTCATGACTCACGAATTCCTCTTGGGGAGACTCACCTTCTTCTTCTTCCATGACTAGCACTTCCGGTTCAAAGGTGTCGGAGATGAGCTTCACACTTTGAGTTAAACGATCCAACCGAGCCGCATTATCTTCCGCCATTTGCAACATCTCCTCAATTGTGGAGGAAGGTGGAGAATGTTGTTCATCCTCTAGAGCTTCCTTGATGAGTGTCATGCCTTGAGCTAAGCGATTAAGTTGGTTCGCATTGTCATCCGCAATCTTCAAAGCTTCCTCAAGCGTGGGAAGAGGTGGAGAAGGTTCCTCATAGCTTACAAGCTCCTCTCGAGGGCGCTCACTTTCCTTCACCATTTTCAAGAGCTCCTCTAGCATAGAAGGAGGTTGAGAGGGTTGCTCATAGTTTGTGAAATCCTCTTGAGGAAGCTTGCTTTCTTCAACCATCTTAAAGAGCTCCTCTAGCATGGAAGGCGGTTGAGAATGTTGTTCATGACTTGTGAAATCCTCTTGATAATACTCCGGCAAGACTTGATGGTAGGGTGGAGATGGATAGGGACATTGCTCATTCCACATGGGTGTTGAAGCTTGTTGTTCTTGACCCCACCATTGGCTATCTCCCTCACAAGTTTCTTGGTAGTAGTTGGATGAAGTAGGATGACCATAGTATGGGCTAGGAGATGGATTCCACCCTTGATAGGTACCATAACCATTACTTCCATTCCACGAGTTCATCTTACTTACAACCTTGCTCCCATGAATTAGATAGGTGGAGAAGGGGCCTACAAAGACGCACAACAAACACAACCAAGTAGTACAACAATGCGGGATAACAACACCACAAAAAGAAATAACAAAGAAGCAAAACTAAAACGGAAGGAAGTGAATAGAACTGTCCACTACTAAATGCTTTCAAAGGATTGAGAAAGGTACCCGGCAACGGCGCCAAAAACTTGATAAGAATTTTACCAAGGTCGTATTCCACGAGGTCCTCTCATAGGCTAATACTCACAAAATTCATGAACGGTCTTAACATTTAAAATTGAGGTTTGGTTTTGAAAGAGAACACATCAAAAGCATAAACAAACAAGGAAAAACTAACAAGTGAAATCGAGGATCAAACAAGAGAGAAGGGAGTTTAGCTTAGCAAGGGGTTTCTTCAAGCTCAAGGTTCATGAAAGTTGGATTGAATCTCAAGCAACGATGTGTAAACTAATGACCATGCAATTCACTCAAGTAGAATCAATGAACTCTCGCACTATTGACTCTCTACTCCTAGACCAAATGCACCATGCTCTCGCTATGTGAACAAAGGTATTGGAGTGCCTTAACTTTCTCAATGAAATGCCAAAAACTTGAATTCTATGCTAACATTCATCTAGCACAAGGTAAATGATGCAAGACACTCTCATGTCAATCATAAACACTAGTCAAGCAATCAAAAGGGTCTCTCAACCTTCAAATGAAAGAAGACTCAATGCACACCAAGTGTTTGATAAAATGACAACAAGGAAAACAAGCTCAAAATGGTTGCAATTGAATAATCCAATCTCTCAAATCATCCAATTACAATCCCAAGACCTTAGATCAACATCAATCAATCATTCTCATGTATTGAAAGACATAAACAAAATATCAAAGGACAAAGTTAAGCCCTATGAACAACAAGCACAAGGTCTAGGATCATCATCTTACACAAATGGCTAAGAGAAACTCAATCCATACAATCAATCACCTATCCTAGCTTGATCCATCCCCCACTAAACTAAACCTAAGCTTAGCCTAGCATGACCATGGAAGAAACCTGAATTTGGGTAGAGGAGACCATCCTTGCTTCCATGGAGGATCTTCCCACTTGGCTCTTCAAGCTCCAATCCAAGGTGTAGAAGTGTTCCAGCCTTGTCGCCTGGCCCAATAATGGAGGCCCAAGCTTGTTGGTCCTCTGGGAGTGTTGTACCTCGTAAGTAGCGTGAGGGGTAGTCAGTTCAAGGAAAAGGGGAGGCGATCAGTTTAAGGAATGGGAGAGGGAGGTGAGTAACGTACCGCGGAGCGTTTGTCCGCTGGGTAAAAGTGTTGTCCCCTGGTTAATAGGGTGTACGGGGGTATTTATAGTACCCCTGCCTTGGTTGTCAAGGCTGAATCTTAGCCACTCGTTTGTGGCTCCCGTGGGATGTTGACACGTGTCCGCTCTGCCTTGGAAACCTAAGTGTCGCCGAGTAACCCTAGGAGGCCGCCGAGCTGGGCCATCGCTTTGGGCCTTACTCCACCTCCTAGGCCTGCCTGTTCGGCCCATCTGATTTACCGCCTGAGTCCGGGCCCCCTGCCCTAACCGCTGTGTTCGGGCTACCATGTGGGTTGCCTCGTGGGCCGTCATGTGGGCCTTTGGACTTCGTCGGGCTAGGCCCATCAATTGCCCCCAAGCCCTTAGCCAAGCTTTGCTTGGCTGAGGGTTTACCTATGACTCGGATCGCTCGTCTCGTGATCGCCGTAAGAGGACCCATCAATTGCCCCCGAGCCCTTAATGCGAGTTTTGCTTGGCTGAGGGCTTACTCATGACTCGGATCGCTTGTGTTGTGTCGCTTTATCGCATTGCTGTCCTATCGCCTTGTTGCTTTGTCATTTTGTCGCTTTGGTGTCTTGATTCTTATCGCTTTGGTGTCTTGGTTCTTATCGCCCTGTCTCTTTTGTCGCTGCTTTCTATCGCGCCCCTTCTTTCCAGTTTTTCACGCACCTCTCTACCGCTCAGGGCATCATGGTCTTTTACTCCCTACCTTGCTGGAGAAGCTGGGGAAATCGGGGTATTTTAGTAATTGCCCAGAAAGCCATCATTACCTTATCCCTTCAGACGTCATCTCAGCCGCGCGTGCCCCCAATGAAACGTCGCGACGGCTCACCTTCCCGCCAACACGCCTTTTTAACCGCGCGTGTGACTCACTCATTCACCGCGATGGTTCCATTCCCGCTCATTGCACTCCTATATAAACCCCCTTATTACCGTCTTCCTCCTTTTTTTACTCCTTCTCTGACACCTTGACTCCCCATTTTTACAGTCTTCTTGCCTCCACTGCTTCCTTACTCCTTCCGGCGAGTCCTCCACTATCTTCTCCTTCCCCGTTGATCGGAAAACGTTCGTTTCTCCTTCTTCCGATCACCCGAAAATGTTTATCTCTTCCTGCCATTTTTCAGATGTCTGGAGCCCCCCGACGCCCACCTGGTACGTGACTCTTCCCCTCTTTCTCACTCCCATTGCCGTCCTGCCGTGTGTTTCCTTCTCTTTTCTGCTTCTTGTTGTTTTTTTTTCTTTGAACCATGGATTCCGCCTCCGATAGCCAGAACCAAAGTCATTCCTATTCCGCTGGTACCGATTCTTCACCCTCTCCTTCATCTTCCTCTTCGTCCTCTCCTTCTTCTTCCAGTCATTCCCCTGAACGGGCACCCTTAAACCCTCCATCTACAGCCGAAACCTCATCTGCCAAATTTCCGACGTAGCAGAGGAGAATTTTGATGAATCTCCTGTCCTGCCTTTTTGGGGTCTCCCACCAAAAAGGATTCGAGCGGGCCCGTCATGGGGTCGAGATTGATCCTGAGGCGACTAGAGTCACCGGCTCCTACTCCATTGGCAACTGGCGATCTATGTGGGGAAGAGCTACCTGTGACGAGCGCACGGTCATCGGCCCGGGCTACTTTCCTTCAGGGTCGGTGGAGAAGATCGCCCGCGTTCTTCCGTTCGCCATGCTGCCGTCTACCTGGGAATTCGCCGTGGCCTCTCGGCTTTCCACTATTGGCAATTGCCCGCCAGGGTGGCACGGCGTCTGGACCGAGGCCTTCACCAATGGCCTTCGCCTTCCCCCATCCTCGTTCACGGTCGCCCTGCTTGAGTGCTTTGGCGCTTCTCTTGGCGCCTTTAACGTCGGGTGTTGGGCTACAGCCTCTGCCTTTGAATGCAGCTGTGCGACCAAGAAGATCGCCCCACTCTTCGGTTGTTTCAATTAATTCATTATGCCAAGCACACCTCTAATGGCATCAGTTTCGTTCGCCGAGCTGATCTTACACAAAAGGGCACTTACTCATCACCGAAACCTCGCCCTACATGGTACCATTCGTTTTTCTACTTCCGCCCCAGCGACACTGATCGCCATTGGGCTTCGCTGCTCCCTTCATCCTGGTCTTCTGGTGACGTGAGTTCTTTCAACGCCGAGCTTGATCCTACTCCTGATGAGATACTCCTTCGTCGCCAGATCCTTCTTGATTGCCATCATCTATCGACCACTTCTGGCCTGCGGACTGCCCAGGCGGGAATACGAGGAGGTATACTTTATGTCTTAGGCGGTGCTGATTGTTTTCCTCCCTTCCTAGCTGTCGCCGTTCATCTTGCGTGATTGAGTCGTCGTAGCCAAACCCTTAGGAACGTATAACCTTTATATTGTCGCCTTTTTGTGCTTTCTTTTCTTTCCCCCTTTTTTTTATACTAATCTTTGGATGTACCTTTCCTAGGTGCCGTCAGCCTCGCTGGGTGCCTCCTTAGTACCACCGCGCGTGGTCCTGTCGCCGAGACTCATCCCAGCCGCTCTGAGGCCACCCCCATCGCCCCTGCTTCTGCCCAACCTTCGCCCGAGAAATCTAAGGGGAAGAGGAAGGCGGTTGAGACGGATGAAAGCCTCCTTTCTTCAAAGAGGAAGAAGAAAGCTGGGGTTTCCAAGCCGAGGAGAAAGGCAGGTGAGGGCTCCAGCAATCCACCGCCGCCGCCTCCACCAGTGATAGAGGTGGAGGATGCCGATGCTGAGACTGAAACTCCCCTCCGCCGCTCTCGTCGCCAATCGCCTCTGGCGCATGACAATCCGTCTGCGAGGGAGCCCTTAGAGCATCCTGCCGACGGGAACGTCATCTCATATGACGACTCCTACCTTCCTGACGAACCTATTCCCCTTCCCCGGGATCCGGAGCATCCCGAGTCTACGCCAGCTCCGGAGCTTGATCTTCGTCCCACCGAGCCTGCTCGCGACCACTCTCGCCCGCCTCCTGTCAACACCGACCGTGCCCGCCGGGCCAGCTGGACAGAGCGAGCTAACACCCTCTTTGATCGCCCTGCTCCTGCTGGTCGCGAAGGTGAGGGTCCCTTTCGCCTTCCCTACTTCGCCGTCGTTCATCCGGTGGCATCCCACATATCGCCCCGGATGGCGAGTGACATCACGGAGGAGTTCTCTCGAGGTGTCTACGAGGGGGTGACCGCTCCTGGTGAGGGCTCGGATTTTACGGACCTGCATGGGGCGACTTCCTGCCGCCTCCTTCAGGTATTTATGGAATGCGAAGTCAATTTGCTCTGTCCTGCTTCCCTAGCTCTGCTCGCTGCTTCTTACCCCCTTCATTTGTTTTGTTGCCTAGGCCGTGGCCGAGCTCGGCGATCTTTCCTTTGCATGTAAACACATGCAGGAGGAGAATCGGAGGCTGAAGGAGGATGTTGAGAATCTACGCTCTTTGCGCATGGATCTCACCCGTTATCATAACGAGGAGAAGGTATTTACTCGTCTGCCTCTTCTTTCTCCCCTTTTATATATACTTTTTCCCGACTTGCCACCTTACGATCCTTGCTAAACCCGCACGTTGCTGTTTGTTCGTTTGTCTTTTTATCCTAGCGACGGGCAGATGCAGCGACCTCTGCTGCTGAGTCTCTGAAGGAAAGCCTGGCTGAGGCGACCGGGCGGATTTCCCAGATGAAGGGCGTCCAGGAGGACTTGCAATCTGCTAATAAGCACATTGTCGCCCTTGAAGCCGAATTGGATGAGGTTCGTGTCAAGGTTGCTCAGGTGGAGGAGATAGCCGCCGAAAGGGACAGAGCTAAGGAGCTGCTGAATGACTCTCTGGCGGCTGAGTCGGCGGCGGATCGTGATCTTGCTGCTGCCAAGGCTCAGTACGATGAGACTGTGGCTTATTACACTCATGCTCTCGGCGAGAGTATGCGCGTAGTAATGCGCAGCTGTCGTAATGAGTTCTACGAGCTGTTTCCCAACAAGGGCTGGCCAGGGCGAAAAATGGTTCGAGCCGTTCTTCGAGGTCTCAATCGCTATAACTTTGGGGTTCCCGACCTTCCCGATGCCGAGGAGGAGGCCTATTTTCGAGATGCTGCTCGCTTGGAGCGGGAGATAGTGGTGGCAGATGCCGAATATGTGGCGGCCACTCACCTCAGCCGTGGCCTGCCTGCTCTGAATCTCGATGGATCAGAGGTTCAGCCGCCATCATCTGATCAAGCCCCCTCGACCAGCGGCAAGGACTTCAATTCCGCCGCTGACTCTTCCAAAGCTGGCCAGAAGGGCTCCGGTGCCAAAGACCCATGATCCCGCTGTCAACCTGCTGTCAACCTGTTGTTGTTGTTTTTTTTTTGTAAAAACTGCCTTACTAAACTCTTCCTCGTGAATTTTCAATCTTTGGCTTTTTTTGTCTTATTACACCTTTCTTAATCACTTTGCTTCTTTTCATCATTAACTAGATGTTATACCGATATGTTAATGCCCTTTAGGTCTTACATAGCGATCCCAATGCCCTTAGGTCTTACATGATAAATTTGATGCCCTTAGGTCTTACACAGCGATTTGTTAATGCCCTTAGGTCTTACATAGCGATCCCAATGCCCTTAGGTCTTACATGATAAATTTGATGCCCTTAGGTCTTACACAGCGATTTGTTAATGCCCTTAGGTCTTACATAGCGATCCCAATGCCCTTAGGTCTTACATGATAAATTTGATGGCGGGAAGACATATATTAGATTCAATCATTAGGGCCCTTAGTTGCCTTAAGAACTAGCCGTGGTTACAAGTGTCTTTTTAATCATAATATCGCCTGAGATGCATGGAGTTCCAAGTTTTGGGGATCTTTGCTCCATCTAACTCTGCTAGTTTGAAGGTGTTGGCCCCTACCACTCGCCGTACTCTGTATGGGCCTTCCCATCCGGGGTTGAGCTTGGCCGCCCCGACCGCCGGCCTGAAGATCTTTCGCAGCACTAAGTCATTGAGCGCGATGTGATGTGGCCGGAGCTTTAAATTGTACCGCCTGGCTAACTGCTCCTTTTCAGCGATCAGCCGCATCTGTGCCTTTTCTCTTGTTTCCTCAATCATATCTACGTTAAGCATCAATTCTTGTTCGTTGACCTCATCCCTGTATTCCTGTATTCGGACAGATGGGATTGAGATTTCTACCGGGAGGACCGCCTCAGTCCCGTACGTCAATGTGTAGGGAGTCTCCCCTGTCGCCGTTTTGATAAGCCGTTCGGTGAGCCCATAGTACATGATCAAGCTCCTCGACCCATACGCCTTTACAGCCATCCACTCTTTTCTTTAATCCTTGTAGAATAAGCTTATTAGCCGCCTCTGCTTGTCCATTAGCTTGTGGATAGGCGACCGAAGCGAATCTCAGATTTATCCTCAGGTCATCACAAAACTCTTTAAAGACCTGCGAGTCAAACTGAGTTCCATGGTCACATATAATACTTTCTGGTATACCAAATCTGGTGACGATACTTTTAAATGCAAACTTCTGTATCTGCTTGGCGGTGATACTTGCCACCGCTTCTGCCTCGACCCACTTGGTGAAATAATCAACTGCCACGATAAGGAATTTCCTTTTCCCGGAAGCTTCCGGAAATGGGCCTAGGATATCCATCCCCCATCTCGCGAATGGCCACGGGCTGACATTTGCCTGGAGCGCTGTTGCGGGCAACTTGTGATAACTTGCGAATTCCTGACATTTGTGACATTTCTTCACCAGGTCGCCAGCTTCCTTTCTCATTGTTGGCCAATAGAAGCCCTGGTATATTAAGTTCCTTTCCAAACTTCTTGTTCCTAAGTGAGTACCGCATACTCCTGAATGTACTTCCTCTAGGGCCCAAGCTGCATCCTCCTCTCCCAGGCATCGCAAGTATGGACCCATAGCTGATTTCCGATACAGCTCTCCCCTATTATAGTACACCTCCCTGCTTTTCGCTGGAGCTTGGTCGCTTCTAACGGGTCACTTGGTACAGTGTCGTTATCCAAGTATTGAATAATAGGCGTTCGCCAGTCGCTTTTCCCAATTCCGTTAATCACGTGAAAAACACTGCTTCCTCCTTGTTTCTTTTTCCACTGTGACCATTCGCCCTTCTTCAAAATCAGTCGCCGTTGCTAGTTTCGATAATGCATCCGCGTGGCAATTCTCCTCCCTAGCAATCTGGGATATAACCACCTTCTTGAATTCTGATATAAGCAGTTTTACCTCATCGAAATAAGGGAGGAGCGACTCCTCCTTTACCTCAAAGCTCCCATTAACTTGGTTGACTACTATCGCCGAGTCTGAGAAAACTCTGATGTTAGTAACTCCCATACTCTTAGCGATTCGCAAGCCAGCCTCTAATGCCCCGTACTCAGCTGCATTGTTGGTTCGATTGGTTGCGAATCGCAATGCGACCTCGTGGAGGATCCCCCCAGAAGACCTTAGGACTATCCCTGCGCCTGACCCTCCTTTACTCGAGGCGCCATCTGTGAATAACGTCCATTCATCGCCTTCCTCGGTATCTTCTTGTACTGCACCTTCGACTACAAAGTCAGCAATGACCTGGGCCTTGATCGCCGTTCGCGGTTGGTGTCGAATGTCATACTCGCTTAGCTCGATCGCCCACTTAGCTAATCGCCCTGCCATGCTCATAGATCTTAACGCATTCTTAATCGGAAGATTCGTGAGCACATGTATCGTGTGTGCCTGAAAATATGGTCGCAACTTTCTGGCCGCGCAGACCACAGCGTATGCCATTTTTTCTATCGCCGGGTACCTTGTTTCAGCATCGACCAAGGTTTTACTTGTATAAAAAACAGGGTGTTCGGCTTTGTCCTCTCTTCGAACTAAGACCGCACTAACTGCCTTTGGAGAGATCGCGATATAGAGAAATAAATCTTCATTTGATTTCGGAGATGCAAGTACAGGAGGGGTAATTAAAAACTGCTTTAGCTCTTCAAAAGCCTTGTTACATTTATCATTCCATGCAAACTTTGATGCATTCTTTAAAGTCGCAAAGAACGGAGCGCATCGGTCGGCGATCCTGGGAATGAATCGATTGATTGCCGTCAGTCTTCCAGATAGAACCTGAACCTCCTTCACAGTCTTTGGAGGGGCCATCGCTGTAATCGCCGCGATCTGCGCTGGATTAGCTTCAATTCCTCTCCTGGTTATGAGGTATCCTAGGAACTTTCCTGATGTTGCCCCGAACACGCACTTCAAAGGGTTCAACCTAAGCGAATACTCCTGTAGTGTATTGAAGGTTTCCCTTAAGTCGCCAAGATGGTCATTAGATCTCTTACTTTTGACCAGCAGGTCATCCACATACGCCTCCAAGTTTCGGCCGAGCTGCTTGACAAAGACTTTGTCGATCATTCTCTGGTAAGTCGCGCCAGCATTCTTGAGCCCGAATGGCATCACTCGATAGCAGTAGTTCGCCGTGGGCGTCATGAAAGCCGTTTTCTCTTGATCTTGCTTGCTTAAAGGTATTTGATGATATCCCGAGAACATGTCCAGAAAGGACAGCATTTCATTGTTCGCCGTTGCGTCTACCAGCTGCTCTATGTTGGGCAAGGGGTACGGATCCTTGGGCAAGCATCGTTAAGGTTGGTGAAGTCGACGCACATTCGCCACGCTCCTGACGATTTCTTGACAAGAACTACATTAGCCAACCACTCAGGATACTGTACCTCTTTGATAAACCCTGCCTTCAAAAGTTTGTCCACTTCATTTGCCACCGCCTGCTGCCTTTCTCTGCAGATGTTCCGCCGCTTTTGCTGGACTATGCGACTCCCGGGCTCGATCGCTAGAGAGTGTTTGATGATGTCTGGAGCAATTCCTGGCATGTCGCTTGGTGACCATGCGAACAGGTGCGAGAACTCTTGGAGCAACTTGACCAACTCCTGTTTCTTGTTATCGCTCAGGTAGGATGAAACTCGAACTGTCTTACTTTCATCTTCTTCGAACAGCGGTATTGGGACGTCCGATTCTGCTGGAACGACTCTTTCTCCTTCATTCTCCGCCTCCAAGCTTATGGTGAGGCACGTGCTTTTAGTCGCCGCCCTGTAACACCTTCTGGCGATGTCCGGGTGTCCCCAGGCGAAACCTATCCCTTCATTAGTAGCGAACTTCAGTACTTGGTGCACTGGGGAGGAGATCGCTTGGAAGGCGGCGAGTGCAGGTCGCCCTATGATCATGTTGTACGTGGATTGACAATCCATGACATGGAAGTCGATGGATCGGGTGACCTGCAAGTCTCCATCCCCAATGGTTATTGCCATCGTGGCTATCCCCTTGATGGGAACTGTGTGTCCTGAAAATCCTGAGATGGTAGTTTTTGTCTGCCTGAGCAAGCTAGCTGGCAGGTTCATCTTTTTGTACAGCTCCCAGAAAATAATGTCCGCAGAGCTTCCTTCGTCAACCATCACTCGCTCCACTCGGCTATTGTGTGTGATTACTTGAATCACCATCGCCTCCAAACTTGGGCCTCCTACCCTGGCCATGTCTTCTTCCGAGAATCCCAACGTTGGGCGACTGACTTGGTCTATCATCATCACCTCCTTTGTTTCCTCCTTTTTGACTTTCTTTGTCGGGCAACTTTCCCCACCGAAAATGGTTTGATAAACGTGGTTTACCTCAGGTCGAGGCTTTTTCTTGCTATCTTCATTGTCCATAGGCTCCTTAAGTTGGGTGAAAACATCACCCTTCTTGTCTTGTGATTCTCCTTGTCCTCAGCGATCATCTTTTTGCGGCTTGTTTTTCCGCTTTGAGCTGACAATGAAATCCCTGAGACGTCCTTCGTTTATCCACCTTTCGATTTCATTTTTCAATTCCCTGCAGTCTTCAGTGGTATGCCCATGAGAGTCATGGAAATCGCAAAACTTTTGGCGACTTCGCTGATCCGCCGGGGTGAACATTGGCCCCGGCCAGTTGATGGGGTGTCCCTTATGCTGCATGTACAGCAGAATCTTTCTTCGCGATTCTGAGAGGGGTGTATAATCTGCCCTCTCCTGATAACCCCTATGCTCCCCTGGGTATCCTTTCTCTTGGTAACGCCTTTGCTCCCCTGGGCGATATTTCCCGTATGGCCGTGTCTCGGAGGGCTGCCCTTTGGCCTGCTTGTTCCCTGTAACAGGCTTTTCTTCCATCTTCGCCGCTCCATGTAAAGGTTCTGCTAACTGCTCCTCAATCAAAATAATTTTGTGTACTCTGGTTTCCAAGTCGGATAGCGACTTCGGAGCCACCTGTAGCAGCGACTCCCGCAGCCTGCCGTTATGAGTCGACTGGAATAAACTTGCCGCAGCGATTTCATGATCTACCCTCTTGATGGATTGGACGACCCCAGTCCATTCATCAAAGAACTCCTTCAGCGACTGGTTCGGCTTTTGCCTCAAGCTCACCAGCGCTTGCAACGGAACCGTCCTTGTTTTCTTGCACTCATACTTCTGTGAGAAGATCCTCGCAAAGCCCTCCCACGATGTTATGATGCCCTCTGGTAGATTCATGTACCACTCCCTGGCTCGCCCTCCCAATGTCGCCGGAAAAGCTCTGCAATATGCGGCGTCGCCGGCCTGCTGCATTTGCATGGCGATCTGGAAGGCTTGCAAATGCTCGTCTGGGTCGCCAGTACCTACATACCTATCTAGGTTGGGCGGAACCAACCCCTTAGGTAGTGGCTCGGCGAGTATCGCCCTGGACAGAGGTTGGCGAACCGCCATCTGTGCAGGGGAGATTTGAGTAGCAGGGAGGAATTGCTGTAACGCTTCCAAATGGGAGTCCTGTGGCGATTGCCTGTCCTGAGTGTTGGCCCTGAGAGCTTGAGCTTGCTGAGCGATCACCGTTTTCAACATCTGTGTGAGCTCAGCATTCTGTTGCTCAAGGGATCGAAATCGCTGCTCCAACAGCTCATAGGCATCGCCGGTCGGAATAGTACTCTGGGACTCCGAGTCGCCCTCGAATTCGCGCTCCATGTTTCTTGTGAGGTTTGGGTCTGCTCGAGAACCTGGGTTGACATACTTGACGGGTGTTACTCCATCTCCTCTTTCGCCATCCTCGCCCATCAGAGTGGGCATCGCTGATGAAGCCATTCGCCTTGAAAAGTCACCTGACCGTCCCCCTATCTGGCGCGCCAATTGTTCCAGCCTTGTCGCCTGGCCCAATAATGGAGGCCCAAGCTTGTTGGTCCTCTGGGAGTGTTGTACCTCGTAAGTAGCGTGAGGGTAGTCAGTTCAAGGAAAAGGGGAGGCGATCAGTTTAAGGAATGGGAGAGGGAGGTGAGTAACGTACCGCGGAGCGTTTGTCCGCTGGGTAAAAGTGTTGTCCCCTGGTTAATAGGGTGTACGGGGGTATTTATAGTACCCCTGCCTTGGTTGTCAAGGCTGAATCTTAGCCACTCGTTTGTGGCTCCCGTGGGATGTTGACACGTGTCCGCTCTGCCTTGGAAACCTAAGTGTCGCCGAGTAACCCTAGGAGGCCGCCGAGCTGGGCCATCGCTTTGGGCCTTACTCCACCTCCTGGGCCTGCCTGTTCGGCCCATCTGATTTACCGCCTGAGTCCGGGCCCCTGCCCTAACCGCTGTGTTCGGGCTACCATGTGGGTTGCCTCGTGGGCCGTCATGTGGGCCTTTGGACTTCGTCGGGCTAGGCCCATCAAGAAGGCTTCACTTAGATCTTCAAGTTGATCAACAATTGAGGGTGGATGATGATTGGTTGAAGAAGAGAGGGTGATCGGCGATTGGCAATTGAGAGAGAAGAAAGAGTGACGACGAGTGTGTTGTAAAATATAAATTGAATTCTTCTTTAATTTTCGCCGCCTTCCTCTTTATATAGCACGCCGGAAATAGCTGAAATTTTCAGCGAAAATTGTGTAACATTTTCGCCGAAAATGTCTTTGAAAAACCGGCTGGACTTTCCTTCACAGATTTTCGGTGAAAACTCTAGGAAGTTTTCGCCAAAAATTTCTTCAAAAATCAAATGTCTGCCGTCTGCAATCTCCTGTTCGAAGTTTTCGGCCGAAAACTTAGAGTTCTCGGCCGAAAATTCTTCAGCTGAAAGTTGTATTTTCTTTGATTTTGGAACGATCATATCTCCTCCGTCCTAGCTCTGATTGACCTCCTTGTCACCGGTACTTCAACGCCAAAACCTGAAAATGCAAAGAAAGCAACTCCAATAGACATAGAATGTGCCTCAAAGTGGCAACCGGGCAACAAAAGGACACTTTGCATAAAACATCCATAAAAGCATACAAATCATAGCAAAATGAGGTCAAACATGGGAGAACCCTAGGCTAATCAAGGACTTAAAATGCACTAAATATGATCACATCAAGGATCATACTGCCAATGTGGGACTGTCCTATGAAGGATGAACATGAGGGTAACCTTAAACTTGCAACATGGATACCTCTCTCCCCTGTTATGAAGATGGGATAGCTGGCAAGACTAGCCGATGTGATTGTAATCCGTGAATTGTTGTTGGAATTGACTGGATTACAAATGTGGAGGGTGATGGATATTGATGATGGGTATTGATGATGGTTTATTTGTTGTGATTACTTGAACATGGATACAACTGGTAGGAGTCCACACTATCCACCTTGAGATTTGATGAGTTGAGTCGGCCTACATTAAGTGGATCACCTAGGTTAGCTACCAGGGATTAATGATTGAGTCAGTCTACGTTGAGTGGAACAACTCGGGATACACACCAAAGATTTATGATGACAGTCAGTCTAGGTTGAGTAGATCACCATGGTCGTGATACTAATGGTTATTTGCCGACAGTGGTGGTGTGGAGAAACTCCTAGGCGCCTTAATTACACATATAGAATTTCATATTATGAACTGATGGGCCTAGCCCGACGAAGTCCAAAGGCTCACATGACGGCCCACAAGGCAACCCACATGGTAGCCCGAACACAGCGGTTAGGGCAGGGGGCCCGGACTCAGGCGGTAAATCAGATGGGCCGAACAGGCAGGCCCAGGAGGTGGAGTAAGGCCCAAAGCGATGGCCCAGCTCGGCGGCCTCCTAGGGTTACTCCGCGACACTTAGATTTCCAAGGCAGAGCGGACACGTGTCAACATCCCACGGGAGCCACAAACGAGTGGCTAAGATTCAGCCTTGACAACCAAGGCAGGGGTACTATAAATACCCCCGTACACCCTATTAACCAGGGGACAACACTTTTACCCAGCGGACAAACGCTCCGCGGTACGTTACTCACCTCCCTCTCCCATTCCTTAAACTGATCGCCTCCCCTTTTCCTTGAACTGAATACCCCTCACGCTACTTACGAGGTACAACACTCCCAGAGGACCAACAAGCTTGGGCCTCCATTATTGGGCCAGGCGACAAGGCTGGAACAATTGGCGCACCAGATAGGGGGACGGTCAGGCGACTTTTCAAGGCGAATGGCTTCATCAGCGATGCCCACTCTGATGGGCGAGGATGGCGAAAGAGGAGATGGAGTAACACCCGTCAAGTATGTCAACCCAGGTTCTCGAGCAGACCCAAACCTCACAAGAAACATGGAGCGCGAATTCGAGGGCGACTCGGAGTCCCAGAGTACTATTCCGACCGGCGATGCCTATGAGCTGTTGGAGCAGCGATTTCGATCCCTTGAGCAACAGAATGCTGAGCTCACACCGATGTTGAAAACGGTGATCGCTCAGCAAGCTCAAGCTCTCAGGGCCAACACTCAGGACAGGCAATCGCCACAGGACTCCCATTTGGAAGCGTTACAGCAATTCCTCCCTGCTACTCAAATCTCCCCTGCACAGATGGCGGTTCGCCAACCTCTGTCCAGGGCGATACTCGCCGAGCCACTACCTAAGGGGTTGGTTCCGCCCAACCTAGATAGGTATGTAGGTACTGGCGACCCAGACGAGCATTTGCAAGCCTTCCAGATCGCCATGCAAATGCAGCAGGCCGGCGACGCCGCATATTGCAGAGCTTTTCCGGCGACATTGGGAGGGCGAGCCAGGGAGTGGTACATGAATCTACCAGAGGGCATCATAACATCGTGGGAGGGCTTTGCGAGGATCTTCTCACAGAAGTATGAGTGCAAGAAAACAAGGACGGTCCCGTTGCAAGCGCTGGTGAGCTTGAGGCAAAAGCCGAACCAGTCGCTGAAGGAGTTCTTTGATGAATGGACTGGGGTCGTCCAATCCATCAAGAGGGTAGATCATGAAATCGCTACGACAAGTTTATTCCAGTCGACTCATAACGGCAGGCTGCGGGAGTCGCTGCTACAGGTGGCTCCGAAGTCGCTATCCGACTTGGAAACCAGAGTACACAAAATTATTTTGATTGAGGAGCAGTTAGCAAGGCGGTACAATTTAAAGCTCCGGCCACATCACATCGCGCTCAATGACTTAGTGCTGTGAAAGATCTTCAGGCCGGCGGTCGGGGCGGCCAAGCTCAACCCCGGATGGGAAGGCCCATACAGAGTACGGCGAGTGGTAGGGGCCAACACCTTCAAACTAGCAGAGTTAGATGGAGCAAAGATCCCCAAAACTTGGAACTCCATGCATCTCAGGCGATATTATGATTAAAAAGACACTTGTAACCAAGGCTAGTTCTTAAGGCAACTAAGGGCCCTAATGATTGAATCTAATATATGTCTTCGCGCCATCAAATTTATCATGTAAGACCTAAGGGCATTGGGATCGCTATGTAAGACCTAAGAGCATTAACAAATCGCTGTGTAAGACCTAAGTGCATCAAATTTATCATGTAAGACCTAAGGGCATTGGGATCGCTATGTAAGACCTAAGGGCATTAACAAATCGCTGTGTAAGACCTAAGGGCATCAAATTTATCATGTAAGACCTAAGGGCATTGGGATCGCTATGTAAGACCTAAGGGCATTAACAAATCGCTGTGTAAGACCTAAGGGCATCAAATTTATCATGTAAGACCTAAGGGCATTGGGATCGCTATGTAAGACCTAAGGGCATTAACAAATCGCTGTGTAAGACCTAAGGGCATCAAATTTATCATGTAAGACCTAAGGGCATTGGGATCGCTATGTAAGACCTAAGGGCATTAACAAATCGCTGTGTAAGACCTAAGGGCATCAAATTTATCATGTAAGACCTAAGGGCATTGGGATCGCTATGTAAGACCTAAGGGCATTAACAAATCGCTGTGTAAGACCTAAGGGCATCAAATTTATCATGTAAGACCTAAGGGCATTGGGATCGCTATGTAAGACCTAAGGGCATTAACAAATCGCTGTGTAAGACCTAAGGGCATCAAATTTATCATGTAAGACCTAAGGGCATTGGGATCGCTATGTAAGACCTAAGGGCATTAACAAATCGCTGTGTAAGACCTAAGGGCATCAAATTTATCATGTAAGACCTAAGGGCATTGGGATCACTATGTAAGACCTAAGGGCATTAACAAATCGCTGTGTAAGACCTAAGGGCATCAAATTTATCATGTAAGACCTAAGGGCATTGGGATCGCTATGTAAGACCTAAAGGGCATTAACATATCGGTATAACATCTAGTTAATGATGAAAAGAAGCAAAGTGATTAAGAAAGGTGTGATAAGACAAAAAAAGCCAAAGATTGAAAATTCACGACGAAGAGTTTAGTAAGGCAGTTTTTACAAAAAAAAAAAACAACAACAACAGGTTGACAGCAGGTTGACAGCGGGATCATGGGTCTTTGGCACCGGAGCCCTTCTGGCCAGCTTTGGAAGAGTCAGCGGCGGAATTGAAGTCCTTGCCGCTGGTCGAGGGGGCTTGATCAGATGATGGCGGCTGAACCTCTGATCCATCGAGATTCAGAGCAGGCAGGCCACGGCTGAGGCGAGTGGCCGCCACATATTCGGCATCTGCCACCACTATCTCCCGCTCCAAGCGAGCAGCATCTCGAAAATAGGCCTCCTCCTCGGCATCGGGAAGGTTGGGAACCCCAAAGTTATAGCGATTGAGACCTCGAAGAACGGCTCGAACCATTTTTCGCCCTGGCCAGCCCTTGTTGGGAAACAGCTCGTAGAACTCATTACGACAGCTGCGCATTACTACGCGCATACTCTCGCCGAGAGCATGAGTGTAATAAGCCACAGTCTCATCGTACTGAGCCTTGGCAGCAGCAAGATCACGATCCGCCGCCGACTCAGCCGCCAGAGAGTCATTCAGCAGCTCCTTAGCTCTGTCCCTTTCGGCGGCTATCTCCTCCACCTGAGCAACCTTGACACGAACCTCATCCAATTCGGCTTCAAGGGCGACAATGTGCTTATTAGCAGATTGCAAGTCCTCCTGGACGCCCTCCATCTGGGAAATCCGCCCGGTCGCCTCAGCCAGGCTTTCCTTCAGAGACTCAGCAGCAGAGGTCGCTGCATCTGCCCGTCGCTAGGATAAAAAGACAAACGAACAAACAGCAACGTGCGGGTTTAGCAAGGATCGTAAGGTGGCAAGTCGGGAAAAAGTATATATAAAAGGGGAGAAAGAAGAGGCAGACGAGTAAATACCTTCTCCTCGTTATGATAACGGGTGAGATCCATGCGCAAAGAGCGCAGATTCTCAACATCCTCCTTCAGCCTCCGATTCTCCTCCTGCATGTGTTTACATGCAAAGGAAAGATCGCCGAGCTCGGCCACGGCCTAGGCAACAAAACAAATGAAGGGGGTAAGAAGCAGCGAGCAGAGCTAGGGAAGCAGGACAGAGCAAATTGACTTCGCATTCCATAAATACCTGAAGGATGCGGCAGGAAGTCGCCCCATGCAGGTCCGTAATCTCCGAGCCCTCACCAGGAGCGGTCACCCCCTCGTAGACACCTCGAGAGAACTCCTCCGTGATGTCACTCGCCATCCGGGGCGATATGTGGGATGCCACCGGATGAACGACGGCGAAGTAGGGAAGGCGAAAGGGACCCTCACCTTCGCGACCAGCAGGAGCAGGGCGATCAAAGAGGGTGTTAGCTCGCTCTGTCCAGCTGGCCCGGCGGGCACGGTCGGTGTTGACAGGAGGCGGGCGAGAGTGGTCGCGAGCAGGCTCGGTGGGACAAAGATCAAGCTCCGGAGCTGGCGTAGACTCGGGACGCTCCGGATCCCGGGGAAGGGGAATAGGTTCGTCAGGAAGGTAGGAGTCGTCATATGAGATGACGTTCCCGTCGGCAGGATGCTCTAAGGGCTCCCTCGCAGACGGATTGTCATGCGCCAGAAGCGATTGGCGACGAGAGTGGCGGAGGGGAGTTTCAGTCTCAGCATTGGCATCCTCCACCTCTATCACTGGTGGAGGCGGCGGCGGTGGATTGCTGGAGCCCTCACCTGCCTTTCTCCTCGGCTTGGAAACCCCAGCTTTCTTCTTCCTCTTTGAAGAAAGGAGGCTTTCATCTGTCTCAACCGCCTTCCTCTTCCCCTTAGATTTCTCGGGCGAAGGTTGGGCAGAAGCAGGGGCGATGGGGGTGGCCTCAGAGCGGCTGGGACGAGTCTCGGCGACAGGACCACGCGCGGTGGTACTAAGGAGGCACCCAGCGAGGCTTACGGCACCTAGGAAAGGTACATCCAAAGATTAGTATAAAAAAAAGGGGGAAAGAAAAGAAAGCACAAAAAGGCGACAATATAAAGGTTATACGTTCCTAAGGGTTTGGCTACGACGACTCAATCACGCAAGATGAACGGCGACAGCTAGGAAGGGAGGAAAACAATCAGCACCGCCTAAGACATAAAGTATACCTCCTCATATTCTCGCCTGGGCAGTCCGCAGGCCAGAAGTGGTCGATAGATGATGGCAATCAAGAAGGATCTGGCGACGAAGGAGTATCTCATCAGGAGTAGGATCAAGCTCGGCGTTGAAAGAACTCACGTCACCAGAAGACCAGGATGAAGGGAGCAGCGAAGCCCAATGGCGATCCGTGTCGCTGGGGCGGAAGTAGAAAAACGAATGGTACCATGTAGGGCGAGGTTTCGGTGATGAGTAAGTGCCCTTTTGTGTAAGATCAGCTCGGCGAACGAAACTGATGCCATTAGAGGTGTGCTTGGCATAATGAATTAATTGAAACAACCGAAGAGTGGGGGCGATCTTCTTGGTCGCACAGCTGCATTCAAAGGCAGAGGCTGTAGCCCAACACCCGACGTTAAAGGCGCCAAGAGAAGCGCCAAAGCACTCAAGCAGGGCGACCGTGAACGAGGATGGCGGAAGGCGAAGGCCATTGGTGAAGGCCTCGGTCCAGACGCCGTGCCACCCTGACGGGCAATTGCCAATAGTGGAAAGCCGAGAGGCCACGGCGAATTCCCAGGTAGACGGCAGCATGGCGAACGGAAGAACGCGGGCGATCTTCTCCACCGACCCTGAAGGAAAGTAGCCCGGGCCGATGACCGTGCGCTCGTCACAGGTAGCTCTTCCCCATAGATCGCCAGTTGCCAATGGAGTAGGAGCCGGTGACTCTAGTCGCCTCAGGATCAATCTCGACCCCATGACGGGCCCACTCGAATCCTTTTTGGTGGGGACCCCAAAAAGGCAGGGCAGGATATTCATCAAAATTCTCCTCTGCTACGTCGGAAATTTGGGCAGACGAGGTTTCGGCTGTAGATGGAGGGTTTAAGGGTGCCCGTTCAGGGGAATGACTGGAAGAAGAAGGAGAGGACGAAGAGGAAGATGAAGGAGAGGGTGAAGAATCGGTACCAGCGGAATAGGAATGACTTTGGTTCTGGCTATCGGAGGCGGAATCCATGGTTCAAAGAAAAAAAAAACAACAAGAAGCAGAAAAGAGAAGGAAACACACGGCAGGACGGCAATGGGAGTGAGAAAGAGGGGAAGAGTCACGTACCAGGTGGGCGTCGAGGGGCTCCAGACATCTGAAAAATGGCAGGAAGAGATAAACGTTTTCGGGTGATCGGAAGAAGGAGAAACGAACGTTTTCCGATCAACGGGGAAGGAGAAGATAGTGGAGGACTCACCGGAAGGAGTAAGGAAGCAGTGGAGGCAAGAAGACTGTAAAAATGGGGAGTCAAGGTGTCAGAGAAGGAGTAAAAAAAGGAGGAAGACGGTAAGAAGGGGGTTTATATAGGAGTGCAATGAGCGGGAATGGAACCGTCGCGGTGAATGAGTGAGTCACACGCGCGGTTAAAAAGGCGTGTTGGCGGGAAGGTGAGCCGTCGCGACGTTTCATTGGGGGCACGCGCGGCTGAGATGACGTCTGAAGGGATAAGGTAATGATGGCTTTCTGGGCAATTACTAAAATACCCCGATTTCCCCAGCTTCTCCAGCAAGGTAGGGAGTAAAAGACCATGATGCCCTGAGCGGTAGAGAGGTGCGTGAAAAACTGGAAAGAAGGGGCGCGATAGAGAGCAGCGACAAAAGAGACAAGGCGATAAGAACCAAGACACCAAGGCGATAAGAACCAAGACACCAAGGCGATAAGAACCAAGACACCAAGGCGATAAGAACCAAGACACCAAGGCGATAAGAATCAAGACACCAAAGCGACAAAATGACAAAGCAACAAGGTGATAGGACAGCAATGCGATAAAGCGACACAACACAAGCGATCCGAGTCATGAGTAAGCCCTCAGCCAAGCAAAACTCGCATTAAGGGCTCGGGGGCAATTGATGGGTCCTCTTACGGTGATCACGAGACGAGCGATCCGAGTCATAGGTAAACCCTCAGCCAAGCAAAGCTTGGCTAAGGGCTTGGGGGCAATTGATGGGCCTAGCCCGACGAAGTCCAAAGGCTCACATGACGGCCCACGAGGCAACCCACATGGTAGCCCGAACACAGCGGTTAGGGCAGGGGGCCCGGACTCAGGCGGTAAATCAGATGGGCCGAACAGGCAGGCCCAGGAGGTGGAGTAAGGCCCAAAGCGATGGCCCAGCTCGGCGGCCTCCTAGGGTTACTCGGCGACACTTAGATTTCCAAGGCAGAGCGGACACGTGTCAACATCCCACGGGAGCCACAAACGAGTGGCTAAGATTCAGCCTTGACAACCAAGGCAGGGGTACTATAAATACCCCCGTACACCCTATTAACCAGGGGACAACACTTTTACCCAGCGGACAAACGCTCCGCGGTACGTTACTCACCTCCCTCTCCCATTCCTTAAACTGATCGCCTCCCCTTTTCCTTGAACTGACTACCCCTCACGCTACTTACGAGGTACAACACTCCCAGAGGACCAACAAGCTTGGGCCTCCATTATTGGGCCAGGCGACAAGGCTGGAACATGAACTTTGCTTTGCATTTGATGAATCGTGAAGTGATGCTCTGTTGTAATTGTTGGGATTATGGTTGATGAGTTGGATTGTATTGATTATTGCTATGAGGGTTATGATGATGTATTGTTGCTGCTGAGAACTGTTGATGCTAGAATAGAGAACTGATCCTGAGTGATCACAAAGACTGTTCTAGGGACTTAAAAAGTAGAATAGACTAGATTGGATCCCATTGTTAATTATGATATGTGGAGTGTTGGGATAGCTCTTTGAGGCGTAGTTCGACGTATAGTTAAACCTAGTGGGTTCACTCAATTTCATTAGGAAACTGATCCCCCCTCTTCCCCTTTCAGGTTCTTGTGGCTAGTAGGTGGTGTTGGAGTTCAGGTGCGTCGGTTGAGTTTGAGGAAGTTGTTGTTGAAGCTATGAGTTGAAGATTGGCAACACTTAGAGTTGACTTGTTTTCTTCTTTTCCGTATTTCAGTTGACTATTGACGTTTTGGGAATTTTTGTACACTTTTGAGGATTGTATTTGAGTCATTGTTTATCGGTTTTATTCTCGGATTTTATTTATTGGAGGCATCCTTTCGGATTATTTATTTTGAATGCTGGTTTTATATTTAAATTCTTGTTTCATTTTCATTAGTAGTACTCATAACTGGTTCAACCATGGGTTTCACCAGGTTGATTCGGGTTGGGTGTTACAATTTTCATGTGGACGTTTGATGTGTAATAGTGAACTTAAGTCTATTATTTAAGAGTCATGGTTAGACCAAGATCACCGTTATCAATTTTTCTAACAAGATCAGCCATGTCAATTTTTGTACCAACATGTCCTAAATTAGTGACAATGACGTTAAACCTATCATACATACAAGAAATTGATTCAATTTGAGAGATATTAAACATTTCATACTCAAGCATAAGCAGATTAATCTTTGTTTCTTTAACTTGAGAAATCCCCTCATGAGTAATGTCAAGAATTTTCAAAACATCATTTCAGTTTCATAGACACTAATTCGATTGTATTCACCATTAGACAAAGCATAGTAAAACACATTAAGAGGTTTGGTGTTCAGCTAAGCGTTAGCTTTCTTTTGTTCATTCAAATTATCATAATCACCAGTTAGATCAACTTCACCTTTATCCATACAACAAATTCCATACCTTGGAATAAGACTCGCATACGATTCATCCAAAAATGGTACCGTCAAACCATGGTGGACGATAATGTGAAAGGCCTTCTAGTCCTGGTGCATGTCCTAAGCTTCCTGCCATCTAGCTTACAGTCTCTTGGCAACCGTGAGCTTCGATCAACAACTACTTTCTAATACCAAGTGAAATCGAGTTTTACCTAAATAAGATTATCCAAAACATGGAAAATTTTTGGTACTCGTCAAAATAAAAATAGGAGGAAAGATGAAAAATAGGAAGAGAAAAAATGGATGAAGTCCGATAAACTTACAACGATTAGTTTGTAGCAAGTGTAAGATGTCAGAACGGAACCAGCGATTGAGCGATTATCATAGTGAGTGATGTTAATTCTCAATCGATGCAACGAGAAATAAGAGAGGAATATGCACACACGATTGTTAACGTTGCTCGATAAGTCGAAGATGTATCTACATCCACGTCCTGAGCGAAGCTCGAGAGAGTCACTATTATGAGTAGATAAAAGAACCTCAAAATTAACACTTTGAATCTTAGGAACAAGCAACTAGTTTCAATACCGAACTCAAAAACCTCACAACACCGAGAGTAACAAAACACCAGCAAATATCTCCATCGATATGCTTACATAGAACTGAATTGTTCTGCGCTTTTTATCTCCATCAACTCTCTTTTATCGTAGCTCATAATCTCCTTGACGTATGTTATCACACTTGATTTCTGCAATCAATTTTTTGTCCCAGCGTCCATCGATTGAGTTCCTGCAAAACAAAGAACTTTCCTTTCTCAAACTTTCAGAGAGATAAGGGCATAAATGTTTAGATCAATCGTCAAGACATGCATAAATGATTTGAATCAAACTCATCGATTAAGTAATGGTTCAACCAGTGAGTTTTGTATGAAAATTGTTAGGAGTTGAATCCGATAAATCAATGGTTCAACTGATCACTTCTCAAGTCTCATCAATCTCCCCCTAAGTTGGATATCTCCACAATCACAAAAGTTTCAAAACAAAGTAACAAAAATGTAGTAGTGCTAGGAAGTCTGCCTAATTCAGTTTTTATTGATCAACTTAGAAATGCAAAAGTAACAAAAGTTTAAGTAAAATTCCAAAAAAGAGCACAGAGAAAGAGAAGAACAACAACGACAATTCTTGTGAAACAAGGACACCTAACATCAAAAGAATCATAAACGCAACCGATAAGATTCAAGAATATGAAAGTTAACTTCCGGATCGCTTTCATAATCCGAGGAGTCCTCTCTTTTAGGTTCTTTCTCATATAACTCAATGATCAATTTCTTGACATCAAAAGATTCAATAAAGTTCCTGAGATTCATTTCAGCAATATTCTCTTTTTCCCATTCACCTCTATGCTTGAGGGCTTTAACAAATTCAAGAATTCTTTTTTGAAGAGTGAATTATGATGTCAAGGCATCCGGTAGAGTTCAGTCGCCACTTGTTTTGATTGACTTGGAAATGAGTCCAATTTTGATGCTAATCACTTTGAACAACAAAAGGACACACCTTTTAAACCTTCTCTCCCTATGTAGATGTCCGGCTTTGGTCGTTGATGAGCACAATAAAATCCAAGCTTTCAAAGAACATGTTTAGGATGAAGGTAATGAACTATAGAATGCGCAAGAGAGGGATGAAGCTACCTAGAGGTAGCTTTCCATCATAACTTTGTTGACCTGCATCGTAGATGGTTTGCCTGATAAGATGCGAGAAATTGAGTGGATGTTGTGTGACAACAACATGGTAAAGAATACAGATTCAAGGGGGTAAAGGAGGTTTCGATCAAAGGTACGAGGGACAAACTCTCGGATGATGAAGAAGTGAAGAACATGAACTCGACAGGGTACGTAGTTAATGTAAAGCGGGTTTCTAAGGGTAGAGAGTGGGATGTGGACATCTTGAAGAGCTCGCATGAGATCAATCTAGAGTTAAGAAGCATGGGGTAGTTGTTTGTGGTGAGACCATAGTCATGAGTTCCTAGAACGGATGCAACGAAGGCAAGAGAGATGGGGATATTGTACCCATAGACTTGACTTTCAAGACAAAAGGGTGAATTGGTTGAAGATGTAGATTTTAGTAGAAAATACAGACAGGTTCAGGACAAGGGAGAGTGGGAAAAGAAGGAAGGAAAGAGGAACAACCTAGATTGAAGAAAAGGTCGTAGATGGAAATCCCATACTGAAGATAGCCTTCAGGAAAATGGTGGAAAGTTGTCATCAGTGGCTTCTGATGGAAGATCATGTTGTATCGAACATGATCAGTTTCAAACCGTTGAGTGAGGCCATTGATGCGTGCAGAAGATCACCAGCCATTGTGAGCTTTGAAATCTTTAAGTGATGAATGAGGAGGAGAAGGAAGGGGAACTTTTTAAGTAGATTAAGAAGGTGAAGGAAAGAAAAGGAAAATGAATCATAGGAATTAGAAGAAGAGAAATAAGTGGAAGCAGAAATAGAAAAAAAAATAAAAAAAGATGCGAAGCAGAAAGGGTAGGTCACATTAAATAGGCAAGTCAGATTCAGAGATGATTCCTAATTCTCGTCTACGATGGATGAATTTATTAACTTTTCATGGCTTAGTAAACAGATCGTCCAGTTGTGCATCAGTAGGTATGAATTGGATGTCAATCATATTCTGAAGAAATAGTTCTCATAAAAAGTGGTATTTAATGTTAATGTGCTTCGTGTGCGAATGATGCCCTGGATTTCGTGACATGTTACTTGCACTAGTATTATCGCAAAGGAGTGGGGTTGTAGATAAGTTAAGCTAATAATCAAGGGGTTGAGATCTGATCCGAAGGAGCTTAGTACAACAATTTTCAGTAGCAACATATTCGAATTTTGCAGTTGAGAGTGCATTAGAAGTTTGTTTCTTGCTTACCCATGGAACAAGAGTTGAACCAAGAAATTGGTAGCTACCAGTTGTGCTTTTGCGTTCAACTTGACATTTAGTCAATTCTGAATCATTATGACCTATAAGATCAATGGGATTCGATACATGATACCAAAGTCCAAAGTTTCGTGTGCTAGTCGGATACCGGAAAATTCTTTTAATGGCAATGAAGTGACAGGTTTTAGGATTTGATTGGAACCAGGCACGGAGACATGCACTGTGAATAATGTCTGGTCGACTGTCTCTATGGTAAAGAAGTAATCCAACAAGGGCTTTGAAGTGTGTTGGATCGATGGATTCCCCATGATCGTCTTGAATGAGCTTAAGAGAGGTTGGTACTAGGGTGGTCACTAACTTTCTGGTAAGAAACCAAATCTGTCAAGTAGGGAATTTTTGTATTTGGTTTGATAAATGAAGGTTCCATGAGATGTTTGCTGAATTTTGAAGTCCTAAGAAGAACTTAAGTTCACCAATCATACTCACTTCAATGGAGCTTATCATCATGATAGATAATTCTTGACACGGAGCTTCGTTGGGAGAACCCAATACAATGTAGGCACCATAAATCTGTACAATGAGGATATCAAATTGTGATGATGAACAAAGTTTTGTCAACCTGGCCTCGTTTGTATCATTTCTAAAGGAGAAAGGTCGAGAGTCAGTCATACCAAGATCTTGGAGCTTGACGAAGGCCATACTGAACTTTTCTAATTTGTAACAGAAGGTTGGATGCTGAGAATTCTCAAACCTTGGAGGTTGTTTGACATAAACCTCCTCTTTAATGAAACCAATTAGAAAATAAATTTTAACGTCCATTTGGAAGAGTTTGAATTTTAAATAGCACGCATAGGCACAAAGGATTCGTATTGCTTCCAATCTGGCAAATGAAGGAAATGTATCTTCGAAATCAATGGCTTCTTATTGATTATATCCCTGAGCTACAAGTCATGCCTTGTTTCGCTTGACATCTCTTTTATCATTGGTTTTGTTCTGAAACACCCATTTTGTGCCAATGCTAGTTTTATTTGAAAGAGGTGGAACAAGATCCCATACTTTAGATCGTTCAAATTGGTGTTGTTCATCATGCATACCCGCAATCTAGTAATCATCTTGTAAAAGCATGTTTGACGAATTTGGGTTCGTGAGTGATAGAAGTGCTTGTTCTTCTGTTGCGATCAAGTCAAACACCTTTTGGACCGTGTAACCAAACGTCAATGATGAGATTTGTTGGATGTCTTTACCAGATACGCGGAGGAGGTTTTGGTTCTGAAACAATGGGTTGACCAACTTGTTGATTTATTTCAGGTTGAGTAGACGGAGTTTGACAAGGTTGTATATCTCACCAAGATAATTTTTGAAGAGATAAATCGGAATCCTCCACTGGAGTTTTTGTGGTATGAGAATCGTCAAAGACAACATTGATTCACTCTTCAACTCTTTTTATGGATGAGTTAAAAACTCTCAAGGCTTTGCTCTAGAGAGAACAGTCAAGAAAAATTGCCTTATCTAACATTGCCTTTAACTTACCAAGATTATCTTTGGTATTTAATACATAACACTTACATCCAAAGGGATGAAAGTAGCCAAGGTTAGGTGATTTTTGTTTGAACAACTTGTAAGAGTCTTGTTGAGTCCTTTCTGAATCAGAGTTCGATTAAGGATACAATAGGTTGCAGCAACTTTTTATACCCATAAACGAGAAGGTGTTCCGAGGTCCAGAAGCATGTTTTGTGCTCGATTCTTGCGTTCCACAACTCCATTTTGCCGAGGAGTCCTTGGAGAGGAGAAGAAGTGTTGAATGCCATGATCGGCACAGAAAAGCAGTTGAGGTGAACTCACCACCATAATCTATTCGAATTAATTTGATTGAAGAAACTGACCTAGAGGAGACGAGTTTTGTAAAAGTTTGAAAAGAGGAGAAACCTTCGTATTTAGAATTGAGAAAGAAGACCCATGAGAACCTGGAGTAATCATCAACAATTACCATCGCATAGGATTTTCCACCAATAGTTTAGATATTTGTCAAAAAAATCCACATGAAGGAGATCGAAAGGAGAATGAGCAGAAATAGAAGAGATAGGCTTGACTGATGACTTGGTTTGCTTGCCTCTAACACAAGCTTGACAGAAGTAGTTTTTTGATAACTTGAGTGAGGGAAGGCCTCGAACAAGTTTCTTAAAAGAAAGTTGTGCAATCCTATTTTTGCTAATGTGCTCTAACTTTCTATGCCAGATTAACTTTGAGGAAATATTAAGAACTAAAAAAAAATTTCTTGAAGCACATCAAAGTTCTTCATGTCAATCGTATAAATGTTGTTATTTTTTATTCAGTAAAGAGAATTTTGTAGTAGCATAATTTTGCAGTTTGAGATTGAAAAGTAACCCTATTCGGGACACCACGAACTTGACTAATTGAAAGCAGGTGATGTTTCAGATTTCGCGACAAGAGAACATTATGAAAAATAGGGTCGGAAGATTATCCAATTGTACATTTTCTAAGTATGAGGCCTTTGTTGTTATGTTCGTAGATAACCTTCCATCCTTTCATTACTGTGAACCGGCTGAAGTTCCTTTTGTCTCTAGTCATGTGACTGGAGCAACCGCTGCCAACATACCATTCAGTGTTAAGGGGATACTCCTGTACAAGAGACAATAGTGAGAGCTTTCGGTACCCAAGAGACAATTGTTTGGGTACCCTTTTTATTTACTAAAAGTACATGTGAAACTTGAGTGTCCATTTTGATGACATAAACTACACCATTTGTCATTTTTATACATTTGAGTAGAGCCTGACATGGAATGTGATGTGACTATATTTGGTGCATTTAAGCCCTCGATTAGCCTAAGGATCTCCCATGTTTGATCTCATTTTGCCATGATTTATATGCTTTTATGGAAGTTTTATGCAAAGTGCTATTTCGTTGTCCAAGTGCCAATTTGAGGGCAAATTCAGTGCCTATTGGAGTTTTATCTGTGCATTTTCAGGCCTTGGCGTCGTAGTACTGGTGACAAGGAAGCACGTAGGATGAAACGGGAGGTCAATCGGAGCTAGGACGGAGGAGTTATGGCCTTGGCAAGATTGGAAAAAATGCAGTGTTTTCTTAAGGAGTTTTCGGTGAAAACTATCACTCGTTTCAAATAGTAGAAGCCCGGAGTTCCGAAGCTGAAATGTGAAGAAGTTTTCGGCGAAAACTTCCAGAGTTTTCGCCGAAAACCTGTGAAGAAAAGTCAAAGCTGGTCGGTGAAAACTTGAAGCAAAATCAGCAGAGTATTTAAAGAGGAGGCAGCCAAAATTAAGAAAAACAATTCATAATTTCTGATTTCACACTTTCATCAAAACCCTTTTCTCTCAACTTCTCAATCACTTTCTCCTCATCTCCAAGCCACAACCCTAGAGCAAGGTGCAACTCAAAGTAAAGGATCTTGGATTGAAGTCCACATCATTGGGAGAGGAGCTTGCAAGAAGAGGATTGCCATGGAGCTCTTGGTGACCATCTCTCTTTCTTTCTCTTTTGTACCCTTGGCCACGTGTGGCTAATTTCCTAGGTTTCCTTGGATTGATAGATAGTTGTGCTATGATAGAGGTTGATTGTGTAAACATGCTATGATTGATTTTGGATGTAAGAAGATGATCTCTAGACTTGTTGTTAATTCCATTGATTGCCATGTTTGCTTGATTTGGTCTATTCTTTGTGATGTAATGCACGAGAGTGCTTAGATTACATGGATTGTAGGTCTAGGGATTGAAGAGAGTGTGTTCTAAGAGATTAGATCATCTCAATTCAACCATAGTTGCATGATTTCTCTCTTGTGCATTTTATCGAACACTTGGTGTGCATTAGGTTTTTCATTCAATTGAACTTTGATTAGTCTTTTGATGATTCTCTTAGTGTTAGGACATTGACATGAGAGTGTGGTGTCTAGCTTAGTGGTCATAGAGTCATAGGAGAGGGTTTTGTAGCTTGGCATTTCATCGAACACCTTTAATGCATCCTTAGTCACTTAGCTTGAGAGCGAGAGCCTAAGTTGAGTGGTTCTAGGATAGGAACTTAGTGCGACGAGAGTGCATTGAGTCTATAGAAGGGATTTGTGTGGTCATTCGATTGCAACCTCGATCATGTTTGGCTTGTTTGTGCATTTGTTCCTCTTGAGCATGATGAAGCTATCTTTCCAAGTGAACATCCTTTATCTTTGTTTTGCACCGCTTTACCTTCTTGCTTTAGTTTTGTTTATGTTTTTTATTTCGTTGCTTTTAAACCAAACTCCTTTTAAATGAATAGACCATCCATGAACCGTGTGAGTAATAGCTATTGAGAGAGCCCTCGTGGAATACGACCTTGATTGTTGTGAGTTAAATCTTGCACATCAGAATGCTATATGTTTGAATACCTGGAAAGACGACAGGAATACAAATCGGAGTATTCACAGTATATTCACATTCAATACTCTGATTTAGATTGATTTCAGAAGCTTCTTCTTTAAAATCTTATTCTCTTTATTCATAGCTAACATTTTACTTGCTAAAGTGAGATAAGCATTCATGATTTCTTCATTGGTAAAATAAAAAGAGTACAGGGAGCATACCTCATCACTTACTTCATCGACATATTCATTGTCAGTGAGAGCTATGTATGCTCATGTTTCTTCGTCTTCTGGTTCTAAGTCACTCCATGTGACCTGGTTTACCACTATTAAAACAGGTTACAACATTTTTTTCTTCATTGTTCTTATCATCTTCATTCCTGTTTCTAGATTGAGACTTAGATGATTGAGTATTTTGGAATTTAGTCTTAGTTCGATCTCTTTTGTTGTTAAGAAACTGCCTAAATTTCTTGGTCATTAAAGCAACTTCTACATCATTTTCATCATCACTAGATGCTTCTCTAAGAACATATTTGAAGGCAACATCCCTAGTAGTTTTAATTTTGTTTCTTGAATCTAGATGTTTAAGAACAACTTCATTCCTTAGTAAGGACCCCATCATATTATAAATATTCATGGTAGACATATTTTTGGCTTCCTCTAGAGTTGTGATCTTAGGAATCCATTCTCTACATAGTCATCGTAGGATTTTTCTCACAAGATCAGCCTTATCAATTTTCTACCAAGATGTCCTAACTTAGTTACAATCAGGTTAAATCAATCATACATACTAGAAATGGATTTAGTTCGAGACATTTTAAATATTTCATGCTCACGTAGTAACATATTAATCTTTGTTTCTTTACCTTGAGAAGTCCCCTCATGAGTAGTTTCAAGAATTTTCCAAACATCATGTGCAGTTTCAGATGCACTAATTCGATTGTAATCTTCATTACACAAAGTATAGTAAAACACGGGTCGGTTACCAAAATGATCACTAGACTTTGGTCCAATTAACAAAGCAGTCACTAGATTCGAAAAAATTCTTTAAACGTCACCAGACTTCGGCCTCATTATCCAAGTAGTCACTACCGTCTACGGACATCCATGATGCCGTCCAACAGCCTATGTGGACATGCCAAATAAGAGTCCACATCACACAAGTACGCCTAGCTGGATTATTTTCACCCAAACCAATCTACCCAAGCCGATTCCACCCTAAACTCAATCTAAACCCACATACCCAACCCAAATTACCCAACCCCTTCTCTTTCCACCTCCCTCCTGCTCCTTTCCCCACCTCCACCGCCGACTCCCTCCTCCGACCTCCGACCTTCGCCTTTCCCCACCTCCGGCGCCGTTTCCCTCCTCCGACCTCCGCCGGCCAACCTCCTCCTCCCCCTACCTTCTCCTCCTTTTCTCTTTTCCTTCCATCTTACCCATTCTCCCAGATCTGCCCTCATTCCCCTCTCTCCTCCTCCCCCTCATTCTCAGACCTGGAGAGGAGGTGTGAGAATCGGGCAGGGGGAACTGAAGGGGGCTGAAGGCAGTGGGAAATGGCGGCAGGGATGCGGCGACGGCTGGATTATGGCGGACGACAGCTGGAGTGAGAGAGGACGACGGCGGAAAGAGAAACGGAGGATGGCAGAATTAGGTAAGGCCGGCGGCGGGGTTGCTGGTGGCCGATCGGAGGGAGTGGCGGTAGGGGCTTCGACGGCTGGGCTAAAGTGCGGTGGCAGCCAGGGTTGGTCGGTGGCAAGTAGAGAGAGAAGACGTCAGTTGTGGAGGTGGGTCGGGTCGGGTCAAATTGGTTGGGTCGGGTTGGTGGCTGGGTAAGGTGAGGGTTGGGCCGGGTTGGGTTGAGTGGTTAGGTGGGTAGGGGTTTGGTTGTTTGAGTCAGCTGGGAATAAAATAGTCCAGCTAGGTGAGCTGGCGTGATGTGGCGGACCCTAAATAGTCCTATATGGCGTCGCCACGTAAGCCATTTGACGGCAAGATGGATGTCAATGGACGGAATGACCTCCGGGATAATGGGGTCGAAGTCTAGTGATGTTTGCGGAATTTTTTTGAGTTCAGTGACTTCTGGGTTAATTGGGGCAAAGTCCAGTGACCATTTTGGTAACCGACCCAGTAAAACACATTAAGAGCTTTGGCGCTTAGCTGAGCTTTAGCTTTATTTCTTTCATTCCAGTTATCATAATCGCCAGTTATATCAACTTCACCTTTCTCAATAATTTTCCAGAAGAAAATTCCATAGTTTTGAAGAAGACAAGCATATGATTCTTCCAAAACGGGTAGTTCGTACCGTCAAACCTCGCAGACAAGAATGCGAAAGACCTTCCAGTCCAGGTGAGTCATGAGCTTCCTACCATCTGACTTCAATCTCTTGGAAGGCTTCAGCTTCGATGAAGAGCCACGCTCTGATGCCAATTCAAATAGAGTTTGACATAAATCAGATTATCCAAAACTTGAATGAATTCTGGTACTCGTAAGAATCGAAATATGAAAGATGAAAAACAGGAAGAGAAAGAATGAATGAAGTCCAATAAACTTAGAATGATAAGTTTGTAGCAAGTGTGAGATGTCAAAATGAAACCAGCGATTGAGCGATTGTCACAGTCAGTGATGTCAACTATAAATCAAAGCAACGAGAAGTAAGAGAGGAACTTGCACACACGATTGTTAACGTTATTTGATAAGTTGAAACTCTATGTACATCCACATCCCGAGCAAAACTCGAGAGAGTCACTATAATTGAGTACAAAACAGAAACTCCAGATTCACATATTGAATCTTGAGAAAAGCAACCAGTTTTAACACCAAACTGAAAAAACCTCACATCCTCGTGATTGATAAAACACCACAAAAAATCTCCTTGATCGTGCCTTATAATCTCCTTGACATATGCTATCATAATTGATTTCTTCAATCAAGTTTTTCTTCCACCGTCCGTGGATTGAGTTCCTGCAAAACAATGAACTTTATTTTCTCAAACTTTCAACGAGATAAGAACAATCTGTTTCAGTTCAATCCTCAACACGTGCAAAAATGATTTGAATCAAACTTATGGATTAAGTAATGGTTCAACCAAAGAGTTTCGTCTGGAAATGGTTAGGAGTTCAATATGGTAAATCAACCATTCAACCGATGACTTCTCAACAGAACCATCAAACCTGATACTATTGCCTATCCGGTATGATACAACCCCATAATTGTATAACTATATGTTTTTGTAGGACCCACCAGGGAAAGTCATATTACTATTAGTTTAGTTCCTAATGTTAAGTAATGCTTGCTCTAATTGTACTTCAATGTAGATTGCTAGTTACAATACATGGCACTTTGGTATACCGAAACATGCATGGATCCTCTAAAATAGAATATGGGAGAGTATTTTAATTTTACAATATCATGCTATGGTGCACATGTGTTAATCGATTGATTTAATATTCATCTACCTATATGGTGGGAAAACAGTCTACCTTATAGGCCTCTGAATCCTACCCCAAAAGTAATGCAACTCAAGCTTTGTTGAAAACTACGTAATATACATAAATAATCAGTCAACTCAATTACATATAATTCCAATAATGTAATGCATTTTACTTCAGATGGAATCATGCTAAATATATCCCTTCATTTCTTTCATCATAGCGATGTATACAAAATATATGAAATTATTATGGTTATCAATTTAGAATAATACCGGTTTGGTTATGAACCAGTATTGTGATTCAAATAGACAAATCATTTTTGGTAGATAGTCAAGATCGGGTAGAGAAGTGTGGTGTAGGAATCTAAGAGTGGAAACTGATCTCGAACTTCGTAGAATGCAGGGTGGTCGATATGTAGAGATATTGTTAACACCAATCTTTTATTTTGGGAATTCGCTTTGATTCATCCTGGGGGAGTGTCTTTTTGGTTTGATTCATGTCTTCCGGGTGAGTGTATAGCAGTTAGGTTCCTTAGGATTGTTCTTGCTACACAATCTAGGGATGCGGGTTTGCATGACTATTTTGTGTTGGATGACAGGATCGGATGGATGGTGCCTTTAACGACTAGGCTGCAAGGTGGGGCAGAGGAAGAAAGGCAGAGGCTACTTACTTTGTTGAAGGATGTGTTGCACGAGTGGATCTCTTAGGGGTCGTCTTCTCCTAGATGAGACTTCACCACTTTTGACGTCTTCTCGGTGAGATCTTTCTATAAGGTCAGCAACAAAACTCGATGGGCGTTATGGAGTTTCCAACGGATTTGATTTGGCTTGCAGATATTCCAACAAAAGTCTTAGGTTTTATTTGACATGTTTTTTATAAACACATCTCGACCTTTGAGAACCTCCAGAAAAATGGTTTCATTGGACTGCGGGTTTGTGTTTTGTGCAGAGCTGACCTTGAGTCAGTGTCGCACTTGTTTTTGTCGTGTTCTTTCACTGCTCATGTATGGTCCACTTTTAGTTCCAAACTTGCCATTTGGGGTCCGAATCATTGGGACGTTCATCCGAGATTGGTAGTCTAAGAACTATCTTAGTGAGTATCAGGCTTATAGAGATAGGTTAGTCCATGCTTTATTCTAGTTTATTTGGAGCGAAAGAAACAATAGGATTTTTCGAGAGATGCGAAGGACTAGTGCGATAGTGGTTTGGAGAGTGGCTGATGCTATTGGTCGATGGATGCGTGTTGCTGGCATTATTTACACCCATGAGCTTCGAGTTTGGTTATCTTTGTGGAGATTCGGACATGTTCCGGGCTGAGGGGCTATATGTGGGAGGGAGTTGAGTCGAGGCTTTTGGCTTTGATTCGATTCATTTTTGCACGGGTGGTTGTGACGTGTACAACATTTAATATTGGTGGGATATATTTTGGTTGTTGTGTGTACTCTTGTTTTTTGGGGGGCTTCTGGCGTTTTTTTTTTTGCCAGCTGTTCAAAGGGATTTGTCATCTTTTTGGCATTTTTTGTTTTTGCCTAGGGTTTTAGGGTGAGGCCTACGACCACCCTTTGTAGATGGTTCTTTTGTTTTTTATGTACTTATGTTTCAGTGGTAATATATTCATCATTCATAAAAAAAGACCGGATAATAATTTTGTGCCTACAAATTTTATTGTGATAATTTTTTAATTTTTTAATTTATTTGGCATAGAATTTTACTGTGACAATTGTTTGAATTAAAAGTGTATGGAATGAATATTAAACTCTAGTGTCTCGAGAAATATTTGTTGCACAGTTACCATCTCTAATTGGATGGCACGGGGTCACCCAGCCAACACCACGCAACCCTCCTATCTCATTTGTTTATTTTTCGTACTTAATTTGTCATACAATGATCACCATAAATAAATTATTACATAAATTTATCCCACAATTACAAAACCCCGATTACCACGTTCCATCCATTCATGACTAAGAACCGTTAGCCTAATTAAGGATCCAACTTTGGAGCGAATGGAATCATCCGCCATCACCCGTTTGATCCACTTGATCTCCTCTGCCCAGGTTTGGTAGCCTCCATAAGTCAAGTATTTGAAAAGGTTGCAACTGCGTATTATTTTCAGTTAGTAAACTCATTTGATTGCTAATAATAGATACTATGGCAAGTAGAGGACATTAAACACCTTAGACCGATCGGTCTGGTCAACTCTTTCTATAAGATTTTGTCCAAAACCCTTTTAGGTCTGTTATCACGCATTGCATCTCTGGGAATCAGTGTGCTTTCGTGGAGGATAGAAAAATTTTGGACACTTCTTTGGTTGCTAATGGGGTTATTGATTCTAGACGTAGATCAGGAAAACCGGGTTTAGTGATCAAACTTGATATTGAGAAGGCTTATGATCATGTTAGTTGGAGCTGCTTATTGGAGGTGATGAGAGCTATGGGTTTTTTGAGGACTTGGATTGATTGATTTCCAATTGTGTGTCTTCAGCATCTTTTTCAGTTTTGGTGAACAGTGAGGCAAAATGATATTTCTCTAGCTCTCGGGGTTTGAGACAGGGACACTCACTATCCCTTTTCTTTTCATCACGATCATGGAGATGTTTGATGACAGTAGAATTAACGTGATTATCATCCCTATTCAAGCGACATTTCATTGCTTGAAACAAGATTTTTGGAGTAGTTTAGGGTGTTTTCACTCAACTGCACTATTTCCTACCGATTTGGTTACTTTAGCCCGTTATGGGTCTATTTGATTAGTTTTCTAGTGTCTCTGTGAGTAAATAGGTTTTTTCCATCGATTATGTAGCATCGGACGTGTTCGGGAAGCAATGGAGCCTCGAGGAATGCCCCGGAATTGAAACCAGAACTCAAACCGATCAAAGATAGAAAAAATCCCTGCCAGCACTCATATTCTCGGCGAAGACTTAATTATTCTCGCCGAGAATCACTTGAGGAAATCAAAGAGAAATCTCATCAAGACTGCCAGCAATGTTTACAAAGGATTTCTCGGCGATAACTTACAACTTCTAGCCAAGAAAGTATCAAAGAAGTTAGAAGGAAATCTCGTTGAAAAATCCATCCGGAGTTTACAAAGAAGATCTCGGCAAGAACTTCAATGTTCTCACCGAGAACCTATGAAGGATTATTTGAAGAATTCTCGTCAAAGATTTGGAATCACTTTACACTAGAACTTCATTATTCCCGCCGAGAACCATCTCCTTTTCCGGCATTGAGTTGGGAACCTATTTAAGGGCAGCCGCATCAACTCAATCGGACATCTCTTTACACATCGATACAACTTTTCTTGGAATACAATTCCCAGCCTTTAGAGCTGAGAGAGAGAGTTTAGAGAGCATCGAAGAGTTCCCGGAGATATCTTGACACCGACTTTTACACCTCGGAGTGCTCGGAGCTAGGAGTGAAGATTGTCAGTATTCAGAGCTTCGCTAGAGTCATCAGAATTAGGTTTTACAGTTTCTATCTATTCTCCCTTAGTATAATGAACTCCCTAGTTGTTTTTGTTTCTTCTGTTATGAACATGAGTAGCTAAACTAATTTAAACTTAGATTAGATGAACCCTAAGTGACCTGGGGCTTTAAAGCGGTCACAGATCGGCGTTAATTAAATTAAAATTCAGACAGTTTCTCTTACATGATTTTTTGTTCTTCGTTGTCTGTGTTTCTTGTCTAGCTTGATCACCTAGATTAGATTCGTGTTAAGCTAAGGATAGTGGCGAACTTCCCCCTTACTTAAGAACGCCAAATCAATCAGTTAACCTATTCAATGGAGTGTGCCTTTCGTAGGAACCATTTAGGGTTAATCGCTTCTAGAGTAACTCATTAATCACAAGTAATTGCACCAGTTAGTTCTCCGTTGTAGAAGTGAATGCACTGACGGTTAATTAACCTTGGTAGTTATATCTGATAGAGCGAACGTTCGTGGAACTTAGACCTAAGGGTAAGGAGTATGGTGGTGTCTGAGAACCGAATGAATTAGGATTAAAAATTGTTGGTCTTGTGATCACCAATGTTCTGGTGATCTTAAGGGGATTCGAGTCTAAACTTGTCTGTCATCTCGTTAGTTAAAACCCAATCAATCTGTCTTTTAATTTCATTTGAATTTCCTTGCTTTATAGTTTAGAAGTCGTGGAACTCATACCACGCACAATCTGTTTAAACCTGAGTAATCTACCAGCTTCTTTGAGTAGTCGATTTGAAGAAACCTCGAGAGATTCGATCTACCTTACTTTTAAGTAGAGTAGTATTTGACTACACGCGAAAACGTGTTCATCAAATTGGCGCCATTCAAATGCCCAGTTCGACTATTCTCGTCGAGAATTATACAATTTTCAGTGAGAATTTCAGTTTTTCAAATTTAAATCGCGGCGTCTGATTTTCAAAAATAGTTTTCAAAGAAATTCTCGCCGAAAACTTTCAAAGTTCTCGGTGAGAACTCTATCTAAAATCGGTCAGTTTTTCTCGTCGTGTTTGTCTTCCCTGTTTTAAACGAAGTTATCGATGAGAACTTTTGAAAGTTCTCGCCAAGAACTTCAGTCTAATTTTTTTTAAAAACGTCCCACCTTATCCTTTCCATTTCTTTCTATTTCTTCTTTTTGGATTTCGATCCAACTTTTTTTTTCCTGTGTGGATCCGGGACACTTGTCCCGGTTTCCTTTTGTTGTTTTTCTTTTGTAGGACTTTTGTAGTTGTTTCACTCCGCTCCAGGCTATCCGTTTCCATCCTCGACATCGACCATCACATCCAGGTTCTTCGTATCTCTCTACTCTAGTTTAGTACTGTGAGGACACATAACGGTTTAAGTGTGAGGTAGAATGCTAGAAAACTTTCCATGATCTTGTTTGCCTTTTCTGTGATTTCGTGGTGTATTCCAATTCCTCTAGCATAGAATTACTTGGTTCTTGATTTTTTATGTTAAGTTGACTTCAATTTTTTCAAAATGATACTTAGATTGGTTAACTTAGAACCTATAACCGACTTGCATGCATTGATGTTAAATAACCTGGTCAGAACATAAATTTAAATCACGCTTGTAGTGTCACCTTGAAATGCATGAAAATGATCGAATCTGACTAGCAGCCAATTGTGAGCTTTTGGTCCATTGCACATAACTTGCAATTTCAATTTTTAGTGGCTTTCTCGTACCTTGAATGAGTTAGAATTTGCATGAGACCTATTCGAGACCACATGATGACACGAGTTCTAGGATGATTTAGGCACCTAGAAATTGCTACTTAACCAGAAGCCAACCCAATGATAAATCCTCTAGGTGTAAACCCTTGTGTATGGCCCTTCTTTCGGTTCGTTTATACATTCACTACAAGTAAAAGGAACTCTAACAGCGGATTTTTATTTAGTATAACAGCGAACTGGCCGCTGTTACTTAGATTTAACGGCGGACGCGTGTCCGCTATTAGGTTGACTAACGTAAGCCAATCTAACAGCGGATAAGCGTCCGCCGTTAAACCTAACAGCGAAGAGCTTTATATCCGCCGTTAAATCTAACAGCTGATTAAACATATAACAGCGGATAAAATCCGCTGTTAGAGTTCCGATCAGAATTAAAAAAAAAATTGCAGAAACCTGCTCACCGGAGTAGGTTTCCACAGTTCTTCCTCCTCTTCTTCTTCTTCCTTCTTCTTCCTTCTCCTTCCTTCTTCTTCTTCTTCTTCTTTCTCCTTCTTCTTCTTCTTCTTTCTCTATTCCAGATCTTGATTCTCTATTTTCCTTCTTCTTCTTCTTCTTCCTTCTCCTTCTTCATCATCCGATGTTTTTCTTTCTTCTTCTTCTTTTGCCTTGTCCTTCTTCATCTTCCATTCTTCTTTTTCTTCTTCATCTTCTGCTCTTTTTCTGTTCTTCTTCTTCTTCTTTATCTTATGTTCTTCTTCTTCTTCTTCTTCTTCCTCCAATTCCGTAGATGTGCAAATTACGGAAATAAAAATAAATAAATAAATAAAATAACAAAACACGGATTGGCTGGGGGTGGGCACACGGATTGCCACATCAGCAATCTTTAACAGTGGATTTCCTAACAGCGGATATAATCCGCTGTTAGGTTCCCACCCAAAATTTTGAATTCCCACGGGGGCGGGATATTTTGGCGCCTGCTGAATTTTCATTCTAACAGCGGATAATATCCGCTGTTAGCTTTCCCCCCAAAATTTCACAATTACGCGGTGACGGGATTTTTTGGCGCCTGCTGAATTTTTATTTTAACATCGAATACCTAACAGCGGATGTATGACCGATGTTAGCTAACAACGGATGTTTAAAAATCCGTCGTTATGAAGTTAAATCTAACAGCGAATTCCTGACCGTAGTTAGAGTTTCGATGTTAGGAGGTAATTTTCTTGTAGTGATTACAGCCATTTCCCATGTTTTTCTTCTCCCCGTTGATCCCCTGTGTTAGTAGTTTGAGATTAGCTTACCGGAAGTCGGTCTGTGGTAACTTGCCTATAGCCATTAAACAGGTTGTCTTAGCTATTATGTCCAGACCTGTAAACCCCTATAGCAATTTAAAAAATCAGCACTAAAAGAAAAAAAATAGAAAAAACAGAAAATACAAAGAAAAGTTCAAAGTCAAGTAGTAGTTCTTATAGTTCAAAACGTTCTTCTCCCTACATATGGAAGAACGAAATCAAAGTAAATGTAAAAGAAAAAATCAGAAAAAACTGAAAAAATAAAATAAAATAAAATAAATAAAGTGCTAGGTTGTTTGAGGGTATCATAGGACGAGCATACACTATTCCACCCGTGTCTGGTTAGACGGTAAGAAGCCATATATCTTGATTCAAGGGAAGTTAGTCGATTGCTACACCGCACCAAAGCCATCATCATCATACATCCCTTCATCCATTCATTATAAACCCTTGTAGTGTAGGATCATTACAGTCCCTTGCAAAGTCCTCTAGACTAGCTTCTCGTGTTGTCACAGTGGTGGAGATTGTGGTCGAAATGCAAACTTATGACATTCTTCGGTCGAGAAAGTGATTGAGAGCATAAACACGTCCCTAAACATAGAGTGCGAGAGTTCCTGATGTGCAAGATTTAACTCACAACAATCAAGGTCGTATTCCCGAGGGCTCTCTCAAAAGCTAATACTCACACGGTTCATGGACGGTCTAAACATTTAAAATAAGTTTTGGTTTGAAATAGGAACAAATGAAAACATAAAGAAAACTAAACAAACAAACAAAATGGTGCAAAACAAAGATAAAGGAGGTTAACTTGGAAAGATAGCTTCATCATGCTCAAGAGGGGTAAATGCACAAACAAACCAAACATGATCGAGGATGCAATCGAATGACCACGCAAATCCCTTCTATAGACTTAATGCACTCTCGTCGCACTAAATCCCTATCCTAGAACCACTCAACCTAGGCTCTCGCTCTCAAGCTAAGTGACTAAGGATGCATTAAAGGTGTTTGATGAAATGCCAAGCTACAAAACCCTCTCCTATGACTCTATGACCACTAGGCTAGACACCACACTCTCATGTCAATGTCCTAACACTAGGAGAATCATCAAAAGACTAATCAAAGTTCAATTGAATGACAAACCTAATGCACACCAAGTGTTCGATAAAATGCACAAGTGAGAAATCATGCAACTATGGTTTAATTGAGATGATCTAATCTCTTAGAACACACTCCCTTCAATCCCTAGACCTACAAACCATGTAATCTAAGCACTCTCATGCATTACATCACAAATAATAGACCAATCAAGCCATAGCCATCAATGGAATTAACAACAAGTCTAGAGACCATTCTCTTACAATCCAAGATCAATCATGGCATATTTGTACAATCAACCTCTATCCTAGCACAACTAATCTATCAATCCAAGGAAACCTAAGAAATCAGCCACACATGGCCAAGGAAATGAAGGAAAGAGAAAGAAAGATGATCACCAAGAACACCATGGCAATCCTCCTCTTGCAAGCTCCTCTTCCAAGGTTGTGGACTTCAATCCAAGCTCCTCTACTTTGATTTGCACCTTGCTCTAGGGTTGTGGATTGGAGATGAGGAGAAAAGTAATTGGAAAGTTGAGAGGAGAGTGTTTTTGTCGAAGGCTGAAATCTGAATAATGAATTGTTGTCCAAAATTTCCACCCCTTTCTCTTTAAATAGCACCGCTGGAATTGCTTGAAATTTTTAGCAAAAATTCTTCAAGATTATTTTACAGTATTTTCGCCGAAAATGTCTTCATAAATCGAACGGCCGTCTCCTGTAATTCGGTTTTCGGTCGAGAACTTAGAGTTCTCGCCGAAAACTTCTTCAGTTGAAGGGTGCATTTTTCTCGATTTTTCAACGATCATATCTCCTCCGTCCTAGCTCCGATTGACCTCCCGTTTGATCCTACGTGCTCCTTGTCACCAGTACTTCAATGCCAAGACCTGAAAATGCAAAGAAAACAACTCCAATAGAGATAGAATTGGCCTCAAAGTGGCAACCGAACAACAAGATAGCACTTTGCATAAAACTTCAATAAAAGCATATAAATCATAGCAAAATGAGATCAAACATGGGAAATCCTTAGGCTAATCAACGGCTTAAAATGCACTAAATAACGTCACATCAAATTCCCCTATGACTAAGCTTTGCTTGTCCTCAAGCAAATGAACTAGAAAACATCCATGCTCACAAATGACAAGTTCGGCCCCATTGAGATTCAAGCAATAACAATTCGGCTTAAACTGTTCTACGAACAAACTTAACCTACACATGCAAGAACATCAACCAAATAAGTCTAAACCTCACTATCTTCTGCACACCTCAAGTAGTGGTTAATTGGGATACGGAAAAACCGACCACGACAACACCGACTCTAATTAAAAGGACTTGACCTCAGGAAATGGGACGGATAAGGCTGGGGAAAGGAGAATTTTTGAAAGTGGTGAGTGATCGTGATGTGGCTATTGACTCGACTTCATCCGCTTCTAGATCCGCACTTTACAAACTCGGGCGCAGGATCAAGGGCTACATTTGAGAACTCTTTTTTTTTTCTTTTCTTTCCATTTTCATATTTTTTTTCTTCTTCTTTTTTTTCTACTGCATAGTAGTGCTCGATCCAACACTTCACTTAGGTGTTGAACCTTCCTAGCTCACATCTTTTGCCATTGCTAGTGCTCAACCCGACACTTCACTTAGGTGCCGAGCTTGCCTAACTTTTCTTTTCTTTTGAGCATTTTCTTTCCAAATTAGCCACTTGACCCTTAGCCCAATACAACTTCAATACAAGATTTCGAATTGGATTCCGTCTAATCTCCGGCCACAATCACGAGGGAACAAAAAGTTCAAAAAGTTGAAGAAAAACATGGAAAAGGGGTGAAAATTCTGATTGCCTTCATCATCTTAGATCGGTGTTATCGAGCGGTACAAAAACACGTATCAAACCAATCAACCAACATACAAGAGTGATAAAATCTCTGTTCTGGCCTAGACTCATTTGACATTAGCTCTAACATGCTGGTTATAGGTTCTAAGTGAAACAGTTTACACGTCATTATGAAAGCTTGAAGCCAATTAAACACCAAAAGTCAAGAACTGGATGATTCTACAATAGAGGAATTCGACATTCAATTAAAATCATGCAACTCATCAAAGCATAGCCTTAGACTTCTACCAACAAATAATCACACCAAACCTCAAACTCCCCTACGACTAACATGGGCATTGTCCTCAATGATCAAGAGGGAGAGGGTAAGGTGGAACGAAGTTACCGCGTTGGTAGAGAGAAGCATAGGACGTAATAGACGGAAAAGAATTCCATGATGATCCTTGGTGAAGTGCGATCCAAAATGCTTGTCAAACCTTATTCAAAAAGCTAAGACAACACAAAAACCTCAAACAACAATTAAAAGCCAAAAATTAAAGATAACATGGGGTGCGTCCCAAGAAGCGCTTGGTTACCGTCTTAAGCTCGACGATACCTGTTTTATGGTGTCCAACTTAGTACCTCTTTGATGTCAAGTAGCTTCTTCCATGATGAAGATTGAGCTCCAAGTAGCGATAGAAGCAAATGGTAGAATGACCAATGAGCTAAGCTTAAGTTCCAATTGTTACCTTGCCATGGCTTTCTACCATTGAGTTTAGGAGTTTGAGGAAGAATGTATGGTAGGGGGCCACCATTGAGCTCCATCGTCTCCAAGTTGGTGATGCCACTCGAAGAGTCTTCCGGTTCAAACATGGGCGACTCCTCTTCCATTATCACCTTAGGGGAGGTTATGAAGCTTGTGTCCGTCTCTTGACACAAGTACTTCATGATCAAGCAAGAAGATCGAAGAGTACTCAAAATCCTTGGTGGGACCACAATAGAGTGGTGTTGTTCACTTTCGTGCTCCACTCTCAGTGCCACCTCTTCTTGAAGCGTCTCCAAAACATCTCTCACCTCCTCCAAAGGGTCATCATCCTCAAGTCTCTTTGATTCTTCTATCCTCACATCATCGTTACTTGGTGTGTCCTCGAATAGAACATGTTCCTCAATCTCCTCCACTACCAAATCTTCCTCCGTGTCAAGCTCTTCGGATTCACAAATGTCATCTTCATCATCATAAACTTGCTCCACATGATTGAGATGGCGTTCATTCTCAAGAATCTTCGTGACGAGCTCTATGCTTTGGGATAAGCGGTTAACTCGGTTTGCATTATCCTCCGCAACTTGTAACATCTCTAGCATGAAAGGATGTGGAAGAGGTTTCTCATGGCTCATGAATTCCTCTTGGGGAGACTCACTTTCTTCCTCTTCCATGACAAGCACTTCCGGTTCAAAGGTGTCGGTGATGAGCTTCACACTTTGAGTTAAATGATCCAACCGGGCCGCATTATCTTCCGCAATTTGCAACATCTCCTCAATTGTGGGGGGAGGTGGAGAATGTTGTTCCTCCTCTAGAGCTTCCTTGATGAGCGTCACGCCTTGAGCTAAATGATGAAGTTGGTTCGCATTGTCTTCCACAATCTTCTAAGCTTCCTCAAGCGTGGGAAGAGGTGGAGAAGGCTCCTCATAACTTACGAACTCCTCTCGAGGACGCTTGCTTTCTCTAACCATCTTAAAGAGCTCCTCTAGCATGGAAGGCGGTGGAGAATGTTGTTCATGACTTGTGAAATCCTCTTGATAATACTCTGGCAAGACTTGATGGTAGGGTGAAGATGGATAGGGACATTGCTCATTCCACATGGGTGTTGAAGCTTGTTGTTCTTGACCCCACCATTGGCTATCTTCCTCACAAGGACCTTGGTAGTAGTTGGATGAAGTAGGATGACCATAGTATGGGTTAGGAGATGGATTCCACCCTTGATAGGTGTCATAACCATTACTTCCATTCCACGAGTTCATCTTACTTGCAACCTTGCTCCCATGAATTAGATAGGTGGAGAAGGGGCCTACAAACACGCACAACAAACACAACCAAGTAGCACAACGATGCGGGATAACAACACCACAAAAAGAAATAACAAAGAAGCAAAACTAAAACGGAAGGAAGTGAATAGAACGGTCCACTACTAAATGCTTTCAAAGGATTGAGAAAGGTCCCCGGCAACGGCGCCAAAAACTTGATGTGCAAGATTTAACTGACAACAATCAAGGTCGTATTCCACGAGGGCTCTCTCAAAAGCTAATACTCATACGGTTCATGGACGGTCTAAACATTTAAAATAAGTTTTGGTTTGAAATAGGAACAAATGAAAACATAAAGGAAACTAAGCAAACAAACAAAATGGTGCAAAACAAAGATAAAGGAGGTTAACTTGGAAAGATAGCTTCATCATGCTCAAGACGGGTAAATGCACAAACAAACCAAACATGATCGAGGATGCAATCGAATGACCACGCAAATCCCTTCTATAGACTTAATGCACTCTCGTCGCACTAAATCCCTATCCTAGAACCACTCAACCTAGGCTTTCGCTCTCAAGCTAAGTGACTAAGGATGCATTAAAGGTGTTTGATGAAATGCCAAGCTACAAAACCCTCTCCTATGACTCTATGACCACTAGGCTAGACACCACACTCTCATGTCAATTTCCTAACACTAAGAGAATCATCAAAAGACTAATCAAAGTTCAATTGGATGAAAAAACCTAATGCACACCAAGTGTTCGATAAAATGCACAAGTGAGAAATCATGCAACTATGGTTGAATTGAGATGATCTAATCTCTTAGAACACACTCCCTTCAATCCCTAGACCTACAAACCATGTAATCTAAGCACTCTCATGCATTACATCACAAATAATAGACCAATCAAGCCATAGCCATCAATGGAATTAACAACAAGTCTAGAGACCATTCTCTTACAATCCAAGATCAATCATGGCATATTTGTACAATCAACCTCTATCCTAGCACAACTAATCTATCAATCCAAGGAAACCTAAGAAATCAGCCACACATGGCCAAGGAAATGAAGGAAAGTGAAAGAAAGATGATCACCAAGAACACCATGGCAATCCTCCTCTTGCAAGCTCCTCTTCCAAGGTTGTGGACTTCAATCCAAGCTCCTCTACTTTGATTTGCACCTTGCTCTAGGGTTGTGGATTGGAGATGAGGAAAAAAGTAATTGGAAAGTTGAGAGGAGAGTGTTTTTGTCGAAGGCTGAAATCTGAATAATGAATTGTTGTCCAAAATTTCCACCCCTCTCTCTTTAAATAGCACCGCTGGAATTGCTTCAAATTTTCGGCGAAAATTCTTCAAGATTTTTGCCGAAAATGTCTTTGAAAAACACCGAGCGGTTTGGCTTTTCTTCACAGATTTTCGGTGAAAATTCTACAATATTTTCGCCGAAAATGTCTTCATAAATCGAACGGCCGTCTCCTGTAATTCGGTTTTCGGTCGAGAACTTAGAGTTCTCGCCGAAAACTTCTTCAGTTGAAGGGTACATTTTTCTTGATTTTTCAACGATCATATCTCCTCCGTCCTAGCTCCGATTGACCTCCCGTTTGATCCTACGTGCTTCTTGTCACCAGTACTTCAATTCCAAGACCTGGAAATGCAAAGAAAACAACTCCAATAGACATAGAATTGGCCTCAATGTGGCAACCGGACCACAAGATAGCACTTTGCATAAAACTTCAATAAAAGCATATAAATCATAGCAAAATGAGATCAAACATGGGAAATCCTTAGGCTAATCAACGGCTTAAAATGCACTAAACAACGTCACATCAGTTCCCCCATGTACCAAATATTATCTATGTGAGGAAGTTTGGTCGGTTAGGTAAGATTTGTGCATGATTGGTGATTGCTCCTTGTTTGTGTGCATATAATTAGTGAGACCGGGTTGTTTGGTTGATATGTATGCATGTTAGGTTAGTTGTTCTAAGCGTAGCTGTTTAATAATTCATTATGGAGGCTTGAATTTCAATTGATCGATCTTGTCATTTGTGAATCTGAGTGCGTTCTAGTTCAGTTTGCTTCAGGACAAGCAAAATCTTAAGTGTGGGGTATTTTAATGACACTAGAATTAACGTGATCACTAGCCCCATTCAAGTGATATTTCATTGCTTCAAACACGGTTTTTGGGGTAGTTTAGGGTGTTTACACTCAATTGCGCTATTTCCTACCGATTTGGTTACTTATGGGTCTATTTGATGTGTTTTCTAGTGTCTCTATGAGTACACAGGTTTTTTTCCATCAATTATGTAGCCTCGAACGTGTTCAGGAAGTAATGGAGCCTCGAGGAATGCCCCAGAATCAAAATCAGAACTCAAACAGATCAAAGACAGAAAAAATCTCTTGCCTAGCACTCATATTCTCGGCGAAGACATAATTATTCTCACCGAGAATCACTTGAGGAAATCAAAGAAAAATCTCGTCGAGACTGCCAGCAATGTTTACAAAGGAGTTCTCGGTGAGAACCAATGTTCAAGTAAGCGTTTAGCGCTAGGCAGTCGGTGAGGCTCCGACTAGAGTTTTTTAAGATTAAGCGTTAGTACAAAGATTGTATGAAATAGTTTCCAATAGCGTACGTAATACTTACTAACAAGCATAATAGTTCACAGGTTCACAGAAATACACTTCTGTATCAAACAAAGTTCAAATTTAATTAGGTTCATGTTTCAACAAGAAGCACATAAGCACATTAAAATAGAAAGATAAGCCATAAAGGCAAACACAAGCTCATAGCCTCATTAATCAAACGTCATCATCATCCAAATAAATCTGATCAACCACCACATCATCCTCATCATCCTCAAAAGCAATATCCTCTCTTCCTTCCTCATCCTCATCATCGGACTCAAAGTCTTCTTCTTAAAGCTCTTTAGCTCTTCCACTCCTACGGATCTCAAGTTGTTCATCAAAACCCATCGCCTCATCAAGAACACCCCATGGTATGCCTTCCACTCCTTCCTCTTCTTCATCCCTAAACCTGTTCAATGTATGAGCATCCCCTCCCTCAAACAGAAAACCTTGTGCTTCAGTTGCATCGGTGCTTAAGAGCACATCAACATCCTTGTTTTCCTTGATCTTCTTCTTCTTTGACATTAACCTCGAGTTAAACTAAATGTATACTAATTGATTTAGACGGCCAATTCTAAGTCTATTCCTTCTCTTAGTATGTATCTACAAAGTTCAGTTGTCAGTTCATCATTCGTGAGTATGATATAATGAGAGGAACTTGTCAATTATATGTATAATATATGGAGAATGAGAGACTAACCGACTCATAAGTACTTTAGTTCCTCTCACAAGCAGATGAACTTAAAGTCAATGAGAAGATCCTCACAGCCATCCTCTGTGAATTCGGTGTGGCTGCTCCTTACATTCGCCACCAAGCCACTAAGAAAGGAAAAAAATTATTTAGCCTTAGGAGAAGGTGAAGAACAAAAAACTAATAAAGTACTAACTAGTAACTACTAACCAGGATTGTAATCAAAGTTCTACCACGTCTTTGCAAGCCTATGATTAAAATTCTCTTCTTTTCTTTGAAACTTTGTGAACTCATAGTTGACAACCTGATCGAGTACATCATCACCAACACTAGTATAAAATTGTTACGCACAAGTCATGAAGGCATCAATAATGCACGAATCATCGAAGATTGATGAGTCGGCATAACTATAATGTGGATTCAGCATATATGCAATCAAATGCAATGGAGCATGGTGGGCCGCCCGGTCGTTGTTCGGACGGGTTCAGCCAAATAAAAACTACTAATGCTAAGAAAAAGCGTATAACAGATCATATTCCGAGGGCTTTCTATGATTGGTTACTTCGATCTTCGATCTGAAAAACCTAATTTAGACGACTCTGGCAGACTTCGATCTTCGGTAAGTTACACTCCTAGCTCCGGTTCTCCGAGATGGAAGGGATGGCGTCACGATCTCTATCCGGCTCTTCGAACTCCAGCTCTTCGCTCCAGAACTTCAGAGAATTCTGATCTCGAAAAGTTGTGTTTTTTTTGTAAATTATGATTTTTTCCCCTCTCTTCGGCCGCCGGGTTAAGTATAAATACTTAACCCTAAATTAGCCGAGTCAGCCTAATATTTTCGCCGAATATTCCTTAAGAATTTCGGCGAAAATTCCTTTGAGTTCAGGGGCTGATTTCTCTGGTCTTGAATTTCGGTTCGAAGAGTTGATTGATTTCGCCGAAGACATGCTTTGACTCGGCACCAGTTGATTTGCACTATTGATTTCGCCGAAGATGCAAGCCTGTTTTCGCCGAAAATGCAAGTGTGAATGGGCAGATTTCGGCTTGAACTTGATCGACTCCTTTGATCGATTCCGGTTTGATTCCTCGAGGTTCCTACGCCTTAGACACGTCCATGGCTACGTTATTTGATGGCAAAAACTTGTGCTAACACAAAAACACTAGAAAACCATCAAATAGACCCGAAACGGGCCAAGGTAACACAAATGGCACGAGATAGGGCAATCGATTGAATATTCGTTATTCTACCCTAAAAACCATGTCTTAAGCAAAGAAATGTCGCTTAAATGAGGCTGATAATCACGTCAAATCGAGTGTCATCAAATACCCCACACTTAAGCTTTTGCTTGTCCTCAAGCAAACTGAATAGAAACGCTCATGTTCACAAATGATAAGATCGATTAAATTGGAGCTCAATCAAACACAATGAATTATTAGACAGCTCGATCCTAGAACAAGAAACCTAACATGCATACAGATCAGCCAAACTACCTGGTCTCACTAATAAACTGCACACGACAAGTAATTAGCAACCAATTATGCACGAATTTGACCTGACCGACCAGACTCCTCACACAGGATGTATATAGTACAATGGGAACTCTCACTCTCTGTGTTTAGGGACGTGTTTCTGCTCTCGATCATTTTCTGTTACCGAATTCTGTCATAGGTTTGCATTTCGACCACATCTCCACCACTGTGACAACACGAGTATCTAGTCAAGAAGGACTTCCCTGCTAGGACCGTAATGAAATCTACACTACTCGGGTTTATAATGAGATGGATGATGGGAATGAATGATGATGGCTTTGTGCGGTGTAGCTTTCGACTAACTTCCCTCGAATCTAATCTATGGCTTCCTACCTTCTAACCAAACACGGGTGGAATGATGAACGCTCGTCCTATGATACCCTCAAGCAACCTAGCACTTATTTTTTTCTTTACACGATTTTTTCTTTTCTTTCTTTTGAACTTTTCTTTTGACTTCGTTCTTCCATTTGTAGGGAGAAGAACGTTTTATTGAACTACACTTTGAACTTTTTCTTACTTTCTTTTCTTCATCATTTTTTTCGAAATTTTTCTCTTTTTCTTTCTTTTCTATATTTTTTTTTCTTTTGTGCCGATTTTTCTTTTAGTTGCTAGAGGGGTTTACACGTCTGGACCTATTAGCTAAGACCACCTGTTTAATGGCTATAGGCAGGTTACCACAAACCGACTTCCGGTAGGTCAATCTAGAACTACAACCACAGGGGATCAACAGGGAATGAAAGAATGGGAAATGGTTGTAATGTATTATCGAACCGAAAGAACAGGCCAAGCTCAAGGGTCTAAACCTAGTGGATTTATCGTTTGGTAGGCTATCTGGCTTAGTAGCTGAATCTAGGTGCCCCTATCCTTCTAGAACTCGTGTCATCGTGTGGTCTCGAGTAGGTCTCATGCAAATTCTAACTCATTCAAGTACACAGAAAACCACTCAGAAAGAATTAAAATTGCAAGTTACGTGCAATGGATCAAAAGCTCACAGTTGGTTTGCTAGTCGGATTCGGTCATTTTCATGCAATCAAGGCTACAAACTACAAGTGTGATTTTAAAATTCTGTTCTGACCAGGCATTTTAGCATCAAAGCATACAAGTTGGTTCTCAAGTTCTACGTTAAGCAGTCTAAGCATCATTATGAAAGTTTGAACAACAACTTAACATCAAAAATCAAGAACTGAGCCATTCTAATGCTAGAGAAATTGGAATGGAACCACGAGGCGCACATAAAACACAATCAAGCGCAATCAAGTTCATGCAAGGTTCTCTAGCATCCTACCCCACACTTAAATCGGACTGTGTCCTCACAGGACTAATTCTAGAGTTCAGAGTGGAATGGAAGAACCTGGGAGAGGACGGCTGATTTCAGAGGGTAAGCACGGATCCTGAGAGTGGAGGGAAGTGTAACAGAACCTGAAGCAAAGGGAGTCTACCGATTGCCTACAAAACAAAAACAAATGAAACATAAAAAGGAAACCGGGACAAGTGTCCCGGATCCACACAGAAAATAGTTGGACCGAAATCCGAAAAGAATAAATAAAAAGAAGACACCAGAAAAGGAATACAACCCGATCACTGCTGGTCCGGTGAGCCGGGAGGTGGAAAGTGGAGAAATTCGCCGAGCTGGCGTTGCCACGCCATCTGTGCCTCATATCGCCGGTCGGCGCGGCGCATATGTTGCTGTATAATAGTCCATCGCGCCTCTTGAGTGGCGTTGTCGGTGATGCGCCACTCCTGTAGTCGCTCGTATAACTCTCCCACGTCTGCGGGGTGGTGTTGCGGCTGTTGAGTATGCGCCGGATATGGCTCGGGGATGTGCGGCGGCGACTGGTGGATGTACCCTGCCTGATGGTGTGGCGAGGGTATATAATCATGAAACTCAGGCGGCGGCTGCGGCTGCTGCTCCTCAGCATCATCTTCTTCCTCTGACTCGACCACAGGCTGGAGTGGAGGATCAGCTGCTACATGGGGACTGAGGTCGAGTTCTAAGTCGTACTCAACCCCAAGTCTCCTCCAACGGTCCGAACTGGGTGTCGTGGAATGTGCGGGCCATACTCATGGCTGATGCCGAAGGAGATGATGAGCTGTCCTATGAAGTTGCCCCCCAAGAGTCTGCGAGGTGGCGTCTTCCTCCTGGTCTTCTAGCGGAAGATGCGAGCCAGTACCCAACCGGGGTGGAGAGGGTAGCTCTCTCGGATGGCTCGGAGAAGCATGAGCTCCTCCTTGAGGATATGGTGGCGATCCTTATCTGGAACATATAAAAGCGACCTCCGCCAAACCATATGAATAAATTTATAGAGTGGGTGACAGAGAGACTTAACTGAGTTGTTCGTCCCGAGGCGATCGCCAGGCACGCCTGTCATGTGGCTCCAGAGCGCGTTGTACTCCTCGTCGTCATCATCTTCGCCTCAACCTAGGTGATGATCGTGATAATGCTCATAGGGGATGCCGAGATGAGCGGCAAACTCATCGTAGGTGAGCTGCATGTACACCCCACCAAGATAGAAGGTGATCACCTTCTGGCGTTGCTTCCTCTTGTGCTCATCCAGATCAAATGTTGCCCAGAACTCCTGGAGGGCAATGTCTGGGAACTCGACGGCGATGGTGGTCAGCTCGAGGAGACCAGCCGGTGCTAAGGCGTCATGCACGTTCCGGTGGTAGTCCTCATCATGATCGTGCAGGGACTCCATGGAGAGAGGGCGCACGTCAGCTCCCCGAACGTGCTGAATCTTCTGGAAGCACTCAAAATAGAAATCCGGTAGCCGGACGATGGTGGGATGATATCCAGCATGGCGGGGTAGAGTAGGTGGTGGACCCAGAACAGCAGGTGTGACGGGAGCGGCAGCTCCTGAGCTCGAGGCGCCATCAAGTCGCGCCTTAGTCCTGCGCTCATAAGTGGTGTTCCTAGAACCAGAATGAAACCAGATTAGTCAACCAAAATCTTACCCCACACTTAGTAGAAAAACTCGATTTCACAAAGAAATGAGGGAAACTAAGTGGGGTAAGCAAAGCGGAGTAACCGGTAATCATAGACAGTAAAATACATACTTAGGAACAACCAAAATCGGATAAGCACCAACAGAGTTCAAAAACCGACCTTTAGAAAGTCAACATTTTAGCATATTGAACCCTAATCATGGCAAGACTATCATAACTTGGAGAATGACGGTAAAATATGATTTCAAATGGCAGCACGATAATATGATCAAGAATGAACCTTAGGACAGCCAAACGATCAACAACAGTTCAAAGTCAAACCGACATTTCTCACAAAAGTCAACATAACAAGAATTAATCGTATGCATAGCAACACATGACCAAATGATATGGAAATTAAGCACGGAACTCCCTAAGCATCCTAGAACAGTTCTATAAGTTCAGTTAATCCTAGTTCACACGAAACAGTCGGCACGCAAAACGAGGCAAACCGAAAAGTCAACCGAAAGTCAACCCCAACGAAATTCAGCAATCTACATATCAAAAGATTCGTATCGAAAAGTTATACAACTTACCTTGAAGTCATGATTGCTGAAAATGAACGAGTTGAGAAGAATCAGTGAAAAACTTGAAAACTAGGGTTTTGGAGAACTGGAGCTGCAAAGCTCCGATTCGGCTGTTCTAGGGCTCGTTGGGATCGGAAAATGGAGGGGAAGGGATCGGCGGCGGTCGGCGACGGTGGCGGCGGTGGGTTACGGCGGCGACGGCGGATTGAAAGAGGGGGGTGGTCGGCGATTGTTTTTAAAAAAAGATAGGGGAGGGAGGTTTCGGTGATATGAACGAAAATGAGTGAAGGAGAGAGAGGGAGTTAAACCGGATTTTAAAGGAAATATTGGGTGATTTTCAAAATAATTTTCGGCGAAAATAGGAGGGTGGTTTCGCCGAAAATATCAGTTAAAATGGATTGCCGGATTTGTGAAGGCGGTTTCGCCGAAAATTATAGCACGGTTTCGCCGAAAATATCAGTAAAAATGGTTTCGCCGAAAACAAAAACTTTTCGACCCGAAAACAATGAACAGGAAGAACGGGTTTGAAATTCAAAAATCAGTTTCGCCGAAAATTTTGAACTGTTCGGGTTTTAAATATTTTCTTAAATTCGGCCAACTTCAGAAAATCACAGTTAAATCCAAAAAAATCGGAACGACCTCAATCAACTTGCAACTGACTCTATGACATGCAGACTCTACATGAAAAATAATAAATCAAACAAACTGACACATTTGGCTCTCCCGAACCGACTCTAAAATACTAAGTTCAACAAAAATTAAAACAGACTCCAACCGTGGGTTGCCTCCCACGAAGCGCTCTTTTATTAACGTCCTTGAGTTGGACGATACCTGGACGGTATTAGGAGACATCCCAACTTAGATTCTCCTTCACGCTCGCGTCGGAGTTCATGAAATACAGCTTCGGGACTTCTCCGGTAAGCGTGAATCTCTTCCCGTTTGCATGTAGTAGCTTGGTACGTCCGTCGGGAAGATGATCAACGAACTTGAATGGTCCGAACAGCTCTCTAGAGAGATCATCCTTCTTTAGTGTGACGATGGAAGGAATGAGGACTGTCGGTTTCTCTTTTTCTTTCTTCTTCGGCTTGTTATCACCAGGATCGGTGATCGTTAGTACTTCCTTAGGAGACGCTTTCGGCTTCTCCTTCCATACTTGTTCCGGCGCCGGTTTCTCGGAACAAAATGGTGGTGCAGCTGGGTCGGTGGAAGACGGTGGAATTTTTGGTCTCCAGACCATTTGGGTCTTCGTCTTCTTGTTCTTTCCTCGAGGTCTGCTTGGTGGTTTAGAAGAGGCTTGCAGTTCCTTCTTCTTCTTCTTAAGCGGCTTCTGAACCAAATTTTTGGCTTCTTCGTAATGACCTATTTAATATCTCCAGCAACAGCTGATCTAGAGACACTGGAAGAAGCATTAGTAACGGAGTTGACCGGAGTCAACCCCACCGTTTCAACAGCTAGGTAGTGAGATTCTTCATTCCTAGAGTCATATTTCACGCCATCTTTAAGACGGAACGTTTTTGTTTCTTTACCGACTCTTAAAGTTAAAGAACCATTTGGAACGTTAATATTCATTCTCGTAGTAGCCATGAAAGGTCGACCTATGAGAATCGTAGAGTCATCTGTACTAGTATCCATAATCACATAATCAGCTAAGAACGTGAACGGGCCACATTTAGTAACAACGTCTTTAATCTCTCCCTTAGGGGTTTTAAGCGATCTATCAGCAAAGACGAGTTGCATACTAGGCGGTTCAAGTTCTCCTAGGTTTAACTTTTCATATAGACTCACAGGCATAACATTAACAGATGCTCCTAGATCAACTAAGCAACGTTTAATCTCAACATCATTAATGACCAACGGCAAAGTAAAAGAACCGGGATCAGATAACTTAGCTGGATATGGAGAAATAGGTTTCTTAGCACGAATGTCAGGATATCCTTCCTTGTTCCCCTTCATGCCAGTCTCGATCCTTGCGTTTGACAACAATGCTCTAGGAAAAGGAGGCTTTACGATGTATGGTGCAAGAGGAGGATCCTCCTTAGGCGCCGGTTTCTGTTCCTCTTCTTCCGGAGATTCAGCGATCCTGCGTAAAACAAAATAAGCATCAGCAATTAAGTTCGGGAGTTTTTAAGCAGTTACCATTTTAGCCTGTTCTTTTCTCGGGTTTGGCTCTGTCTAGCTTGGAAGATGGCCAAATGGTCGACCAGATGCTAGCATGCTCGATTTCACGACTTGCTCAATTCTTTGTCCAGATGCTATCTGTTCTTGATTGAGAAGAGCTTGAGCCTTGAACTGACTGTCATGATCATCGAGTCTTATGATGATCTGGCTGAGCTTCTTATCCAGGTCACTGACATTATTATCTCTTTGATGCTGCTGACCTGGATAGGTATTGTTAAGATATTGATTCTGGCGATTGCCAGGAGCAGTTCCATAATTACCCGGATTGCGATGCGGCGGCTGGTAGACACCTGCCGGCGGATGGTTAGGCTTCTGATCCTGAGCTGGACCAGTCGGGCGGTTATTCTGGTTCTGGTTATGATTAGCGCCAGCATTGTAGGGGGGTCTGTCTTGATAGTTCCCTTGCTGTCTGAAGTTACGGTAACCAGCATAACCATTCTGATTATTGACGAAGCCTTGTTGTATGAAATTTACCTCTTCGGCAGACCAGACTTCTGCCTTACCAAAATTCTGACAACGGCCACCATTATGTGAGCAAGCTCCACACCACTCGCAATCAGCAACATAGACAGAAGCTGTCGGTGGCTTGATCGGTGTGGTAGACTTCTTCAAATGCTTCTCTACCTCTGCTTTGATAGTAGCTTCAAGATCTAGCTTGCTCCTTGATCCTTCAGATTGTCTCTCCCAGTTCCTTTGACTTGGAGGCACAGTTTGCGAAGTGAAGAAGAGCAGCTTCAGGAGTGAGTGTAGTGCAATCCCCTTCAGCTAGAGAATTGACCCACTTGGCAGACTCTTCTCGAAGTCCACGAGAGAAGATTTCAGCTAACTGCCTCTGCTCGAATCCATGATGAGGGCAGGTGTAAAGAAGTTCTTGGAATCGATTCCAAGTATCATATAAGCTTTCTCCTTCTTTCTGGGAGAATCTGGCGATGCTGTCCTTGATGGCGGTTGTTCTGGCTGGAGGGAAGTATTCTTCAACGAAGTCCTGAGCCAGAGTATCCCAGTTAGTGTAGTAGCCAGGTGGTTTGCCAGTAAGCCACCTCTTGGCAGCGCCTTTTAGAGAGAACGGAAAGCTCTCAGACAAAGGGTGTTTTTGTCGAGGTTTCCGCTCTTAAAAGTACTGCAGAGATCAAGGAAGTCTGCAAGATGAGTGCACGGGTTGCCTAGGGGCCTGCCTTCAAACTGTAAATCCCTAGAGATCATCGTCAAGAATGGGATCTTGATCTCATAGTCAGGATCTCCTTCAATGCGCGGAACGGCAATGGCAGATCGAACGCTAGTCGCGCTCGGCTTGTTATAGTCTGCTAGACTCTTCTGTGCAGGTGGTGGTGGCGGCGGTTGATCGCCATTTGGGGGTAATCTATCGCCCATGGTAGGAGATGGCGGTGGTGAAAGTGATGCGGTGTATGAAGCGGATGAAGAGTGCGGTGAAGACGGAGATGAGGAACTCTCCTTCGGTTCCTCGATCTTGATCGGAGTGATGAATGGATTGGATCTGCCTTCCTTCAGAATCTGTGATCGTAGAGGTGTAGCAGAACTACCTGGATTCCCTGAAATCTTAGCCTGTTCGGTTTGAGAGCCAGTCCAAGGACGGTGAGGCATACACCTGTAAACCTACAGATAACAAAGACAAACAAAACCAGTGTAAAATCGAAGTGGGTGGAAAAATGAAAGATGGAAAGTAGAAGAATAAATTGCCAACTCTTCTTTCAAACAATCAAAAGAAGTCCCCGACAACGGCGCCAATTTGGTGGACCGCCCGGTCGTTGTTCGGACGGGTTCAGCCAAATAAAAACTACTAATGCTAAGAAAAAGCGTATAGCAGATCGTATTCCGAGGGCTTTCTATGATTGGTTACTTTAGAACTAGCAAAATACTCAAAGGTAAACACGTTGTGCGTGGTGTGAGTTCCACGACTTCTACTTCTAAGGAATGCAGAAAAATTAAAAAGATTAAACTAAAGCAGATTGGGAATTAGGGTTTGAAAACAAGAATGACAGACGAACTTAGACTTTGAATCCCCCTTCGTTCCCCAGAGCATTGGCAATCAACAGATCAGCGGATTTCGATTCTCATTCAATCAATTACTAAGACACCACCATAACTCCTTACCATTAGGTTTAAGACCGGCGAACGTTCGCTCTATCCGTTCTAACTACCAAGATTAACTAGCCGCCCGGGTACGGTCGCCTCTCGCAACGACTTAATTAATTGGTGTGATTACTAGTGATTAATGAGTTACTCTTGCAGTGAATTAACCCTAACCGGTTCCTACGAAAGGCACACTCCAATTATAAGGTTAATTGTTCAATTCGATGTTCTAAAGTAAGGCGAGCGTTCGCTTCTATCCTTAGCTTAACCAGAATCTAATCTAGGTGATCAATCCAGATAAGAAACATGAACAATGAAGAACGAATCAAACATGAAAAAGAACTGATTGAATTTCGAATCTAATCACCGCCGATCCGTGACCGTTTTAAAGCCCTGGGTCACTTAGGGTTCATCTAGTCTAAGCTCTAAGGGGTTTAGCTACTCATGATTATTACAAAAGAAACAAAGACAAAGAAAGAGTTCATCATTCAAAGGAAGAACAGAAAAGAATCTGAAAAACCTAATTTAGACGACTCTGGCAGACTTCGATCTTCGGTACTCCTAGCTCCGGTTCTCCGAGATGGAAGGGATGGCATCACGATCTCTATCCAGCTCTTCGAACTCCAGCTCTTCGCTCCAGAACTTCAGAGAATTCTGATCTCGAAAAGTTGTGTTTTTTTGTAAATTATGATTTTTTCCCCTCTCTTCGGCCGCCGGGTTAAGTATAAATACTTAACCCTAAATTAGCCGAGTCAGCCTAATATTTTCGCCGAATATTCCTTAAGAATTTTGGCGAAAATTCCTTTGAGTTCAGGGGCTGATTTCTCTGGTCTTGAATTTCGGTCCGAAGAGTTGATTGATTTCACCGAAGACATGCTTTGACTCGGCACCAGTTGATTTGCACTATTGATTTCGCCGAAGATGCAAGCCTGTTTTCGCCAAAAATGCAAGTGTGAATGGGCAGATTTCGGCTTGAACTTGATCGACTCCTTTGATCGATTCTAGTTTGATTCCTCGAGGTTCCTACGCCTTAGACACGTCCATGGCTACGTTATTTGACGGCAAAAACTATGCTAACACAAAAACACTAGAAAACCATCAAATAGACCCGAAATGGGCCAAGGTAACACAAATGGCACGAGATAGGGCAATCGATTGAATATTCGTTATTCTACCCTAAAAACCATGTCTTAAGCAAAGAAATGTCGTTTAAATGAGGCTGATAATCACGTCAAATCGAGTGTCATCAGAGCATCAAGCCTACCACTCATCTTCTTGTTCACAATAGTCATGACGTCCTTGTAACGACTCTCCACATTGCCTAAAGCCTCTTGAATGTCCCTCTTTGCCTTCACAAGTTCTCCATACAGGAAACCCATAGAGGGCTTCACATCTTCATCAACTAGTCGAAGAACACGTACAAGTTGCTCAAACACCTTCAAGCAAAGGCTCACGCCATTCCACAAGGTGATACTAAGCATCGTCGCTGTTGCATCCTACCCTTTCTTCGTGTGAACATCTTTCAAATCATCCCACTTCTTATCCACTGCCATCTTCCTCAAATCACCTTTCTTTTCCATCATACTGTGTAACGTAAGATACTGAGATGCAAATCGAGTCACACCTGGCCGAATGATTTCTCTCTTCTTGGTGAAGGATCTCATGCATTCCAAGGTGCGATGATGACTATATATGAATATTGTGAAACCTTTAGCTTGATCAAGTACCTGTTTGAACCTTGGTAGGTTGCCAATTCCCTGAAGCATCAAATTGATAGTATGAGTAGCACATGAGCTCCAAAAGATGTTTGGCCTCTTCTCCAGTAAGAGTGCTTTCGCTCCCATATTGTTGGATGGAAGCAGTGTCCGTCACAACTTGCACTACGTGTTCAGCTCCAAATTCCTCAATTTCACTGTCCACTAACTCAAAAATGACATCACTTGTGTTTGGAATACCTTATGTGTCTTTAGACTTTATGAAACTAGTTCCCTCGGCACAATGAGCGACTACGTTCATGATGCTTCTCCTCTTCATATCTGTCCAAGCATCTGTTATAAGGGAACAACCATGCTTCTCCTTCTCTTCATCACGCTCCTTAAGCAAGGTTTTCGTTCGTTCATATTCAGATTTCAACAATAACTCACGGAGATCATGCTGAGAAGGAGGCTTCAATCCAGGACCAAATTGACCAATAGCCTCAACCATTTTATTGAACTCGTCATTGTCGATTGCATTGAACGACACAGCTACAATATAAGTTAAGTAACAAATTAGCAACTAGCAAGTAACATTGCACATTCAGTCATGTGGAAGTGCATATACTAGTGCTTACCATGAGTATACACCCATCTTGCAATATATTGTTGCACTTGGAGTGTTTTTTCAGCACACAGGGCTTTATGAATCCGTTGTTGTTGCAATGATTCTGATGAAGACAATGTAGGATCAATTCTACGTGTCCACTTGTCGAGAGGCCCTAACTTGTGAGGCTCCGATCTACCAATGCACGTAGCTTCTGCTTCTCTTTCAAGTCCGACTTCAGAAGAAACAAAGACATCTTCTCCCAGACCTAATTCCCTAGCAATCTTTTCCTTCTTCTTCTTTGTTGTCCTGCAAACGCCTTCAAGCATGCATCTCGAGCTTCCTTTGGCACGTTAGCACATTTAGTCACATTACTGTCATTGCTGGCAATATGTTGCTTGAATTGGAAAATACCTCCAGAGCTAACATGCCTGCAAAAATTGCACTTTATCTTTCCCAAATTGTTCAGAAGGTCATCCAATGTACCATACTGCCACCCTATATCAGACGACTTTCGTTTGAAGACAATAGGGTCAGTGTTACCCTCCACATTCGCTGCTACTGAACTCACTTCCTCGTCCATGAAATATATGCAAATTAAAACAATCAGAATATCAAATATTCTGCCATTTGAAGGCTTCAAAGTTTAAACAAACAGTGGCTGTGTTTTTTTAATGGGAAAACAGAGCAACTCAATGGGAATACGGAATAGAGTGTGGAATCATGGGAGATGGAACCTACCAGGGTTTATGGGTGGATTAAGCAGCACTGCAGCAGCCGCCGACCGATTAGAGAAGAAGGAGCCGCCGCCCAATTGGAGAAGAAGGAGAAGCTGCTTCGGAGAAGATGCAGCAGTCACCGGCCGCCAGATTGTCGAAGAAGTGGAAGAATAGAAGTGAAACAAGAAGAAGAAAAAGAAGAACTAAGAAGAAGAAGCCGAGAAGATTAGAAGCAGATGCGAAGAAGAAGATCATGTGCCGCGGATCGCAATTTCGCGATAGTAGTTAGGGTTTTGGGTATTTGAGTTCCACCAATGTAACGCAGCGTTTAAGTTAACTTTTTTTATTAGACAGTTATTGCTGGCGACCAAGTGCCGATTAAGCGGCTGATGCGGCAATCAATCAGAAAATTCGGCGAGTAAGCGATTGTCGCCGCTTTTTCTTCGATTATAGGGAAATTGAGGCGGTGAGGGTCTGAGTAGCGATTAATTCAGCCTAATCTGAGTGCGTTCTAGTTCAGTTTGCTTCAAGACAAGAAAAATCTTAAGTGTGGGGTATTTTGATGACACTAGAATTAATGTGATTACTAGCCCCATTCAAGCAACATTTCATTGCTTGAAACACGGTTTTTAGGGTAGTTTAGGGTGTTTACACTCAATTGCGCTATTTCCTGCCGATTTGGTTACTTATGGGTCTATTTAATGTGTTTCTAGTGTCTCTATGAGTACACAAGTTTTTTCCATTAATTATGTAGCTACACCCAGCATGCCGTCGCAAATAGTGGTGTGGCAAATAGTATTCGCTACTGCAAATTACTACATGAAATAGTGATTGTCGTAGCAAATACTAACTATTTGCTACTGCATTTTCATGTCGTTGTAATGTTGTAGTAGCTAAAGGTCAATTTTTTGTAGTGTACCTCTTGGAGCCATAACTCCTTCCAATATACTGTTGGAGCCTGTGGTTTCTCTGGTGAGGAGGCGTTTGGACTCTTAGAAGGCTAGGTTTCTGGCTTTTGGAGGGAGAGTCACTCTCCTCAATAGTGTCCTATCTCAATTACCAATTTATTACATGGCCCTCTTTGAGGCCCCTATTTCCATTATTACAGAGTGGGAGAAAATCCAAAGTAGGTTTCTTTGGAAGGGAAGTGGTAAGGATTGGAAATCGCATCTGGTTCGGTGGGAGGTGGTCAAGGAGCCTAGCATCCAGTGGGCCTTGGAGTGCTTGATCTTTCGAGAATGAATATAGCTTTGTTGGGAAATGGGGATGGAGATTTGTGACATAGAAGAATGCCTGGTGGCGGAGGATGATTGTAGAAAAATGTGGTGTTGGTAGCTCTCAATGGAAACCTATATGGAATCGGCATAATGCGGGGTGGTCTGTGTGGAGAGATATTGTTAAAACAAATCCTAAGTTTTGGAATTACGCTTCGATTGATCCTGAAGTGGGGAAGTGTTTTTCTGGTTTGATTCTTGGTTTGGGGGTGAGTGTCTAGCGAGTAGGTTTCCATGGATTGTGGTTGTAGCACAATCTAAGGATCTTTTACTACATGACTCTTTTGTGATGAATGATAGGTTGGGGTGGCATTTTCCTTTGACCACATCCTTGCGTGGAGGAGCAGAGGAGGAAAGACGGAGTTTGATGACTCTTTTGGATGAAGTCGAACCAGGTTGGATGAAGTCGAACCAGGTTGGATGAAGTCGAACTGATGGGAGCTCGAATCGACTGGAGTTTTTTGAGTAAGATCGTTTTTCATAGCGCTTCAACAAAAGGGAGAAACTTTGCAGGAGGACTGTCCCGCAGGCACAATTTGGCTAGCAGACGTACCGACCAAAGTTACAGGTTTTGTGTGGCAGGTGTTTCATAAGAGTATTTCGACCTTTGATAATCTCCACAAACGTGGCTTCATTGGTCCAAATGCTTGTGTGTTCTACAGAGATGACCTTGAGTCGGTGTCGCAGTTGTTTTAATCTTGTTCTTATGCTTCATAGGTGTGGAGCACTCTAAGTTCCAACCTTTCCATTTGGGGCACGAGTCATTTCGATATTCGAGAATTCATCTCGGAGTGGCAGACTAAGAACTTTAGAAGTGACCATAAGTATTTTAGGGATAGAATTTTGCATGCCGTTCTTTTGTTCATTTGGTTGGAGAAGAATGACAGAATTTTTAGAGATAAAAGTTGGCATCTGCTTTGGTGGTCTGGAAGGTTGTCAACTCAATTGGAAGATGGCTACATGTGGGATCGTTTCCAAGGAAGAGCTACGATTATGGTTATCTTTGTGGTTTTGATCACGATCCAGGTTGAGTAGCGACAACTAAATTATTAGGGTCGAAATCTGGTTTGAGCTGCTAAATTTCTTCTTTTTGGGCTGCTGTTTGGCTGTTTTTGTGCAGGCGGTGTTGGCATTTGGTTTTCCCTTAGTAAAGGCATTTTTTTGTTTGACTTTGAGGCAAGTTTTGGGGGCTTGATTGGTGAAAGTGGGTTTTGTTGATAGGTTGCTGACCCACTTGTTTTGCTTTTGGAAGAGAATGTGTTCATTTTGAAAGGTTGTGTGTAGAAACATTTTTGTACAGTTACAGTTAATATAATTTCATCATTCATCAAAAATACAAACTGGCAAGTGATCAGTTCTTGTCAAGTATTAAATCTCTATACATTTGATGGGCTCACTAGAGCGATATGGACCGTCTGGAAGAGACGTTCACTTAAACTCAGAACACAAGAGTATGGGCTTGGCCAACATAAGATCGTCAATAATCCTAGGTGGTAGCTTCTTGTCGCCCCCAAAAACCATAAGGACACGTGGAATAATCTTGAAGTAACGTACATTCCCCAACGGTGCACGATGCATCCGTACCTACTACCTACAACAAATAGCAACAAGATGATAACGCTATTTCTCGGACTATAAATACTTGAGCAACCCCACAACAAAGCGGTCAGACACTTTTTTTTTTTTTTACTTAGATAGCTCCGTGAGGAGAATCAAGGTAGTAAGCAGTAAATTAACTACAATCAACCCAGAGAGTGAGGACTACCGGCAACACCCCTGGGAGATATCTAAGAGCCAAACGTGCCACAAAATGGGCGGCCCTATTCGCTGAACGGCGGACCGTAAGCAGCCTGAAGCTTGGACTGGAGCCCATCAGACGAAGGATCTCCTGGACGATAATCCCCCCAGTGGATCTTAATCCTTCGTGATCACGAACAAACAACAAGGAACCTTCCCTTGGTGTGTAATCTCATACACTCTTACCAAAATACCCCTTACATCGCCTAAGTACTTATTACTTTCCCCATTCTCTTATACACGAGGTGATGTGGAGCCAGCTAGACGACTAGTCCAGAACAAAATTGTAAACTGGAATAAAATTCTTTAATAAAAAAGAAATTTTAATTTAATAAAAAGTTTTGATTTTTATAGATTAAACGCCTTGTTAAATTTATCTAATACGTTTTGTTTAAAACTAGCATTTTTTCGGCCCGTTGGCCTATATGTGATATTTGGGTTGTTTATTTAATATAATTAGTAAATGAAGAACAATCTTGTATATTTAGAGATTTAAAATTATGTTTAGAAAATTATAAACCAACTAAAACTTTGAAATATCAGGATTAAAATTAAACTAAAACTCAATAAATCAAAATAATTAACGTCTTACTTAATTGAGAAGTTAAATAGTTTAAAGCAAAAAATATAAAAATATCCAGATAATGTTTTATATAGTACCGAAATACATATAATATTTAAATGTAATATTGTGATTAATTTTAGAATATTTTAAAATTGATGAAGTTAAATTACATACTAAAGGAGAACAAATATAAAAAATTATAACAAACTTTTCAAATGAATGATGTCTTCTAAACCAATATGACTTCAAAATATTTGATTTACCAACAAAAGTAAGTTCGAGACAAATAGAAAATGTAACTGCATCTCCCTTGAAGCATTTGCAAAAAAATAAAGTAGAGACTAAAAACCAAATACTATCACTAAAAAAATTGTTTTGAGGAATGGAACCTCAATTGGCCCGTTAGAACTTAGAATAATATGAAAATAAGGATCATTTTTAATATATTTAGGTTTGATGAAACATGCCTAATTAAATTTGACTCAATTCGATCAATACTCTAAATTATTAAATAGTAAATGATTTGTAACTCACACTTTATTACGATCACACACTCATGACCTCACTGGTCTGCTCTTACTAAAGTACAATCTTAGTTCTCCAATTTTCTCTAGCTCAATAATTCATAAAAAAAATCTCTAGCTCAATAGATATATCATATATTAATTGGAAAATACCTCTCTTAAATATTCATAATTTTTTAAATTTATGCAACTAATTTTTTTTTAATTTATACTTCTTTTAAACAAACTTTTCAAATGAATGACGTTTTCAAAACGAATATAACTTAAAAAATTAACAAAATATTTGATTTATAAAAAAAAAGTAAGTTCGAGACAAATAAAAAATGAAATTGCAACTCTCTTAAAACATTTGCAGCCAAAAAAAAGTAGAGGAGACTAAATAACCAACATTGTATAATCATTTCGAGTAATGAAACATCAACTGACCTGTTAAAACTGAAAAGAATATGAAAATAAGAATCATGTTACATGGATATATTTAGGTTTGATGAAATATGCTCAATTCAACCTTACTCAACCCGTTCAATACTATGAATTTGTTGATGGTAATTGACTTGTAACCCACTTTCCCATGACTAATACTATTTCACACTCGTGACCTCACAGGTCATTGCTCTTATTAACGTATAATCTTATTTCTCCAATTTTTCCTAGCTCAATAAATATATTAATTGACAAATACTTCTCTTAAATATTCATAATTTTTTAAATTTATGCAAGTCAATTTTTTTAGACCATACTTCTTTGAGACAAATTTTTTAAATAATATAACTTCAAAAAACTATAACAAAATATTTGATTTGCCAACAAAACTAACCTCGAGACAAAAAGAAAACGAAATTGCAACTCTCTCAAAACATTTGCAAACAAATAAAGTGGAGACTAAAAACCCAAATATATAAAAATCATTTTGAGAAATGAAACCTCAATTGACCCGTTAAAACTTAGAAGAATATGAAAATAAGGATCATGTTACATGAATATATCTATATTTGATGAAATATTAATCCAACCTACCTCGAGTCGATCAATATTATGAATTTGTTAATAGTAAATGACTTGTATTGTAACCCACTTTCCCATGACTAATATTACTATTACACACTCGTGATCTCACTGGTCATTGCTCTTATTAAAGTACAATCTTACTTCTCCAATTTTCTCTAGCTCAATAGATATATTAATTGACAAATACTTCTCTTAAATATTCATAATATTTTAAATTTTATGCAACTCAATTTTTTTAAGTTTGTACATCTTTTAAACAAATATTTTAAATTAATGATGTCTCCTTAACCAATACAACTTCAAAAAAATATAACAAAATATTTGATTTACCAACAGAAGTAAGTACGAGATAAAAAAAAATGAAATTGCAACTCGCTCAAAACATTTGCAAACAGATAAAATGGAGACGAAAAACCCAACACTGTATATAAAAATCATTTTGAGAAATGAAACCTCAATTGACCCGTTAAAACTTAAAATAAGTACTTTCGATAACTAATACTATTACACACTCGTGACCTCACTGGTCATTGCTCTTATTAAGATACAATCTTATTTCTCCAATTTTCTCTAGTTCAATAGATATATTAATTGACAAATGCTTCTTTTAAATATTCATAATTCAAGGAAAATAGAAAACGGAAATTGTAATTCTCTTGAAATATTTGCAAACAAATAAAGTCGAGACTACAAAAAACCAACACTATCCAAAAATAATAATTTTGAGAAATGAAACCATAAAATTGGTTTGTTAAAACTTAGTTGACTATGATAAAGATCATTATATGAATATATTTAGATTTGACAAATATGCTCAATTTAAATTGACTCAACTCGATTAACACTCTGAATTAGTTAATAGTAAATGACTTATAACCTTCTTTAGTTAAGATCTCATGACTCAGATTATTACACACTCTTGACCTTAGTTACCATTACCCTTATTAAGGTACAACCTTATTTCTCCAATTTTCTCTAACTCAATAGATATATGTATCTGGAAAATATTTCTCCTATATATTCATAATTTTTAATTTATACAACTTGATGTTTGACCAAATTAATCAATAACTTAGTTAGCTTGAATGTCTTTAACACATATATATGATGTGTTTTAATTTTTTAAGTAATTTACGACTCGCAGTTACCTTCAATGTCTTTCAAGAATTCATGTGAGCAAATACATCTACAAACATATATGAATGATTCGATCAATATTAAGTTTATATGTCTCATTCTCACAATTATCGTCACGTGTGTAAACATGTTAGTGATATATATGCATACATAGGGTGGTAAGTAAAGTGTTTGAGTATATAATGTAAGATATTATATGTGGCAGAAAAATAAATTATTTCATTTTAGTCCCCACTTAATTAAATATCAACACAAAGCCTGATTTAAATAAAAGCATCATCATCTGTCAATAAACTATATGAATGAATTATTGCCAATTTTTTCACTATACTCTTTCTTTAACTTGTTAGTGTATATTTCTACAATAAACTGTTGGTTATCATAAAATCAATGAATTTGAAAATCATTAAGGGTGAAATGTGCTTCAATTTGTACAACAAAATGTCGAGAAGCAATATGCTTTAATGTTTCAATATAATTATAAATTAGTTTGTGTGGCTTAGTTGGTAAATCATGATACTTTGATCCTTGAGGTTGTTGGTTCAAGTCTCATAGTTGCTTAAGATTTATCACTTTTATAATAAATAAAATATTTTATTCAAAATAAATTAAATTAAAATTCATTGATTGGCTACCTTCCTACAATTAAGGAGAAGCATGGAGAATCCTAGGTGGCAATTAGAAAAAGTCTAAAATGCTTATATAGATTTGTAAAAGTAATATGTTCTAACTTATTATATACGTAAGGTCTAACCCTAGCTTAATCGTTAAATTTTAATTATTAGACACTAGGCTTGGCAAAAAAATCCAGCACCCGAGTCCCCGACCAAACCCGACCCGAGTAATTGGTTTTCAACCCGTTTGATGCGGGTTTATTTCGGGGCCGGGTTAACCCGAGATCCGTGTAATACGGGGATCGGGCGGTGGCGGAGGTAGAGAAATCCGACCCGTCCCCGACCCGTATATTGTTATCAGACTGAAAATCCCTAAATCTTCTCCCTCCCAACTCTCCAAGGAAAGCCTAATCTCCTCCGCTAATTCCTCTCTTTGATACGATTCTCAATTACCCTACGATTTTTCCAGTTAGTCAATTAGACAATTACCTTAGTTGATCCTAAAATCCCTTTGAAATCGGCAAATATCCCTCTCTAGTCGGCAACCACGACTCCACTCTCTACTTTCCAGGGATCAAGGCATGGTGTTACTTCCTATAAGAATGAATTGCAGCAGTAGCAGTCCGAAGTCACCCAGCCTTCTCCTATCCCACCGCATTCGACAAGTTCATTGAGTTGATTGCGTCAAGCTTCCGATTGAAATTGTAAGTCATAAATCAGCATTCATCAATTTCATTAGCCTATTTGCAGTCTGCTTTGTGTCCTGTTTGGCAATTGTATACTTCAGTTTCTGTTCATCAACATAATAACCTGTATGCTTTTTTTATTCTGCCAATCTGATGTGTAGTTAAAAAATAGGTTGGTTATCAGTTTCTCAACTTTTCAATATGACTTCAAAGCTTCGTTTATAGTTCTTCTAGTTGATCATCAAAACCTGCAGAATTCTAATATGTTGGTTTTGCACCTTTTGCAGATTGACAGCTTGTGCAGTCATTTTCTAGACTTTGATCGGATTGCACCAAGCATCCATTTGAACTTTACAAGTCGTAAGTCATCAGTCATCAATATCAATATATCATGTTTATAATTTTATATCCTCAGTATGTTGATATGTCCTGATTTATTTATTTTTTATCGATTGTTTCTGAGTTCTTCCTTGTTACTCTTCGCAGCTCGACATCCTTGTTTAATCGTTAACTGGATTTTGATTCGATTAAGACAAGAAAAATAGTTTGTTAATAATATCTTCACTCTCCAGTCAGTTATATATGATTCGTTACCCTGTTTATAGTCTTTAATCTGTTTCATTACCCTTAGGCTCCCTATGATAATAGTTAATAGAAACTGTTCTTTGTTGCTTTCTGTTTGTTGTATGCTGTAAGCCTGTAATAGACATTCTTTCTTGCTTTCTGTTTCCTGTATACTGTTTTTTCTTTATTCTGTTTCATGAGTGTTGTTCAATCTGTTAATAATAGCTTCAGTCCGTCATACATGATTTCTGTTTGCATTTTCTGTTCAAGTATTCAGCCTCTGCTACACATGAATCGTTAGACTTTAATCTATTTCATTATCCTTCCTTTGATAATCGTTAATGCATTATAATTAATTTGGTTTGGTTTTGATTTCAGATGGAGAACGCACAAAATCTTGAGGTTCCAGTTGAGAATGTAATTTTTGGTGGTGATCAACCTTCTACAGAAGCTGTTATCACAGGTTCACCATCACAAGTTGATGCTACTCATGTTAACCCTGAAGGACAAACTAATAACAAGGATTCCAATGCGTTGGCGTCGAATGGTAATAATAGGTTGAAGTCAGATGTGTGGCCTCATTTTCAAAGGCTTGTGATTCTCAGTGAGCTAAAAGCAAAATGTATCTACTGTCGTAAACTACTAGGTGGTAAATCTTCAAATGGTACTACACATCTTAGAAATCCTACTTTGCAAGAAATAGCTAGGGATTTGTTATCTATTCCAATAACATTTGTTGCATCTGAGTCTGCATTTAGTTCTAGTGGGAGATTACTTGATCCGCATCGTAGCAAGCTTCACTTTTCCATGGTCGAGGCAATGATGTGTACTCGAAGTTGGATCAAGGATGACACGAATTGAGGTAATTTTCTTAAGTTGGATCTTTTATTTTGACTTTAATCTTTGATTATGTGACGTGTTCAAGTTTGATCTGATTTCATTCTCTTTGACGTAGATAAAGACATAAAAATGGAAGAATTAGAAGGGGTTTTCAATGCCTTGATCATGGAGGACACATCTGTTGAAGACATTGAAGGTAAAAGCAAAAAAATTAATTTTTGTTCAGTGATTTATGTTATCCGAAATTTTACATGTATAGTAATATTTTTACTTGATTCATGTTGATGTAGAACATAAACAATCAGATGAAGACAAGGTTGAATCGTACAACCTTGATGATTAGAATATGTTTGCTGTTTCCCTGGAAGCCTGGACTACTGTTGTTGTTTGCTATTCTGCTGTAGCTTGGAAGCCTGGACTACTGTTGCTGTTTGTTGTTCTGCTGTAGCTTGGAAGCCTGGACTACTGTTGCTGTTTGCTGTTCTGCTATAGCTTGGAAGCCTGGACGACTGTTGCTGTTTGCTGTTCCGTTGGAAGCCTGAACTTTGTAGTTGTTTGCTGTTCCACTTGAAGCTTGGACTACTGTTTGTTGCTAATTCAGGATGATTTCATTGCTGTTTTGTTGCTGAATTATTTAATTTCAAATGTTTGTTCTGTTTAGAGGATAACTTTACTTAAACAATTCAATGATTTGGGTTTGGAATATTTGGTTTAGAAGGCTATTGCTGGTTTCTGATTACAACATTTTAATGGCCTTTCAATTTAATCTACTTGACTTTTTCTTTCAGTTGGGCGGGAAAGAAGTAAATGTAATGGGCTTTCAACCCGCAGACAGCCCGCTAACCCGAAGCCCGTATTATTATGGGCTTGGTTCATTTCTCATCCCCGTTTACATAGTCGGGCCGGGGTCGGGTCCAACCCGGAAATTCAGTCGGCGGGCTGTGGATAATGAAAACCCGGACCCGCCCCGCTGTTTTGCCAAGCCTATTAGACACACTGATTTAACCTCTTATTCGGTTATGAAAATCATGGAAAATGCCTATTTAATGTAAAAGGTGCCATGTATTTTGTGAAAATAAATTTACGAAAAAACAGTTATAATGTATTAGTAATATTATATTTTGTGAAACGTATGAATTCACGTCCTATCAATTCCAGCTGAACTACTATTGGCCGTGAAGGTTTGGACCCAACAATAAGAAAGGGATGCGTTATCTAAAAGCCGCCGATTTGGTGACATTGTACTCCACATATAGACTTCTCTCTATACCCAACACCCATGATTCCATCAACATATATATATATAGTTATAAAAAAAAGGGGGAAAAAACAAATGAAAGCGTAATAGGCAGAACATACATGCATGCATGCATGAGACTTGAGAGGGGGGGGGGGGGGGGGGGGGGGAGGCGTTGTTCTTGTGGCTAAAGCAAAAATAAAACAGCAAAATATAGAGAAAACATGGCTTCCATCATCAATATACACACCTTTTTCATCTATAACTCTATCGAATAACAACACTTGTATGCCCAAAATTCAAATAGGATAACAAACCTTTTCAGCTTTCTTTTCTTTTACGAAATCACTTTATTTATTAACTTTCTATATTTTCCCAGCCAATTATTAAGTAGTATGCATTATATATTGCATGAGCTTGCATTTTGGTAGGAAATACATGAAGCAAATACAATGTAAACGGACTTAATTAATGGTTGGGGTGGGTAATTAAGGGACTTGGTCGCACCGCGTCACCCACCTGTCATATTTGTTCAGTTTTGGACTTTATAACAAAATGTGTCACCAAGTGTGATTTGTTAACAAATCAGCTTCCAAAACTACAGAATCTTAATTATGTCACAATAACTTTAGTTGTTAGAAGAAGATTCAATAATGGTTTTATATTATTCAGAAGCATAACCCCTCAAATGAATGCTCTCGATATATAGAGTTTGAAGTTTGCATAACTAATTTGGTAAATCTTGCACAATGGATTGAGAACTACTAGGACTCAAAATTAAATTTTGTCCATCATCCACAACTCTAATACTATATCACAAACCGTTACATCCCAATAACTCAAATTATTAAAAGGAAATCAATATTAATTTTATATTATTCGTTGCGGCTTAAGGATTTTGGGTTATTGATCTCCCTTTAGGAGGAGCGTCTTTTACTTTTTCGAACCTTCAGACAGAGGCAGCTTTATCACGGATTGATAGGGTTTTGGTTTCGTCGACTTGGGAGGATTTTTTCAAGGATTGCAGGCTGAGAGCGGGAACTAGGACGTGTTCGGATCATTGTCCTTTGATATTTGACTGTGTTCTAGACAGGATAGTGCGTAGACCTTGGAGATTTGAACTAATGTGGTTAGAGTTTCAGGATTTTGGGAAGGTGATTCAGGATTTTTGGAGGGTTCCAGGTCAAGGGTCGAATGGGCTATTTAGGCTAGCATCAAAGTTCAAAAATCTTAAATTGAATCTGTCACGTTGGAATATTAATTCGTTCAAGAGAAATGATGTTGTGATTAAGGATACTTTGGATAAGATTTCGATTTTGGATAGGCTCGAAGAAGAGAACCGGTTGACCGAAGAGGACAGATTGGAGAGATGTCTATTGAAATGTGATCTTGACAAGCTGTGGAAGAGGGAAGAGATTTCTTGGAAGCAGAAGGCTAGAGATAGATGGGCCAAGGATGGTGATAGGAATACCGCCTACTTTCACAAAGTGGCGAATTTCAATAGAAGGCGTAATATGATTACTTCTCTGAGGATTGGGGAGGAGGTTTTTGACGAGGAGAATCACCTAGCTGGGGCGGTAGTGAATTTTTATTCTACTCTTCTGGCTGAACCAAGGAATGATCGGCCTTTTCCTACGGCCTTGGGTTTCAAGCGCATTGATCGTCGGGATGTCGCAGCACTCATTCGGCCTTTTTCTGAGAAGGAGGTTTGGGAGGTGGTTCGAACGAGTGCGAGCGACAAAGCTCCAGGTCCCGATGGGATCTCTATGGGTTTGCTCAAGGCTCATTGGGGGGTTTTCAAGGATGACTTTCTGACAGCGCTCGGGGAATTTTGGAACTTTCAGGAACTTCCAAGAGCAGTCAATAGTACTTTTCTTTGCTTAATTCCCAAGACGGACTCTGTTGAGGACATTCGACAGTTGAGACCAATTAGTTTGGTGAGTTCCTTTTATAAGGTTCTATCAAAGTCTTTGACGGCAAGGTTGAAGAGGGTCATTTCTCAGTGTGTTTCGGTCCATCAGTGTGCCTTCGTGGACAGACGTCAGATTTTGGATGCTTCCCTTATTGCGAATGAACTCATCCATTCTAGGAGAAGTGCGGGAAGGCCGGGGTTGGTTATTAAGTTGGATATCGAAAAGGCCTATGACCATGTCAGCTGGGGATGTCTTATCAAGATCATGGGAGAGATGGGATTTCCTGTGACTTGGGTTAGATGGATTCAGGAGTGTATTTCTTCGGCCTCGTTTTCGGTTCTCGTGAATGGTGAAGCTAAAGGTTATTTCACTAGCTCGAGAGGGTTGAGACAGGGAGATTCTCTCTCCCCCTTTCTCTTCACCCTTGTTATGGAGGTGCTCTCCTTATTTTTCTCTAAGGCGAGGGAGGCTGGTCTCTTTGAGGGTTTCTTTATGAACGACGGGGAGAGAGTTGGGGAGGTCCATCACATTCTTTTTGCGGACGATGCAGTTGTGTTCTGTGATGCTTGTGTCGACCAGGTTCGTCAAATCCTTGCTATTCTCATTTGTTTCGAAGCTGTGACTGGTTTGAAAGTTAATGTTCACAAATCAGTTATCTATCTCGTGGGTGAAGTTGAGGATGCCCATAGGTTCGCTGATATTTTTGGATGTTCTCTTGGTTCTTTTCCGGCTTCGTATCTTGGTCTTCCTATTGGGGCGACTTCGTCGTCTAGGTTGATTTGGGAACCGGTTATGATGAATGTCAGAAAGAGACTTGAGTCGTGGAGAGCGAGTTTCCTTTCCTTTGGGGGAAGGGTTACCTTGTTAAGGAGTGTCTTATCTCAATTGCTATTTATTATATGTCACTCTTCAAGGCGCCAGTTTCGGTTACTGTTGAGATCGAGAAGATTCAGAATAGGTTTTTGTGGGAAGGAGTTGGTATGGATCGAAGGCCTCATCTTGTTCGGTGGGCCATGGTCAAGGCTCCGAGGAGCAGAGGGGGTCTTGGAGTGCTCGATTTGCGTTGTTTGAATACGGCTCTCTTGGGGAAATGGGGGTGGAGGTTTGCTACTGAAAGAAATTCTTGGTGGCGTGGTTTGATTGCAGAGAAGGGTGGGATTGGGCGGTCAGAGTGGAAACCGGCTTGGAATTTGCAGGGTGCAGGTTGGTCGGTGTGGAGAGATATTGTCAAAACTATTCCCAAGTTTTGGAAGTTCGCAACGATTGATCGGGGGGTGGGGGGGTGTCTTTTTGGTTTGATTCTTGGGTGTCAGGTGAGTGTCTTGCTGTCAGATTCCCTAGGATTGCTGCTGCTGCACAGTCCAGGGAGGCTCTTTTATTCGATTCTGTTTTAGTGTCTGACAGGTACTTGTGGACCTTCCCGTTGAGGTTTATTCTTCGCGGAGGTGCCGAGGATGAGAGAAGACGGATGCTCCTTTTCTTACAGGATATCCCGATGGGTAAGATTTCTCAGGGTCCTCCTTTCCCCCAGTGGGACCTTGAGGTGTCTGGGGTCTTCTCAGTGAGCTCTTTCTACCGGATCTTACTTCAGCATTCTTTTGAGGGATGTACTGATTTCCCTGGTTCGTTGATTTGGTTGGGAGATGTCCCGACCAAGATCTCTAGCTTTTTGTGGCAGGTGTTTCACGGGGGTATTTCGACTTTTGATAATCTCCGGAGGCGAGGTTTCATTGGTCCTAGTGTCTGTGTGTTGTGCAGAGCCGACCTCGAGTCGGTGTCGCACTTGTTCTTGTCTTGTCAGTTTTCTATGCAGGTTTGGACTACTTTTAGTTCCAAGCTTTCCATTTGGGGTCCAAATTGTCGAGAGGTTCGGGGTTTTATTCAAGAATGGAAGGCTAGGAACTTTTCGAGTAGTTGGAGGAGGTACAGAGATAGGTTGATTCATGCTTTCTTTTGGTCGGTTTGGATCGAGAGAAACAATAGAATTTTTAGGGACTGTGCGAGGACTACAACTCAAGTGGTGTGGAAGATTGCTTGGTCGATTGGACGATGGCTTAGAGTGGCAGGGGCCATTTCTGACATCGAGCTTCGAAGTTGGTTGCTTCTTTGGAGGTCGGCTTTTGATCCGGGTTAGGGGTTGTGCTGAGTCCTTGGCCGAATTTGATCTTTTCCAGAAATGATTTTCGGCTCCTTTTTTTGTTTGTCTAGGCCCTGGGTGTTTTGTTTTTGGCTCTACTGTCCTATAATCTGTTTTTTGGGGAGGAGGGGTGGGACTTTACTTTTGTTTTATCGGCATTGTTGCTGTGACCTTATAGCAGTAGGTTTTTGGGTGGGTTCTTAGGGGTGGGTGATTGGATGCCTTTGGGTAACCCAAAGCCATTTCGGGTCATTGTGTATGTCCTGTTGTGGTTCCTTCTTTTTTACACTTTCATATATTTATATAATCATTATTATTATATATATATATATATATATATATATTATATATATATATATCTCACTTATCAAAAAAAAAACAATATGAGCAGGACTTTTCCCACACATTACAAATGAATTTTGGTACTTTTATATCAGCTTTAATGACCTCAACTTTTATCCACAAAGCTTATTGGAAAATGCAAATAGTTCATAATCGTACTTTGATATAATCGTCGTATTTGAGAACAGAAACAATAAAATAAAACATATATGAACAATAACTAATTGAAACTTCATGAGATAGATTTTATATCTTAAGATGATGATCTTGTTCTCCAAAGAATAAAGCTTCGTAAATCTCTAAGTGGGCAGAGCTTCGTGCTGATAACGTGTTATGAAAATGATGGATAACTATGAACTATGAATAAAGAAGAAGCTATTCTCTCCTCTTTCTCTATTGTGTTTTCTCTCTGTTTCATAGTCCATAGTTATCCATCATTTTCATAACAAATAAATGGTAGAATTTAAAGAGGAATAAGCTACAGAAGTCAGGATATATATATGTGTGTGTTTCCGATTTGCTGTATCACGTTAAGACGCGCACATGCTTTTCATGATATTCCTTCACGTCTCTATTTTGGGTACAGTGGTTATTACTACGATTCTCGGAAGCAAGCCAAAAACCAAGCTGTACGGACTCTCTTAATCACTGTCCTTTCTGGTTTACAACCAATCGAGATCCTTTGTTTTCTTATGTTTTTTTGGGAAAGTCGGTATTTTGGAAGAGATGATCACTGCCCATACGTTTTTTCCATGTTTGAGTTCTGATTAATTCACTCCACACTTGTTATTTTTAGTATCATTCTCATCTTATCTTTTCATCAAATTCGGGTAATTAGCATTAAGGGTCCCATTTCTTTGGGGTTTGTACGAAATCGTCTCATTCGTTTGAAAAAAAAACGGATCAGTCCCATACGTTTTAAATTCGAACAAATTCATCTCACTGATCACTTTTCCGGCCAAATCGAACAGTCAGCATGCTTAGTCAGCAAAGAAAAACTTAGGTGGAATGTCCAACTCATCTATTTTGACCCAACCGGTCAAAAGAGCAAACCCAACCCAAACCTAACCCAAACCCCCCAAAACAATGAGTCTTAAACCCACGTTTCTGAACTCAGCTATTGAATCAGTCTGAAACTTCCTCTTCCCTTATCTTTTTGAATCTAAAACCCCTACTCATCTGTCTCCTTCTTCTTCCTCCTCCTCCTTCATCTTTCTTCTTCTTCTTTTTTTTTCTTTCTTCTTTTTTTTCTTGCATACTTGTTGAAGAAAAGGTTTCAAACAGAGAAGGGTGAGAGCTGCAGAAAGGGAAGTCGATAGACTTCTCAGAGACGAAGAGCTGAGTTCAGAAACGTGGGTTTGAGACTCATTATTTTGGGGGGTGGGTTGGGATTGGGTTGGGTTTGCTCTTTTGACTGGTTGGGTCAAAATAGATGAGTTGGACCTTCCACCTAAGCTTTTTTTTGCTGACTAAGCATGCTGACTGTTTGATTTGGCCAGAAAAGTGATCGGTAGGATGAATTTGTTCGAATTTAAAACGTATGGGACTAATCCGTTTTTTTTCAAACGAATGGGACGATTTCGTACAAAACCCAAAGGAATGGGACTCCTAATGCTAATTACCCCATCAAATTCTCTAGTATCATTAATAATAGGTTTTGTCGAATGCTAAAAAAGAAAAATAATAATAATAACACTAGCTAATAACAATTTTGTTCTAAATGTGAAAATAGGACAACCACGCTGGTCAGGCAATGCCACACACCGCAAGGTTAAGGAAACGTGACCGTTGGTAGTGCTGTGAGTGCCCTACGAATAGTTATCATTAATTAGTCATTTAGACCAACGGCCAATGAGCGTCGTGCTCCCTGGCTATCTCTTGGCCTTCGCTTGCACTATCGTGGGTTTATAGAGAGCTTGGCATGAGTGCATTCAATATTGAGGGAAATTAAAATGGTGACTCTGTCGTAAACGATGGAGTTGGTTGGATGCCGTTTGTCCAAGTGTGGGCGCTATAAATATTTCTTTCAATTGCTTAGTGGGAAAGGGACCTTGGTCTAGTCATGTTTCGGGGGGAAGCTGAAGCTAACATGGCTGCAAGATGAGTTCAATTTCGTCCTCGGTGAGATAGCGGATGAGGATGAGCATACGCTTGCACAGTATGCTCACACATTCAGGAAGTTTCATGTTCGCAAACCATTCTAATTCATATGTCCATATATTCACTACAAAAAATTGCACTATTTGAGACCGTTTTGTATTTATTAGGGATCGTAACTTAAAAATGGTCCCAAATTACAATGGGCTGGAATTTTTGGACCACCGTAATTAATAACGATCCTTGATTTAATTAATACACGGTCCCCTAATCATACCATTAATAAATAAAAAATTAATCCGATCCCAAATCCTATCATAAATAAATAAAAATCAATCCGGTCCCCAATCACCTCATAGCATGGCGCGGAAATAACATATTTGCCGCTATTTGTCAGAAAAAAAACAAAAAATTATTCCCCTTAGACCCCACGATTCTTTCCCGATGCTTCCATTCTCTTCTCTGCCACCGATGTACTGATTCTTCTCTTCTCTGCCGTCGATTCCAAAGGTAAGGCTCTTCCAACTGCCACACCTCGTTCAAACAACTTCTGCACTCGCTTCTCCTACTTCCGTTCAGACTCTCGAGGCGTCATTCGATTCCCTCACAACGCTTCTTCCTCTTCCTCCTCGTCATCACTTCCGCTGGGTTGCGAATAAATCAAATTCTCCTCTGACCTAATTGTTTTGTTTGATGTTCTGTACAGTGGCTTAAGGCAGAGGCGATAGGAAGACTGCCAAAGGAAAGAGTCCTTGCTCTTTCTCTGCTGCTGCCTTATATCAGAGATTATTTGCCGCTGCCGTCGAAGAGAACTTTATAGAACTGATCATGAAATTTATTTCAGAGAGCAGAGGCGGTGCCGAAGAGAATTCTCAGCACCATGATTAGGATTCATCATTTTGACGGAGAAGCCAGGTTAGGTCCACGATTAGGATTCTCAGCACCACTATGAATCTTTATTTCAATGACAATTTCTTCATCTTCTTCTCTGTTATAACTTCCCTTTCAACCTAGCTAACTTCAATTCCAACATCTTCATTAAATGATTCAGTTTCTAGGCGTTTTTCAATTTGGATCTAAGGAAGAAATTAGGTTTTGCCAAGGATTTCAATCCAGCTCAACCAGATTAAGGTACCTCAGTCCCCACTCTCTTGCTATATGATTTCAATGTACCCTACTATCAGAATATAATTGCAGTGAATGGTACAAACTATGTTCTGTTTGGTTATTAAGATAAAGCACATTAACGCGTATAATGGTGGAGTTAAAATATAATTAAGATCCTATCCGTTTTTGAATTAGAGGTTTTAATGTCCGTTGATCGCGCTTAGTTTTTTCATTTTCGAATGTTAGCACTATAATGTCAAGAAACTCAACCTTACATGGCTTCTGAACTAATCAGTTGGCTCATACTTTACCTTAAAAAATCCATTAGTTCATATGATTTTCCTGTATTTAGGGCATTTCATTTCTGGTGTATCATGGCCAAGAAGAATATAGAATGAGAAGAAAAAAAAAGACTAGGAGACAATGTTGGTCGATGATAAGAATATGTAGTTAAAATAGGAGAGAATTAAGAACAGAAGTCGACAGTGAATCCGTGAGCCATGTGGACAGATTATCAGATTGTGATCTGCATCTGGTTAAGCTTAGAACCCATGTGCTTGTATTTTGTTTTTTCATGAATGATTAGTTGTACTGCATTTTCTGCGGATACATAGATCTCCATGATTAGAAATTATGAGCACTAGTCAATGTTAATGATCTCTAGTTAACACTGAATTATAAGTTGAATTATACGCGTTAATGATCTCTAGTTACTTAATTTTCTTAATTCAGTATGCTTGTTTGTCCTTTTTGCCTTTGCTTTTATTAGAATGGTAGATGAATGGTGTTGTAGGTGAATTAAAAGCCTCAATTGAGACACTGTAACTTGCATTTCATAGTCTAAAAGCTATTAGTTCTAGCCTTTTCCTTTGTTTAGAATAGTTCCATATGGATTTCATATTCCCTAAATTAACAGATGTTCTTTGTGATAACTGATGTGTCTCCTTGCAATGTCCATAGTGATTTATAGGTTATTTATGTGACTGATTTACCGACACTGCTCCTCATTAAAATTTGCATCCTCCACACACAAGCTATTCCCCAAACAGTTACATGGGTAATTGTCTCACACTTGGTGGCTTCGATTGCTTAAACATAAATTGATTTTATCTGCAGCCGATAAACTGATAAAAGAGCATCATCTCATACTCTTTCTTATTTATAATATCATCTAGCATACTACTGAGAAGAGAAGCTGTATCTCCAAAATGAGTCTTGTCCAGTACATTTGAGTTTTGGGGCAGATTATTCCATATAATAACAATATACAAAACACTTTGATTGTGTTTGGATTATCCACTCAATCTAATCTAAGCTAGATAGTTATAATCTAAACTAGATTGTCTATCTATCAATCTGTGTTTCAGAGAGACTCACTCTACTAATATCACATGAACTGTGATCTCCTCCCTTCTAGTCCCAACACCTAGTCAAAACCCACCAACAAACCCTCTCTGTTTTGCAGTCTGCAACTTCACCTTCTACCCTCCTCTAATCTCAGGTCTCTCTCTCTAATTCTCTGTTCCATCCATTTTTTTTTTTGGTAGGAAAGCGGCGCTTAGCGCCTAATCATTAATCAAAATCGACCTCGGTTCGGAAATGCCCATACAATCATAACGCAAAAAATAGCCAAGACTAACATCATTACTCAAAATCAAGTGACTCCCAATGGGGTAGTCATAACCCAGGCTAGCTAAGAAATCAGCTGCGTGGTTTCCTTCTCTGTAGGTGTGCTGAATCTGAATCGCCCAATCTCTATTGCTGAGCTCCCTGAACTGGATGACTTCCATTCCGTGTTGATGAGCTGTCTCTGTGGAATTGGACAGCAGTGCTATCGCGACTTTAGAGTCAAGTTGGAGAATAACCTTTCGGAACCCCGCATCCCAAGCTCGATTGAGTCCCTCGATAGCGCCCCTGAGTTCGGCTCTGGTGACGGAACAGTAGCCCAGGTTCATGGTGAAGGCCAGAAAACACCTCCCGAGCTCATCTCGAATAAGTCCGCCCGCTGTTGAGGACGACCCAGCCAGGAGGACCCGGGTCCCAAGCAATCTTTGTAGGCCTTCTCACCCTTTTAGTTCCGGTCAGAGCACATTATCTGCCTTCTTCATCCGCCGAGCTTCGGACCCAAAAATTCACTTGACAAGCTACAGCCTGCGGCTTCGGTGGAGCTCCGTCGAAGATGCGTCTATTACGATCTTTCCAAATTAACCAACAGATGACTCCGAATATCCAACCCTCCTCAGACTTTAGATAAAAACAAATCCACTCCCTTAGACTCAGCTTCCAATTATTGCCAGCGGTATCAAATTGGTTAAATTGTCTCCAGATATCTCCCGCCGCCTTGCAGTCCCTGAGGACATGTATCACTGATTCTGAATCCGCCGGGCAGATGGAGCAACTGTCATCGTCTGTGAGATGGCGACGCTTCCGGCCCACATTTGTGAGAATCTTTTCATGCAGAGCGAGCCAGATGAACAACCTGATCCGGTTAGGGCCTTTCCACTTCCAAACCGAGAGCTAGGGATCTGCAAGTCTAGTTTCTTCAAGATTACACACGATACGGTAAGCGGATTTAATCGAGAACTGACCATTCTTCTCTACGCCCCAGACCCATTCATCGTGTCCTGGGTCTTCCTACGGCGGAGTCATACCCATGACAAGGTTGACCGTCTGAGCTGGCAGGAGTTGAACCAATCGATCATAGTCCCATGTGCCATCTACAGTAGTGAAGCTTGCCACACATTCGTCAATATCGATCTGCAGCTCTGCATCTTCAACAAGGTCGATCAGCCTCTCCCCGAATCAACCCATCGAGCTGTCCAAAAAGCTGTCCCCAATCCATTCCTAATGGCCGACCGTGCACCTCGGAGCATAGTATTCCAATCCCATGTAAGGCCCCGCCACAGAGCTGAACGGACAGATTTATTCTTCGGTGTGAATCTCGTTGCTGTCTCTTTAAAGTATTTTGATTGGAAGACTTTGACCCATAACTTATCGGGTTCTTGTAGGAACTTGAACGCAAGCTTGGCCATGTAAGCTCTATTGAAGTTCCGAGCTAACTTAAGGCCGAGTCCCCCCTCTTCTTTAGGCTTGCAGACTGTATCCCAGGCAACAAGGTGAACCTTTCGGGCTTCGTCCGAGGAGCCCCAAACAAAGTTACGGACTCTTCTGTCGATTTCCTCACAGGGGGTGATAGGGAGCAATGACGTTTGCATCACATATGCCGGTATAGCAGACAACACGGTTTGGGCAAGAGTGACTCTACCTGCAAGAGAAAGAGTTTTGGCCTTCCAACCTGTCAGTTTCTGCTCAATTCTATCAATAATACCCTGGTAAGTCTGGGTGGTTGTCCGCTCGTGAAGTACCGGCACCCCGAAATATCTGCCAAGATCTTGGGTTAAGGGAACATCGAGAATAGCTGAGATGGCCGCCGCTTGCTGTCTGCCAGTATTCTTCGAGCAAAAACACACTAACTTCTCCTTGTTCACAGTTTGACCTGAGGCATCACAAAATTGATCAAGAAAGTTAAGGATCACCTTGGCTTGGTCGACCGAAGCCTCTCCCATGAGAATTAAATCATCTGCATAAAATAAGTGGGAGAGAGCTGGTCCACCGGGACTTAGCACGATCGGTTTCCACTGTCCCAAAATCACTGCAGCATCAATTAAGTGGTTTAAACGCTCCATGCAAAGAGTAAAAAGAAAGGGAGATAGAGGACATCCCTGGCGAATCCCTCTTTCAGGTATAAATTGTTTCGTAAGCCCACCATTCCAAAGGACTTGGAATTTGGCAGTCCTCACGCAGGCCATGATAAGATCCACCATGTTACTGCTAATCCCTGTCGCTCGTAACGTGTCTTCGAGGAAAGACCATCTGACTCTGTCGTAGGCCTTCGAAAGGTCAATTTTTAGAATCATACGCTTCTTCCGACTTATCATTTTCTCCATAGAGTGAACAGCTTCCTGCAGAATAATGATGTTCTCCGAGATTTGGCGACCAGGTACAAAGCTAGCCTGAGAACTCTGTATCAACTTAGAAAGCAAGGGGCGTAATCTCATCGCGATACACTTCGTAAGGATTTTGTAGATCACATTACATAGGCTTATCGGCCGAAGTTGATTAAAGTTTTCGGGGTACCTGACTTTCGGGATTAAGATGATAACCGTGTCATTGAGAGCAGCCACTTCACTGATGTCACGGAAACATCTTCGAATCTGATTCGTAATCGACTCACCAACAATTCGCCATTGGCGCTGAAAGAAGGCAGGTTGGTAGCCGTCAATTCCGGGGGCCTTAAGGCTTTTCATAATCTTGACCACTCGGCTGATTTCCTCCTCGCTTGGTAAGCCAGCAAGGTCAGCCGCTTCGTCACCTGTAATAGCATTAAAAGCCACCGGGATAAAAGGGTGCGGACCCACCTCTTCGGTGAAGAGGTTAGTGAAAAAATCTGTGGCCATGAGCTAAAGCGAGTCCTGGCAATCCACCCAGTTTCCCGCATCATCCCGAAGAGTAAATATTCGGTTGCAAGCTCGACGTCGGAGTGTGACTTGGTGGAAGTAGCGGGTCTTGCGATCGCCGTCGGTAAGCCAATCGACCCTCGACTTCTGTGCCCATAGAATCGCTTCCTCCCACAAAACATGCTCCAGCTCCTTTCGAGCTCTATCTTCCGCCGTTCTGGTTGTTTCTGTCTGGCTATTTTGGGGAAGGCCTTCGAAATCAGCGAGCTGACGGAGAAGGGATTCCTTACGCTCAAAAATGTTGCCATAAATCTCTTTGTTCCATTTCTTGAGCCTGAAAGAAAGCTCACTGAGATTACATTTAGCTGACCTCTCTGAATTCCAAACTGATGAACGTCGCAGAAGCGGTTGATCAAATACTACCCAGCTAACTAGAGCTAAGCAGATCGTATTCCAGGGGGTCTTCTAAGATTGACTACTTTAAAATTGGCAAAATACTCAAATGCAAGCAAGTTGTGCGTGGTGTGAGTTCCACGACTTCTAAATCTACGAAATGCGGAGAAATTAAAAATTAAACTAAAGCAGATTGAGAATTTGGGGTTTGAAAAGAAGGATGACGGACGAACTTAGACTTTGAATCCCCTTCGTTCCCCAGAGCATTGGCAATCAACAGATCAGCGGATTTCGATTCTCATTCAATCAATTACTAAGACACCAGCATAACTCCTTACCCTTAGGTTTAAGACCGGCGAACGTTCGCTCTATCCGTTCTAACTACCAAGATTAACTAGCCGCCCGGGTACGGTCGCCTCTCGCAACGACTTAATTAACTGGTGTAATTACTAATGATTAATGAGTTACTCTTGCAGTGAATTAATCCTAACCGGTTCCTACGAAAGGCACACTCCAATTATAAGGTTAATTGTTCAATTCGATGTTCTAAAGTAAGGCGAGCGTTCGCTTCTATCCTTAGCTTAACCAGAATCTAATCTAGGTGATCAATCCAGACAAGAAACATGAACAATGAAGAACGAATCAAACATGAAAAAGAACTGATTGAATTTCGAATCTAATTACCGCTGATCCGTGACCGCTTTAAAGCCCTGGATCACTTAGAGTTCATCTAGTCTAAGCTCTAACGAGTTTAGCTACTCATGATTATTACAAAAGCAACAAAGACAAAGAAAGAGTTCATCATCCAGAGGAAGAACAGAAAAGAATCTGAAAAACCTAATTTAGACGACTCTGACAGACTTCGATCTTCGGTAAATAACACTCCTAGCTCCGATTCGTCAAGGTGGAAGAGATGGCGTCACGATCTCTATCCGGCTCTTCGAACTCTAACTCTTCGCTCCAGAACTTGAGAGGATTCTCTGAATTCTGATCTCGAAAAGTTGTATTTTGCGAATTATGATTGTATATCTTCTTTGGGCCGCCGGGTTAAGTATTTATACTTAACCCTATCAGATCCGGATTCCTCTATTATTTTCGCTGAAAATATAGGGATATTTTCGCCGAAAATATGCTTGTGAATGGAAGTGATCTCTCTGCCTTTTATTTTCGGTTCGAACACTTGATCGATTTCGCCGAAAATCTCCTTCACTTGGCGTCAGTCGATTTGTACTATTATTTTCGCCGAAATCAATAGGTAATTTTCGGCGAAAATATCTTTGTAATCGGGCAGGATTCTGTTTGACTTTGACTGGCTCCTTTGATCGATTCCGGTTCAGTTCCTCGATGTTCCAATGCCTTAGACACGTCCTCGGTTACTTATTTGACGGCAAAAACCTGTGCTAACACAAAAACACTAGAAAACCATCAAATAGACCCGAAACGGGCCAAGGTAACACAAATGGCACGAGATAGGGCAATCGATTGAATATTCGTTATTCTACCCTAAAAACCATGTCTTAAGCAAAGAAATGTCGCTTAAATGAGGCTGATAATCACGTCAAATCGAGTGTCATCAAATACCCCACACTTAAGCTTTTGCTTGTCCTCAAGCAAACTGAATAGATACGCTCATGTTCATAAATGATAAGATCGATTAAATTGGAGCTCAATCAAGCACAATGAATTATTAGACCGATCGATCCTAGAACAAGAAACCTAACATGCATACAGATCAGCCAAACTACCTGGTCTCACTAATAAACTGCACACGACAAGAAATTAGCAACCAATTATGCACGAATTTGACCTGACCGACCAGACTCCTCACACAGGATATATATAGTACAATGGGAACTCTCACTCTCTGTGTTTAAGGACGTGTTTCTGCTCTCGATCATTTTCTGTTACCGAATTCTGTCATAGGTTTGCATTTCGACCACATCTCCACCACTGTGACAACACGAGTATCTAGTCAAGAAGGACTTCCCTGCTAGGACCGTAATGAAATCTACACTACTCGGGTTTATAATGAGATGGATGATGGGAATGAATGATGATGGCTTTGTGCGGTGTAGCTTTCGACTAACTTCCCTCGAATCTAATCTATGGCTTCCTACCGTCTAACCAAACACGGGTGGAATGATGAACGCTCGTCCTATGATACCCTCAAACAACCTAGCACTTATTCTTTTTTTTTCTTTACACGATTTTTTTTCTTTTCTTTCTTTTTCAACTTTTCTTTTGACTTCGTTCTTCCATTTGTAGGGAGAAGAACGTTTTATTGAACTAAAACTTTGAACTTTTTCTGATTTTTCTTTTCTTCATTTTTTCGAAATTTTCTTCTTTTCTTACTTCACTTTTTTTCTTTTGTGCCGATTTTCTTTTAGTTGCTAGAGGGATTTACACGTCTGGACATATTAGCTAAGACCACCTGTTTAATGGCTATAGGCAGGTTACCACAAACCGACTTCCGGTAGGTCAATCTAGAACTACAACCACAGGGGATCAACGGGGAATGAAAGAAATGGGAAATGGATGTAATGTAATATCGAACCGAAAGAACAGGCCAAGCTCAAGGGTCTAAACCTAGTGGATTTATCGTTTGGTAGGCTATCTGGCTTAGTAGCTGAATCTAGGTGCCCCTATCCTTCTAGAAACTCATGTCATCGTGCGGTCTCGAGTAGGTCTCATGCAAATTCTAACTCATTCAAGTAAACAGAAAACCACTCAGAAAGAATTTAAATTGCAACTTACGTGCAATGGATCAAAAGCTCACAGTTGGTTTGCTAGTCGGATTCGATCATTTTCATTCAATCAAGGCTACAAACTACAAGTGTGATTTTAAAATTCTGTTCTGACCAGGCAAATAGCATCAAAGTATACAAGTTGGTTCTCAAGTTCTAGGTTAAGCAGTCTAAGCATCATTATGAAGGTTTGAACAACAACTTAACATCAAAAATAAAGAACTGAGCCATTCTAATGCTAGAGAGACTGGAATGGAATCACGAGGCACACATAAAACACAATCAAGGGCAATCAAGTTCATGCAAGGTTCTCTAGCATCCTACCCCACACTTAAATCGGACTGTGTCCTCACAGGACTAATTCTAGAGTTCAGAGTGAAGTAGAAGAACCTGGACCGAGATGATTGGTGTAGGGGATGGGCACGGGTCCTCGGAGCGGAGGGAATCTACCCAAGCGAAGCAAAGGGAATCTCCCTACTGCCTACAAAACAAAAACAAATAAAACATAAAAAGGAAACCGGGACAAGTGCCCCGGATCCACACATAAAAAAGTTGGACCGAAATCCGAAAAGAATAAATAAAAAGAAGACACCAGAAAAGGAATACAACCCGATCACTGCTGGTCCGGTGAACCGGGAGGTGGAAAGTGGAGAAATTCGCTGAGCTGGCGTTGCCACGCCAGCTGTGCCTCATATCGCCTGTCGGCGCGGCGCATATGCTGCTGCATAATAGTCCATCGCGCCTCTTGGATGGCGTTGTCGGTGATGCGCCACTCCTGTAGTCGCTCGTACAACTCTCCAACATCCGCGGGGTGGAGTCGGGGCTGTTGGGGAGGCGCCTAGTACGGATCGGGAATGTGCGGCGGCGACTGGGGAGCATACCCTGCCTGATGATGTGGTGAGGGTATATAATCGTGGAATACTGGCGGCGGCTGGAGCTGCTGCTCCTCAGCATCATCTTCTTCCTCTGACTCGACCACAGGCTGGAGTGGATGATCTGCTGCTACATGGGGACTGAGGTCGAGTTCTAAGTCGTACTCAACCGCTAAGTCTCCTCCAACGGTCCTAACTTGGTGTCGTGGAATGTGCGGGCCATATTCATGGCTGATGCCGAAGGAGAGGATGAGCTGTTCTATGAAGTTGCCCCCCAGGAGTCTGCGGGCGTCTTCCTCCTGGTCTTCTGACGGAAGATGCGAGCCAGTACCCAGCCGGGTGTAGAGGGTAGCTCTCTCGGATGGCTCGAAGAAGCATGAGCTCCTCCTTGAGGATATGGTGGCGATCCTTGTCGGGTACATATAAAATGGATCTACGCCAAACCATATGAATAAATTTAAAGAGAGGGTGAGAGAGCGACTTAACTGAGTTGCTCGTCCCGAGGCGATCGCCAGGCACGCCTGTCATGTGGCTCCAGAGCGCGTGGTACTCCTCCTCGTTATCATCTTCGCCCCAGCCTAGGTGATGATCGTGATAGTGCTCGTAGGGGATGCCGAGATGAGCAGCAAACTCATCGTAGGTGAGCTGCCTGTACACCCCACCAAGATAGAAGGTCACAACCTTCTGGCGTTGCTTCTTCTTGTGCTCATCCAGATCAAAGGTTGCCCAGAACTCCTGGAGGGCAATGTCTGGGAACTCGGCGGCGATGGTGGTTAGCTCGAGGAGGCCTGCCGGTGCTAGGGCGTCATGCACATTCCGGTGGTAGTCCTCGTCGTGATCAAAGAGGGACTCCATGGACAGAGGGCGAACGTCAGCTCCCTGAACGTGCTCGATCTTCTGGAAGCACTCAAAGTAGAAGTCTGGTAGACGAGCTATAGTGCGATGGTATCCAGCCCGGCGGGGTAGTGCAGGTGGGGGACCCAGAACGGCGGGTGTGACGGGAGCGGCAGCTCCTGAGCTCGAGGCGCCATCAAGTCGCGCCTTAGTCCTGCGCTCATAAGTGGTGTTCCTAAACCAGAATGAAACTAGATTAGTCAACTAAAACCCTACCCCACACTTAGTAGAAAAACTCAATTTCACAAAGAAATGAGGGAAACTAAGTGGGGTAAGCAACGCGGAGCAACCGGTAATCATAGACAGTAAAATACATACTTAGGAACAGCCAGAATCGGATAAGCACAATCAGAGTTCAAAAAGTCAAACCGACATTCAGAAAGTCAACATTTAAGCATATTGAACCCTAATCATGCCAAGGCTATCATAACTTGGAGAATGACGGTAAAATATGATCTCAAACGGCAAGCACGATACTATGAACGAGAATGAGCACATCAGGCAACCAAATGATCACAACAATTCAAAGTCAAACCGACATTTCTCACAAAAGTCAACATCATAAAGAATCAATCCTATGCACAGCAACACATGATCAAATGATATGGAAATTAAGCACGGAACTCCCTAAGCATGCTAGAACAGTTCTACAAGTTCAGCTAACCTAGTTCACACGAAAACAGTCAGCACGCAAAACGAGGCAAACCGAAAAGTCAACTGAAAGTCAACCCCGACGAAATTCAGCAATCCATATGTCAAAAGATTCGTATTGAAAATCTCTACAACTTACCTTGAAGCCATGACTGCTAAAAATGAACGGGTGGGGAGGAATCGGTGAAAAACTTGGAAAACAGGGGTTTTGGTGAACTGGAGCTGTAGAGCTCCGATTCGGCTGTTCTAGGGCTCGATGGAATCGGAATGGGGAGGGGAGTTGAGCGGCGGTGGTCGGCAACGGTGGCGGTGGTCGGCGACGGCGGCGGTGGCGGGAAACGGCGGCGACGGCGGTTTTAAAGAGGTGGGTGGTCGGCGACGGTTTTAAAAAGATAAGGGGGAAGGGATTTTCGGGTGTTTGAACGAAAATGAAAGAAGGAGAGAGAGGGAGTAAATCCGGATTTTAAAGGAATAGTGGGGTGATTTTCAAAATTATTTTTGGCGAAAATAAGAGGGTGGTTTCGCCGAAAATTTCAGTTCAAATGCACTGCCGGATTTTCGAAGGTAATTTCGCCGAAAATAACCATATGGTTTCGCCGAAAATTTTAATTAAAATGGCTGTTGGTCTTCAAAAATCGTTTCGCCGAAAACAAACAGCTTTTCGAACCGAAAATAATGAACAGGGAGATTCAGTGAAAACCAAAAGGCGAATTCGCCGAAAATGAGGGATGATTTCGCCGAAAATTTTGAACTGTTCGGGTTTAAAATATTTTCGCAAATCCGGCCAACTTCAGAAAATCACAGTTAAATCCACAAAAATCGGAACGACCTCAATCAACTTGCAACTGACTCGATGACACACAGTCTCTACATGAAAAATAATAAATCAAACAAACTGACACATTTGGCTCCCCCGAACCGACTCTAAAATACCAAGTTCGACAATAATTAAAAACAGACTCTAGCCGTGGGTTGCCTCCCACGAAGCGCTCTTTTATTAACGTCCTTGAGCTGGACGATACTTGGACGGTATTAGGAGACATCCCAACTTAGATTCTCCTTCACGCTCGCGTTGGAGTTCATGAAGTACAGCTTCGGGACTTCTCCGGTAAGCGTAAATCTCTTCCCGTTCGCATGTATGAGCTTGGTACGTCCATCGGGAAGATGATCGACGAACTTGAATGGGCCGAACAGTTCTCTAGAGAGGTCATCCTTCTTGAGTGTTACGATGGAAGGAATGAGGACTGTCAGCTTCTTCTCTTCTTTCTTCGGCTTGGTATCACCAGGATCGGTGATCGTAAGTATTTCAGGAGATGCTTTCGGCTTCTCCTTCCATACTTGTTCCGGCGCCGGTTTCTCGGAACTAATTGGTGGTGCAGCTGGCTCGGTGGAAGACGGCGGAATTTTTGGCCTCCAGACCATTTGGGTCTTCGTTTTCTTGTTCTTTCCCCGAGGCCTGCTCGATTTAGTGCTCAGTGGCTTAGAAGAGGCTTGCAGTTCCTTCTTCTTCTTGGGCAGTTTCTGAACCGAAGTTTCTGGCTTCTTTGTAATAACCTGTTTAATATCTGCAACAACAACTGATCTAGAGACACTGGAAGAAGCATTAGTAATGGAGTTGACCGGAGTCAACTCCACAGTTTCAACAGCTAGGCAGTGAGATTCTTCATTCCTAGAGTCATATTTCATGCCATCTTTAAGACGGAACGTTTTCGTTTCTTTGCCGACCCTTAGAGTTAATGAACCATTTGGAACGTTAATATTCATTCCAGTAGTAGCCATGAAAGGTCGACCTATGAGAATAGTAGCATCATCTGTACTAGTATCCATAATCACATAGTCAGCTAAGAACGTGAACGGACCACATTTAGTAACAACGTCTTTAATCTCTCCCTTAGGGGTTTTAAGTGATCTATCAGCAAAGACGAGTTACATACTAGGCGGTTCAAGTTCTCCTAGGTTTAACTTTTCAAACAGGCTCATAGGCATGACATTAACAGACGCTCCTAGATCAACTAAGCAACGTTCAATCTCAACATCATTAATGACCAAAGGCAAAGTAAAAGAACCAGGATCAGATAACTTAGCTGGATATGGAGAAGCAGGTTTCTTAATACGAATGTCAGGATATCCTTCCTTGTTCCCCTTCATGCCAGTCTCGATCCTTGCATTTGGCAGCAATGCTCTAGGAAAAGGAGGTTTCACGACGTATGGTGCGAGAGGAGGATCATCCTCCTTAGGCGCCGGCTTCTGTTCTTCTTCTTCCTCCGGAGTTTCAGCTATCCTGCGTAAGACAGAACAAGCATCAGCAATCAAGTTTGGGAGTTTTCGAGCGGTTACCACCTTGGCTTGCTCCTTTCACGAATTCGGCTCTGTTTGGCTTGGAAGTTGGCCAAATGTTCGACCAGATGCGAGCATGCTCGAGATGTTGTTCACGGCTTGCTCAATTCTTTGTCCAGATGCTATCTGTTCTTGATTGAGAAGAGCTTGAGCCTTGAACTGACTATCATGATCATCGAGTCTAGTGATGATCTGGCTGAGCTTCTTATCCAGGTCACTGACATTGTTCTCTCTTTGATGTTGCTGCCCTGGATAGGTATTGTTCAGATATTGATTCTGGCGATTGCCAGGAGCAGTTCCATAATTACCCGGATTGCGATGCGGCGGCTGGTAGACACCTGCCGGCGGATGGTTAGGCTTCTGATCCTGAGCTGGACCAGCCGGGCGGTTATTCTGGTTCTGGTTGTGGTTGGCGCCAGCATAGTAGGGAGGTCTGTCTTGATAGTTCCCTTGCTGTCTGAAGTTACGGTAACTAGCATAACCATTCTGATCATTGATGAAGCCTTGTTGGATGAAATTTACCTCTTCGGCAGACCAGACTTCTGCCTTACCAAAATTCTGACAACGGCCTCCGTTATGTGCGCAAGCCCCACACCACTCGCAATCGGCAACGTAGACAGAAGCTGCCGGCGGCTTGATCGGTGTGGTAGACTTCTTCAAATGCTTCTCTACCTCTGCTTTGATTGTAGCTTCGAGATCTAGCTTGCTCCTTGATCCTTCAGATTGTCGTTCCCAGTTCCTTGACTTGGAAGCACAGTTTGCGAAGTGAAGAAGAGCAGCTTCAGGTGTTAGTGTAGTGCAATCCCCTTCAGCTAGGGAATTGACCCACTTGGCAGATTCTTCTCGAAGTCCTCGAGAAAAAATTTCAGCTAACTGCCTTTGCTCGAATCCATGATGAGGGCAGGTGTAGAGAAGTTCTTGGAATCGATTCCAAGTATCATACAAGCTTTCTCCTTCTTTCTGGGAGAATCTGGCAATGCTGTCCTTGATGGCAGTTGTTCTGGCCGGAGGGAAGTATTCTTCAACGAAGTCCTGAGCCAGAGTATCCCAATTAGTATAGTAGCCAGGTGGTTTGCCAGTAAGCCACCTCTTAGCAGGGCCTTTCAGAGAGAACGGAAAAGCTCTCAGACAAAGAGTGTTTTTGTCGAGGTTTCCGCTCTTGAAAGTGCTGCAGAGATCAAGGAAGTCTGCAAGATGAGTGCACAGATTGTCTAGGGGCCTGCCTTCAAACTGCAAATCCCTAGAGATCATAGTCAAGAATGGAATCTTGATCTCATAGTCAGGATCTCCTTCAATGCGCGGAACGGCAATGGCAGATCGAACGCTAGTCGCGCTCGGCTTGTTATAGTCTGCTAGACTCTTCTGTGCAGGTGGTGGCGGCGGCGGTTGATCGCCATTTGGTGGTGGTGGTGGTAATCTATCGTCCATGGCGGGAGATGGAGGAGGTGAAAGTGACTCGGTGTATGAAGCGGATGAAGATGACGGTACAGGTGAAGATGGAGATGAGGAACTCTCCTTCGGTTCCTCGATCTTGATCGGAGTGATGAATGGATTGGATCTGCCTTTCTTCAGAATCTGTGATCGTAGAGGTGTAGCAGAACTGCCTGGTCTCTCTGCACTCTTAGCCTATTCGGTTTGAGAGTGAGTCCAGGGACGGTGAGGCATACACCTGTAAACCTACAGATAACAAAGACAAACAAAACCAGTGTAAAATCGAAGTGGGTGGGAAAATGAAAGATGGAAAGTAGAAGAATAAATTGCTAGTTCTTCTTTCGAACAATCAAAAGAAGTCCCGGCAACGGCGCCAATTTGATGCACGTCGCAGAAGCGGTTGATCAAATACTACCAAGCTAACGAGAGCTAGGGTAGATCGTATTCCAGGGGTCTTCTAAGATTGACTACTTCAAAACTGGCAAAATACTCGAAAGTAAACAAGATGTGCGTGGTGTGAGTTCCACGACTTCTAAATCTACGAAATGCGGAGAAATTAAAAATTAAACTAAAGCAGATTGAGAATTTGGGGTTTGAAAACAAGGATGACGGACGAACTTAGACTTTGAATCCCCCTTCGTTCCTCAGAGCATTGGCAATCAACAGATCAGCGGATTTCGATTCTCATTCAATCAATTACTAAGACACCAGCATAACTCCTTACCCTTAGGTTTAAGACCGGCGAACGTTCGCTCTATCCGTTCTAACTACCAAGATTAACTAGCCGCCCGGGTACGGTCGCCTCTCGCAACGACTTAATTAACTGGTGTAATTACTAATGATTAATGAGTTACTCTTGCAGTGAATTAACCCTAACCGGTTCCTACGAAAGGCACACTCCAATTATAAGGTTAATTGTTCAATTCGATGTTCTAAAGTAAGGTGAGTGTTCGCTTCTATCCTTAGCTTAACCAGAATCTAATCTAGGTGATCAATCCAGACAAGAAACATGAACAATGAAGAACGAATCAAACATGAAAAAGAACTGATTGAATTTCGAATCTAATTACCGCCGATCCGTGACCTCTTTAAAGCCCTGGATCACTTAGGGTTCATCTAGTCTAAGCTCTAACGAGTTTAGCTACTCATGATTATTACAAAAGCAACAAAGACAAAGAAAGAGTTCATCATCCAGAGGAAGAACAGAAAAAAATCTGAAAAACCTAATTTAGACGACTCTGACAGACTTCGATCTTCGGTAAATAACACTCCTAGCTCCGATTCGTCGAGGTGGAAGAGATGGCGTCACGATCTCTATCCGGCTCTTCGAACTCTAACTCTTCGCTCCAGAACTTGAGAGGATTCTCTAAATTCTGATCTCGAAAAGTTGTATTTTGCGAATTATGATTGTATATCTTCTTTGGGCCGCCGGGTTAAGTATTTATACTTAACCCTATCAGATCCGGATTCCTCTATTATTTTCGCCGAAAATATAGGGATATTTTCGCCAAAAATATGCTTGTGAATGGAAGTGATCTCTCTGCCTTTTATTTTCGGTTCGAACACTTGATCGATTTCGCCGAAAATCTCCTTCACTTGGCGTCAGTCGATTTGTACTATTATTTTCGCCGAAATCAACAGATAATTTTCGGCGAAAATATCTTTGTAATCGGGCAGGATTCTGTTTCACTTTGACTGGCTCCTTTGATCGATTCTGGTTCAGTTCCTCGATGTTCCAATGCCTTAGACACGTCCTCGGTTACTTATATGACGGCAAAAACCTGTGCTAACACAAAAACACTAGAAAACCATCAAATAGACCCGAAACGGGCCAAGGTAACACAAATGGCACGAGATAGGGCAATCGATTGAATATTCGTTATTCTACCCTAAAAACCATGTCTTAAGCAAAGAAATGTCGCTTACATGAGGCTGATAATCACGTCAAATCGAGTGTCATCACAAACCGATTTGAGAAGGCGGGGAAAGTCAATGTGGAGCATCCAAGGAACAATGAATCTGAATGGTCGTCTTAAATTAGGAGTGCTATCATTCCCGAAGAAGCAAGCCAAAATCGGTCTATGGTCTGACCGTATGCGGGGGAGGTGTCTAACCAGGGCTTCCGGGAACAGCGATCTCCAGCTTAACGAAGCCAGACCACGGTCGAGTCTTTCCCTGAGAGATCCATGAAACCAGGTGTAACTGGGTCCCACGAACCCCAGGTCATGAAAGCCACAAGAATCGATACACTCTCTAAAAGAGACTGCTCGGTTTGGATTGAAGGGAGCTCCACCCCTCTTGTCGTCCGCACAAGTGAGACTATTGAAGTCACCAAACAGGGCCCAAGGGCGATACTTTGTACTAGCTCTGTCTTTGAGTTCATCCCAGAAAAGAGCACGACCCGCCGGGTTAGGTTTGGCATAAATCGCCGAGACCAAGCTCTTTGGCAATCCCGGGAGAGTGAGCTCAAGGTGAAGAGCTTGGTCCGACCTACCAACCTCATGGATAGAAGCTGAAGAAGAATTCCATAATGCCCAAATTCCACCTGAGAAACCCTGGGCCTCAATCAGGAGTCGACTGTCAAAATCAAGTCTATCAATGACTTTTTTAGCTGCATCTTCGCTAATTCTAGGTTCGAAGATGAACACCACCTGTGGTTTATAATTCGAAATATAAAATTTGAGTGACGGACTGAAATTCTCGTGTCCGGCACCTCTGCAAATTCCAAGCCAGAATATTCATTAAAGAATGAAGCAGTGGAAGAGAACCGAATTAAATCTGATCAGGCGGCTTCCCGGTCTTTATCCCGACATCTGAAACCCCTGCTGGTGTGGTTCTCTTGGACACAAAGGTCTTGATAGATTTGCTATCACCGCTCAAGGCAGCTTTAGATTTAACATCAGACCTGTTTCCAAGAGCCTGCCCCTTTTTATCATTCTTCTTCCCCGTTTTCACCACCTTTTGTTTGACCGATTTCCCCGACGCCTCTTTGAAGATTGGGTTGGTGTAGGTGATAGGAACGGATATCAGCTCTTCATTGTTGCTCACTTTATCTGATTGAACACCGCTTGTCACAGCAGAGGTGGTTGCATCCGGCCTGTTGGTCATATCAGCAAGCGGGTTGTGTCTTGACTTACCCTTCATTGTCTCACTCTTATCGTTAACAGAGATGCTCTGTTCATTGCCAACATTTCTGAGAATCTGCGACAGTTGGGCAGCATGATTTGCGATTAATAGTGTCAATATTCTGAACCTCGAGAGTCTTCTTAGTGCTGGCTTGAACCTCTGTCACTACAGACTCCTCATGCTGGAGAATCCGAAAGCGAGATCCCGATGGCTGATTCTGTACCTGGGAATTAGGTCCCTTTCTTGGCATGCCTTTGGATTTTCGTGTTACAGTCATCCATTCTCCTATCGCCTTCTCCACTTCTTTAGTGGCCGAAGTACTCTCCGCCTCCTTCTCAGTCTCAACTTCAGGGGAGCTTAGAGGGACACATGCATCAATTTTGTGTCCGTAGGCCCCACAAGAGAAACAGATATTCTTTAAGCTCTCATACTCGACAAAGAAAGTTTTGTCCTCAAGCTGGTATTTGCCAAGTAACGGTTTTGACAAGTTAACTTCGACACACACCCTCGCATATCGAGCACGCACCTACCGTCGTGGCTAAGTCAAGCCGCACGGTCTTCCCAATACAGTTCCCGATGCGGGTGACAGCCAAGCTATTGAAATAATGAATAGGGAGTTTCGGTAAACGGACCCAAGTGAGGAGGGTCTTGATTGGTTCCTCATCGTTCAAACTTGGTGACCATCTAGCTACTGAAAAGTAGTAATCATAGATTTTCCCGGGTCCATCGAATGCTGCACGTTGATAATCTGAGGGATCAGAAAATCGGACAAGGAAAAAGGAGTTAGCAACGTCGGAGACACTGATCGACCCAGTTCGTGCCCAAAGCGATTCCAGCCTACGCTTCACTGTGCCAAACGAAAAGGTTTTCTCCATAACCTTAACCACAAGCGCTTTGGACCATGGCTTATAGAAGCTTCGGATTTCCTCGTCCGAGAACTGAACCTTAGGGCAGCTGGGGTCGGCCACACCTTCTTCCTGCATTGATGAAGGTGGAATAGGGAGGTCTGTAACATCTTCTTCAGTTATCCAATTCTGGGCTCCTCCACTTGTGACATGGCTATAAGATCTGCCGACAAGCGCAACCGGGGGTGTAGATTTCTCCAAGACCTTTGATTGACCAGCCGCCGAGGTCGATTGCTGCGGGATGTCTGACTCATGGCAGATGGGGTTTGGAAGGGTTTCGCGAGGTCGTTTGCGGGGTTGGGAATCAGTTGCCGGATTGTCAAAAACCGACGGGAGCACAGCACCAGTCACCGGCTTCAAAGGATCCGGATCGGAGGCCGGAGGTGGTCAGTCGGCGATGCATTCGTGTCGCTAGGGTTTTTCGTTGGAGAGAGCATTAGGGTTTTTCTCCCCATCCATTTCTTTGTTTCTCCATGACCCTTAATTATTTCCTTTTTAAGCTTTTGGCTGCTTAAGTGAAAGGCACCTTTTTCCTCTGTTGTTTTCATGTCCAACCTTAAGTTGTTTTCATGGATTTTGATGCAACTGTAGATTGCTCATTTGGCTGTCATCTCCTCACTTTTCTGTCTAAGTTTTATCTACACCATACAATTTGTTTTTCATGAGAATTACCTTTCTCTATTGGTTTGATTTTGTTGTTGATGTCACTAATTACATACCCAGCTCTACTGATCTAGAGATTTCAAACTATAGGTATACATACATATAGGTCTGAATTACATACCAGATTTCTCTTGATATTAAATTCGACAAAATGTTTCCTAGCTTGTATCTTTTAACAATTCTCTTGATTTTTTATTTCTTAAATTGATTGGACTGTTTCTCAGGCTTCCACAGGGCAAAATTCTTGTGATTGTCTTTTAGTTCTAATTTAAATGTTACTTCCCATGGCTGGAATTGGTAGGCTACCTTAGACCAAATTCCAGAATCAAATTCTTTAAGGAAGCCTACAATTAAGTTCTATAATCGTATAACATAATCTAATCTCTACAGCTGGTAGAAAGAAAATAACAATTAAAAGAAGTTGATTCCCAGGGAACAACAATCAGTACTTTGGGAACTGTATTGGTTATCGAACTAGTGAATCTAACGATGAGAGAAGCATGCCATTAACATCTAATACGTAGTTTAACCAGTACAACCGATAAGTTCAATGATCGTGTTGCCTCTTGTTTTTGCCTGTATGAAGTTTGATGATGAAATAGTGGAAGTTGATTCCCAGGGAACAGCAACCAGTTCATGGATTGGAACACAAGGGTTCAGATAATACTAGGAATCGCTAGTGGCCTGCAGTACCTGCACGAAGATTCGCCGCTGAGAATTGTTCACAGAGACATTAAGGCAAGCAATGTTCTTCTGGATGACAAGTACCAGCCGCGGATCAATCATTTCGGGCTGGCGAGGTTCTTTCCTGAAGATTAGGCTTATCTCAGCACCACATTTGCTGGAACTCTATAAGCTTTTGTCTTGCCTAACTGTACTGAGTCCTTTTCCCTTCTCGCTAATACAATTTCGGTCTGGAAGGCTGATCTTGATCTTGTTTGTTGTTCTGCCAGGGGATACACAGCTCTTGAATATGCAATCAGAGGGGAGTTGTCGGAGAAGGCAGACATCTACAGCTTCAGAGTGCTGGTTCTTGAGATCATCTGCTGTAGGAAGAACACGGATCTCAACTTACCATCTGAGCAGCAGTACCTTCAAACCTATAGGTATGTATATCTATGCTTTTGCTCTTGAGTAATCCGAGTATGGTATATCTAGATCAAGTTGTGCAGTTGTTGGTAGTTGTATGAGAAAGAAAGTTATTGGTTTGAAAGAAACCTATGATTCCGATGATGATGAGGGGTATGTATATTACTAGATGTGGTTCCCAGAAGGAGGTTTGTTGTCATATTAGATGGGGTTCCCAGAAGGAGGTTTGTTTGGTGATATCTTGTGATTTGTAAATCCCAAATGGAGGGGAAAAGTGACTAATCACTACTGTATTATAATTTATCAATATTGGTCAAATGCAGACGTGTTGTATGAGGAACAAGATTCTAATATAAATATCCTGTCCAGTTCTGCCTAATGGTTGTGATTTTGACTGTCCATTACTGCAGGAGGGAAGACCAAGAGATTGAGCAGAGGAAGGGGTCCAGGAAGGTGTACTTTGCTATTGTTGATGAATTCAACTTGTGCCTGAAGGGGTCTAGAGGAAGCTTCTAAATTGTGCCTGAAGGTGAATTCAACTTGTGCTTGAAGGTGTACTTTGATATTGTTTGAACTCTGTCCTAGAGGAACATCTTGTGCCTGTTATCTTGCTCTTAAATTGACTTTTGAACGTACAAGGTCAAGTTCAATTAAATTGTTGGATATGTAGAAGGATTATTAAGATTGTTAAATTGTCTTTGGTATCCAATATGTTATTGTTACGAACGCTGAATGATCATTCGAAACCATAAAAACTATCTCTAAATCATTATTCGAGATCATAAAAATGGTTCCTGAATCATTATTCAAGATTGTAAAAATGGTCCCTGAATTATTATTCAAGACCGTAAAAACGGTCCCTGAATTATTATTCAAGACCGTAAAAACGGTCCCTGAATTATTATTCAAGACCATAAAAACGGTCCCCGAATTATTATACGAGATCGTAAAAACGCTCCTTGAATAATTATACGAGACCGTAAAAACCATCCCGAATAAGTGATTAGCTACTGTTATAACGGTAACTTTTCAATTTTTCAAGACGGTGAAAACGGTCTCAAATTAAAAATTAGAGAGGGTTCCCAAAAACCATCCCTAATCAGCAGCAACACGTTCACGGTCCCAAAAACTGAAAATGGAAGATCGTATAAGCATACGGTCCCAAAAAATATTTTGGGACCGTCTACCAATTTACGGTCCCCAATACAATCTGGGACCATGAAGTCTGGGACCAATTTGTTAAACGGTCCCCAATACTTTTGGAGACCGTTTATTGACTTTCAGGGGCCGTTTCTTCATTTTCTGGGACCGTTTTACACGGTCCCTGATTATGCAATTTCTTGTAGTGATTCTTCTTATGAATGCTTAAGGACTTGGATGGTGCTGGTGAGTACGCTTGGAAACCGGCTGCACTATCGTGGATTTACAGAGAGCTTGGCATGAGTGCATTCAACATTGAGGTAAATTCAAATGGTGACTCCGTGGAAACGATAGAGGTTGGATGACATTTGTCCAAGTGTGGGCGCTGGAAATATTTCTTTCAATTGCTTAGCGAGTACATCAACAACGATTGTCCCGACCTTCTTGGTATGGGCGAGCCTTGTGATGGAGATTGTATCAAAAAGAAATAGGGGAGGAGTATACTGAATGAGAGAAGGAAGGTGAAGAATTGAGAAATTATGGTTTGGCCCTTGAATTAGGTTTTATAATATAATGTTTTTTTGAGATTACTGTACTAGTAAAGACTTTAAAATCATAAAGTAATTATCACATACGGATACTCAGATGTCCTTATGAGTGCGTATGATAGCTATGTACGTAGGATAACATCTCGACGATCATGCACAATCAGCAAACAATGTCATGCCACATAAGTAAGTAAACAGCTACATTTGATGGCATGTCATATTTGAAATTGTGCGTAATAGGTAGAAATTGTGCGTTAGGTAGAGACTCTCGATAGGTGGCGTTCAACCTACTTGGGTTCGGAGAGTAGCTTGTGCTTTGGAATTGTGTGTTGCTCCCGCTTGAAAGCCAGAAAGGCAAGAGTTTTTTCTGCTAGTGTTGAATCTGCTAAGTTTGTTGTTATTGATTAGGCTGCTTCATGGGCAGGTGTGTGGTTAACAATTCTCAGCAGCGAGATGATAGAACTATGGGAACTTAGAGTGTTTTGTAGTATTGGGGGCAGTTTCGGAGGAATATGTAGCCCCAATGACACATTTCCGAACTATGTTCAATTAGGGTCAATTTCGCGTACCAACCAACGCGGCGCTCACCAGCCAGCGCGGCGCTCACCAGCCAGCGCGGCGCTGGCTGGAATTATAGTCGTTGCCCACCGTTACCCCAGGACTACCAGGGAGCGCCGCGCTAGCTGGTGAGCGTCGCGCTGGCTGGACTCCCCCCACAGTTTCTATATAAACCCACCTTCTTCATTCATCCTTCACACCCTCACTCATTCTCTCTCAATTGGCAAGGTATGAATCCGAATTTAGTATGCTTTTTTAGTATTTTGATTAGTTTGATTACTAATTTGACTATTGCATTTGTAGCTATTGTGATCAAAGCGATCAATCGAAAGAAAGCCTTCGTTCGTCATTCCTCATTCGTGCTTAGGAGGTAAGCCTTATAATCTTAAGTGCTATGTGTTGATTATTGTTTATGGTTTGTGACGAATGCATGTTTGAACGTAGATGGATTACATTTTTGGAGATGTTCCCGTGGGCGTGTCCGTTGGCCCGAGCGACCCGAGCATTTTGTGGGGGACAGTGATCGACATCGCGCCGATCTAGTATTCGACACTGAGGTTAGTACTCTGTTAGTATATATCTAGAAATGGTTAATCAATATTGAATGTGATGAATATTAGGAAATGTATGATATGCATGTAATTATTAGTTACCATAACGTATTTATTTAGGGAATACATTAATTTATTTACCAAGACCATCATGTATGCAATTATTGATTAATTTAATGTAAGCATTTATATATTTATGCAATTATTAAAGATTATTCTAAGTATGTTATAAAATTGTAGAATTACGTAGGTTATACGAATTATGCTATTAGAATTAGGTTATTATTAGAATTAGGTTATTATTAGAATTAGGTTAATAAAATAATCTTATTAGAATTAGATTATTATTATATTTATGTTACTATTCGAAGTACGTTATTAGAATTACTAAGTTGACTAATTACTTCTCTCATATGTTCCTTAAATATTAGGAACCTCACATGACACATACGTGTCGTAATTCTAAGAAGATCGTAGACTACGATCCTAGGTTCGAGTCGATCCTATCCGATATTGGGTTAGATAGTCTTAGAGACGCCCTAAAACTAACTCCCGATCCAGAGCTCATCACTGCTCTAGTTGAGAGATGGGGTCCAGAGACCAACACCTTCCATCTGTACGGCGGTGAGGCGACGATCACACTGGAGGACGTGCACTTCATCACTGGTTTGAGCGTATATGGTCTTCCCGTCACGTCACCTAGGCTCATTCCTAGTGATTTCGATGAGCTTTGTGCTTACGTTGAGAGCCAGCTAGGGAAGAGGCCGGCTCCATCTGATGTACTTTCAGGGAGGATTAAGATGACCTGGTTGCGCTCCCACTTCACATACCGTGAGGGTGCCATTAGCGATGACGATATTCATACCATACATCAGTATTCTCGCGCCTACATTGTGGACTTCTTCGACAGTTGTATCTTTGCCGATCGCTCGGGGGCGTATGCTCACCTCTTCATGCTTCCTTTACTTGAGGATCTTGATCACGTCGGAGAGTATGCATGGGGGGCGACCGCACTGTCTTGGTTGTACCGAGAGCTTCGGCGTACCGCATTTCGGATTGAGAGCGGCACGACCGCCGAGCACATTGGTGACATTGTAGGCTGGTTGGCGTTGCTCCAAGTGTGGGCTTTGGAGAGATTTCCCTCTATAGCTCGACGGGTTCATTCGAAGAGAAAGAAGAGCCCTGAGGGGAGGACGATTCCGCGCCTGCCAGATTAAGTTGAACACATATCGTTTAAAGTTCGAGCACAAGATTCATTGCAACATAGCTCTAACATACGAGATTATTTGAACGTAGGTGGGCGCCTTGGTTTAAAGACAAGTTGCGATTCATCTTACTTGCTGGATACCGCCAGATTCTGGACGAGGGGACACCATTCAGAGTAGGTTTTACTAGAGTTCAATATGTAGAACACTTCACCATTGGATTACTAAGCTAATCTTTCTTTTTCTTATTTAATCATTTGTAGTGGGAACCATGGGTTGGGTTTGAGGGACATAGTCCTCAGACATTCGTCGCATACCGCGTCGTCACACCGCTTATATGCTACTTCAGTGTCATGTGGCATAGACCTGATCATGTATTACGTCAGTTTGGGATGGACCAGCCACTACCGACGTTTGACATGCCACGTTCGTAGGTCATGATCAACTTGGAGACCACACAGAGGGGTACACGACAGGCTGACTGGGTTGCGAGGTACCCTACCTATCTCCGGTTTTGGGAGCAGCGATTTGATCATGAGGCGGCAGGTCCATCAATGATCGATGCCGAGGATTGGAGCTTCCACAGTGAGTACTCGCAGTGGTACCACGCACACACACGACGTACTGTGTCACGACGAGGGACCGTCATGGAGACTTTGGTATGTGGTGGTTTAGGGATGATAACTAGCTATATGGCTTTGGGTTTTGAAGGTTGATTGCTGATGTCTTATGCGATTTGTTTCACGCATCTGGTGCCAGACATCGGCGACCAAATGGTTACTAGAAACCACGACTACGGCGTGAACAGAATTCCTAATTTTCACCTTGGTGGTCCTGGATTCGAGCTTGGGCAACAGTTTGAGTCGAAGGCAGACGCACAACTTGCGTTGAAGCATTACGCCTTAAAGAACAACCAGATGCTGACAACGACACAATCTAAGAAGGCAGATCTGGAACTCAAATGTGCTGGCTACAAGCACAACGGATGTCACTGGAGAATCAGACTCACTACCGATGAAAGCGGGATGTGGACCGTCCGTCAACTAAACCCATTTTATACATGCGAAGGGAGTCAGGACAACATAAGCCCAAAGCAGCTTGATGTCCAAGTTGTAGTTGATGCCGTTTTCCATCTCGTGAAAGTGACGCCTCATGTTAGGATCAAACAGCTCCAGGCTGAGGTTTCGAATCGGTTCGGACGGCAGATATCGTAGAAGAAAGCATGGACCGGAAAGCAAAGGGCCATGGAGCAAATATAAGGCAACTGGGCAGAATCATACAACGAATTGCCAACACTGTTGAAGGCAATCCAGGAATGGAACCCCGGTACACAAGTGGATTTCGTCACAGTTCCCGTTGCTTCAGAAACAAGAGGTACTGATCTTCAGTTCAAACGAGTTTTTTGGAGTTTCGGTCCTAGCATAGAAGGCTTCAAGCACTGTCCTCCTGTGCTTATCATGGATGGCACTTTCATTACTGGAAAATACAAGCATACATTGCTCATGGCTAGTTCGTTTGATGGTAACAAGAACATATCTTCACTGTTGCATTTGCCATTGTCAGCGTGGAAAATCAAGAAAACTGGGAGTGGTTCTTCAATTGCATTCAAGAGTTCGTAACCGACAGACACGGTGTTTGTGTCATCTCAGACAAACATGATGGAATCAAGCATTCGATGGGTAAGATCCGTAATGGAAGGCATTGGCGCTGGTGCATACGTCACTACGCCAGCAACTACAACGCCAAGGCAAAGTGTCCACCCATGAAGCATCGCTTGACAACACTATGTAGGTCTCATTAAAAATTTAACTATTTTATTTACAACCTATCATTGCTTACTAATCCTCCTCCATTGTGTGACCCTTGCAGGTAAAAAATCCTCTATGAGGAAATTCGAAAAGGGGGTCAGATCATTCATGAGAGCAGACGCTAGAATGGAGCTGGGCCTCTCTGATTGGGTAACTACAGATCAACTATATTGGTCGAGAGCTGTTGATTCGACCTACGATGGGACACGGTGGAATAATATGACATCGAACATTGCAGAGAGTGTCACTGGGGCGTTCAAGGCAGTCCGTGCACTCCCTATCGCAGCTCTAGTGGAGGCCACCTTCTACAGGCTTGTTGGATACTTTGATGATCGACGAACCAGGCACTACAAGAAAAAAGAGGTTTAACAGCGGATTTTTATTTAGTCTAACAGCGGATAGGCCGCTGTTAGCAATCCTAACGGCGGATACGTATCCGCTGTTAGGTTGACTAACGTAAGGATATCTAACAGCGGATACGCGTCCGCTGTTAAACCTAACAGCGGATATCTCTATATCCGCTTTAACTGTAATAGCGGATTACAATTATAACAGCGGATGTTATCCGCTGTTAGAGTTCCGATCAGGATTAAAAAAAAATTGCAGAAACCTACTCGTCGGAGCAGGTTTTTGCCGATCTTCCTCTTCTTCTTCTTCTGCCTTCTTCTTCTTCCTTCTCCTTCCTTCTTTCTTCTTCTCCTTCTCCTTTCTCCTTCTTCTTCTTCTTTCTCTATTCCAGATCTTGATTAATCTTCTTCTTCTTCTTCTTCTTCTTCTTCTTCCTTTTCCTTCTTATCTTCTGCCATTCTTCTTCTTCCTCCTGCTGTTTTTCTTCTTCTTTTTCCTTCTGCCATTCTTCTTCTTCTTCTTCCTTCATCGTTCTTCTTCTTTCCTTCCTTCCTTCCTTCCTTCTTCTTCTTCTTCTTCTTCTTTCTTCTTCTTCTTCTTCTTGCTTCTCTGTTCTTCTTCCTTCCTTCTTCTTCCTCTCCTTCTCCCTTCTTTCTCGTTCTCCTTCCTTCCTTCTCCCTTTTTCTTCTTCTCCTCCTTTTTTCTTCTTCTTCTCCCTCCCTCCAATTAGGTTTCCTGCATAATTAGGCAGAAAAAACGGAAAATAAAATATAATAAGTAAATAAAATTACAAAACACACGGACTGGCTGGGGGGTGGGCACACGGATTGCCACATCATCAATCCTTAACGGCGGACATGCTAACAGCGGATAATATCCGCTGTTAGGTATCCCTCCAAAATTTCACATTCCCGCCAAGGCAGGATTTTTTGGCGCCTGCCCAATTTTTATTTTAACAGCGGATAGCTGTAACAGCGGATTTTTAAATATCCGTTGTTAGGCAGTATAATCTAACAGCGGATTCCTGTCCGCTGTTAGACTTTCGATGTTAGGAGGTAATTTTCTTGTAGAGAGGATTAGGGAAGAAGTGGAGACTGGGGCAATATGGACCAAGCTGTGTCTCAAGCGGATGGGGAAACGACTGAACAAGTCATATATCCATGTAGTAAGGACCTACGACTATGAGAATGGGTTGTTCGATGTGCAAACTGTGCCAAATATGTCAAATGGGAGGGGGAATAATACGCAGACAGTGAATCTCTATTACGACGAGCACGACGGGTCATGCACATGCGGCAAGTTCCAACAGAAGAAAATGCCATGTTCACCTGGCAGCCATTCGACATGCTCATCAAGATCTGTTCTACTACGTTAACGACCACTACAAGCTGGAGACTGTGAGTCGTATATACGGTAGGAGTTTCCACCCGATTGGGGGAAGAAAAGACTAGATTCCACACGGAGGGTTGCATTTCGTTCCCGACCATGGAAGAATTAGGAAATTTGGTCGGCCACGCCATTCACGCATACAGAACGAGATGGACTGGGTCGAAGAGATTGAGCCTCATTGCAGCTACTGCAATGAGGCTGGCCACAACAGAAGGACTTGCACACGGGCAAAGCAAAGCAACAGAAGATCCAACCCATCAAGGAATGGTTAATCCATTTTCATTGTCCTCTATGTCGTTGTGTTGTATTACCCTTGTATTGTGTTCTATGTCATTGTGTTTATTTCCCTTCCAGTTTGAATGAACTTTATCTTTGTTTTTCATCGGCTTGTTTATTTCAAATATGCTTGAATGAACTTGAAAACAAACAACCCAACATCAATTTTTCGATTTCTCCGAATGTAACAAAGAGATACAATGAGTGACAAGGGAGACCCCAACCCTCCAACATTGAAAGATTACAAGAAAATAACAAAATAACATAAACCTAACATTTAAAACATAACAACAACCACTACAATATTCTTTCTATTCTAGTGACGTTTAGACCTATTCCCCTTAACCAGGGCATTGATATAACCCTGCAGTACTGAGTTGTGGGAATCGATACCCTTCACCCGTTCTCTGAGACGTCGAATCGAGGTTCTCTGTCTCTCGATAACCTCGTCCTTCTCCTTAGTCACCGCGTCCACAGCCTCACGCACCTCTAGTTTCTCGTAGAAGCCACAACTCTTACCCTCCTTCTCACGAGGGCACCCAAAATAGCGCTCCAGATTGTAGGCAATAGATCTGGTTGCCCGTAACCCGCACTTGCATTCGACGAGGCCTCCTTCATAAACGAACAGATCCTCCTCTTCATGCTTCTTCATCTTGTAGATTATCCTTTCGAAATCTGAAACTGAATGACAACAGTAATTAGTGCAACGAAACAAATGAGGAAGAACTGAAAGGCAAACCGAAACTCCATTTCACTTACGACGACTCGAAGAGGCCATATTCTGAAATTGCTTCAAGATGCTGCCGTAAAAACTAACCAAATTGGGAGACAAGAATGTGAGAGAATGAGGATTGAAGTGTGAAGAATGAAGAATGAAGGGTCCAAAGGGGGTTTATATAGCATCTGGACTAGTTTCCAGCCCAGCGCGGCGCTCACTAGCCAGCGCCGCGCTCACCGGGTGACCTCCAACGGCTAGTAGCCAACGGCTACTAGCCACGTGCCGCAACGGCTATTTTCCTGGCCTACCAACCAGCGGCGCGCTAGCTGGTGAGCGCCGCGTTGGTTGGTACGCGAAATTGACCCTAATTGGACATAGTTCAGAAATGTGCCATTGGGGCTAAATATTCCTCCGAAACTGCCCCCAATACTACAAAACCCGAACTTAGAATGAGCAGCGGGTGGTGGACATTGCTTGGAATCCAGGCCCAACAATTTGGTCTATTGTCAACACATATGGGGCAGTTGATCGAGGTTTTGAGAAAGCTTCAGCAAGGGGACTCATTCGTAACGAATACGGTCATTGCCTCACAACATTTTTTCATGAACATTGATTGTTATTCTATTACGCGTGCAAAGCTAAGAGTTGCTATTACAAGCCTTTGTTGTGTTTGGGAACACGGGTTGAGAAATGTGGAACTTCAGGTTGATTCCACAACATTGATTTAACTTTTCAAAGAGGAGGGAACACCGACTCACCAACATGCGATGGAAGTTATGGACTTTCAAGAGCTACGTACTAAGACAAGACCCGAACTCAACATGTTTTTAGGGAAGGGAACTGCGCGGAAGACTTCTTAGTAGGCCTAGGGTTTGCTTAACTTTTGATGTTAATTTTGGTTTTCATTTATATTATGATTGTTCTGCTATCACCGAACCTCGTTTAATTTTGTTGAATGACTAAGGCGCGTGACTCCGCTCTTCTAAAAAAAGTGAAGCAAATTGCCAAAAAGGAGAAAAAAATAGAAGGGAAAATAAAACAATATAATTAAAGTAGGAGCTTAATTCATGTAAGTTGCACTCGATCCATTGTCATGGTCGTTATTGAGAAGAGACGAAATCCTACTAACCGCCATGACGGCAGATACATACCAATACTTCACAAGCTAAAGGCTGCTTCATTTTATTATCATGGAATATTTTGGCTCCAACTTTAAAAAAAAAAAAAAAAATTATCTAATTTTAATTGATTTCAGTGAATATTTTGGTCAAAGCAATCAACGTATCTATCTATTTAACAATAACTAATAAATAACTTCTTACGTTACCCAATTGTAAATTTATTTCTTACCAACAAGTAGTAATTTGTTTTGTTACAATAAATTTTCTTTTCTATGAATTTTTTCTCATCTGATAGTTCACGGGTTCTGATCCCCATGCAACCATTTCCAAGGGTTGAAAACTTCCAACCTCCATCTCAACCATTAGATCACCCTTTGACCCTTTGACTAATCTAATGATCTAGATTGTTAGGGGTATTTAGGACTTTACACATATAAATTAATTATTATATTAAATAAATATTTTAATTCTCAGGGGCCGCCGTGGCTCTCCGGCGGCCGGCAACTTTTTCGGCGACCGGCCGCCGTCGCCGGCACCTTTTCCGGCGAGACTCCGGGAATTTTTTTTTAATGAAAATTAAAAAACAAAATTACATTTTTTTAAAAAACAACTAGTTAACACTTTTTTGTTGTTAACTAGTTAACATTTTTTTACTGTTAACTAATTAACAATGTTTTTTAACTGATAACAAGTTAACATGGTTTTTACCTGATAACTAGTTAACATCATTTTTTGTTTGATAACTAGTTAACAAAAAAATTAGTTGATTACTAGTTAACACATTTTTTTGCTGTTAACTAGTTAACGGTGTTTTTTTAACTGATAACTAGTTAACATGGTTTTTATCTGATAACTAGTTAACAACATTTTTTGTTTGATAACTAGTTAACATCATGATTTAGATAACTAGTTAACAAAATTAGTTAACTAGTTAACACATTTTTTTGTTGTTAACTAGTTAACAGTGTTTTTTTAACTGATAACTAGTTAACATGGTTTTTATCTGATAACTAGTTAACAACGTTTTTTGTTTGATAACGTGTTATCAAAAATTAGTTAACTAGTTTTCAAATTAACATATTTAGTTAACTAGTTTTCAAATTAACATATTTAGTTAACTAGTTAACATCATGACTAAGATAACTAGTTAACATTTTTTAAAGATGATAACTAGTTAACATTTTTTAAAGATGATAACTAGTTAACCAATCGAGTTAACTAGTTAACATCATGACTAAGATAACTAGTTAACATTTTTAGTTAACTAATCGAGTTAACTAGTTATCTAATCGTGTCCTAGTTATCAAGTTGTTAACTAGTTATCTAATCAAGTTAATTAGTTAACTAATCATGTTAACTAGTTATTTTGTTTTTAATTAGTTAATTTATCGAGTTAACTAGTTAACATAATGATTGGATAACTAGTTAACGAGGGTATTTAGTTGACAACTAGTTATCAAAACTTATTAACTAATTATACGAACTAGTTAACACGATTATTCCATAACCAATTTATATAATTAGAATGTTATAAAAAAAATGTACACAAGAATGAAATTGTAACCTTTCATAATTATTAAAAATATCTGGCAGTGTTGTAAACTTTACAAATCCGTAACTTAACTTGACCACGTGACAAATCAGTCACTTAACTTGACCACGTGACAAATCAGTCACTTAACTTGACCATGTGACAAATCAGTCACTCATCTTCAACCTCTGAAATCAACATCGCTGCTCCAGACGTCGTGCTCCATCGGCCGCTGCTCCAGAAGTCGCTCCGCCGGCCGCGCTCCAGACATCGTGCTCTGCCGGCCGCTGCTCCAGACGTCGTGCTCTGTCGGCCGCCGAGATCGGAACCAGGAGCTTCTGGCCGACAAAGCTCTTCGATCGGAGACGGGACGTGATAACCAAGGCGGAACTCGCGGCGGTGATGGGTTGGCCGTCGGCGGGATGGGTTGGTCGTTGGAGGAGGCAGAGGAGAGGAAGCCGGCGAAGAGAGCGGCGGCTTATGCGGTGGATTAGATTCGAAAATTAGGTTTTAATTTATATTTTTTAATTTTCGATTTTACCCTTGGTTGGACCGGTCCAACCCCTGGGAGGTTGGACGCCGATCGCGTGCTGGATTAAGAGTTAAAAATTAGTCTACAATTAGCCATCTTTATTGGCAGCTGATCGGCAGCCAACCTTTTCCAAGGGTTGGATTTTGTTCCAACCCTTTCCTAGCCATTGGATTATTCTTTGATCAATCTAATGGTCTAAATTTGATAGGGTTATTTAGGACATTTCACACTTGATTTAATTTTTGTTTTCTTTTAAATTTTTAATATATTTCAATGACCGGCCGACCACTCTCCGGTGACCGGCCGTCGTGCTCCGACAACTTTTCCGGTGACCGGTCGCCGGTCTCCGGTGACTTTTCCGGTGAGATTCCGGCGACCGACCAAACTCCGGTGACTTTTCCGACGAAGTACATGTTAACTAGTTAACACTTTTTAAAAATTTTCTAAATTTTTAACACCTGTTCTAACTGTTAACTAGTTAACAGATTTTTTTGCTGATAACAAGATATTTAACTGGTTAACAGTTATCTGCACTAGTTCACTAGATATTTAACTAGTTAACAATATATTTAACTAGTTAACTCGATTAGATAACTAGTTAACAACGTGATAACTAGTTAACTCGATTTGTCAAGTAGTTAACTCGTTAACAAAATTTAACTAGTTAATTGGTTAACTAGTTAACTTGTTATATTTAAGTAGTTAACTCGATTAGATAACTAGTTAACAACGTGATAACTAGTTAACTCGATTGGTTAACTAGTTAACTCGTTAACTAAATTTAACTAGTTAGTTAAAAAATTAAGTTAATTAGTTATCAATGTCAACATAAAAAAAATAGTGACTGAAATTGTAAAATTTAATACTAAACAATCAAATTATCTATAAATAAAAATAGAGTGACTAAATTGTAATTGGGTGTATACGAAGGGGAAGGGAGAAGAGAGGCTTGGGCTGATCCGCGTTGCAGGGGATAATTGAGTGCACTGGACTGGTTGGACCGGTCCAACCCCTGGGGGTTGGACGCAGATCGCGTCCCCTCTTTATTAAGTCCTTATAAAATTTTTAAAAAGTCTAATCTTGATTGCACGGTAATTAATCACACTAATGAAAACGTCAGTTGTACAACTTAATTAACTACATTACTGATATTAAAATACATTCCACATTCACGCATTATACAAAGAAACTGAAACTATAAATACCCCCTTAATAACCACCCACGATTCCATCAATAAGACAATAACCTCTCTACATTTTCACTAACTTCAACATTTCATCATCAAACTTTCATTTCTTTCCCCAATTTCTTCCCCAAATAAAAATGAACAATTCAGTCCTTTCACTTATCTTCCTTCTCATTGCTCTGCTCTCCCAAGCAGCAGCTGGTCCACAATTCAACGTCATGCAATTTGGAGCCAAACCCGACGGCAAGACCGATTCGACCAAAGCCTTTGTAGCCGCATGGAAACAGACCTGTGGTTCAACCAAGCCAGTCACATTATACGTGCCCAAAGGAAGGTTCCTAATAAGGAGCATGGAGTTGAAAGGACCCTGTAAGAACAATGCCATCTTTATCCGAATTGACGGCACCCTTGTCGCTCCTTCCGACATCTGGGCCATCGGCAATAACCCCAATTGGATCGGTTTCCAGTACGTCAACGGCGTCACCATCTCCGGCGGCATCCTCGACGGCCAGGGCGCCGGTTTATGGGCTTGCAAAACCGCCCGCCGGAAATGCCCAACCGGCGTTACGGTGCGTAAATTAATTGCTTTGTATAATTCCCCGATAATTGTGCATCTTACTTACTTAGCTTCCTTTGCTTAAAGTTTCAACTAATTTAAAGTTTGCTTTTGTTTGAAACAGACTCTGGGATTTTCATTCTCGAAGAACGTGTTGGTTAGTGGGTTGACGTCGCTGAACAGTCAGATGTTCCACATAGTGATAAACTTCTGCAACAATGTGAAATTGAAAGGTGTTAAGGTCTCTGCACCTGGAAACTCACCCAACACTGACGGAATCCATGTCCAGATGTCCACCGGAGTAAGCATAGTCAACACCAGGATTGGTACCGGCGACGATTGCGTCTCCATTGGCCCAGGCGCCACCAATCTCTGGATCGAGAATGTATCATGTGGGCCAGGCCACGGAATCAGGTAGACTAATAATTAAATATACAAATAAAATAAGAAAATGTCAGAAATTGAAAGGTTTCAGATTCATGGGATTGAAGAAACAGAGTAAATGTCTAAATGAAATTAAATCTGAATCATAATATTGCAGCATTGGAAGCCTGGGGAAGGATGTGAAGGAGGAAGGAGTTCAAAATGTGACTGTTAAAACAACTACATTTACAGGAACAACAAATGGTGTGAGAATCAAGGCATGGGGGAAGCAAAGCAATGGATTTGCCAGAAAAATACTATTCCAACATTCAACTATGAACAATGTCCAGAATCCCATCATAATTGACCAACGTTACTGCCCAGAACACAACTGTGCTGAGACGGTATAATTAATATATATTACATCCTTACTTAGTGAAGTAGAATGTTGAACAACTATGTATATATGCTAATTGTTGTTTGGTTCATGATGTATATGCAGGCCTCTGGTGTTAAAGTGAGCGACGTGACATACCAAGATATACACGGAACATCAGCAACACAAGTAGCGTTGAAGTTCGATTGTAGTAATAGGAATCCTTGCAGAGGTATCAGACTCGACAACGTTAGACTGACATACAAAAACCAGCCGGCAGTGGCTTCTTGTGCTAATGCTGCTGGAACTAGTTATGGTCTGGTTCAGCCCAACAGCTGCTTGTAGGCTGAGATTTGCTTGGAGTTACTGATTTGAAGTAATTGTAAGATATGATATGATATGATGGTGTGAGCCTGTGGCCTGTCCAACACTTATTTTGTAGGTTGCTTGGAGCCCGGCTTTGTATTTAAGATTTTATCCAAAAATCATATGTTTGCTTTCTTTTAAGATTAAAATACGGAACTGGGAAAATTAATCCATAAGCTTCGTATTTTTTATTGCCTCAATATCTTTCACATTCATGAATTCCTTATATATAATATAACATCTTTTTGCACTTTCTTATTCTTATATGATGCGATAATAATATAAGAGAGGCTGCATATTATTTTGTTTGCTGGTTGCACATGGTGTTAACTGTTGATGCAAGTAGCAATTAATATTTACAAATGACAAACTTGAACTAATTCAATTTTTCAGATAATATATATATATATATATGTATGTTGAATGGAACTCAACAAGCCGTAAATCAATATCACAAAAACTCAAAAACACAAAATTCAGAAAGTCAAATTGATTCGATTTTTGATAGTATGCTAACATGTACTGGTTCCCATTCTGCAAGAATTTGACAAGCTTGACATTGATACTAGCTGATTGCAGTCAACAACGCTTTAACCTTCAACGTAGAATTATAAATCCACAGGTTTAAGAATGACAAGTGATGATCGAATGAGCAGAAGTTCAACTAACGATCTCTACATCGGAACAACTAACTACTGCAATCAGTATTCTCCACAAGCTTGTATCAAGAACGTTCAAAACGAGAAGAACACAGGGTCATATAGAACAGAAGATTCAATTCATCGAATCTTCGAATTCCCCAGGGTACAAGCTCATTTGACCAGCACATCTCCTTCTCTTTTGGAACTCCACAACTGATGCTAAATTGCTGAATAGCTCCACCACGATCAGCCTCTACATGTATCTAAGCACAAGGAGCACAATAGCTTTACCACCATCACCCTATTACAGAACCTCTATTTGCCTTCATAATCAATTCAGATACAAACATCTGGACAAGCTCATCTGCCAGCTGCTCTGCAACCAATCGAAACAGCTTACAAATATCGATCGACGAATGCTAAGCTTCCATTAAAACAAATGCAGATACAAGAATCAATCTGTAACCAACACGCCATGTGCCGCCGCGGCAGAGCACCACCCACTTCTTCCTCGTCGCCATTGCCGTTGACGTCACAGCGAGCAACGACCTCCTCTTCACCACCGCCAATTCGCACCCTTCATCATCATCATCAACGCCTCCTCCGTTGCTACCAGCTCCGCCGTCGCTTCCACGACGGCTCCTCATCCTCCTCGTCTGCGAACTTACAGAGAAGCTCATCGGAGGATCTCTTGCGGATTTGAAAAACAGAGATGGATTTGATCAAATTAATTCAGAATAGAGGAAAAAGGATTCGATTGAGGACTCCTAAAACTAGAGCGTCGGAAGAATGGTCGAAGATGGGGTAATCAATCAGAGGTTGGAGAAATTAGGTCGAAGCTGAACTTTTCCAAAGACAACCAACTGCGTGAAAAGTGATTAGTGGGTGGAGAGAGGATGAGAGCAATGATTGAATGGCATGTAATATGGGAATTATGCTAGGGATTTATTGGTCTATTAATCTCAATAACACCCTCCCTCTCATAAATACTCCTCTTTAGGTGGATATTAAACTCTCCCTATTTAGCACCTCATTAGCTAGCTAATTGGGTCCTAAAAAATAAGGCTATTAGGAATAACATGACATTGGGTGCTATTGAATTCAATAACACCCATACCAAACAACCCCAAAGTGATTTTCCACAAAGCTTGCTATGAGCTATTGAGCTATTGAGGTTGTTGCCTCAAAAATAAAAAAAATAATAAACTATTGAGCTTATCAATCCATAATAGTTTGACTTAAAGGAACTCAAATTCTTAAAGCCCACGTGTTATGCAAAAATTTTTTTATCTAGTCACCCGATGATTAAATTGGGGTCCAGATCCAGCTCTAACCTTTTCTTGGGTTGGAATCTGGTCCAATCCTTTCTCAGCCATTAGATCACTTTTTGACCATTTGACCAATTTAATAGTCTAGATTTTTAGGGGTATTTAGGACTTTACACACATAATTTAATTATTATATTTAAATTAAATAATTAATATTTTCCAGGGACGGCCGGCCACCGTCGCCGACGAGATTCCGTCGAAAATTTCTTTTTTTTTAAATTTTTTTTCAAAATTTTTTTTTCAAAGTTTTTTTCTTTAAAAAAAACTAGGTAACACATTTTTTCTGTTAACTAGTTAACATCGTTTTTTTGTTTGATAACTAGTTAACAAAAAGTTTAGTTGATAACTAGTTATCAAAATTAGTTAACACATTTTTTTGCTGTTAACTAGTTAATAGTGTTTTTTTTAACTAATAACTAGTTAATATGATTTTTATCTGATAACTAGTTAAAAAAGGTTTTTGTTTGATAATCTGTTCACAGATTTAGGTGATAACTTGTTATCAACATTAGTAAACTAGTTATCAGACTAAGATAATTCGTTAACTAGATAATTTATCGAGTTAACTAGTTAACATTTTTTAAGATAATAACTAGTTAACATTTTTTAAGATGATAACTAGTTAACATTTTTTACGATGATAACTAGTTAACCAATCGAGTTAACTAGTTAACATCATGACTAAGATAACTAGTTAAAATTTTTTTAAGATGATAACTAGTTAACCAATCGAGTTAACTAGTTAACATCATGACTAAGATAACTAGTTATCGAAGTTAGTTAACTAGTTAACCAATCAAATTAACTAGTTTTCAAATAAGTTAACTAGTTATCTAATCAAGTGTCTGAAACAATGTTAACAACATAAAAATAGTGACTGAAACTGTAATTATAATACTAAACAATCATAGCTTAAAATAGAGTGACTAAATTATAATTATTAATATATATTAAATAATTCCCATGTCTTCGTCTTCAACAATGAACTGAAGCTCTGGCAGTGCCGCCAATATCATTCGTCCATAACGTTGCGATCCCTCTCTCTGCCGCTGGCTTCTTCACAACTGCCCTCGGCATGAGGTTCGAGGCAGAGACGGGGCCTCCCAGCCATTGTGATCTCCGATCGAAATGGCACCAAGTCGTGATCTCCGATCGGAAGCATTGTCGTCATCGGAAAATGCATCAATTGACAGCCTAGAAACACCACGCAAGAAGGGACTCCGAGCTCTTTCCTTAAATCAACCATCGCCGTCGTCGATAAATATACGTGAAACCCACCAACGAAACAGAGGAATCGCCGGAGAACAGATCCGCCAAAGCTTCCTTCACACGCTTATGAATGAATCGTCGAAGCGGTGGAGAGCGAGAAGAGCTTAAGCGATTTTGAAAAGCGGAATCGGAAATGGAAGTTCCCCGGGCAAGATGGGAGGTGGAGATGTGGTTTAGCGGCGGCAGTGATATTGTTTGGCAAAGGAAGCAGAGTGGAAGGAAGGAGCTCATTAGGGTTAGTTTACATTTTCTAAAATATCAAAATTACCCCTCCGGTTTTTGGTTGGAACTGGTCCAACCCTTAAAGGGTTGGGTCCGGATCTGGACCCATTAAATTGGGTGAAAAAATATTTTAGACTTGAAAAGTAGTTTGTTATATTTTAAGTTTGCTTTCAAAGTGGATGTTGGATGTGAAAGCTTTTTTCTTAGCCTAATGCATCATCAATCACTATTCTTACTTGAATCGAGTATTATGTTATTTGTCAAATGAAAACTTAACCTAACTAAAAGATTCCCTAGAGGGGAACACACAGAGAGAGATTAGCGGCGTTAGATGTTGGACTGCGATATTGATGGTATACCATTAGCAGCAATAGTTAGAGCTATTTTGTTTGTAGCGATGGTTAGGTCACTGGACAATTACGAACAGTGGCGAAGCTTTGTTCATAACATAAATATTAGGGGTGTGAATCGGTCAGATAGGTTAATAATTGACGGATGTTAGTCGGTTAAAAAAAATTATGAATCTCTTAACCATTAACCGACCAACTTGGTGTCAACTTCACCAATTGAACGACCGACTTCGATCGATTACGTCGATGTTGGTTAAAATAGACATAATTGTGAACAAAATATGAATAAATTTGGTTATAATCTATTTCGGTAAAAAAATTCAAATCCTTAACTGATTAGATGATCGACTTATTTTTAGGTTAACCATTGGTTGTTCGAAGTCAGTTGTTGAATTGCTTTTTACCTTTAATCGTAGCCGTATTGTTGGCCCTAATAAATATAGGCAACGTATAATAGAAAAATCAATCTTAAATGAATCTAAAAATCATATCTTCATCTAATTCTACTTATCAATATCGAATTTAGCATATGAAAAAAATTTACAATAAATCTTGAACCATAAAAAATTACTAGTAAAACAGAAAAACTAAAGATTCAATCAAAGAACTATAATGACTAAATCAACATGTACATGACATTCTTACCTTTGTTTCGATTAGGAAGGAAAGATTAATAAAGAACTCTATTTTGATTAACGATAAATAAAAGAAGCTAGGTTGGGATGATTATAGACAAATAGTGTTGAGTATGTTAGGTCTATAGGAATCACTGGGGAGTCATTGGATCCTAAATGTGCCAAGATGCCCGATGGGTGGAATGAGACTCACTTACTCATAATACCAAAGGTCCCAAATCCAGAGGAGATTTCTCAGTTTTGACCAATAAGCTGTTGCAACTTTAACTACAAAATTATCTCGAAAATCATGTCATCAAGGCTTAAGAAATGGATACCAATTATTGTCTCGAAAATGCAAACAGCCTTCACTAGTGGAAGAGCCATACATGATAACATCATGATAGTCCACGAAGTAATGCACCATTTCAAGAATAGATCAGGAAAGTTCGCATGGGACATGATGATAAAGATGCATATGAAGAAAGCATATGACAGGGTGGAGTGGATAGGCCTAGACAACATACTCTGTGCTAGGGGGTTCAACCAGGTTTGGTATAAATGGGTTCATGAATGCTTAAGCAACATTGAATTCTCTGTCATGGCGGGCCCTCATAACCATTTCAACCAACAAGGAGGAATAAGACAGGGGACCCCATATCCCCATATCTGTTCATCATACTAACAAACGCCCTATCATTCCTCATTGAGAAGGGGATCAAAGAAGGTAGACTGAAGGGACAAAAGCTCAATACAAGAAGCCCAACATTGACCCACTTCTTGTTTGCGGACGATACCATTATTTTTGGAGACGCATCTGCTACAGAAGCTATAGCCATTAGAGCGACAATGGAGAAGTATGCAAACCTAATAGGACAAGTGATTAATAATAACAAGTCGTCCATAATTTTTAGCAGACATACCCCGAACACACTGAAGAACATCATAAAAGGGTATCTGGGCTTTAATACGTCCCTCTCTTTTGAAAAATATTTGGGGTCCCGTCAGAATGGGGAAGAAGTAAGAAAGAGATTTTTCAGTACTAAAGAATGGAGAACATATGCGAATCGTGGATGAGTCTCTGTCTATCTCATGGAGGAAAAGAGACGATGTTAAAAGCAGTGTACCCGAGAATAGCATCTTATATTATGTCATGTTTCCTTCTTCCCAAGGACCTAACCAACAAAATGGACTCTAGGTTGAGCGCTTTCTTTTGGGGAGGATCGATCAATCAAAAATATATTCACTAGACGAAAGCTACCATCCTAACAAAGCCTAAGACGGAAGGCGGACGAGCGTTCAGAAATTTTAGGATGTTTAATCTTGCTCTCCTCGCCAAGAAGAGGTGGAGCCTGATCACCAACCCGGGCGATCTTTGGGCTCGACTTATCAAGGGACTCCACTACAAAGACACAGACTTCGTGAATGCGGGAAAAGGAAAAAAGGCCTCGTGGATTTGGGCAATTTTATGTGAGGCGAGGGACGTTTTAGAGAAAGGGGGACGGAAAAATATCGTTAGTGGCCGGTCTACTCGAATTTATCAGGATCCGTGGATCCCAACGATCCCCTGGCTCCAGGGCCATGCAATGATTTTGTAGGCCTTGTTCCAAAATATATTTCGGGCCCTATTTTTTCTTCTCAAAATTTTAATTAATAAATTAATGGGTCGTTTGGATCCCATACTGTAGAAATGGAGATATTTGACTAAATCTCTATATTTGAAAATAGATAGTAACTTCAATCGCTCATTTGTCACAATATATCGTTTGTAGCCATTTTCGTAATAGTGATTTGTAAATGATGATTTTTAATGATTACATAACAAATACTAAATTACCCTTATTAAGAGGTGATGCTTATAATAAAGTATTGGACTTGGCAATTCGCATTAACCAAGAGTCCAGATAAAAGTATTCATACTTCCTTTGCACTCTTTTTTACACTGGTGGCTATGAATTAGAGATGATGTAAGTTGAACTGTTGAAGCAAGGGATTATGAAAATGATATGCCTTCCTTACCATTTATGAACTCCACATCACTTGGAAAGAATTAGCATGAGCTCTCTGAACCACCATAGTAATCCCTTCAGCTTCATAAAACCCTTTATACACATTCCCAAAAGCGCCTGAACCCAACAAGTGCTCATCACTGAAATGGTCCGTAGATATCTCCAACTCCTCCATTTCATATATACATGTACATTAAACAAATAAAGCAAAGGAATAAAGCAAAGCACTTGGTATTACCTTGGTTGTTGTGCAGTGGTTAGGCGGCAACAGATGCATAACAAGGTTCAACGGTAGCTGAATGGTGTAAGGTTTATTATTTCCCAGTGAGTCGTGTTGTTATTTTATATACCCATAATACGTAAATTTTAATGATTAATAGGGATAATATTGTCAATAATGAAAGTGATTTTAAAATATATGGGGTAGTAGGTGATATTTGTAAATAGCTCAATAGAGATATTTCGAAATCTCTTTGGGTTAATATCTCTCGTCTTAATTGTTACACCAAACAAGTGATTTACTGAAATATCTATATTTAATACAAATCTCTTTAATAAATAGAGGATCCAAACAACCCATAAATTCATAAAATGATTACAAAAAATAAATATCAAATATCATTACTTAAAAAATAATATCCCTCTAACATTGTTGGAAATAAAATTATTTATGAGATTTTTTATCTTTATATTCTCCAAAAGAACTTATTCTCAATCTTCACCATTCACCAAGATCATCAACATGAGCATTAGAAACATTATTATCTACTCTAGAAACATTAGCATCAACAATTTCATAATTAGTATCTCTAAAAAAATTATGAATAGTTGTTTTTTAAGATTGAACTAGTTCTTCAAATTTTCATTACGTTTAAAACAACTCGATTCAAATTTTCTAATTGACACCATAATAAATAAAACACAAATTAGAAATGATAAAATCAATTTAGTGAACAATTAAATTTATAAAAACAAAAGGAAACACACAAAATCAAATCGTTAACGGCCCAAAAGTTTACTGCAACAAAATAATAAATAAGGAGTTAATGTCTTGAATCAATTCTATGAGCTCTCTTCCCGAGACTGGCAAATCTCGTTACACTACATATACCGCGAAGCAAATTGTGCAGCGGATCATTTAGCTAACTTGGGTCACTCGCTTGACCTTGATATTCATGTTTTTGAGGTCCCTTTTGTTTCCCTTCAGTACTGGCTGAGGTTTGACCTCTTTGGTTCTTGTACGCCGCGTTTGATTCTTAATACTACGTAAGAATGCCTTACACTTTCACCAAAAATAAAAATGTCTTCAATCAATTAATTATAATGAAAACTAAAAATGAACAACCTTATTATTTTGGACGGCTGCTTAAATGAAATATTGGAATTGATTAATTAAAGTAGGCTTGAGATCAGGCTCCAACCTTTTCCAGGTTGGAAGCCTTCTAATCTTTTCTGAGCCATTAGATCACATTTGACCCTTTGACCAATCCAATGGTCTAGATTGTTAGGGGTATTTAGGACTTTACACATATCATTTAATTTTTATATTTTAGATTAAATATATTAATATTTAGCGATCAACCCTCCGGCGACCGGCCAAACATCGTCGGCGAATTTTCCGGCGACCGGCCGCCGTCGCCGGCGACACTCCGACGATTTTTTTTTTTTGCTTTCAATTTTTTTTTTCACAAAAACTTGTTAACACCTTTTTCTTGCTAACTAGTTAACAGTATTTTTTTTAACTGATAACTAGTTAACATCGTTTTTTGTTTGATAACTAGTTAACAACGTTTTTTGTTTGATAACTTGTTAACATATTTTAACCTGACAACTAGTTAATAATGTTTTTTAAACCTGATAACTAGTTAACAATGTTTTTTCAACCTGATAACTAGTTAACATGGTTTTTTTATTGATAACTAGTTAACATGGTTTTTAAACTGATAACTAGTTAACAATATTTTTTATTAGGTAACAATGTTTTTTGTTTGATAACTTGTTAACAAATTTTAACTTGATAACTAGTTAACGAATGATCATATAATCAAAATTTTAACTAGTTGACATGGTTTTTTGTTGATAACTTGTTAACAGATTTTAACCTTATAACTAGTTAACCACCCGAGTTAACTAGTTATCAAGTTGTTAACTAGTTAACCAACCGAGTTAACATGTTACTATTAACTAATTAAAGTGTTTTTTAACTGATAACTAGTTAACATGGTTTTTATCTGATAACTAGGTATTAACGTTTTTTGTTTGATAACTTGTTAACAGATTTAAGTGATAACTTGTTATCAACATTAGTTAACTAGTTATCAAATTAACATAATTAGTTAACTAAATAACTTATTGAGTTAACTAGTTAACATTTTTTAAGATGATAACCAGTTATCATCTTAAAGTTAACTAGTTAACATCATCATCAGATAACTAGTTAACGAGATTGTTTAGTTGATAACAAGTTAACATGTTAGTTAATTAGTGATCGAAATTTAGTGATCCAAATTTGACTGCTCGATGGGTTGTGCTCAATAGCCCATTCTACGACCACCAGAGTTAACAGCCCAGAACCAAAAAAGCCAGGCCCAATATTTCCTTCACCCAACTCGAAGGCGAACTGAAGAAGAAAGAAAAGAGAAAAATAGAAAAAGAAAAGAAAGGAAAACGACTCCGAGTCTCCGAAAAAAACCATCTGTCTACAACGCATCCAATCGTGCCGGAGAACATGATACATTGAATTCAATTTTGAACAAGAACACATCCTTCAAATGTTACAGTTCTCTCAAGAACAAAGTAGACATGCAATCATGATTCACCACACAATCTCCAATTTGCCAATACTTTCACACATATCAAATCCACCCTCATTTCAAAGAGGCCCGCTTTCGGCAGGAGAGCAGCTTTAATCCTCTCAACCGTACAAGCAATCAGATTGTTAACAGTAGCAACCGACCGAAAAGATAGCTTCGCCGTCGGAACTGAATCCACCAATATCTGAAACGCCAACGTCAGAAGCAACTCGCCGGCGGCGGCGGTGGCCTCACCAGATTCGCCACTGTTGTTACCAGAAACAGTTCTTTCAGGGAGAATGGCGAACCCAAAAGGAAGCAGAGCATCGTAATCGGGATCGCCGCCGTTGAGAACCACGTTCATCGCGACTTCCCACTTCCCACTGGCGTTGATTCCGGGAGGGGCCTCTCCTCCTTGTCATTTCTAGGGTTTCTCCGCCTTCTTCTTCGATCTCTCTTCTCGGCCTGCTAGCTTCCCACATTCTAGGGTTTCTCCGCCTTCTTCTTCGATCTCTCTTCTCGGCCTGCTAGCTTCCCACATTCTCATCTTCATCAGAGAGCCCGAAAGAAGTCGTCATCCCTCCCACCATGGTCCCAGCCCCTGACTCCCGATGAGTCAGCTGCTCTGCCCCTGCTGACCCTTCGTCTACTGTTACATTTGATTTATCTCGGATCTGCTCCACCGCTGCAAAGAAGACAAGGAGGAAGAGGCTGGTGGGAGGATGAATCAGAGGAGAAGACGAGCAGGAGGTGGCTTGGAGAGGAGGTGGATCAGAGGAGGAGGTGGCTGAATGGTGGATCGGAGGAAGAGGAAGCCGGAGAGAGGGAGCTAATCGGAGGATATCGGCTGCAGAGGATAGCGGCTGCTGTCTTCAAAAAAATTAGGGTTTAATGACTTTTCTAAAATGCTGAAACTACCCCTCCGATTTTTGGTTGGAACCGGTCCAACCCTTAAAGGGTTGGGTCCGGATCCGGAGCCAATTGAAGTAGCCTTATTGAATAGGCAGTAGAATAAACGGCTGATGAGTGCCTATTGAAAGAAAGAAAAACAATTAATGAGAGCCCGCGTGATATTAAATTTGCACATTAATTTATTTTAACACTCACAACTCATAACATGTAGGTGGGCTTCAAATGAGGCCCTTATAATCTGAGGCCTTGTGCTGGGGTCAGGCCAGCATAGGCTATTGTCAGGCCCTTCCTGGCTCAAGATTGGCGTAAATGTTCATCAGGAGACGACGGTAGACTAGTGGATAGATGAAGAATCAAGATAGTGGAAGAGGGAGTAGACTGAGTAGAGATGTAACTCGGGGGAGGTGGCTGAAATTATAAAAATACTGATAGGCCCTCCAGGAGAGAAGGACGAGTGGGTATGGCATTTCAATGAGAGAGGAAATTACTCTTCTAGATTAGGCTACCATACATTGACAGTGAGCAACCCTAGGCAAGAAGCTGATAGACTAACACATGTGGAAGTGGATGTGGAGGTTTCAGACGCCCCCAAAGTACATTTTTGTTTGTCTAGAGAGCCTCAAGGAATGCCATGGCAACTAAGAGTAACCTTTAGGTACACAAATGCGCACCATCACCAACGTGCCCTATCTGCAACTACCAAGAAGAAGACGTGCTTCATTGTTTATTCAGGTGCACTGTGGCGAGACAGGTGTGGACGAAAGTTGTCGAATTGATAGCCACGAGGGGTACAACTAACTAGAGTCCGAAAACCCAAAAACGAATCGCCCTGGTATATTTGGAAAACGCGAAATGAGAAGGTGTTTAGAGGAACGAACCCTAATGTGGAAGCTATCATTCTCCTGGCATCCATGTTGTGTGACGAGTGGCGAAACTTCAACCCAGACCATACTAGTCAAGCACGTGATATTAAAAAAATTGAATTAAATAAATACAAAAGAAGAAATCATGGGGCCGTTTGGTTGATGGAATTGGGTCCGGGAATTGAGACAAAATTCCCGATCCATTGGGAATTGACTCTAATAATTGCACTACAATTCTCATTGGGCCGGGAATTGAAATCCAATTCTGAGGCCCAATTCCATCAACAAAACCACCCCTATAGAAGAAGGAAATGATTTGATTGGTTCATTTTATAAAGTTTTATATAAAAGCTTTATGTACATAGAGCTTTTGCATAAAGCTTTAAGCTATCAACCAATCAAATCACTCTTCACTCTTATAATTTCATCTTTTTAATTTATTTAATTTAATTTTCTTATATCAACCAATCAAATTGGAATTTTTACCATAAAGTTTTAAAATTTAGGGTCATTGGAAATGCTCTAAGATTTGTCTCTTCCTTCATGGATGAATAAAAAATTGAACTTTACGTTGTAAAAAAAAAGAATATAAAAAGATTTCTAACCTATAGATGATGTTAGGGAGAGGATCTGCGTCCAAACTCTTAACTTTGGAACGTTCCAAACTATTTGACAGGAGGGGTATTTCTGTCTTTTCAAAAAATAAACACTTAACCCTAATGGACCAAACTGATTCAATCTCCCTGTCTCTCTCTTATCCTTCTTCCCCAGCCACTACTCTCACCTCCGATCGCCGCAACTCCACCCTCTCCTCCGAACACCTCCTGTTTGTTACAGTCCATCCAATCCTCCCCATTCACAGATACACTTGTAGGACGGCAAATCTGAAGCACAACGAGCCGATCTGAGACCTATCCTCCTCCTCGAGCTTGGATTTCGCGTCAGATGTCTCGGTGAGTGGGTCGTCGACCTCGTTCCTTCTTCGTCTCCCGTTTCTCTCCCGCCGCTGGCGACGCTGACCCTCGGGAAGAAAAAGCGAGGTCGGCCGAGGAAGTACGCCCAGACGGGAAGCCGATCTCCTCTACCGCTTCGACGATGGCGGCTGGTCGTGGGAGGCGTGGAGCGGGGCAGTGGAGGCATAGCAGTTCTGGCGTCGGAGCAGTGGATGTGGAATATTCGAGATAACGAGATGTGACGGCAGCCAGCGAATTAATGGAGTGAGAGCTTGGAGGCCGGAGAATCAATGGAGGGAGAGCTTGGAGATCGGTGAATCGGTGGCTGGCGAATCGGAAAATGGAGGCCGGCGGAGTGAAGCGGAGATTGGAGCCTGACGGTAGCGGCGCCGATCTGAAGCTTTAAGCCTTTAAATTAGGTTTTTAATAATTATTAAAAATTACAGTTCAGTCTCTGTATTTTAAGTTATAGATATTTTAATTTTTTAGTATTATTAATTATAGTTTCAGTCACTATATTTTATGTTATTGACATTGTTGTAATAATATTTTGAACTATATAAATCAGTTGTCCAATAACGTGTTAACTAGTTCGTATAATTAGTTAACTAGTTTTGATAGCTAGTTATCAATTAAATAACCACGTTAACTAGTTATCTAATCACTACAACAAAACAGAGTAAAAGTGGCGGGTTTTTTCCACAATTGTGGAGGTTATAACCGCCACTGTTGTATGCACAGTAGCGGTTGCACAACCGCCACAATTGAGAAGCAAAACCGCCACTTTATCGTCCGACACAAACCATTAATATTGGCGGTCGGGAACCGCCATTAATAAACATTAGTGGCGGTTATACCGTGGAGGTTATAACCGCCACTGTTGGTATTATATTTTTTTAAGAAAAATAAAAAACTAATTGGGAACGATTCCCACTGCTCCGACCAAATGTCCATGGTCGTCGGCGACGCCATGGCGTTGGGATTCCTTCCACCTGCTTCAACCCTTCCCCGTCGAAATTGATAAATGAATTGGTTGGAGTTGTAGGTGTGGAGTTGGTCGGAATCCCAACTGAGGCTTACTTTGCTTCAAGCTCTGACGCGCTATTCTACCAGATCTACAGCGAGAACGACGACGACGACGATGCGTACGAAGGCGTGGACGACGCTGAGGCTGTCTTGAACTCTTCCGATAAGGAAGATGAAGATGAAGATGATGATGGAGATACCGATAATGAACAAGAGGACGTTGATGTCGAATTAGAAGCTGGAGAAGACGAGGCGAGGATGGGAATGAGGACGATGAGGTAGATGACGAAGATGAGCAGGTAGAGGAGGCCGGCGGTGGCGTCAGGGTTGAAGTTTGGTCGTCGGTGGTGCCATGGTGTTGGGATTGTTGAAGAGGAAGAGAAGAAGATGAAAGAGAAGAGAAGAGAAGAAGATGAAAGAGAAATTCAGTCTTTTTTCCCATTGGTTGATAAGGTTTGACACGGATTGGTAGATAAAAAATAAATAAAGTGGCGGTTTTAACCGCCTCAAATGTAAACATTTTATATTGGAGGTTATAACTGCCAGTGTGCTACCGCCACAATGGTGATTACACAGTGGCTGAATAGGCTTGACACGGATCGCTAAATACACGGGTGGCGGTTTTCTTTTCCATTTGTGGAGGTTATAACCGCCACAATAATAAAAATTATACATTGGGGTTAAAACCGCCACTATGCAACCGCCACAATGGGAATTACATAGTGGCGGTTCCACAACCGCCACTAATGAATTCGAAACCTTTTTAATTATTTGTTGTAGTGAATCATGATGTTAACTAGTTAATTCGATAAGTTAACTAATTAGTTAACTCGAGTAGAAAACTAGTTAACTCACTTTGGAAACTAGTTCAGTTAGCTCGATTAGATAACTAATTAACTCGATTGGTTAAGTAGTTAACTCGATTAGATAATTAGATAACTCGATTAGATAACTAGTTAACTCGATATGATAACTAGTTAACTAACTTGGCTAACTAGTTACCTAATGTTGATAACAAGTTGAGTAAAATTTGGATGATCAGCTAACTAGTTAACTCGATTAGATAACTAGTTATTAGCTTGGTAACTAGTTAACTCGATTGGTTAACTAGTTAATTCGATTGATTAACTAGTTAACTCGTTTTCTAAATCATGATGTAAACTAGTTAACTAGTTAACTAATTTTGATAACTAGTTATCAACTAAAAATCTTGTTAACTAGTTAACAACTTCATAAATAGTTAACTCAATTGGTTAACTAGTTAACAACTTGGTAACTACTTAACTCGCTTAGAAGCCTCGAAGGAAAAGTCACCGGAAAACATGTTAACTAACTAGTTAACTATAAAAACCTAAGTTAACTAGTTAACTAGTTATCAATAAAAAAATCTTGTTAACAAGTTATTAGTAAAAATCAGGTTGACTAGTTAACTTGTTATCGCCGGAAAAGTCACCGGAGTTTGGTCGGTCTCTGAAGCCTGACCGAAAAAGCCACCGGAAAACATGTTAACTAACTAGTTAACTATAAAAACCTAAGTTAACTAGTTAACTAGTTATCAATAAAAAATCTTGTTAGCAAGTTATTAGTAAAAATCAGGTTAACTAGTTAACTTGTTCTCGCCGGAAGTCACCGGAGTTTGGTCGGTCTCTGAAGCCTGACCGAAAAGTCACCGAAAAAATGTTAACTAACTAGTTAACTATAAAAACCCAAGTTAACTAGTTATCAATAAAAAAAGCATACTAACAAGTTAATAGTAAAAATCAGGTTAACTAGTTAACTTGTTCTCGTCGGAAAAGTCATCGGAAAAATTCACCAGAAAAAGTACCGAAAAATCACCGGAAAAGTCACCAAAAAGTCACCGGAAAAGACGCCGGCGACGGTCACCGAAAAAGTCGCCGACGACGGTCCCCGGAAAAGTCGCCGACGACGGTGACTGGCAACCAGTGACAGTGGCCGGCGATGGACCATAAATATATAAACATCACCCAGTAACAGTGGCTGTATAGAAACATATAATATTTATTTAATATAAAATACAATAATTAAATATAATAATTAAATTATTTATGTAAAGTCCTAAATGTCCCTATCAAATTTAGACCATTAGATTGGTCAAAGGGTAAAACTAGATCCCATGTTGTTAGAACCGGACCGACCCGGCCGGTCCAACCGGTAAAATCGGGAACCGGTCACCAAGCCGGTTCGATTCGAGGCAAGATGGGCAACGGTTGAATAAGGTTATTTTTCCGGGTCAACCCGGTAAAACCGGCACAACCGTTCGACCCGGATAAAACGGTTTTGGCCGGTTCAGTATGCAAAACCTAGATCTGACAGTTCCATCCTCGTCTTGCCGTTCATCCTTCCTTCGCTTCCGTCCCGCCGTGTCACGCTTTTCCGTTCACCCCATCTCATCATGCCTCACCGTCTATCACGTCCTATCTAACCTCGCCGCCCGTACTGTCCTCTCGAGTCTCGCCGTCCGTCCATCCTTATTACTAGTAGTCCGATTACGGGTGCTGAAATAATAAGATAAATAAAGAGGCAGAAGGAGGAGGTGGAAAGTAGAAAAGGAATAAATTGGTGGATGGTGAAAAGTAGAAGAGTAGAAATTGAGATAGATGAATGGTGGAGGAAGATACAGAGAAATAGAAATTGGAGGAAGAGCGGCGACAATAGGTTTAGGTTTAATTAGGTTTCTTAAGCTTATATATATAATTATTACATTTTGATACTTTATTTGTTGATTCATTACAGTTTGATACATAAATAGTAGGTAATGTTATTAATGATACATAAATTTCTAAAATAATAGTGCACCGGTTTTTTATACCGGTTTTTACGGTCTGATCTCAAACCCTTTAACCTCTCGTTAGACCGGTTTGATGTCCGGTCCGGTCTTGACAACATTGACTAGATCTAATGGTTGGAGTTGGGTTTAGAACTTTCCAAACCCATAAAAAGGTTGGACGCTGATCTGATCCCGATGATGATGTTATGTAATAAATAATTATATTCTTTAGTTTTTTTTTTTTTATAAAATTATATTCTGTAGCTAGATGGTAAATAAACTGGTGTTTGAGTGTTTGATCACATAATCGCCTTAAAATTGCATATTTAGGAAACTTGATTTTGGAAAAGTATAAGGGGGCTGCAACAACGCACCTCACCACTAAACGTGGCTACACCACTGACTACGAAAGAGAGAGAAATCATATGTTATTCCTAATGTACCAGCTATTAGATATAGATGACTAGTTTTGATTAGGAATTAACTATGGGAATTGGATAAGTGTTGATTGATGAGAATTTAGTTTCAGTTTTTCAAGTTTAATTTCTATTCGTGTGAGATTTGCAGCATAATTTTGCATGGTTAATTCTCTCATCCAAATCATATCACAATTTGTTGATCCAGATGTAATATTTTATCTAAACGAGTCAAGAATGATGTTTTATTGAACTAATCACTAGATGACGGGTTAGAACTCTTTCTTATGTTGGACTTCTGCAGTTAGTGATTTCATTTTTAGCAGCTACGAGTCAATATTGGCTTTCAATTTTCTTGTTGCCAAAATCGATTATTCATACAGTTGAGTGTGTGTGTAGAGACTTTCTATGGCTTGTTCGTGTGGAGGTAGAATGCGTGCTAAAGTAGATTCATCTCAAGTTGCTAAACCTGTGATCACCAAAAACACCGCACAACGGTCCTACATCATTTTGGACTCGATCTCCTCATGTTTCACAGTACTCCAAGCTTCGAAATACGGCATTACCATGCTCTTGAAGGCCTTCACTTTGACTCTTAATAGTCGGTTCAATTTTGTTGATAGTTAGCCCTAGAAATTTTGCATCAAGTAATTGGTTCAACAACATTAAAATTCAAGATATATCCAATGATTTGGATATCCCAATTGATATCCATCTCCGCAAACTACTCCACATATATCGTCACATAAGGTAGAGCTTTGTGTTCTTTATTCATGTGCATTTTTCCTTTTTCTTTTTCCAAACCATCATTTCATGTAATTGGCTGGTTGGATCCAAAAGCCTGGAATTATCTTATCCCCCACGGAAATATGCAACCTACAATGTCTGTTAGCCAACATGTGCTAAACACAACTGATATCTTCCCATTCCCATCATTATATGTTCCTAAGAACATTAGCCCACAAGACATGGTATCGATGTCAATATTCATTTAAGAATAAAACCATCAGAAAATTAATGATCCAATGTGATTCATTGTGTTCGATTGCTTTCTTCACACTCTATTGGTTAACAATTTCAACACAGAAAAAGTATATTATATACAGAAATTGTTTACTGGGCAAAAAGTGATGAGAAGTAGCTATGAATTAGGGGATTGAGACGAAATACGTTGGTGTTTATTGTGGGGAAAGAAAAACAGCACATGTATGATTTCTGAAACAACACACAACACCAGAAAATAAGAATAAGGGTTGGCGGATGCGAAAAGCGTTACTGTTTGTAAAAAAATCGATTTAACAACATGTCTATTTTTCATTTATGAAATCGATATCGAGATGGACAACAGAACAATCAACGAATCGTGCAAATCTAACCCTAGAACGCAGTAAAGGAAAGAACGCATCGATTTGGTAACGCGGTTAGAAATCCCTACTCTAAGAAGCCTCAAGAGGGGAGACTGAGATCAAATACACTATAGAGTAACCAAGAGCACAAGATACAAGATACAACACCAAACATCGAACTGAATGAACCCATAGCAGCAGAACGAGAACAAACAGAATGAAAGCCAGAGATTACAGTAAGCAAGAAAAGAACGAAGACTCAGCTTTCGTTCAAGGCAACAACAGAACCCAAGCGTCGACGAAGATCGTCGATCGAAGTTCTTCAAGCAACAGTGAAACCCTAGCAGCAGCGGTGCATTATAGAGAATGAGTGATCGTATCTCTCCTAATAGTTAACTAGGGTTTTATACCCAAGTAACTTAAGTGAAACGGTGTGGTCCGGGGTGATTAGTAGCTAGGGTAATAACCAAAACCAGTTCAACCTGTGAGTCTCGGGGTTAAACGACAACAAATGTCATTCTAACCCAATGACTCACTGGTCATCCTATAGTGTACTTCAGGCATTCATAACCCATGTTCATCATTGGCTCACCTCCACATCTCAGCCTACTTCATCGATGTGGAGAAGGTTCCTGCAAAACACAAACATATAAGTAGGAATGATCACTACAAGAAACTGCACATTTAACAGCGGCATATTTGAGGGTTAACAAGGGCCAGCACCGCTGTTAAAATGACCAATGCTAAAATATTTAATAGGGCTAGTACTGGTCGCGGTTAAATAGGCAAACAACCGTTGTTAAATAGAAGTTTAACAGCAGGCATGACGACGCTGCTAAATTATAAATTTAACAGCGGCTTAAACGGCGTTGTTAGATTTATTTGAAGCCGCTGTTAAATAAGTGACCATCTGGACATATTTTCAGCCTAATCTGGACAATAATTTAGGTATCTTTTTGCTTCTGAAGTTAGGGTTTGATTTTCATTTCGAATTTCGATGCCAATTTTAATGAAATAAATCAAACTTGTTGTTGACATAATAAGCACCAACATCATTCGTCATTGTTCACAAGCAAACACATCAAATTTTTGCACAACTACGAACCAAGTACTAGTTAATAACAATAACGCAGAATATTTTCTAAGAGTCATCATCATCGTTCCTTGCTTCATCTCCATCATTAGTCCCATCTTCGTTTCTAGGGATGTTCTCATCAACTGTAGGTGGCCTAGAAGCGCTTCCACCACATCCTTGTTGGCTCGCAAACATTGTTTGCATTACCTCCGATTTTGGGGACAAGCTCATGGCCTTATACATATGCTCCAAAACTTTAGCGCCGAATTAAGCCCAACTGGGGAGGTTTGGTTAGATGATTCCTGGGACCTAGAGGACGAAGGGGACCCATGATACACCTGTAACAAACATTTCAATAAGAATTCAGAAAAAAATCGTCATAACCTATTCGTATGTACTACTAATAACATACTCTTCAACCTAGAAAATGAACAATCAATACTAATCACCATATCCAAATCCACATCTTCACAATCTTAACACCTAACAACTATCTAATTTCCACCACACCATAACTAAATAATTATCTACACAATTCACATCAATGTTATAGTTCAATACTTGCCCTTTTGGATTTTGCCCCAAAGCCAAGATGACGCACTCTGCCTGATTTGTCCTTCTTCTTTCGTGCATTGTAGGCCCTCGACACAGCATCATTCTGGCTAGTCGCCACATCAGTCGTGGGATCCTGTTGGTATTCTTTGAAAGAAGCCTACATTAAGTTACAAACATGTATTAGAATGACCAAAGTAGGAATAAGGTCAGAACATACCAATTTTTTTTTTTTATGAATAATTAGTTTCATTTCATCAAAATCATTAAGTACAACTTATCAATCAACTTCCAAAGCTTATAGTTAGGAGTTTCGGATCGTCATATCCTTCAATGAGGTTTCCGAATTACCTACACTCCTAACAAAGCTCAGACAAAAACCTATCTACAAGAGCTTAAACAAAACCTCCCTACTAACTCTACCATGAGCTATAAAAATGGTAATTGTGAAACTATATCATCTATATCCCTCTTGAGTCCTGTGTAACAGCGCCTGCACCTTTCCCTCCAAATTGTGCTTGTAACGTTACACCGAATGTTCTTCAAAACTCCCCCTATCACTTGCAGCTCTACAGACTTTGGCCAATACAACTTCCCAAGTCTCACTTCTGGCATCAGGAATAACTGCAGCAAGAACATTTCTGGAAAACAAGCACTTCCAAAAGACATGCCTCCTTGAGTCGACTCTGTCATCACAGAAAACACAACTTATGTCCACAAACAGACCCTAGTTAACCATATCAGTCTTCCAAGTCTCCCTACCAGTAGTTAGGATCCAAGCAACAAAACTGTTCCTAGGGATAACAAGACCAGTCCAAAGTGTATTAAACAAACTAAGCTCATGCCCCTTTGGCCTCATGGAATCCCATACCACTGAGAGTTTGAAGACCTCCATTGATTTTCCATCCCAGTTACAGCCACCCTAATCATCAAGCTGAATAAAATCTTTCACAAGGGCTCTCATTTTGAGAATTCTCTTCCAAGTCCAGTAGCCAGTAGAACCATTCAGTTTATAAATGTCTTTGCCTTTGATCATGTACTTGTACATCCAAGCGACCCACAATGAACCACTTCTTGCAAACAACCCCCAAAGATGCCTTATGTTGTTTGCCGCATTCCATGAGTAAAGGTCCTTGAGTCCTACTCCTCCCTTAGATTTGGGGAGGGCCAAGTACTTCCAAGCAACCTTGATTCTACCTCCTTCAGCTTTACCCCACAAGAACCTATTGCAAATCCACTCAATTTCTTTCAAAATGTACTTAGGCAAGAGAAAAACAGTCATCTAGTACTGTAGAATGCCACAAATCACAGACTGGATGAGTTGTAGCTTCCCTGCATAGGACAAACATTTTGCTTTCCAATCAAGGATTCTACCTGCAATTCGATAAATGAGCCCTTTGCAATCTTTTCTTTTAAGCTTACCAGCACACATCGGCACACCAAGATACTTGAAAGGCAACTCTCCTTTTTTAAACCCTGAACCAACAGTCAGTGCAACAACTTCTTTAGTTTCCACACAAGTCATGTAAATTTCACTCTTGTCTGGGTTAAAACTGAGGTCATACATACTTCTAAACTCTTCAAACACCTTGACAAAACAGTCAACCCCCTCACGTGAAGCTTTAGTGAAAATAATTAAATCGTCAGCAAAGCATAAGTGAGTCAGCTTTACACTGAGGATGAAGTTTGAAGTTTCCAGAATCCACTACTCTGTCCAGCAAGCAAGCCAACATCTCCAATGAAACCACAAACAGGTAAGGTGATAAGGGGTCACCTTGACGAAACACATTCTTGGCCTTAAAGTTCTCACATAGGGTCCCATTCAAACAGACTGAGAACATGCTAGATTCCAGGAACACCCTAATCCAATGAATAAAGCTTGAAGGAAAATTCATCACAACAAGAACATACCAATTTCTAATTATAATACTTACAACAAAACATGGTCGTCCCGTGAATTTCAGAGGCCCTGTTCTAAATTTATTATATGGCTTTATTACAAATGATAATTTAAATTTGATTTGTTTGGGGCGGGTATAACCATTGGTTTGAGACAATAATTAACCTCTTCATAATGGTATGCATGTCCAACCCTATGCCCCATAAAAAAATCACCTTCTCGGACCCGACCTTCTATGAAGTGGGCTTTAAGGTACCCATTTTGATCTAGACCCATTGTCATTCCTAGACTATATGAAATTTATAAGCAATTAAAAAAAGGGTTAATACACATTTTTGCCCCTCTACTATGCAAAGTTAACAAACATACCTTTTTACTATTTTCTAACCGATTTAACACTCTGTACTTTGAAAATTTTAACAAATATGCCCCTCTGTTTAAATTTTCACCTATTTTCCATCCGATGTGTTGATTGTACGTGCCACGTCATATTATTTGTACACCTTATCGCTGATTGGAATGTTCACAGTCGAAAATTATTTAAATTAGAAAGAAAAATAAAAAGGAATACCGCAAACACCTTCGTACATAATAGTGATTATAATGTGGTTTTCCTTTATCTTTTCTTTTTAATTTAAATATTTTCAACTTGTGGACATCCCAATTAGCGATGTTGTGGACAAATAATATGACGTAGCACAGTATAATCAACTCATTAGACGAAAAATAGATGAAAAGATAAATGGAGGGGCATATTTGTTAAACTTTTCAAAGTACAGGGTGTTAAATCAGTTAGAAAATAGTAAAAGGGTATGTTTGTTAACTTTGCATAGTAGAGGGGCAAAAAAGTGTATTAACCCTTAAAAAAATATGAAAGTAAAATAATATATGAAATATGACTTAATATCATATCATATTTGTATATTAATAATAAATTTATATAAAACAAGAGGATGAAAGAATAGTTAAAAAACAAACAATACTGATTAGAACAAAAAAATTAGTTTGATTTGTCAAAGAGAGGGATTGAACTCTTGACCACCTAGAACAAAGCAAAAAGTCAAACCATTAGACCATCATTACATTTACATTTACCTTTTATAGATTGTAAATATATATCTTAGGTGTTTCTAGGTAAACCAAAACTTTTGAGGCCCCCAAAATTTTGAGGCCCTGTGCCGTAGGGCCGACTAGCACACCCTCAAGGCCGGCCTTGCAAAAAAATCTCGTGTGGCATCATTCGCACAACCACCACCTTCTTTTTCATAAAACTTAAGGAAGAGCTTAGTTCCCCTTCCCCTTCCTCTTCTTCTTTTCCTACATGACATGCGATTAAGATGATATATGCTAAATTCCTAAATTATTTGCTACTAACATTATTTCAAATGAGGAAAAGAAGAATGAAGTTTATACTTACCAACTTTTCAAGCTCCCGGTTGAAAGGCCTCGATCCTTTGGTATGATATATGTCTTGCTTTGCACGGTCCAGTGTGTTCCTTGCAGATGCTTCCTACAAATCAAAAAGAGGAAAATTTTTCAGATAGTATAATGTAATCAAATGTTACTAATTATTAAAGTCACTAGAACTTACCAAGTATTCTTTGCTCGTCTGGTACCTACAAAACATATCCCAATCATGCTCATCAATACGTTCATGTCTCTTTGGTAAATTGAAATCGAGACCTTGGGATGCGTCACATCCCGCCTTTTTCCATATGCGTCCTCTACGTTCTCTCCACCTTACTCCCAAATTCTCTAGAAAAAAATCTCAATCTGCTCGTTATCATCGTCATCCCAAGTGAACTTTCGTTGTCATGATAGAAACCATAATTTGAAGTTATATTCTACAATTCATAAGAATGTTCAAGTTACAAAAAAAATTAAAGAAGAACGTACCAGACAAAGTTACTCCCACTACAAGAAATTGCATAATCAGGGACCATGAAAACGGTCTCAGAAAATGAAGAAACGGCCCCTGAAAGTCATTAAACGGTCTCCGAATGTATTGGAGACCGTTTAAGAAATTGGTCTCAAACTTGGTGGTCCCTGATTATATTGGGGACCGTAAAATGGTAGATGGTCCCCAAATTTTCTAGGGACCGTATGCTTATACGATCTTCGAATTTGAGTTTTGGGGACTGTGATTGTGTTGCTGGTGATTAGGGACGGTAATTTTCAACGGTCTCGAGATGTTTAATCCAGAACCGTTTACGTCGTCCCTAAAAAATTAAAAGTTACCATTATAACAGTTGTTGAATCACTGATTGAGGACCGTTTTTACGGTCTCGAATAATGATTTAGGGACCGTGTTTACGGTCTCAAATAATCATTCAGGGACCGTTGTTACGGTCTTAAATAATCATTCAGGAATTGTTTATACGATTTTGAGAACGAATCTCCGTGTTACGGTATTGAGAACAAAATTCGAAAATATACTGAAGAACAAGTCTAGTAACAATAACATATACCAAAGACAATTTAACAATCTCCAATTCTTCTACATATCCATGAATTTAATTCAACTAGACTCTATACGTTCAAAAGTAGCAAAAACATAAAAAACTTTGAAAAAAACAAATCAAAATGTCTTGTAACCTAGCAAAAGCAGCATCCAAACCAGACCAGTTACCTGCATGTTATTACAAAATACCAAACCAGTTAATTGATTGTTACAAGCTTGTGCTGCATCTACCATTTCAGGACGGTAATTTGCATATATACCCATAAGTAAGAGAGAAACAAAGAGGAACCCACTCCTCCACTCATCATCGTACTCTGCATATAAACTAACATATCAGCAACCACATTGCATATCAAGTAGGTTTCAAATTTTCATCTGGCAAGTTAAAAAGCCATGAGCAATTAATTATCTTATGCCTAATCGCCTCATAAGTTCCATATACGGCACCTGCAAAACACACACACGCACACCTATTGGCTTCAGTTTCATAATAAAAGACTGTAAGTAAGCATTGTCACCCCAATTATGTATTACACCCCCTATACCCAATCAAACTAAAGCATCCATATTCCTCAATAACATTCTCTTCCACTACATCCTAATCCGTCCTTTCAGCAAACACAACATTCAAATGCCAATACCTACTTCTTATTGCACTAGACCTAAAATTCCATTGACCTACCTAGTACAATAAGCACAAACAAGCAGAGCCCAGTAAACAAACTAAAGACTAATGGTGTAAAATCCACCAAACTCAGAAATAGCAGAGGGACCAAAACCCTACTTCTTTCATCCCTAAGAGAAATAATTTAGTTAGACACGGTATAGGCACCAAAACAGATATAACTTAGTGGAGGATATCATACCTCTATATGTCTGAAGTAGCATTTTGTGATTGATGCATCCTTGTTTGGCACAAACGGAACATCATGGCTTTCAACGCCTCCATTTCTTTCACTGTTTTGTCATTTGCTGCTCTCAACTCATCCATCTCTTTTCCCCTTGCTATATCAGCATCCTCTAGACGCTTTTGAAGAGCAGCCTTTTCGTCTTCAGATTCATGTAGTATTGCATTGAGTTCAGCATTTTTGTTAGATTTATTATCCCGTATGTCTTTTACCTTCACACCACCACCAAGAATAGCCGCTTTCCCATGGGTTTGTGCACCGAACACTTTCTTAACCACTTCATATTCAGTTGCATCTGGATTAGATTCATACGCCTCTTTTATCTCATCCTACAAGTACATAATATTAATTAGACACTCAGAAATTTACAAGTACAAATACGACTAAGTTCAAGTTAGCAAGTGTGATCCATTAAAAAACAAAGAATAAAAAGAGAGACAAATAGACAAGAAATGCTGCCAATGCTTATAGCTACCCACGCCAATGAACTCCTCTTTGAGGGAACATCCCCAGTTATTTCTCTTCCCAAATATTCCCTTCTTCTAGACAACTATATCATAACACATCTCATCCAGAGTGGAAGGTTTAATCCTTCGGCATGAGGCTGCTAAGTTCAAGTTCTTGTATTTTAGTATTTTGAGCAAAACAAACAAAAAACAAAAGCAAAAGCAACAGGCCAGAGTCAGAGAAATATACATGAGCATGGAGACCAACGCTAATGTAAGAAAATTAAACGGGAACAGTCAAGCTACTGAAAAACAACAAGGCACAAAAAATACTGCCCTCGTGCTTGAGAAACCCAACTTCAAGTACTAGGAGAAAACTATCAGGACACTACACTAGGATTCACTCTGAAACTCAGACATAATTGTCTCTCCAATGAAAGCTCTCAATCTATGTTTATCAATTCCACAAAGGAGATAAGGTGCATTACAAATGAAAGGGAATGATGCCATGTCATCAAAGAAGCCGTTTTGGATGACATAAACAACCTCTGTAGTCGTGGTTTTAATGGAAAGTATCTTAGAGTTTTCACTGGGAGCATTTTTCCATTCGCCTTATATATGACATCTCCACTGTGCTTGTCACTCTTCCATCTTGAAGTCTTACAAACACGACATTCATCAAGTTTTTCGTCATCTTTCCAATATAACATGCAACTATTCTGACAGGCATCAACCTTTATATATGTGAGACCCAAATCTGCAATAGTTTTCTTTGCTTCATAGTACGAATTGGGCAACAAACAATCTTCTGGAAGTACGTCTTCTTTCAATACTTGTAGCAACATAGTGAATGATTCATTACTCCAATTCCCAAGAGTTTTAATATGGAGGAGTTTTAGCAACAATGATAGCTTAGAACTCTTGCAACCATTGAACGTTGGTTTTATAGATTCATCTAGCAGTTTGTAGAACCGCTTTGCTTCCATATTGGGTTCATTATCATGTACATCACGATCCTCATCATTCCAATCAGCTGCAACTTCAGAAGTATTACCGATATCTGGATGTAGATCATGTAGGAGTTGATGCATCTCAGGCTCGACAATATTATCAGTTATTGCACCGGTTGATTCACCCAACTGTTGTCCATGATGATTCCAGAAGGTGTAGCTAGGCAAAATCCCATACATTTTTAAATGGTAACCTACCACTTCACGATTTCCCAGTCTGGTATTCACACATCTAATACATGGACATCTGATTTCAGTTTTGCCCCCATTTCTCTGAAAAGCGTAGTTTAGAAACTCAGCAACACCACGACCATATTCCTCACCGGCTCTATCATGGAGGAGATTCATCCAAACTTTGTTGGGAGCCATAATCCTATTAAACAGGATTAATAAATAACAATGAAGAAAAATAGTGTTGAGGAAGAAGATAAGAGGATGTGATTGAATTCCTAATACAGTAATCAGTTAGTTAATCAACCAAAAAAGTGTACGGAAAATCCTGAACTTAACATGGGAAGAAGTAGAAATGGCGGAACTGATCTTTGTTCAACCTTAGAACTGATCTTCTGTGTTGTGAAGAAAGGAAGGAGGAGCGTGGTTGTTTGGGAAGAACTAAGAAGCCCGGTGTGGTGTAGATAAAACTTGGACAGAAAAGTGAGGAGAGGACAGCCAAGTGTATTTAATGATAATTATTTCATATTTGTATTTAAGGATAATTAGTGGGATGTGTTGATAGAGTATCTTATTAGAAGGTTCTAATTTTCCCAAAGATATAATAAGAGTTGAGTTTGGTGCCTAACAGAAGAGAGTTGACGTTTCCATGGACGGTAATCGTAACAACACGGCTTCATCCCATAAACTTCAACACAGCTAGCTATAATAGAAGTTTCTGAATCTCTTTATTATTGGGACACAGTTAATTATAAGTGTTAGCTCCTAGTTCCATAGATTTGACCCGATTAGTTCAGACTTTTGGCATAGAGCTAAACTGTAAATGCGTTTAAGCTGGCTGAATTGGGATGGCCGACCTACGCCAAGCAAGGCATAAATCAACAGGGTGTTTGACTAATTAAGGTGTAAATAATATCAACCGACTCGATCACAGCTAGTTTTAAGTTTACTAAAGTCATAGATTCATCAACAGAAATATGGGAATAGATGTGAGAAATAGGTATTACTAGTGTTAGGTGTTGGGACTAGAAGGGAGAAGATCTCAATTCATGTGATATTAGCATGAAAACAGAGTGAGTCTCTCTGAAACACAGATTGATAGATAGACAATCTAGCTTAGATTATAGCTATCTAGCTTAGATTAGATTGAGTGGATTATCCAAACACAATCAAAGTGTTTTGTATATTGTTATTATATGGAATAATCTGTCCCCCAAAACCCAAAAACCCTCTGCCCCCAAAACCCAAATGTACTGTACAGGTTTAGCATCATTTAACCTATAACTAGCTTTACCATCATGGAACAATATCAATTATATTCTGATAGTAGGGTACATTGAAATCATATAGCATGAGAGTGGGGACTGAGGTACCTGAATCTGGTTGAGTTGGATTGAAATCCTTAGCGAAACCTAATTTCTTCCTTAGAGCCGGATTGGAAAATGCCAAGAAACTGAAATCATAGAGCCAGATGTTGGAATTGAAGTTAGCTAGGTTGAAAGGGAAGTTATAATAGAGAAGAAGAAGAAGAAATTGCCATTGAAATATAGATTTATAGGGGGTTTCTATTCATTGATGGAGCAAACCTGAACATGAACAGCAACAACTAGTTGTAAAAAGAAAGGTAACAGTACACCAGTTGCTCACTATATACACAGTGGCCTAACATAATGAATTAGTAATGACAAAACCTCATGTACCTACTACCCTATCTAACTCTGCATTTAGTATGGATCAGCAGCCACATATTCAATGGAAATCACAATGTATGTATCCCGTTTACACTGGTTATGTCTCGTAGCAAATGTGATGAAAAATATCAAACGATTTAAAGGTTGGGACCAGCCTAAGAGGATGTAATACTCCTACTCTAAGCCACCTACTATACGCCATAACTAAAAGCTAAGACTTGGGTACAATATGCAAGTTGATCCAACAAATTGGTTCCGAATGAATAAACTAATGGTTTCTGATGCAAAAGCAAAAGAACAAGAAGTCAGAGAGCCTCTGATTGGCTCAGCACAAAGTGGGGAGGAACTTAGTTAAAATAAAAGACTTACATATCCTCCAATGAGAAAAATACCTACAAAAGAAGTAGGTAAATCACCTTTTTACATCATTCATACCATATTCTAAGCTAAAAACTAGACAAAAGTGTTAGCAGATACCTTCTGATGTTTGTCAAATCAAATCATACCACAGTTTGAACCAATGACTCGAGATTCGACAAGAAAAACTGTAAGCAAACTGTGATAAGATAGCCATAGAGGCATGTCGGCTTCTAGTACGCTGCTGAATCGACGTGACCAGCTGTTTCGATGCAGTTCTAGAATGGAGTTGGCAAGTCACCATGGTACATCAACACACAACATATGTCAAGCAGATTCACTATGATGTTTGTCAAAATCATACTGCAGATTGAACCAATGACTCAAAAGAGACCCGAGATGCAATAAAAACATCATAGAGATGTGTCGAGTTGGCTTCTAGTATGGTGCTAATCGTTGATACCAGACTCATACGTTCAAATTAACACCTAAATGGGGCCAACAAAGAAGAAACATACTGATGACACTCGATTTGACGTGATTATCAGCCTCATTTAAGCGACATTTCCTTGCTTAAGACATGGTTTTTAGGGTAGAATAACGAATATTCAATCAATTGTCCTATCTCGTGCCATTTGTGTTACCTTGGCCCGTTTCGGGTCTATTTGATGGTTTTCTAGTGTTTCTATGTTAGCACAGGTTTTTGTCGTCAAATAAGTAGCCAAGGACGTGTCTAAGGCGTTGGAACCTCGAGGAATCGCACCGGAATCGATCCAAGCAGCCAACCAAGTCAAACCAAATCCTGCCCCGTTTTACAAAGGAATTTTCGGCGAAAACACCTAGGGTTTTTGGCGAAAATACATGAACAAATCCACTGGAGCTCAACCAAGGAAGTTTTCGGCGAAAATATCAAGTTTTCGCCGAGAACCATCGGTCCGAAAAACACAGGAGAATTCAGCCGGCAGACAACTCATTTTATAAAGGAATTTTCGGCGAAAATTCCTTCATATTTTCGCCGAAAATCTCAGTTAAAATCCGGCAGTATTAGGGTTAAGTATAAATACTTAACCGACGGTCCAAATCATATAGACTTTTTCATAATCATAATTTCCAACTAATACCAAATTATTCAAGGATTCTCAAGAGTTCTGAAGGAGAGTTTAGAGTTCGAAGAGCCAGAAAGAGATCGTGACGCCATCCCTTTCATCTCGAAGACTCCGAGCTAGGATTGCAGTCTACGGAAGATCGAAGTTCTGCCGGAGTCGTCTTAATTAGGTTTTTCAGATACTTTTCTGTTCTTACTTTGTATGATGAACTCTATCTTTGTCTTTGATTCTTTTGTGATGACATGAGTAGCTAAACTCTTAGAGCTTAGACTAGATGAACCCTAAGTGACCTAGGGCTTTAAAGCGGTCACGGATCGGCGGTGATTAGACTCAAAGTTTAATCAGTTTCTCTTTCATGTTTGATTTGTTCTTCATTGTTCATGTTTCTTGTCTGGATTGATCACCTAGATTAGATTCTTGTTAAGCTAAGGATAGAAGCGAACGCTCGCCTTACTTTAAAACATCAAATTGAACAATTAACCTTATAATTGGAGTGTGCCTTTCGTAGGAACTGATTAGGGTTAATCCACTGCAAGAGTAACTCATAAATCGTTAGTAATTCCACCAATTAAGTTAAGTCGTTGCGAGAGGCGACCGTACCCGGGCGGCTAATTAATCTTGGTTGCTAGAACGGATAGAGCGAACGTTCGCCGGTCTTAAACCTAAGGGTTAGGAGTTATGGTGGTGTCTTAGAATTGATTGAATGAGAATTAAAATCCGTTGATCTGTTGATTGCCTATGCTCTGGTGAACGAAGGGGGATTCAAAGTCTAAGTTTGTCTGTCATCTCTGTTTTCAACCCTAATTTCCAATCTGCATTTAGTTTCAATTTTTAATTTCTCTGCATTTCTTAGAATTAGAAGTCGTTGAACTCACACCACGCACGGAGTGTTTAAACCTGAGTAATTTGCCAGCTTATTTGAGTAGTCGATCATTAGAAGGCCCGTGGAATACGATCTACCCTAGCTTTTGTTAGCTTTTTTAGTTATTTGTTTGACCCAGCACAACGACAGGTTCATCACTTACAATTTCCCTAAGTAGTAAACAACAATTTCGTCAGTTCCGTACATTTCTCCAATGAATAGGCCAGAGACGCTAATATAAGTTGGGAGAGTTGCCTTACCTTGAATGAATCAGAGAAGAGGCGCTCTCAATCCTAACTCGGCGGCAAAAAAGAGAAATAGCGGCGAAAAATCCTAATCATAGTACATGGACTGGTTATAGCAGAGGTTGCATAAACTCAAAAAACGAAGAAGAATAAGTTAAAATTGAAGTTATAGCAGAGAAGAAGAGGACGAAATTGACTTGAGATTTTCTGACGAGGAATCGACGGAGCATACCTGGTAACGAGAAGAAGCTGTGTGTTCTCTGCTCCGCTACCTCTGAATACACTGCTGGAAGAAGATGAAGAAACAACTTAAGCGCCGATGAGAGCGGAGTTAGGAGGTTTTCTGACGAGGAATCGGCGGAGCATACCTAGTAACGAGAAGAAGCTGCGTGTTCTCTACTCCGCTACCTCTAAATACACTGCTGGAAGAAGATGAAGAAGTAGCTTCCGATGAGAGTGTGGAGTGTGAAGATGAAGACAGACGGCTGAGAGAGTGAGGGTTCCGATGAACGCGCCGATCGGCGCGCGCGCGGGGGGGGGGGGCTTTGGGGAGTGAATTTTGCAGGGTAAACGCGCAAAGGACAAATGAATTGGGGCCAATTTTTCAGTTTAGCGCCATATGGATATTGGGGACCGTGGTATTATTTTTTTTTCCTGAACATATGGATATTAGGGACCGTGGTATTATTATTTTTCATGAAAAATTAAAACTAAAATCCTTTTTTTGTTTAAATAAGAATTAGGGACCGTGATTAATTGTTTTTTTCTTAAGATTAGAATCGGGGACCATGTAAATATTGGATTAGAGATCGCTATATATTACGGTAGCAAAGTAATGAACATTTCAAGACCGTTTTAAAGTTATGATCCCCGATAATATAAATACGGTCTCCGATAAGTCAATTTCTTGTAGTGTCCACAAGTGTGTCTTGTCACATTCCGGTACTTTGTGTCAATCATCAACTCCCATAGACACTATATTGGGATGCACAATGATTTTGCAAAGATATTGGCGCAAGTTTGCACCCTCAACTCCACAAGGCACCCTTTTTTGTTCAATCTCACCATAATGTGACTGTCATTTTCCCCAATAGTTGTTCAATCCTTTATTTTGGCCTTTTTTACCCATTCTCGACCTATATTATAATCTACATTCATTAAAAAATGTTCATACGAATGAAATTTGCATACTAAGAGTGTTAAGTACGTGTATGACTATTTTTTAACTTACCAATCATGGGAAGTTTGTAATCTTCAGGCGGGGGCTTCTTCTGACGGTGATTTTTATCACCCCCGTCTCCACCGGCGCCACCACTCATCGCATCCCCACAAAGCATTTAGAATAATATATTAGAAAAATTAGAAAAAACGGGCATAAAATACAAATAACACATTAAGCATTTAGAATATATTAATAATATTGATAAAAATACTAAAGAAAAATTATAAATGTTGAAATAAACATAATTTTCAGAGAAAATATTGCTAAGAAATTAAGTAATTTTTTAAAAAATAGCGTATTCAAAACTAAAATTATGCCCGTTTTTTCTAATTTATTATGAATAAGGATTTTTGTTAGTAAAATCGGTCTGTGTTCTAAAAAATGGATTGCGTTAGTAAAAATGGATTGAATTAGTAAAAATGGACTGCGTTAGGAAAAAAATGAACTACGTTAGTAAAAACGGACTGCTTTAGTAAAACTGGACCGCGTTAGTAAAAAATGGGTTGCGTTAGTAAAAACGGACTGCGTTAGTATAAAACGGACTGCGTTAGTAAAAACGGACTGTAAGAGCATAATTATTAGGCTTAATCTTCTCCTACATCATGACCTTTTGGCTTATTACGCGAGTAGCAATCACCTATTAAGTATTACAATATCGGCACGATCTACGTATGTCATTTACCTAACTAGCATTCCGTCAAGTTCCGTTAGTGATCGTTACGCGGACGTGGCAAATAAGCTGACAAGGAGATTTCTTCCTGACGTGGATTTGAATCGAGTGGCTGAGTCAGCCGATTTTGTGCCACGTTATATTAACTATTTTTTTTTTTAATTTTCAATTTCCCATCCTCTCTCAATTACCTCCATGCTCTCCACCGTCTCCTACACCGTCGTCCTCTCTTCCTCTGATCCTCCACCTCTCTCCTCCGCTGTATCCGTCAAGTCCGCCATACTCCCCACCGGTAAGGCCAGTGCGGAGGATCTCCGACGATTGTTCTCGGTTCCTGGTAGGCATGTTTTCCGCGACGCTGTTGAAGCAACGAAGTGCTTTCTGGAAACTTCGATCTACACCAAGCAAGCTTTAAACAAGTCAGGGAAGACGTTGTATGATTTAGTGGTGGAGAACGGCCACCGGGAGCTATACGTGATGTTGTCTCCGATCGGAGACGAGCTCCAGGCAAGTTCCCGCTGCAGAGGATCGGGTGCTTGATGCTCTTCCGATCGCAGATGAACTTCACAGCTTGAACGACGGCTAGAGCGTACTCTCCGAGGCCGTAGGCAACTAAGAGATCCGAGTCACTAGATTTTGAACTGTCATAATCGATCCCTAGGCCGCCTTCGATGTCGAGGACCTGCATATTGGCACCCAGACGGACCAATTCGCAGTATATCTGAGCAGCTTCGCCGACGCCATTAGCGAGGAGGTCGGTGGAAGGGATCTCAGATCCGATGTGGAAATGGAGAAGCTGGAAGGAGTCTACTATCAAATGTCCCGAGTATCTCCAACCTCCTTCATCCGGATCGGGTCGGGCGGGTGTTTCGTGATTCGGGTGAAAAGAAGAATGGTAGGGATGCTGTGAGGAGAGATTTGGTGAAGCTTGAGAATCAGATTCCTCTGTTCTGGCTGAAGGATACGGTCAGAAATTGCTCCAATTCTGGTACCGGAATCGGAGCCGGAGATGAGGGTTTTCGATTGACTCGATTGGTGGTCGATTTCTACATGAATCTATCTCCGTTCGACATCCATGAACCCTTCGTAAACCAATTGACCCATTTTCCTTCTCTGATTTCTACCGGGTATCATCACTATCACCATTACCTACTCTGTTCATTGCAGGACGCCATTGAAATTGAAATTGAGATCGAGATTGAGCAGCAACACTTACTGGGTTTCCTCTACCAACTAATCTGGCTCAAAGACAAAGACAGAAGAAGACTCATCCCACAAAGTCAGAAGAAGACTCATCCCAGGAATCAAGAGATGGGTGGTGGGATATGGAGGATTGCGGTGACAGTGGAGAGGAGGAAGGAGGTGGTGAAGGAGAGGAGGAGGAAAGAGAAACGGGAAAGAAGATTGAATTTTTTTTAAATTAAATAAAATCAATTAACATGACGTGGCAGCTATGTCAAACGCCACATAGGAATTCAGACATAGTCAGCTAACTCCGTCATGCCACGTAGGATAATTTTGGTCGAAAACTGACGGAATGCTAGTTAGGTAAATGGCATTTGTAGATCGTGCTAATTTTGTAATACTTAATAGGTGATGGTTAGGCGCGTAATAACCCAAAAGGTCATGTTGTACAGTGACATTAGGCCTAATTATTAATTCATGTTAAAATACGGACTGCGTACAGTAAAACACGGACTACAAATAGCAACCACTACTTGAAATATCATGAAAGGAATATTAGGGTTAAAAGAGTAGTTTCACTCTAAGTTCCGGAATTAAAATCATCAAAGCATTACATAGAGAATGGAAAGTGAAGAATTAAAATGAAATATATGAAAGTAGGTGCTCAAGTCAAAGACACCATAAACTAGATGTTTATATGCTCACGGGTTATCTACTTATTTCTTTATATTATATTTTCAAGAACACTACAACATAAATTGGCTATGAAGACACACTGTACTTGCCTCTAAAACTAATTTTTTTCGTCTGTAGAGTTATAGAGGCAGATATCTTAAGTGCCACTAACGTTGTTGTGATTAAAGGTCTTTATAGGCAAATACAGTGGCACATGTTATCGTTTTATATCAATAGATTTAATCTTAATAAGTATAAATTGAGCTTAGTTACAATTTTTAGTCATCATAGTATAAGATTATACCCAATGTTCTCCAGGTTTCTTTCTACAGCTTCATTTTTTCCCAATATGATAGATACTCATCTCTACAAAATTAGTTTTTCGCTCAAATCACCATATCTATCCTTTAACGACATGTAAATTCTTATACTCGAAAAACAAAATATTTAAAACATGTTTATCTATCAAAACGTCAATGGGGTTACCGGTATCCCACTTTTAGTGGGGGCACCGGAGTGTTCACCATATATATATATATATATATATATATATATATATATATATATATATATATATATAATATATATATATATATATATATATTATATAATTAATTATATATTATCTAACATTTATTTATACAAAATAGTACAGAGTTTACAAGTTATCTACCCTTATAAATTATAATCATTCAACATGTAGAAATAGATAAGTTATATGCCTCTAAGCTAATCGTACAACCTATACTGATTTTTGTGTTTTAAAAAAATTACTTAGAGCACAATAAAAACACTCCCCAATCATAACCAATCTACACTATATAGTAAGGAATTTAAAAAGAGGGTACCCAAATCCAAGCTTCTCCTTAAGTTTAGGATTTAAACCAATAGAAATATTTTATTTTTAATTAGTTAATGAAAATAATTATTTGTTTAATTTAATTAAGTTAAACCAAATTCAATTTCTTTAATAAACCTAAACCCACGTTCTCAAACAATTTTTACATCTTTCTTGATTTGTTTTTTTTTTGTCGTGTTTCTTTATTGTTTAATTACTTACTAACAGAGTTGCTAATTACATCTTTATTGTTGCTATTCTGCAGAACGAGTCAGAGATGACTCATCGCCATGCGAGTATTGTGGATCAGTTCGTCTCTCTTAAAAATCGGGACTGGGAGGTCTCGATTAATCATATTTTCCGCGAAGCTAATTTCGCCGCGGACTACTTGGCCAATTTTGGTCACAGTCTTGATTTGGGTACTCATGTTTTTTTGTATCCAGATTCTGCACTTTTGTACTGGCTTAGATACGATCTTATTGGGGTTTCTACTTCTCGTCTGATTAATAATAATTCTTAAGGGCTTGCCCTTCTTTCAAAAAAAAAAAAAAAAATAGAGTTAGTTGATTTTTTAGTATGTTAACAATGTTTTTTTCTTCATATTCACCTCTTTAATTAATAAGATTAAGGTCATCATTTTTAAATAAAATACTAAATAATCATTTATCTCACACATTTTGGCCAATACTAACTTATTATTATAATATTTTTATTTTATGTAATTATATTACCTTTTCGAGTCCTTATTCCTAAAAAATTTGGAGGATAGTCATTGTACTAATAGTTAATATTTAGATAACTATATATTTTTACTATAACTACAACTAACTATATATTTTAAATCATATGATATAACTACATAATTAAACCGGGTTGAAAAAAGTAATTTAAAGATGTCTAAATGATATAATTTATTTAATTCTATGATATTAGTAAAACTGATAAAAAAATATGATGGTTTATTAATCATCATACATATAATGATAAACCGGGTTGAAGGAAGTAACTTAAAAGCGTATCAATCAAATAATTTGTTCAATTTTAAGATATTAATATGATTGAAAAAATATGATGATTTAGTCATCATACATGTTTTGATATATCGAGTTAAAATCAGTAATTTGAATAAGTTTCATACAATACATAGTTTGAAAATTTTCATTAATTATTTTACTGTTGTCTCACCAATATTATATACACTGATATTTTTCATAAATTTTTTTAAACTTATATATTTGATTGAACCCGACCAACGGGTCGGCCAACATACTAGTCTTATAAACGAATTTGCATTCTAGTCATACAAATTGATGGTTCCCTGCCGACTAGAATTATGAAGAGGATCCAAGTGATAAAATTATATAAAGAAAAACAATAATGTAGTAGTGATATTATTATTAATTGAAGCCCATATCTGACAAGCTCCCTTCAGAATACCATCTTCCACCAGTTCGGCTATTGATCTGAGAGGCGAATCTCTCAGATCAATCTGAGAGAAGCATGACCGTCGGATCGTCTGGGAAGTAATCTTGCGGTTGGAGGACAGCTGAACTAAGAGAGGGGTATAATGGTCACATAATGTGTGTGTCTGAAAGTAGATGAGTATGGTTGCAGGTGGGACCCAAGCAACCGCAAGATTACTTCTTTTGGAAGAGAGGAGTGAGCGGGAAAATAATATTTGGGGAAGGGGAAAAGTTTATGACAACTCATCAAAGAAGTTTCTAATTTTTTAATTTTTTTAAATAACTTTATATTTACTTTTCATTTTACCTACTTTTTTATTAATGTATATAACTAATTCTAGAATGGTCAAAATGATTTTTCTTATTCACAAATGTTGTTTGTTTTAATTTTTTGAATCCAATGACATTAATCTTGATATATTTTATTCAATTTTTTTTAAAAAAAATTCGAACTTGTATCTTAGTATTATGTCCAACTTATGATACCAATTTTTCATAACATGAGATAATGTTGATGTAAAATAAAAGAGACAATATGTTATAATAGTTATAAATATAATCGATAACTAAATTTTATTTCTAACATATTTTCTTCTTCTCTCTTCTTCTATCAAATGATTATTTCATTATTTCTTGTTTGCTCTTAATGATTTCTATGTCAATATTTTGTTATTCTTAGGTCCTCTTTATGTCATTCTTATGGTCCTATTATGTCGTTATTATGTTTCTTTTATGAAACCGTTACATAAATATAACATACATATAACACTAACATAACATTTCGAAGTTTATGGTTTCTGTGTATAACTTATACAATTGTGTAAATGAATTGTTAGGTCCTCTTTATGTCATTGTTATGGTCTTATTATGTCGTTATTATGTTTCTTATATGACATCTTTATGTCATTGTTATGGTCTTATTATGTCGTTATTATGTTTCTTCTATGACATTATTACATAAATATAACATTCATATAACACTAACATAACATTTGAAGATTATGGTTTCCGTGTATAACTTATACAATTGTGTAAATGAATTATTAGGTCCCCTTTATGTCATTCTTATGGTCTTATTCTGTCGTTATTATGTTTCTTTATGACATCATTACATACATATAACATAAATATAACATAACATTTTGAAGCTTATGGTTTCTGTGTATGACTTACGTAGACATTTACACATATGCTTTATATAAACAATGATACATTCAAGTTATAATCAATTTTGAACAAAGTATATAGTAATAATAAAAAAACATCTCCTTATGCAAGTGTCTCTTTGATGACTTCTTAGTTGACTTTGTTGTCTTTGTATAAATCTTCAGACTCGTCAAAGAAATTCTTATTCTTTTGCACATGTCAAGACACATATAACACACATATATTAGCCATATAGCATACATATAATAGTTCAACAACACATTATACATAAAACCGTAATAACACATAAATAACATTTCCGTATAATATACATAACACATGCGAAAACAATTATCATATACAAGAGGCAGAAAACATACATATATCAAACATGCATTATAGATATAACATGCATAACACAAACATAACGTGTGTATAAAATGAAGATAAACCATTAACATGTGAGACACAAAACAACAAAATACAAATCTGGTATGTGAGACACAAAACAACATCATACAGATCTGGTACAAGAGACACAAAACAATAACATACAAATCTAAAGCATGTATAACTTGAGATTTTGTTTCGAACTCGACAGATCTATTTTTTTTTTTTTTTAAGAATGATGAAAGTTTGAGTCAAAGATGAAGTTTGTGTTGAAATTTTTTCTTAGTGAATAAGAGGACAAAATCATGAAGAAACTGGGGCAGAAAACATACATATAGCGTACATAACACACATATAACATAAACGTAAACTAGCAATATATGAGACACGAAACAACAACATACATAAGTACCTTTTTTCGTCGAAAAAGAGGGCTACCCTTTGTTGGCTCTTCTGAATAGGTTCGTGCTTTTTTTTCGTAGCTTCGTGGTTCTTCCGAAGTCATTGAAGGATAGAGGTTGCGGAGAAGCTGTGGAAGCTTGAGATTTATGCTCAATCCATGGAAGAATGAAAGAGATGAGAGTTGACCTCCTCTTTATTGGCTCTTCTAAATAGCTTCATGTTTCTTCTGAGTAGCTTAGTTTTTCGTCTTGAATAGCTTCGTGTTTCTTCTGAAGTTGTCGAAGGATAGAGCTTGCTAAGAAGATGTGGAAGCTTGAGAGTTTTCCCAATTCATGGATGATGGAAGAATGAAAGAGATGAGAGCTTTTTGAGAGAATAGAGAGAGAAAATAGATATGAGATTGTAGATCTAAGTTTGAATATTGAAATCTGGAAAAAAGCAAATAAAATAAAAATAATTCTAATTCTAAACTTTTCCCCAAATGCCCCTCGAATGACACCAGCCATTGGATCAAGTGGGAAACCGAAAATAATTCTTGGCCATTGGATCACTCTCTCAGATTAATCTGAGAGAATGAGCTCTTAGAGCCACAGCGAAATTGATCTTCCACAGCTTCCGCACAACTTGTTGTTATTTACTAGTAGCACCAAAAAAAAAAAAAAAACAAAACAGCAGCCTGCAGCCATATATGATTAATATCCCTAACAAACAGGAAAAGGCAAAACATTCAAAATTTCATGATTTTATGGGAATGGGACAATATTTTCGTGAATTAGTATCCCACTTGTCTTTATTTCATTTATTCAAGAGATCGTTGCACACTGGCGGCGGACGACAATATTCTTACATGAACATCAATGATCAAGAACAGTAATAAAATCCTATAAATACCCATTCATCACTCAAACCTTTCTCATCAATATCCATCTCACAACTCACAACACCAACAATGGCGGCGGCCCCAATAAGTTGTCCCCACTCCTCTTCTTACTACTAACTTCTATTTGTTCCACGCTCTCAGCTTCTTCTACAACTACTACAGCACAATACAGCGTGACGACCTACGGAGCCAAGCCGGACAGAAGAACTGACTCCACTAAAGCCTTCCTCGCCGCTTGGAACAAAGCATGCTCCTCGGATTCCCCATCCACGGTTTACGTGCCGGCTGGAAGATTCTCCCTCAGGAATCTAGTGTTTCAAGGTCCTTGCAAGACCACGTCAATCCTCCTGCGTATAGACGGCACCCTCGTCGCACCGTCTGATTACTCTGTCATCTCATACGTTGGGAAGTGGATTATGTTCCATAACGTTGACGGCGTTACCATCTCTGACGGCACACTTGACGGTAAGGGTTCCAGTCTCTGGTCCTGTAAAGCTTCCGGTAAAAGCTGCCCTGCTGGCGCCAGGGTGAGTTTACAAATTTAAAAAGCTCTACAACTACAAGACTAAAAACAAAATTGTAATAAATATATTTTACTAATTAATTATTATTACGAAACGAGTGCAGAATTTGGAATTCTCGAGTTCAAAGAACATACAGATCAACGGACTTACGTCTGTGAACAGCCAATTGTTCCACATAGTGATTGACGGTTGCGAAAACGTCAAGGTACAAGGAGTGAGAGTGTCCGCCGCCGGGAACAGCCCTAACACCGACGGAATCCACGTGCAGTCATCGACGGGAGTGACGATTATGAATTCCAGGATTGGGACGGGGGACGACTGCATCTCAATCGGACCGGGGACCACAAACCTGTGGATCGAGAACATATCATGTGGGCCAGGCCACGGAATCAGCATCGGCAGCCTGGGGAAACAGTTCAATGAGGCGGGTGTTGAGAACGTGACGGTGAAGAGCATTATTTTCACGGGGACGGAGAACGGGGTGAGGATAAAGTCATGGGGTAGACCCAGCACAGGTTTCGCCAGGGGAATTCTGTTCCAACACGCTGTTATGAACAACGTCCATAATCCGATTGTTATTGACCAGAACTACTGCCCGAACGAGAAGAACTGCCCCGGTCAGGATTCAGGAGTGAGAGTGAGTGATGTGACGTACCAGGATATCCATGGATCGTCGCAGACGGAAGTAGCAGTGAAATTTGTGTGCAGTAGGAAGAATCCATGCACTGGGATTAAGTTGGAGGACGTGAAGCTTAGTTACAAGAATAAGGCAGCAGATTCGTCATGTCAGAATGCTGATGGGACCACGTCCGGCTTCGTTCAGCCATCTAGCTGCTTGTAGACACTTACTACCACACACACGTTACTCGTTTTGATACAAATTAATTTATGGATGGTTAAGTAAATAAATATATATTGGTTGAAAGTTGAAACAAACATGGATGGACGGGGAGTTGATTTCATTATTCACAAACGTACTACAAAAGATTGTGTAATTGAGTTTCAGAGATTATATATATATATATATATATATATATAGAAGTAATCATTTGTATTGGATAATCAATAGTACGTGGCATTTTAATTGTAATATAATAGTAAAATAAATGAGGCTCCGTTCACCATTAATTATAATTATCAAAATTATATAATCATATTAATTCATTTCAAAATATACCTAAAATGATATTTTGTTTTAAATTAACAAATTCAAATTAATAATTATTATATAATTTCGGCCATATTAAAAAAGTAAAAAAAAGTTACTTATCAAAATTTTAAAATTCATATTGTATAATTAGTTGTCAACTCAACGTAATGAACACACATATTATTTTACAATTAAATAATTTCAAATTTTACAAAACAACAAATAAAAAGAATTTCAATTATGTATTAGAATTACCTAAATTTTAAAATTCACCCAATTATAAAATTTAAGATAATTGTTAGTAAACATAGCCTGAACTTCATATTTCATTATTATTTTGACGGCTTGGGATGCATGAGGACGGGATCAACCAACCTTTTGTAAGGGTTGGAAAGTTTCCAACCTTTTCTCAACCATTAGATTATCTTTTGACATTTTGACCAATCCAATGGTCCACATTACTAGAGATATTTAGGACTTTACACATATAATTTAATTATCATATTTAAATATTTTAATAATTTCTGGTGACCGGTCGGCGACACTCTGGCGGTTGGTCACCATCGCTGGTGAATTTTCCGACGACTGGCCACAGTCGCCGGTTACTTTTCTGGCGAGACTCAGATGATTTTTTCGGCAACCGACCAAACTCCAACGACTTTCCGGCGAAGACATGTTAACTACTTAACACCTGTTTTTGCTGATAACTAGGTAAAGGTGTTTTTTTTTTTCTGATAACTAGTTAACGAATTATCATATAATCAAATTTTTTACGAGATTTTTTGTTAACGAGTTATTTAACTAGTTATGTTACTTTTACGTAGTTAACTAGTTAACAGCTTTATGTGATAACTTGTTATCAACATTAGTTAACTAGTTATCAAAATTAGTTCACATGTTATTTTGTTGATAACTAATTAACGAATTACCATAATCATGTAACTTGATTTTTCGTTAACAAGTTATCTAACTAGTTATGTTTTTTTACCTAATTAACTAGTTAACAGTTTTAGGTGATAACTTGTTATCAACATTAGTTAACTTTTTTTTTTTTGGTTAAGTAGTTAACTAGTTATCAACATTAGTTAACTAGTTATCAAAATAAGTTAACTAGTTATGTTGTTCTTATTTTAGTTAACTAATTAACATCATGATTAAGATAACTAGTTACCATTTTTTAAAGATGATGACTAGTTCACATCATCATCAGACAACTAGTTAACAGATTTTTTTTAGTTGATAACTAATTAACATGTTATTGAAAACTAGTTAACTAGTTAACTTATCGAGCTAACTAGTTAAGATCATTACCAAATAACTAGTTAACGGGTAATTTAATTGATAACTAGTTAAGATCATTACCAAATAACTAGTTAACGAGTAATTTGAGTAATTTAATTGATAACTAGTTAACATATTATTTTGACAACAAGATTATATAGTTCAAAGGTTAAATTGGCAACCACCTACAAAATAGTGACTGAAATTAAGTTAACATAATAACTCCAACAATCCTCAATGTTTTTAAACTACAAATCGATAATTTAACTCGAATATGTGACAATCAGCCACTTAAATTAAACCATTTAACAAACAATCACTTAAATCTTGAAGCATTAACCTTATTAATCTTAATTTTTATAGCCTAAATCTTAAATCGTTATTCCAAACCCTAATTAGTAACTCTAAACTTTTTTTTGGTAGAAAGACGGTGCTGGGCACCTTAGGTACTATTAAGAATAGAGCGGGGGAAAGAGGCCCCAGTACAATCAGCCAGAAGGGCCATCCGGATGTCCGGGTTACAATCATTAATGAGGTGGCTTCCAAAAGCCAAATTAGTAATTCTAAACTTTAATCTATAAAGTATAAACCAAAATCATTACAATCAATCTCTAAACCTTAATAAGGAATCAAGAGTTTAAACCTTGAAACGTTACTCTTACACCATAAACCTTACTTTTCATAGCCTAAACCTTAAATCGTTAATCCAAACCCTAATTAGTAACTCTAAACTTTAATCTATAAAGTATAAACCAAAATCATTACAATCAATCCCTAAACCTTTTAATGATTCGAGTTTAAACCTTGAAACGTTACTCTTACATCATAAACCTTACTTTCCATTGCCTAAACCTTAAATCGTTATTCCAAATCCTAATTAGTAACTCTAAACTTTAATCTATAAAGTATAAACCAAAATCATTACGATTAATCCCTAAATCCTACTAATGTATCGAGTTGAAATCTTGAATCGTTACTCTTACACCACAAAATTTTATTAACCTTAATTTCTATAGTGCCTAAACCTTAAATCGTTATTCCAAACCGTAATTAGTAACTCTAAAAATGATTGAGCCCATAATCGAGCTGGTTCACGAGCTCTTAATCAAGTCTTTAACGGGCCAGCTCAAGAGCTATATTATTCGAGCCAGCTCGCGAGCCGTAAACGAGCTAGCTCGTGAGCCAGGCTCAACAAGTCGACGAGCCGAGCCAGCTTACGAGCCTACCGAGTTGAGCCAAAGTAGGCTCGGGCTCGGCTCATTTACTATCGAGCCGGCTCGCGAGCGAGCTCATTTACAAACGAGCCAAATTTCGAGCGAGCTTTTTAGCGATTTTTTCAAGCTGAGCTCCGAACCGCTCACGAGCGGCTTGGCTCGTCAATAACCCTAGGTACTATAAAACCTATTCTCATTACCTGGGTAAACATACTTATACTATACATCAATTACATTGTATAGCAGCATCTCTCACGCTAAAAAAATCTAGCATATATATATATAAAATTGAATGTTGATGTAAGCACCTCATATAATGAGAACAAAAGGGAAGGAGAGATTTAGCTTCGCAGAACAAACATTAGTACACCACTAGAGTCAATGGATGGTCCAATAATTATAGGATTCCTTAAGCGCAAGCTCTCTAATAGAAGAACAGGAGAAAAACTTCAAGTAAGACTGTAATCCACTTGAAAATATAGTATATATACCTCAGAACTTCCTTAAAGTGATCTCCACATTCCTTACAGGCTACATCCGATATAATATTGCCATCTGAAACCAAAGTTTTAGGCATTACAACACTGAAAATGATCTCTAAAATGCTACTTGATCCCATTGAAACTTTTGGAAATTAGAAATAGTAAAGGATGAGATTGAAGAGGGAAATTAAGGCAGTTAATTTCAGCGATGACAAAAAATGGGTGTTCTCATTTCTCAATCCATTTCTTATTAGCCTATTCCATAGACTTGCATTCAGCCAGCCATATGAAACTCAAATCTTCCTCAATCGGAACACATGCACCATACCAGAATCAGTAAACCAAAAAGAAGCAGATAGTGTCGTAGCTGGATTCCCTGTAGAAGACTGAGCGGCGTTGCCTGGATGCAGCATCGCGTTCATCGCAACGCTCCCTGCCGTCGCCATCACGATCACGACGAGACATTTGGAAGTTGATAGGGTGTATCTGAACCTGTGTAATGGATTGGGCTATAACTCGTGCAGAGAGAGTAATCTAAAATCTAAGGGGTCGTTTCCTGGGAAGGAATTAATGGGTGGAATTAGCGGGTGGAATTAGCCAAATTCCCTTCCCTCTGAATTCCTTGTTTGCTGACCGAAATTAGCGCATCAAAGTCGGCGGAATTAAATTCCCAAGCCAACCCTCAATCACCGCCGAATAGGTTTTACAAATACCGTTGAAACGTGAAGGTTTTAGAAGGAATTAACAATTATCCTAACTAGATTATAGTGGCCGCGCGATGCCGTAGGGACGCCAATCGCATTTGGTTCGACACTATTCACTCGTAGATAAAGTGAATATACAGTTTGAAAAAAAAATTACATTTTGAAACAATAAATTGCAATTGACAAATAGTGGCTAAAATAAATGAAAGAAATGAAATTCATTGGCGAAACCAAAGCCGCCGCCAAAAATACTTCCGCGTCAATCCGTATAAATGTTTACCAAACTATAGAAAATAAAAATACTCCTAGATCCTCGATAGTGCTTTAGATATTGTGTGCGCAGAATTTTGTTGGAAACGTAATATTGAGAAATAGTAGCTAAATCTAATCCATGATTCGAAGAGATACCATATATAATATTTTGTCAATTATGAAAATAATGAATAGAAGAAGTCAATTCATTACCACCCATACCATACAACATTTCACAGTAACAGAAGAAGTCATTACTAAAGGCCAATTTGCCATTCAACTGGCAAAACTTTCAAACACAGCAAGTACAATTTTAGTTGGATCAAAGTTTGATAATAATTGCAGCAAACGCTTCAACACAGCTAAAATTGCAGCAGTATAATAAACTCTGTTGCCGCATCACTTGATCCAAAACACGACCCCATAGGCTGCCCCAAAATCACCACCAACTCGGCATTCACCAATCTCCAAACCAAACCCATAAAAGGACAGAACAAAGTACTCAGCCTGGGTCAAATAAGAAGCCACTCCACCGAACATAACTCACACCTGGAATAAACCAGCAACACTCAGCCATCTTCCCAAATTAAGTTCCTCTATATCAAGATTAGCTCAATTCATTGCAATTAGAAGCAAAAAACTAATTCGATGAATAGCCCTCATTTTAAAGCACACTAATAAATAAAATGGATGAAAGACAACAATCTGAACCAACTTGATATAATGAACTCAGAACACACGAAACATTATTAATATTCAACTCTCACAAAAAAGTTTCAATCACTTTCTCTTTCGAATGCACAAAAATTGTAAAAAAATTCATGTCATAATTAGTTATTTGCATGGATACTAAATTAACAATACAAATAACCCTTCCGTCACACCTACACACGACTACATGGGCCCAAAAACTTTCTCAATGTTTCTAAAATCATCCTCAACAATAAGAAAGGTTAAGAGCCTACACTAAAATATTGTAAACCACAAACAATATAATCATAAAGCCCCCTAATCTTGATTGAGGCTCACTAATGTATAATACAATGGCCAAGAAGGCAAATAACTCACTTGAAATAGTTAATGGTTCCTGTTGAAGCCATTATTGTAGGTACAGGATATGAGAAAAAAATAAAACTCTGAATCTACACAAAGACAAACAAAAATCTGTAGAAAAATGTAACAGGAAAATAGGGCACTCAATAGTAGTTTTGATAGAAGTTTATGCAAACTGATCAATTTGCATATGAAATCTGCTCAATTACATCATCATCACCTTGCTCTCTGACTCCTTTCATAATGGTTGGCTTCTGCAATGACCTCAACAATGTATATATCAATAATGTTAGCACACATAAGGCTGCAAGTGAGGCAATGTTTGGTTAAGAAAACAACACAGGTTGATAGCAGCTCTGTTTGATGTCTCAATGCTTGTTGAGATGCCGATGAAACTGACATCCTACACAAATAAGCACTTGGTTTCTACTGCTATTAATGAGTCTCCCTTGGGAGTGGGACAATTCAATGATCAAACTTTTTATCTCCTCCTTTGGTATATGAATTGTTGCTGCAATTTTTATCGCAGTTTGGGAGTGGGACAATTCAATGATCAAACTTTGATTTTTTATAACAAAGTGGGAACTTGTTCTGATTTTATTGCAGCTCCAGTTAGTATTCTGTTAAAATAAATATGTTAGAAGAAAAATGTGTGTGAATCAAAGTAGATCAAGCTTTCTTCCTTGGTAAATTCAGCATCTAATGGCAATGATATCGTAACAACAATTCATAGCAAACATCATATCCTTTCTTTATAAAAGTCTCTTTCAAATCATATAACTACTTACCTTTTTAAGGTACCTTTCTCCATCATCATCAAGTCCATCATTGAACACCAGAAGCCGTGTCGAGCCTCCTTTTCTCTTCGCCTGACCAGAAACCAATATTGTGATAGTGAAAATATCTAGAATGATTAGAATGCCAAAGGTAAGTAAACAGATGCCTATTGAGGCATATATATAAGACTGAGTGACTTGACATATTACACTACACTCCTTGAGTTAATAGTAATTACAACTCCTATCTTCACACCCCCCCCCCCCTCAAGCTGGATGGTGAATACTGAGCAGTCCAAGCTTGGACACTAATGGCAAGAAAATGTGAGGACTAAGAGGCTTCGTCATGATATCGGCAAGCTGATTGGTAGTAGAAACCTGAATGACCCTAATGAAACCATTAGTCACACAATCTCTGATGAGATGACAATCAATCTCAATGTGCTTGGTCCGTTCATGAGCTACTGGATTTTCTGCCATACGTATCGCAGAGGTACTATCGCAATATAGTGAAATGGGAGTTGTAAAATCAAACAATAGATCATGGAAAAGAGATTTTAACCATAGAAGTTCACAAGATGTGGCAGCCAACGCTCTATACTCGGCTTCAGCCGAAGATCTCGATATTGTGACTTGTTTCTTTGATTTCCATGAAATAAGGGAATCCCCCAAGTAAACACAGAAACCTGTGGTAGACCGTCGAGAATCTGGACATCTGGCCCAATCGCTATCAGAAAAGGCATGAAGTTGCATAGCCGAAGTGGTGGGAAAAAAATAAACCAAGACCAGGATCGGTTTTGAGGAACCTAACAACTCGTAATGCAGCTTTCATGTGTAAATCTGTGGGTTTACTCATGAATTGACTTAAGTAATTCACGGTGAAAGATATGTCTGGACGAGTTGTCCACAAATAAATCAACCGTCCAACAAGACGCCTATATGATGAAGAGTCAGAGAGAGGAACTCCTGATAAAAGGGACAACCGTGAGGTGGCATCAGAACGACACGACACGGGTTTAGAAGCGGATAATCCAGAATCGGAAATAATTTCCAAAGCATATTTTCTTTGGCAAAAAGAAATGCCTTTTGATGAACGAGCAATCTCAAGTCCTAGAAAAAATTTGAGTTCCCCAATATCTTTGATTGTAAATTTCTCATGAAGTTGACTTTTGAGAATTTGTATGCCTTGATCATCATTACCAGTCATGATAATATCATCAACATAAACCAAAATAGCTAGGAATAACCCATTTTGATTTTTGGTAAACAAGGAATAATCAGCCTTGGACTGAATAAAACCACGAATTTGAAGAAATTCGGTAAGTTTAAAATTCCATTGACGACTAGCTTGTTTTAAACCATATAAAGATTTAGTCAATTTGCACACAAGATTCAGAGATTCTAAATGCAAGCCAAGAGGTGGTTGCATGTAAACATCCTCAAACAAATCACCATGAAGAAAGGTGGTATTAACATCCAATTGATGGAGAAACCAACATTTGATAGATGCAAGTGATAGTAAAACTCGAATGGTAGTTAACTTTGCAACGGGTGCAAAAGTATCAGTATAATCTATACCTGCGGTTTGAGTATATCCTTTTGCCACAAAACAGGCCTTGTAACGCTCAATAGATCCATCAGCTTTATACTTGATCTTATAAACCCATTTACAACAAATCGCCCTTTTGTTTGGTGGTAAGGAAACTAACTTCCAAGTCTTTGTTGTATGTAATGAATTCAACTCGGAATTCATTGCTTCGACCCATTTAGGATTAAGTACGGCGTCTTTATAGTGAACCGGCTCGGTTTCGTTTGTGACCGCCAAAATAACTTGTTGATAATGACTACTAAGTTGAGTAAGAGAGATATGATCCTGAATTGGATACTTGATTTGAGAATCGAATTGATTCCAATAGTAGTCTCGTAAATGAGTCGAAGGTCGCCGAATTCGGGAAGTACTAACAAGCTGAGTACTATTTGAAACATGCTCAATATCCATGGGACTTGAAATCTGATTTTGTTCAATTTGAGGCCCATGATGAGAATTATTATTATTAAAGTCCTTTTTGCTATTAGGCCCAAATTGGGACCCAAGATCACAGCCCACTCGGTTATTTGACTTAACACTTGTGTCTGGCAAATTACAAACCCCAAGTTGATTTTGAGAAGAACAAGCAGGAGGAAGAACATTATTCCTCTGCTGTGGAATATCAACATTATGCTGAGTTTCAAACAGTATGAGCACTTCGGAAAAATCCCCAGATGCAATAACAAAATCCTTAGGACAAGTAAAAGGAAAAATCATTTCATGAAACACCACATCTCTAGACACAACAATTTGATTATTGACTAGATTATAGAGCACATAACCTTTAGTATTTGCAGGAAATCCTAAGAATACACATGGATTGGCCCTATGATAAAGTTTAGTTCGATTATGACCTAGTGTAGAAACATAGGTTAAACAACCAAACACTTGCAGATGTTGATAAGAAACCTCAGTGTTCATTAGTATATCGAAAGGAGTTTTGCCTTGCAACATAGGAGTAGGCAATCTGTTAATCAGATGAACTGAATGCAATACTGCATAACCCCGGAAACTGACAGGTAACGACGATTGAATTAACAAAGCTCGAGTGACAGCTAGAACATGTTAATGCTTACGCTCAACTCGACCGTTCTGTTGAGATGTATACACACACGAAGTCTGATGTATAATCCCTTTGGAACTATAGAACTCAGGCATAAAAAAATCTAAACCATTATCTGATCGGACTATCTTAACAAGTTTACGAAACTGAACTTCAGCCATAACACAGAAATCAACAAGTAATTTCCTAGCTTCAGATTTTGATTTCATGAGACGAACCCATGTAAACCGAGAACGATCATCAACAATGGTTAAAAAATAACGATGACCATCGAAAGTAGGAATAGAATACGGTCCCCAGATATCAACATGTATTAGATCAAACACATCAGTCGTCTGAGAACTACTACAAGGAAACTTTAATCGTTGCTGTTTGGCTAAGGGACAAACCCTACAATGAAAACCATTGGAATTCTTGGATCCTAAAGACTTACAAAGGCTATCTAAGGAACCATGTCCAAGTCTAAAGTTCCACAGATCAAAGAACCTAGAATAACAACTGGAAACAACATTCTTATATGAAGAAAGACGGCTAGAAGCTCGAAGCCAATATAATCCTCTACTTAGTTCAGCTGTACCAATCGTCAGAGAATTTCTTGTGTCCTGAAAAATACACAATGAAGTCGAAAATAAAGCTTTGTAAGCATTGTGTTCAGTCAATCTACTAATGGACAAGAGATTGAACTTAAACTAAGGAATGACTAGCACATGATCTAGCACCAGATTATGGCCAAGAATAACAGTCCCAATATGGGTAACTGAAACAAAACCACCATCAGGCAGTCGAACACTCATACCTTGAACAGGTTTAGAGGTATACAAAAATCTTAATGAATAAGCAACATGATCCGTTGCCCCAGAATCCACAACCCAATCTTCAGAAAAGTTACTATTAAAAGTAAGAGGAAGATTACCTGGATTGTTATTCGCAGAAGGACCACCATCTCCAGAAGTAGTAGACACATAAGGATCTACTACCGGAATTGAAGAAGAAGCTCCAGTGCGCTTCCCAGCAGCAACACAATGAACTGACGGAGTTGATCCCAACGCCTCGGAGGTAGAGCTATGCCCTTGAAAAAGCGAGTACAGTGAGTTGTACTGATCCTTTGTAATCGACACCGTCTCTGTCTCGGTGTCAACCTCCTCCTATTCTTGAGAGACGCCGCTCGAACCCGCCGCCTGATTGGATTGAACCGCATTGGCAGTAGAAACTCTTTTCACAATACGAAGATAACCCGGAGGATACCCTATCCTTTTGTAGCACTTCTCAACTGTATGCCCGATTAACCCGCAATGAGTACAGATAGGTCGTTTAGTCCCCTTCTTGAAGCTTCGAGCACCAACTGCCATAATCCGGGATTGAGAGCTATCCACAGTACCAGAAGCCATTTGTGACGACGAACCTTGATGTCCCCCAATCTCCTGCTCCTCTATCATGAAGAAGACTTGATTCATTGTAGGAAGAGGATCAGTCTTGATAATCTGTGAACGGACTGAGGAAAACCCTGGGTTGAGACCCCTCAAAAACCTAATAATCTGTTCAGTACGAAAATAGTCTCGCACTGTGGGTAAAGCCTCGCAAGAACAACGCGGCTGGCACGAGCAAGAAGGAATCGGTCTGAACATGGCAAACTCATCCCATAAAACCTTGAACCTGGTGAAATAGACCGATAACGCGCCTGCCTGAATGACGATATTTGATCGTGAAGATCATTGATACGGACCAGATTAGAGCGACTGAAGCGCTCTTGCAGATCCAACCACACATCTCGCGCCGAGTCAAGCCATAAGATTGATTGAGCGATATCCGGAGAAACTGCTCGGATTAGCCATCCAAGAACAAGAACTATTGCTCGGCTCCACGCCGGAAAATGAGAATCTGTTACTGAAGGCGCTGATTCAGAACCATCAACAAATCCCCACTTATTCTTGGTGATCAGTGCCATTCGCATTGATCGGGCCCAAGAAAAATAGTCAGAAGCTCCCACGAGCACTGTTCCGACGAGAAGAAGACCCGGATTGTCGCCGGTGCCAATGAAATATGCATTGTCCTGATCGACGATAGCTGCTGCAGCCGATGCCGACGGATTTCCGTTGTTGACGTTAGCGCGACCCATTTTCCAGAAGAAAGATCGAAAGAACGAAAGAATCGATGAGAATCGAATCAAGAATGGAAGAAAACACTCAGCGAAGAAAAGAAGCTCTGTGAGGAAGAAGACCGACGCTCGTCAGAAACGAGGAGAGAGAGAAAACGTGTTTTCAAACACCCAAAACGGAAGCGTATATCTCTGATACCATATTGTGATAGTGAAAATATCTAGAATGATTAGAATGTCAAAGGTAATTAAACAGATGCCTATTGAGGCATATATATAAGACTGAGTGACTTGACATATTACACTACAGTCCTTGAATTAATAGTAATTACAACTCCTATCTTCACAACCAATGGCAGCAATAGAGCTGCCATCAGCTTCTCCAAAGAAATCTTTGCCTCTGTTCATCGTTCAGTGAACATAAGAGATTCAGAGACCAAGAATGGTAAGTGGAAACCATTAGTTAGATGAAAACGAAATCGGAAAAAAGATGACAAACATACACATAGAGGATCTTGCCAATCTGACATTCCATCCAGCATCGATTTCAGGCGTTGGTAAGAAGAAGGGCTTGAAATCCCTAATTTTCATGGGTGAGGGGAAATAGCCAAATAGGGTTAGATGTTAAATCACGTAAAACCCCCAGTCAATGGTCAAAAAATATGAAAGACTCGGAGGAGAAGGGTTTGAGGATTTTTGGTGAAACGAAGAGAGAAAGAAAAGCTCGGAGAAGGGTTTTGAGATGGAGGAGAGAAGGTAAAGGGAAACAATATAGTTATCAGCAGAGAACTGAAAGAGGTTAGATGGGAACGAAACAGGGGAAAAGGAAATAGAAGAAGGAACTATGGGGACACTGTATGGTCAGAAAAGAGCTGAGAGACACTGTTCCTTAAGGAATAGTAAACTACAGTAAATCCCCTCGGCTATTTAGATTTAATTACTTTACTCTCTCACCTTTTTTTAGAGGCAATTCCTGATGGTTTTTAATTCCTCGTGAGAAACGACCGTAAATACCAAATTCAGTTCACCCCAACTGCTACTTCGCATATTTTTCTGTTTTTTTTATTATAAAAAAACCACTAGTTGACTAGTTCAAACTTCAAACTTCAAACAAAGACGTGGTTGTTTTTATATTAATTTAGAAAATAAAATGGTTAAGTAAGAAAACAATTCCTGACGGAGTGGGGAAATTAATCCAAAGTCAAATAGGAAACGGAAACAGAAACCACAATGCTACAGATTACACAAGGAAAAGGAACCTCGGAAGGAAGCTATAAAACAATATGCATAGCACTCTCACTTTCCCATTGCTCCAATTCACAAAGCTATATGTACTAAGTAGACAATAATCTTATTTTCCATATTCTTACCAAATCACAAGTCACAACTTCAACCTATATAACTCCGGGTTGGAGAGAACTTTATAGTTTATAGAAGGTCGAAACCAGTACATAAATTACATTAAAGTAGAATGAAAAAGTAATAGAGCTATACTAACTAGAATTTTAATCAATCGATAATGTGTATAGGTTTGACCGTCGGGCGTTGGCTCTAGCATGAGAGTTGTATATCGATTGTCAGAGGATTGTATGTCTAACCATGTGTTGCATAAGTATTAAGAATATTACTATATTAAGAACATAACTTAGGGTTACCGTCTTGTTGCCAATTACTGATTAGTATATTAATTAGGGAGTAAGGTTGCTTGGAGCCGGATCAGCGTCCAAGAATTATGTGGTTTGGAAAGTTCCAAACCCAATTCTAACCATTAGATCTAGTTTGACCCTTTGACCAATTTAATGGTCCAGATTTGATAGGGGCATTTAGGACTTTACACAAATAATTTAATTATTATATTTAATGTAAATATTTAATTATTATATTTTACATTAAATATTTTATTTTACTTATTACCGTTGGCACTGTCGCCGTCCACAGTCGCCAACGACCGGCCACCGTCGCCGGCGACCGGCCACCGTAGCCGGCGACCGGCCACCGTCGCCGGTGACCGGCGACTTTTCCGACGACTTTTTTCAGACAACTTTTTTCAATGATTTTTCCGGTGGTTTTTCCGATGACTTTTCTGACGAAGACAGGTTAACTAGTTAACCTAATTTTTACTATTAACTTATTAGCATGATTTTTTTTTTCTTAACTAGTTAACTTGGATTTTTACAGTTAACATGTTTTTCGGTGACTTTTCCGACGAGGCTCCGGAGACCGACAAAACTCCGGTGACTTTTCCGACGAGGACAAGTTAACTAGTTAACCTGATTTTTAGTAATAACTTGTTAACGAGATTTTTTTTTATAACTAGTTAACTAGTAAACCTGAGTTTTTATAGTTAACTAGTTATCTAGTTAACATGTTATTATCTAATCGAGTTAACTAGTTACCAAGTTGTTAACTAGTTAACCAATTGAGTTAACTATTCATCAAGTTGTTAACTAGTTAACAAAATTTTTAGTTGATAACTAGTTATCAAAATTAGTTAACTAGTTAACATCATGATTTAGAAAATGAGTTAACTAGTTAATCAATCGAGTTAACTAGTTAACCAATCGAGTTAACTAGTTAACCAATTGAGTTAACTAGTTACCAAGTTGTTAACTAGTTATCTAATCGAGTTAACTAGTTAACTGATCATCCAAATTTTACTCAACTTGTTATCAACATTAGGTAACTAGTTAGCCAAGGTAGTTAACTAGTTATCAGATCGAGTTAACTAGTTACCCAATCGAGTTAACTAGTTAACCAATTGAGTTAACTAGTTATCTAATCGATAAATAGTTATCGAAATCGAGTTAACTAATTATCAAGTTGTTAACTAGTTAACCAATCGAGTTAACTAGTTAATCATTCGAGTTAACTAGTTAACCAACCGTCTTAATTTAATTGTAACTTTCATTTTTACTAAATAATCCCCATAGTTTTTTGTAACTACAAATCCATCACTCAACTTAAATAAATTACAAAACCATCACTCTTCTTCAACCTTGGCCAATTCAATCAACTAAATCACAGAATCATCGCTTGGCTAAATGAATTACCAAATGAATCATCTCTTCAACCTTCTTCAACCTTCTACTCTGAGTAACCAAATGAATTACCTTTCTGCTGTCCAACATGTTATGGTTAGAAGAAGTCTGCTGCTGAACAGAGGTGGAGTTATCCTCGCTAAATCTAGCCTTCTTACTAATCTCTTCTGTTGAAAAGAAAGTTCAACACAGTGACAATTTAACCAGTGAATTCACGACATTTCATATATGTACAGTCAAAGAGTAAATAAAATCAGCACATAAGGAAAAGCATTAGCACCTGAAATACCAAACTGATTGACAAAGGGACGCTTTCTTCCTGGTTGCAACTTCTGCTCGTCCTTTAGACGCTTGGCTAAATCGCTGATTGGGAGACCAGCTACTTGCTGATATGTCATGCAAGGAAGTTGCAGGAAAATTGAAGCATACTTGAGAAGATAAAACATGAGATCATCCCCCACCTGCATCCATCCATTAGCTACATAAAACAAACCAAATCAACAAATACCGCTCAATTGAGATGAAACAAACACTATAATACCCGTTTCAGAAGCAGGCTCCACACATTAGCACCCAAAAGCTCCATAATAGGACTTGAACGATTCAGCTATCAAACCAATAACAGGGAAACATTCAGCAAACAAAAATAAACAACCCTTACACAAGCTAACTGCGGGGGAAAACACTTGCCTTATCATAGCCACTACAAATTACATTACCACCATCCGTCATCTTCTGCTCAATCGTTAAGCTCTCAATCACACTCCGTACAATCTAAATCCGAGGAAACTCAATCAATACAAAGTCCCTCTCAATAGACACTCTCATAAGAAGAAAAATCAAAAATCGCATTTCATTTCACCTTGATTTGGCCCCAGCGATTGTCCGTACGGAAATGGCCTAGAGGAGGCGCATTCTCGTCGATGACGACGTAACATGAGTTGAGAAGCTTCCGGTAATTATATGGATCATCAAGCCTGAGAAGGAGCAGCTTAGCCCTCTCGCCGGTTGTACACTGGAGGCAGCCGGAAGGTCGGGAACCGATGCAGCTACAAGACGGCGGCGAGAGGGAAGCAGGATTAGGAATCAAGGAGACGAGAGTGTTGGCTAGGTTTAGCACTCTTTTGCCGTAGAGCTTCCTTATGACTTGAGGGATTCTTGGCTTCCTTTGCTCCATTCGGCGGCAGTGGAAGGGAGGCGACGATCTAGGGATTATTAATTAGGTTTAACATTTTTTCAAATTTCCGGTTTTACCCTCCGGTTTAAGGAGTTTGGAACAGTCCAAACAAAAACTCCTGGACGCAGATCTTGTGCCAGGTTGCTTTGACATATTATAATATTAATACTCTTTTAATTTTTGCCTTGTCCTATACCAGGATCGGGATCGATCATATCTCAGCAGAGGAGGTATTATTCATATGTCATATATACATACATAGTATCATTCATACGCCATCTATACATACATATAACTCGTTTTGGACTACTAGTTAGGTGTGCCATTTGTGAAAATCACTATTGTGTATCAATTTCTAATTCGTAGGTAGCATTAATTATTTTGAACTACCAGTTTTTTGAAATTCCAATACTGTCAAGAGGGGAGAGGAACCTGATGATGCCCCATATCTTACTTTATGACGAAGACACTACAACAAAAACAAGAATTTGAGATATTTGTTGAGTAATCTATAACGACAATTCATTAAACATCGCTAATATGCTAAATTTTGTAATTCTTGCGATATTTTGAGTAAATGTCACAAAATTATATTTTTTAGCGACATAAATCAATTATATTGTTTTATGTCACTATATTGTTAGATATATATTTTAACTTAAAAATATATATTTAAGTTTGGTGCATTCAATGTACCATAAATATGGGTAAGATTTGATTAATTTGGTCATTAACCGATCAAAAATTGGTTAACTGACCTCCAAGAAACTTTGACCAATGACCAACTGACAAAAAATCGGCCAAAAACTTACCAAAATATGGTCAACCGAAAATTAACCGTGCCCTTTTAACACATGGTTTAATTGAGATCAATTGGCGTGAGAACACTACAAAGTGTTCTATATGAGAACATAGCTAAGAACCCTTAGATGTGATATTAAAATCTAATGGCTAAAATTAAAAGGGTAAAATAGTAACAATAGTGTATATAACTAAATTAGGGGTTTGTTTTATTATATAACTGTCGTCATATCCTTTTGTTCTTCATATCCCATATAACTGTCGTCATTAGGGTTTCTATGATGGAGCCCACCGCCGTTCGCTCGTTGTTGGAGCTTGGTCGGAGATGGAGCCCGCTTCAGAGCCGCTGCCCACTACCGTTCTTCCTCGCGATGGAGCCCGTTGTCAGAGCCACTTCCCACCGTCGTTCGCCCGTCGTTGAATCTTGGTCGGAGAGGGTTCTTCCTCACGATGGAGCCCGCTATCAGAGCCGCTTTCCACTGCCGTTCGCCCGTCGTCGAATATTGGTCTGAGAGGGTTCTTCCTCGCGATGGAGCCCGTTGTCAGAGCCGCTGCCCACTACCGTTCTTCCTCGCGATGGAGCCCGTTGTCAGAGCCACTTCCCACCGTCGTTCGCCGTCGTCGAATCTTGGTCGGAGAGGGTTCTTCCTCGCGATGGAGCCCGCTATCAAAGCCGCTTTCCACTGCCGTTCGCCAGTCGTCGAAGCTTGGTCTGAGAGGGTTCTTCCTCGCGATGGAGCCCACTGTCAGAGCCGCTTCCCACCACCGTTTGCCCGTCGTCGAAGCTTGGTCGGAGATGGAGCCCGCTTCAGAGCCGTTGTCTATCGTCGTTCTTCCTCTTCTTCTTCTTTAGATCCGTGGTACCAATCTAGTATCTTAGGTACAGAGTTAAGTAAATTTTGATTCTTCTTCTTCTGTACCTATGGAGTTGAGTAGGTACCAATTGTACATGTTTTGTAAATTTTGTTGAGATACAATGTCCCAATCTAGTATATTAGGTACGAAGTTTCTAAATTTTGTTTTGAAACAATGTTATAATTTAGTGTATTAGATGTTGATTCCAATTTTGTCTACTGGTTGTTGATTTTGTGTCGATTTCACTGATTTGGAACAAATTCCTTGTTTGCCTATTGATTCCACCATGGACAATATACTAAAATGTGTACTTATAATAAGAATTAGGAACATATATGTGTACCTATAATAAGAATTAGGAACATACACTACAACAAAAACAAGCTATTACGACATTTGTTGAGTAATCTAGAACGACAATTTCATTAAACGTCGCTAAAATACTAAATTTTGTAACTCTTGCGACATTTTGAGTAAATGTCACAAAATTATAATTTTTTGCGACATAAATCAATGACATTTTTTATATTCAGACGTATGCGTGTCACTTGTCTTAAGTTCATACATAATACAATCAATTATAGCATTTTAACTCAAATGTTGCACGTATGTCTATGTATAATGACCTTTTTTATGTTACTATATGATTCGATATATATATATTTTAACTTAAATATATATATTTAAGTTTGGTGCATTCTATCTAACATAAATATCATTTCAACATTCATAGTATACTTAATTCAGAAAAAGCATTTTATAGTCACCCATTTAAGCTTTTGTTATTTTTATCTACAAAGGTCGAATTTAAATTAAATAAAATTTAACGTGTAAATCTCTTTGTACTCATGTAAATACTCTTCGTATTCATGTACATATTTCGTATAATGCAAGGTATCAAGGTCCTTTTGTACTTGATTTTACACGTCTTCACCTTTTGTAGACGGTACATGTATACACACTTGTAGTAATCGTATAGATACACATTGTACACACTCATGTGCAAACACCCTTAAATGAATTAAATAAATATGCTATATAAAAAAAACAATTATGATGTATGACATAATGGTAAGGACTCAATTTACAACATTGAGGTCAGGGGTTCAAATCTCAACGTCAGCAAATGGTAAACATTATTTTCCAGGGCGAAATAGGAGCACTATCCAAGGTTTGATGGCACATGGTAGGATGTGGTTAGCGAGAGACAATGGCTAAAGGTTCGACAGTGGAGAACTACCTACCTGGTGACCAGTGGTTAACGAGTAACAATGGCTAAAGGTTCGACGGTGGAGGACTACCAGGTGGCAAGTGGTTAGTGAGAGACAATGGCTAAAGGTTCGGAGGTGGAGGACGGTGGTTGGAGGGAAGGTCGTTGGAGACGGTGTCCAACGAAATATATACATTTATATATAAGTGTTACAACACTTTGTGACACATATAAATGTCATAAAAAATACTCACCAACATTTACTGTAAGCGTCACTAAAACATAAAGCGACACTGGTTTAAGCGACATTAATACGACAGTTGGAGAAAACGTCGGTGAAAACTTGTAGCGACATTATTTACCTTTTTAGCGACACATTAAAAGGTCGCAAAAACTTGTTTTTGTTGTAGTGATATATGTGTACCTATAATAAGAATTAAGAACAATGTGTACCTATTATAAGAATTAAGAACATAAATGTGTACCTATTATAAGAATTAGGAACATGTTTGTGCAAGGAAGGTTCCACGCAAATGTAATACTAATAGGTATCATGTACCTAAACAATTTGTAGCAAAACTTGTAAATTCATGGTGAACAAATGCAATTTAGGGAAACCGTGTTGGAGAGAAGAATGTGAAAACAAAATCTCCAAAAATCATGGGATATTAAGTATTTTATGATTTAATTAATGAAATTATTAAAATTACAAAGATGCCCATCTATTTTAAGCCATTAGATTAGATTAAAAGAATAAACGGTAGAGATTAGTGTTCTCATGGTGAGAACAAAATGAGTGTTCTCATACAAGATTTTCTGGGTTAATTGACCACATTTTAACCAAAATAATTTGTCATGTTTTGACCGATTTAACCATTTATGACCGAATTTGATCGATTTAACCTACTATTTTTTAAGTCAAGAATCTCGTCAATTAATGATCAATGTTGCGACAAATACAATGTAAAGCATCGTCTTGCCATCTAGGAGGTGCAACTCTCACAGTGGGTGCAACCAGGTTACGAAGGACATCAGTTCCCTCATTTCATAAATTCCTTCTAAATTGAATAATATCATAAATTATACACCATGTAAATACGCATTTGCATTACAGCTCACTATTCAATTATTGTTTCGGTCAAGGCCAGTTAACCACTAGTTAGCCACATTTTAACCGTTGACCAACTTGTTAAAAAGTGATTTACTACCATTTGACTGACTGGCCAATTAATTAACCAATGGTTAATCGATGTTAGTCGGTTAATTGGTTTCAACCATTAACCTTAACCGAATTCCCACCACTAAACATAAATATCATTTCAGCATTCATATAGTTTAGAAAAAGTATTTTATTCTCACCTATCTAAGTTTTTGTTATTTTTATGGGTCAAAAGCACTAGTGGTCATCTAAGTATGAGTCATGTAACATCGTGGTCACCTAACTATGTTTTGTAACATCATAGTCACCTAAATTTGTAAATGGTAACCGACAGGCATCTCCCACGATTTTTTACCGAATCTCCGATGAATTTGCCAGCTCAAACGGCCACATCATCCAAAAAAATAATATTGTATTCGCTCTAAACCAGCACAACCATTTCTGTACACGATCAATGCATATTAAAAATGTCTTAGAACATCATTTTTAATATTAAAAAGTGTGCATGTGTACATAAAGTGTGCACATATAAAAAGTGTGCACCTGTACAAAAAGTGTGTGCACATTGTGCAAATATGTATACAAGCACAAAAAAAATTGTAAAGGAACTTGTGTACTTGTGAACACCTCGACAAATATGTATACATGTGTACAAAATAAGTGTACTCGTGTATAAAATTGTATGTACTTGAACGTGTACGTGTATGAAAATGTGCAAATCAGTACACAATTTATGCAAAAATATGTGTACACATATAAAAACGTGTATGAAGAGTCACCGAAAATTTTTTTCCAAAAAAAAAAAAAAATAGGCCTGACGACGATGGTTTGATGACCAAAATTTATTTCGTAATCAAAGCTCTAGTCAATAGAAAAATCGCTAAAGCTCCGATTGCCGACAACTTTTCTGATGGCCGGAGTGATCACTTAAATATTAAAAATCCTAGATGAATTCTATGAATCCTAACCTTGTTTCTTGGCTATTCATCAACCATATATATATATATACATATCATATCATATATGAATTAATATGATTAAGCCAGCCTGTTTAGGTTGGACGTTAAAGGTAGATGGAATGTTCTAAGCTAGACAGCCGCCAAAAGTAAGGTATTTTGTTTTATAAATCTTAAGTTTATATTAAGACACCAACGTGTTTATGTGGTTAGTTCAATTGTGTTTTTGAATTTTTTTAACTAATTTTTTTTTTTGATGAATGAATAATATAATATTAGAGCAAGAAAAAGAGCCAAACTGTACAGCCGAGTCTAGGAACAAATAAAACAAAAGAGGAATCAGAGTCAAAGATAAGCACCAGAGACTCGCCGCAAAAGGAAGAAGAAACAACAGAAGCCAAAAAACAAAAGCAGTAACCGAACCAAAATCAGAACCATCAGGGGAATCAGCCATTATCAAAGCAAAGACGGATCCATTCCTTTTGCTTCGAATCACTGAATCTGCCGAAGGCATGGAGCCATCTCGCAATAGCCAACCAGATGCGAGTGATAACCTGTTGCGTGGTCCGAATTGAATCTCTAAAAATACGCTCGTTACGTTCTAACCACAGATGCCAAATGACGCCATGAATCAGAACGTTCAGGACGACAGTGAAGTGAGGGGCACAGTTCATATATTTCCACATCAGGATCAGGTCCTTGAAAGAAGAAGGCAGCGGTCCATGAATGGAAAGAGTAGAACTGAGCTTAGACCAAACCTGCGTCGTGAAGGCGCAATGAATAAAAATGTGATCCACCGACTCAGCAGCCTTTTCGCAGAGCACGCAGCGATTAGGAAGGAAAAAACCCCTTCTCTGAAGGTTGTCTGTTGTTGCGATGCTGTTTCTGAAGGCAAGCCAGCAGAAAAATTGCACTTTGGAGGGTGCGCAGCTCGACCAAATCGTCTTAGCGGGATACGCGGGACAGCCGAAGAAGTGCTCCGCATACAGAAGCCTCCTGTAGGATCCGACTGAGAAGAGCTGATTTTTCTCGGCCGGCCACACAATGGCGTCAGGTCCTTCTTTGAGAAAAGGTTGTGGCAGGGCAGCAAGCTGTGCGAGAAGCATCAGTAGTTCCCTCCTTGCCCCTCCACGAAGGTTGAAACGGAGTGGGATGTCCCATCCAGACCTGTCAAAAGAAAGGTAATCAAAAACACGACCACCCGGGGATCTAGCATCGGCTGCTTTGATCCTCGGGTAGAGATCAAAAAGTCTCTCCCCCGACACCCAGAAATCACTCCAAAAAGAACAAAAACCCCCTCCCAGATCGATAAAGGCGAATCTCCAAACATTAGTACTAAGTCGAGCAATCCGCGTCCAAACTGAGAAGCACGAGGCGACTAAATTTGTCTTGGGGTACCAATCTGAAAGTCCATCTCCAAACTTCGCGACGATAAGCTTTCTCCACCACGCCACTCTCTCAGTGGCATATCTCCAAATCCATTTACCAAGAAGGGCTTCATTAAACGTCTTGATGTCAATAATGCCCAAACCTCCTCTGCCGATTGGGGATTTGGCAGTTGTCCAATCTGCCCAATGAACCTTCTTCTGCTCGGAAGACCCTTCCCACAAGAAATTCCTTTGGATTCTCTCCAGGGAGCCAATTACCCGGGCTGGAGCTTTGAAGAGCGACAAGTGATAAGTCGGGAGGCTGGCCAAGACACTCTTAATCAAGACTAAACGCGCACCAGAGGACAACCACCTTGCTTTCCATGTTCCCAACCGTCTTTCAACCCTCTCGATAACGGGATTCCAAAAGGAGCCATTGGAGACACGATCACCAAGAGGGAGGCCGAGATAGCAAGTAGGCAGCTTATCCCTCTCGCACCCAAAAATCTCAGCCAAGTGATCCGCATTGTCGACCTCTCCAATTGTGAACGTGCTAGACTTATGAATATTGACTTTAAGGCCCGACACACATTCAAAGCAGATGAGGCCAGCCAGCAGATATCTGACTTGAGATTCATTGGCATCGCAGAACACCAAAGTATCGTCAGCGAAAAGGATGTGGTTGATCTGGCTCGAACTTGACCTGTCGTTCATGTGGAAACCGTTCACCAAACCGGCCACCTGGAGCTGCTCAAGGATGGAAGAGAGGACCTCCATAACCATTATGAACAGGAAAGGGGAGAGGGAGTCCCCTTGCCTCAGACCTCGCGAGCTTTTGAAGTAACCTGAAGCCTTACCGTTGACCAAAATGGAGAACGACGGGGAAGAAATGCACGTGCGCATCCACTTGGACCAACGGCGAGGAAACCCCATTCTGCTTATGACTTCCAAAAGGCAATTCCAGTTGACGTGGTCAAACGCCTTCTCAATGTCTAATTTGAACATCAAACCCGGTCGACCACTTCTGCGACGGGATTCAACCACCTCGTTTGCAATGAGAGAAGCATCGAGGATTTGCCTGCCTCTGATGAACGCGCACTGCTACGGAGAGATCAAATTATCCAGACAAGCCTTAAATCTGTGAAGCAAACATTTTGAGATTATTTTATAAACACTACCGATAAGACTAATCGGGCGTAGATCCTTTATGTCCCCCACCGCCTCTTTCTTGGGAATGAGTACCACGAAAGTGCAGTTTGCCATTCGAGGTAAATCCGACGTCGCTTGAAATTCCCAAACAGCCGCACATATATCATCTTTCAGAGTACTCCAGCAGCGTTTGAAAAACCCAAAAGAGAAGCCGTCTGGGCCCGGGGCCTTATCGCTAGCACAACTCCGAACTGCATCCCAAATCTCAAGCTCACTGAATCTGAAAGTAAGGGCAGAAGCTTTCTCCTGATTCAGAATACCAAAGGACAACCTGTCAGGAAAAGGGCAGATAGAAGTTGGGTCAGAGTAGAGGTCCTTGAAGAATTGCACAAAGGCAGATTCCAAAGTTGTTTGCCCTGAGACAAGGGTACCGTTAACCAGAATTCTATCGATGAAATTCCTTCTTCTGTTGAAAGTAGCAATCCAATGAAAAAATCTGGAATTTTTGTCACCTAACCTGCACCAAGTCTCCCTAGATTTTTGTCTCCAACTTACTTCCTCCAACCTCCACAACTTGTCTAGGTCGCATTTCAGAAGCATCCTTTCACGCCTGAGCGAATCCGATAGGAACTGACTCTCCTCCTGAAGATCAAGAGCATTAATTGAAGCCAAGATTTCAGCAATATGCACATCTAACCTTCTGAAAACTACGTTATTCCACTCAATAAGACTGAGCTTAAGCAACTTGAGTTTTTTTATTGGCAAAAAACTGCTCCGAAACCAGTAACAGAAGAAGACCAGGTTGTAGAAATAAACTCCAAAAACTGAGGATGATCAAACCACATTTGTTCGAACTTCCAAGGTCTTCGGATTCGACACTCTTCCTGGCACACAAGGGCAATCAGATGATGGTCCGAGCAAGACCTGGCTAACGCCGAGAGAAAGCAGCCACTAAAATGAAGTTCCCAATCCGATGAAACGAGAGCACGGTCAATCCTGGACATGGAAGGTTCTGCCCTGAAGTTTGACCAAGTGTACTCAGCACCGGAGAGCGGAAGTTCAATCAAGAGGCGGTTCGCGATGAAGTCATTAAATTTTCTCATGTCTCTTGTTGATCTAGGAGCTCCAAGCACATCTTCTGCAGATCTAACCTGATTCCAGTCCCCAATTATACACACTGATTAACATAAACGTTGATTAACATCCAAGAAAAACCGTCACACCTGGAAGAGAAAATCGTAACCACCGAGAATGCCCCGCACCAGGAAGCTTCAATTTGGAAAAGACCACTGTCCCAACAAGTAAGAATTCCTCCGGCTGAACCAGATGCGTCCTTTGTAATCCAATCCCAGCCTTGATTGCCTGTTAAGCTTCTGACTAAACCTAAATCGCAGTAATCAAGCTTCGTCTCCTGAAAACAAATCACAGCTGCACCGATGGAAGATAATTATGCTTAATCCTAAACCGCTTGCTCGCGAGACCTAGTCCACGAACATTCCACGAAAGAATCTTAAACATTAAATTTGATCGGAGAAGGGCTAACAGACCGATTCCTTTTACCTCTGCCACCTGAGAGGTAAACCTCCTCGCTGACCACATCCAACCTTCAATGTTCAAGTTCCTTCTTCGACCGGGGTCCTGATCGAGATTTCCTCAAGCTGACCTGGGTGCATGTTTCCACAGCTGAAGCCGAACCTTCTTCTAACGATCCATTAAGTTTGAGTCCGATGAGCTCCGACATCTCCAGAACCTCCGACACTATCGATCTAAGCGAAGAAGCTGAATCGGCGCGCGCCGGGGAAAAAACAGACTCCTCATCTTGGGAAGCTTCGTCAACAGAGAAAGAGGAGAAGGCCAAAACACCCCCCATTGACTCCTCCTCAATACCAAGGGCTTCAAAACTCAGCGTTTCAGGGAGCGGAGAAAGCTCAAGCAAAGGCTCAGAACACGGACTAGTGGAAGTAGTCCTCATGGGTGGAAAGGCCCAAGGCCCAAACTGGAACCTGAAGGGAGGGAGCGGGTCTGAGAGGCCCGATGCGAAGTTGCTGAATCCGGAAACCGAAAGAAGTTCGCCCAAGACCTTTAGTTGCTCTAACCGAACTTTGGGCACGCATACCAAAAAACCATTAGAACCCAACCGAAGACCCACAAAGGTACTGCCTGGGGAACCTTCTACTGTCAACCTAGGAGACTCTGACCTCTGGGCCGCACGTTCCCCCAAAAACCTTGGTACCTCGAAAAAGCTGATTGGATCAAACAAAGAAACGGCGGCGTCAGCCTCCGACGGACCGGAAGAGACCTCCAATGTCGACAACAAAGCTGTAGGGAGAGGATCCTCGACGACTTCCGAAGAGAATTCAGACGACGAGGGCACCAACAGAGGGTTCGACTCCGCCCGCAATGCGACTGAGAACGAGTCCTCCCCGAACCGAAGAAGAACATTGTCCGGCACTTCTCGAGATGCGCGAATTTTGATTCTAATCGAGTTGAGATCACTGGACGGCTCGTATCCAAGGAAGTCCCCGCACAGGCCTCCAAGCTTCTGGAAAAGATCAGTGGACCGGAGATGGATCGGGATACCTGAGGCCACAAACCAAGTACAGCCATGATCTAAGGAGACGACGGATCTGCCCGCGTCCTTAATCCACACATCTGCAAGAATAGAGATGGAGCCAAAACGCCACTTTCCTAAAGCCAAGATTCTGGAAACTTCAAGCTTTGTAGATGCGTCCAGCAGCCACAAGTCATCAGCGAGGCGAAAAATGGGGGCGTCCGGAGCAACTCCCCAAGAAGCCGCCGCCCAGCGTCTAAATTCCGGCCACACCACCTCAGAGGGTGAAGAAAACCGGAAAATGAGACAGCCCGAGAGAAAATCTAAACGATCCGCAACTCCTGAGTCCGTCACTCTGATGAAACGCTCTTTTCCCAAATCCTCGAGAAAGCAACTTCCTCCTTCTGAAAGCGAGCGCCGGCGAACGATCTCCGCGAAAGATTTACCACCGAAAGGGGTGGACGGAGCAGGATTCAGGACTGAAAGGCACGGAGAAGAGCCCTCCAACCGCCTAAGATCGGGTCCCACGGAATCAAAATGAAGAAAATCTTCCCATTTTTGCATGATTCAGAAATTTTCAGAGTCCTATACCTCTGGCAACGAAATGAGTCACCGAAATGGTTCTGCGAGCAGAGGCCGAGGTGCAAGAAAGAGGGAGCACCCATCTTTTGCCGGCAGCCTCTTGCAAAATACCCCGCAACCACAGAAGTTGCTCCTTCTCCAGGAACACGAAGTGGGATTTGGCTCCAGACGACGCCGTCAAACGAAAGTCCGACCCAAACGAGCCCCTCAAGTCTTCCACGGACACCTGACTATTCCTAACCTTAAAGGTCCGCCTAAATCGATCCGAAGAACCAATCCCCCTCGAAGAACACTCACCCCGCTCACAAACACTCACCCCCTCCCCGGAAACGGCCAGCTTACCCTTACCGGCCAAGATACCCTTACCCTCTCTGTTCCTCCCACTCTCCTCACTCTCTCTCATGTTTTCGATCCTTAGTGATTGTGAATTTTTTTAACTAAATTTTGTTTTGTGTTATTTCTAAGGTTGCTTAAACATTTGTATTGGATACCAAATCAAATCAACCCCATGAATAATAATAATCTTCTAATAGATATGTGTATTTTAAATTTGTGTACAACATAATTTACTATGAGCAATTTTAATAATAAATCACTACAGCTAGAGGTTTAAACCTTATATCATGTCATCATCCATAAAACTTATTTAATGTTATGCTTCAACTTTTAAGAGGTTTACAGAGTGCATACTTTTTTAAGATTGATAATTAATTTTACATTAAAATTTGAGAAAGAAATTATTCTTGTCAGTCTGCTTAACTATGAACCTATTTAATAAAAGGTTTCAATATAATCCATTTAACCTCTACATCATCTTTCTTCTACGAGAATAAACCTATTAGTTTAAAGTTTAAGCTTATTATGATTTATCATTAGAGATGCTAACAATGGCATAGCAATTATAATGTATGTGTGTCACGAGAATTAATAGTCAATACATGAGATCGTGTTTTGGCTATTGCTTGTTAATTTTTGTTTAGTTAATCCAATTTCTTTAACATACGGATTTGACTAATTTTGATTGACATTGGCCACAAATAAGTTACATTCATGGTCAAAATAATAATTGAATAAATAGATTTCAACTTAAAATATTGTATTGTCACTTTTGTTAGACATAAAGCTAGAATCGAAAAATGAGATTATGAAGAGAAGAAAACACACGAGATTATGTTGTTCACTAATATAGTGTTAGCTAATCCACGAGAAGAGATGGGTATAATCTTATTAGGGGATGATAATTTCTTGACTTATTACAAAGTACACATGAGGGTTATATACTCTGAATTACGCCGTAATAAGACAACCTAATCAGTGGCCTATACTCATGTCCCAATGGGCTCATATTATTAACATTCCCCTCAAATTGATGATGATTACACATCATCAATTTGTGCGACAAGAACCAATAACGACATGTGGGTACCGCCATTGTGAGTAAGTCTGTAATCTTATGTTCAGGAGACACATAAAACATGTGAATATCACTAGAGTTGACCAAATCTTGAATATAAAGAACATGTGTCTGGCTTGGTCGCAATCAGTATGACACTAGTATTATCACTGAACAGATGAATTGGAGTAGGCACAACTATCCCAAGATCAAGACAAGTTGATGTATCCATACTAGGTCGATCTTCACTTTTTGGAGATCTTGTTTCAAAACTGATTTAAACCCATTTTAAAAAAAAAAATAAAAGAGACGTAACAATAACATAGAAACAAAAGAAGTAATATACAATCTAAGTTTAAAAATGAAGAAAAAGAAGAATTAATTGCAGGAGGGTCCGAGTCAAATAGTCAGAAGGGAGAATTATGAAAATGAAGCAAGGAACACTAGTATAAGAGCTGGTTTGGGAAAAAATCAGTACACGTATATAGCATGCAACAACAAGAAATAAGAGAATAAAATAAACATTTAGGGGTCATTTCCTAGCAAGGTTTTCATGGGTGGAATTGGCCATATTCCCCTTCCCTCCGAATACCTCGTTTCTTGCAACAAAAGAGCCTATCAAAGTTGGAGAAATTTAATTCCAAATCCTAGCCCAAATTACCTCAGAATGGGTTTTGAAATCCCGTTGAAATGTGAGGGTTTTAGGAGAAATTAACAAGTAATCCTACTAATGTACACCCTTTTTTTTTTTTTTTATAAATGATGTAGCTTCTCATTAATAACAAAACCAGCCAACTTTACAAATGGGAACAACCAAAAAAGATTCCCAACCCAAAAACACCTGCAACCCCCAACCAAAGAAAGGCCAGAAGCACCCGTACACATGTACAAACCCCAAAAGCAAAAAATCCAAACCGAACACCCCAAAGAATCCACCCAAAAAAGGCTGTCAGCAATACCTCCATCGGAAAAAACCTGGAGATACCCAAACCTTTCCCCCCAAAAGGAGGGACCTATGAAACCCAAAAACCCCAAAACAGAGCCCCTGTACACCCCCCTATACTACCAAAAACCATCAGCCCGGATCCAATTCCTGATGCCAAAGGGCCATCCAACTCCGGAAAGCCTCGGGGGAAGCACGTCCTGCAACCCTGACCCAATTTCCCACTAGAGACGCAATTCCCCACATCACTTGAACCGTAGTTCTAGTCCTATCTCTAAAAATTCTGTCATTCCTCTCACCCCAAATACACCACCAAAACGCGTGCAACAACCCAGCTTTAAAACGACGAGAACTCACTCCTACAGTTCCTAGCTTGCCAATCCCGTAAGACAAAAACCACATCAACATGGTTTGGACCAACAATGGCAAGCTGGGAACTAAGAGTGTTCCACACCTGCGTGGTAAAGGCACAAGACACCAACAAATGCGACACCGACTCAAGGTCGGCTCTGCATAAAACACAACAACTAGGACCAACAAACCCTCTTTTTTGGAGATTTTCAAAAGTAGAAATGCTTTTGTGAAAAACCTGCCAAATGAAGCCCACGATCTTTGTTGGAACCCAATCCAACCACACCAACTCCGATGGAAAGTCGTCCACTCCATACTCTGTTTGCTGTGACAGAGCTCTGAAGAAGGAACTCACAGAGAAGAGTCCTGAAGCAGAAGAACACCACACTGGAGCGGGAGGTCCCTGAGAAATGCCTCATGTGGTCACCTCCTGTAGAAAGGCTAATAGCCGCAATCTCTCCTCCTCTGCCCCACCTCTCAGCGTCGTGCTCAGCGGGATGCACCACTCAAACCTGTCATGTAACACAACAAAATCGAACAAAAAGGCATCCAAATTAAGAGCCACAGCAGCAACCCTAGGGAACCTCACAGCAAGACACTCACCCTGAACCCAACTATCAAACCAAAAAGAAACCCCCCCACCCCCAGGATCGATAAAAGCGTAATCCCAAAATCTGGGATTCTGTTTGACAATATCTCTCCAGACAGACCAACCTGCATTCTGAAACTCCCATCTCGGCATCCACTCTGAACGCCCAACACCACACTTTTCAATAATCAACTTTCGCCACCACGAATTTTGTTCTGTGGCATACCTCCAACCCCATTTCCCAAGGAGCGCGCAATTTAACCTCCGAAGATCCAGAACACCTAAACCTCCTCTATGTTTAGGAGCCTTGATGAGGTTCCATCTCACAAGATGAGGCTTCTTCTCCTCACTACAACCCTCCCACAGAAAATTATTTTGTAATCTTTCCAGCTCCTTCAGAATCGCCACCGGAGCCTGGAAAAGAGACAAATAATAAATCGGGATCTGCGATAACACACTCTTCAACAAGGTCATCCTACCCCCAAAGGATAGAAACCTCGCTTTCCATGAATCCAATCTGCTCCTAACCCTAGTCACAACGGGTTCCCAAACAATTCTTGAGGTGCCTCTAACCCCAAGCAACAACCCAAGGTAAACAGACGGAAAACTTCCCAAAGAGCAATCGAGAATGTCAGCCAACGCCTGACCATCCTCCACAACCCCCACCGTGTACATAACGGACTTGTGGACATTAACTTTCAACCCCGAAACTGCTTCAAAACATATTAAGATAGCCATCACCTGTTGTACCTGATCCACGCTCGCATCACAGAAGACCAAAGCATCGTCCGCATAAAGTATATGGTGAACTTCCCCACCCCTCCTAGCGTCATTCATGAAAAATCCCTCAAACCTGTCTGCTTCTCTAGCCTTAACGAAAAATCTAGACAAAACCTCCATCACCATGATAAAGAGAAAAGGTGACAGTGAGTCTCCCTGTCGCAGACCTCTGGTACTTTGGAAGTACCCTTTAGCCTCACCATTCAAGAGGACGGAAAAGGAAGCCGAGGAAATGCAAACCGAAATCCACCTAATCCATTGATCGGGGAAATCCATACTCCTCATAACCTTAAGAAGACAATCCCAACTCACGTGATCGTACGCCTTTTCAATGTCAAGTTTGATAACCAGACCCGCCCTTCCAGACCTACACCTGGAGTCGATCACTTCATTTGCAATTAAAGAAGCATCCAAAATCTGACGATCTTCCACGAAGGCACACTGGTGAACCGATATGACATCCGCAATAGCCAGCCTGAGACGCGCCGCCAACACCTTGGACAAAATCTTATAAAAAGAGTTGACCAAACTGATTGGACGTAGATCTCGGATATCCTCAATCGTTTCTTTCTTTGGAATAAGACAAAGAAAGTGCTATTAACCGAACGGGGAAGAGCCTCCACCCTCACAAAATCCTCAAACGCCTCCATGATATCATACTTGAGAATGTCCCAATGAGACTTGAAAAAACCCATATTCAAACCATCTGGCCCTGGGGCCTTATCCCCGTCACACTTCCTTAACACCTCCCAAATCTCCTCCTCGGAAAAAGCTCTAATTAAACCTGCCTTGTTCAACTGAGCAATCTGCCTGAAGCCCACAACGGACGGGAAAGGTCTAACCAAAGTATGTTCGGATAAAAGGTCCTTATAGAACTGAACCACCGCTCCTTCCAACTGCACGTCTTCTGTAAAAACCTCCTCCCCAATCTTCAGAGACGCAATGAAGTTACGTCGACGATTTTGAGTCGCGACCTTGTGAAAGAAAGAGGTATTCCTATCACCATCCTTGATCCACCGATCCCTCGCTTTTTGTCTCCAAGAAATTTCTTCCCTCTTCCAAATCCTATCCAGATCACACTTCAGAAGACACCTTTCAACCCTCTCCTCTCGAGAAATTTGCCTCATCTCTTCTTGTCGGTCAAGGGCGCCAATCTTACCAAGAATCTCTTTAATAATATCTTCATTTTTCCTAAAAGTAGAGACATTCCATCTTATCAACTCCTCCTTAAGCATCTTAAACTTACAAGCCAACCGGAATAAAGCATTTGAACCCACACTCGGCAGCCTCCAAACCGAACTCACCACCTCATGAAAATCCGGGAAATCTAACCACATCAACTCAAACCTCCAAGGTCGTCTAATAACTCTGTCAAAAGTGCAGTCAAGAACAATAGGGCAATGGTCCGAACAAGTTCTAGCCAAGGCTCTAAGGTTACACTCTGGATAATTGTCCTCCCACTCAGACGAGACAAGCACCCTATCCAGCCTAGACATAGAGGCATTAGCCTGCAAGTTTGAAAAGGTGAAATAAGCCCCACTCATCGGAAGATCTATCAAACTCCAATCTGCAAAAAATCATTAAAGCTAATAATTTCCCTAGTTGCTCTATACCCACTAGACACCTCGTCCACCCCTCTAACCAAATTAAAATCACCTAAGATACACACTGGGAAGTTCCACCAACCCAAAACATCTCTTAACTCATTCAAAAACTCATCCTTCTGCGAAGCCTCGATCGGTCCATACACGTTGCACAACATCCACACGAAGCCGTCCTTAACATTCTGAAAAATCGTCATCAAACAAAATTGCCCTACCCAATGATTCTGTAACTGCACCACCCCTTCGTTCCATATCGTCAAAATCCCGCCTCTAGAACCCTCTGAATTTCTCACTTCCCACCCTACATCACGACTACTAACCAGACCAAAAACCACTAACCTATCTAACTGAGAAATTTTTGTTTCTTGGAAGCACCAAATATTAGCTCGAGCCTCCGCAATCCTCTTTCTTAACCTATACTGCTTTGACACATCCCCAACTCCTCTGACATTCCAAGAAAATATTCTAGGATTCATTGATTAGACGAGACAGAGGAAGCATACCTTGATCTCCGTACAGAAACATCGGAGGCTGCTTCCGAAAAATTCCAATCTATTCGTTTGAGTTCCATCTCTTTTTTCGATTTTGGAACTGACTTTGACCGACGACTCAACACCTTCAAAGAAGTCTCCTCAATCCTCTTAGCTGCTTTTTCTGTTGAGCCTTCAACCTGCAACTCGAATAGACTCGCCAAACTCAATCCTTTCGAAATTATCTCTGCGCTGTCATCTTGTTGCAAACGAGAAGTCTCTCCCTCCAAAATTCTCATTACATCCTTATCCCTCTGACCTGTTACCAGCTCCAAAAATCCAAGCTCTCCTTCTTCCAAGCCACAGCTCCCTGCCGCTGCCTCCATAGCTTCCCCTCCACAATTAGAAAAAGACAAAAAATGCTCCCCTTGAACCTCCACCAATCTGTGTTCTTCCTCCTCCATAACCTTGGAAGAAACACCAAGAGAAAGAGCCAGGCCTTCTAACCCAGCTTCAAATTTGGGCTGAGAATTTAAGCCCAAATTTCCACCAAGAGGTCCTAGGGGCCTTTCTGCAATCACTTTGCTGAAAAAATAATCCAAGGAATCTGTCTCCGGCCCACTAAAATCCGGCCCACCTACCACCTTTGCTGAACCCTCATTAACCCTCCCAAAAAAGGTGGGCTTCAAATTCGGCCCAACAACCTTTTGAGGCTCTTCCACTCTAACCCTAGCCGCCGCATGAGAGATATTTGGTTCATCTTTGTCGGTCACCAAACTTATCACCGGGACAGCCGCCATCGCCGCCGCCGACCCCTCCTTAGACGAAGATTTTGTTGATGGAGCAAAAACCGGCTCCAAAATCACTTTAATCTCGTAGGTAACATCCTTAATCTTCAAGTTTAATGAATCTGGTTTTGAAGATCTTCTCCTCACTTTCAACCGAACCGCCGAAAAAACCGGTATCTTGTCCTTCCACAAAGCCTCTGCAGGCATCTCCAAGCATCTTGAATACCAACTCCGATCTAACGTGAACTGGAACGCTGAAAACAAGCACCCATCTAAACCTTGAGGACCTAAAAGATTTAGTCGACCCGCCTCAGGACTCCAATTTCGAACCTCCACCTTTAATCCTCTGAAGAACCAATTTCCCTTCTTTAAAATTAGCGCCACTGTTTCCTCCGAACCGCAATCCAGAAGCAATGAATCATCTCCCAACAATTTTGCCTCCCGTGACCTATCGAGCCCCCACCATCTTGATATCCACTTTCGAAATTCTGCCCAAACCACAAAGTCTTTAGTACCAAGAACGAAATGGAAAACCACCCAGCTTCGTAGCCTCTGCACTCTTTCCTCTGTCTCCGGTTCATCCACCACTAGACAAAGGCCCTCTCCAACAGTCTTCTCTTCCCTCCAAGCCAGCTGGCCATCCTGAACCTTCTCCCTCGCCCCTTGGCTCACCACCGCCGCAAAGGAGCGTCTTCCAAACAGAACCGGGGGCTCCCTCACCCGCTCCTCTGAGACAACACTCTGAATGACCTTCAACCAAGCGCTCCAGCCCACCTGAAGCTCATCCGAAGGAATCGCGACAAAAAATCTTTTGCCATTGCCACAGACTTCTAAGACTCGTAAGAAAGTCACATCCTTCAGAGTAAAACTTCCCACTATGAGAGACCTGGAACCGCTTCTCTTAATCAATCCCTTTCCCAAATTCCACCCCTTTTCCATTGCCTTCTGTAACACCTCTCCAATCCATCGAAGCAAAGTTTCATCCAGAAAAATGTAATGCTCGACCCCAGACACAGTCACCGAGATCCTGAATGTTGCATCCGCAAATCGATCTGAAGTAGACATACAAATCTTCCTACCCCTAGATTCGAGAACACGCAAAGATCGATCCTGAATCCTAAATCTAGTCCCCGAAAAAAAATTCCCTACCCCAGACCCTCTCAAAATCTCTTTCCCTCTCTCTCTACTTTTCTCTCTCATGACTAATGTACACCCTTACCCCACCCTTTTTTATTCTTCACCGTACAGACCTGAGAAAGTTGTTATCGACGTCTTCTTTTCCCTCTTCCCATACAACTTCTTCAATCTACAAGTATTTCTGGGTTGGTTACTTAAATGATCACTAAACTTTGACCAAATAAGCCGCTGGTCACTGTTCTTCAAAAAATTTCCTAGCACTCACACTACTTTGGCCGATTATCCTAGCAGTCACTACCGTTTACGGACATCCAATTTTCCATCCATCTGCATACGTGGCGATGCCATCAAGGCAGCCACATCATCTAAACCAAACCCAAAACCCAAACCTAAACACCCACTCTAATTACCAAACCAAACCATCTAAACCAAATCAATCCCCTCCTTCTCTTTCCTCCTCCTTCCTCTTCCTCTTCTCCACCCTCACTCCCTACCACCGTCGGAATGCCGCCGCCGCCACCCACCACCGCGCGCCGCCACACCCCCGCCGCCGCCGCCGCCGCCACCCTGCCGCCTCCTCTTCCTCTTCTCTCAACTGTCATTCTCTCTATACCCACATACCCACAACCCCTTTCTTCTTCCTTCCTTCTTCTTCCTCCTTATCTTCTCCACATCCCTCCTTCTCTTTCCTCTTCCTCTTCCTCCTCCTCTCCTCCACCACCCGCCTCACCGCCGCCGCCGTCTTCTTCACAATCACAGCTCCGACCAAGCTCAATTCCTTCGTTCACCGCCGCCCCCTTCTTCTCCCGACCGACGACGACCAACTCTGGAGATTAGATCTGGAGATTAGAGGGAGACAGCAAGAAAGTTATTGTTGAGATTAAGAAGGTCCTCCATTATTTTGGTCTCTCCCTCTAATCTCCAGATCTAATCTGCAGGGGCGGCGGGGGCAGCGACATAATGAGAGCCATCGGACTTGAGACCACAGAAAACATGACCATTCTCTCCATATGAGATAGCGATGGAGGACATTGATCCAAGAGCAGAGATGAATGGCAAGATATCTGAAAGGAAGAAATGGGGTATAGTTAGCTGGAGTTGGGAAGGGAGGAAACAGAGAGGTAGCCAGAAATCAGAGAGGTTGGAATGGAAGTGGGGTTCATTCGAAATGGTGGAATTGAGATGAAGAGTGGAGTAGGAGGAGAAAGAAAGAGATGGCAGCAGTAGGAGGAAGAAGAAGAGGAAGAATGGTGTGTCTGCTGTGGATGTGGAGTTCAAGGCAGAGAGAGTATGGATGGAGTATTAAATGAGGGAGAGAGGGAGAGGGTGGTGATGAGGTGAACAAAACTGGAACAAGGCAAAGGGCAAAGTGAGGAGAAGAGGAAGAGGAGGCGGCGGCATTCCGACGGTGGTAGGGAGTGAGGGTGGAGAAGACGACGAGGAAGAGGAAGAGGAAGAGGAAGGAGGAGGAAAGAGAAGGAGGGGATTGATTTGGTTTAGATGGTTTGGTTTGGTAATTAGGGTGGGTGTTTAGGTTTGGGTTTTGGGTTTGGTTTAGATGATGTGGCTGCCTTGATGGCATCGCCACGTATGCAGATGGATGAAAAATTGGATGTCCGTAGACGGTAGTGACTGCTAGGATAATCGGCCAAAGTTGTGTGTGCTAGGAAATTTTTTGAAGAACAGTGACTACCGGGTTATTTGGTCAAAGTTTAGTGATCATGTAAGTAACCAACCCGGGATTTTGAACTCTGAAAATTTTGAGGGGGCATCAATTTCAATTCAGAACGTACAACTAATAAGAAAATAAACTAGATAAAAATTTGGCCCAAATAATAATTTGAAACACCAAACTCCACGAACCCTGTATAAAACTTCATCTGCATTCCTACAATTTCTAGTTGTTATAAAAGAAACATCATCAATCAAACTAACATTGCCATATTAGAAGAAAATCATTATTTTCTCCTTCCGCTGATAAACTAATCCAACAGCCCAATAGCAGGTACTAACCTTCCAATTTCTTCACTTAATTATGGAAACTGCAAAGATCAATGTCAGTGTTAGAGAGATGAGTGTTGATGGGCCACCCTGAGTCGGGTCGGCCCAGTAGGCGATGTGATACACCCAGAAAGGAAGGTCAACGCCTCTGACGAGGATTGACCAGGCGACTGTCTAAAAGACCTGAAAAGCAGGCCCAGATATGGCCCAGGAAGCAGTCAGCATGTCAAGCGAAGATTGACCAGCTAGGTGCCTTGAAGGTCGCTCTGAGTGGGCCCAGTCGTGGCCCAGGAAGGGCCCTGAGGCGATGTTATGCGCTTACCATTTGGGAAACCCTAGAAGGACACGTGGAGCAATCCTGAAGGTTTCGTCTTCACCAAGCGACGGTTAGGATTCGGTGACACGTGGCGAGATTTGCTGGGCGCCGTACCATTGCCCAACGGTCTTGGCAGACCTGCCAGGCTATAAATACAGAAGGATTAGACAGACTGACGACACGACCAAATTCTGGGAGCAATCCCTAGGTACACTCTGTTACATCACCATCCATTTCATTCCTTATCCTCTGTTCTGATTACTACCCCCATTCTATTATTGCGAGGCGATTCAGAGTCACTCAAGCGACCGGGTCGGCTCCCTCATTGTTCCAGGCGACAAGAGCGGAACAATTGGCGCGCCAGATAGGGGACTAATCAAGAACTGACGAAACTGAGCAATGGAGCATGGGAATATGGGAAGAATGATAAGAGGAGAAGTATCGAACGTAAGGCCCGAAGGAGAGACGGAAGAAACACCATTGAAATACGTGAATCCTGGAGCCCAAAGCATACCACTCGAGGGAAGAAACTTGAGAAATGATTTGGAGGAAGAAGGGGTGCCTAGAGACACAGACGTCGACTCATCATATATTCCTCGTGACGCCAGAGGAAAGGGTGTGATACAGGAAGAAGCACCAAGCTCGGAGGCATACAAAGTCCTCGAACAGCGTTTTCAGGTGCTGGAAAAGCAGAATTTGGAGCTTACTCAATTACTAAAAGCGGTTATCGCTCAGCAGGCGCAAGCACCCAAAGCTCAACACATCCAGGTCCCAGGCAATGACACTCACGCGGAAATGCTACGGGCATTTCGACCGCTAGTCAAAACCGGAGCCGAACAAAGGGTCATCCGGCAACCTCTGGCAAGGACAATCTTCGCCGAAACGCTACCAATTGGTTTGGTCCCACCAAACATGGAGAAATATTTGGGGTTGGGCGATCCTGAAGAGCATCTGCAGAATTTCCAAATCGCCATGCAAATGCAGGGCGCCAGCGATGCAGCGTTTTGCAGAGCATACCCAGCCACTTTAGGAGGGGCAGCAAGAGAATGGTACATGAGCTTGCCAGAAGGAATTATTCACACATGGGATGAGTTTGCCAGGGTTTTTTTGATGAAGTATGAGAATAGGCGACACCGAAAGGTCCCAGTACAGGTCCTAGTTAACTTGCGGCAACGGCCGGAGGAGTCGCTAAAAGATTTCTTTGAGAGATGGCTCAGCACGGTACAGTCTGTTAGAGACGTGACTTTGGACATTGCTACTGCAAGTATGATCCAAGCGACGCACAATAGGCGACTGAAGGAGGCGTTAGTAAAGAAAAAGCCTACTACTCTGTCCAACTTGGAAGCCAGAATAAATAGTATCATTCTCATTGAGGAGCAGTTAGCGGAGATTGGAGTGGACGACAACCGAAAAGGTCGAAAGGACGGACAGGCGGATGCGTCGCGTGACGGCACTGATAGGCGAGGACGGTGGCAGAGAACGGAGCGATCTCCTGAAAGAAGGGAATATCGGGACGACAGGAAGAACAATGATAGACGCACGTATCAGGAAGACAGAAGAGAATACACTCCGCTCAACCGATCCCGGAAAGAGGTATTCCTGTACATGCAACACAAGGATCACCACATTCAGTGGCCCGAGCCACTACGAGGCGACCCTGAGCAGCGCAACCCCCGGAAGTTTTGCAACTTTCATGATTCGCACGGTCACACCACGGAAGAGTGTCGGCAGCTCAAAAATGAAATTGAGCGATGGATTAGGGAGGGTCGCCTAAAAGACTTTATTCTCCAAACCAAGCGAAAAGACAGGAGTTCAAATGATAAGGAGGATAGCCCAGTCCCAGGCGACCAACCTAGAAAAACAGTGTTCGCCCGATTGCAAGAGCCGCAGGGCGATGCGACCAAAAAGGCAAATGATACGGAAGAAGTCACGAAAGTCTATCAAACTATTTTCGGAGGAGAAAGTTGCCCGACAAAAAGGCAGTCAGGCGATTGTAAAGAGGTGTTGGTCATAAACAATGAAGCGCGACGGTCTTCCATCATGTTTACGGAAGAGGACATAATTAAAAATGGAGGGCCTAGCCTGGAGGCAATGGTGATCCAGATTGTAACACTCCGGAGTAGAGTGGAGCGGGTAATGGTAGATGAAGGAAGTTCAGCTGATATCCTGTTCTGGGAACTTTTCCAGCAGATGAAACTCCCCATTTCAAGCCTAAGACCGACAAAGACAACTATTACAGGTTTTTCTTGCCACCAGGTGCCCATTAAAGGAATCGTTACCTTACAGGTCATGATAGGCGATGAGCAGATTAAGGCGGTGCAATCCATAGATTTCCATGTGCTGGATTGTCGATCCTCGTACAATATAATTTTGGGGCGACCAGCGCTTGCTACTTTCCAGGCTATCTCTTCACCAGTATATCAGGTGTTGAAGTTCGTCACCAAAGACGGCGTCGGAGTCGCTTGGGGACACCCGGAGGTGGCTAGGCGATGCTATCGGGCAGCAACGAAAGGAGCATGTTACAAAATCGACCTAGAAGAGGGAACGGAGAATAGAGAAAGAATACAGTCAGCAGAATCTGACGTTCCTGTAGCTTTGTGGGAAGGCGATGAAGAGAAAACGGTGAGGCTGTCGACTTACCTAAGCCAAGAGGCCAAGCAAGCGATGATGCACTAATCAGGCAATATTCGCATCTATTTGCATGGCATCCCAGTGATATGCCTGGGATAAACCCAGCGATTGTGAAGCATTGCTTATCCATCGACAAAAGCTGCCGCCCTGTGCAACAGAAGAGAAGAAATATCTGCCGGAGAGCGACAGCTAGCCGTCACAAAAGAGATAGACAAATTACTGGAGGCAGGTTTTATCAAGGAGGTTCAATACCCAGAATGGCTGTCAAATGTGGTTTTGGTTAAAAAATCATCGGGGGCATGGAGGATGTGTGTCGACTTCACAAATCTAAACGATGCCTGTCCAAAAGACGCGTATCCACTCCCGAACATTGAGCAGTTGGTCGACGCCACAACAAACAACGAAGTATTGTCTTTTCTCGATATGTTCTCTGGGTATCACCAGATACCACTCAATGAAGAGGATCAGGAGAAAACGGCATTCATGACTCCTATGGCGAACTATTGCTATAAGGTTATGCCTTTCGGCCTCAAGAATGCAGGAGCAACTTACCAAAGGATGATAGACATGGTCTTCACTAAGCAACGAGGACGTAACCTGGAAGCTTATGTGGACGATCTTCTGGTAAAGAGTAAGAAGAGCGACGATCATCTAGGCAACTTAAAAGAAACGTTTGAAACGTTACAACGCTTCGCGTTGCGATTAAACCCACGAAAGTGTGTTTTTGGAGCTACATCAGGCAAATTCCTAGGGTACTTGGTCACTCGACGGGGAATAGAGGCGAATCCAACACAATTGGAGGCCATCTCCGCCATGGCACCACCCAAAACGGTTAAAGAAGTACAAGTTCAAGCCGGAAGAATAACAGCTATTAATCGGTTCATTCCAAAGGCGGCAGAGCGATGCGCTCCGTTTTTCTCTATTTTGAAAAACGCGTCAAAATTCGCCTGGAATGACAGGTGTGATAAGGCATTTGAAGAACTCAAGCAATTCTTAGTCACTCCTCCGGTGCTGGCCTCACCCAAGGAGGGCGATGAGTTGTTCATGTACATTGCGATATCTCCAACAACGGTAAGTGCGGTGTTAGTGCGACGGGAGGAGCGAAGCGATCAGCCCATTTTTTACACGAGTAAAACGTTGGTCGATGCTGAAACGCGGTATCCTGCCATCGAAAAGATGGCCTATGCTGTGGTATGTGCGGCAAGAAAGCTTCGACCATACTTTCAGGCTCATACCATAACAGTATTAACCAACCTGCCAATACAAAATGCTTTGCGGACAATGAGCGTGGCGAGGCGACTTGCAAAGTGGGCTATTGAGCTCAGCGAATATGACATCCGGTACAAACCAAGAACAGCAATCAAAGCCCAGGTTCTCGCTGATTTCATAGTAGAAGGGGCAGTGCAGGAAGAAAAAGGAGAGAGCCAAACTTGGACACTCTTTACGGATGGTGCCTCCAGTAAAAATGGTTCGGGAGCCGGCATAGTACTAAAAAGCCCAGAAGGAGCTATCCATGAAGTCGCCCTACGCTTCGCGTCGCCTAGAACCAACAACGCTGCCGAATATGGGGCGATGGAGGCAGGGCTCAGGATTGCAAGAAGTATGGGGGTCAAATATGTGAAATTTTTTTTCGATTCAGCAGTAGTGGTCAACCAGTTAAATGGGGAGTTTGAAATTAAAGAGGAGTCATTAATGCCATACTTCGATGAGATAAAGCTAGCCCTGGCAGATTTTACTAGAGTAGACATTTTGCAAATCGCCCGAGAAGAGAATTGCCACGCTGACGCGCTATCAAAGCTAGCCACGGCGGTTGATTTTGAAGAGGCAAGAATGGTGACGGTGGAGAAAGAGGTAAAGCTAAACACATGCTTCCAGATTGACGGATCTCAGGACGATGAAGGTACACAAGACGATTGGCGCACTCCCATTATTAAGTTCCTAAAAGATGGAACAGTCCCGGAGGATCAGGCGATGGCTACAAAGGCAAGGAGGCGAGCCAGCAGATGCACTTTAATAGGCGACGATCTGTACAGAAAGTCCGCCGCAGGTCCTTATTTAAGATGCCTCGGCCCAGTGGACGCTGATTATAGCCTCCGGGAAGTACACCTAGGAGTCTGTGGGACACACTTAGGCTCTAAAAGTCTGGAGAAGAATCTATTATACCAAGGTTATTACTGGCCGACAATGCGACGAGAGGCGACGGAGTTGGTTAAAAAATGTCACAAGTGTCAAGAATATGCCGATTTTCATAAATTGCCTTCCACCGCTTTGCAGGCGATTGTCAGCCCGTGGCCTTTCGCTCAGTGGGGAATGGATATTTTGGGACCTTTTCCTGAAGCCCCTGGGAAGCGGAAGTACTTGATTGTAGCCATAGACTACTTTACAAAATGGATTGAGGCTGAGGCGACGGCCAGCATCACCGCCAAGCAGATTGAGAAGTTTACATTCAAACACATCATCTCACGATTCAGCATTCCTCACAGCATTATATGTGACCATGGCACCCAGTTTGATTGCCAGAGCTTTCAGGCGTACTGCCAAGAATACAAAATCCTCCTACGATTCGCCTCGGTCGCTTATCCACAAGCCAACGGGCAAGCTGAAGCAGCAAACAAACTTATATTGCGGGGATTAAAGCGACGGATCGAAGGCAAGAAAGGCACGTGGGTGGAGGAGCTCGATCATGTACTGTGGGCACATAGAACGATTTACAAGACGTCAACAGGCGAGTTGCCTTACACATTGACCTATGGATCAGAAGCGGTCCTTCCGGTGGAAATAACAATACCTTCCATCCGTTTGGATAGCTACAACCCAGAGGACAATGAGCAAAACCTTGTCCATAGTCTCGATATGGTCGAAGAGAAGCGCGAGGTCGCCCAGATGAGGTTAATAGCGGAAAAGGAGATGCTAGCCAGGCGATACAACAAAAAGTTAAGGCCACATCACATCAAATTGGGTGATCTAGTACTACGAAAGATCTTTAGGCCATCAGAGGGAGCCGCGAAGCTTGACCTTGGATGGGAAGGACCATTTCAAATCAGAAGGGTTATAGGAGCAAACACTTTCAAGCTAGCCAGGCTGGACGGAACAAAGATCCCCCGGACTTGGAATGCGATGCACCTCCGCAAGTACCATGAGTAGTCGCCTAGAAGCATGTATGGTTTTTCATTTCCCTAATTAATGAAAGAGAAGCGTCCGATAGCTATATCGCTGGATGACTTGTTTTATCATTTATATCTCACCATCGCCATTGATATCACCTAAAACTTATGAGTTAGAAGTCGCTTAATCGCCACAAAATTCCCGTACGACATGGACTCATCTCGCCTACGAGGCCTATGTTTTCAAATTTCGCTAAGGCTTAAAGATAACGACATCGCCTAAATGACATTATAGGAAGGCAAAACATCGCTCATTAGCAATCACCAATCGCTAAGGCAAAAACTAAGGTGCCGCCCATGACGGCTGCAAGCAATCGCGCTACGGCTTTCAAAACAATCGCTTACGAGCTTACTTTATAAGATCAGGGCGAAATAAAAGGCGCTTACCCAGTTCACGGGCAGCTTGTCTTATAAATACAAAACAAAAAAAAAAGAAGGAAAAAAAAAACCAAAACAACAAAAAAAAAAAAGAAGAGAGAGAGAAGTCATCATTTCTTCCCTTGCCCCGAGCTTTGCCCACGATCGCCTTGGGAGGATGACAGGCTCTTTTCAAACGCTTTTTCCCCTCTGCCACCATCTGCCTTCGCCTTCGCGGCTGCCTCAGCTTTGGCACGAGCCCTTCTGGCCTTCTCAGCTGCTATATACTCCTGATCCGCCGCATGAACTTCCTTCATCACGCTGATGTACTCAGGGTCGACGTCGGTATTGGGATCGGGCACACCATTCAGCAAGCGATTCACAGCCCTGAAGGACGCCGTGAGAAATTCGCGTCGAACGAAAGGAGGGGAGGGCCCAACAACGGCGACGAATTTCTGACGAATGGCGGTCAGGATCACAGGGATGGATCTTCGGATCAGCGACACAGCAGTCATATACTGCCGAGCGCTGAGTGCCTCGGTCTCCTCCTTGATTTTCAACGAGTGATCCCTCTCCGCTGTCATTGTTTCAGCCAGCTTCTTCGCCTTATCCCTCTCCTCAGTCGCTTGCTTCTGCGCTGCAAGAGCAGCGTCTCTCTCCTTTGTCAGAGTTTGAATCTGCTTCTGAAGGACATCTTGATCCTGGAGCTTCTTGGCGGACGAGGAGGCAGCTTCTTTTGCCTCAGACAGGCTCCTCTCTAGGCTAGTAATAGAGGCCCGGCTGGTCGACAAATCTCGAGTCAGGCGCTCCACGGAAGAGGAGGCCTCGCTTAGTTTCTGCTCAAGCTGAGAGTGAGCCTCAGTCAGGCGACTAAGCTCGTTCCTGGTAGCTTGATGATCAGACTGAAAGAAATAAAACAAAAATGGTAAAAAAAACACACAACAAAGACAGGGACGAAATGAAGCATCATCATCATCACTAGTGAAGTGTTTTGCTTACCTCTTCGTTGTCCAGGCGGCGCTGAAGAACTGCGTGATCGTCGCGAAGCTCACGAGCCTTGCGCATCAACAAGTCGCGCGACTTGTCCGCGATGCTTAGCGCCAGTAACATCTGAACATATAATAAGAGGCCATACATGTTAGAAGAGGACGGTCGATTGAATCTTCGAAACTCAAAAACAAGAAATAAAAGAAAGAGGAGAGCCGATTAAGAAAGAACCTCGTGATGCTTCACATAAACGTTCCCCATCGCGGGATGAAAGTCACCAACCTTCACATCGTCCAGACCCTTCAGAACTCCGGAGGTCAGCTCCTCTGTGATATCCCGGGCCACGTCAGCTGAAAGTTGTGATCGCTGGGGATAGACTATGGGAAAGTAGCCTTCTGGTTTCTCGTACTCGGGCGCCAGGAAGTCTGTCAGGACGCGATGGGATAAGGCACGGCGGCTTTCTTCATCGTTATGAGGCGACAAAGGTGAGTCATCCTGGATGAAGGAAATGAATTCTCGCTCTACGGGAGCTTGGCTTTCCTTCCCAGGGCGTCGAGGAGGGGGCTCGGGCATTGACGCGTCGAGATGCTCCGTGACAGGAGCCAATTCTGGGTCGGCGACGGTGGTAATTGGCGGGGGATCCGCTGTCTCGGCCCGATCATCTTCGACAGCAATGATTGGATCTGATGCACCGGCGGAAGAAGACTTGCGTCGCTTGGTTGGCACTGCCACAGGCGACGACTTTTTCTCGCGGGAGCGACGCGCCCCCCGTTTCTTGCCCTTCCCATGAGGCGAAGGAGGTGGCAGCTCAACTTCCGGTGGCGGCGCGTGCTGAGGTTGAGTCGTGGTGATTGACCCACGGGCTGACGTGCTGATCAGCACGTTAGAGATATCTGTTATCCCTGCACAAGGGAGTAAAGAAGGGTCAGAAACAGGAAGGCAAAAAGGGAACGCGATAGGAGATAATAAAAAGCAGGGATAAATTTAAAAGTAGGGGAAGACAGTCCCATCTACCTCCAGGCAGCTTCGCCAGGACTTGTTTTAGGGTGAGGGGGTCGTTCAGATTGAAGCTCTCCCTGTTGATAAATGATAAAAGCTGTTGTTCGACCTCCGTGGCTGAGTGACCACGGGGGAAGTTATTGGCGTCGCCTCGCGACCAGCAAGGCGGAAGGGCCGTCGTCCAGGTGTCTTCAGGCGAGGGTTTAAAATAAAAAAAGGCATGATACCATGTAGGATGCGGTTTAACTATTCCCCGCATCCCCACATCCCTATACGGACCTCGCTTTACAAAACTAAGGCCGTTGGTATTATTTTTGGCACTATACAAAAGGGAAAAAAGACGAAGGGTAGGAGTAATTTTCTCGCGTTGGCAAGATATCTCAAAACTGGCTACAACGGACCATGAGGTCGCGGTATAGGCGCCAAGCGACGCTTTGAGGTTCTGGAGTAAGGATACAACAAATGGAGAAGGGGGAAGGCGCAGACCGTTGGTAAAGCTCTCTGACCACACACCATGCCAGCCTCCGGGACAATTCCCAATCGTCGACAGGAATGAGGGAGCAGCGTAGTCCCAACAGGTCAGAAGAGAAAGTTTTGGGAGAAAGGAGCATATAGTGGTGGCAGAGAGATAGGGAAAATAGCCTGGCCCGATGATGTAGCGATCACGGCCAAGGCCGTCGTACCACATGTCCCTCCAAGCTCGGACAGTATAGCCTTGGTCAGAGATGGGGGCTGTCATGTCCACGGACCAAGGGCGAAATCCGGGAACGAATCCAAGCTGGTGCATTCCCCATTCTTGGGGTTCAGAAGGGTCGGGAGAGTTTTGAGAGGCGTCGGAGGAAGTTCTCTCTGAATCGGTTGATGACGAGGCCATTGGAGCCTTAGTATACAAGGGGTTTTATAGGGAGAAAAAAGCTAGATATCGGCGAAGGTAAAAAAGGGAAAAACGAAGAAAAAATTCAAGCAGAGAACAGAGACATACCAGGACAGCTGAGAAGGTAGTCAAGATCGTCGGACATCTGGAGAAAGAAGAGAGATCGGACAGAGTAGGAAAGACGAAGGAAAGACAGGGACGGTTGAGGAAGAAAGCAAGGGGCAGGTGAAGGAGCAAAGTGACAGAGAAAGAAGAGAAAGACTGATGGGAGCGGAGCGTTTTTATAAGGGAAGGCGGAGACGTTGCGGCAGTTGAAAAGACGGATGGAGCTATTGGCATCGGGAAGAGGGAAGCGTCTCGGAAACGCAAGCCGTGAGAGGTGGTGATTGGGCAACACGACCCATAAAAAGGAATATAAAAAGAGGGGGCTATCTCGTAGGCAATGATCGAGTTAGGGGGCTAGTATGAAAGGAAAAGACTAGACCGCCCCTCAGATATGGCGAAGGTAGGGTTCCTCGAGGAGTGCAGCAGGCGACGAAAAAGAATAGTCCGCCAGTATGCTTGGCGACAAGCACACAAGCGGACTAGGGGGCTCATGATGGGCCACCCTGAGTCGGGTCGGCCCAGTAGGCGATGTGATACACCCAGAAAGGAAGGTCAACGCCTCTGACGAGGATTGACCAGGCGACTGTCTAAAAGACCTGAAAAGCAGGCCCAGATATGGCCCAGGAAGCAGTCAGCATGTCAAGCGAAGATTGACCAGCTAGGTGCCTTGAAGGTCGCTCTGAGTGGGCCCAGTCGTGGCCCAGGAAGGGCCCTGAGGCGATGTTATGCGCTTACCATTTGGGAAACCCTAGAAGGACACGTGGAGCAATCCTGAAGGTTTCGTCTTCACCAAGCGATGGTTAGGATTCGGTGACACGTGGCGAGATTTGCTGGGCGCCGTACCATTGCCCAACGGTCTTGGCAGACCTGCCAGGCTATAAATACAGAAGGATTAGACAGACTGACGACACGACCAAATTCTGGGAGCAATCCCTAGGTACACTCTGTTACATCACCATCCATTTCATTCCTTATCCTCTGTTCTGATTACTACCCCCATTCTATTATTGCGAGGCGATTCGGAGTCACTCAAGCGACCGGGTCGGCTCCCTCATTGTTCCAGGCGACAAGAGCGGAACAAGTGTAGATTAGCGTTGTTGGAGATAGGTAAGAGGGGAGATGGAGTTATTAGATTGGAGGGGAGATGGAGTAATTAGATTGGAGGGGAGATGGAGATGGAGAAATCGTAGCAGATTAGATGTGGCTGGATAAGTCAAGCAGAAGAATGGACGTTGGAGAAGAGAGAGTGAGGATAATTATTTAGGACTGCGGGGACTAGGTCTGAAATTAATGGTAATATGGACAATCCAATTATTTACATTTTCAATTCCTAGATGGCAAATAGAGAAGGAAACAAGGAACTGAATTTCAGATTTTTGGACAATTCCCATGAAATCGTAAATTCCCTTTTTTTTTTCTTAATTCTTGCGTGAAACGACCTTAAACAGGAGCCGCCAATGGGAGAGGGAAGGAAAATGTGGATGAATTGGGCCTTGGGGTGCAGGGTCGACATACTAGGTAGGGGTGGGAAATGGGTTGGGTATGGTACCCATACCCATATATCGTGGGTACCCATACCCACAATTCCACAAAATTCATCCCAAATCCCATACCCATATGGGTAGTGGGTAACCCACACTACCCATATTTCCCATAATAAAAAACATACGAAGAAAAAAGAAAAATACAATCAACTTCAAATCCGACTAATCTTCGTAGCTTATAATCCCATACAAAGTTTCATCACATAATCACGTCTATTAAACCATTACATGAACCGACAATTCTACTGTCAAATGTCAATTTCAAAATATAAAAGAAAGGTGGCGTGCTCTTCCGCTTTCCGACTTCCTTCCTTTCCATGCTGATGTTGAAATAGGGACTAACTCCAACTTAGACTAAGTCAGCTTGAAGCCTTACAAAAATGATGAAATAGTTTGTTAAGTGGACCTAAATTTAGGAATTGGTCCATGGGTTCAGTTTAGTGGTGTTGTGCTAGATAGGTTGGTGCAAAATGTTAATAGAAAATTAATATGGGTATTATGGGTACCCATGGGTATAACCCATATGGGTAGTGGGTACCCACTACCCAAAAAAAGGTAAAGTCAATCCCAAACTACTACCCGTAGCGGGTTATGGGTACCCATTACCCATGAAATTATGGGTTGGGTACGCGGGTACCCATTACCCCAAACCCAAGTTCCCACCCCTAATACTAGGAGCAAAGTGAGATTCAAGTTTAATATTTTTTAATGGGATAACGGCCGGAAGGCCCCTGTACTATTAATAGCATCAAACAAGCCCCCGTACTTAGAACTTATAACAAACAAGTTTCCCGGTTAGAAATTTTACTAACGGTGTAACTGAATTGCTGACTCAGTTGACACGTCACTGACCCGTAGGTTGTCAGTCCTTAGTCATTTGACACGTCAGCCGAAGTAAAACTACGTCGTTTTGTTTATCCTTATTTTACTGAGATGGGATGAAATCCTTTTACAGCTAGTTCCCCACGAAAAAAATCCTTTTACCCTTGCTGTCTAAAACTTCTTCTTCACAAATCTATCCACCTCCGATCTCCACTCTTCCTTGTTCGATTGTCCTTCACCTCCGGCTCCCATTCATCAACGGCCGCAGACCTTTGCCGGCCGAGCTCGACGGACGGTAACTTATTATTCCCCTACCTCGTCGTATTTTGTTGATTCCCCATTTTGAAAATCTCTAGCTCACGAGTCACGACGTCTTCTTCTAATCGCAGTGACAACGATGGCAACTTACGTCTTTCAATCGCAGTAACAACGACGGTGGTCACCCTCTCCCGGTCGAGGCTCGTCGATAAGTTGTAGTTCTCCTTCAGCTAATTTCTATCGATTCCTTTGCCCCTTTGGAATCACCCTAATCTCCGTTGTGCTAGGTCGATATATCCACTGACGATTTCCAGCTTGATAATATATCTCCTCTTGCTGAAGCCTTCTCCCCTCTCTCTGTTGTGCCATAGCCCAGAAATCACTGTCAGCGGGTAAGTTATTCATCCCCTTCCCCTTGTTCGAATTTTTCTCTGCCCTCCCCTTCGAATATCCAGAATTCACTGACAATGGTGAACCTAATTCAAAAAGCACATTTGTCAGACTTGAAAGAACAATATTGTATGTCATATATTTTATGACAGTGGTAGTAAACTTTAAATAAGTGTTTTGTTTGTGTGTTGGACAACAAGCACTTTTTTTCAAAATTGGATTCAATTGTTTGAAAGTGTTTCATGTTTGTCGTCTGTTCTATTTGTTTTGGTTGTAGGACCCATTTATATTATATTAGTCTGTTGTAGGATGAGTGTAACGTTGGCCTACCATTTAGGAATGAAGTTTATCACTGTGGGTTCTGATTTGGTATACGAAGGAGGAGAAGTTTTTACGATCAAAGAAGTGGACCCGGAACTGATAAACTTGTTTGATTTAGAGGTGGCTATAAAATCTCAACCAACAAGGTGTATCTAAGTGTCAGTTGGTACACAATGACGATAGTGTGCTAGATATGGTGAGAACATATAAAAAAATGAAAATATATTCCATATATGTGGAGCAACAAGCTGGTGATGATGCAGCTGTTGGGGACGATGACAGGGTAAGGATGACGATGATGGTGAGGATGACGAACTTGTAAGTGACATTGGGTCATGGATAAGCAAGGAGGATAGGGAGGAGTTGGAAGCAGTGAAGACAAAAGTGAAGGAAGCCAAGAAAAAATTACAAGGAGGCATTAGGTTTGCAATTTCAGATGATGATGGTATTGATAGTGACGGGTTTGGGTCAGATGAGATAGGTTATTACGAGAATACTGATTCCGAAGACGAAGTTGCAGATCACGGTGTGCGGATCAAAGAACCACTAGAAAAATACAATCCGAATACCGACATTCCTTTTTTTTCCTTGGCGTAACTTTTAACGATGCGGCTGAGGTTAGGATGACAATTAAGAAGCACGCGATAACAGAAATAAAGGTCGTGAAGTTTGAGAAAAATGAGCCTAAGAGGATACGCTTAAGTTGCTCGCTTAATAATTGATTCAATTGTTTGCAATTGAAGAAGTATAAGAGTCATTCATGTTCATAGCATTACAAAAACAAGTGGGTGAACACGAATACAGTGGCAGATCGCTATAAGATGTGGATTCAGTCTAATCCAAAATGGAAGAATAAGCACATTGTGAAACCAAGAGAGAAGATTTTTGTGTGGATATATCACTTATGCAATATTCGAGAGCGAAGGCAATGGCACTTCGAAAAACCACGAGTTGTTACAAAGAAGAATATGCCTTGTTACGATCCTATGGTGAGGTAATTCTAAGGACCGATCCTGGATCCACTCTGAAGATAAAAGTTAATGTGGACAATCCTGAACGACAACTGATCTTCCAAAGAATGTACATATGTTTCGACTCGTTAAAAAAGGGCTTCTTGGCAGGTTGTCGGAGAATTGTGTCGTTGGATGGTTGCTTTATGAAGGGTTTATGCAAAGGTGAAGTGTTATTAGCCATTGGGTGAGACACGAATGATCAGATGTACCCGATAGTGTGGTGTATGGTGGAGGTTGAATCTAGAGATTCGTGGGTGATGACACTTGATTGACGTGATTATCAGCCTCATTTAAGCGACATTTCCCTGCTTGAGACACTATTTTTAGGGTAGTTTAGGGTGTTTTCACTCGATTGCTCTATTTCTCATCATTTTGTTTACTTTGGCCCGTTATGGGTCAGTTTGATGTGTTCTCTAGTGTATTTGTGAATACACAAGTTTTTGCCATCAATAAGTAGCCACGGACATGCTCGGAAAGCAAGGGAACCTCAAAGAATTGCCCGAAATCGATCCAGAAATCATACAAGTCAGAAACTAGCACTTACCCTGCCACAACTGGAGTTCTCGGCGAGAAGACTCATAGTTCTCGCCGAGGAGTTTGAACACAAAACTTCCAGGAGAATTAAAGAAGAAGTTTCCGGCAAGAACTTTGAAAGTTCTCGCTGAAGAGTTTTGCAACCAGGAGAAGTAGGAGCCTTTGAACCAAAGTTCTCTGCGAGAACTTTCAAAGTTCTGGCTGAGAAGTCCTCTCTTTTCCGGCGTACATACATACAAACCCTATTTAAGCAAACGGTGGACTTCATTCAGATACACTTTTCCACGGATTCATTTCCAGACTCAAGAGTTCGAGAGAGAGTTGAGAGCATCCTCAGAGTTCCCGGAGAGATCGTGACACCATCTTTCCCCTCAGAGTGCTCAGAGCTAGGAGTTGAAGATTCAAGAGATTGAAGCTTCTCGGATTCATCAAATTATGTTTTACAGTTCTTCTCTGTTCTTCCGACTTGTGATGTATTCCTTGATTGTTTTCGTTTCTCTTGTATTGAATATAAGTAGCTAAACTCGTAGAGCTTAGTTAGATGAACCCCAAGTGACCCGGGGCTTTAAAGCGGTCACGAATCGGCAGTAATTAAATTCTGATTCAGACAGTTTCTCTTACATGTTTGGTTTGTTCTTCATTGTCTGTGTTTCTTTTCTCGCTTGATCACCTAGACTAGATTCTTGTTAAGCTGAGGATAGTAGCGATCGTTCACCTCACTTTAAAACACCAAATCAACAATAACCTATTCATTGGAGTGTGCCTTTCGTAGGAACCAGTTAGGGTTAGTCCACTGCTAGAGTAACTCACAAATCACTAGCATCAGTTACTTTACCGTTGCAGATGTGAATGCACGGGCGGTCAATTAATCTTGGTAGTTAGATCGGATAGAGCGAACGTTCACCAGTCTTAAACCTAAGGGTCAGAAGTTATGGTGGTGTCTGAGAACTAAATGAATCGGGATTGAAAACCGCTGGTCTTGTGATTTCCAATGCTCTGGTGATCTTAGGGGGATTCAAAATCTAAGCTTGTCTGTCTTCTTGTCAAGTCAACTAACCTTTCAATTTGCTTTCTGTTTTTATTTCAATTTTCCTGCTTCATAGATTAGAAGTCGTGGAACTTACACCACGCACAACGTGTTTAAACTTGAGTAATTTGCTAATTCATTTGAGTAGACGATTAGTCGAGACCGTGGAATACGATCTACCTAGCTTCTAGCTTGGTAGTTATTTGATAAACCTGTTTACAACGTTCATCAAATTGGAGCCGTTGACGGGGACTCTTCTAATTGTTTAAAAGAAGAGTTCGCACTTTATTCTTCTACCTTTCCATCATTCATTTTTCCATCACATTGATTTTACACCGATTGTGTTTGTTTTTTGTTCTTTGCAGGTTGTTTACAGGTATATGAACCGCTCGTTCACTCGTTCTCAGTCTAATCCTATCAAGACTTCTACTTCAGACAAACCGGGTAGTTCTACTCCGCCTAAGCAACCGTGAGTTTCAAAGCAAGTCAGAATTCATCCGCCCCCATCCTCTACACCTATTAAGACTGAGGAGTTTAAGGAGACCTCCTCGTCTTCTTCCGCTTCATCCACATCGTCAGATTCACCACCACCCTCTCCCACCGCAATGGCTGAGCAGAAGAGTCTTGCGGATTATAATAAGCCGAGCGTGACTAGCATCCGATCCTCCATCTATGTGCCACACAATGAAGCGGATCCGACTATGAGATCAGGATCCCCTTCCTGGGAATGATCTCTAGGGATGTGCAGTTCGAAGGAAAGCCACATGATAACCAAAGCACACATTTGACGGATTTCTTGGCTATCTGTGAAACTTTCAAGAATGGAAATCTCGATAAGAACACCTTATGCTTACGAGCCTTCCCATTCTCTCTCAGAGGCTCTGCAAAGAGATGGCTCAATAGCAAGCCTCCTGGTCACTACAACAACTGGGATAAGCTGGCTCAAGAGTTTGTAGAGGAATACTTTCCTCCTTGAAGAACAACAGCCTACAAGGATAACATCGCCAAGTTCAGACAGAAGGAAGGAATGAGCTTGTACGATGCTTGGAATGAATTACAAGAACTTCTCTACAACTGCTCTCATCATTGCTTCAAGTAAAGACAACTAGCCGAAATCGTTGCTCGGGGTATGAACGAGGAATCATCCAAATGGGTCAACTCCTTAGCTGAGGGAGATTGTACCGCTCTTACTCCAGCATATGTTATGCTTCACTTCGCCAACTTTGCTTCCAAGTCAAGGAATTGGGAGAGACAATCAGAAGGAGTTAAGAGTAAGCTTAACATTGAAGAACAGATCAAAGCAGAAGTCCAGAAGCACTTGATGAAAGCTAGCACGCCTCTTTCAGCCTCCGTCTTCGTTGCTGATTGTGAATGGTGTGGGACCTGTGCGCATAACGGAGGCTATTGTCAAAATTTTGGTAGAGCAGATGTCTGGTCCGCCGAAGAAGTCGACTTCATTGGTCAAGGCTTCACCAACACTCAAGAAGGTTATACTGGTTACCGTCAATTCCGACAACCGCAACAACAAGGGAGTTTCCAAGAGCGACTTCCTTACAACTCCGGGGCCAACCAGAACTAGAATAATCAACCATCTGGGTCGTTTCCAGAGCAAAAGCCAGCTCATCAATCCGGAGGAGTCTGCCGCCACCTTACTGGAATCAGGGTAACTATGGGACAACACCTGGGAATCGCCAGAATTAATATTTCAATAATAGTTACCAAGGACCTCATGGATTCACCGGAGGGCAGCAACCTCCAAGAGCTACATCAGGGAACAATAGAGAGAGCGAGGTTGACAAGAAACTCGACCTCATCATAACAAGGCTCGACGCCCATGAAGAAAAATTCAAGGCTCAAGCCGTCTTGAATCAAGGTCAAACAGCTCAATTTCAAAGGATGGAAGATCAACTTGGAAAAATCGCTAACCTCCTCGCCAATGTTTGCCAGCGTTATGATCAGTCATAGACAAAACCACGGGAGGAACATGTTAAAGCCATCTTTACCAAAAGCGGTAAGCAGTTAGCTAGTCCTACAGCTCCTGACCCAGTCATGGTTCCATATGCTATAGCCATTGACATGTGATGACACTCGATTTGACGTGATTATCAGCCTCATTTAAGCGACATTTCTTTGCTTAAGACATGGTTTTTAGGGTAGAATAACTAATATTCAATCGATTGCCCTATCTCGTGCCATTTGTGTTACCTTGGCCCGTTTCGGATCTATTTGATGGTTTTCTAGCGTTTTTGTGTTAGCACAGGTTTTTGCCGTCAAATAAAGTAGCCATGGACGTGTCTAAGGCATTGGAACATCGAGGAACTGAACCGGAATCGATCATAGGAGCCAATCAAAGTCAAACAAAAATCCTGCCCGATTACAAAGATATTTTCGCTGAAAATTGCATATTGATTTCGGCGAAAATAACATCACATATCGACTGATGCCACTTGAAGAATGGTTTCGGCGAAAAAATTGTGTTTTTCGGACCGAGAAGAAAAGGCAGAGAGATCACTTCCATTCACAAGCATATTTTCGGCGAAAATATCCCTATATTTTCGGCGAAAATAATAGAGTAATCCGGATCAGTTAGGGTTAAGTATAAATACTTAACCCGGCGGCCCAAAGAAGATATACCGGATAATTTGCAAAATACAACTTTTCGAGATCATAATTCAGAGAATCCTCTCAAGTTCTGGAGCGAAGAGTTAGAGTTCGAAGAGCCGGAAAGAGATCGTGACGCCATCCCTTTCATCTCTGAGAACCGGAGCTAGGAGTGTTATCTACCGAAGATCGAAGTCTGTCAGAGTCATCTAAATTAGGTTTTTCAGATTCTTTTCTGTTCTTCCTCTGGATGATGAACTCTTTCTTTATCTTTGTTTCTTTTGTAATGATCATGAGTAGCTAAACTCGTTAGAGCTTAGACTAGATGAACCCTAAGTGACCCAGGGCTTTAAAGCGGTCACGGATCGGCGGTGATTAGATTCGACATTCAATCAGTTTCTCAGATTGCCTATTGCATTTGTGTTCTTGCCTGTTTCATGGTTCTATGTTGAGTTTCCTAGATAATTTGTGTTAGCAAGGATTGCAGTCAAGATAAATAGCCCATGACTGTTAGAAACAAAATGAACGAATGACATAAGGACGCCATCAAGTCAAACAAAATTCATTACAAAGAATTATCGCTTAAATTGCATATTGTATTACCAAAATAAATACATATGCGATGCATGAAGAGATGTTTACGGCGGAAAATTGTATTTCGGAGTAGAAGAAAGGCGAGAGATCACTTCCATTAACCAAGCATATTTTGGCGAAAATTCTTATATTATTTGGACGAAATACTGAGTATCCGGATTCAGTTGGGAAGAAATACTAACCGCGGCCCAAAGAAGATATACCGGATAATTTGCAAAATACAACTTTTCGAGATCAAATTCAGAGAATCCTCTCAAGTTCTGGAGCGAAGAGTTAGAGTTCGAAGAGCCGGAAAGAGATCGTGACGCCATCCCTTTCCACTCTGAGAACCGGAGCTAGGAGTGTTATCTACGAGATCGAAGTCTGTCAGAGTCATCTAAATTAGGTTTTTCAGATTCTTTTCTGTTCTTCCTCTGTATGATGAACTTCATTCTTTATCTTTGATTTCTTTTGTATGATCATGAGTAGCTAAACTCGTTAGAGCTTAGATAGATGAACCCTAAGTGACCCAGGGCTTTAAAGCGGTCACGGATCGGCGGTGATTAGATTCGAAATTCAATCAGTTTCTCATTCATGTTTGATTTGTTCTTCATTGTTCATTTTCAGTTTCTTGTCTGGATTGATCACCTAGATTAGATTCTGGTTAAGCTAAGGATAGAAGCGAACGCTCGCCTTACTTTAGAACATCAAATTGAACAATTAACCTTATAATTGGAGCGTGCCTTTCGTAGGAACCGGTTAGGGTTAATTCACTGCAAGAGTAACTCATTAATCATTAGTAATTACACCAGTTAATTAAGTCGTTGCGAGACGCGACCGTACCCGGGCGGCTAGTTAATCTTGGTAGTTAGAACGGATAGAGCGAACGTTCGCCGGTCTTAAACCTAAGGGTAAGGAGTTATGGTGGTGTCTTAGTAATTGATTGAATGAGAATCGAAATCCGCTGATCTGTTGATTGCCAATGCTCTGGGGAACGAAGGGGGATTCAAAGCGGCCCAAAGAAGATATACCGGATAATTCGCAAAATACAACTTTTCGAGATCAGAATTCAGAGAATCCTCTCAAGTTCTGGAGCGAAGAGTTAGAGTTCGAAGATCCGTGGAGAGATCGTGACGCCATCCTTCCACCTCGGAGAGCTCGGAGCTTAAAGTTGAAGATCCAGGAGATTGAAGCTTCGCGGGAGTCGTCAGAATTAGGTTTTTCAGTTCTTATCTGTTCTTCCTCTGTATGATGATCTTCATTGTTGTCTTTGATTCTCTTGTTTCTGATATGAGTAACTAAACTTGTAGAGCTTAGATTAGATGAACCCTAAGTGACCCAGGGCTTAAAGCGGTCACGGATCGGCGGTGATTAGATTTGAAATTCAATCAGTTTCTCATTCATGTTTGATTTGTTCTTCATTGTTCATGTTTCTTGTCTTGATTGATCACCTAGATTAGATTCTGGTTAAGCTAAGGATAGAAGCGAACGCTCGTCTTACTTTAGAACATCAAATTGAACAATTAACCTTATAATTGGAGCGTGCCTTTCGTAGGAACCGGTTAGGGTTAATTCACTGCAAGAGTAACTCATTAATCATTAGTAATTGCACCAGTTAATTAAGTCGTTGCGAGAGGCGACCGTACCCGGGCGGCTAGGTAATCTTGGTAGTTAGAACGGATAGAGCGAACGTTCGCCGGTCTTAAACCTAAGGGTAAGGAGTTATGGTGGTGTATAGAAACCGATTGAATTAGAATTGAAAACCGCTGATCTTGTGATTGCCGTTGCTCTGGTGATCTAAGGGGATTCGAAATCTAAGTTCGTCTATCTTCTCGTCAGTCAACCTTTTACTTTTCTGTCTTTTATTTTCCTTTGTTCATTAGATTAGAAGTCGTGGAACTCACACCACGCACTAAGTGCTTAAACCTGAATAAATTGTCAGCTTCTTTGAGTAGTCAATTGGAAGAAACCCTGTGGAATACGATCTACCCTAGCTTCACAGCTTGGTAGTATTTGATACCGCTAAAACTGCAGCATCAACATGCCAGATATCGAGGAAGAGAACGACAAAGAAGAAGAGGAGGTGACTGCCCTGCCTTCTCCAGCAAAGCCAGTTTCTACGCCACCTCTTGCTCCCTACCAGCCGAGGATCCCTTTCTAAAGCCTTGCTAAACAAATCCAAGTATCACGACACTCAATACAAGAGATGGTTTTCAATCTTGAAGAACCCAGAAATCAAGATTCCAGTTACCAAGGCTGTCCAGATGATACCGCAAGTCGGGAAAGTTATGAAGGATCTGGTGAAAAACAAGAAGAAGGAAGAGGCATCTTTTGTCTCCCTTGATGAGGAATGGTCCGCCGTTCATTCCCAGACGCCACCTATACCCCCCAGCTAAGTGTTCCGATCCTGGTCCCTTTACCTTGCCTTGCATTATAAACGGAATTACAATTGATCGTAGCTTGGTTGATTTAGGTGCTTCTATAAATGTCATGCCCACTTGCCTGTATGAAAAACTGAATCTTGGTGAATTAAAACCCAGTAGGATGCAATTAGTGTTTGCTGACAAATTTCTTAAAGCACCTAGGGATTAATAGAAGATGTGGTTGTCCGTTGCGGTCCGTTCACTATTCTGGCCAATTTCGTTGTTATGGATACCCAAGGGACAGATCCTACCCTTCTCCTAGGCCGACCGTTTATGGCGACAGCCGGCATTAACATTAATATTCCAAATGGCTCGTTGACATTACGGGTCGGAAAGGATACTTTGACATTCCGTCTCAAGGACGGTATGCAAGTCCCTATTAAAGATGAGGAGCACTGTTTGTCTGTTACCACTGTGGAGTTGGCTTCGGCCAACTCTGTTACTAATGAAACTTCGAGTGCTTCTCCCAAGATTGCTATGACAGGTGCTGCACAGGTCATCGAGCTGAAAATTGAACCTCCGACACCAAAACCAAAGACGAAGGAGGAGCCGAAGGAATCTTCCGCCGAATCGCCACGAGCTAAAGATCTCGGAGAAATGAAGAAGGAGAGTCACTACAAAAAAACTCCATTTTAGCGTTGGTTGAAATGTAGGACTTTAGCATCGGTCGGTCAACAACTGACGCAAAGAAGTTGACTTTGCGTTTTAGCGTCGGTTGATTGACGACCGACGCTAAAATGGGCCTAATAGCCGACGCTATTACCTGTTCCTGGTTCGATTTTTGGTTGACCGGACGAGTAGATAGGCGTCGGTCAGAAGAAACGGATTAGCGTCGGTTGATGACCGACGCTAAAACACGTGAATATAGCGTCGGTTTACACGTGTTTTAGCGTCGGTCATCCACCGACGCTAAAACACGTAAGTATTTAAACTCTCATCCTAACCCTAATCTCAAATTCTCACCTCTCTCAATCCTCTCCTCTCTCTCCTGAAACTCTACCAACCACCACCCTCCTCCTCCTCCTCCTCTTCAAACTCTCCTCCCCCCCCCAACCACCACCCTCATCCTCTTCAAACTCTCCTCCCCCCCTCCCTCCCAACCACCACCCTCCTCCTCCTCCTCCTCTTCAACTCTCCTCCCACATCTGACGTCCGTAGTTCCGCCGCCACCACAAATCTGCCGCCGTTAGCCGTTCCACCGTCGTCCGCCTTCACTTCCTTCTCCAGCCGCCGCATCCCAGCCGCCACCACAACTCCACCGCCGTCCATCGTTCAGCCGCCGTCCGCCTTCACGACGGTGGAGAAGAGAAACGAGATCTGGGAAAAAACCCAAATCTGGAAAAAAAAACCCAGACTAGAAAAAAACGAAAATTAAAAATTAAAAATAAAAATGAAAACAAAAAACTAAAAAATTGGGTTGGTCAGCCACCCATTCGGTCAACCCAATTTTTAGCGTCGGTCGTTATTTATTTTCGCGTCGGTTGACCAAACGACCGACGCTAACTTTTAGCGTCACCGAATCTGGCGTCGGTCTTGCTGACCGACGCTATAGATTTTGGCGTCGGTCAGTGACTGACGCTAAAATGCGTGTCCGACCGACGCCAAATGGTGTTTTTCTTGTAGTGAGTGAAGCGAGGACTAAGGTGGCTTGGAAGCCAATTACCCCTCCATCATCCGCCAAGGCACCGGATGAAAGCAAGGACATGAAGGATCTCTTCGGGCCTTTCGAAGTTACCGGACATCTTCCCGACGGTCGAACAGAATTGACTCATGCCAATAGGAAGCGATTTTTCCTTACCGGAGGTAAACCGAAACTATACTTCATCGACTCCGATGCGAGCCTGAAGGAGATCTTGAGTTGGGAAACCTCTTAATCGCCATCCAGATATCGTCCAGTTCCAGGACGTTAAGCAAGAGCGCTTCGTGGGAGGCAACCCACGACTTGAGTCAGTTCTCGTGTCTAGAGTCAGTTCGGGGGAGCCAAAAGTGTCATTCGTGGTTTCTTATTTTTCTTGTATGTGTCGTGTGTTCTCGGTTCAGTTCTGATTTATTTGGGATTTTTTCAATTTTGTTTGTTTTTGTTTTGATTTTTCAAAGTTACGTTGTCGGTATTTTCGAAAATCTGTTTTAACTGCCAGGTCAGTTGTTTTCGCCGAAAACTTTCAAAGTTTTCAGCGAGAACTTTGGTTTTAAAACCCACTGCCTCATGTCCCTAATTTCGACAAACTTCTCGCCGAAAACTTTGAAAGTTTTTGGCGACAACTTTTCTTAAATCTTGTGCATTTTTAGTCTCTATTTTAACAGTTTTGAAAGAAGTTTTCGGCGAGAGCTTTAGTAGTTTTCGACGAAAACTTTAGTCAAAATTTTGAAAATCCCCCATATCCCCTTGTTTTCGCGTTCGTACCCCTCATTTCTAACACAATTCTCGTCGAACCAAACAAACCCGACCGGCGGCGCCGACCTATTTTCACCCCAACCGCCATTTTAAGCCCTCATCACCTCCAATCGCCGCTGCCGATCCGTTTCCCTCCCCTCTCCAGTCAGTCCGCCACCTAGAACGTCCGAATCGGAGCTCTAGAGCTTCAGTTCCACCTGAATCCCCCACCTGTCATATTTTCCGATTTTCTTGTCTTCCATCCATTTTTCGCGATCATGTCTTCAAGGTTAGTTGTTGGATTTTCAATTTCGAATCTTTTCACATATTGATTGTTGAATTTCGTGGAGTTTGATTTCGGCTGACTTTTTTGTCTACCTCGATATGTGTGCCTGCTGTTTCGGTGTGATTTGTGCTTCATTGTTTGAACTTATACGATCTAGAATGCTTAGGGAGTGCTATGCCATGAGTTGATGATAATTGAACTTAGTTTGCTTTGCTTAATGGCGCCAAATTTATTGGGTGTTGACTTTTTATATAATGTCGGTTTGACTTTGATTGAATGATGTGAATTCTCTGCCCGTATAGTTCCTATGTATGTTTTAGGATCAATTATGGAAACCAAATGTTGAAATAGCTTATCCCCACTCAGTTTCCCTCATTTCTTTGTGAAATTGAGTTTTTTCGACCAAGTGTAGGGTAAGATGTCGGTTTGACTAATATGGTTTCCCAATTTTGATATCTTTTAGGAACAGGGGTAAGAGACCGAGAGTAGCAGCTAGCGGTCCAGGATCGACCTCCGCCATTCCAGACACCGGAGATGGTGCCAGTGCCCCTACCACTCCAGCTCTCACCGGTCATTCTCCGACCAACCCCAACTGTCAAGGAGTTCACCGCTTCATCGCACACCTCCCAAACCACTACTTTGACCGCTAATGGAGGATCCAAAACATTCCTCCAGCCGACGTGCGCCCCCTCTCCATGGAGTCTGTCTAGGAGCACGACCAGGAGTGGCACGACAACGTCCACGAGTCCCTCGCCGCGGCAGGACTTCTAGAGCTCTTGACCATCGCCGACGACTATCCACACGTCGCTCTCCAGGAGTTTTGGAGCACCTTTGAGCTGGACGAGCGGAAGAACCAGTAGAACTCGAAGGTCATAACCTTCCATCTCACCGGCCAGAACCATGAGCTCACCTACAATGAGTTCGCCGACCTCCTTGGCATCCCGACCGAGCACTACGTCAACCACCACCGTGGATGGGCAAGCAACGAGGCGAATGGTCTGATTTTTTATGCCCTTTGGAGCCACATCACTGGACAACCGGGTGTCAAGTCCACCAACAAGAACTACATCAGTATGGTTTCTCACCCTCTCTTTCAATTTATTCATTACGTTTGGCACCATGCTTTAATTTATGCGCCAGAGAAAGACCGCCACCACATAGCCGCCGAGGAGCTACTCCTCTTCAGGGCAATCCATGAGGGCTACCCCCTCCATCCGGGCTGGGTCCTTGCCCACTTGTTCAACCAGAAGATCAGTTCTTCCAAGATCCCGCATTTCCTCCATGGCAGTGCCTTCATTGGCTGCCTCTTCGCCAACCGAGGCCTCTCCACTTCCTGGGAGCCTTGGGTCTCACGTGTCCAAGTGCACACCGTTGGAGGAGACCTTGCGGTGGAGTTCGAGCTAGACTTGACCCGAGCCAAAGGAGTACGTGCCAACCCCCATCTTTGAGGATCATGGGGAAGAGGAAGAAGAAGATGATGAGTAGGAGTTCCACTATCAGGAGCCCCAGCAGCCCCATGAGTTCTATTACCAGGAGCCTCCGCAAAAGCCTCAGTTTCACCCCCAACCGCCACCCCAGTACTCTGGCGAGTATGGTGAGGTTCTTACCCGTCTAAAGCAGTCGCAGACGGACTTCTCCTCCAGTTCTCATCAATGGCAGAAGGATCGAGTGGCGTTTGAGGACAGTGTCACTACCAGGCAAACAGAGCAGGACACTAGATGGATCATCACTCAGCATCACCACGCGGAGGAGGCGTCGGCACGACGAGCGATGCTCGCTCACTTCGGCATTCCACCACCACCACCCCCACCTGAAGGTCAATGATCAGGTCGTATCCCTTTCCTTTCTTTTTATTTATTCTTTTCGGATTTCGATCCAACTTTTTTCTATGTGGATCAGGGACACTTGTCCCGATTTCCTTTTGATTTTTTGTTGTTTTTGTTTTGTATGATCTTTTGTAGCTATTCCGCTCCACTCCGGACTCTCCGTGTTCATCCCCTACGCCGACCATCTCGATCCAGGTTCTCCGTATCTCTCTCCTAATTTAGTCATGTGAGGACACATAACGGTTTAAGTGTGGGGTAGGAGTTAGAACTTTGCATGATCTTGACTTGTTTTTTATGATTTTCGTGGCATATTCCACTCATCTAGCATAGAATTGCTCGATTCTTGACTTGTGATGTTAAGTTGTCTTTCAATCTTTCATAATGATGCTTAGACTGCTTAACCTAGAACCTGTAACCAACTTGCTAGCATTGATGCTAAATTGCCTGGTCAGAACATAAAATTTTATCACGCTTGTAGTATTTCACTTTCATTGCATGAAAATGACCGAATCCGACTAGCAAACCAACAGTGAGCTTTTGATCCATTGCACATAACTGGCAATTTCAATTCTTTTTTACTGGCTTTCTCGTACCTTGAATGAGTTAGAATTTGCATGAGACCTATTCGAGATCACACGATGACACGAGTCATAGAAGGATAGAGGCATCTAGAATTAACTACTAAACCAGAAGCCAACCTAACAATAAATCCATTAGGTGTAAACCCTTGAGTTTGGCCCTTCTTTCAGTCTGTTATATATTACAGTCATTTCCCATGTTCTTCATCACCCCGTTGATCCCTTGTGGTAGTAGTTGTAGATTAGCCTACTGGAAGTCGGTTTGTGGTAACCTGCCTATAGCCATTAAACAGATGGTAGGTATTATGTCCAGACGTGTAAACCCCTCTAGCAACTTGAAAAAAAACGGCACAAAGAAAAAAAAAGAAGAAAAACAGAAAATTCGAGAAAAGTCAAAAGAAGTTCAAAGTTTCAAAATCAAGTAGTATAGTTCAATAACGTTCTTCTCCCTATATGTGGAAGAACGAAGCCAAAGAAAATATAAAGAAAAAATCAGAAAAAGAAAAAATATGCAAAATAAAGTGCTAGGTTGCTTGAGGGTATCATAGGACGAGCGTACATTATTCCACCCGTGTCTGGTTACACTACAAAAATAGCTAATATAGTCGCAGGCAGTTTACGCGCTTGCGACTAAGTTAGTCGCGGGCATTCTGGTTAGTCGCAGGCGCCTGCGACTAAAGATGGGCTTAGTCGCAGGCGCCTGCGACTAAAAATGGGCCCGCGACTAACGAAAAGCCTGAAACTATGAAATATAGTCGCAGGCCGCCTGCGACTAAATAAAGGCCCGCGACTAAGCTTTGTCACAAGCGCCTGCGACAAAGAATAGGGCCTCCAACTAAGCCCAAATTTAGTCGTAGGCGGCCTACGACTAAGAATTTGTCCTGCGAGTAAACAATTGAATGACCTCCCCCTCTGACCTTCAGAAGGTCATTTCTCTCGCTTATCCTCCGATTTTCTCTCAACTTCTCTACATTCAGATTGACGATTTCACGTTCCTCCCTCTCTCAACTCTGATTTCCTTCATGTTTTTGGTAAGTATTCGTCCCTAATATCTTCTTCTGTTTGTTGTTGTTTGTGTTCTGGAGCTAATGTCGATCTATCACGATGATTTGCAGGGATTTGTGTTGTATTTTCGTTCAATTTGAGCTTATTTGGACCGATTCACATTATTCTTGGTAAGAGTTTCGTCCTGAACCTATAATTTTGTTAGGGGCAGATTTGTTCTTGCTTGTATTTTGGATTTTATCGACATATTTTCCTTCTTGAATCTGAATTTTGTGTTGTTATTGACGTTTTGCAGACTTATTAATCACGTTTTGGGGATTTTATCGTTTCACCCTACTGAATCACTTATTTCTGCTTGGTAAGGGTTAATGTCATTAGTGTTAATGATTTGAGCTCATGTATTCGAATAATTAATTTGATTTTTGATTTTTTTATCAGATTCGAACGTAGTGACCCATTGCAATTGGAGGGAAAATACCATAGCAACGGTGTAGTAGCGGTCATCTATAACGGTGATCAGGTGAGAACACTACGATCCAACGATTTATTTCTTTTGTAGTCAATTTGTTGAATATTTATTCTGTTGCCTAAGTTCAATTTTCTGTTATTTTCAGATATTCGGTTACGTCGCTATTTGATTATCACACTTAGTTCTCCGCTCATCTTGCCACATGGATGAACTCAGTGACTGAATTAATTTATGCTTGCAATTAATTTATAATTACACACTACTTAATTAACTATATTAACTAGTTGTTTCATTGTTGATAATTGCAGCAGTCTTGGGATGACACCATATACCAGAACCAGCCCCAGAACCAGAACCCGGGAATCAGTAGGATGTCTCCTCTTTCTTTGTTGTATTTTAGGATATTATGTCATACTCTTATATATTTGTGATAAGTATTTGGATGTGTTTTAGTAGTTTGATGAACTAGTTTGTTGTTTCATGTGTTGTAGTTCGATTATGAACTAATTTGTGTTGTAACATATGATTAAGTATTTGACTTGAAACCGTTGTTGTTCTACGAATATAATCTCATAATAATCGTTAAATTAAAAATTGATCATCCTAAAAAATGTGAAATTTGACCAAAATCGTGGGTTTAAAACCAAATCAGCTGACCAAATCGAAAGTAGCTAGAAACAAAACTGGTTTAAAACCAAATAAGCTGACCAAATTGATACTGGCCCCACAGGGGATTAGTCGCAGGTCGCGGGCCTGGCTTAGTCGCAGGCGGCCTGCAACGAAGTTAGTCGCGAACTTTCCTTTTGTCGGAGGCGGCCCGCCACTAAGCTTAGTCGCAGGCGCCTACGACTAAAGGCGGGCCCGCGACTAACTTTATCGCAGCGACTTTAGTCGTAGGCTGCCTTCTGCCTGCGACTAAATCACTTCTTAGTCGCAGGCCAGCCCGCGACTATATTCGACCGGGCCTGCGACTAAATTTCCTCTTTTTGTAGTGTTAGACGGTAGGAAGCCATATGCTAGATTTGAGGGAAGTTAGTCGAAAGCTACACCGCACCAAAACCAATTCCATCATTCATCCCATCATCCATTCATCATAAACCCTTATAGTGTAGGATCGATACAGTCCTTTTGACTAGTTACTCGTGTTGTCACAGTGGTGGAGATGTGGTCGAATTGCAAACTTATGACATACTTCGATCGAGAAAGTGATTGAGAGCAGAAACATGTCCCTAAACACAGAGTGTGAGAGTCCCCCTTGTACTAAATATTATCTGTGTGAGGAGTTGATGACACTCGATTTGACGTGATTATCAGCCTCATTTAAGCGACATTTCTTTGCTTAAGACATGGTTTTTAGGGTAGAATAACGAATATTCAATCGATTGCCCTATCTCGTGCCATTTGTGTTACCTTGGCCCGTTTCGGGTCTATTTGATGGTTTTCTAGTGTTTTTATGTTAGCACAGGTTTTTGCCATCAAATAAAGTAGCCATGGACGTGTCTAAGGCGTTGGAACCTCGAGGAATCAAACCGGAATCGATCCAAGGAGCCGATCAAGTCAAACCAAAAGTCTGCCCATTCACACTTACATTTTCGGCGAAAATGACCTAGGTTTTTCGGCGAAAATGCAAGAACAATCCACTGATGCTCAGCCAAAGAAGTTTTCGGCGAAACCGTTGGGTTTTCGGACCGAAACGAAAATCACAAGAGAATCAGCCGGCGGGACTTCCATTCACAAGCATATTTTCGGCGAAAATAATTCACTATTTTCGGCGAAAATATTAGAAGAAATCCGGCTGGGCTAGGTTAAGTATAAATACTTAACCGGCGGCCCATTAATAACAACGGTCATAATTTACATCAGAAAATACTTTTTGAATCAGAATCCTACGATTTTCTCTGAAGTTCTGGAGCGAAGAGTTAGAGTTCGAAGAGCCGAAAAGAGATCGTGACGCCATCCCTTTCATCTCGGAGAACCGGAGCTAGGAGTGTTATCTACCGAAGATCGAAGTCTGTCAGAGTCGTCTAAATTAGGTTTTTCAGATTCTTTTATGTTCTTCCTCTGAATGATGAACTCTCTCTTTGTCTTTGTTTCTTTTGTAATAATCATGAGTAGCTAAACTCGTTAGAGCTTAGACTAGATGAACCCTAAGTGACGCAGTGCTTTAAAGCGGTCACGGATCGGCGGTGATTAGATTCGAAATTCAATCAGTTCTTTTCATGTTTGATTTGTTCTTCATTGTTCATGTTTCTTGTCTGGATTGATCACCTAGATTAGATTCTGGTTAAGCTAAGGATAGAAGCGAACGCTTGCCTTACTTTAGAACATCAAATTGAACAATTAACCTTATAATTGGAGCGTGCCTTTCGTAGGAACCGGTTAGGGTTAATTCACTGCGAGAGTAACTCATTAATCATTAGTAATTACACCAGTTAATTAAGTCGTTGCGAGAGGCGACCGTACCCGGGCGGCTAGTTAATCTTGGTAGTTAGAACGGATAGAGCGAACGTTCGCCGGTCTTAAACCTAAGGGTGAGGAGTTATGGTGGTGTCTTAGTAATTGATTGAACGAGAATAAAAATCCACTGATCTGTTGATTGCCAATGCTCTGGGGAACGAAGGGGGATTCAAAGTCTAAGTTCGTCTGTCATCCTTGTTTTCAAACCCTAATTTCCAATCTGCTTTAGTTTAATTTGTTTTAATTTCTCTGCATTTCTAAGAGTTAGAAGTCGTGGAACTCACACCACGTACAACTTGTCTGCCTTCGAGTATTTTGCCAGTTTTGAAGTAGTCAATCTTAGAAGACCCCTGGAATACGATCTGCTTAGCTCTTGTTAGCTATGTTAGTTATTTGTTTGAACGCATCACAACGACACGTTCATCAAATTGGCGCCGTTGCCGGGGACTTCTTTTGATTGTTCGAAAGAAGAACTGGCAATTTATTCTTCTATTTTCCATCTTTTACCTTTCCATCCACTTCGATTTTACACTGGTTTTGTTTGTCTTTGTTATCTATAGGTTTACAGGTGTATGCCTCACCGTCCTTGGACTCACTCTCAAACCGAACAGGCTAAGAGTGCAGAGAGGCCAGGCTGTTCTGCTCCACCTCTACGATCTTCACCTCTACGTTCTGCAGATTCTGAAGAAAGGCAGATCCAATTCATTCATCACTCCGATCAAGATCGAGGAACCGAAGGGGAGTTCCTCATCTCCATCTTCACCTGTACCGTCATCGTCATCCGCTTCATACACCGAGTCACTTTCACCTCCTCCATCTCCTACCATGGACGATAGATTACCACCACCACCACGAAATGGCGATCAACCGCCACCGCCACCACCTGCACAGAAGAGTCTAGCAGACTATAACAAGCCGAGCGCGACTAGCGTTCGATCTGCCATTGCCGTTCCGTGAGATCAAGATTCCATTCTTGACTATGATCTCTAGGGATTTACAGTTTGAAAGCAGGCCCCTAGAAAATCCGTGCACTCATCTTGCAGACTTCCTTGATCTCTGCAGCACTTTCAAGAGCGGAAACCTCGACAAAAATACTCTTTGTCTGAGAGCTTTCCCGTTCTCTCTGAAAGGCCCTGCTAAGAGGTGGCTTACTGGCAAACCACCTGGCTATTACACTGATTGGGATACTCTGGCTCAGGACTTCGTTGAAGAATACTTCCCTCCGGCCAGAACAACCGCCATCAAGGACAGCATCGCCAGATTCTCCGAGAAAGAAGGAGAAAGCTTGTATGATACTTGGAATCGATTCCAAGAATTTCTCTACACCTGCCCTCATCATGGATTCGAGCAGAGGCAGTTAGCTGAAATCTTCTCTCAAGGACTTCGAGAAGAATCTGCCAAGTGGGTCAATTCTCTGGCTGAAGGGGATTGCACTACACTAACATCTGAAGCTGCTCTTCTTCACTTCGCAAACTGTGCTTCCAAGTCAAGAAACTGGGAACGACAATCTGAAGGATCAAGGAGCAAGCTAGATCTCGAAGCTACAATCAAAGCAGAGGTAGAGAAGCATTTGAAGAAGTCTACCACACCGATCAAGCCGTCGGCAGCCTCTGTCTACGTTGCCGATTGCGAGTGGTGTGGAGCTTGCGCACATAACGGAGGCCGTTGTCAGAATTTTGGTAAGGCAGAAGTATGGTCTACCGAAGAGGTAAATTTCATTCAACAAGGCTTCGTTAATAATCAGAATGGTTATGCTGGCTACCGTAACTTCAGACAGCAAGGGAACTATCAAGACAGACCTCCCTACAATGCTGGCGCCAACCATAACCAGAACCAGAATAATCGCCCGGCTAGTCCAGCTCAGGATCAGAAGCCTAACCATCCGCCGGCAGGTGTCTACCAGCCGCCGCATCGCAATCCTGGTAATTATGGAACTGCTCCTGGCAATCGCCAGAATCAATACCTGAACAATACCTATCCAGGGCAGCAGCATCAAAGAGAGAACAATGTCAGTGACCTGGATAAGAAGCTCTGCCAGATCATCACACGACTCGATGATCATGACAGTCAGTTCAAGGCTCAAGCTCTTCTCAATCAAGAACAGATAGCATCTGGACAAAGGATTGAGCAAGCCGTGAACAACATCTCGAGCATGCTAGCATCTGGTCGACCATTTGGCCAACTTCCAAGCCAGACAGAGCCGAATCCGAGAAAGGAGCAAGCCAAGATGGTAACCGCTCGGAAACTCCCAAACTTAATTGCTGATGCTTGTTCTGTCTTACGCGGGATCGCTGAAACTCCGGAGGAAGAAGAAGAACAGGAACCGGCGCCTAAGGAGGAAGATCCTCCTCTTGCACCGTACGTCGTGAAGCCTCCTTTTCCTAGAGCATTGCTGCCAAATGCAAGGATCGAGACTGGCATGAAGGGGAACAAGGAGGGATATCCTGACATTCGTATTAAGAAACCTGCCTCTCCATATCCAGCTAAGTTATCTGATCCTGGCTCTTTTACTTTGCCTTTGGTCATCAATGATGTTGAGATTGAACGTTGTTTAGTTGATCTAGGAGCGTCTGTTAATGTCATGCCTATGAGCCTGTTTGAAAAGTTAAACCTAGGAGAACTTGAACCGCCTAGTATGCAACTTGTCTTTGCTGATAGATCACTTAAAACTCCTAAGGGAGAGATTAAAGACGTTGTTACTAAATGTGGTCCGTTCACGTTCTTAGCTGACTATGTGATTATGGATACTAGTACAGATGATTCTACCATTCTCATAGGTCGACCTTTCATGGCTACTACTGGAATGAATATTAACGTTCCAAATGGTTCTTTAACTCTAAGGGTCGGTAAAGAAACGAAAACATTCCGTCTTAAAGATGGCATGAGAAGAATGAAGAATCTCACTGCCTAGCTGTTGAAACTGTGGAGTTGACTCCGGTCAACTCCGTTACTAATGCTTTTTCCAGTGTCTCTAGATCAGTTATTGTTGCAGATATTAAACAGGTTATTAAGAAGAAGCCAGAAACTTCGGTTCAGAAGCTGCCCAAGAAGAAGAAGGAACTGCAAGAACAAGAAGATGAAGACCCAAATGGTCTGGAGGCCAAAAATTCTGCCATCTTCCACCAAGCCAGCTGCACCACCAATTAGTTCCAAGAAACCGGCGCCGGAACAAGTGTGGAGGGAGAAGCCGAAAGCATCTCCTAAGGAAATACTGACGATCACCGATCCTGGTGATAACAAGCCGAAGATAAAAGAGAAGAAGAAGCCGACAGTCCTCATTCCTTCCATCGTAACAATCAAGAAGGATGACCTCTCCAGAGAGCTGTTCGGGCCCTTCAAGATCATTGACCATCTTCCCGATGGACGTACCAAGCTGCTGCATGCGAACGGGAAGAGATTCACGCTTACCGGAGAAGTCCCGAAGCTGTACTTCATGAACTCCGACGCGAGCGTTAAGGAGAACCTGAGTTGGGATGTCTCCTAATACCGTCCAGGTATCGTCCAGCTAAAAGAGAGCTTCGTGGGAGGCAACCCACGGCTGGAGTCTGTTTTTAATTATTGTCGAACTTGGTATTTTAGAGTCGGTTCGGGGGAGCCAAAAGTGTCAGTTTGTTTGATTTATTATTTTTCTTGTAGAGTCTGTGTGTCATAGAGTCAGTCGCAAGTTGATTGAGGTCGTTCCGATTTTTGTGGATTTAACTTTGATTTTCTGAAGTTGACCGGATTTGCGAAAATATTTTAACCCGAACAGTTCAAAATTTTCGGCGAAAATTAAACCCTATTTTCGGCGAAATCGTTTTAGAATTTTCGAACCCGGTCTCCTGTTTCATGTTTTCGGTTCGAAAAGTTGAGTGTTTTCGGCGAGCCATTTTAACTTCCATTTTCGGCGAAAACAACCTATTGGTTTCGCCGAAAATTCCTTTGAAAATCCAAAAATTCACCCCTTTAAAATCCGGTGTTATCTCTTCTCTCTCACTTGCATTTTCGTTTTAAAAAAACCCGAAAACTCTCCCCCTTCCTCGTTTTTTCAAACCGCCGACCGCCACCCCTCTTTTTACAACCGCCGTTTCCTTCACCGTCGCCGTCGCCGACCGCCGCCGCTCGACTCCCCTCCCAATTCCGATCGATTTGAGCCCTAGAACATTCAAATCGGAGCTCTACAGCTCCAGTTCCCCGAAACCCTTGTTTTCAGAGTTTTTCACCGATTCCTCCCAAACCGTTCATTTTTAGCATCCATGGCTTCAACGTAAGTTGTAGAGTTTTTCAATACGAATCTTTTGACATATGGATTGCGGAATTTCGTCAGGGTTGACTTTTGGTTGACTTTTCGGTTTGCCTCGTTTTGCGTGCCGACTGTTTTCGTGTGAACTAGGTTAGCTGAACTTATATAACTGTTCTAGCATGCTTAGGGAGTTCCATGCTTAATTTCCATATCATTTGATCATGTGTTGCTATGCATACGATTGATTCTTTGTTATGTTGACTTGTGAGAAATGTCGGTTTGACCATGAACTGTTTTTGATCATTTGGCTGCCGTACGTGTCCATTCTCGTTCAGATTATCGTGTTTGCCATCTGAGATCATATTTTACCGTCATTCTCCGCCCTGTAATAGTCTTGCCATGATTAGGGTTCAATATGCTATAATGTTGACTTTTTGAATGTCGGTTTGACTTTTTGAACTCTGATTGTGCTTATCCGATTCTGGCTGTTCCTAAGTATGTATTTTACTGTCTATGATTACCGGTTACTCCGCTTTGTTTACCCCACTTAGTTTCCCTCATTTCTTTGTGAAATTGAGTTTTTCTACTAAGTGTGGGGTAGGGTTTTAGTTGACTAATCTGGTTTCATTCTGGCTTTAGGAACACCACTTATGAGCGCAGGACTAAGGCGCGACTTGATGGCGCCTCGAGCTCCGGAGCTGCCGCCCTAGTCATACCTGCCGTTCTGGGTCCTCCACCCGCACTATCTCTCCGGGCTGGATACCATCGCACTATAGCTCGTCTCCCTGACTTCTACTTCGAGTGCTTCCAGAAGATCCAGCACATTCGTGGAGCTGACGTGCGCCCTCTGTCCATGGAGTCCCTCTTCGATCACGACGAGGACTACCACCGGAACGTGCATGACGCCCTAGCACCGGCCGGTCTCCTAGAGCTGACCACCATAGCTGCCGAGTTCCCAGACATTGCTCTCCAGGAGTTCTGGGCGACCTTTGATCTGGATGAGCACAAAAGGAAGCAGCGCCAGAAGGTTGTCACCTTCTATCTTGGTGGGGTGTAAAGGCAGCTCACCTACGATGAGTTTGCTGCTCATCTGGGCATCCCCTACGAGCACTATCACAATCATCACCTAGGCTGGGGCGAAGATGATAACGAGGAGGAGTACCACGGGCTCTGGAGCCACATGACAGGCGTACCTGGCGATCGCCTCGGGCGAGCAACTCAGTTAAGTCCCTCTCTCACCCTCTCTTTAAATTTATTCATATGGTTTGGCGTAGGTCGCTTTTATATGTTCCAGATAAGGATCGCCACCATATCCTCAAGGAGGAGCTCATGCTTCTCCGAGCCATCCGAGAGAGCTACCCCCTACACCCCGGCTGGGTGCTGGCTCGCATGCATCTTCCGCCAGAAGACCAGGAGGAAGACGCCACCTCGTAGACTCCTGGGGGGTAACTTCATAGGGCAACTCATCCTCTCATTCGGCATCAGCCATGAATATGGCCCGCACATTCCACGACACCAAGTTAGGACCGTTGGAGGAGACTTAGCGGTTGAGTACGACTTAGAACTCGACCTCAGTCCCCATGTCGCAGCAGATCCTCCACTCCAGCCTGTGGTCGAGTCAGAGGAAGAAGATGATGCTGAGCAGGAGCAGCCCCAGCCGCCGCCAGAATTCCAAGACTATATCGCCGCACCATCAGGCGGGGTATGCTCACCAGTCGCCGCCGCACATTCCCAATCCATACCAGGCGCCTCCCCAACAGCCCCGACACCACCCCGCGGATGTTGGAGAGTTGTACGAGCGACTACAGGAGTGGCGCATCACTGACAACGCCACTCAAGAGGCTCGATGGACTATTATGCAGCAACATATGCGCCGCGCCGACAGGCGGTATGAGGCACAGATGGCGTGGCAACGCCAGCTCGGCGAATTTCTCCACTTTCCACCTCCCGGCTCACCTGACCACCAGTGACCGGGTTATGTCCTCTTTCTTGTCCCTTCTTTTTATTTATTCTTTTTCGGATTTCGGTCCAACTTTTTTTCTGTGTGGATCCGGAACACTTGTCCCGGTTTCCTTTTTATGTTTCATTTGTTTTTGTTTTGAAGGCAATCGGTAGATTCCCTTTGCTTCGCTTGGGTAGATTCCCTCCATTCCGAGGACCCGTGCTCATCCCCAACGCCAATCATCTCGGTCCAGGTTCTTCTACTTCACTCTGAACTCTAATTTTAGTCCTGTGAGGACACAGTCTGATTTAAGTGTGGGGTAGGATGCTAGAGAACCTTGCATGAACTTGATTGCCCTTGATTGTGTTTTATGTGTGCCTCGTGATTCCATACCAGTCTCTCTAGCATTAGAATGGCTCAGTTCTTGATTTTTGATGTTAAGTTGTTGTTCAAACCTTCATAATGATGCTTAGACTGCTTAACCTAGAACTTGAGAACCAACTTGTATACTTTGATGCTAAATTGTCTGGTCAGAACAGAATTTTAAAATCACACTTGTAGTTGGTAGCCTTGATTGCATGAAAATGACCGAATCCGACTAGCAAACCAACTGTGAGCTTTTGATCCATTGCACGTAACTTGCAATTTTAATTCTTTCTGAGTGGTTTTCTGTTTACTTGAATGAGTTAGAATTTGCATGAGACCTACTCGAGACCACACGATGACACGAGTTCTAGAAGGATAGGGGCACCTAGATTCAGCTACTAAGCCAGACAGCCTACCAAATGATAAATCCACTAGGTTTAAACCCTTCAGCTTGGCCTGTTCTTTCGGTTCGATAATACATTGCAGCCATTTCCCATTTCTTTCATTCCCCGTTGATCCCCTGTGGTTGTAGTTCTAGATTGACCTACCGGAAGTCGGTTTGTGGTAACCTGCCTATAGCCATTAAACAGGTGGTCTTAGCTAATATGTCCAGACGTGTAAATCCCTCTAGCAACTAAAAGAAAATCGGCACAAAAGAAAGAAAAAAAAAAGTAAAGTAAGAAAAGAAAGAAAATTTCGAAGAAAAAAAATGAAGAAAAGAAAAATCATAAAAAGTTCAAAGTTTTAGTTCAATAAAACGTTATCCCTCCTACAAATGGAAGAACGAAGTCAAAAGAAAAGTTCAAAAGAAAGAAAAGAAAAAAAAATCGTGTAAAGAAAAAGAATAAGTGCTAGGTTGCTTGAGGGTATCATAGGACGAGCGTTCATTATTCCACCCGTGTTTGGTTAGACGGTAGGAAGCCATAGATTAGATTCGAGGGAAGTTAGTCGAAAGCTACACCGCACAAAGCCATCATTATTCATTCCCATCATCCATCTCATTATAAACCCGAGTAGTGTAGATTTCATTACGGTCCTAGCAGGGAAGTCCTTCTTGACTAGATACTCGTGTTGTCATAGTGGTGGAGATGTGGTCGAAATGCAAACCTATGACAGAATTCGGTAACAGAAAATGATCGAGAGCAGAAACACGTCCTTAAACACGGAGAGTGAGAGTTCCCATTGTACTATATATATCCTGTGTGAGGAGTCTGGTCGGTCAGGTCAAATTCGTGCATAATTGGTTGCTAATTACTTGTCGTGTGCAGTTTATTAGTGAGACCAGGTAGTTTGGCTGATCTGTATGCATGTTAGGTTTCTTGTTCTAGGATCGATCTGTCTAATAATTCATTGTGTTTGATTGAGCTCCAATTTAATCGATCTTACCATTTATGAACATGAGCATTTCTATTCAGTTTGCTTGAGGACAAGCAAAAGCTTAAGTGTGGGGTATTTGATGACACTCGATTTGACGTGATTATCAGCCTCATTTAAGCGACATTTCGTTGCTTAAGACATGGTTTTTAGGGTAGAATAACGAATATTCAATCGATTGCCCTATCTCGTGCCATTTGTGTTACCTTGGCCCGTTTCGGGTCTATTTGATGGTTTTTAGTGTTTTTATGTTAGCACAGGTTTTTGCCGTCAAATAAAGTAGCCATGGACGTGTCTAAGGCGTTGGAACCTCGAGGAATCAAACCAGAATCGATCCAAGGAGCCGATCAAGTCAAACCAAAAGTCTGCCCATTCACACTTACATTTTCGGCGAAAATGACCTAGGGTTTTCGGCGAAAATGCAAGAACAATCCACTGATGCTCAGCCAAAGAAGTTTTCGGCGAAACCGTTGGGTTTTCGGACCGAAACGAAAATCACAGGAGAATCAGCCGGCGGGACTTCCATTCACAAGCATATTTTCGGCAAAAATAATTCACTATTTTCGGCGAAAATATTAGAAGAAATCCAGCTGGGCTAGGTTAAGTATAAATACTTAACCGGCGGCCCACTAAAAAACGATGGTCATAATTTACATCAGAAAATACTTTTCGAATCAGAATCCTACGATTTTCTCTGAAGTTCTGGAGCGAAGAGTTAGAGTTCGAAGAGCCGGAAAGAGATCGTGACGCCATCCCTTTCATCTCGGAGAACCGGAGCTAGGAGTGTTATCTACCGAAGATCGAAGTCTGTCAGAGTCGTCTAAATTAGGTTTTTCAGATTCTTTTCTGTTCTTCCTCTGAATGATGAACTCTCTCTTTGTCTTTGTTTCTTTTGTAATAATCATGAGTAGCTAAACTCGTTAGAGCTTAGACTAGATGAACCCTAAGTGACCCAGGGCTTTAAAGCGGTCACGGATCGGCGGTGATTAGATTCGAAATTCAATCAGTTCTTTTTCATGTTTGATTTGTTCTTCATTGGTCATGTTTCTTGTCTGGATTGATCACCTAGATTAGATTCTGGTTAAGCTAAGGATAGAAGCGAACGCTCGCCTTACTTTAGAACATCAAATTGAACAATTAACCTTATAATTGGAGCGTGCCTTTCGTAGGAACCGGTTAGGGTGAATTCACTGCGAGAGTAACTCATTAATCATTAGTAATTACACCAGTTAATTAAGTCGTTGCGAGAGGCGACCGTACCCGGGCGGCTAGTTAATCTTGGTAGTTAGAACGGATAGAGCGAACGTTCGCCGGTCTTAAACCTAAGGGTGAGGAGTTATGGTGGTGTCTTAGTAATTGATTGAACGAGAATCAAAATCCGTTGATCTGTTGATTGCCAATGCTCTGGGGAACGAAGGGGGATTCAAAGTCTAAGTTCGTCTGTCATACTTGTTTTCAAACCCTAATTTCCAATCTGCTTTAGTTTAATTTGTTTTAATTTCTCTGCATTTCTTAGAGTTAGAAGTCGTGGAACTCACACCACGCACAACTTGTCTGCCTTCGAGTATTTTGCCAGTTTTGAAGTAGTCAATCTTAGAAGACCCCCGGAATACGATCTGCTTAGCTCTTGTTAGCTCTGTTAGTTATTTGTTTGAAGGCATCACAACGACACGTTCATCAGGAGTCTAGTCGGTTAGGTCGGATTTCTGCTTGATTGGTGATTGCTTCTTGTTGTGTGCATATAATTAGTGAGACCAGGTCATTTGGTTGACGTGTATGCTTGTTAGGTCTCTTGTTCTAGGAGTAGCAGTTTAATAATTCATTGTGAAGGCTTGAACCTTAACTTGATCGATCTTGTCATTTGTGCATCTGAGTGCGTTCTAATTTAGTTTGCTTGAGGACAAGTAAAAGCTTAAGTGTGTGGTATTTGAGAACACTCGATTTGACATGATTATCAGCCTCATTTAAGCGACATTTCCTTGCTTGAGACACAGTTTTTAGGGTAGTTTAGGGTGTTTTCACTTGATTGCTCTATTTCTCATCGTTTTGGTTACTTTGGCCCGTTATGGGTCAGTTTGATGTGTATTCTAGTGTATTTGTGAGTACACAAGTTTTTGCCATCAATAAGTAGCCACAGACGTGCTCGGGAAGCAAGGGAACCTCGAAGAATTGCCCGAAATCGATCCAGAAATCATACAAGTCAGAAACCAGCACTTACCCTGCCACAACTGGAGTTCTCGGCGAGAAGACTAATAGTTCTCACCGAGGAGTTTGAACACAGAACTTCCAGGAGAATTAAAGAAGAAGTTTTCGGCGAGAACTTTCAAAGTTCTCGCCGAAGAGTTTTGCAACCAGGAGAAGCAGGAGCCTTTGAACCAAAGTTCTCGGCGAGAACTTTCAATGTTCTCGTCGATAAATCCTCTCTTTTTCGGCGCACATACGGACAAACCCTATTTAAGAAAACTGGGGGACTTCATTCAGATACATCTTTCCACGGATTAATTTCTAGACTCAAGAGTTCGAGAGATAGTTGAGAGCATCCTCGGAGTTCCCGGAGAGATCGTGACGCCATCTTTCCCCTCGGAGTGCTCGGAGCTAGAAGTTGAAGATTCAAGAGATTGAAGCTTCTCGGATTCATCAAATTAGGTTTTACAGTTCTTCTCTGTTCTTCTGACCCGAGATGTATTCCTTGATTGTTTTCGTTTCTCTTGTATTGAATATGAGTAGCTAAACTCGTAGAACTTAGATTAGATGAACCCTAAGTGACCTAGGGTTTTAAAGCGGTCACAGATTGGCGGTAAATAAATTCAGATTCAGATAGTTTCTCTTGCATGTTTGGTTTGTTCTTCATTGTCTGTGTTTCTTTTCTAGCTTGATCACCTAGACTAGATTCTTGTTAAGCTGAGGATAGTAGCAAACGTTCGCCTCACTTTAAAACACCAAATCAACAATTAACCTATTTATTGGAGTGTGCCTTTCGTAGGAACCAGTTAGGGTTGCAGAAGTGAACGCACGGACGGTCAATTAATCTTGATAGTTAGATCGGATAGACCGAACGTTCTCCAGTCTTAAACCTAAGGGTCAGTAGTTATGGTGGTGTCTGAGAACTGAATGCATCGGGATTGAAAACCGCTGGTCTTGTGATTGCCAATGCTCTGGTGATCTTAGGGGGATTCAAAATCTAAGCTTGTCTATCATCTTGTCAAGTCAATCAACCTTTCAATTTGCTTTCTGTTTTCATTTCAATTTTCCTGCTTCATAGGTTAGAAGTCGTGGAACTCACACCACGCACAACGTGTTTAAACTTGAGTACTTTGCCAATTCGTTTGAGTAGACGATTAGTCGAGATTCGTGGAATACGATCTACCTCGCTTCTAGCTTGGTAGTTATTTGATAAACCTAATTATAACGTTCATCAGTGGGATTGGTTTTTGGAACTTCTTCAATTGGACTTGGACATTGGAGAAGGTGGTGGGTGGTGTTTTTGCCTCAGATCAACAAAAGGTATTATCAATGTTGTTACTGTCATCTGCCCAAAATTTGAGTCCTTCTTGTATTCTGGTCTACCAAGACTCAAGATAACTTCTGACTGTAGCCACAACAAGATCCCACAATTGTTTAGAGGAAGATCTAACACCCAGAGGAAGACCCAAGTAAATAGACAGAAAGGAACCTAGAGCACATCCCAAAATGTCAACAATGGCTTGACCATTCTGAACATCCCCCACTGTAGAAATAATAGACTTCTAAACATTGGCCTTTAAACCTGAAATAGCTTTAAAACAAATTAAGATGCCCAAAACATATTGAACTTGTTCTCTCTTAGCCTCGCAGAAAACAACTGCATCATCATCGTAGAGAATATGTTGAACTTGTTCTCTCTTAGCCTCGCAGAAAACAACTACATCATCAGCGTAAAGGATATGATGATTTCACTGGATGTTTCGTCCTCATTCATGAAGAAACCTTCCACCATATTCGTTGTTTTCGCCCTTTTGAAGAATTAGGTTAAAACCTCCATAACCATCATGAAGAGTAACAGAGAGAGGGAATCCCATAACCTTTTTGGAGCTGGGAACGTAGCCTTTAGCCTATTTAACATGAATCGAGAATGAAGAAGTCGAAACACACACTTTAACCCAAAAAATCCCAGTCTCAGGGAAACCCATAGCTCTCATAACATCCAAAAGGAAGCTCCAACTCACATGGTCGTAAGCTTTTTCAATATCAAGCTTAATGACCAGACCTGGTCTCCCGAATTTCCTCCTCGAATCAATGACCTCATTGGACACCATCGCAACATCCAAGATATGTCTTTTTTCCACAAAAGCAAATTGAATCACTGAGATACACCACGCAAAAACTGACTTGAGTCTAAAAGCTAAAGTCTTCAAAAGAATCTTGTACACTGAACTAACCAAACTAACAGGTCTCAATTGCTTGATATTCTCAACTACCTCAGACTTAGGGATCCAACAAAGGAAAGTGTTATTGATCGTAGGCACCGGCTCCAACTGAGCAAAGTCGGCTAGGGCCTCCATGATTTCTTCCTTAACGGTATCAAAATTAGCTTTAAAAAAGCCCATAGAAAAACCATTGGGACCCGGTGACTTGTCTCCCGGACTTCATTTCACCACCTCCCAAACTTCCTTCTTAGAAAAAGGACGAATAAGGTCTTCCACCCCATCCTGCCCTAAGTGTCTGAAAGCCACCCTACGAGGGAAAGGGCGGGACCCTTCCAACTCAGTATAGAGCTCAGCATAGAACTGAACCGTAGCAAACACCAACAAACCCTCCTCTATTTTTAGGGAAGTGATCCGATTCCGATGTTTGTTATAATTGGCAACTTGTAAATACATAGGGGTCGTTTGGTTGCAGTAATATTGATATTGATAACTGTAGATATCATGATATTCAGGATATTATTTTTTTGTCCTGAATATCATGATATATAGGGCCAAAAGTGATATAAATATCATTCAACAAATATTCATGGGAGAGGTGAATATCTTCAGAGTGATATTGATATCACAGTTTTTGGACAATTTTATGCTCACTCAACCTTCCCAATTATAATGTCATCAAACCCATTACCCCAATTTATTTTTTCTCATTTTATTATTTCTCATGTTTATGTATTTATTTATTAATTAAGATAAATATTTATGATTTATTTTTTAATTACTTAATTAGAAATTTTTTGTTAGAATTATAATTACCCTATGAAAATTATTTTAACTTTTTATTTTATTTTGGCTAGAAGAGGGATATGTGTTATTGGTAAATATAATACTAATTATTTTCTTAATGAATGGGCGTTTAGTATTCTAAAAGTATAATTAAATTGAGTAATTAATTTGTAAATACATTCAAGAAATAAAAAAGAGAGATTACAAATTTTAATTTCTAAACACACATGCTTTTTTATTAAATGTTAGCACTACTTTTATACTTTGTTCAAGCAAATTAGGATATTTTGGTACATTCATCCATGTAATCACAATTCACCACTTATTTAAATATCACTACCCCAAACAGTGATATCAAACAATAACTTTTACCAATATGAATATACTAACATATTAATATATCTCACATATCATGATATGTAGATATCATGCAACCAAAATCCTGTATTCTATCACCATCCTTAATACACCTTCCTTCGCCTTGCGTTAAGCCACTTCTCTCTCTTCCAAAATTATCCAAATCACACTTAAAAAGAGGCAAGTTGTGACGCCGATATCATTCTAAAGAACGCGTCTATTTTATATAAGTCATAATTGTGATATTTGGAGTATTGAGCCAAAAAGAGAATATTATTGACCAAAATTCTACCTGTAACAATAATATATACAAATCGTCAAATGCATTGGGGTAAAACTAACAGTAAAATCAACCCCGCTTTTAGAATCGACTGAAATGCAACCCAGTTTTGAATTTATTTTTTTTTGTAGCAATTAGGGTGTTGATTTGAGATTTGGTCAAAATGATTTAAAATAGCAAAGATTTGAAATAGAAGAATTTGAAATAAGCAAGCTATTTTTAAAAGCTTGTTGTTATAGACCTTAAAACGATGGATGATTCAATTATGAAAAAATTATAATTAATAATATATTTAGAAAATGACAAATATGCACCCTAGTTTAATTTCCTTACTTAGTTTATTTTACTTTTAGGTAAGTCAATTTGATTTGTAGTTTGTCAAAAATCTAAAATCACCCTAGAGATTTGAATAGAAGATATCCACCTAAATGAAGCAAGGCATTTTCGTAAAAGCTTGATTGGTTAATAAGTCCCCTTCTAACGAGGTGTTCTAACTTTGAAAAAATTAAGTTGAATTATAGAAAATACAAATCATCCCAGAATTTCACATTCTCTTTTGATTCATAGTAGTATTTGATTGCATCAACACCTAGAGATTTGTGAAATCCACCTATATGAAGGGGATTTCAAAGGACTGCAAAATCCCTTCTGGCCACGAAGTGATTTCAAATCACCTTCAATTCTCTTGCATTTTATTGTTCCAAACGGGTGCTTTCGTTCAAATCCTGGACCACCAATCACCTCCCAAATCCCTCTCAAATTAAAAAAACAAACTACCCGAGGAGATTATTTATATAAAGATCATTATTTCTTTTTTTAGTCAAAACGCCAATTCTCATTAATGAGTGCTAGTAAAGCACATATCATACAAAATATTGTCCATCCCGACCGGAGGAGAGTATCTAGTGAGAGATTCATCTAAAGAAAAAGACTGACGCGTTAACATGTGCGCAACCTGATTCCTATTCCTCCGAACTACCTGAACTCGAAAACCTGGGGAAGCATTAAGAATATCTCGTCATTGGGAAATAATGCAGCCAGCCTCTGAGAAATCATCATTGTTGTCATTAAGGGCGTGCTTGACCGCTTCGGCATCAAGCTAAAAAATGACGCCCTCATGCCCGTCTTTAGTGACCCATCGCAAGGTAGTTAACAGAGTTGCTGCCTCGCCCTCTCGCGGTGTCCATCGGCCGACTACGTGCCATTAGCAGTAACCCCAAACACGTCCATCACAATCACAAAGTAGAATACCCAGCCCCATCTTGTTTTCAGCTTCGACGAAACGAATGTCGGAGTTGCATTTAAGAGTACCTGAGGGCGGGGCGTGCCATTTCCCACATTGTGGAGCTGAGGGTCCGACTGAGGTTCCAGAAGGCGATTGAGCGGCCGACCAGTTTGCCAGATCATCGAGGGCTAGTCTTGTAGCCATCTTGGCCGTTCTCCCAAACCCTTCTATTACCCTCCCGCCAAAGCCCCCAAAGAATTATGACAGCCTTGCTTCGGATGGCATCAAATGAAAACGTAAAATGTAGTTGAGCCTATCCTCAACGAGAATTGAGTTTTTAAATAACCCCTCGCTCGAAAAAAACCATAATTTGTATTATTTTAATAAATAATTTGTTTCTAATATAATTTGAATCGTTAATTATTAAAAAAATATTAATATCATGAAAACCAAAATGATCAAGTACGTTAATAACCATGTCACGTAAAAATTAGTTATCGTGGCATAATAAAAGCTTAATAGTGAAGACAACGGCGGCCAAATCTTCAAATTTATGAAAATAATACTCATACAAATTAGAAAATTGAATCTGTCGTACAAATGAAATGTACATATCTCTGATAATCACTTGGCCTTATCTCCAGCTATATATAAATATACCCTCCACATCTATCCCCTCATCACCTCCCAATCACAACACACCATACACCAAGAGTTCTCTCTACGTACTACTTTATACCAAATGTCGGCACCAACACATAACCAAACGAAACTTTATTCTTCTCATCTCCTGCTTTCCCTCCTGCTGATCTCCCCGTTCTTAGCATCTGCTAGAGCAACGTTCAACATCGTAAATCTCGGAGCCAAACCCGATGGCAGGACCGACTCCACCGACGCCTTCGAAGCTGCATGGGAACAAGCCTGTGGCTCAACCCGACCGGTGACCTTATACGTGCCCAAAGGAAGGTTCCTTATAGAGAGGAGCATGGAGTTGAAGGGGCCATGCAACAACAATGCCATCTTCATTCGCATTGATGGCACCCTTGTCGCTGCCTCTGACATTTGGGCTATTGGAAACAACCCTAACTGGATTGGCTTCCAGCACGTCGACGGCCTCACCATCTCCGGCGGCTTCCTTGATGGTAAGGGCGCTCCTTTGTGGTCTTGCAAGATGTCCGACACCAAGAACTGCCCCACTGGTGCTACGGTACGTACTACATATACATGTTAAACAGCATTTGTACGTAGTTTTGGGGACAAGAATTTATAGTAATTTATTCTCGATCACACATTATTAAACTATGTCAAAAAACAACAGTAGTGACACCTAAATAGCGCGATGGGTGATGCGGCACCACCCAACTAGCATCGCGATGGTTGGCATCATAAATATACAATTAACATTCTTAAATTATGGTTGTCAACCATGTTATTAACAAGAGTTTGCATGGTTGGCACTATACATGATCTAAATCTTGTTAATAACAAGGTTGACGTCATTTATTAAAAATGGTAATTGTATGTTTCTGAAGCCAATCAGTGCAATATTATCCCGATGTCATAGTTGTATGATTTTGGATATAGCTCGACAATGTATCAGTAAGATAAATTATTACGTACAAATTCATATACCCAAACTACAAAGACCCAACAACATTTTTTTTTATGTACTCATGATGATATTATATTGTATTGAAAACATACATGTATGTACATGTACGTGCAGACATTGGGGATATGGAACTCGAAAAATGTGATAGTGAGTAGGGTGACGTCGGTGAACACCCACATGTACCACCTAGTCATAAACCACTCCCAAAACGTGACGGTGAAAGGTGTAACGCTCATAGCTCCTGGTAACTCTCCTAACACAGACGGAATCCATGTCCAACAATCGAACGGAGTCACCATCGTCAACTCCAAAATATCAACCGGCGACGATTGCGTCTCCATTGGTCCTGGCGCCGTCAACTTGTGGATTGAGAACGTAGTATGCGGCCCTGGCCACGGCATCAGGTACTTAATTCTTATATAATAATATATATTATATAAACCAAGTGGTCATCATTTCATCATCCCCTTAATTATGTATATATGCAGCATTGGGAGCTTGGCGAAGAATGAGGAGGAAGAAGGGGTTCAAAACATAACGGTTAAGTCAACTACATTTATAGGAACAACAAATGGGTTGAGAATCAAGTCTTGGGGAAAACCCAGCAATGGATTTGTGAGAAACATTCTATTCAAACATTCCAATATGATTAATGTTCATAATCCCATCATAATCGACCAACGTTACTGTCCAGAACATAACTGTGATGATGACACGGTAATTACGAAATTAAAATTTATAGTAAAATTTGTTAATTAGTTCATCTACTACGTACGTAACATGAATATTAAATATTAATGATGTGTGTGGTAATGTAATTTGGAGTTAAAGGAATCGGGCGTCCAAGTCAAAGATGTAACTTACGAGGACATACAAGGAACATCGGCTACCAAAGTAGCGGTGAAGTTTGATTGTAGCAAAGACTATCCATGCAGAGGGATCAGATTGGAGAATGTTAAGCTGACATACGACAAAGAAGAAGCGGTTGCTTTATGCGCTAACGCTCTTGGAAACGCAATTGGACTTGTCCAGCCCACCAGCTGCCTCCACTGATATATGAATGAATATTCAATCATTTGTATTTTTAATATTCTTTCTTCTCATAATTGTGTGTATATATATATATATATATATACTGGAGCAATGGAGCCTGGATTTCTGTGTAAACTTTATATGTAAATCGTATTATATGTAAATGGTATTATAATTAATTAATTAATTAATTAATACTCTAGGCAAGAGTTTATTTTCATGCAATGGTGGCTGCAAGGTCCGGAGATCGGTTTGGAACAGGGTTACCCGAATCGGCCGGAAACCCAGTCAACTGGCCTTGAGAGTCTGGTTTACGCCCACAATAGCTAGAGGTTCAGTCTTAAACTGATGAATCGTGAAAATACACATACAATCCAAAAATTAAACCACTAATGGTACTCGGGAGATCCCACAAAACGCTTATGATTCATGTCACTTGGAAATTAGTGTTTTGTAATTTATCGCTCATTGGCTCTTAAGAATGTAAACGAAAAATTGTGGGTGCTAAAAGTTAGGCGTCAAACCGAAATTGAAAAAATTCTTAGGGGTCAAACTAAAATTAAATAAAAACCTACGGGTCAAAAAGGAGATACAAAGAGATTAATTACAAATAGAAAAGAATATAAAAATATTCTGCGGCAACTAATACAGCCGAGATTGAAGGAATTAAAACAGAAGAAATTATTAAATATAAACAAATATTACACTTTAATTCCTATACTGTTGTTACCCTCCCGCAAGCCAAAGGATAGTAGAACTTTGAGCTTGGAACGTAGATCCTGATAACGTTTGGTAGGTAATGTTTGGTGAGTGCGTCGACAACCTGATCCTTTGTCGAGATGTAGGAAATGATTAGATTCTTGGCGGCCACTTGCTCTCGTAGGAAGTTAAAATCAATTTCAAGGTGGTTGCTCCGGGAGTGAAAGACGGGATTTGTAGAGAGATAAGTGGCGGAGAGATTATCACACCATATGTTTGGAGGTCGAACTGCTGGGAAGCCAAGAGACTGGAGCTAGAGAGCTTCAGAAGCTACTGTTACAAGAGCTCTGTATTCAGCTTCTGTGGAGGAGCGTGAGACTGTCCTTTGCTTCCGGCTCGACGAGGAGATGATATTAGAACCAAGGTATATGACGTAATCCGTAGTAGACCGGTGGTCAGCCGAGTCCCCACCCCGATCGACATTTGTGAAACATAATAATTGATGAGATGGGTTAGATGAGAGATATATACCAAGCCTTGGAGAATTCCTTGAAGATATTGGAGAGCTTGCTTTAGATGTTGCCATGTGATGTGTCAGGATTGTGCATGAACTGTGACAAACGGGTCGTGGTGTAGGCGAGGTTGGGGCAAGTCATCGACAAATACTGCAAGCCTCCTACAAGTTGGCGGTAAAGAGTGCGATCATCATGGTAATTCGTTAACTAGTTATCAGCAAAATAACATGTTAACTAGTTATCTAACATGTTAAATAGTTTAGTTAACTAGTTATTAGTAAAAAACTTGGTTAACTAGTTATCAGCTGATAACCTGTTAACTAGTCACTACAATAAAGACATCAAATAGGGGGGCAAAATTGAAAATAGAGGGGAGCAATGCCCCCCCTAATTAATTTAGTCAGGGGTGCTGCCTCCCCCCCCCCCCCCCCCCCTCCCCCCCCCTCCCCTTAAATTAAGCCTTGCAACCCACTAAAGTATCCCTGACAAGGGATATTTTGTCGGGGGCGTAGAAATCCGACAAAAATAGTTAGGGGCGGATTGTCAGAGGCGTGGCCCCTGACAAATGTTCATCCGGTTTGGTTTGGGAGTTAAACAAACCGAAATGTTGTCTCGGGCGTCGCCCCCGACAAAAATTTAGTCAGGGGTTGTTTAGTCGGGAGCAGCGCCCCCGAAAATATTTTTTCAGGTGCGCTGCCCCCGACTAAATGGTCTCTGACTAATTTAGTCCGGGTTAGTCGGGGGCCATTTAGTCTAGGGCAGCGCGCCTGACAAAATATTGTCAGGGGCGCTGCTCCCGACTAAACAGCCCCTGACAAAATATTGTCAGGGGCGCTGCTCCCGACTAAACAGCCCCTGACTAATTTAGTCGGGGGCAGCGCACCTGACAAAATATTATTATTCACAAGTTTAAACGAGGAGTAACAATAATATTATCGAAATAGCACGAAATAATAATAAAAAAGCAAAGCAACAAACATTTTTTAATCATGCTTATTAAGTCATTGTCAAAAAATTAAATCATGCATAATTACAAGATAAACCATAAATTAAATAATATTTAACAATCAACGAAAATTTTAATTCACTTATGCATAATTATGAGATTTTTGGTACCTATTAACCTTATCAAACTTAATTCTAAGATTATAATTATTTAATTAATTTCGAGTGGCACATAAAAATTAACTATTTGGACATACAACATATATCATATACAATGTTGTACATGCACAAGTTTTAAAAATTTGACATAATCTTCATTAGGTTATATTTCATTAGGTCATATATCATATACAATGTTGGACATGCATACGTACAAGTTTTAAAAATTTGACATAATCTTCATTATGTCATATATATATATAATGTTGCACATACATACAAGTTTGAAAAAATTGACATAATCTTCATTTGAACCAATAAATTACAAATTATAAATTGTTCATAATTAATAAACTTTCACTTTACATGCATGTAACCATGAAACAAGAGCTAACTTCATTGTTACGAATATGTGCCACCAACCTAGAATTCGAAGAACGGTGCAGATGGAAATCTTTCGAATCTGCAAAATAACAAACTCAAGTTAACATAAAAAAATGTAAAGAAAAAATGAAAATATTAAAACTGCTGAAAATTTGGTACTTACTCAAACGGGTCAACTAATGACTGATGTTTGAGGTGAACTCTTTAGACTCCAAGCACGAACTTGTAAAGAACCAACACCTATGAATCAACATTAAAAAATGCAGCAACAGCCACTCATTTGAAATCAGCAGCAGAAAAATCCCAAAAAAAACGAAAATAACAAAAATCAGTACTAACACGAAATCAACATCAGCAATCAAACATAAAATTCCCAACTAAGCCAAAAAAAAATTGAATCTAAGAAGCAAAGATTGTAACCCTAAGTGTATGAGAACCCTAGAGAAAATGTAGATGACAAAAACAATTGAACCATATTCAGCATCAATTATGACGAAATCAAAATCAAGAATGTAGGATTAAAGAATTAGGGTTTAAGGAACTCTGATTACCAGGTAGAAGGCAGAAATCAAAGAGACGAACAGAGGGTCCAACCATCGGGATTGACGCGAAGGAGACGAACAGAGGGCCGATGGGAGCTGTCGAGGGTAATTGAGATTCGAGCGGAGGACCGGCGTGATGTAAGTGTGCCGGAGGAGGGCTTCACGGTGGCGACAGAGTGGAAGAAAAGATAGAGAAGAGAAGAAGAGATGCGGTTAGTTCTGCCATTAGAGAAGAGATGCGGTCGCCATTAGAGAAGAGAAGAGAAGAGAAGAGAAGCAACAAGAGAAGAACTGAAAGAGAGAGGAAAGGGGCTGGAAATTTGAAGTCATTAGATAAATTTGTCAGGGGCAAAAATCGAACCTAAATTAAATGCTTGTCTGGGGACAAGCCGCCGAAAAATTTAGTCGGTGGCCGAATTGTCAGGGGCTTGTCCACAGACAAACATTTAATATAGTCGGGGGAGTGGCCCCCACAATATAGCCCGAGACAAAATTTTTCGGGGGCCATATTGTCGGGGGCCACACCCCCGACTAATATTTAAATAAACGCGGAACATTTAAATATTAGTCGGGGGAGTGGCCCCCGACAATATGGCCCGAGACTAAATTTGTCGGGGGCCATATTTTCTGGGGCCCAGCCCCATACTAATTGGTTTATTTGTCTGTGTCTTCGCCCCCGTCAATTTTGCCCCAGAAAAAAATTTTGTTCAACCAATAAAAACTAATTGGTTTATACTTTGTTTTTGTAGTGAGTTATCAATAAAAACTCAGGTTAACTAGTTAACTTGTCCTCGCCAGAAAAGTTGTCGGAGTTTGGTCGTTCGCCAGAGCCTCGCCAGAAAAGTCGTTGGCGTTGGTGGCCGATTGCTGGAGTGTTGCTGCCGGTAACAAAAAAATATTAAAGTATTTAAATTAAATATAATAAATAAATTATATGTGTAGAGTTATAAATACCCCTAACAAATTTAGATCATTAAAAGAGTCAAACTAGAGAGTCCAATTCCGGTGACAATGGCAATTTTTTGTTGCATCCAATGCAACAATCATTCTCATCCATCAGATCTTAGTTGTTTAATCTTGTGGTCTCAAACGTTTCTTTATAACTCTAAGCTATTTTACTTTGTTGAAGTTTCCTTCTAATTTTCATCACCGAGTAGTTTCTTGACAAATTTCCCGATGATATAAGCCTTCATTGACGAAATTTTTTCCACCAACGTGATCGTCGTCATTATATCTATCATTCTGGAAATTTTTATTTTTCTGGAAAAAAAATATTTTTCTTGGCAAATTTTGCGTCGTCCAGTCTGTACAGTTTGTATGTGGTTTGTACAAACTGTACACACTTTATACTGATGTTTTTACAAGTTGTATACAAACTGTATACATTTTGTATTATGTATTTTTTTGTACAAATTATACTAGAGTTGTTTACAAACTGTATACACTTTGTACGAGAGTTGTATACAAACTATATACACTTTGTATGAGAGTTGTATACACTTTGTATGAAAGTTATACACTCCGTATTTATTTTTGTACAATTTTTTTTTTCGTACAGTAGGTTTGTAAATAGTTCGTACAAATAAACTCTATATGAAATTTGTATATTTTGTATGAGAATCGTATAATCTGTATATGGCGTACAGTCTGTATGGAGTTCGTATAGACTGTATAGACGAAAACATTTAATGTGTCATCATCAGCGGAGCCACCATACATAAACAACATCCCAAAAATTGGAATCTCTTTTCGGCCAACTCTTTATTGGGCCAAAATTAAAATTAGCCGAAAAGATCTCATTCATAATGAGATGGATAAATAAAAAGAACAAGTATGAGATGAGAACCGTTAGATTAGATGGAGGGCTGAGATTAATGCTGCATTGGAGACAACAAATAAATTGCTGTCTCCGGAACTGGAATCCAAACTAGATCTAATGATTGGAGAAGGATTTGGAACTTTCACGAGCCAATAATTATCTAGTAAGTTATAATAACGATAACGGCGTATATCAATGAGAAATGGAAGTAGTAATTATTTTCATATAATGCAAACAATGTTGCACGATACCTACTATGAACATCCGACCACAATGATGTTCATAATGACCAAATACGTTGACCATATCCAACATAAACAACCAACTCCAACTTTCAACCTTCTCTTATATATATATATATATATATATATATATATATATTATCCTAATATTACAAACCAGACTTGGCATTCCCATCCAGCTCTCTAACACAAGCCAAATACTACTTCACCAACATCATTTCATCACATCGACTCTATCCCACTTTGAAAACCAGCTTGAGCCACCTTAACATCAATGTTCTTCTTTACTTGAAGCTCACTACCAGCTGATCCAACAATGATCAAATGCTTCCCTATTACTAGCTTCCTCTTTCCATCAACATCAGCAACACTCATCTTCTTACAAACATCCACTCCAACACTTACATTTCTAACCTCTCCTTCATCCACCTTCACTCTTTGGAATCCTACCAGCTCTTTACTCGGCTGCCCCATCACCTCTTCCAAACCCTTTGGAGGACTCCAGAACACCAGCACTACGTGGTCCCCTTCCATGCCCCTTGTATTCCTCACCTCCACTGTCACATCCATTTGCAGCTCCTTACAGTTTGTAATGGCTGACACGTCGATAGCCTGGCTCACGGTACTGATGCCTAGTCCCGGAGATGAATCCAACTGGATACGCAGCGTTGAAGAGGAAGGAATGATTGATTTGGTGAAGGTTGAGTAGCTGAGGCCATGGCCGAATTCGTAGACTGGTTTCCCCGTGTAGAACCTGTAGGTCCTTCCAGGGAAGTTGGATGTTGCATTTGCTCTCATGTTCATGTCTGTCATTGGGACTTGTTCTGCATATTCCTTTGGGTACCATGTGAATGGAGACCTTCCAGCTGAATTTTAAAACAAATTCAAGAATTCTTCACAAAACAGAATTGAACATTTTAAGTTCTGAAATTCAAGGACTTTGGGATGTTAAATGTACTTACCAGGATTGTAATCTCCAAATACAACTTGAGAAATAGCATCTCCTCCAGCCTGTCCAGGATATCCAACCCACAAAATCCCGCCTATTTTATCGTTGTTTTTAGCAGATGTTATGTCAATGGGACCAGCTGACATGATAACAAGAACCACAGTTCCATTTGTAGCATCAACAACACTGTCTATGAGCTCCTCTTGGTATCCAGGAAATGTCAGATTGTCTCTATCCAAACCTTCTTTCTCTATAGACTGATCAAGCCCCACGATCAGCAACACCACATCAGCTGCTGCTGCTACCGCGGTTGCTGCCCTGATACTTGTTCGATCAGGACAATTCACCGAGCCACAACCAGCCTCATATGTAACAGTTGACACATACTTTTTGAGGCCTTCTAATGGTGTTGTTAGTTTGCAAGGCACACCAGCATAGATGCTTAACATTGTGCTGGTGGCATTTCCATTTGGTCCTATAACAGCCAAATTCTTTGTGGTGTCCTTAGCTAAAGGGAGGACTCCTTTGTTCTTTAACAACACGATCCCTTGCCTTGCAGCATCTAGTGCCAGCAATTGATTTTCTTCTGTGCATACATCAGATGGTCCAAGGTTCCCGAATTCGAGGGACTTTGGATCTCCATCGAAGAAACCAAGCCTCATAAGCACTATGTAGTTGTATGTCAAGGCTTGGTTCACAGTTGATTCGTCTATTTTCTTTGAACTAACTGCATTCTCCGTGTACTTTGATAGAAAATCACCACAGTTCATGTTTAGACCTGAGACATTGTAACTGATTTGGTTATTATTATCCATTAACATCAAACATGACGTTTCTAATTTTACTTGGGGCATACGATTACCTGCTTTGAGTGCAAGGGCAACTGCATCCTCTGGCGTGGCCGTGTAATGAATGCTATTGTAGTAAACCTCAATAGAATCACAGTCTGAGACTATGTATCTGTGCAAAAACAACACCATATAAGGATGATGAGAAAGAAAGTAAAACAAATATGACAATCAGAAGTGGTTCTGGAAATATGGGAAGTTGAGCAAACCCATTAAGATTCCATTGGCCTCTGACAATTCCTTTTAGCAATTCAGGATCAGCACAAGTTGGAATACCATTCACTCTATTGTATGAACACATAACACTACTGACATGTCCTTCTTCCACGCAGCTCCTGAACGGTGGCTGATATGTATCTTCCATATCCTGTTTTGTCACCTGAAACACAAGCAAGAACACAACCACTTAGTTTCCTTTTTGTATTGACAGACAAGAAAGCTAAAGACGGGTGTTTGTCCTTGAGAAATGTACCTTAGCATCAAAGTGGAACCTATCAACACCTTTCCAGTTATCAAGATCATAAGCTGTGTAGTGCTTGCAACAGCTTGAAACTTTAAGCTTACCACTACTCATTCCTTCATCCTCTCCAGGAACATCCTGCAGTCCCTTCACATAGTTCACTCCATACCTTGACACTAGAAGAGGGTCCTCCCCTGGTGTCTCCTGGCCGCGTCCCCATCTAGGGTCACGAAATACATTGACGTTAGGACTCCAAAAGGTGAGCCCTGCCTGACCCACATTGTGCATTGCTCTAGCCTCGGTTGACACCACCTCACCCATCTTCAGCCACAATGTCTCATTGAAGCTAGCACCAGACAATATCACTGCTGGGAAACTAGTTGCTCCAGGTACTGTGGCATTGAACTTCACACCGAATCCAACATTTGAGACCCCATGGAGAGCCTCGGACCACCACTCGTAAGGTGGAATCCCCAACCTGGATACACCTGCAGCATGGTTCACTAGCTGCTGAACCTTTTCTTGGAGAGTGAGCTGCAAGATGAGGTCATTCACTCTGTCTTCATATGACAAGGATGTGTTACAGAATGGGAATTTGGTTGTTTCTGAATTTCTTTTGTCACAAGCATAGTTCTGTGAGCTTATTGGTGGGAGGAATATCAGGTTGAGTGAAAGAATAGATGATACAAGCAGAAAAAGATTGATGAGCTTCATTGCCTGTTATCTCAACTCTCACTTGAGTTCCTAAAACAATTGATGCATTGGCCAACTAATGAGCAACAGTTTATATACAAAGGCTGCCTGGAAACAAAATAGAGTGATGTTGGTTGCTTGGAAACAAAGGCTGACTGTAAAGAAAAGAGAGTAGGTTCCATTTTGAGAATGCTTAAACAAAACAAAAGTAACTAAGCAACCATTTACATGACTGAAATTTTTGGAATGGACCACTTGAACCACAGAACAGAAACTGGGAGATCAATGATTGCAGTAGAGTTCTTGGACACTTGAAGCATGGTATAGTGTTTCAGGTACAGGTGGAAAAGAGCTAAATTCAAAGGTTATCATCTTTTCATTCATTTTAACTTTTAACTTTCTACTTAAGCAAAGGAGAGTAAACCTGGCAACAGATAAAGGAAGATATTGAGGAAGCTAATCATATATATATGCAAAAACTAGGTTTCATAGTGCATCTTTGCGATTGGCAGCCGTACATACTAATCTAGCTTGGCTCTCTTCCCATTTTCCATCTGTCTTATGCTGGATTTTCCACTTATCTACGATATATGTATGATTTGACAGTGGGGTAGAACATCAAATATTTTAGAGTGACTTGTAAGTAAGTGCAACTTAATTACTTAATACTGTGGCCTTTTAATGCTCCTTTTAATCCATGCTCTATCATCACATAGTTTTCTTCATTATAACTTGGATATACAAAGAACATATGCAGCATTTGACGACTTTTAAGCTTTTGACATTCACTAGATTGTGGTCGCGCGATGCCACTACGTGTTAAATATATTTCTAACGTCGGTGTATTCACCCGTTGAATGAACAAAATGATTTTCTTATAAATTATATTTTACTAATATAGATTTATTTTAATAATAAGAGGAAGAGAGAATCTTGTAATAGAAATGGAGAAAGATAAAATAAGAATTAATGAGATTGAAAACTTAGTTAGCATAAAACAAAATTAGAATGAGATGGTAAAAAACTCATCAATGAATAGTAGCACTTGTGTGCTTTATATATATTTAACTATAGGTTGTGTTGTCCGCGCGATGCCGCAGGGACTTAAACTAAAGTTGATAAAGTACCACTCACTCGTTGATTAAACTATAAAAAACTATATAATCATGAAATTAAGGTAATAAAAAGCTGATGAACGGAATTTAAAAGGGAAAATAGCACTTTGGCCCCTTCTACTTTGACAACTTAACAAATAGCCCCATTTTAATTAAAAAAAAAACAAATAGTCCCTTTTTTACCCGCTCCTACTTTGACCATTTTGCAATTTGGGTCCTTCTATTTCAACTATCGTCTTCATGATGTTAAAGCTGGACACATCTGCACACCGACGAAGAGAGATATCGGAGGCAGGACACTAAGAGTTGGTCAGGGAGATAAATTGAGGAGGTATCGCGAAGAGCCGAAAAGTATGGCGAAATACAAAGGGTTTTAGAATCTTACGTTTTATTCGTTGATTTTAAATCATTTGTAATTATATATACTTACAGAGTCTCAATTAAAAACACTTAGTAAGCCAATACATGGCTATTGGAGCTAATGTGGTATACTGTATGCGCACCAATTAACGTCATGGAGATGATAACTGGAATGGAAGGACCCAAAATGCAAAGTGGTCAAAGTAGGATGGGATAAAAACAGAGCGATTTATAGTACAGGGGGGGCTATTTGTTAAGTTGGCAAAGTATAGGAGGGCAAAATACTATGGAATCGGATACCAGCCAACTTTACTCGGTCAATATGTAATCCTCACCAAATTAGCCTGATTTTGGGTGGGTATCTGATTTCCGGATACCAATTATGGAGTATACAGGGGGGCTATTTGTTAAGTTGGCAAAGTATAAGGGGGCAAAATACTATTTTTCAGGTTAGGCAAAATACTATGGAATCGGATACCAGCCAACTTTACTCAGTCAACAGGTAATCCTCACCAAATTAGCCTGATTTTGGGTGGGTATCCGATTTCCGGATACCAATTATTAAGTATAAAAAAAAAGAAAATTCAAAATATTTTTATCCAATTTATATTAATGAAAAAAAGAAAACGGAAGTTCAACACTAAATGGTAAAATCTCACATTGTTTATTTTTTTGCTATATTAATTGGACAAAGGAATTTAAATAAATAAATAGAGAAAGAGGCAAAATACACAAAAGACAAAAGTATAAGGAATTCACTCCCCAACTATGATTAAACGAAAAGGAAACGTAATAATTACGTGAGAACTGTATAGTTAAAAATGAAGTATAGAAAAGACAGGGACCACTATTCCTTAGGAATAGTAATAAATAGTAAGTAATCCTCAACAAATTAGCCTGATTTTGGGTGGGTATCCGATTTCCGGATACCAATTATGAAGTATAAAAAAAAGGAAAATTTAAAATATTTTTATCCAATTTATATTAGTGAAAAAAAGAAAACGGAAGTTCAACACTAAATGGTAAAATCTCACATTGTTTTATTTTTTGTTATATTAATTGGACAAAGGAATTTAAATAAATAAATAGAGAAAGAGGCAAAATACACAAAAGACGAAAGTACAAGGAATTCACTCCCCAACTATGATTAAACGAAAAGGAAACGTAATAATTACGTGAGAACTGTATAGTTAAAAATGAAGTATAGAAAAGACAGTGACCACTATTTCTTAGGAATAGTAATGAATAGTAAGGATCCCCTAGCTTTTTTGGTTTAATTAATGAAAAAAGAAAACGGAAGTTCAACACTAAATGGTAAAATCTCACATTGTTTATTTTTTTGCTATAATAATTGGACAAAGGAATTTTAAAATAAATAAATAGAGAAAGAGGCAAAATACACAAAAGACAAAAAGTATAAGGAATTCATTCCCCAACTATAATTAAACGAAAAGGAAACGTAATAATTACGTGAGAACTGTATAGTTAAAAATGAAGTATAGAAAAGACAGGGATCACTATTCCTTAGGAATAGTAATGAAAAGGTAAAATGAATAGTAAGGAGCCCCTAGCTTTTTTTTTTTGGTTTAATAATTTGCACACCCAAAACAAAGACCAACGAAAAGGTAAAATGGATGGTAACAAAAAATTAGAATCGAACCGGATTGGAACTAAAAAGAATTGAAGGAGAACTAAGAAAAACCTCTTAATGAATAGTGTAACACTTATGTGCTTTATATAGATTTAATTTTATCTATACAGAAACTTTTCAAGTACTATATTATATTGTTATCACTGTAATTCTGGAGATATATATGACATATTAGTCTTTCGTTTTTTAAAACTGCAGGACATAACATCATAGTATTCCACAAATGCATGGTATGTTACTATAGTTAAGATTCTGCATCATGTGCTGTTATAGTTTTGTTTAGATGCAGATACCAAATTTTACAGGTTTCCAACAGGTCACAAGCTGAAGTGGTTGTCACATAGGCTACAAGTGGGACAGAAAGATAAAATAAAAATTAAAAATTCAACTTCAAAAACAATTATACAATTTTGGGAAATAAAAAATATAATAATACATTTCCGAAAATGTTGAGAACCTAGGCCCTGATGGCTTCACGGGACTATTCTTCCAGCGTTACTGGGAGATCGTGGGCAGCTCAGTCATTGATGCAGTACAGGACTTTTTCCATAAAAGCAAAATGTTGCGCACTTTAAACCACACTTGGATAACGCTGATCCCAAAGTTTCAGACGCAAACACGATGCGGCAACTCCGCCCCATTGGGCTCTGTACGGTTCCTTATAAAATTATTTCCAAAATCCTTACTTCCCGACTAGGGAATGTTCTGCCTGACGTTATCCACCCATCTCAGAACGGGTTCATTAAAAATCGCTCAATCACTGATAACATCCTTATTGCTCATGAGTTAATTCATTTTCTTAAGACCCACTCTGGGAGCAACATTTAATGGCTCTTAAGATTGATATGGAGAAAGCATACGACCGTGTGGAATGGCCTTTTTTATTTGCAATAATGCGTGGGTTAGGCTTTGCTGCTCCCTGGATAACTCTCATTCAGGAGTGTCTCACATCCGCCACCATGGATATTCTAGTTAATGGGGATCCAAAAGGGTTTTTTTCGCCTACTCGAGGACTCCGTCAGGGGGATCCTCTCTCTCCTCTACTGTTTGCAATTTGCTCCTAGGGGCTTTCTCGCCTCCTGATCTCGGCAACCACTACTGGAGTACTGTATGGGATTCGTATTAATAGGCGGTGTCCCTTCATTTCACACTTGATGTTTGCAGATGATACAATTTTGTTCCTCAGAGTCTCAGATTCCTATATTGATGCTTTATTATCCCTTTTTGAGCGGTATAGACGTTTGAGTGGACAGAGAGTTAATTTAGCAAAGTCAGCAGTCTTATTCAGTAATAACACTCCCACGGCAACTCAAATTCAATATAAAGGCGCTCTCGGCGTCCGATTTCTGGAACGTTCAGAGAAATATCTAGGATTGCCTTGTATTATCCTACGATCGAAGGAGGAAACTTTCAGATTCATTGAAGACAAAATGACGCTTCGACTTCGTAGTTGGAAAAGAGAGTGTCTGTCACCGGCAGGGATTCATACGCTACTGCAATCTGTCATCTCAGGGTTACCCGTTTATGCAATGTCTTGCTATGCGCTAACAGACAATATGTGTGGCAATTTGAATACTTTAATGGCTTAATTTTGGTGGGGTCAGGTTTCTGATGATCGCCGGCTTCATTGGCTCTCCTGGGCAAGGTTAAGCCTTCCCAAGGAGGAAGGAGGTTTGGGGTTCCGTGACTTTGCTACTTTTAATAAGGCTCTGTTAGCTAAGCAGTGTTGGCGCATCCTTACAAATCCAGATTTGTTACTATCCCGTGTCTTAAAGAGTGTATACTATTCCAATACATCCTTACTCATGAGCAACGGTCGGGGCCGTCCCTCCTGGGGTTGGCAAAGTCTGCTTGTAGGGCGAGACTTTCTACACCCAGGTCTGGGGTGGCAGATCGGCTCGGGTGTGCAGGTTGATGTAACTCAGGATCACTGGCTTCCAGGAAGTCCACCCTCTCGACCTACCCTTTGCAGATCAGGGGTATACTTAGGGCCATCTACGGTAGCTGGCCTTGTGTTTCAGGGCAGATGGAACGTCCCGCTTCTTAGGTATTGGTTCACAGAGGACTCAGTACAGAGAATTCAGTCTATACCGCTTCCTTGGCGCCCACAGATTGATCGCCGTATATGGCATCATTCGCCGTCGGGAGTCTATTCTGTCACTTCTGGCTATGAAGTTGGGATGCGATCTAGACCGGATTTATTTTCAGCCAATCTTTCTCCGATGGAACGTTCAATATGGATCTCTATTTGGTCGATGCAAATCCAACCGAAGTTGCGATTCTTTTTGTGGAAAATTTTGCACCGCATTCTCCCGACCCTACAAGGAATACAAATTCGCGTAAGTTCAGAAACTTTGGACCCACTGTGCCAAGTCTGCTATGCTGCCCCAGAATCTGTGGAGCATTTACTTTTACACTGTGCAGTATCCAGACATTTCCTTTATTTATGTTCCCTTACACCACCAGATTTAGGAGATACGCACATTGCAATCTATTGGAAGGACATAATGCGCAATCAACCTCATCTCCAGACAATTTGGGTTTTGGCTTGGTGGCGGTTGTGGAAAGGACGGAATAGAGTGGTATTTGATCGTGCTCAGACACGATTGGAGGTCTTATTCCAGTACTTCCACAGCTAGTGGCGAGAGCATAGTCTTATCTACGGGCCGTCGCCCATCCACACTCCCACCCCTCCCCATCCTTTAGTTTCCTGGATTCCACCTCATCCATCCCGTTTAAAGATCAATGTTGACGGAGCGGTAAGACCAGGCTTGGGCGGTTCTGCTGGATGGGTCCTCCGTAATTCCGTTGGTGTTATTCTTCGAGCAAGGGCGGCAACATATCCAGGTATTTTCGATCCATTTGTTTTAGAGTTGTTGGCATTACGAGATGCTTGCACTTGGTGTCTGTGGGCTGGTGTTATGCAGGTGGATATTGAAGGGGATGCCGAACTTGTCTCGACACGGTTGTTGGCAGGTCAAATCAGAGCAAATCCAGGAGGAGCTATTATAGAGGAGGTCCTTCAGATGCATCGTCGAGCCCCATCTTGGCGCTTTATGACGGTTCGCCGTTCAGGTAACAGGGCCGCCCATTACGTGGCTCGTATGGCCCTGATTAACCTCCCGGGAGTTGTGGAGGTAGACATGACTTCCCGGGTTGGGACTTGATGTTCAATTCCTTGTTTGTGCTTGCTGTCTTCGTATCTCCGAAAGGAGCTGCCTATGTCAAAAAAAAAAAAAAATCGGTACTCTATGTGAATATATTGAAAATTTTAATTTTTTATCGAAAATTGATTTCTAAATTTTTTTAGTTGAATTTTTGTATTTTTTATTTATTTTCTGTCCCACTTGTAGCCCATGTAGCAATCACTTCAGTTTGCGATCTTTTGGAGACCTACAAAATTTGGTATCTGCATACAAATAAAACTATAATGGCACGCAATGCAGAATCCTAATTATAATGACATATCGTACATTTGGAGATTATTATAAGATTATGGGATGCATTTTATCCTCTAATTGAGTCTAACAACTAGTTATAGGATGATATAACTAGTTATTCGATGTCATTGTAAAATTAATAAGATGCAAATTTGTTTTTATCACATATGAGAGTTATTTTTATAGTAAATTACTGATACTTAAATGTACCATTAACCGGACCAAGTTGGAAAAAGGTCCCTGGTAATTATAGGAACTAATTCCAACCAAAATTAGAAAACAAAATTAAAAATTTAGAGCTTAACGGTTGCATATAAAACCATAGATGATAAATCAGGTCAAGAATTAGTAACGGTATTAACTACCTCCTCCCCTGCATCGGGAGAGAGAGGGGGAGAAGGAGGAGGAAAAAAACACAAAATTTAATGAAAAAAAGAAAACATAAAAAATTCCTTCAACCCTGATAATATTTCCCAGGTTTCTCATAACAATTCTCAAGCAAATTGAAGTCTCAAACTTTCATCAAATTTTCAAAACCCAAAACTCCTCATGTTCTAAACCCCACACATCTTCTTGTTGTCGCCAAAAAAAAAAAAACAATAATAACCCTAAACCAGAAATAAAAAATTGACAAAAATGGAGGAGTTGGAATCAGGGGTTCTTGTGAAATTTCTTAAACAAATGAACGGCCACGGTAAAAAGCTACGGGATCCAGAGCCTATTCTTCTACAGATAAGAAGCATCATCCCGGTATTGAAAAATGGTGAGATTTGGCCGAATCAAGGCTTCTTTCTCAAGATTTCAGATTTGACACACGCCATGTTCGTTTCTTTGCCTCAAGAACAGGACGAAATGATCCTCGGCAACAAATTGCAGCTCGGCCAGTTTATATACGTGGAGAGGCTGGAGGCCGCGTATCCCGTCCCAATGATCAGAGGCGTTAGGGCTATACCAGGGAGACACCCTTGTCTAGGGCATCCAAAAGACCTCCTCCCTAGCGAGAATCTTGAGAAATTTCTAGGGGTTTCCAAGCTAGAATCCATATCTGAATGTTATAGTGAAGAGAAAGGTCAAACCCAAATGACGGCTCCTAGGGTTAGTGTAAATGAAATGAGGGATAGGATCAAGAACTTGAGTTGGACGATTGATGACAGCAATGGGAGCGAACTGGGGGCCATAAAGAAGTCAAGTAAGAAATCTCGACCTAGTAGTGCTCCAAAGACCAAGAGTCTGCTAAACTACAGGCCAAGAGGGATAGATGTGGAGAGCACTTTAAGTATAAGGGCTAATAGGAACGATGAGATGTGGTTACTGAAGAACAATGCAAAGTTGAGGAATGTGGATAAAGATAGTGATACGGAGAGTACATTGACTAGTGGTACTAGGAAGAGCTGGAATAATAATGATGGTGAAGTTGTGAGAATGGTTGACGATGCAGATATACCAGTCGTCAGGAATGACAGGCCTCGTGCTAGCAGTCCTTGTGTGAGTTAATATGTGGTTTGGTTTGCTTGTTTGCTTGTTAGTCTATTGAGTGTTTGAAACTTGTTTGGTCTTTTGTATTTTGGTTGACAGGGTTCTTCAATTCAATCATCTAGGAATGATAGCTCTGATGACAATTCAAGCTGCAAAACCAAGAGGAGATTGGCTAGTTTGACTACAAGATCGAGATCATTCATCAAGAATGTGAATGTTGTGTCAGCATCAAGGAGAATAAGTGAAGATTTCTCGAATCAGAAAGTGATTACCAGCTCAACATGCGACAGGAATTTAGAGGATAACAACAATAGGCCTTCCTGGGATTATCTTCCTTCAACCATGGTCAAAATCGGACAGGTAAAAACGAAAACCATTTTCTCTTCAAAACCATTTCTAGAATGTATATATGATCTTCCTTGAGGAATTGAGGATGTTAGATGGCCTCCAGGATGTGCTAAGGCAGAGAGACATTGCTCTTTCTACTGCTGTAGAGGCTTTACAAGAGGCATCTGCCGCTGAGAGATTGCTCAAATGCCTGAGGTAATACACAAATTTTGCTTTAATCATAATGCTTCTTGACGCATAGAGCTTTGAAAAAAGGTTGTCTTCAGAAAAAATGAAACATTCATCTCTCCCACTGGTCTCATTTTTTCTAGCATATATTCTGAACTGCAAGCAGCTGAGGTGGATGACCAGCATCTAGCAATTGACAAGTTCTTCAGACTTCAAGAGAATCTGACCCAGGCACAACAAATTTTTCGATCACTAACAACTGTCATCCCGCCAATAACATCTAAAAACGAGCAAACTAAGCCTCATTTTGTGATGGAGGGGCTTAAAATCGCAATAGATAGGAGAGAAAATGCATATTCATGGGTAAAAGAAGCTTTAGCATCTGATCTCAGTCCAGTTTTGATCCACACCAAGGGGGGAACTAATTCCTTGGAGGCAACCAGTGGCGGCCAAGAAGCAAGAAAGTCAGTCAAATCAAGCCACAAGAGCCAGAAACCGAAGGGAATAGTTGTAATTAGGAAGCAGAAGAACGGTGGAGATATGTTGTTTGAGATGTCTCATGATGATGTAAACAACCAACAACAACCAAGCTGGATCAAGGGGAGTGCATTACCAGTTTCAATGGAACTTGCCAACTCCCTAAACGAGGAATGCAGGACTTGGTTCTTCACTTACATAGAAGACTACCTTGAATGGGTTAGCAAAAGGATTGTATCTGATACATCTGATGCTCAAGCAGCTGAAATGATGTACCAGATTAAGAGAGTGAATGACTTCCTAGATAGGAGATGCTTGCAAGATGGTTCCACATTGAAAGATTCTGAATCTGAAGCTTGTGGGAGAATTAGGAACAAGATTTGTGGGATTCTTCTCAAACATGTTGAGAAAACTTCAATACATTCCATGTCTGAAAATTGGCAATAAACAAGAAAGTAAGGATAGGGTCATGTCCTTCTAAGAAGAGCTTGAAATGGATTATACATGTATCAGGAGAAAACCTGACAACTGTTTTTCCATTTTAGAATATAAAACTCTTTTGTATCGAGTCAACAAATATCTTTATTTTATTTTATTTTTATTTTAAAATTAGTCCCCCATGGAAAGTATAAACTCTCATAACCTGGTTTTTCTACTTACAAGGTCATCTCTTTTACTAAGACAGGTGCTCTAATCAGTGATCACTAAGTTTCTCCTTGATTTTGGCCAACGACCTCAATTCTGTTGGTCTTATTTCTTGTAATTAGTTGTATAGCCTAATTTTTCTGTTGTATAGGCTTACTTTTCTTTGTTTCTTTTGTTCTCTTATAACACTGTAATGTTTGCTCACTCATGTTTTAAGGGTCTATTTCTTTGGAATGAATATGTCTAATTCATTAGTAGAAAAAATTCTCAGAACCATCTTTCTTTCGTAAGAATGAAAATATATAACACCTTGATTTCAAGTTTTGAAACTCTTAGTTGTGAATATGCTCTCAGTTTTTAATTCTAAGAAAATTAGGTTGTTTAGTTGCGTGATGTCGCGGAAATTATAAGTACACATAGTTTGTGTATGTTTACTTGTTGATATGTGACTAAATATATAGTTGAGAGACATAATTTTTTGGGTAATGAGTTGTGAGGCATATTTGAAAAGGTATTGATACAGACGTAATTGCACGAGATAGAACAATCAAAGCGACACAACCCAAACTCTAACAGATCTAAGGACAGAAACGAAGAACATAGGATTGGGTAACGCAGTTCAGAGTTACCCTACTCTACGGAGTCTCGGGATGGGAGACTCAACCCAAAGATGCACCATGGAATCACAAAAAGTGTCAAGAACATGATCCAAGAACTAGAAATAGCCACAAACACAATCTTTGGCAACAACACTCAATACAGCAGAGTAAGAAGCAGCAAAAGGAATAAGAAGATTCAGCTTCCAAGTAGCAACATCAGAAGCCACCGAGTCGACGGAGATCGGCAATTTGAACCTAGAGGGAGCAAACTCCTAGTAGAGCTTCTCTTTCTTCAAAGATTCTGGAACCTGAGGCAAGTGACGATTTAGTCAACAAAATTCCGTCCATGGCTTTTATACTCAGACGATTAAGTTAAAACGAAGTGTTTCAATTACCAAACAGTGCCAACATGAACCAAGCGGGAAATAACCAATCATCGGTCGAACTAGTGATTCATATAGTTAAACGACAACAAATTCCCTTCTAACTATGGAATCCATAGGTGAGACCATAGTGCAAGCTTTGAGCATTCAAACCCCCATTCATCATTGACTCATTTCACATCTCAGTGTACTTCATTGATGTGAAGGAAGTTCCTGCAAAAGAGAAATTTGTTAGTAGGAACAATTTTAGTACCAAAATCAGTTAGGTTCTCATCTCCAGGGATTTTAACCACTTCCACGTTTTTTTCTTTTCAATTTCATCTCGAATGTAGTGGTGATGAACATCAATGTGCTTGGACCTTTCGTGGTACACGGTGTCCTTGCATATGTACAAACCACTCTGGTTGTTCATGTGAATTACATGGATATATAATTTTCCTTGTAATTCGTGAAGTAACCCCCTTAGTTAGGTAGCTTACTTACAAGCCTCTATGGAAACTATGTATTCTGCCTCAGTAAAGGACAAAGCAACAATGGATTGTTGTTGGGGTAAAAAACATTGGCGGTCATCTAAGTATGTGTCATGTAACATTGTGGTCACCTAACTATGTTTTGTAACAGCGTGGTCACTAAGTTTGTAAATCGTAATCGACAGGCATCTCCGTCAAATTTTTACTGAATCTCTAGTGAATTTTTCAGCTCAGATGGTCACATCAGCAACAAAATAATTTTATTCCATCTTCTCCATGTTAACAATATTATTTGGTTGGCTGATGTGGCCCTCTGAACTAGCAAATTCACAAGAAATTTGGTGAAAAATCGACGGAGATGCTTGTCGGTTACGATTTACAAACTTAGGTGACCACGCTGTTACAAAATATAGTTAGGTGACCACGTTGTTACATGACCCATACTTAGATGACCACAAATGTTTTTGACCCATTGTTGTTGTGACTTCCAAGATATGCAGTTACCCACCCAAGTGAAGAAATAGGAGGTAGTTGACTTCCTATTATCTTTGTTACCGGCAAATTTGGAGTCTACAAAACCAAAAACCTCATCTCTAAAAGAATGTTCAGAGTAGATTAAACCGAGATTACGAGTCCAAAGATGTACTTGAGGGCATATGTCATGTGGTGCGCAGATTAATGCACACTAGTTTTACTCGAAGGATTGTTCCTAAGAGATCGTTATTTCCCAAGGGGTCTTCCTTTTGTCTATCACTCAACGATGTGGGTTAAAGATAACCGAGTTTAAATGTTGGGTTTGGAAATGGTGGTCAATGAACTAAATATCTAAAAATGCAAATTAAACCAATCAAAGCAGGCAAACAAGTTGGAGCTTCAACTATTGACTAAGGCGCTTGTCCAGACAGGAATCCGCTCTAGCTCGATTAAGACGGATGATGCAATGCAACTAAGGTTTCACCAGACTCAAAGACTCGACATTTCCTTTGGCAATCTCTACTCCATGGTCAGGACGCAAAGAAACTATCCTATCACACCTATGAGTTCCTATGGTCAAGATAACTCACAAATCGCCAAGAATGCACGAAGAACAATGAAATGCCACACAGATATGCAAAGAGATTAATTTCACTGGCCCTATGGTCAAGACACCGGCTAATCTTAATGACCTCCTAAACTCTAGAATGACTCACGTCCATGGTCAGAACCGCGAATCAAAGACGAAGCAAATTCTACGAAATGGTCAATCTGTGAATTCTAGAGCTTCAAATTAGGGTTTAAGAAAAATCTCAATTAAGTCTGAATGAACCTCAATTATCATTAACGGGTTAAAAACCCGACATCATCCATACAAAATCTTGCTAGAACTTCATCTAATCTGAACAAATAAAGAGTTTAGCTAGACATCGCCAGAGAAGAAATCACAGAAACAGAGAAAAAGCTAAATGGAGAAGAAATCATCTTACTCTGATTAATCCTAATCTTCAAGAATCCTAGAATCTCCCGAGCTAATCCTGGTTTTCTCTTGCTCAATCGTCTCTTCAAAGCTCCGTCTTCGTCTCCGAGAGTGTCTGGTTCGTCTGAGAAAAAGCATAGAATTGTAGAGTAGAAGTTATGTTTTCTCTCCCCTCGAAATTGGGTTTAAAACCCAATTTCCGTCGAAACTGCTGAAAATGGCCAAAAGTGCGCCGGCGCACTTTTCCCTTCAAAATGTGCACTTTTTGAATTATTGGAAAAATTCCGCCGAGAGGTGTTTAAAAAGTGCGCCCAGCCTTCAAAAAGTGCGTCGGCGCACTTTTACCCCAAAAATCCGCACTTTTTGACCTAGAAACAATTTTTCGACGAAAGGTATTTGCAAAGTGCGCCTGTGCACTTTTGAACCCAAAATCCGCACTTTTTGACCTGATGCTAGGGAATTCAATTCATTCTTGAAAAATTTGCTTAAAATCCTTAGCTCAGAAACGACCAACGATCATAAAATTCGACTCTCAGGGACTGACACACACGCAAAACTGACACAACGACTCTACCATGGACTCGACTCAATAAGTTTAAAGACGCTAACCTCGGGTTGCCTCCCGAGAAGCGCTCTGATTTAACGTCTTTGAGCTAGACGATACCTAGTTTACGGTGCCTTGAGACTAGCCTTCTTCGTCACACCAATGAACGCTCCCGCTACATAAAGCTTCAGACGATGACCATTCACCTTAAAGGGCTCTTCTCCGGCCTTGAAAATTTCCACAACGCCATGAGAAAGGACTTTAGAAACCGTGAACTGACCCATCCAACGAGATTTCAGCTTGCCCGGGAAAAGATGTAAGCGTGAATTGTAGACGAGGACTTGATCCCCTTCTTTGAACTCCTTGTTCCCTCTCAAGCGTGAATCATTGAGCTTTTTAGTTCGCTCCTTGTATATATCTTCGAGCTCTCGTAAGCTCGGTTTCTCCATTCCTCAAGCTCCAATACCTGCAATTTCCTTTCTTCCCCTGCCAAACTAACATCCAGGTTTAGAAGCTTAAGGGCCCAGTAGGTTGTATGCTCGAGCTCTACTGGCAGATGACACGCTTTCCCATATACCAGAAAATATGGGGAGGTTCCTATAGGCATTTTAAACACCGTCCTATATGCCCAAAGCGCATCATCAAGCTTGGTAGACCAATCTTTCCGGGACTGATCAACGGTTTTCTCAAGGATCCGTTTCAATTCCTGGTTTGACACCTCGACTTGACCACTCGTTTGAGGGTGGTAAGCCATGGAAAAACGATGGGTAACACCAAACTTTTGGCACACCTTATCAAATTGACCCTGAAAATGAGTTCCACGGTCACTAATAATGGTCCTAGGTGCACCAAAACGAGAGAAAAGTTTCTTAAGGAACTTTCCAACAACTCGGGCATCGTTAGTGGGAAGAGCTTGAGCTTCCACCCACTTCGATACATAATCCACAGCCACGAGTATGTACTTGTTACCAAAAGACATAGAGAAAGGACCCATAAAGTCAATCCACCACACATCAAAAATTTCAACAACCATAGACACTTGTTGAGGCATTTCATTGCGTTTAGAGATCTTACCTGCCCGTTGGCATGCATCGCACGCCTTAATGAATTCTTGGAAATCCTTGAAGATAGTAGGCCAGAAGAATCCAGAAGACAAGATCTTTCAAGCAGTTCGGTTCACTCCGTGATGGCCACCGACAGGTCCAGAATGGCAATGCTCCATTATATCACTAGCCTCTGCTAGAGTTACGCACCTTGGGATGATGTCGTCAGAGCCAATATGGAACAAGTAAGGGTCATCCCAGAAGTACTTCTTGACCTCATTGTAGAACTTCCTCCTTTCCTGATGGGAGAAGTCTGACCTTACGTCACCAGAGGCTAGAAAGTTAGCAAGATCTGCAAAGCAAGGGCCCTCTGCCTCACTTATCATCACAGCAAATAGATGTTCCTCCGGGAAAGTTTCCCGAATTGGTAGATTATCCTCAGAACTCTGTTCAGGTCCCTCCAACCGTGACAAATGATCTGCAGCCACATTCTCCGACCCTTTTTTATCTTGGATCTCAAAATCAAATTCTTGCAGGAGAAGAATCCAACGGATTAACCTTGGCTTGGCATCCGCCTTGCTCATTAGATGTTGGATAGCTGCATGATCTGTGAAAACAGTAACTTGAGCAAGCACAAGATAAGAGCGGAACTTATCGAAGGAAAAGACTACCGCTAGCATCTCTTTCTCGGTAGTGGTGTAGTTCCGTTGAGCCTCGTTCATCGTCTTGCTAGCATAGTAGATAGGCCTAAACCTCTTCTCAATCCGCTGCCCCAAGACAGCTCCAACGGCATAATCACTCGCATCACACATAAGCTCGAAGGGCAGATCCCAATTCGGAGCTACAACCACGGGTGCTGAAATGAGCTTGTTCCTCACGGTCTCAAAAGCTGTCATACACTTGTCATCAAAGAGGAAAGGAACCTCTTTCTATAGTAATCGAGTCATAGGCAAGGTAATCTTAGAGAAATCCTTGATGAACCACCTATAGAACCCTGCATGACCCAGAAATCTTCTTACTGCCCTGACGGAAGAGGGAGGCAGCAACTTGGCAATGGTGTCGATCTTTGCTGGATCGACCTCAATTCCTTTCTTCGAAACCTTGTGCCCAAGAACAATGACATCCCTCACCATAAAATAGCTCTTCTCCCAGCTAAGATCTAAATATGTAGCTTCACATCTCTTAAGGACTCTCTCAAGGTTCTTCAAGCCATGTTCAAAAGAATGCCCATAAACCGAGAAATCATCCATAAATACCTCCACAGCATCTCCAATGAGCTCATCGAAGATACCCATCATGCAACTCTGAAACGTAGCTGGCGCGTTGCAGAGTCCGAAAGGAATTTTGCGGTAGGCAAAAGTACCAAACGGGCACGTGAAGGTGGTCTTTTCTTGATCATTCGGCGCGATAGGAATCTGAAAATACCCTGACATCCCATCTAGGAAACAGTAATACTCATGACCCGCCAAACACTCCAACATCTGATCAATGAAAGGAAGGGGAAAGTGGTATTTCCTTGTAGCATCATTTAATCGTCTGTAATCAATACAGACTCTCCATCTGTTAACTGCCCTCGTAGGGATGAGCTCTCCCACTGCATTAGGAACCACGGTGATGCCTCCCTTCTTTGGTACACAATGAACCGGACTCACCCAGTTACTATCTGAGATGGGATAAATGATCCCGACATCCATAAATTTGATCACTTCCTTCTTTACAACCTCCATCATGTTTGGATTAAGACGTCGTTGAGGTTGTCTAACCGGTTTCGGGTTCTCCTCAAGGAAGATATGATGCATACAATGAGAAGGAGAAATTCTCTTTATATCTGTCACCTTCCAAGCGAGCAACCGTATGAGCTCATCCTTCTGAGGTTGAGTGAGGTTCGAGTTAATAATGACTGGAAGCTTTGAGTCACCTCCCGGATAAGCATACTCTAGGTTTGGAGGCAGATCCTTCAACTCAAGCTCAGGAGCTTCTTCATATGATGTCAAGAGCTGATGTTCCGGTGCAAAAGCAGTTTGTTGAACCTGGCTCTCATAATCCATGGACTCATATGCGCTCATAGACGCTACATGTTCATACCGGATTGCTCCTACATCAACAAACTGACCAGAAACAATAAACTTCTCTAGCAAGTCTTCACTCACTAGGTTAGTAAAAACAGAGGTAGAAAGCACAGTCACAGTTTCTTCAACAGCACACAAATCATCATAGTGGTGAGGAAATTGGATGCTACTATCTAGACGAAATGTAGCATGATCTTTTCCTACCCTAAGAGTTATAGTACCTCCTAGCACATCTATAAGAGAACCGACTGAATAGAAGAATGAACGACCAAGAATCAACAGCATATCGACATGAGCATCAATCACGACCAAATCAGTAGGAAAATTGAATGGACCAACTTCAAGAATAACATCTTCTAAAATACCCCTAGGTACAGCAGAGGTTAGTAAAACATCTTCACTCACTAGGTTAGTAAAAACAGAGGTAGAAAGCACAGTCACAGTTTCTTCAACAGCACACAAATCATCATAGTGGTGAGGAAATTGGATGCTACTATCTAGACGAAATGTAGCATGATCTTTTCCTACCCTAAGAGTTATAGTACCTCCTAGCACATCTATAAGAGAACCGGCTGAATAGAAGAATGAACGACCAAGAATCAACGGCATATCGACATGAGCATCAATCACGACCAAATCAGTAGGAAACTTGAATGGACCAACTTCAAGAATAACATCTTCTAAAATACCCCTAGGTACAGCAGAGGATTTATCAGCCAATCTTACGTTCATGCGAGTTGGTTTAAAATCAAGCATTCCTATATCAGAAGCTAAGCGATATGACATTATGTTAATGCTAGCTCCTAAATCTGCTAAACCACGACCAAGCCGAAAAGTACCAATGCGACAAGGGAGAGTGAAAGAACCTGGATCACGACGCTTAATAGGAAGCTTGTTCAGCACAATGGTAAATACCTCCTCATTAAGCTCCAAGTCTTCAAATAGCTCCGGGAAGTTCTCTTGCTCTTCCTCCGTGAGAGCTAAAAGTTCTTGCAACTTCAACTTGTTGGTGGCTAGCATCTTCATGTACTTGGCAAATTTTGGCATTGTTACAATCATCTCCTTCATCGACATGTCAACGTGAACCCTGTTTAGCAACTTCAAGAATAGCTGGTACTGAGCATCGTAGAGATCTTTATTAAGCCTAGCAGGATAAGGTGCCTTAGGCTTGTGAGGATTAGCCACCGGTATAGGAGATGAGGGAATAATCGTTGTCTTTTCCTCTTCTTGATGCCGAATCTGTTCCTCTTCATCCACGTCCTCTTCTTCAATGAGATGAGGGGGAGGAATTAGAGTTGGCACCTGCTTCATGGGAATATCCGCCAGCTTCTTCCCGCTCCTTGTTTCCACAGCTCCCACATGTTCATTTTGGTTCGGATTAGGGAGAGTGGTGGTAGGCAGAGAACCAATACCCTTTTCCTTAAGGAGATTTGTAATTCCAGCCACTTGATTCTCTAGCTTCTTGATAGAGGAGTCGGTATGTAAGATGTCCTTCTTATTCGATTGAGTTTCAACAAGAATCTTTTCCAACATAATATCTGTGTTGGACTTTGATTGGAACCGCTGCAACCGTGGGCAGACAACCCTTAAACACCACAAGCTGATCGTCACAGCAACGAGAAGAAACCATCAGAACCGGGATGGAAGAGGACTTTGACCCACTAGCTATAAAGGAGCTAGGAACCAGAAGTATCAAGTCGAGGGCGCCACTTCAAGAGGAGGGTGCTCTTGATGATAAGGCGAACCTTAAGCAATGCAACAACGAGCAAAGGCTTGAAGGGAAGAGAACATATGTTGTAACAGAAGTTTATTGATTTCAAAAGTTGTGTCTACAAGGGTGGCCGGCGGCCTCCTTATATAGGTGAGGGAACAAGCTCTCCTCCCTAAAGACTACTTCTAAAATAAAGACTCTTAATCCTAATTAGAATCCTAACACTCCTAAACAATCCGACTAAAAAGGAATAAAAACATAGAATAATAACTGAAGTCTTTAATGTTGAATAAAAGACCTAATTAGGTCAAAAAACCTAATCCGGCCGTGATCGGCTGCTTGGGCCGGTTGGGCTTCGGTGGCGGCCCGACGGGCTTGCTCGGTCGGGCGCTGGCTGGGCTTGGCCGGAGGCTCCGGTCTTGGCTTGGCCTTGGCCCGAGGCTTTAGTGATGTCTTCTTGAATTTCCAGGAGGGTGTAGCCCTCCTTGACAAATCGATCGGCATCCTCTTCGTGCCCTTCTTTACTCCAGGACTCTATGTAGGTGTTAAGTTTCTCCCGGAAGGCCTTGGTCTGGCTTCGGGTAAAAGAGGGCTCAAGTCGTGTCCAGGGTTTGTTGGGCTCATCAGAATTTGGGGCAGAAGAGCTTGAACCACTGTTGTTGTTCTGAGTTTGGTTCTGGTTCTGATTATTGTTCCAGCTTCCTCTGTTCTGCCATTGGGAATTCTGATTTTGATTCCCATTATTCCTTTGGTAATCCCCTTGATTTCCTCCCTGAAACTGATTCTGATTCTGGTTGTTGTTCCAGTTCCCTCTGCTCTGCCATTGGGAGTTTTGATTCTGGTAACCGTTGGAATTCCTAAAATTGTTGTTCTGGTTTTGGAATTTCCCCTGGTTCTGTCCACCAACATAATCAACCTCCTCTTGGTGTTGGTCATGGTTACCCTCAAAGTTCCAAGTACAACTCTCCGCTGTATGTTCTGAACCACAACAGTTTGAACACGGGGCAATAACTACTACTGCATTCTCTGCCGTAGAAGCAGAGGAAGGAGTGGTTCTAGAAAGCATCTTGAACCCTAGCGGTGGAGCTGTAGGAACACTCGGTGAGGGAGCTATCTGAGCTCTTCCCAACTCATGCTTCAGCCTCTTTACTTCCATCTCCAGTGTCGAGTTATCCAGCTCCAACTGACTTCTAACAATATCCACTGGTGCAAGAACTGTGGGAACAGGGTATGATGAATCAATAGAGAATCTCTTAATCTCTGAATGTCTGCTATTTATCTTTAATGAGTTAGCTTGCATGAGAGATTTTATTTTCATGGCAAAACTCTTGCAAGCATCCAAGGCCGCGGTCGCGGTCATGTCATTTAAGTCCATACTCAACTACAAAGAGAAATCCTTCCTCTTCTCATAGTCCAGGCCTCGGAGGAATGTAGAGACCTTGTTATAGTCATCCCATCCATGGTGAGGACAAGCCCGGAGAAGCCCTTAAAATCTCTGCCAAGCCTCATAGAAGTTTTCCTCTGAACCACTCGTGAAACCTGCTATCTCTGCTCTGAGTGCATCGTTCTAGAAGGAGAGAAGAACTCTTCTAGAAATGCTTTAGCCAGACCATCCCACGTAGTGAAGTGATTTGGCGGGTGATCATACAGCCACAGTTCTGCTTGTCCCTTCAGAGTAAAAGGAAATAACTGAAGCTTGACTGCACTATGATCTGCTTCATTGTTTGAGACTGTGTGAGCTAGCCTTAATAAATTTCTCACATGAGCATTCGGGTCCTCATTGACATCCCCAAAGAAAGTGTTCCCATTAGCTTGGATCATGTTGATCAAGTGAGATGGGATGTGCAGATTCCGAGTTCCCGTGTTGGGAATCTGAATGCAAGAAGTAGTCCCATCTATGGTAGGTCGATCATAATCCTTCATCGTCCTCTCTGCCATGATTACTGGTTCTGGTTGAACAAGAGGCACTGGAGGATCTACAGGAGGTTCTGGAGTAGCAATGGCTGACGGAAAAGGTGAAGATGTAGATGAAGGAGTGAAGAGATTCTTCCTTGCTCTAGGTGTCTTGGCGGGAGGAGGTGGTACCGGAGTAGTGCCGAAGTGGGTGTAGAAGACTCTACCCGTTTCGGCTATGCACTTACTAGCCTGTTTTTCCCTTGAACTTGCAATCTTGCCTGAAACACCAAAAACAAGAAATACCAAGTAATATAAAAATGTGGGAGATAAGAGATGATAAATGAATGAATGAAAAGTTTAAAACGAACAATGCCTTTCCTAGAAAAAGAAAAGGTCCCCGGCAACGACGCCAAAAACTTGGTGCGCAGATTGATGCACACTAGTTTTACTCGAAGGATTGCTCCTAAGAGATCGTTATTTCCCAAGGGGTCTTCCTTTCTCTATTACTCAACGATGTGGGTTAAAGCTAATCGAGTTTAAACGTTTGGTTTGGAATTGGTTTTATATGATCTAATTAACTATGAAAACAATTTAAATCAATCAAAGCAGGCAAACAAGTTGGAGCTTCAAATAATGACTAAGGCGTTTGTCCAGACTCGAATCCGCTCTAGGTCGATTTAGACGGATGATGCAATGCAAATTCGTTTCAACAGACTTAAAGACTCGATATTTCCTTTGGCAATCTCTACTCTATGGTCAGGACGCAGAGAAACTATCCTATCAAACATACAATTTCCTATGGTCAAGATAACTCGCAAATTGTCAAGAATGCACGAAGAACGACAAAATGTCACAAAGTAATGCAAAGAGACTGATTTCACCGGCCCTATGGTCAAGTCACCGGCAAATTTCAATGACCTCCTAGACCCTAGAATGACTCACGTACATGGTCAGAATCGCGAAATTAAAGATGAAACGAATTCTACGATATGGTCAATCTACGAATTCTTAGAGCTTCAAATTAGGGTTAAGGAGAAATCCCATAAAAGTCTGAAAAAACCTCAATTAACATTAACGGGTTAGAAACCCGACATCATCCATACAAAATCTCACTAAAACTTCATCTAATTTGAACAAACCTAAAGAGTTTAGCCAGACATAGCAAAAGAAGAAATCAGAGAAACAAGAGAAGAGAAATTGGAGAAGAAAACATCTTACTCCGAGAAATCCTAATCCTGACGACTCAAGAAATCTACCAAACTAATCATTGATTCTTCTCGCCCAATCGCGTCTTCAAAGCTCTGTCTTCTCCTCCGAGAGTGTCTGGTTCGTTAGAGAAAAAGTGAAGAATTGTCGAATGTGAAGTATCTTTTATCTCACCTCGAAATTGGGTTTAAAACCCAATTTCCGTCAGAACTACTGAAAATGGCCAAAAGTGCGCCTGGAAGGGCTTGAAAAGTGCGCGCACTTTTCCCTTCAAAGGGTGCGCTTTTTTAATTAGAAGAAATATTCGCCGAATGCATTTGGAAAAGTGCACCTGGCATCTTAAAATGTGCGCCAGCGCACTTCTGGTCTCAAAATCCGCACTTCTGGGGCTGTTTCCAGCTCCGTGCTTCTTTCGGTATTTCCCGCCTCCTTCGTACTCTGAATTGATCCCCATTTGAATCGTCGAGCTCGTAGAAAGGTCCTCAATAAAATGACAACCTAGAATCTCATCAAAACAACTCGAAAACACATCAAACGACCCAAAAGAGGGCCAACGGGGGATAAAACACATTTTTCATAAAATACAATCGAAATCATCACAATTTAGAGTCAAACAAGCGAAATCTCGTTCAGATGTGGCGAGATGAACGCAATAAATCTAACGTCATCATCATGCCATTCTAGTGAGCTTCTCCAGGATTAGACATTAACCTGCTCAAAAAAAAAATCAAGAGGATGTCATCAACATACAACAAAGAAAGGATTTGGAGTTTAAATGCTTCAAGTAGATACAGGTATCATACTTACTTCGAGTAAACTTCAAAGTCCTCATGTAAGAATCAAACTTAATATTCCATTGTCTAGGAGATTGTTTCAACCCATAGATTTATTTCTTAAGTAGACAGACATAATTAGGTTTGTTCTTGTCCTCGAAATTCGTAGGTTGTTTCATGTACATGGTCTCTTTGAGGTCACCATGTAAGAAGGTAGTCTTAACATCCATTTGTTTGAACTCCTAGTTGTACACAACAGTGATAGCAAGTAAAATCCTCAAGGATTTATACTTAACACCTGGAGCAAATATTTCATTGCAATCAATGCCCTCTTCTGTGTAAAACCCTTGGCAACTAACCTATCTTTGAACCGGGGAGGATCCAGTGAACTAGATCCATCCTTAATCCTAAAAACCGACTTATTGTCTATAAAACAGATTTTGTTGAGAGAAGGTACAAGAACACAAGTGTTGTTGGAATACATGGATTGAACCTAGGTACAAGAACCCAATCATTAATATTGTACGTGAGAGAGAATATGTAATGAATGTAACATGTTTCTTGAGGATCCTGATAATAATAATCTTCTTATTTGATGTATAATTTGTAGAGGTCTTCTTGGGAAATGATCAAGTCTTCCTCACTGGAATCGCAATATACTCCTTATCAGGAAAAAGATGAAGGAGGAAGAAGAGGAGGAGATTGAGAGTATTTCAGTTGGTGGACGAATGCTCTCTTTCCCCAAATCTTCATTCCTTTGTCCTGGCGACGCACTTAGGAAGCCAAAGTATTTTCTTCAACGCAATTCCCACCTCTATTTTCTGCTGAGGAATTCCAAACACACGTGACACCAGTCTAGGACTCGCGGTCTGGCACAGTGGCGGAGCCAGAAAATTTGCTAAGAGGGTTCGACTATTCAAAGTTCGTAGTATTTAAAAATTCAATTAAATAATAGAAAATTCTACCCTAAATAACCTAAAAAACATTAACATAATGCTTAAAATTCTATTAAGAAATAGTCAACGCACATAATTTATAAAAATCATGACCAAATTTCATATTCTTAAAGCTTTGTAAAACGTACTACTTGTCCAAACTAGCCATAAATCTTGTTCTATATGTCACCAAATCGTCATTCAACCATTCATTGTTCAATCGATCTTAAAAATCATTCTTGGCATATTTCATAGTCTCGAAAATGTTAGAGTTGCATATAAACGACGTTGAAGTAAATATACAACCAAGTTAGACTTGTTTAAATTTTGTCCAACTTGAGCTCAAATCAAGCTTGAAAAATTGGGCTCAGCTCATCTTATTTAAAAATACCGAGTTCGTGATCGATTTGACCTCCTTCATTTAAATTCTTAAACAAGCTCGAATCATGCTTAAAAATTTGGGCTCGACTCGTTTAAAAATATCAAATTTGAGCTCGATTTGACCTTCTTTGTTTAAGCTATTAAACGAGCTCGGATTTGAGCTCATTGGTGAGCTCGGATTTGAGCTCGGGCTCATGAGCTTAAATTCAAGTTTGACTTGTTTACATGCTTAGCTCGAGCTTGATTGTATGTTATATTGTTTAATAGGCTAGACTATGCATTATATTTATATAAATATATGTTGGGAGAATTATATGTAAATTAGTATTTGATATGGTCGTTATAATTTTATTCATCCAATTGCGAGAATATGGATTCGATCTAAGTTCTCAAACTCCAAAGTCCAAACACAAATATGACAGAATTTTAATGCTAGGGTACCAATACCTCGAGGTAACAAAATATTATCCATATATATATTCAAATTTTTTTCAAATGCCAAGGGTGCAACTGCATGCACCTTCTTTTCCACACTTCCCTCCGTCAGTGGCCATGCATTTGTTGAAGCTATACGACCAACTAAATAGTTTTTGCAATTAGATGTTCCTTGTGACCAATGTAGTCAAAATCCTGATTTTAATCTTAAAATTTTACGGTTTTACAATTTTACTAGTCTTTAGCGATCTTGATTCCACGCAAAATCTATGTGCCGTAAAATCTAGTAAAAACTTGATCAAAATCCTAGAATCTTATAAAATCAACGAATTTTCTTGTATTTTACGATTTCACTTTCTAGAAGAAATTACCAGTTTGTACAACTACATATAAGTCAGAACAAAAATAATTAAATTAAACTGGTTTTTTTTTAGATTTTGATTAGTTAAGTTAGAAGTTATTACTAAAAAATGTCTAAAATCTAATTATTACTTCCTTGAATGACTATGTAAGAGCCGACATTATATTTTTTTTCTTATCTGGACTTTTTAAAATTGGGTAATGGTCTTTTTTTCGTCTCACCAACTCAAATAACATAGATGAACATGATAATGTTTTAATTACATATTTATTCTTAGTATGTTGTTGATTTAAATGTTTTGATAGTAGTTCATAAAATCTTACGATTTTACGATTAAAAACTATGATTCCAATTTCACCCATGTTTTCGATTTCATGTGAAATCCCGATTTTGACTACATTGCATGTGACTTTTCCTAATGAAATTATTAACTTGGTTGATTTTCAGTTTTTTGTCGAAATGGAAAAGTTTATGTTGGAGCTCCGGAATGAGTTGGCTACGATGGCTAAGCGTCAGGTGCTGAATAGGCACATTCAACACCGTATTGAATCGTTTCCTGGTCGTAAGATCAATCTAATGACGGGGAGGTGAGAGAAACGGACATGGGTATTTCAGGTAGAAGAAAAAATAAAAATATGACATTAAACAGTATGAATCTGACCTTAAACAGTACAAATCTGACATTAAAAAGTTACTGTATAATTGTGAAGCCACTATGGTTTCTCTCTCCATTTCCAAAATTCAAAATTCTCCATTTCTCTCACTTTTTTCTCTCAAATTTTCATGAACAAAGAAGATATTTTGTGTTCATTATGCTGGGAAATAGCACGTCGGAGCTAGATCTACGCATGAAAACGTCGGGGGAGTTGCATACAAACCTCATATTGTGTATGAATCTATGTATTTTTCATATTATTTAGTTAAAATTTATGACTTTTTATGACACTATAATTATCTTGATTATCAGCCCTAATTAAGTGACATTTCGTTGCCTGTAGCACGTTTTAGGGGTAGTTTAGTGAATTTTGGTTCATTCATGTTATTTCTTACCGATTTGGTTACCTTGTCTATTCAAGGTCTATTTGATGTGTTTTCTAGTGTCTCTTTTAGTACACAAGTTTTTTCAATCAATTAAGTAGCAATCAGACGTGCTCGGGATGCAATGGAGCTTCGAGGAAGGTCCTGGCACCATTGGAGAAGCCAAAAGAAGAAGAAGAATTCAAATATCTGCCCAGAGGGAAGGTTCTCTGCGAGAACTTCCAAGTTTTCGCCGAGAAGGTGCTCAAAATTCAGACAAAAATCTCGTGGGTCAAATACTTACAACATCCCAAAACTATAGACCAGGTTACAAACTCATCCTAAAACTTTAAACCACATGTAATTTTTCATTCATTTCACCTCGTCACTATTGACATGTCATCCAAAACTTAATTTAAGGTTCATATTTCGGAGTCCCGGAAGACGCTCGGAGCATAGGATTTGAAGATTTTAAAGTTTGAAGCCGTTCGGAATCATCGAAATTAGGTTTTTCAGTTTCTCTCTATTCTTCCTTCCTAGTTCCTAAGATAAATTCTTTTGTAGTTTTTTATTCTTGTTTGCTGGATATGAGTATCAAAACTCTTCTAGCTTAGATTAGATGAACCCTAAGTGACTCAGGGCTTTAAAGGGGTCATGGATTGGCGGGCAGTTAGGCTTTAATTCAGATTTTTCGTTTTCAGCTTTAATTCATTCTTAAAATCTGTTTTTTCTCTGTCCTGATCACCTAGATTTAAAGGAAACACTTGACTAATAGGGGCCCTTTTCTAGAAAGTCGAATTAAATAGTTAACCTTTTCAACGGATTCACATGACCAATAGGGGTCGTTTAGGGTTAATCTGTTTCAAGAGTAGCTCGTAGAATTAATTCAAGTGCACCAGTCAATTATCCGTTGTAGAAGCGAACGCACAAACAGATAGTTGATATTGGTAGCTAGTTCAATAATAGCGATCGTTCATTGACTTAGACCTAAGGATAAGGAGCTACAGCGGTGAATAAGAACATAATGAATTGAGTCTGCAACCTGTCAGTCTTGTGATTGCCAATGCCTTGGTGATCTTAGGGGATTCGAAATCTAAGCTACCTTCTCATTAATTGAAACCAAACCAATCAATCAACCTGTTAATCTTAATTAGTTATTTTCTTTCCTTGCATGATAATAGTAGAAATCATGTGGAACTCACACCACACAACTTGTTTTAACTGAGTAGTTTTCAATTCCTTTGAGTAAACGTGAAAGAAGACCACATGGAATACGATCTATCGTACTTTTGTGGGTTAGTATTTTAACTACTGTTCTGCAGCCAATGTAGTCAAAATCCCGATTTAATCTTAAAATCTTATGGTTTTACGATTTCACTGGTCTCTAGCGATCTTGATTCCACGCAAAATCTATGGGTTGTAAAATCTAGTAAAATCTCGATCAAAATCATAGAATCTTATAAAATCAACAATTTTTCTTGTATTTTACGATTTTACTTTCTAGGGGAAATTACTAGTTTGTACAACTACATATAAGTCAGAACAAAGACAATTAAATTAAATTGATTTTTTAAGATTTTGATTAATTAAGTTAGAAGTTATTACTAAAAAGTGACTAAAATCAAATTATTACTTCCTCGAATGACCGGTTAAGAGCCGACATTCTCTCTTTTTTCTTATCTAGACTTTTCAAAGTTGGGTAATGGTCTTCTTATTCTTAATATATTGTTGACTTAAATGTTTTGATAGTAGTTCATAAAATCTTACGATTTTACGATTAAAAACTACGATTCCGATTTCACCCATGTTTTCGATTTCACGTGGAATCACGATTTTGACTACATTGCTGCAGCTTATCAGTTTTCGTGTTCTTCATGTTTTTTTTTCTTGTTGGAGGGTACCAAAGATTGATTCTGTGTGTTTTTTTTCATTTTTTGGGTTTTTGTGTGTTTTGTGTTCTTATTTTGTATTTTCTGTGTTTTCATGTGTTTTGTGTTCTTATTTTGTATTTCTAGGTTCATTCATACGAAAAATGGTTGTTTATTCATACAAAAAATGGCTTGTTCATTCATACGAATGAGACAACGAACAAATTATTTCGTGCGAATGAGATAGTTCTTTCATACGATTGTGACCCAATACAACATAACTTTTTCATTCGTAAGAAAAAACTTGTCCATTCGTATTGTTCATGTTTTTTTCTTGATATCTACTGTTTTTTTCATTTGTATCTAATGAGTTTCATTTATTGACTTTTGCGTTTGTATATAATGAGTTTCATGGTCATCCATACGAAAGAACATTTTCTTACGTACGAATAAATAAGTTCTTTCTTACCAATGAACAAGTTCATACGAATTCCTAACATAGTCTGTACAAAAATTTATAACATAATTATATTTATACAAATGCCTAACGTAATAAATAAGAAGTCCTGACATAATTCACAAAAGTGTTTAACGTAATTAATACGAATTTTAACATAAAGATTCCTAACATAACTTATACGAAATCTAAAAATGATTAATTTCTTAAACACTATCAAAAGTGATATCGTTAGATTCATAATTTAATTACAAGACTTTTGAGTTTTGATGTTAAAATTACTGAAAAATAATTTAAACCGTAAGAGTTATGTCTGTATTTTAGGACTATAAAAAAAGAATAGGAAAATAAAGTATTTTCTTTCCTATTTTTATATCACTTTCCCATCATATTAATCCTTTAAAAAAAATTCATATTAACACATTTGCAAGATTACTATTTTACCTTTTGACACTCCCACTACATATATTTGATCATATCCAAAATCAACGATTCAGATTAAAATTCAGCAGATTCAACAATCAACACCAAATCAGGCTTAGCACCTAACGAATTTCCGGTTGCGACAACCGACAAAGGCAGAGTTGAAGGAATCCAAGGAGACAGTTGTTGAGCAACGGAATATGGTTGTGGCTACTGCCATACAGGAGTAGGCCTCTGCAATGCACAGAGCTGAGATGCAAACAACTCAAGAACACAACATACTTTACATTCAGTCTCTATCAATATTGCACCATGTCTCCAAATCCTGTCAACTTCTCAAATGGGAACTAATCCTTGCTGCATTTTTTCTTCAACGCAGTTAATTTCAAATTGATGATTATAATTCATCAAAAAAAAAAATTTTGATGATTATGATCCATCAACCAGTATTAGTTAACTATCACAACCAAAATCTATTCAACTTCCCTCAATTGTACAACTATCAACCAGTATCAGTTCACACATCCTTTGTTCACAGATCATGATGCATGTCAGCTAAAGAGTTACTTAATCCTTGGTCATGCTGTTCGTTTCCTCCACAAACTTTGAATAATGAAATGTATGATACAGCCACCATAAGAATTGCTTACCTTCTATTTACAACATTATGCATAAGACACATCCACCAGGCGAACCCACCTCAACAGGATTTGATCTGTTCAAGGAGTTAAATTTCAGTCATCTTGCATCAAAATTTATAACACTAGCATTTCATTTATGGATGCAAAGACTAACAATTGATTTAGGGTTTTGGTAAAAGCATACGGCGTATCTGCCTTCATTCATTCTCGTCTCTTAAATACATAGGTTTCAGTGCTACATGACAAAACAAATCAGCTGCCAGGACAGTTGGCAGAATATCAAAATAACAGAAAGGCAGAAATAATAAATATGCTAATCCAACGGTACTGATGGTCATGCCCTCTACGACGTCGCTTGTCTTAAGGTCTTCACCCCTTTGCTGCATTCTAACTCCCAGTTCCTGGTTCGAGTCTGAGAGTCGGCAAAAGGAAAAATTCCTTTTTCCCAATACCCCCCCCCCCCCCCCAACAAGCTGGAGGGCAGAGGTTGTGCACACCAAGCTTGGAGAGAAGAAAATGAAACAGAGGTGCTGCTAAGGGCTTGGTGAACATATCTGCTACCTGGTGAGAGCTGGTCACATGAAGCAACTTGATCACGTTTGCTTGAACTTTCTCCCTGACAAGATGGCAGTCTAATTCAATATGCTTGGTACGTTCGTGGAAGGTGGGATTTTCTGCTATATGTATAGCTGATTGATTATCACAAAATATCGTTGCAGTCATGGAGTGTGGCACATGGAGTTCCTGTAACAGATATAAGAGCCATTGTAACTCACAAGCTGTATGAGCAAGAGCCCTGTATTCTGCCTCACAAGAAGAGCGTGATATGTTAGTTTGCTTCTTGCTTTTCCAGGATATCAAAGAGTCACCCAAGTATACTGCATATCCTGTTACTGAGCGTCTGCTATCTGGACAAGCTGCCCAGTCAGAATCGCTATATGCCTTTAACTGCATAGATGATTTAGTAGGGAAGAAAAGACCTGATGCTGGTGCACTTTTTAAGTATCGTAAAATTCTGGTTACAGCTTTGTAGTGTGCTTCTGTAGGTGCTCCCATGAATTGACTCACCTGTTGTGTTGCAAAACTGATATCTGGCCTTGTATTTGTTAGATAAATCAACTTCCCAACCAACCTTCTGTAACATTCTCCATCTTCAAAGGGTTCTGACCCTGAACTAGATAAGTGAACTTTAGAGTCCATTGGTGTTATCACTGGTTTGGAGGATAAGAACCCAGCTTCTTCTAAGATTTCCAAAGTGTACTTCCGTTGTGATAGGTGAATCCCTTCATGATTCCTTGCTACTTCTAATCCGAGGAAGAACTTCAGGGTTCCTAAATCTTTGATTTTGAACTCATCATTCAAGCTTCTTTTGAGACTTTCAATTTCCAACAGATTGTTTCCTCCTAATATCAGGTCATCCACATATACTAGTGCTGCTGTAAAATGTCCGTCGTGGTTCTTCAAAAATAAGGAGTAATCCACTTTACTCTGCATATAACCTTGCTGTTTCAAGGTGTCTGAAAGTCTGGAAAACCATTGCCTTGAAGCTTGTTTTAACCCATATAGAGACTTGTGCAGCCTGCATACTGTATTTCTAGAGCTCACACTGGTTTCTAGCCCCAAGGGTAACTTCATGTATACCTCCTCCTCTAATTCTCCGTGTAGAAAAGCATTGTTTATATCCAATTGATGCAGATGCCACTTCTGTATCGAAGCCATGGCCAGAAATGTTCTTAATGTGGTCATTTTTACAACTGGAGCAAAGGTTTCTTGATAATCAATCCCTTCCAGCTGTGTGTATCCCTTTGCCACTAGACGTGCTTTGAAACGTTCTATGCTGCCATCAGATTTGTATTTGATTCTGTATACCCACTTCTTCCCAATTGCTTTCTTTCCTGGTGGCAACTCAACCAAGCTCCATGTTTCATTCAGTTTTAATGCCTCTAACTCAGCTTTCATAGCATCTCTCCATCTTGATTCTTTTACTGCATCTGCATAGTTTTGTGGTTCTTGCAAGCTTGTAATGCTCAGAACAAACTTCTTATAAGGATCATACAAATTGTCATAGCACAATACATTGGAGAGAGGATGACTTACCGATCCTTTTGCCATGGCAGAACAGGCAATGTTATAAGAATGTCTGCAACATTCCTATGTGATGTAAACAAGCTCAAAGAACAAGCCACATGTTCTGAGGCTCCTGTATCTAAGATCCAATCTGTGTTTGCCTTGCTATAATCATTAGTTAGAGCTTGCATTGGCATAGTTAGTGCCTCACATATGGAAAGAAACTTGCCTGAGTTTTCATGAGTAAAAGCAGCAGCGGTAGCAGCACCTGTGTTAGTGCTTGTGCTAGTTTCTCCTTGTGATTTCTGTTGAACCATGCTGAGTAGTTGGTTGAACTGATTCTGAGTCATCTGTATATTTCCATTCTCAGCTACTTGTGCTGCATTTGCTTGAGGTCGAATTCCTGGCCTATAATTCCCTGTATTGGTAGGATTGAAATTGCTTGGCCTGTAATTTCCTCCAATACCCTGACCTCTAGGTCTTAGATTGTTTCCAGGAGGCCTTTGTTGCATACCAGGTGGCCAACCATTTTTGAAATAGCATTTGTCTTCTGTATGGTTGGTCATCTTGCAGTGGGTGCAGTATAGTCGTGGTCTGGTTCCTGAATAAGATTTGATGTAACCCTGTTGTCCTGCATAATTCACCATTGGCTAGTATTGAGCATCAAAAGATTGTTGCATCGCAATGGCTATTGGTTCTCCTGCAACCTGCTTGCCTTGTGTGCCATATAGCTGGCGTTTATGTCTCACCATTCGTTGAACTACTCTCTCAAGACTTGGTAACTCATCACCAAATAGCACATGTGATCTTGGTCCAGCAAAATTCTCATTTAACCCTCCCAGAAAATGGATCACAGAGTTTGTTGCTTCATATTTCTCAACCATTTTAAGAGATCTACAGTCAAGATGACTGATTGCAGTGCAGTCACATGGTGTAATCGGTTGATAATTTCTCAGCTCATCTCTCAGTGTTATAATGTTTCCATGATATTCAGTAATAGACTGATTACCTTGCTTTAGGTTAGATAACTCCTCCTGTATCTCTGCAATTCGAACCACATCTCCTTGTCCGTACCTTCCTTTCAAGCTTATCCACGCTTCTGATGCTGTCTTGAGCCCCATTATTGTTCTTCTTATGCTTGCATCTACAGATTGTTGTATCCAGCTCAAGATCATAATGATGCATCTCGTCCATGGCCAAAACTTCACATCTGATGCTTCTGGTTCTTCAATGGTTCCGTTGATGAATCCCATTTTGTTCTTAGCTCCCAGTGCGTTCATCATTTGCCTGCTCCAATCTGTATAGTTTGTGGTGGTAAGTTTCTCTGCAACCAGAGATTGACCTGGTTGCTCACTCCCATGTAAATAATATGGATCCAACAATGGATATTCTCCATTGCCGGTGGTTTGCACTTCACTCATTGCTCTGATACCATAACAATTGATTTAGGATTTTGGTAAAAGCATATGGCGTATCTGCCTTCATTCATTCTCGTCTCTTAAATACATAGGTTTCAGTGCTACAGGACAAAACAAGTCAGCTGCCAGGACAGTTGACAGAATATCAAAATAACAGAAAGGCAGAAATAATAATATGCTAATCCAACGGTACTGATGGTCATGCTCTCTACGACGTCGCTTGTCTTAAGTCTTCACCCCTTTGCTGCATTCTAACTCCCAGTTCCTGGTTCGAGTCTGAGAGTCAGCAAAAGGAAAAATTCTTTTTTCCCAATAAAGACTGAAACAAAAAAAGGCAAGAACACCATTATATATATATATATATATATAATTGAATGTTGATGTAAGCACTGCATATGATGATACTTGATAGTGGTCTAAGAAAAGGGAGAGATTTAGCTTTGTAGAACAAACATTAATACAACACTAGAGTCGGTGGATGGTCCAATAATTATAGGTTTACTCTGACTCCCCTTAAGCACAAGCTCTCTAACAGAACATGATGAAAACTTTAACTAATTCACTTGAAAGGACAGTATATATACCTCAGAACTTCCTTCAAGTGATTTGCACATCCGACATAATATTGCCATTTGAAACCAAAATTTTGGCATTACTCTACATAAGATATCTATCATTTCATTTTACAAGCACTGAAAAGGGTCTCTAAATTGCTACTTGATCCCATTGAAACTTTTGGAAATTAGAAATAGTAAAGGATGAGATTGAAGAGGGAAATGAAGGCAGTTAATTTCAGCGATGACAAAAATGGGGGTTCTCATTTCTCAATCGATTTCTTCTTAACCTATTTTATAAACTTGAATTGAGCCAGCCATATGAAACTAAAATCTTCCCAAATCGGAACTCATGCACCAAGATGGTTCCTAACCAGAATCAGTAAACCAAAAAAAAAAAGAAGATAGTACCTGGATTCCCTGCTGAAGCCTGAGCGGCGTTGCCTGGACCTGGATGCAGCATCGCGTTCATCGTAACGCTCCCTACCGCCGCCATGACGATCGCGACGAGACATTAGTAAGTTGAAAGGGTGTCTCTGAACCTGTGGAATGAGCTCTAACTTGTGCAGGGAGACTGAAAGAGTAATCTAATTTCCACTTCTTGAACTTGTTTTCTTCTAATGTTTGACAAAATCATATATTTTTCTTTAAAAAAAAAAGAAAAGACATGGTTATTTTATATTAATTTAGAAAATAAAATGGTTAAGTAAGAAAAACAGATCTATACATTACGAGAGTAGAAAATTAATCCAAACTCAAAAGGGAAACGGAAATAGAAAACACAATACTACAGATTACACAAGAAAACGGAACAAGGAAACTATAAAAGAATAGCAGCAGAACACTCTCACTTTCCCATTGCTCCATTCTCAATTCTTTCTTTCTTTCTCCTTTCGATCGTACTAGTAAAGCTAATCGATCAGAAAAAACAATGGAAGTGATATTATTGAACCACCCTTCATCCAGCGGACTGCCCACTCCTCCTACGACTTCCAGCTTACTTCCTTATTCAGCTCTCTACACTCCTTCCACCCCCACCTCCAATCTACCCATTATACGCTCACTAAATGGAAGGGCTCGTCTTCAAATCTTTCACGCAATCGCTCACCTTCAACATCTCCACCACGTCAGTCTCACAAGAAGCATAAGACCTCCCTCAATTCCGACGACGTGAAGGAAAGATACAGTGGGGCAGCTTTCTTCACCGATTCCCCTGCTCCTCAATCTTTGCCATTCCCCACTTTCTTACTCATCGCCGCCACCGGAAAAAACAAGGACAATATCAGCCAACAATATAGCTCCTCATCCTCCTCCTCCGTAGTTACTAGTTCTATTTGTTGCACTGTCATGAAAGGAGCAGCAACAGATGATGATGATGATCATGGTGGTAGTAATCTCGGCCGACGACGTCAATACCCTCGTGATTTGCTGCTAACCCTGTCAAAGTCTGCACCGACATCTCTACCTCCTCAACTCCACCGCTCCCAACTGCGTGAGTTAGACAACCAGCGGTGGTAGTAGACCTCTGCATAAATCATAATGTCTCTGTGTTGTGGATGGGATATTTCTTTTTCTCTTGTTTTTTTTGGGTTGTTGTGTAGAGAGTAAATAACACCAACCAGCACTTGACTATTAAGTGGGTTGCACATAAACCACTCAACTAATTTTATTGCATTTGATACCACTTGACTTACTATTTATTAGCACCGTTAGCATTTTCGTCTAAAAAACTAACAGAAATCCACATCACCTAACAAATTTAGTGACTAGGATTATAATGAATTTTAAATCCATATCTCTCTCAGACTCTCACGTGGATATTTATTACTATAATTAACTCGCATTTTTTTTTTGAAAAGAGTCTACTGATATTATTAATCATGTAATTCCGTACAAATGTTCGTCATAGATTCAACCAACCAAGTCGGAGAGACATTACCCATTGTGGGTGAATTAAAGAGTCGAGACTGTCTAGCAAGTAAATGCGACGTCTCGTTCTGCTCTCTCCTCGCAAAACAAATAGAGAAGTGCGGCTGTCGAGCCATAATCGCACGGGTACTTTCAATCAGCTCCCCCATCTCCGTCGACTGCCTAACTGTGGATTGAATTGCTCGGACAACTTCCAGTGCATCCGATTCAAACACCACCTTACTCCTCCTTGCGCTTCAACCCAGCTCATAGCTTCTAACACCGCACGGGCCTCCGCCTCTACACTACGCCACACGCCCCCCACGTCGTCATTCTGTATCCCACCAGCTCCCCCATATGATCCCGAATTACCATTCCTGCACCTGTTCGACCTTCAGCTACAAAGCTTGCTGCATCAGTGTTGCATTTCAGGTAATCTGGCCTTGGGACATGCCATTTCTGGCAGGCAATCAGCATGGCTCCATCCCTCCCTCTCCTCGCCATGCGCGCTTGTTGCCACTCCCGTAACTCGTCAAGGGCTGTTCTGCACATCCAATCCTTCTGTGTATACTTATTACTCCAAACTTTACAATTTCGTTCATACCAAATAGCTGAGAGAATCGTCGCGATATGTTCCTTTTGTGTCTCCGTTCCCTCGCTCAACATGAGCTGCAGCCATTCCACCATCATTCAGCTCCGAGCTACCCACCCATTCACCACACTCCCCAACCCCACCTTCACCCAACAGTTCCGTGCCACCACACAATCAATAAACACATGTCTGTCCGTTTTAGTTCCCGTATTGCAGCTCCCACATCCCTCCATGATATATGTATGACGTCCTTGCAGAGTTGACTTCGTAGGTATAATTCTCCGACCTAAACGCCACACAAAGTGCTTTGTTCTAGGTTGGACACTCAAATTCCACAGGGCTGTCCAATCTCCACTAGTAGCAAGGTGTGCTCGTCTGACCACTTTCTCCATATACAACCTATAGGCCGATCTAACTGTGTAAACATCGTCCTTCCCATAATGCCAAATCAGCTTATCCACCTTATGCAAGCAAGGAATAGACATCCCCATAATAATCGCCGAGTCTCTTGCATTAAAAATACTCTCAATATGCTCTTCATCCCACTCCAACAGACCCGGACTCATCAACTCACTAACCGTAATTCCTTCCAACCCATTCAGAACTGGCGACGAGACTTTGAAGTCATCCTCATCTCGCAACCAGGGTTGCGTCCAAACGTTTACGCTAGTACCATCCCCGATTCTCCATCGGATTCCTTTATCCAAGACAACCTGTGACGACTAGATGCTCTTCCAAACTAGGCTCGAGGAGGACCCCTCCTTTGCCGACAAAAAAATATCCCTTCGGAAAATATTTAGCTTTGAACACACGTGTAACAAGAGCATCAGGATCAGAAATTAATTTCCAACCTTGTTTTCCCAGCATTGCCCGGTTGAATCCCATCAAGTCCCGGAAACCCATACCTCCGTGTTCCTTTCTGACACACAGCCTCTCCCACTGCATCCATGAAATTCCTCCACCTCCTCGCGGCTTCGTTCCCCACCAAAATCTATTCATCATCTTCTGAATATCATCGATAAGAGTCGCCGAAAGAAGAAAAGCATTCATGCTATAGGTTGGAATAGCCTGCAAAACAGCTTTAATTAGTACCTCCTTTCCTCCCTTAGATAGAAATCTCTCCCTCCAACTTTGTATGCGGTTCCAGACGTGCTGTTTAATATAAGCGAAGACCTCCTTCTTTCGTCTACCTACCATCGACGGAAGACCCAAATAGCGACCCGTGGTCAGCTCCTTTGTCACTCCAAGGATGGCTGAAATACCTTCCTGCAACATAATGTGTGAGTTTCTGCTATAGTACACTCCTGATTTGTCAAAGTTAATTGACTGGCCCGATGCTTGCTCATATGTTAACAAGATTCGTATGAGCTCCCGTGCCTCATGGATGTCAGCTCTGCAAAAAAAGAAGCTATCATCAGCAAATAACAGGTGCGAGACGCAAGGTGCGCCTCTGATCACCCTACTTCCATGTAGTTTGCCTTCCCGTTCAGACTTCCTTAGCATCGATGTCAACCCTTCTGCACAAAGGATAAAGAAAAAGGGTGAGAGTGGACATCCCTGCCTCAGTCCTCGCTCCGGCACCACCGGTCCCACCTTCACCGAGTTAACAACCACATCATAGTCAACCGTCTTAACGCACATCATCATCCATGTCACCCATTTGTTGTCAAACCCCATCTTTCTCAGAATCTGCTCCAAATACTCCCATGAGACACGATCATACGCCTTAGAAATATCGATCTTAAGTGCCACCTCTCCATTTTTAGCATTTTGAATCCGCTTCATATGATGTAGGGTTTCAAATGCCACAAACACATTATCAATAATGGATCTACCTTTAATGAACGCTGACTGTTCCGTGGAGATTAGCTTCGGCATAACTCCCCGTAGACGGTTCGCTAATACCTTTGCTATAACCCTGTACAACACGCTGCAAAGCGAGATCGGACGTAAATCCTTCATACACCCGGGGTTATCCACTTTAGGAATCAGTATAATATTTGTCCGCCGCATCAGCTCCGGAAGCTGTCCTTCCTCCAACCAATTCGAGCAGTTCCGAAATATCTCACCTCCTAGCCGTGCCCACTCAGCTTGATAGAATCCCGGATTAAATCCATCGGGGCCAGGAGCTTTATTCGGATCCATAGAGAAAAGTGCATCCTTGAATTCCTGACAAGTAAATGGCCTGGTGAGCTTTTCATTATCAATGTTATTTATCTTCTGCTCCATACAGTTCAACACTTCCCTTGCATCATTACCTTCCCGCCGAAACAGCTCAGCAAAATACAAAGCAGCTACCGAACCCATACTATTATCGTCGTCAGCCCATCCACCATCTGACTGTCGAAGACGATTCAACTTTTTAAATTTCTTCCTTCCATTTGCAACTGTTTGAAAATAGCGAGTGTTTAAGTCTCCATCCCGAAGCCAATATTGCTTCGCACGCTGCCTCCAGTGTTCCTCTTCACGTTTCAGCTGATGCAACATCTCTTGTCTGCAATTATTATACTCCTCCACTGCAATAGGGCTCACGTCATGCTGAAGCTCCTCCAATCGTCGCTTACAGTGGCTAATTTTGTCCCGAAATTCCCAATCCAGGTTACGACCCCAATTATTTAACCCCTCTGCATAGTAACCCAGTTTTTCACCAAGCGACATATGAGTACTCTGCTGCCACATGGCCTGCATCTGATTGTCAAATTCCGGCTCCCTTAACCACTTGTTCTCAAATCTAAAGGACCAGCTTCTACGACCCTCCTCCCGCAATCTCGTGTTAAGCAACAATGGAGTATGATCCGAGATTGGTGCTACTAAGTTCGTCAGCGTAGCATTGGGAAACATGGCGATCCATTCATCATTTGCTAACACCCTATCCAATCTCTCCTCAACGTGATTCAGCTTTCCTCTGAAACGCTCCCATGTAAATGGGTAGCCTTGCATCGGTAAATCTAACAGCCCCGCGTCAACCACCGCCTCTCTAAATCCATCCATAAGTGATTGTGGATGATCATGGATACCTCGCTTATCGTCCGGATTGAGCATGTCATTAAAGTCGCTGATACACACCCACGAGCCATCCTCTTTAATTCCACGCAACATGTCCCATGAGTCCTTTCTATGATGTCTCTCCGGAAACCCATAAAAGCCTGTAAGCCTGAATTCATCACCATCATCCTCCTTGGCATCCACGTTCACAAAATTTCTGGAGAAATTAACAAGCTTCACCTGATCCATCCTTTTCCACAGAATTGAGATACCACCACTATGACCAATCGCGTCTACCATAAATCCCCCTTCAAAATTAATTTTCTTTCGAACCACCTCCATCCTCTGCTTCGAACATAGTGTTTCAATGAGAATTACCACATCCGGCCTATGAGACTTAACAAGCTCACCCACCACCTGAACTGCTCGGGGTTGGCCAAGTCCCCGACAGTTCCAACATAAGACGATCATTGCTGAGGGCAGGTCCCGGCTCCCGGGCCTGCCAGCTTCACGTTTTTTGGGACATGAAACCCCTGATTCTCGGTCGTCACCTTTGATGAACTTCTCCAGTTACCATCTGCTTCACCATACCTCCTTCGTTTCTTCTCTTCCGACAATTCCACTCCTTCCATGATGTCTACATCATCAGTATTTTCCAGCCGATCCTCCATACTGCCAGATGTTAATCGAGCACCAAGGTTGTTTAGCAAGGCACGTACATTCGGATACGGCTGAGAGTGACCCTGAATATTATCGTCCAGTTGCCCCAGCACCCGCCTATTGCTATCCGCATCGCTCTTGTCACCAGTAACTCTCTTCGACACCAAGTATTGCTCCCCACCCAAGATCACCGACGGCTTATATTCAGCTTGTAAGGTAGCGTCCCAGTTCCGAACTAGGTCCGTTTCTGGAGTGCGATAGAATATCTCACAGTGACGCTCCACGTGACCTATCTTTCCACACACATAACAGAAGGTTGGTAATTTTTCATATCTGAATTTCGCCAGCAGCCAGTCACCCCCAGGTCGCCGGACCTTTCTCTCCTTCTTCAGTGGGGTTTTAATATCCATCCGCACTCGCACCCGCATGTAAGGCGTAGTCGAAGAGTACACCGTTTTCTCGTCAAACAAAATGAAGCCCCCAACAAACTCCGCCAATATTTTTCCTACCCTCTCCGTGCAGAAAGCTGCGGGAAGCTCGTGAATCTGGATCTAGAATTCCGCCAGATTCAACGGTACTGACGTCGGTATTTCACCTGGCTTCAAAGCACGTGTGACTAACAGCGCACTATCGAAGGTCCATGGACCACGCTCCAGCACCCATCTTAAGTCAGCTTCATGGTAAAACCGAAACAGGATTAGCTTTTGACCTAAATCCTCGACTGTCATTCCTTTACCTGGTCTCCACAATCCAGCCATGCGATGCTGCATGATGTTAAAGTTATACGCCCTCGTTGTCAACAACATACCTACCATGCAAAGATCGTATTCCTCCGCCACATCGTTCAGATCCAACTCCGCCAGCTCCACTCCAATATCCTCCTCCTCTTCATTCGGCAATACCGTTGCGTTGAGATCCATACTGCTGCAATCAAGCCTTGAAGGTCGTACTCGTCGTTGTAGAGAACTAGGGAACGAAACCCTAAAAAGCGCCGTCAAACTGAAAAAACCCTAGAATGGGTAAACTCTCTCAAAAGGAGAAATCCCTCATAGAAGGAAAAAAAATTGTAAAGTTTGTCTTAATTAACTCACATATTTATTTTTCCTTTTTTGATTTCTTTCTTTTTCAGTTCTCCTGCGTACAAAAAATTGTTTCTTTATCTTTTTTTTTTCCAGTGATAGAGTTACAGGGCATTTCCTACGGTGACTTGACTTAACTTCAAATAAAATAACTTGAAGTTAATGAAGAACAGATCTGAACCATTCAAAATACCATTCATAAATTAGAGCCTTTGATTAAAATTTATATTAAAAAAATTAGAAAAAAATAAATTACCGAAAACCTTATTAGCCTAGCCTCTAACGGAAAAAAAAAACTACATCCTATTTTGTAGGAAGGAAAGTAGGAATGTGGTGCATAAAGTTTGTTTTCTTTCTAGTACACCATTTAGTTCTTCATTTTATTTTATATATCAAAGTGGTCATAAACTTCTAAATGTTGACATATTTGACCATACTAACTTTATTAGTTAGTACAAACTTGCCTGACAATTGTGAAACTCCTTTACAGTCGCAATTTCGACCATTTACAAGCTACAGAACTAAATTTTAAGTTAACTGATTTAATTAATAGGTTGGTTAGTTTAAGGGATAATTTATTGGATTTATCTATTAAATTACTCTGTTTTAAATAGTTATTTGATTAACTCTTACATGTAGTCAAGTCTATGGTTGTGTATTTAATCAAATAACAAAAAATGGCTGAACCAACAGTTTAATTAAGCTTGTTACGTAAGACAAATGTGGTTACGTAAGTCTTACGTAACAATTACTTAAAACTATTACGTAAGACAAACTATGGTTACGTAAGTCTTACGTAACAATCATTTACAACTGTTACGTAAGACAAAGTGTCGTTACGTAAGCCTTACGTAACAATCACTTACAATTGTTACGTAAGACAAACTGTTGTCATGTAAGGCTTACGTAGCGACAGTGATTTCTTATGTAAAGGATAAAATTAAGCTTGTTACGTAAGACGAACTGTCGTTACGTAAGGCTTACGTAACGACAGTTATTTCTTACGTAAAGGATAAAATTAAGCTTGTTAAGTAAGACGAACTATCGTTACATAAACTTTACGTAACGACAGTTATCTTTTACGTAAAGGATAAAAATTAAGCTTGTAACGTAAGATGAACTGTCATTACGTAAGCCTTACGTAACAATCACTTACAACTGTTACGTAAGACAAGCTGTTGTTACGTAAAGCTTACGTAACGACAGTGACTTCTTACGTAAAGGATAAAATTAAGCTTGTTACGTAAGATGAACTGTCGTTACGTAAGGCTTACGTAACAATCACTTACAACTGTTACGTAAGACAAGCTGTTTTTACGTAAGGCTTACGTAACGACAGTGATTTCTTATGTAAAGGATAAAATTAAGCTTGTTACGTAAGACGAACTGTCGTTACGTAAGGCTTACGTAACAATCATTTACAACTGTTACGTAAGCTTCTCATCCGTTACGTAAGGCTTAGGTAACCACAGTTATTGCTTACGTAAAACATAAAATTAAGCATGTTACGTAAGACAAACTATGGTTACGTAAGGCTTACGTAACAATCATTTAGAACTGTTACGTAAGATACTCATCCGTTACGTAAGGCTTACGTAACCACAGTTATTGCTTACGTAAAATATAAAATTAAGCCTGTTACGTAAGACAAACTGTCGTTACGTAAGACTTACGTAACAATCATTTAGAACTGTTACGTAAGATACTCATCTGTTACGTAAGACTTACGTAACAACAGTGATTTCTTACGTAACATGACCTGCTAAACCTGCTATAGCAGGTTACTAACTTCAAGTTATTGTATTTTCAGTGACTTGAAGGCGTGGTAGGAGGTGGCGAGTTACAGAGGAAGCCTTTTAGACTTCTTTCTTCTCCATTCTTTTATCTTCTCTCACAAGTCCATATATTTTATATTCTTTTCTCTGCAACCAAAGTTACTCAATCAACTCAAAATCAGAAGTTGATTTTGTGAGAATGGCGGCTGTAAGTGAAGACGACAATACCAAGTTGAAACCTACGGTAATATTAGTTAGATTTGGTCAGATTTCGAATAACAAAACATTATCTTGTTTCTAATGGTATTCATGTCATTGATGTTTTATAGTTTCTACTCATATTTTATTCTATTGAATTATAATAATGGTAGATTTCATATTAGTTCCTTATTTCCCTTCATATATGGTTACGACAGCTTCATACAGTTGTAAGATATTGTTTATGGCTGTTAAGTTTTTTTATTTTTTAGGAGATGATGAGATGGTTTTTACTATGGAGCTACATTACAATGGCCAAATAATACATGATGGAGATAATGGGTTATTTTACGCTATTGGTGAAGTTCAGTGTTGGGATCGGATCAACCCAAATGCTTTCTTTTTAACCGATATCGATGATTTTCTTGAGAAAACAGATTTCTTTATGATGACTGGATTTGTAAAAATGGAGGTCTTTCGAAAGAGTAAAGGATATGCATATTACTGGAAAGTACATGGGAAGGATTTGAAAGATGGGTATAGGGAACTGAGTTCAGACAATTGGAACTGGTTTTTGCAATATCTATGTCGAGATCTCGACATAGATGAAAATAATTCGGGTGACTGGACATTCATGTCTGATAAGCAAAAAGTAAGTGTTATGGTGTTATTTATTTTATGATATGCTAGACTATATTTTGACTATTTTTTTGTCTTTTGTTTGTCACTAGGGATTATTGAATGCTTTGAAGAATGTGGTACCATATGCTAAGCACAGATGTTGCGTTCGACATTTGTGGACAAATCTTATGAGGTCAATGGGATGTACCAAAAAAGCCAAAGACTTGTTTTGGTCAGCTGCTAGGGCCACCTACAATGCTGAGTTCGAGCTTGCAATGACTCAACTTAAAGCTTACAATCCAGAAGCATATGCCTAACAATGAGAGGGTGAGTAGAAGAAATGTTACTTTGAGGTGCACGATTTGTCGTAAAAGTGGTCATAATAGGGCTACGCACAAGAATGACTCTATCTCACAATCTACTCCGGTAAGTGTTATTGCATCATGGTCAACGTCCCAAGTAGATTGTTCATTATATTTGGTTGTTTATATTTTTTTTTTGTTATGTAGGAAAATGTAACATTGGACCACATGGACCATGTAGCCATTGACTCGATGACTGCTCAAGATATCCAAGTCCCGACAATGGTAGGTATCTACAAATTGAGGTCATTTGTTTAGATTATGACTAAGCATTGATATTGAATTGCATATGTGCAGGCTACAGAGAATATATCAATTCAACCATCTATATATCAAGGAAGACATAAGCCATATTAGACGAAAGGAGGAAAAGGAGGATCAACGAGGAACAACTAAATTCATGTGTGGAAATGTTTATTATTGATCTTAAGATAGTATTTTTCTGATTTTTTAACAGTAGATGATTTTGGGATGCTTGAACATGTTGTGTTATTCTGTACTTTAATTTGCAAATTTTGAATGCTTGGACCATTTGTGGTTTTATTTAGTTCATGATCATGTACTATTGTAGTGTTCTTTAGTTTACTATTCTGCAGCTTCAATGGTAAATAATTAGTTTTGGACAAGATTGCAGAGCATTCTACCATACAAGCTAAATTTTATTATGTACAGGGGTTACTATTTGTTGGTGGGTTTTGTTTTTTTCGCTGCAATTCAAGATTTGGTGCAGCTGATGTAATTTGGATGGGGCTCTAATTCTATACTTTTTGCTGTCATTTGCGCCCATGTGCAGTTTTACAAAGCTCCCATGTTTCTGGGTTGCCTTTTTGATTAATAATATACTTAACCATATTGTGTAGCTGAAACTTCTGCACCTTATATCAGAATAAAAAAATAGGATCCAACTTTTGATTGGTTATGAAGAAGAAGAAAAAGGTGATGTGGATCTCATGTTAATGCAAGGGAAGGGAAGTGGATTCACAAAAATAAAAAGGTTGCTTGTTTTAATTTTGTGAGTAATTGACTAATCAAATGAAAAGGAAAGATAGTGTTGTTGGCATTATGTATAGAATCTGGGGAAAAGAAAAAAGTTATTAAATACTAGTCATGGAGAGAGATATGGATTTAAAATTCATTATAATCCTAGTCATTAAATTTGCTTAGGTGGCAGCCCATTTGTTAGGTGATGTGGATTTCTGTTAGTTTTTTTGACGAAAATGCTAACGGTGCTAATAAATAGTAACTCAAGTGGTATCAAGTGCAATAAAATTAGTTGAATGGTTTATGTGCAACCTACTTAATAGTCAAGTGCTGGTTGGTGCTATTTACTCGTCGTGTAGAGTTGGAGCCTGACATTCATTCATTGTATTGATGAGTCGAGTATATTACCCCGTTGAGAGAGAAAAAGTTAATGGGAATGACCAGGATTTCATGATTGTTATCATTAGAAGAAAAAAAAAGAGATACCAATGAAAGCTGTGAAATGGTTTGCTTGCAGCCGTAGAAAGGATTGTCCTAAGAGTTATATGGTAGAATCGAATCAAAATTACAGCACCATGCTTAATTTGTCTACCTTTTAAGTATGAGTTTAGATGCAACCCAAAATACTAGATTAAAGTTCTGATGGAAATTAAAATCCTACTGTTTCATGCCTAAGAGTTATGATATATAAAAACGAAACACTCTCAAGCACCTCGGGAGATGGTGACTTGCATTTGAACATCACGAAAAGTTACAATCAGCTCAAAGAAACAGACATCCTAATCCAACCGAACTGGACATATTTGTTGTGTTGGCGATCCTTGTCATCCTAATCTAGTTGATAGGTTTCTTAGTATGGTTTGAATAGACTTACCACTACATGTCTAGCTGACAAATAGCATTTTCCAAACTTTGACACTGAAGAAGCGATGTTCTGATCTGAAGCCATACCTCCAACTTGGTAAGCAACAGCGAACTCTGTAGCTTCTTCCGCTTCATTCAAAACCGATCAAAACACACTAAATTTAACTAACACCATCATATCAGAAAGATTATTGTTATACATATGGTTTACATAATTCCGAAACCAATTCAACGAACCTGCAGTTTCAGTCGAGTCAACATCAGCATGTACGATCTCGTTAGAAATGGAATCTTGGCTGACTGCAACGCGATCTGCTTCACGAACTGTGCAAATCACACACGATAAATGAGAATGGACATAGATAAATGACAGATACAGGATGAGTCCACACGTGTGCACTAAAGCTTTATTTAGTCAAGTCTTGTATATTTTTTATTCATACTAGGTTAGGTAGCCGCGCGATGCCGCGGGGATTTAAACTGGAGTTGGTATAATGTTGATCACCCGTAAGTGAAGATATAAATATTTATATAATTATGAGAGTAATGTGATAAATGTTGTGCTAGATAAAATAATTTTAAAATCATAATATTAAACCATAAAAAGCAGAGGGGATTTTACTGTTCATTACTATTCCTTAGAAACAGTTCATCCCCTTCCTCTTGCTTGCCACGTTTTGGTCTGTGTTCTCTCATTTAGTTTCATCCAGACTTTAGTTTCACCTTTTTCATTTAGTTTCAATTCTCAGTCCCTTTTGCTTTCCCCTCCACTGCAACAAATCTCTCTCCCTTTTGTAGCTATTCATCTTTTCCGGATCATATTTCTCTCTCTCTCCAAATAGTTCCCTTCAAATCTAAAAGCTAAAAAGTTAATTCCCACTTCTTGAGGAAAGAAACCCCAACTCTTAGCTATTTTGATCTTCTTCAAAGCACCGGAAGAACAGAAAGGAAGTCGGTCTAAGTATGGGAGACAAATACACGGAAGAAGCAACCTTACAGGAAGCTCCAAGTGATGATCAATGACTCTCCAATCACCATCAGTCCCAGATCATAAGAAGACCACTCGAGGATAATTCTGCACCCTCCTCCAAATTATCCGACTCTAATTCGCCAGATTCGTAACAGAGAGGAAAGAGAGATTGACAAAGGATTTCAAAGTTCTGGGAATTTTGGTTAGGTTTGAACTCAACTTCGATCTTTTCTCTTCCTACTTCGATCTTTTCCTTTCCAAATCAATGGATTAACAGAAGCATTGTGCTAATATGGAACAAGAGCTCATATTTGTTGCAATTGTGCTTGAATTTATTGATATAAAAAGCTTATCTTCATACTTTCAGCTGTTGGCTAGCTGCAGAAATTACAGAGAGGCAACTGAAGGACAACAAAGATGTTTTGTTTAGGCAATAGGACCCATTAGCTGGTTAATTTATCATCAATGTACGACTTTTTGACCTCAAGGCCACATCACCAGGTGTATGCTTCTCCCTCTTTTATGGTTAAGCTTAATGCATTCACAATGTTTTCTTTTCAAACATCCTAAAGACTACCTTTCTTGGATTTTTTTACCAACCAAGCTTGAACCTTTATGTCCTTTATGTCAGTAAGTTCAAAATGTAGTTGCTGGACTAAAATTGAACAAAATTAACCATTGTTAAAAACTCTTACTATTACACATTCAAAGAGGAGAGCCATGCTCCATATGGGGTGTAGGATCAATCGAAACAACATTGGCATCTCTAGGACGAATGTTGACAGAACACATAAAGAGCTTCGATAGTACAGCTTGTCATTTATTCAAGGTCTATGTGATTGGGAGTTGAATTGGGTGTGTTGTGTTGGATTTTGGAGGGGTGTAGATCTGTAGGGAGATGAGTGTTTGTGGGATTGTTAAACATTGTTTGTAATCAAGTGGAAGTTGTCATCTGGGCTTAGTGGGATTCTTTCATGGTGGCCTTCTATTACTTTTTGAAATTTGTGTTTGCACATTGTGTTGGTAGCTATTTGACGTGCTAAGGTTAAAATTTATGAGGCCTAATCAATGATAAGTTTAATATAAGTCGACTTAGCTTATGTTTAGGTGAAGTAATGATCAATATAAATCCTTATGAACAACACTATGCTGATGTATTTTTAATTTGCAAGCTGATGTAATTTTGCAGTATTTTCTGTTTTGCTTTCGTTTTTTGAGGGTGTGTCTTTTGCTACTCGGTTTGGCTCTTTGTGGTGTGAGCTTCATGGCTGGGTTTTTGTATAGTCAGTAGGGAGTGTCTTGGCTCCTTTGTTGTTGCTCTTGACACTCTGTTGGTTCTGCAGAAAACCCAGGGCTTCATGGTTCATATGCACTATAATTTGGTTATTATTGTTTTGAGTGTATGAGTTTCAATGAAAATCCATATTTTTGTGCATTGCTTATTGTATTAACAATAAAACTCCATAATGTATGTGACCTATAATGCCTTACAGTGTCCTAATGCAGCCTCTCATTGCTGTTTTTTTATCCATTTGAGACATTGCTAAGCCTAAGCTATTTGTTAGGCATATCTTTCCTGAATGCGTAAATTAACTTTCATTTTTCTAAAAGCTGATCAAGACCTCAAATGATAGTGTTGGTATTCTTTAGGTTTGGCAAAGAGGAGCATCTAAGAAGTTCATACAGTCTTATGTAGATAGGGAATGATCCATGACTACTGAAGATGGCTATGACCCCTGTATGTTGATTTTGTTGTATTTGAATGGTTTGAAAGATGTACTTAACTATGAGCTTATGCTGATAATCAATAGTTTATATTTTTTTTTTGACAAAGAAATAGTTTATATTAAACATGTCTTAAATATACATATTAATCACTTTATTTACGGGTGTGTAGCATGGTGCTAGCTCTAAAGAAAGACTCCGCGGCATCGCGCGGCCACCATAATCTAGTTAAGACAAAAAACTCAAGAGCATTCTACACTGTTCATTACTGTTTGACACTGTAGCTTAGGAACAGTGCATCCTCTTCCTTTTGGTTGCCACGTTTTGGTCTTTGTTTTCTCTTTCAGTTTCATCCCAACTATTCTGTTTCATTTGGTTTTCGACTATTTCCTTATCTCTACCTCTCAGTTCAGTTTAGTTCAGCTCTACTCCCAAACTCAGTTTGCTTCTTCCCATTATCTCTTTACAGTTTCTTTCCAGCTTAGTCTGCTTCTTCCCCTCCGCTGCAACACACACACTCTCTCTCTTCTGTATCCGCGGCCTTTTTCCGACCTTTCCTTCTTCTTTTTCTGTTATTGATTTCTTCCTATTCTTTCTGTGTAATTCCAAGTTGATTTCTTTACACGTCGATGCACCTCCTTCCTTTTCATCTCTTCTCTTCCGATTAATTTTGTCTCGCAATTCCCAAACTCTCCAATTTCTCGCTTCTATACCATCAACAGAACGTCGATCAACTTCTACTACTGCAACGCCACCTGAAGCAGAGGCTGGAGCAGGAGATTGCCCCAATGCCCCTACTTACTAGATCAAAGATTCAAGGTCCGGTTATGGGATTCGACTGTGGAAGTGAGGTCGGTGAAATAGAAGGAGAAGGGGGATGACAGAAATGGCGACGAGTTGGGTATTTATTTTCATCTCAGATTCCAATTGTGAAACCTCTGTCTTTAGGTCAATTTGCTGATGATTGGGGTTTTTGTTCTGTTACTCTTCCAACTTGATTATCCGACCCGCCCACATCTCTATTTCCCCCTAACCCTTGAAAACTAGGGATTTGAATACTTCATTTTGCTGCAATTTCCATTCCCAGTTGATGGACCATGACCTTCAGACAATAGCATTTTCTTCTTCTCTTACTTCTACCGTACCGAATTATGGCTAAGCTTATTTTCCTTCTTGCTGCGTTTGATCACTATTTTTGTTCATGTTTCTTGCAGTTCTCTATGCAACCGGTGGAATCAATGTAAACATGCCGTATTTTTTCGTGCTGGGGGGAAATCTAAATAAGTTTCCTCAACTATTTTCGTTCATGTTCAAAACTTAACTCTGCCCAATGAAAGGTTTACTTTTTTCTTTTGAGTTCCTGCATTTTTTTGTTATTGGCATAAGTCTGATTCTATGTTGTGTATCCTATAAGGAAAACAAAATAAATGATGAAACCATTCATTCTACAAAAGAAAACAATAGTGTTGTGATTAGTGACATCACAAACTTACTGGTGTCGCTTTCCTGCTTCTCTTGAGCTATCTTGCCTTTTATTGTACCATAGATGATGGTCCTTAGATTTTCCTCTGTTCATACACCCAGTTTGATTTGTGTGAACGAAGATAATCCTTTTGACCATCCATTCCTATTAATTCAAGTCCCCTCCTTCTGTTAATGCCTTCCTCCTAAACTCTTTGTTGAATAAACCACTGATCCATGCTTTTCAGTTGTTGAGTTATTTGCTAATCAGGCTACTAATGCATATTATTTTTGACCTATCTGCAGTTCTTTGTTTTGTAACCCACTGATGCAACATTTGTACTTTCAAGTTTTTTTGTTAAGTAAAAGCATTGATGCATCATTTGTTTTGGTGCTCTCATATGCTAGGTTACAGTTATTTGTTCAGTTGGGAACCATGTTGACAATTGTGTTTTTCTTTTTGTTTAGTTGCTACCTATTTATTGGCTTTTATTCCAGTCTCCTCACAAATTCATCTACAGTTGTTCTTAGTTTTTGATCTTGTGTTTCAATCAGCTTTGCATCTTATTCTCCCTACAAGCTTCATGTTTAACTGTACATGTTCTCTTTTGCCAGCCCAAACAATTGCGTCTAACTGCCTTTCCATTCGAGTGGTCTTACAGTCGAGTCATGCTGCACCAGATTCCCTGCACATGTGTAATTCCCTCTTATTCTCTTACTCCTATTTTCCTTGTGTTTTGCATTGTTTCGATTTTCTTTTGTGTTGTGCCAGTTACGTGCTTTCCAGTGTTATTAGTCTCCAGGTATGCAGTAAGCTCATGGTATGCTTCTTTCTTTATTCTCATCCAAACAACTCCTTCCACTCTTTTGATAAAAAAAGATCCTTTCACTCTCTCTATTCCATTGATTCCCGTCCCTTGTAGCTTGGAAGGAAGAAGAAGAGTAGTTCAAGGAAAGATGGTTCTCTTTGCAGGTCTCTTTTATGTTCCATCTACTGGTTTTGAGCTTTGCAATTTTAATGATTTCAGAGAAAGCTGGTTCTTTTTGCAGGTTTGTTTTATGCTCCATGTATTGGATTGGAGCTTTGCAATTATAATGAGTGAATATGGCTAAGTTTTAAGAATGGATTTGGGGTTACTGTTTTTGTGCCTAGGTGTTCGATGAAATGGGGTGAAGAAAAGGTAACACATAAGTTGTGTTTTGGAAAGTTATTAAATCTGGAAAGTTAACCATTGATGTTTGCTTGCTTTCGTGTTCCATTATGTACAAGAGGCCCCCCCCGACATCAACCTTATTGATGCAATTTCTTGGAACATTTGGAAAGCGCGCAACGCCAGGGTCTTTCGTAATGATATCCTCCCGATCCAAATCATAGAGTCTAATATCCTTAATGATGCCTCCCAATGGAGGACCATCAGACAGTTCCCCACCAACAATGACACACCTCATCCAATCCGGAATTTCCATCCCCGTAACAACTCTCACCCACCGCCCAACACGTCCCCTCTGATAGTGCATTGTGACGCATCTTTTTTAGAAGCTTCGCAAAAGGCGGCTTACGGCATAGTTATTACTAATGTCGAGGGAACAGTTTGTGACGGGTATTCCAGTTCTTTTCATTGCCCCTCTCCATTCGCGGTTGAAGCTCACGCGTTCATGATCGCTATCCGTTACGCCTCCAACGCCCAGCTTAGGTGCACCATCTTTTCAGACTGCCTAAAAGGTACACATGAATGCTGGCCGTGGGATAGCTTCGGTACCCTTGGACGTATCTCTAAGATGTTGGAAGAATCCCCTCTTGTCTCTTTTGGATTCACACCACGTCGATTTAATGTCAAAGCCGATTGGGTAGCCAAAAATGCTAGGACTGGGTCGTTACCGCTTAACTGGATTTCGTTGGTTGATTGTATCGTACATGGCCGTTCCCATGATGTTGCAGCTCCGCCCGTTGAGGCTTAATGAAATTATGACTTCTTTTCAAAAAAAAATGCTGAGCCGTAGAAAATGGGTTTGACGGGAACAGTTTTCAAAGCACCTTCCAAGATTCTTTTCTCCTTTCAACCTTATCTCCACGCCACGTAATCGTATAGCAGCCTGCACCACTACGAAATTGAAAAACGTGATAAAGAAAAGTCTGAAATAGCTACTGCTGCAGCGCCTGCATGAATAGTTGTAGGTTCTGTTTTTCTATTTTCATTCATTATAATTAGGCATTAGCCAATTAGGGGTGGGGGATGGGCCATGGGGAAGGGAATGGACCGGCCTATCTATATTAATTAAAGCCTAAGCCCTAAAGGTAACATAGATTAACTGTACCGGTTATAGTCGGTTAATCTAAAATATTAATCGCAATAACCGCAAACCCGTATTCAGCCCAAATCACAAACCACCACCGGTTGTAGGATCAGATATCGGCTACCCATAAACTGGGTTTGACTGGTTCGGGTATGGTAAACCCAGATTAACCGGGAACCGATTCCCACTTCTACTATTAGTTAAATAAATGAGATACTATAGTTAACAATACTTACAATCATATTAGACAATATATCTAATAGAGTTCACAAATAACTATATATGCACGATACCATCAATGCATCCATAAAAACATTGCCATCTTCGCCCTCTAGTCATTTTAAATATGCACAACTCACTTATCTCTATCATCACAAAAAACTCTTCCTTATAAAGTTCCAAACTTAGACTATAAGGTGTTCACATACACTTCCAATTGTTATAACAACGACGAAGGAGGTGAAATCATTGGTCATGCGAAGCTGCTAAAGTTGGTAGTGGCTCTTGGAATTGTTGGTACTATTGATTTAAAAGGTTATCCATGGATTTTTTTTTTTTGACAATTTCATGGAGATTGATCAATGAACCCATCCACCAATTACTACCACTACAACATAACCTGGATACGGAGGCAGATTCACGGAGGCACATAATCTATTTGCCTCTAAACATACTTTTAAACAACAAATACTATATGTGCTTCTATAGATGCAAATATCTGCCTCTAATTGTTTTATTTATTTATTTTAATTTTAATAAATATTATTTTATAGTTTTAGAGGCAAATAATTCATAATTGCCTCTATAAGTTGTAAGATTAAATATTTTAGAGGCAGATAATTTATAACTACCTCTATAAGTTATACGAAAAATTCATTTAGTAATTTATAACTGCTTCTATAAGTTATACGAAAAATTCCTTTAGAGGCAGATAATTTATAACTGTCTGTATAAGTTATACGAAAAATTTCTTTAGAGGCAGATAATTTATAACTGCCTCTATAAGTTATACGAAATATTTCTTTAGTGGCGGATAATTTATAATTGCCCCTATAAGTCTTTTGTCTTATACAAAAAACTCTTTTAGAGGCAGATAATTTATAACTTCCTCTATAGGTTGTATGATTACTTTTTTTAGAGGCAGATAATTTATAATTGCCTCTATATGTTGTGTGATTAGCTTAGAGATAAATAACTTGTAAAATTTTTAAAGGTAGATAACTTGTAAACTCTGTACTATTTTATATAGATAAATGTTAGATAATATATAATTAATGATATATATAATAAATGCTAACAATTTTCTTTTCTAATAATGAGTAAGAATTTTGTTCATTTTTTCAATTTTGATTTCTTTTTCTTGGCGTAGTTTCTCCATATTATTGAGTTTTATAATTCATATTTAAAAACTACGCAGAAAATATCAGTAAGTGCTCTTGAACCAAATGGTAAGAACTAAAAACTTAACACATTTCCTTGAACCACCCAGGTTCAAATCCCATAGATAGCAAAAGAGTAGAAAATAATATATGTGAATAGTGAAAGAGTACAATAGAGGAAGATATCCTGGTTGGAAAAAATTCTTTTTAAAAGCATATATATGTGCCTTTAAAAAAAGTTATCAGCAACAAAAATAAGTGCCTCAAAAAGGCGGCTAAGATGACTGAATAAGAGTTGTTTAAAGTTGCAATTACCAACAATTATATCTGCCATTGATTCTTCCATTAGTGGCAGATAATATGTGCCACCGTATTTACCTCAAAAGACATTTTTCTACCTCTATAGAGTTTTAGCGGCAGCGAATAGTGAAAGAGTACAATAGAGGAAAATATCCTGGTTGGAAAAAATTCTTTTTAAAAGCATATATATGTGCCTTTAAAAAAAGTTATCAGCAACAAAAATAAGTGCCTCAAAAAGGCGGCTAAGATGACTGAATAAGAGTTGTTTAAAGTTGCAATTACCAACAATTATATCTGCCATTGATTCTTCCATTAGTGGCAGATAATATGTGCCACCGTATTTACCTCAAAAGACCTTTAGCGACAGGAGCGTTGGTGGCACTTAAGCTATCTGCCGCTAAAACTCTATAGAGGTAGAAAAATGTCTTTTAGATGCACATACTGTGTGCCTCCGTACTAGGTTATGTTGTAGTGTACAAACCCAATGGAGTTATTGTTGCTGCCTTGGACGCGATGGCCGAAACAATCTCAAATAATATTATTGTGTGATGGACATAATGATTCTATTTATTTATGAATACGAACATAATGATTCTATCTCTCTCGTTGCAGAGATTTGAGTCGCCAAATTTTGACTCGTCATAGATTGTGATGGTTGGAGATGGGAGAATGATAAACGTATTGTTTTACGTATTAAACTCGAGAAGGAATGGAGCCTACTAAAGATGAAGAAGATAGAAGAAATAGAATCTTCAATCATGCTAAAATGGGTTTAGTTGGATCTAATGATTCAGTATTTGATGGCATGGAATTTTAAAATTATTATTTTAGTTGGCGTTGTTAGCCGTAAGATTTTGGATGAAAAATTGAACAAAAGTGGACGAAATATCGATCTCTTCTTGAATCAAACTTGAGTCATTGATATGTTAAAGATGAAAACTTAAGTGACCAGTATGATAGATTGGCTTAACTTGAATGACTAAAAATGTTATTAACCAAATTATAAATTAGCTCTTAATGTAAGAGCATTTATTAAGAGTTGATATAAATTTTATTTTTTATTTAAAATTTATAGATGAGGTGGAAAATTGAGAGAATAGTTTTGTCCTATGTGGCAAAAATAATGTGATGATCTCTCCTAGATTATTCTAAGATTTATGTACAGACTAATTGAACGAACATAGGCAAATGTTGAGAGGATATTAGATGAGAAGCTTTGTTCACAAATGGAGATTCTAAAGTAATAAAGTCGCATATATTAATAAGGGGGAAGAGGAGAATATTCAGTAGTGATTTCACTTCCAAAAACATGCAATCGATACCATTTTTGTATAACGTAAGTATTATATAATGAAGAAATTTACTCATTTTTTAATTACTTCTTTATATAAGTATTTATAGTTTTACTCACGAGTGAGCAGTATCGTATTTGCTCTGATTTAAATCTCCGCGGCATCGCGCGGCTTCCTAATATAGTTTAAACCATAAAAAGCTAGGGGTGGTCACTGTTCATTACTGTAGCTCAAGAACAATACACCTCAGTTAGTTTTCAACTTTTCGTTGCTGCTCTGGTCCCATCTAATCCCTTTCTTCCTTCTTGCCAGTTGCCTCTTTAGTTCCCGTCCAACTTATTTTCCAATCTATCGGGGTTAGTTTCGTTTCGACAGTTCCGAAATTGCATTTTTTTTGCGTCTACCTCTCTCCATCAGTTCTGCAATCAAGTGTCTCTCTCGCTCCCTTTCTTGCCGATTTCCCTTGCCCTTTCTATTCATCTAATTCCTTTGACCCCTTTTGGTTATCGTCGGACTGAAAAAAACCATGGCGTGTTCTCTATCAATAAGGTATGCCATTTTTATCTATTATCTACGCACTAAAATACTCTACCTTTGTTGTTGGGTCTTTGTATCTCATACAATGATCCTCTTAGGAAAGCAAGCCAAGAGCATGAGAGAGCAAGTCACAAAGCAACAACAACTAAATGATCCGTTTATCTCTTCTGTTATATGTTCTAGAGTTAGATTGCTTTGGAAATGTAAAGATTACGAGTTTGGGTTTTTAGGATGGGACAGAGCAATTCAGTGTTAGTGGTCAAAAGACCTCGAATTTTATAGTAATCTTTGCTGCTGAGGGCATGGCCATCAACAACTGAAATAGCTCTCCAAGATTAATCAAGCTGGGAAACTCAGTTTGTTCTCTTTGGACTGCCTTTTTTAACTCTCTATTGCTTTATTATTGGTTAATTTGGTTCTCTGTTTATTAGGAGCAAGCAGAAGCACTTACTGCAAGTGGGTATGACCATAGCCCCATGATGTTGTCATCTCTCGAGTTCTCCAAACTCATCGTTCACACTGTGCCCACAATTCACAGGCTGGTGTTTTTCAAGACGTTAAGTTACTTATGTGGTTGCTCAACTAGATAAGTTGGATCACCCATGCATCTTTTCATGCTTATTGATAGGAAACATTGTCAAAGTCTTGACGACTTAGTTCAATAGATTGTTGGTTCATCGTTCATCCACATACGATGCTATCTAATATTTTTATTGCTTACTTGGAACAAGTCTTAAAGTCATTGTCAGAGCTCTTTATTTATAGTGTTTTTGTTCTTTCTTCCTGAATGCTTATGTGATGATTTTGTATAAATTAGCAGTTTGTTTCGTAATGGCGCTAAAGTGACATTGCCTTGATATAGGGAGGAGCTCATGCCCAACTTCTCATCTATTCTGCCAGTTCCAATCACTTTTACAGTGTCTTCAGCCAATTGGTAATCTCGAGGGATCTCTCAAGACAAGTTGGGATGATAATTGTGTGTCTAATAGACGAGCCAACTTATAGGCTTATGCTCTTTTGAGTGTTTATGAGTTTCTTTGGTATTATGGGTCAGTAGTATAATAGGAGTTTCATGTTTGATCGTGTGTGCTCACCATCCATAAGTGAACACCAGAAGTTGTGTTTTCCTTAGACTTCAGATCTTTGTTAGTTGTCTTTTGGAGACTATTGAAATATTGATTTGAGTTTAAGTTGCCATTGGGAAGTCTGTTTCAGCCTCATCATACACGCACCGAACTCAGCTTTCAATTCTTCTTCTTAAGTGCCTACAACCTAAACTCAGCACCAAGCTCTGCAGCATTGTGTGGTCATGCATATTTTCAAAGCGTTACTACCAACCTATATGTTTTAAACAACTTTATTTCCTTTTTTTAGAAGGATTTGGTAGGATTAATTGGGTTGGAATGAAATGATTAAGGTGCAATGATGATAGTGTTGGGGTTCATGCCACTAATTCTGACGGTGAACCAGAAATTAATAGCCAAAATTTGCATCCCAAATGTTGCTGCTACTACTATGCACCCTTGCCGGAAAGGCAAAACTGAAACAAAGGAGGAGGGAGATGATTACTGTGCTAGCAAGATAAACCCAGAAACAGCATTTAACCCTGGGGAATTCAATAATGGATCATGGAATTAATATTCAGGGGAAGACATACACTAATAACAGAAGCAGGATTAAACCAGCTCAGCATCTTTTTTTCGTGATGGCTGCCACTCAGATTGTGTGCAGTGTTCTCACCATGGCCTTGGGCAGAGTTAAGGTAATTTTATTTACCCCATAATATACTCTCTCTCTGTTTGTAAGTTTCTGTTTGGAGTCTTAAGTAGATAATAATCTGTAGAGATGGAAAAGGGATTAATGTCAAACAAACAAGGCCTCATGCAACTCTAAGGGGTTGTTTCTAAGGGGTTGTTTGTATTAGAGATTTGGGGTGGGGATTTTGGGTGATTTGGGGCCAAAATTCATTCCCTAGAGATTTCAATAAAATCACTTGTTTGGGCTACAAAATTGTAGGAAGATTGGGAGAGATTTTAAATCTCTTTGGTGGGCCCATAGAGATTTGAGAGTGATTTAAAATCACCACATAAAAGTAGAGATTTGGGGAGTTTGAGAGAGATTTGAGGCAAATTTACTAGTTGCCCTCAACTAATTCCCCTATTCACAATTTTAATGAAGGATATTTTTGTCATTTGTAATATGAATTTAATTTTTAATTTTTAATATTCTAAATTTCTTCCCTCAATAATCTCTTAAATCACTTAACCAAACAATCTATTTTTCAAATAGCAAGGGGACCTTCAATTCTCTTGCTATTTCAAGTCTCTAGACATTTGAAATCTTCTCCTCCCAAATCACCCATCCAAACGACCCGTAAGTTCCATGTACAAATCCACCATGTCATCAATCATCATTACCATTACAAACGAAGGAAATGGAGCAGTCAGAGAGACAGTTAAGTGTGCATTGAGTGTAACTGATGTAGGACGTTTAGTTGCACGTTTCGAAGATGAGATTAGTCGTCGCAAGCGAGGAGCGACTCGCTGTTGAATCATTGCAAGCGGAGAGCAGGTCGCTATTGAGGAGCTGTCGTGTTTTCCCTCTTTTGAATAAATTGAATTAGGAGTTTGTTTTATCTTTTCCTTTTTCGGATTGAGTTATTTGTCTTTTTCTTTTCGGATTGGGTTAGTTTCGGACTTGGAGTTTGAGTGGATTTCTCTATTTAAATGTTTACTAGCTGTAAACCTCTAGACAAGTCTTAATAGAAAGTTTTCGATGTACATATGATTTTAAAGTTATTTTATTAAGCATTTATCACATTACTAGTCTCATAATTGTATAAATATTTATAATTTCACCTACGGGTGAGCAACATTATACCAACTCCAGTTTAAGTTCCCGCGGCATCGCGCAGCTACCTAACCTAGTTTTATTGAAAACACAAATGACACATGATTAGAGAATTACCCAAGTCTACTACATTTTAATCAAGCGATGAGTTGTACCATCCTGAATTAATGAGTTATATCATCCTGAATTAATGGCATAAACACATAGCAAGAACCAATTTTGGTAACAAATATGTTCATCGTAATACAAACTTAAAAGCACAAGTTTGCTTGTCACTCTTCAGTGATATAAGAAGAAAATTCAAAATAGAATAAATAGACTTGCAACATAGAACTCAGTTCCATGATTAAATGACAAAAACCTCATATCTAAATACATATCTTCCTTGCCAACAAAGCGGCGGACTTTCTTGCCGGACAGAGTTTCGATTTTCCTTTTGGCGTTCATCTTTTCCCCTTTTCTGACCCCATCTTTGGGCAGTTTTTACGTTATGATTGCCTGGAGATTTTCGAACCTCGGCTGATTTCGATTAATGGATAATGCGCTTCGCCCCTTAGACTTACCAAAAACAAAAAAATACATATCAATTCATATCCTCCAAATTTTCCACAAAACTTTTTTAATAACATCAGCGAAGATACCAAGTATAAGTGCAGATCTGTACTCGATCCCCATTACTTGAGCAGGTGTGGAACCCCTACCATTCATAGCAACTTTTTTTTTTTTTTTTTTTTGCAAACGTCAATCTCTTACCATCCTGATTACAATTCATGGAGAGTGACTCAAGCTCCTTCAACTTATGAGCAACTGTTGGCTGGACTTTGGTCTGAAGGGCTCTTTCCCTATGTTATAATGTTAGGTTCCATTTCTGTTCAATTGAACATATAATCGATAGACTGGAATATCAATCTCTGGATAACTGAGCATCAGAGGCACTCATCCTTCTCTGCCGCAAACACAACACTGAACACTCATCAAGCAAATCTACAACTCAAATTGAAATAAATTCTGCTGCAAACTTGAAATGTCTAATCACACCAAGTTACAAAACCAACTCCCATATTTTGCAGGTTCCCTTACAAAGTCAAAAGCAACCACAAAGGAAATCAACCCTTAGTCCTCACCAAAATATAACTTATCTAATAGGCAAGTATGGACCATAGATTAAGCTACACAAAACATTGAGTTCTTAATATTGTAGGCAGTAGGCATTGAAATTAAATTGGGAATATGGGGGTTACACAGAAGAACATCTCTTAACCATTCCAAATCAACACTTATGTTGTGATAGGTTATCAATTTATTAAGAAACTCCTGCAATCAGTCAATAGTTAGGAATCATCATGCACATACAAGGAATTAATACTTCCACATCCCATTGGCTAGCTGTATAAGATTCCTTGTACCTTATATGGTGATGCAAGCATGTTGTTCATCTTACGTGCTTTAATTGTCTCAGCTATCTCTCATTCACATCTGTACATATCCTATATATAGCTTATTAGTCCATCAAATCCTTTGTCGTGTCCCTCTTCTTCTACTTGGTTCCGTACTATTCCCCGGTGCCTCCCAGCCGGCATCTTTGATCTCTCAAACACATTACATATATGATAAAACATCACAACCACCCTTAGCAGCATTAGTTTAGTGTTTCTAGCTATCTCAAGATGGAGTAGTAATTAAATTTGGAATAGGAAGGTAATGAAGCTTTACATAGATTTCATGTACCTCAAATCTAGTGGCATGATCAGGACTTGAGCCTCAGTATTCAGCTCACACCTTTATTACACACAGGAAGCTCCCTAGAAAAACCATTAATAATCACGGTAAACATACTATTTTTTAAATTCACATATCACACCATTCGAAAGCTACAAAATGCAACTGGGTTTTAAAGAAAATTGGAAACTGCAGCTAAACTCACTTCAACATTTCTGCAAAGCTCATGGCCTCATCAAGCTAATCTCTTTGTTTCCACCCGCCTCTTCATTATCAAAGGTGGGATCCACCTTCTGCGAAGAAGAACCCAATCCCAACCATAATAAAAATTCAAACATTCTAACAATCTAAGTCAAAAATCATGACCATCCACAAATTTTAAAAGGAAGCGAAATTGGGGATCTCAACTGCATAATTCTGAATCATCCACAAACAAACACCTTCTAAGGAGACAAAGGAAAGTACCGTGGTGCATTGTAGTCAAAATCGTGATTCCATGTGAAATCGAAAATATGGGTGAAATCGGAATCGTAGTTTTTAATCGTAAAATCGTAAGATTTTATGAACTACTATCGAAACATTTAAATCAACAACATATTAAGAATAAGAAGACCATTACCCTAACTTTGAAAAGTCTAGATAAGAAAAAAAGAGAATGTCGGCTCTTAAGCGGTCATTCGAGGAAGTAATAATTAGATTTTGGACACTTTTTAGTAATAACTTCTAACTTAATTAATCAAAATCTTAAAAAAATCAATTTAATTTAATTATCTTTGTTCTGACTTATATGTAGTTGTACAAACTAGTAATTTCCCATAGAAAGTGAAATCGTAAAATACAAGAAAAATCATTGATTTTATAAGATTCTAAGATTTTGATCGAGATTTTACTAGATTTTACGACCCATAGATTTTGCGTGGAATGAAGATCGCTAGAGACCAGTGAAATCAAAAAACCGTAAGATTTTAAGATTAAAATCGGGATTTTGACTACATTGCCGTGGTGTAGAGATTGGTGAACCCATTGACCAATGAAGGGGACTTGGTGAATCGATGTTGGAAAGCGTCGCTAAGATTGTGAGCCAGAGGATCAGTTGGGATAATCAAAACGGAGGATCCGGCGCTGCCCAAGAGGATGGATAGATTTGAGCTGTAAGTAGTTTTCCTGAATCACATTTCAGAGTCTCTTGGTCTAATATGTTTTGCAGCGTCCCTTCTGGTAAATCTTCGTTCTCAAATGGGTGTTTTGTTTCTCAGAGGTCGACTCTGGTGTTGCTGATGTCCTCGTTTGGAGAGAAGACAATCCAAATCCGAATCGTTTTGTCTTCTTCTCAAGGAGTGAGAAAAGTATTCCCAACTTGATCGCGGAGAGGAGAGCTGTTGCGGGGAGTCGGGAAAGTAGATGTTGTAGATGAGCAAGAGATTCGCATTGGGGATGGTGGATGGAAGAGGGCGAAATGACGATACCTTGAACGAACGTCGTATGATGAAGGGAGGAGAGTCGAGAATCGAGAAGAAAATGGGAACTGAGGATGAAAAGAAAACGAAAGTAGATGGAGAGATAAAGGAGGCTATCAAACCAAACTAAAACTAATAAACGAAAAACCCAACCTAACATCTCAATATGACCAGAAAAGAAACTAAAACGGAACTAAAGAGGCAACTGGCAGGAACAATGAAGTAGTTTTCCTGACTCACATTTCAGAGTCACTTGGTCCAATATGTTTTGCAGCGTCCCTTCTGGTAAATCTTCGTTCTCAAATGGGTGTTCTGTTTCTCAGAGGTCGACTCTGGTGTTGCTGATGTCCTCGTTTGGAGAGAAGACAATCCGAACCCGAATCGTTCTACCTTCTTCTCAAGGAGCGAGAAAAATATTCCCAACTTGATCGCGGAGAGGAGAGCCGTCGCGGGGAGTCGGGAAAGCAGATGTTGTAGATGAGCAAGAGATTCGCGTTGGGGATGGTGGATGGAAGAGGGCGAAATGACGATACCTTGAACGGACGTCGTATGATGAAGGGAGGAGAGTCGAGAATCGAGAAGAAAATGGGAACTGAGGATGAAAAGAAAACGAAAGTAGATGGAGAGATAAAGAACGCTATCAAACCAAACTGAAACTAATAAACGAAAAACCCAACCTAACATCTCAATATGACCAGAAAAGAAACTAAAACGGAACTAAAGAGGCAACTGGCAGGAACAGTGAAGCAGATGGGACACTGTTTAGTACAAACGGAACTAAAGAGGCAACCGGCAGGAACAGTGACGCAGATGGGATAGTGTTCAGTACTATTCATAAGGAACAATAATGAATAGTCTAAAACCCTCATGCTTTTTTTGTCTTAATTTATTTGAATTAAGAGTTCATTTGTAAGGGGATTGAGACAATGCAGACCGGATTTAACTGAGATTGGATACTGAAAGTTGTTTCGGATTAAAATCAGTAGATGAAATAAGTAATGTTGGCAAGACTAGACCTGACATCGAACCGGTCCAACGAAAAGTTTAAGGATTTAAGGTTCGACCGAATTGAAACGTAAAAATCGGTACCAATATTTCTTTTAAAAAATATGTATCATTTACCTATATTTAGGTACCAATCTGCAATAATACAAAATATATAAAAAAACTTTGAAAACCCTAAACCTAAATGAACACACAATTAGAGTTGTCAAACGGGTGGGCTGGGCGGGTCACGGGTTGGGTTAGTCGGGTTATGGGTTAATCGGGTCATGAGTTAGTCAGGTTGCGGATTCATCGGGTCACAGGTTTATCGAGTTGTGGGTTCATCGGGTTGCGGGTTAATCAGGTCGCAGGTTAATCAGGTCGCAGGTTAATCGGGCCGTCAATTAGTCAGGTCGCAGGTTAGTCGACTTGCGGGTTAGTCGGGTTGTGGGTTAATTGGGTTTCCCACCGGGTCACAAGCTATTTTCAAAAAAATAAAGAATGATATAATAATTTATTTATATAGTAAAACATGAAATATATATATATGTGATAATATACTCACAATACTTATAGATATACGAAAATTGAGAATCAAAACTTGAAACGAGTTTTACATTTAGAGAAAATTAAATTTAACAATATTTAAAGTAATGATTGAGGTAATAACTTTATAGGAGTCGTATATTATCAATAGACTAATTGGAGATTTGGATGAAAGCATCCAATTAAAAAATATTACTATTTTTAGGAAATTACTATAGTTATAACAATTAATATAAAGTTGAATAAAATTTTATCGAGTTTAGGGTTTAAGTAAACCTGGCAAATCGTGGGGGTCAGATTGATTTGGGTGGGTCACTACGAGTTGCGAGTTATTTTGGGTCGGGTAATTTGAGACATGAGTTATTATATTTTAAGATTAACCTAAACCCTAAACTTTCGGGTCGGATTGCGGGTTTTTTTGGGTTACAACCGCTTTGAGTCATAAAAAAATATAAGCATCATTATTACAATATTATTAAACCAAGTATACTTAAATTAGATCAAATCAAGTTAAACTAATAAAGGAAGAATGTAAGACGTAGAAATGTGTATAGAATAATATTTCATAGCCTAAAAACATGTATAGAAACACATATTAATAATATAAATTATAAAAAAAAAAACTTAAAATGATGATGTAAGAACATGTACGAGAATGTCAAAAGTAGTTATGGAACATAATTCATATCCAAATATGCACTATATTATGGTTTTGTTAAAAAATTATAACCCAATAATATTGTTAGTAACAACATCAATGATTTTTAGTCACATTAGACATGGCGTATGTTGAGTATAATATTTATAATATGTGATATTTACGAATAATTTCTTACACAATAAAAGAAACAAAATGAGAAATGTTATAAAATAAAAAAACATAAATCATAAGTAAGAAAAAATATTATAAAGTTCAACTCCATAATAAAAATTTGGAAAAAGTTCAAAGTTCTCTCTATAATAAAAATTTGGAAAAATTATTAAACCCTATTGGCGTGTGAATTTCAACTCACAACTATCAAGGTCGTATTCCACGAGGTCCTCTCATAAGCTAATACTCACACGGTTCATGAACGGTCTAAACATTTAAATTGAGATTTGGTTTTGGTAACAAAGATTCAAAATCAACAACTAAACAAGCAAGTAAAGCAATAGCTAACAAGGTAAGATGAGGGTCAAACAAGAGAGAAGTAGGTTAGCTTAGCAAGGGGTTTCTTCAAGCTCAAGGATCATGAAAGCTGGATTGAATCTCAAGCAACGATGTATAAACGGATGACCACGCAATTCACTTAAGTAGAACCAACGAACTCTCGCACAATTGACTCTCTACTCCTAGACCAAATGCACCATGCTTTCGCTATGCGAACAAAGGGAATGGAGTGCTTTAGCTAGCTCAATGAAATGTTCAACACTTGATCTCTATGCTAACATTCATCTAACACAAGGTAAATGATGCAAGACACTCTCATGCCAATCATAGAACACTAGCCTAGCAATCAAAGGGCCTTTCAACCTTCAAATGACTGAAAACCAAATGCACACCAAGTGTTCGACAAAATGTCACCAAGGAAAACAAGCTCAAAATGGTTGCAATTACACAGTTTAATCTGTCAAACAATCAATTACAATCCTACAACCTTAGATCAACATCAATCAATCATTCTCATGTATTGAAAGACATAAACAATGTACCAAAAGAACAAGTCAAGCTCTCATGGACAACAAGCACAAGGTCTAGGATCATCATCTTACACCAATGGCTATGAGAAACTCAATCCATACAATCAATCACGTATCCTAGCTTGATCCATCCCTCACTAAACTAAACCCTAGGTTTAGCCTAGCATAACCATGGGAGAAACCTGAAATTGAGAAGAGGAGATCATCCTTGTTTCCATGCAGGATCTTGCAACTTGGCTCTTCAAGCTTCAATCCAAGGTATGGCTTCTTCTTTCTAGATGATCTTCACTTAGCTCTTAGGTTGACATGGAGGAGGATGATGGTTGATGATAGGAGATGAGAAAATAGCAATTGAGAATTGAGAGAGAGGGGCTGTCGAGTGTTGTCTAAAGAATTGTGATTGATCCCAAAATCTGCCCAAAATCCTCTTTAAATAGGCTACTGGAAAACCTGAAGTTTTCGGCGAAAACTTATTTAAGTTTTCGCCGAAAATTCCTTTGAAAATCATTGAGCCTTTTTCGAGTTCCTTCACACGTTTTCGACGAAAACTTTGAGAGTTTTCACCGAGAACTTCTTCAAAAAACTAGCGTCAGCCTCCTGTTTGTAAATGGCTGAGAGTTCTCGGCGAGAACATAGAGTTCTCGCCGAAAACTTCTTCAGAAAAGCTGCATTTTTCTCGATTTTGCAACGGCCATATCTCCTCCGTCCTAGCTCTGATTGACCTTCCGTTTGATCCTATGTGCTCCTTGTCACCAGTACTACGACGCCAAGGCCTGAAAATGCACACATAAAACTCCAATAGGCACTGAATATTCCCTCAAAGTGGCACTTGGACAACTAAAGAGCACTTTGCACACAATAACCAAATAAGCATATAAATCATGGCAAAATGAGATCAAACATGGGAGATCCTTAGGCTAATCAAGGGATTAAAACACACGAAATATAGTCACATCAAACTCCCTTGCGACTAAGCTTTGCTTGTCCTCAAGCAAATGAATTAGAAAACATCCAAGTTCACAAATGCCAAGATCGGTCCATTGAGATTCAGACAATAATAATTTGGCTTAGACTGTTCCACGAACAAACTTAACCTACACATGCAAAAACGTCAACCAAACAAGTCTAGACCTCACTATTTTTGCACACTCTAAGTAGTAGTTAAATGGGATACAGAAAAACCGACCACGACAACACCAACTCTAATCAAAAGGACTTGAACTCGGGATATGAAACGGATTAGGTGAGGGTAGGAAATATTTGGGAAATGGTGAGTGATCGTGACGTGGCTATCAACTCGACTTCGTCCGCCTCTAGATCTGCAGTCCACACGCTCAAGCTAGGATCACTACAACAAGGGCCACTTTTGATAACTCTTTCTTTTTTCTCTCTTTTTTTTCCTTCTTTTTTTTTCTCTTTTTTTTCCTTCTTCTTTTTTCCTACTGCATACTAGTGCTCGATCCAACACTTCACTTAGGTGTTGAACCTGCCTAGCTCACAGCCTTTGCCTTTGCTAGTGCTCAACCCGACACTTCACTTAGGTGCCGAGCTTGCTTAGCTTTTCTTTTCTTTTGAGCATTTTCTTTTGAACATTTTCTTAACAAATTAGCCACTTGATCCTTAGCCCCTTAAAACTTCCACACAAGATTTTGATTTGGATTCCGTCTAATCTCAAGCCACAATCATGAGGGATCAAAAAGTTGATGAAAAACATGGACTAGGGTGAAAATGTGTATCATCCAACTAACAGGCCAAGGCTCAACGGGGTTATCCTAAAGGATAATGATTCGGGTAGGCTTTTTGGCTGAATGTGGTGAAATTCTAATTGTCTTTATCATCTTAGAACGGTGTTATCGAGTGGTACAAAAACACGTATCAAACCAATCAACCAACATAAATGAGTGATAAAATCTCTGTTCTGGCCTAGACTCATTTGATATTAGTGCTAACATGCTGGTTATAGGTTCTAAGTGGAACAGTCTAAATGTCATTATGAAAGCTTGAAGTCAATTAAACACCAAAAGTCAAGAATTGGACGATTCTACAATAGAGGAATTTGACACTCAATAATCAAGATCATGCAACTCATCAAAGAATAGCATTAGACTTCTACCGACAAATAATCACACCATCAAACTCCCATACGACTAATATGAGCATTGTCCTCAATGATCAAGAGAGAGAGGGTAAGGTGGAACGAAATTACCGCGTTGGTAGAGAAGAGCATAGGAGGCAATAGTGGTGAAAGAGTTCCATGACGATCATTGGTGAAGAGTGATCCTCCTAAGTGCTTGTCAACATCTCATTCAAAGAGCTAAAACAACACAAAAACATAAAAGCGAAAAGGTAAGGATAACACGGGGTGCCTCCCATGAAGCGCTTCTTTAACGTCTCTAGCTAGACGATAGCACAAAGAGTAAGCTAAGCAAAACCATCCCAACTCATTTACCTCCCTGAAGTCGATGTCTTTACCTTCGCATGGCAAACGAAACTTGAATTGTACCTTACCAACTTCGGGAGGAATGAGCACGAATTTCTTGGATGGTGAAGTGGGAGCAATGGAAAAGGGACCAAACCACTTGGAGTTGATCCTCTCATCGGGTGGCTTTTTAGTCTTGCTCGTCTCACCCATCGATGCGGCTTCCTTGCCCTTCTCGGGTGACTTCTTTACACCATTCTTCTTAGCCTTAGGTGGTGTCTTTGGGAGTACGAAAGGTGGAGCCTCCTTTACTTCATCTTTTGTCTCATGCACATCATTAAGTGCAAACAACTCCGCAAGACTATGACGGACAAGGTTAGTGCTATTAGTAGCCGAAGTAAGCTCATGCGGATTCTTAGGATCATGGTGACTAGCATAAGACAAAGTAAACTCCATGCCATTTAAACGGTCAAAGATCATGCATTCATTATCGACCCTAAGTGTAAGTTTACCACCATAGACATCAATTAAAGCACGAGAGGTCGCTAAGAAGGGTCGTCCTAGAATCAAAGGCACATCGGTATCACCCAAAGCATCTAGAATAACAATATCCACAAGGAATTCAAAAGCACCAACCTTAACCAATACATCTTCAACAATACCGCGAGGAGATTTCATGGACTTATCCGCTAATTGAACATTCATGAGGGTCGGTTTTAGTTCCCCTAGGCCTAGCTTCTTAAACATGCAATACGGCATAACATTGATACTAGCACCCAAATCGGCCAATGTAGTCAAAATCGTGATTCCACGTGAAATCGAAAACATGGGTGAAATCGGAATCATAGTTTTTAATCGTAAAATCGTAAGATTTTATGAACTACTATCGAAACATTTAAGTCAACAACATATTAAGAATAAGAAGACCATTACCCGACTTTAAAAAGTCTAGATAAGAAAAAAAGAGAATGTCGGCTATTAAGCGGTCATTTGAGGAAGTAATAATTAGATTTTAGACACTTTTTAGTAATAAATTCTAACTTAATTAATCAAAATCTAAAAAAAAGATTTAATATAGTTGTCTTTGTTCTTACTTATATGTAGTTGTACAAACTGGTAATTTTCCCTAGAAAGTGAAATCGTAAAATAGAAGAAAAATCGTTAATTTTATAAGATTCTAAGATTTTGATCGAGATTTTACTAGATTTTACGACCCATAGATTTTGCGTGGAATCAAGATCGCTAGAGACTAATGAAATCGTAAAACCGTAAGATTTGAAGATTAAAATCGGGATTTTTTGACTACATTGAAATCGGCTAAGCCTCTACTTATTGCATGCTCACCAATAGTGCAAGGAATAGTAAAGCTACCTGGATCCTTAAGCTTCTCCGGTGGTTGCTTAGAGAGAATGGCGGAGCATTGTTCGTTGAGCTTTGCCGAAGTTGCATCCTTAAGCTTGCGTTTGTTGGTGAAGATCTCTTTCATGAACTTCGCATATTGAGGCATCTTGGTAATTGCTTCTCCAAAAGGCATTGTGAATTGCACCTTATCAAGAATTTCAACAAACCTCTTGAAATCTTTCTCCATGGAATTCGGCTTCAAGCGAGAAGGATAAGGTGGTTTAGGCTTCTACGGAGGCACAACCGGTGCGGGAGGAGAGACCGGAGTAGCACTCTTCGTAGCCTTTTGAGAACCAATCTTATTGGTAGTCTTAGAAGCCTCATTAGCCTTGGCTCCATTATCTAGTACTTCAATCTTGTCCGTGTCATCATCGGAAACAACGTCTTCAACCAAAACATAGTCATCATCTTGAGTTCTTACCGCTTTAGGTGTGGGGTCTTGGACTTGCTTACCATTCCTCAATGTTACCATCATAAGCTCCTCGGGAACCTTGGGGTTGACCTCGGTGTTGGAGGGTAGGCTACCCTTTGGTCTCTCCGAGAGTGCCTTAGATATTTGACCCAATTGAGTATTTAAATTGGTAATTGACGCTTGTTGATTCATGATAAGTTGAATCATTGCCGCATTGGTGTCTTCTTGGGAGATTGAAGAACCACCTTCTTTGTGTTGAGAAGACTTGTTGAAGCCGGGGGTCCATTACCCTTATGATTATACATCCCCGGTGGATTAGAACCTTGCTCACCACCTTGGTTACCTCCTTGAGTCTATTGGTTGCCTTGATTGTACCCTTTATAGCCTTGGAATCCACCTTGATTACCTTGGCTTTGGTGCCCTTGGTTAGGCTGGTTGTACTCACCTACTTGGTTCCAAGGGCGGTTGTAGTTACCACCTTGGTAATTCCCTTGAGGGTTGAAGTTTCCATAGAATCCTTGGCCTTGCACAAATCTTACTTCCTCAATACTTTCACCTTGGTTAGGCTCGGAAGTAGCGGAAGGGAAAGCATTGACATCATGACCTTGGCCTCCACAACATTCACAACAATACACCGAAGCAACCGGTGGATTACCCAAATGAGATGATGAAGCCTTAGAGGGATGCTTAGGCATACTAAGATTACTTACTTGAGAGGCCATGGCATCAATCTTGGACATAAGGAGAACGATAATGGGATCATCTTCATCACGGTGTCCCAGAATCTTAGGCTTCTTCCCATAACTAGATGGCTCCTTTGGTGCATCAACACTTATAGCCCGAGAATCATAGTGAGTGTCGCTTCCATACTTAGACTTAGGAGGTTGTTGTCGAGACCAACTCATTGTCTTGTTGGCCATCTCCGCAAACAGTTCAAGAGCATCTCCGGGAGTGAGCATCCTTAAATCACCTCTGGCGGCTTGGTTGATCATCCTTGTATTCTCAAAATCAAGGGACCTAGCAAAGATGTCCGCTAAGCTTCATTCGGCGAAGTTGTGATGAGGACAAGACCGAAGAAGGGCTTGTAACCTATTCCAAGTCTCATGGAAGAGCTCTCCCTTGTGTTGTGTGAAGTGGTTGATACGATCTCGGATTGCACCCGTCATATAAGGAGGAAAGAACTCTTCGAGGAAAGCTTCGGCTAGGCCCTCCCATGTGGTGAATGCTCTACTAGGTTGGTTCTCCAACCAAGACTTGGCTCTACCTTTGAGGGAGAAAGGAAAGAGCCGGAGTCGCACACAATCTGGATGAACCTGATCGTTCTTCACCTTATCGCATATCTCTAGAAAGTCCTTCAAGTGTCTAGACGGGCACTCTCCATCTATACCATTGAACACCACTCCATTTTGCACCATCTGAATCATATTTGGCTTTAGCTCAAAATTTCTTGCATTCACTGGTCTTCGCACGATGCTCGAGGCTGCCCCTTCAAGGGTTGGGCGAGCATAATCAACTAGTGTGCGCCTCACACCCCTTTGCGATTGATCGTCTTCATTGGTGTGATGTGAATGCTCCGAATGGTTATCTTCGTCCTCGTGATGAGACATAGTGTGGTGTGAGATGCGATCAACTTCTTCTTCTTCAACTGTAGGAGGTGGGGAAGTAGATGGTGGCTCGATCGCTTGTTCTAGTCCTTGGATTCGTGCTTGAAGACGAGCTGAACGCCTCATGCACTAACACAAATCACCTGCAAACAAGCACAACAAACACACCCGAGTAATACAACGATGCGGGATAACAAAGTAAACAAAGAGCAACAAGGAAGCAAAAAGGAAAATGGAAGGAAGTGTAAAGATCGGTTCACTAATAATTGCTTTCTTAGGAATGAGAGAGTCCCCGGCAACGGCGCCAAAAACTTGACGTGTGAATTTCAACTCACAACTATCAAGGTCGTATTCCACGAGGTCCTCTCATAAGCTAATACTCACACGGTTCATGAACGGTCTAAACATTTAAATTAAGATTTGGTTTTGGTGACAAAGATTCAAAATCAACAACTAAACAAGCAAGTAAAGCAATAGCTAACAAGGTAAGATGAGGGTCAAACAAGAGAGAAGTAGGTTAGCTTAGCAAGGGGTTTCTTCAAGCTCAAGGATCATGAAAGTTGGATTGAATCTCAAGCAACGATGTATAAACGGATGACCACGTAATTCACTTAAGTAGAACCAACGAACTCTCACACAATTGGCTCTCTACTCCTAGACCAAATGCACCATGCTTTCGCTATGCGAACAAAGGGAATGGAGTGCTTTAGCTAGCTCAATGAAATTCTTAACACTTGATCTCTATGCTAACATTCATCTAACACAAGGTAAATGGTGCAAGACACTCTCATGCCAATCATAAAACACTAGCCTAGCAATCAAAGGGCCTTTCAACCTTCAAATGAATGAAAACCAAATGCACACCAAGTGTTCGACAAAATGTCACCAAGGAAAACAAGCTCAAAATGGTTGCAATTATAGAGTTTAATCTCTCAAACAATCAATTACAATCCTACAACCTTAGATCAACATCAATCAATCATTCTCATGTATTGAAAGACATAAACAATGTACCAAAAGAACAAGTCAAGCTCTCATGGACAACAAGCACAAGGTCTAGGATCATCATCTTACACCAATGGCTATGAGAAACTCAATCCATACAATCAATCACCTATCCTAGCTTGATCCATCCCCCACTAAACTAAACCCTAGGTTTAGCCTAGCATAACCATGGGAGAAACCTGAAATTGAGAAGAGGAGATCATCCTTGTTTCTATGGAGGATCTTGCAACTTGCCTCTTCAAGCTTCAATCCAAGGTATGGCTTCTTCTTTCTAGATGATCTTCACTTAGCTCTTAGGTTGAGATGGAGGAGGATGATGGTTGATGATAGGAGAGGAGAAAATAGCAATTGAGAATTGAGAGAGAGGGGCTGTCGAGTGTTGTCTAAAGAATTGTGATTGATCCCAAAATCTGCCCAAAATCCTCTTTAAATAGGCTGCTGGAAAAGCCTGAAGTTTTCGGCGAAAACTTATTAAGTTTTCGCCGAAAATTCCTTTGAAAACCACTGAGCCGTCTTCGAGTTCCTTCACACGTTTTCGGCAAAAACTTTGAGAGTTGTCACCGAAAACTTCTTCAAAAAACCAGCGTCAGCCTCCTGTTTGCAAATGGGCGAGAGTTCTCGCCGAAAATTTCTTCAGAAAAGCTGCATTTTTCTCGATTTTGTAATGGCCATATCTCCTCCATCCTAGCTCAGATTGACCTTCCGTTTGATCCTATGTGCTGCTTGTCACCAGTACTACGACGCCAAGGCCTGAAAATGCACTGAATTTTCCCTCAAAGTGGCACTTGGACAACTAAAGAGCACTTTGCACACAATAACCAAATAAGCATATAAATCATGGCAAAATGAGATCAAACATGTGAGATTCTTAGGCTAATCGAGGGCTTAAAACACACGAAATATAGTCACATCACAGCTCTTCAGGCAATCTCCTTGAGGCTCGTATCACCATATGTGGTCTGAGCCCTCAATCGGTACAAGTCTCTATCCCTTTTGCAAATATCAATATCATAAATTAATAAAACTTAAAAATATTAAGTTAAAATGTAAACTAATAATTTTGTAAGAAAAAAATATGAATACAAACTTGAAGATGAGGTAGAAGCATGGTTAGTAGTCGGAGAACTAACATTAAGTAGTGTTTCAATGTTTGGAGTCTACAATTAATTATCAAACAATGATTAAATTAGTACCAATGTAACAGTTAACATATAAAGAACCATATGATAAATACGAGGAAAATTAGTTAGGAACATAGTCTTAATACCCGTTGGAGAATATGTGGATTGGCCGAACCGATAAACTTAAAAATAAGTTTCCCTAGCTTATTCATTTTATGATTAAGAGTGTCGACTTGCTACTCCCGTTTCTGATTGTACTCCTTCGCTCGCTCATTCTCTCAAATGACATCTTTATTTGACTAGGTGAACATCTTTGGAGTGACACTGAATCCCATTCACTGCGCACACCTTTTTTTTCTTGTCACAACACCTCATACAAAATATCTTCTTCCAATGAAGCAAATGGGTCATCTTCACCTTCGCCATGTTCATTGATTGAATCACCTTCTTTCTCGAGTTTCTCATCAATTTTTTCCTTTAAAAGTTATAATTGACAACATATTCTTATAAATAACATAATAGAATATATAAACGCTTATTATGAAAAAATTATGACGATAAACTTACAAGTTGAGCTGCAGCTGCTTCAGAGACAGGTGCTCCATCTTTATATTTATGATATTTTGAATATATCTTTACTCTTTTAGACCTTTTTCTAGTTTCTTTATACTGTAATCACAACAATATAAATATAAAAAAAAACTCAATTAATATATAACATTTGCAAAGTAAAAAAATACTATACCTCCATTTCAGTTCATCTAACAAATGGTATTATTTCCGAAGTGTGCCTTTGCCTTCCCAGATTTAGTCTTTTTGAAAAAAGTTAGTATAACTATTGTATGACATAAAAGTCATTTATAAAACTTCATAAATAAGCATGTTGGAAATGAAGTGTAAACCTGTTATTCCTTTGAGTACCACTTCTCTATTAGTGTTATTCATGGATCAGCTCTAGTTCTGGGTTCTTTATTCTACAAGTGACTTGTACTTGAAGAAGTTTTCAATGTGCAAAGTGTGCTTGAACTCTCTCAATGATCTAGCAACTTTTCTAAGAACCCATTTATTTCTTTCTCGGGATAACTTGAATTTTGACTACATGAAACACAAAATAAAAGATTAGAGAATTATATATTATGGAACTGCATCGAAAGAGTTTTATCTTCACTATTATCCATATTTCCTTTTTGTTTTTAGTTGGAACTATTCTCCAACCAGAATGTTCAAGTGGTGTCAACTCTGGGTTTCGTGCTATAGTCCCATAAAAAAGTTCAAGTTCGCCGTTATCTACGCATTGGTTGAAACAATTAAGCTTTTCAAGTAACTCTTGTCCCGTAGTACGATTCCACACATCTGCAAGTTTAGTAGAACCTCTTGTCTTCCGTGGTCCTGGATAATGAATGGAGGAAAAATTATCATTTGTTGATAAAAATTAGTAATAAATAATTCTTTTCATCATAATTTTGTGACACGTACTCTCTTCATTTGTGTTATCATCCAAATCATTATTCGAATCATTGAGAAACTACATGTCTTCCTCCTTTTCTGGTTGTCTGTCAAATCCTTGTGAAGATCAAAAATTATTTTGTGTTTCTATATTTTGCTCATTCAGCTAGGTCTCACTGGAAATATCTTCATGAATCGAATTACGATCCAGACTCGGTGAACCACTAGCAACAATCTTTCTCCTCCGTTGTTCTGCAACAACATTTTTCTTTGCGATTCTTTTCAACATCTTGTCAAATCTTAATCATAATCTTAATTTTAATCTTAAAATAATCTATGGGAGATCATCACATTATTTTTGCCACATAGGTCAAAGCTATTCTCTCAATTTTCCACCTCGTCTACAAATTTTAAATCAAAAATAAAATTTACTAAATATTTAATAAATGATCTCACATTAAGAGCTAATTAATAATTTGGTTAATAATATTTTTTGTCATTCAAGTTAAGGCAATCTATCATATTGGTCACTTAAACTTTCACAGGTGGCGCGCGCGCCAATAACACGCTAGCAACACGCGAGCAACTGGGCATAAATAGACAGTTTTTCCCCAATTTGAAAAATGGGTTTTCCTCTCTCAAAACATGATTTTGACGAACCCATAATTTCTCCTGACCTAAGAAACCCTCTCTAGAGACCATAAATGATCCATCTTTCATCATCCTTCATCCCAGAGACCACATAAACAGTAGACGAAGATCGAGATTCATCTGGACACGAAGAAATCAACGGAGCTTTTCATCATTTTCTTCTTAGGTTGTATTTATCAGATCTCCACTATTTACTGTTGTAAACCTCCTAGGGTTCAGTGAGTGAAACCTTGGGGGGATTGGTGATTCATTACACTCTTATACTTTGGATTTAGTTCAGTTTAATTCAAGTTCAGATGTGATTCAGTTCTTTGTGTTCTTCCCTTTTCTTTTCTTGCATTCTTGATCTAGATGTATGATTAGGGTTTTTTCTTTGATTTGGAGATTGTCTTGACCCATGAGCTTTCCTTTCATTAATATCATAGTATTGAGCGTAGTTGCATCATAACTCGAAAGAGTGCATGTTAGCTATTGCCCTTTAGGTTGAAAAAACCCATAAGCATTTCATCGAACACTTTGTGCGTATTCTCCTATGTCAATGTAAATGGTGAACAATGCTCTTTTTATTAGTGGTTAATGCTTGGTCCTAAATGTCTCGACACATGAGCTTAGGATACGTGTCAGTGTAGTGTTGAAAGATCGCATTTGACTTGTTATGATTGTTCTATCCAAGGTTGTGTATTCATGATTCACGAACCCGAAAGGGGAAACTTACTTGACCCTTATATCTCATCCATTTCATTCACTCTCTGTGTTCTGTCATTGTGCACGTTTTGATTGAGTTGTTGAACACCCTATTTCCATGCTCTTTTAGCCCGTGCTTGAGTTGATTTCGTGATACCTTGAGCCTGTTCTTGTCTGTGATTGCGTGAAGTGTTACTTTTGTTAGTCCCACCCCATTTTAACACCTCTCTCAAAGTAAAATAATCTGAACCAAGAGGCCCGCAGGAATACGCCTGTGGTCAAAAGCCATGTATCTTTGTTGAAGGAGGTTTTCCTCCCGATTAGTCCTCGAATCAGTTTTTTCTGGCCTACCCTGTTTTCTTACTGCCACGACTTTGTTAGTAAATGTGATGCTTGCCAACTCTCAAGTAACACCAGTAAACGTGATGAGATGCCGCAGACTGTGGCATGCATGTAGAGATTTTGATGTTTGGGGCATTGATTTGATGGCCCTTTTCCAATCTCCAACGGAAACAGGTACATACTAGTTTCCATTGATTATGTCTATAAGTGGGCGGAGGCTCAGGCCCTGCCTACTAGTGACTCGAGATCGGTGGGGAAGTTCTTCAAAAAGCTGTTCACTCGATTTCGGGCTCCTCACGCTATTATTAGCGATAGGGGAACCCACTTTCTGGGATATTTTGATCAAGTGTTCTAGTGGTTAGGTGTCACACACCGATTGACGACCACTTATCATCCTCAGGAAGCGGTCAAGCTGAGGTCACTAACTGGAAACTAAAGCGCATCCTTGAAAAACGGTTAGCCAGACGCACAAAGACTGATCGACCAAGCTTGATGACGCCTTGTGGGCTTACCGCACTAAGTGCAAAACCCCAAGAGGCGACCCCACCTTTTTTCAATTGTTGGCTTCTTTTTTTACTTTGACAATTTAGGTTGCAAACTCTGTATGCCGTTGCAGTTTCTGCTTTTCAGTTTCCTAGTTCTGTAAATATGTGTTGTGTCGTGTGTTTCCTTTGTGTTTTATTTTTTCTGTGTTTCTGTAGGTACCCCTGATTCAGGTCCTCTTCCTAAACATGCTACTTGACCGGAGTCCTCAACTTTGCCTTTTTTTTACCCACATTAAATTCTTTCCTTTCTTTGTTCAAGTCCTTACATCGCAATGAGGAGATTGCATTATCTAAGTGTGGGGTGGAGATTGGTGATTTAGTTAGGAGGTTTTCCCAGTTCTATCTTTTTCTTTTCTTTTTGCTTTTCTTTTTCCTAGTATCAAACTCTCCAAGAATTCAAAACCTCATAATGAACAAGAGCGAGAAAAAGGCTTTCAGAAACAAGCATTCATCACCTCAAAAACGAGAAAATTTTTCAAAATTTACTCAAAAATCGGGAAGCAATGAAAGAATGACAAAACAAAACGCAATCCTTGTAAAAGAAAGCACAGGAAAAGATAGAACCGGGGTGTAGGACATCTAGAAAATGCTGTTGAGTGCGGGGGAAAAAGTGATATAATTTCCGTACATTAACACTACAATAGAACGGAGATTTTGTCGCAGGCCGTCTGCGACAGAAAACACGGCCTGCGACAAAGCCCGTCGCAGGCTTCACGGTTTGTCGTAGGCGCGTGTGTGTCTGTGACAACTTTGTCACAGGCGGCCTGCGACAAAGCTCGGCCTGCGACGAGCTTTGTCGCAGACAGCCTGCGACAAAGTCCAGCCTGCGACGAGCTTTGTCACAGACAGCCTGCGACAGAGCCCAGCCTGCGACGGGCTTTGTCGCGGACGGCCTGCGACAGAGCACATGTGTGTGACAACTTTGTCGCAGACGGCCTGCGACAAGCGGTAGCCACCTGCGACAAACAATGGAATGACCCCCCCTTCCGACGCTGAGGAGTCAATTCTCACTCCAACTTCAAACTCTTTCATCCAAATCCTCTGTAATTTTTTTCCAGTTTCGACGATTTCCCATCTTTCGAACAACGCCCGACGTACTGTCGCCGCATTCTCGACGAATCATCCTTGTTCTCCGATATGTCAACCACTTAACTGACGAATCCGACGCGTTCTCCGACAAATCCGACGCGTTCTCGACGAATCCTCCACATTCTCTGACGAAATCCTCCACTACTCTGACGGATCAGACGCTTTCTCACTAAGTGTCAGAGGTAAGTTTTTGTTAATTTTTTAAGTTCACAATGAATTTTGTAATTTTCTCTGACAAATTAGAGTATTTCTTAGGTTTAAAATGAGTTTTTTATCGTTTGATGATTCCTATTTCTCCCAGATTCATCGGGTGTCGAACAGAAGCATCGATTGCTGGTTAGAGTTCTTGACAGGAGAATCGGCTGTTCGTATAAACAAACCGATATACTAAGGTAAGATCATCAGTTCTGGTCTTGTTCACTGTTTTTGTCTTGGTTCTGATCGGTTTCCTCTGTTCTTAGAGGACAGAAGATTTGCAGATTGTTCCATTTTTGCGGCAGTACGTTGGTCGTCGGACTTCTTTCGGTAGTCTGTTCATTTTTTCTGGTAATTTTTTGTTCTTGTTCATTATATTTCATAACTAATTTGATTAATTTTGTATTCTAATACAATTATCTTTATTTGTCTGCATCAGGTTTTGTGTTACAAACTTGTTCTCGAGCGTTCGTTGGTTCTAGTTGTAAATCTCTCTCTTCAATTTCCAGGTACGAGACTTATAACTAGATTACATTTATGCCAACTCTTAACTTGATAATCATGATTATGAAAAATATGCCAACTTGTAACATGATAATCATGATATTGTTAATGATTTAGTCTATGCATGTAACGGTTGATGTAATATAACAATGTAACGAACTTTGATTTATTCTATGGATGTAACAATTTGATATATGTTATGTTGTTGATTATTTACATATTTTTGGATTCTAATATGTTAATAATTAATGTAAAAATATGCATGTGACTTGACATTTTTGTAACAATTATATTTTAGGTTGTTAAAATAAATATATGCTTGTAATTTTTTTTAATTAATATAAATTATAAACTTGAAAGTTGTAGGTCAAATATGTCTTACTAACAAATTTATAAATTACATGCATGAAATTATATGTTGTACTAATTATATTTCATGTTGTTAAACTAAATTATATGCATGAAATTTGATACAATGTACATACAACTATAAATTAGCTAGAATTTACAAGTGAAATATATGCATATAAATTATTAGGTAGTAACCTATATGTTTAACCACTTAACAATACTGTATATATTTACCAACTTATGTCAAACTAAGTTTGTAAATACAGTATTTGAATGGGTTACTGTTATAATTAGGTAAACTTAGCGTAAAGCTAAGTTGAGTACAATTATTATTTTTTTATTTTTTCATTACTTAACAAATTCAAACTGACACTCATTAGTTCAATATAGATGGATAAGTCTTGGATTCGAAAGCCGCGCCATACTCATGAGTATTACGCTGGCGTTCAACAATTCCTTGACTTTGCAATCTCTAACGCAATTGATGGAGTCAATATACTCTGTCCTTGCCCAAAATGCAACTTCAAGAAGTGGAAGTCAAGAAGTGAAGTTAATCAACACTTGCTGGCAAAGGCATTTCCGTCTTCATACGATGTATGGAATTTACATGGAGAGTTAATCACTGACTTCGGAGCATCAACTTCCATACTTGAGCTAGAACTAATCATTCATGATCAAGAAGCAACTCCGCCATTACTGGTTGAGGAACAACTAGTACTTGAGCCAGACTTATTCCAGAACATGGTCAATGACGCATTTGAAATACAGTGGTCACATGATAACCCCAACGTGCGTCTCGATGATGATGAATTCCCACAAGGAGGTGATGTACCAATGCCAGATTTACCCAGCATGCAACCAGATGATGAGTTCTTCCGCATATTGAAAGATGGTGAAGTGCCATTATATGATGGTTGTACAAGTCATACCAAGTTGTCTTTCATGATCAGCTTATATCACATCAAGTATATGCACAAAATCAATGATAAAACAATATCAAAGATACTGGAGTTGCTTCGCAAAGCTTTTCATACCGCCAAAATTCCAGCATCTAACTATGAAGTTAAGAAGACAATAAGAAAACTTGGGTTGTCCTACACCAAAATTGATGCATGCAAGAATGACTGCATATTATATATCGGAGAAGATAGTGAGGCTAAGGAATGCTGAGTGTGTGGTGTGTCTCGATTCAAGGATGTGGGGAAGAATACAGGTGGAAAAAGGCGAAAACCTCAACCCGAGAAGGTATTTCGGTATTTTCCACTAATACCTCGGTTAATGGGTATCGCTTTCAAACGATTGCTCGTGAAGAAGGCTTGAAAACCCAGAACAGTGGTGTTGCTGCAAAATTTGGTACCGACAGTGTCTCGAGCTCCTCTGACAACAATCCAATTCGTAGTGACATATGGTTTTATGGGAAACTTGTGGATATAGTCGAACTGGATTATTATTCCCGTACAATCACGCTATTCAAGTGTAAGTGGGCTGATACAGTTACTCCGACATGGGTGAAGAAAGATGCACTCGGAATAACTATGGTCAACTTCAATCACTTGCGAGATGTCGGTGACAAAGTTGAAGATGAGCCGTATGTAAGTGCATCTGATGCACGTATGGTGTTCTATGTAGATGACACAAATGATCCGGAATGGTGTATACCGGTTCATTGAAAGCCAAGAGACACGTATGAGATGAAAGATGAGGGAGCTATTTCGCACGAATGTTGTTTGTCGTTAGCTCCACAACATCTTCTTGTAACTGACAATATTCCTGATTTACAAATTGTGGGAAATGGTGTAATTAATTTCGAGAATGAGTAGAACAATATAAAGTTTGTTATTGTATGACGATCTTTATGTTATGACAATCTTCTTGTCTACCAATGCAATAGACATACGTTGATTACATTATTTTCATCTCCTTTTTTTAGCAATGGCTTCTGGTAGTGCCGATGAGAGGAGTCCCAGTCCTACTCGATCTGTGCCTACTGGGGATACTGTTGCAACAGACTCTTCTACTTCTTCCTCCTCTGAGCGAAACACCCATGAGCTTACTATCGTCGGTTAGTAACGTCTAATTCCCAAAACCATCCATATTGAATATTTTAATTAAATATTACAAACATGCATAGTTAGAGCATAGTTTTGTGTAGATCGTGGCGGTCAAACAAAGGTCATAAAGATCAAGTTTAGGGACCACCGTCGAGCCACTTCTGACGGAAATAAGATCTTGTTCAACCTCGACAACCTAGGACTCCAGCCTGGTGGACCACTGGCGTCCTTTATTAGCAAGTATGTGGGGGAGTGTGCTAGGATCTAGACGTACTACCCCATCTACCCTCCCTCCTGGAAGCTTGTGTCGGACGCGACGAAGACACGTGCTTTCCAGCTGTTCTTCTTGGTAAGAAACTTTGGAACTTATCAAATGAATTTAATATTACTAGCCAATTAATTAGAACTCCATTTTAAACTTGCTTTTTTCTATTTAGGGCAAGTTCTATTGCGACTCGGACCTGCTGCCAGCTGCTCGGAAATATTGGGATCACGCTATCTCGCGCCTTTGGGGCAAAGCAAGGGTTGATGCGTGGAGGGCAAAGGTGAAATATGCCAAGGACAACAACCTTCCCTACGAGTGGGTTCGCCAAAACCCCCTCAAGGTTGTCCGGATAGTGATTGGCTGACATACATGACATATGTAGAGTCTCAAGAATTCAAGGTATTTTACCAAATTAACCATTTCATAAACAAATCACATAATCGTTCCAAAATGAACTTTTCATCCTTTTTTTGGTACATGATTTAGTTGCCAGGAACAAGGCCAACCGAACTTGTCTAGAAGAAAACCATACTGGAGGGTCTAGACCTTGGAGGTTGTATATTGAGGAGGAGTAGCGGAAGACGGGTTTGCGACCTACGAGGGGGCAAGTCTTCATCAAGTTCTACAGTTGGCCGAATGGTGAACCCAAGAGCGCGCATGCTGGAGCAGTAATGGTAAGCAGATTATTGTTAGTAAATGTGTTTGTGAAATTCTAAATTAAGAGGAAAATAACTGTCTTATTGTACATTCAAATTTCAGGATAGTATTCGTCGTTTGGAGGCTGCTGGATGTCCGCGGGAGTGGGGTCCAAATGACTCACTAGGAAGAGCCTTGAACAAGCCAGAGCACCGTGGTCATGTCCGGATGATGGGTCGACGCTTTACTCAAGCCCTGGTAATTATTTATTATCATAGTCATAATTTAAAGATAATTTAAATTATGCATGATGTTCACTAATCAATTTGTGTTATTATAGGTATTCGGGACCAATGCAGAGTCAGCCTCGACGGCAACTGGAAGTATTACTTCCAGACAGACTTCAGCTCGTGCCCACGATGCAGCCTATGACCAGCTCAGCCAGAAGCTCGCGGACACTGAGACCAAGCTTGCAAACACGCAGACGGAGCTTGCAGCCACTCAGGAGTGGATGGGTCAATTGCAGGACATGGTGCTTACTCTGAAGCAGCAGGTCCAACAGCCATCGTCTGGGTCTGATCCATCCATGCCTTCTTCTTCCCATGTGCCTCCGGTCGTTCCTGCGGTCCAGCCTCGCGGTCCTGATTTAAGTGTTGATAAGCTTAGCCAGTGGTTTGATGAGAATGCTAGAGATGCATTTTTGGATGCATTGAATGAGGTACTTATAATTACTAGATAATGTTAATTTTTAATTTCTGTGTTTGACAAGTAAATGTTCTTTTTGTGTTATTGTAGGCTAATGAAGCTCCTCCTCCTCAAGGCCAACAGTTTGCAGAGTTCCAGGGTTCATGGGGACAATAGAGAGTTGTTGATTGTATTTGTACTTTATTTGTATCAAATTTGTCATGTACTATGTTATTGTAGTTTGTGTGAGTACTATATTATGTTTGTTAGGATTGTAGGATTGTACTATGGTTATTGTCATTTCAGTTGTAGGATTGTATTATGAGAATTTCTGTTAAGATTTCGTTTAAGATATTCAGTACATTGTTCTCGTTCAATCCGGCAGAAAACCAATAATGGCCCAATTTTGTGTGGTGAACCCACGAAAAGCCTAGGAAAAAACTATGAAAAAAGCCCGTTGGAAAGCCACTAAAAAAGCCCGATGGAAAGCCACTAAAAAAGCCTGATGATGAGGCCCACGAAACAGCCAGGCCGGCCCTGCCGGGGAGGCCCACGAAACAAAGCCCGCTCTGGGATTAGGCCCTTTCTCACAGGCAGAAGTTTGTCACAGGCCGTCTGTGACAAATGTTTGTCGCAGGCGGCCTGTGACAAACGTTTGTCACAGGCGTTGCCTGCGACGCGCTGTCTGTGACAACGTTTGTCGCAGATAGTCATTTGTCGCAGGCCGCCTGTGAAAAACGTTTGTCACAGACGGCCTGCGACAAACGACTGTCTGCGACAAACTTTGTCACAGACAGCGCCTGCGACAAAATGTGCTTTGTCACGGCTCATTTTGTCGCAGACAAAAATGCACTTTGTCGCAGGCGCCGCCTGCGACAAACTGCATTTTTGCCTGTGACAAAAAACTCGTTCTGTTGTAGTGTAAATTTTGATATATTTTCTTGTTTTTTAGCTGATTGGTGCTCGTTTGTGAAAGCCTTTGGCTCATCTTGCTTTAAAGTCTGTTTGTTCATTTTGAGGTTTTGAATTCTTGGAGAGCTTGATGTAGTGATCGAGTCCCGAAATAAGATTTTTGAAGTTCTACATTTAAGTTGCATCCCCGTGTCTCTTATTTGCTAGTACTTTAGAAACTAATTTTTAAGAGATATGAGGATAGATAACTCGCTTTGTTTAGGATATCTTTTGTGACCCAAAGTTGAGAGGATTTGGTCTATCTTACCTTTCCCGACCTCTCTAAACTTGTGCAAGAAATGAAATTGCGATGTGGGTATCTCAAATAAGTGGTCGGTAAAAGTTTGAAAATCAAATTGTTAAACTTGCATGGGTAGTGGTTGGTGGAGGTTCGTCGTGGCTTAGATCGTAACCTTGACCATATGGCCTCATAAGTTAATTAATTGTGGCCCCGAGAAAGTTTCCCTATTCGAGCTTTCGAAATATTGTCAAGTCTTAGAGTAAGGGAAGGGCGCCATTCTCCAAAAGTTTGATGTTTTTTTTCCCGCAAGTTTCTTAAGAACTTGTTTCTGTTGTTCTAGTTTTCAAGAGACGGTGGTTTGTATTGTCGTGTGAGTTAAGTGTGGGGTTTCATTCTTATTTCAGGAATTTCTTGGTTTCCGATAGCATCACTTGAGGACCTAAGATTCAATTTTCTCAGTTTGACTAAGTAGGGGCATTCATCTTGATTGAGTTGATTGCTTGAGGACAAGCAAGGTTTAAGTGTGGGGTGATTTGATGCACGTAAATTATATCACTCCTCCCCCCCCCCCGCGCACTTAACCACATTTTCTAGATATCTTACACCCCTTTTTTCATGATTTTATTCATTTTGTTTGCCTTGTTTTGACATTTTCCCTGATTATGGTGACTAGGGACTTTCACAGTGCATGTTCACTTGTTTTCAGGTGTTTTTAATGTTATTTCAAGTAACATGGTTGGAGAGTGCCGCGAGATTTTTCACCCGGTTCAAACGGTTCATCATTTGGAGGTCTGAAGCTCCTAGAGTGATCACGTGAAATTGGCACTCGGGAAGAACCACAAAGCGCGCTACATTACCCATCGCGACCGCGCTTTAAATATATGTGATCACTGCAAAACGTTTTGGCTGAAATTGGCGACCAAGGACTTTCAACCCGCGATGCTGACCTCGGCGCCCGCGGCCTCCCGATTAAACTTGGAAGTCAATCTGAACTCAATCATATATTACATTATGTAATGACTCATTGGAGTTATGTATGTTAGACTATTTGTGAATCCATGTTTATTGTTGGAATTGGGTTTGTAATAGACAAACAAAAGAGTGAGCAAGTTTGCAACCGAGAATTGGTTGCAAAAAGGTTAGAGAGTCAGTGACCAGTGAATTAATCGCAATAATTTTATCATTCAAAGACCCATTAGTCTGTTGCAATATGTTAGATATACTGGGACGAAAAAACTGGTTGCAATAACTATGTCCTTCAGTGACCAACAAACCTGTATCAAATGATGTTGATATATTGCAACTAATAAACTGGTTGCAAATGGGTAAGACTATCTTCGACCAATAACTGTGTCGCAAAAGAGCGAGGGCTTTTCGTGAGTAGAGTGTTGGTCATGATATATACTTTTATGCTACGAATTTATCTGTCGCTGAGTGTATAGTATTTGTGACCAATTTCATGCTTCCGTCTCAAAGATGCTTTTGTGACCGGGTTTTGTCGGAGAAACCTTGCGACAAAATAATTCGTCGCAACTGCTTTTTGCAATGAATTTTCAAGCTTTTTACGACCAATTTTTTCATTGCCAAAAAGGGGTTTTGTTGTAGTGCACTACAACAAAATGGCCATTTAACGGCCCCAGGTTTGCAGCAGCCAGTATTTGGCCGCTGTTAAATTTATTTAACAGCGGTAATTTAACAGCGGCTAATTGGCCGCCGTTAAATTGGATAGTTTAACAGCGGCTAAAGGTAATTTAACAGCGGCTTAGTGGCCGCTGTTAAAATGATGCATTCTGATTGGCTGGTTATATTTCACACGGATCATCCTTCTTCTCTTTCTTCTCTTTCTTCTTCTCCTCTTCCGCCGATCTTTATCTGCTTCTTCTTTTTCTTCTTTTCTGCCAATCTTCCATCATCTTCTCTTCTTCCTTGTCTTCTATCATCATCAAGAGTAAGGGGTGGGGTCGGCTGGTCGGCGGGGTGGAGAGCTTAGGCAGCGGCGGCTGGGGGGTCGGAGAAGCGAAGGAAGGAGTGGGAGGCAGGGGCGGTGGGGGCTTCTGGGATCGTGACGGCATCGGAGAAAGGATGGCTGGTCGGCGGCGAGATTTGAGTGGCGGCGACGGGAGTTGGTCACTGGGTTGGAGTGCTGGCGGCGGCGGCTAGGAGGGTCGGACAGAGAAGTCGGAGCTCCGGCTAAATTTTTTTCCAGAAGAAATAATTTAACAGCGGTCGTGGCCGCTGTTAAACTGAAATAATTTAACAGCGTCCAAACGGCCGCTGTTAAATTGAAATAAATTAACAGCGGCCGTCCTGTTTAACCGCGGCCACTTTTGGCCGCTGTTAATTTTTTTTAGCATTGGCTAATTTAGCAGCGGCCCGTGGCCGCGGTTAAAATAATTTAACAGCGACCGTGGCCGCTGTTAACCTTGATTACTGCCGCTGTTAACTGCACAGTTTCTTGTAGTGGTGATTGTTGATTTAAGCGAGTATGATATATGGTATCAACCATGAATGGCTATCAAGGCACAAATCCTAGCAGATTACATTGTGGAGGGAGCCATCCAAGAGAAGGCAACTGAAGACGAATACAGTTATATCATATTATCTCGTAAATGAGTGGATCATGGCTCTATAAACCAATTGAAAATGCTATAAAATACCCTTTTAATATACTTTATGATCTTGGAGGTGCAACACCTTTATCTGTTGAAGCTTCCCCCCTCTTAAAGCGGATACCAAAAGGGTTAGTGAGAGAGTTAATAAAAAGGGTTCCCCAAGTAAGAAATGATAATTTTGCATGGAATGTAAGGGGGTTTTAACCTCCCCCGTAAGCAGTTTTTCTGGAAGAACTATGTTTAAAAGTATAAGGTAGATATTGTTGGCTTTGTGGAAACTCGTGTAAGGAAGGACAAAGTTGCTGATATTGTGAATACTCATTTCTCAGGCTGGACTTTTTTTTACAAATTATGATGATCATCCTCTAGGTAAGATCTGGATTTTTTGGAGATCTCACATAAAGCTTCAGGGGATCAGACATTCTGATCAGTTTGTGGTAGCTAGAGTTGAAGATAGTACAAATTTTAAAATAGGTTTTGTGTATACTCTAATAAAGAAAGTGTTCGAAGGAAACTGTACAGAGCCTGGATAATAGTAATAGGCCTATTTTAATTACAGGGGATTTCAATGCAATTCAGAATAGCACTGAGGCATCCAATGGTTCGGATGGAGGAGAAATTAGCAGAGATTTTAATGATTGGATTGACTCTTGCTGTTTAACAGATCACAGGGTGAATGGTTACTGGTTTACCCGGTTGAATAATCTAGAAGGTACGCCGATTTCAAGAAGATTGGACAGAGTCCTGGTGAACCAAGAATGGATTCTGCACTTCTCAAGGAGTAGGGTCTCTACTACAAAAATGCATTTGTCTGATCATTGTGATTTATTGACAAACACTGATATCCCTAGAGGAAAAATCCCAACAGATTTTAAATTCTTCAATTTCTGTTCTAAGCATCAGTCTTATGAAAGGATCATTAAAGATTGTTGGAAGGAGGGGAGACCTGATCTCTATATGGAGGATCTTTACTCTAATGTTCATAGGGTTAAAAAGGCACTAAAAAGGCTCAATAAAGAGTCCTTCCCTGAAATAAGTCAAAGGGTTATAGAAGCTAAAGAGAAGATGATAAATGCACAATCTGAAGCCCTTAAGAGGAATGATGGGCCAGCCTTTAAGCATCTTAAGGAAGCTATTGCTAGCTGGAACATGCATAATATTTTGGAGGAAATGTTCTACAAACAGAAGGCTAGGAACACTAATATTACTGAAGGGGATTCCAACACCAAATATTTCATTAAATAGGTGAAGGCAAGCAATATTAATCGTCAGATAGGCTTCCTGATTTCTGAAAGTGGGGTGTCTCTTAAGGACATTGGGGGAATCTCAAGGGAAGCAGTTGGGTTTTATCAGAGATTGTTGGGGAAGGAAGACTGTAATGTGAGGGATATCCCTCAGGATTATTTAGCTTCCATGATTCTTAATAAGTTGGATTCAAGGGATCAGGACAAGCTGAGCAAGGATGTTATAGTTGAGGAGATTAAAAGGGCTCTATTTAGTATCAAGGGTGGCAAGAGTCTAGGTCCAGACGGGTTTAATGCTTATTTTTTCCAGGATGTTTGGCACATTGTTGGGGGATGGTCATCAAAGTAGTCTAGGATTCTTCTCTACCTGTAAGATTTCCCCCAAAGTTAATTCCACTATTCTTTCTCTTATCCCTAAGCTCCCTAGTGCTTGCAGAATGACTGAGTTTTGTCTTATTGCCTGGTGTAACACAATTTATAAATGCATCACTAAACTCCCTAGTCCTGCTAGTCAGCGAAATCATTTTGATCGGAGTTTTTATTAATTTAGAAAATGTAGATACTAACTAACAATTAAAGCACAAATAAAAAGTAGGATCAAATGTGGGGGAAAGGTCTTGCTTGAGTTTGTATCCTCCTAAGAAATTATGAGAAAATGCAGCTACAAAACTGGCAGGACATGGATGACAATCAGTTTCAGGTTCTAAAAACTAAAGGGTTTATACACTTTTTTGCCCCTCTACTATGCAAAGTTAACAAGCATATCCCTTTACTATTTTCTAACCAATTTAACACCCTCTACTTTGAAAAATTTAACAAATATGCCCCTCCATTTATCTTTTCATCTATTTTTCGTCTAATGAGTTGATTATACGTGCTACGCCATATTATTTGTCCACAACATCACTGATCGAGATGTCCACAAAGTGAAAATATTTAAATTAAAAACAAAAGAAAATGAAAAAGCATTATAATCACCATTATGTAAAGAGGTGTTTTTGTGGCATTCCTTTTCTTTTTCTTTCTAATTTAAATAATTTTGGATTGTAAACATTCCAATCAACGATAAGGTGTACAAATAATATGAAGTAGCACGTATAATCAACTTATTAGACGAAAAATAGATGAAAATATAAATGGAGGGGCATATTAGTTAAATTTTTCAATGTAGAGGGTCTTAAATCGGTTAGAAAATAGTAAAGGGGTATGTTTGTTAACTTTGCATAGTAGAGGAGCAAAAATGTGTATTAACCCAAAACTAAAATAAAACTTTTGTTTCTTTTTCTTCTCTTTTTCTTTTTTTTTTCTTTTTTTTTTTTTTTTTCTTTTTTTCTTTCTCTTTTTATAGTGGCCGGTACAGTTGAGAATCTCATCAGGTATGGAGCAGCCAGAAACCTTTGGAATTCCGCGTTATCCTAAACCCTGACCACGATTGGCAGTAGGTTGAGAAGAAGAATGCCACATTGAGACTTCCCTTTGGGACTACAGCAATGGGCAAGCACATATGCCAGCTCGTGAATCAACCCGCAACTTCAATACCGAACCACTCATTTATCATATTTTCTCTGATTGGGAACAATAACAACAATTAAAAACACGAAATTAAAAGATCCCTTATCTAAACTCGATCATGGCATTGAACTAGAGAATTCGAGCATCAGATAGACAAAGTCTTCCCCATTATCAAGTAAACTATTCACTAACACGAAAAGGGCGAGTTTCTAGAAAACTACAAGTAAGAAGAATGTGAGATGGTCATAATACGGGTTCTCACACACACATTTGGTCAGCTAAAGCACCACATCAATCTCACCATATTAAAAACGGTAAGCCACTCAAGAAGATATTAAGCAATGTGAAAAGTTAATTGCCAATGAGAATGGGAAGCAGTGAAAGAGTGAAAAACAAAGCACAATCACCACCCATTAAATGACAAGAACTCAATTAACCAACATGCATGCATTGCAACGAAACCACCCCACACTTAAACTGGACATTGTCCGCAATGAACCAAATCAGAATGGGGATGATACAGTGTACCTGGAATTAGCTAGTGAAAGGGTGAGGAGGCAAGGTGAGCACCAATGATGACGACCTGCACAATAAACAAACATAAAGGAAAAAACAACACAGACAAACTGACTCTAAAATCAAAACAGACTCCAAATATGGGTTGCCTCCCATGGAGCGCTCTTTCTTTAACGTCTTTGAGCTAGACGATACCTGGAGAATTAACAGTCTCCGTCCCATCCAAGCAGCTCCTTGTAGTTCATGTCATCTCCAGACTTCAAGTAGAGGTGATCTGAGAATTGAACTTGAATACTTCCCCATTGTGGATGAGTGAATGGAATAACACCAATAGGAGAGGCATGAATCTTGATCTGGTTGTCAAACTTAGGTAACTCTTCCTTGTTCTTTGCTTGCTCAACCATCATCAGCTCTTGGCGACGCCGCTTCCTTTTTCTCCTACTAAGACGCTTCCGCTTTGTTGTCTTAATATGTTCAGAGTCATCTGTAGCCGTCTCATCAGAAGAAAGCATGAAGTTCACTTTTTGACTAGTTGAAACACTAACAGCTTTAATCTCTTCTGTAGGAAGTGGCACAGATTCAATTAGAGAGGAAGGAGTGGTGATGACCGTACCCATCAAAGTCTTGAAAAACTCATCGTCGTCCGAGCTTGGATAAAAAGGAAGTTCCTTCTTAATATGCTGATATGCCTCTTCAGCCTCTTGAAGTTCCTTGCACTGCTGTTCAACTGTCTTCACTGTCAACTTGAATTCCAAGTCCCACAACCCATCACTAAGCTCTTTCACCTTGCTAGACAAGTACTCAATTGCTCTTTTCTGCTTGTGCAACCCATCTTCCAATGCTTCTTTCTTCTTTCGCACATACGCCTCCAATGCATCAAATCTTGCATTGGTAGTGGTCTCTAATGCGTCAAATCTAGTTTGAATCACCTTTGTCAAACTACTAAATAACTCATCAACACTTGATGTTTGTTTGTCAGGCTGAGAGGCTTGATTACGATGATTGCTAATTTCTTGTTGAGAACCAAGAGCATCATCATTTTCTTCTTTTAGCTTCGATATGATGAGATCCATGTTCTCATTCATTCTCTTGATAGAAGCGTTAAGAGAAGCATTTTCAGCTGCACCAGTAATAATCATCTTGATCAATTCAATTGTGGAGGACTAACTTGGTGTGTTGAACCATAAGATTCAGGTTCTTCATAATAGCAGGATTGATCCTGTTGGTCTGAATAACATGGATCATGCATACTCCAGCTGCCAGAGTTACCATAATCACCACTATACTCTTCATAAGAACCAACAAAGGCTGGTGGAGAGGCTTGAACCGATAGAGAATGATGATTTTCTAACTCCCCAAGAATAGTTGCAAGTTTTGCTTCAATATCCATACCCTGTCCTGCAAATAAAGTAGAAAAATCTAAGCAAACAACCAACACAAGGGGTGAAGTAGAAAATGAAATATGAACAAGATGGAGATACGAAGTAAACTAAAAGATCAAATATTTACAAACAAGAATGCAAAAACTGAGCTAGTAATCCTAAACCTTTCCTGAAGTCAAGTAATGTCCCCGGCAACAGCGCCAATTTGATGAAGAGATTTTTAGGCCTCAACACCAAATAAATCTGAGAGATCTCAGAGTCGTGTTCCCACGGGTCTACTCAAGCTACCTTACTAAGTTTAGTCCTGCTAGTCAGCGAAATTGTTTTGATCGGAGTTTTTATTAATTTAAAAAATGTAAAAACTAACTAACAATTAAAACACAAATAAAAAGTTGGATCAAATGTGGGGGAAAGGACTTGCTTGAGTTTGTATCCTCCTAAGAAATTATGAGAAAATGCAGCTACAGAACTGGCAGGACATGAATGACAATCAATTTCAGGTTCTAAAAGTTGGGTCGGTCAACTCTACAACCAAGAACCTCCTGCAAGACACCCTAACTCGCATTCAACCAACAATCCAATAGCAAACTGAACAGAAAACCTAAAATAGGAGAACTGCAGAAAACCTCGAATTACAGGGAAGTCTAAGAACGGGGCGACAAGATAATAAAATAGATCATCAATCATCATTAATCCACAATCCAATTCAACGTATTAACTCATAATCTCAAAGAATTCAACAAATCCCAAGCAAGAAAGAAAACTTAGCCACTCATGAGAGAAATCAGAAAGAATGCTGCAAACTGCCGATTCATCAAAGTTAGCCTTTATTCCTCCGCTATTGACGAGCTGCTGTGTCTCTTCTCCCACTCACCTTGCTGCTTTTCCTCCCCTTAGAAGCCGAAGCTTCATGCCCCTCTGTTGCCTTCAACCCGCTGCCGTACACTCTCTTTTTTCCCCGTCTTCAGCTCTTTCTTTTTTCTTTAATGGCCAAAGGCCAAATTCCCTTTTTTCTTCCTCTCTCTACACGCTGCGGAACTCTGTCACCTCCATCTATTTCTTTCTTTGATAATGGGCTGATGGGATTAGAATCCCTCTCTCCTTAATCCCAGAAGCTGCACCTCAACTCCAAGAATCATGGGCTTAGATAATTATTATGGCCCATTTAGTATCTTGGTTAAGATTAGTGTGGCGTTGATGATGAATGAGTTGATGGGATTAGTAATCCCAAAACCAATGCCTCTTTAATTCTTTAATGATGAGGGGCTGCTTATTCATCAAATATGGTACGTCCACTTTTTTTCGATCTCCAACATCGTATATATCCTGAAATGCATTAAAAACATGCAAAACGATATAAAACATTCCAAATGGCCAAGAGGTACGAAACTCACACAAAATCATGCAAATTTGTCAAGAAGAGTACGAAAAATGTCGTCTAATGAGGGACTAAATACACCAATATTTGGGTGCATCAAATCACCCCACACTTAGACTTTTGCTTGTCCTCAAGCAAGAACTCTACACAACAATGCACCAACCTGAATGAGCAAACCGAAAACCTCTTGGTTCCTAGAATGATGTATACGATGCTTCTATCAAACAAGAGGATTACCCGACTGACCACACAGTTAAAACCAAACTCTGCGAGAGTAAAAGAGGAACAAGCCTTTAACGAGCTAGTGAACAACCTGACTTGATAAAGGCAAGACAATACTTACTTCCGTTACACTTACTCTAGGACGCAACCCGACACTTGCTGGATAAGGGAACAAGAATTAAAAACTAAAATAAAAATTTTGTTTCTTTTTCTTTTTTTTCTTTTTTTTTTCTTTTTTTCTTTCCCTTTTTCGAGTGGTCGGTACAGTTGAGAATGACATCAGGTATGGAGCAGCCAGAAACCTTTGGAATTCCGCGTTATCCTAAACCCTGACCACGATTGGCAGTAGGTTGAGAAGAAGAACGCCACATTAAGACTTCCTTTTGGGACTACAGCAATGGGCAGGCACGTATGCCAGCTCGTGAATCAACCCGCAACTTCAATACCGAACCACTCATTTATCAGATTTTCTCTGATTGGGAACAGTAACAACAATTAAAAACACGAAATTAAAAGATCCCTTATCTAGACTCGATCATGGCATTGAACTAGAGAATTCGAGCATCAGATAGACAAAGTCTTCCCCATTATCAAGTAAACTATTCACTAACACGAAAAGGCGAGTTTCTAGAAAACTACAAGTAAGAAGAATGTGAGATGGTCATGATTTTGAAGTGATTTTGTCATGATTTTGAAAAACGGTGACTAATTTATAGTGACACTACAAAAAAAAGGGGTTTAGCGTCGGTCAGACGCGCGTTATGGCGTCGGTCATCGACCGACGCTTAATTTAATAACGTCGGTCGACGAAACCGACGCCAGATGTGGTGACGTTAAACTTTAGCGTCGGTTTTCGGTCGACCGACGCTAAGACACGGACCGACCGACGCTAAAGCCACTTGGAAATCACAAAAAAAAAGTAGCTGCAGCAGCAGCTACTTCCGATCTTCCTTCTTCTTTGTCATTCTTCTTCTTTCTTCTTCTTCTTCTCCTCTGTTCTTCTTCATCCTTCTTCTTCTTTCTTCTTCCTTCTTCTTCTTTCTTCTTCTTCTTCTCTTCTGTTCTTCTTCATCCTGCGTCCTTCTTCTTCTGTTTCTTCTTTCTTCTTCTTCTTCTCTTCTATTCTTCTGCGTCCTTCTTCTTCTTTCTGCTTCTCTCTTTCTTCTTCTTCTTTCTTCTTCTTCTTCTCTTTTATTCTTCTTCTTCTTTCTTCTTTTTCTTCTTCTCCTCTGTTCTTCTTCGTCCTTCTTCTTCTTTCTTCGTCCTCTTTCTTATTCTCCTTCTTCTTCTTCCTCTTCCTTGATCTGCTGCTTCTTCTTCTCATCTGGCCACAAAAAAAAGAAGAAAGAGTTAGGGTAGAGACAAAAATTGAAGTTGAGAGAAAAAATTGAAGTTGAGAGAAAAAAATTGAAGTTGAGAGAAAAAAATTGAAATTGAGGTTTGGGAGTGGAAGATGAAGAAGAAGAAGAAGAAGAAGAGAGGTTTCGGAGATTAGAGAGGAAGAAGAAGAAGAAGAAGAAGAAGAGAAGAAGAAGAAGAAGAAGAAGAAGAAGAAGAAGAGAGGTTTGGGAGATTGGAGAGGAGGCGGCTGGAAGAAGAAGATGGGGAAAAAGAGAGAATGGAGGCGGCTGCATAGGGTTTCAGCGTATTTAGGGTTAGTATTTAGCGTCGGTCGACCAAACGACCGACGCCAAAACGCGAGATTCTATTTAGCGTCGGTCGACAGACGCTAAATACTTTCGTTTCAACTGACGCCAAAACGCTCTTTTTTTGTAGTGTGATTTATTAAAAACCGTGACTAATTTAGTCACGATTTATTAAAAATCGTGACTAATTTGTCACGGTTTTTAATAAACCATGACAAAGCTGTTTCCCAAACCAAGCCACGCTGGCAATCCGGATTAGCAGTATTCTTCCTTCTTTCGTCCTACACACGTGGATCACTACTCTCTCTCTTCTTCACTCTTTCTTCTGCATCCTTCCATCTTCATTCTTCTTCTTCATTTCTTCTTCACTCCTTCTCTTCTTCAACTAGCATCGACCACCAACCAAGCTTTATTCCTCCGACGCCAGCAACTAAATCAGCCGCCAAAATCCTTTCAACCACCACCTAAATCTGCCACCGAAAACCTTTCCACCACCACCTAAATCCGCCGCCGAAATCCTTTGAACGAAATCCAAGCCTTCTCTCTCTGCCGCCGAGTTCGATGGTTGCAATGGCGAAGACATTTTCACCGGAGGGCCATTCAGGCAAGGGAGAAGGGAGACTGAAGATGGTTTCGATGGGAGAAGATTAGGATATGATGAGATGAGGGTACGTTTTGGCGAGATCTGAGGATGGAGTTTTGGGGGCGGTGGAGTTTTGGCGACGGCGACGAGGGTCGAAACTCTCCCGCAGCTCCGTCGTTGATCGGAGAAGAAGAGGGACTTGATTTGCAAACCACAGTACCTTGAGTGACCAAAACAAAATTATGAGAATTTAATGGATCAAGTTGCATAACTGGAAAAGTTGAGGGGTTGTTGTTGAAGTCGTGGACTGATTAGGGATATTTGCTGGATTAGTCATTAATTATTACTAAATTGACAATTAAAATTGGAGTGACTGATTTGTATAATAGAAGAAGTTGAGGGTCTGGTTGTATAATTTAAGAAACTGAAAGTTGGGTCATTGGAAAGTCTGAATATTACACTTTGATCACTAATATTTGTCACGGTTTCATTGTAAACCGTGACAAATATTAGTCACGGTTCACAGAAACCGTGACTAAATTGGACTTTTTTTGTCACGGTTCATACTGAAACCGTGACAAAAAAATTTAGTCACGGTTCATATTGAAACCGTGACAAAAAATGGTCGATTTAGTCACGGTTTTCTAAACTGTGTCTAATTTTTTTAGTCACGGTGGGATCCCTTGATTTTGGGTAAACTGAAAGCTATGGATTGTTCTACACTGATTGAGAGAATAACAGTCAAGATCAATGGTTGGCATGCTAAAGTCCTAAGTCATGCAGGGAAGCTTCAGTTACTCAAAGCGATTCTGCATAGTATGACAACTTACTGGATGAACATCTTCCAGCTCCTTAAGAGTGTGATCAAAAGTATTAAAAAAAGATGTTCAGACTTCTTATGAGGTATGAATGCGACAAATGGGAAGAAAGCTAGAGTTTCTTGGAGCATAGTGGAAACACCTTATGAAGAAGAGGGGCTAATGCTTACCCTTTAAAGCTTTGGAATACAGTTTGTGTGGCTATAAACATTTGGAGCCTCTTGCTTGACAGTGGTTCCCTTTAGGTAGCTTGGCTTGCCTCTTTTAAACTTCGAAGGAAGGACTTCTGGGACTATACTTGCACCTCTTCATATTCTTGGATGTGGAAGAGTATAATAAAATGAAGGGATACAATCGTTCCTTTTATGACAGGGATAAGAACTGGTGCTGGGATGGGGAGTAGATGGAGAGATTTTCTGCTACGAGAGTTCTTGCTTCTATTAGAACACTTAGGGGGACAGTAGATTGGGCTGCTCTTGTCTGGAAGAGTCCTACCATCCCCAAATACTCCTTCATGAGCTGGCAAATTTGCATCAATAGGCTACCTTTCCATGACATACTGATAAAGTGGGGAATTCAAGTTAAGGTTGAATGTTATTTCTACAATTCAGGGATAGACTCCAGGGATCATTCAATTGGTGTTTGTGATTATGCTTGTTGGATTAAGAGACAAATTTTCAATGATTACAAGAGAACAGTAAATTGGAAGAGTGAGATGGATTAGTTTGTTAGCAAAGCTAGCAACTCTGTCTGGCAGAGGTTGGCTTGGAGAGTGGTGGTGTCTCATCTTTGGAAAGAAAGACGTTGTATAGCCTATGGGGAGAAGGAGAAGACAACAGATGATTTGCTAGGAATGATCAACCTGGAGTTAGGAATAATTTGGAGTCAAAATAAGAAGCTAAGAGTTTCAACTTTGTAGTTGTTACTGAGTGTAGTTCTGCAGTTTGTAGTTGTGGTTTCAGTTCCAGCCTTTTGGGATTTTTACTACTTTAGCTTGTTTTGAGCAATAAAAGCCCCCCCTAATTATCAAAAAAATGCTAAGACTTCAATTTTTCGGGAGCATGACCTAACTCGACCTCTAAACTAAATTAACCAAAATTAAATGACACTTGACTCATCCAACATGAAATCAAGTAAACTAAAATTTAAATCACATTTGACATGAAATTTAAGTAAAATAATATTTAAACGTGAAAGTTATTTTTGTTTGTAAGGATTTTAATTTAGAAGCATTGAATATGTATATTAAGATAATATAGTATCAATTAAGACATTTAATCCATAAGCATTTAATTAAATGAGAGAGAAATGGACTTTTATTAAAAAATCAAGTGATGATGTGAAATTTTGTAGGAGAAGCTCTAACCTATGTGTCAAAACTAAATTTACACAATGTTATTAATATTATTAAGATTTTCATAATAGTAAATTAAAATTAAAATTTCAAGTGCATTAGAGTCAACTTTAGAATGCAGTTATAAAAAAAGCGTCTCGGAAAATTTAATTAAGGCTATGTTCACTAACAATTATCTAAAATTATACAATTAACAGAATTTTATAATTTTAGATAATTGAAATTCAAAATTGAAATTCCGTTTACTAGTTATTATGTAACATTTCAAATTACTTAATTCAAAATTTATAATTGTGTTCATTAGTCAATATGAATCACAAATTAAATATACTTGTAGAATTAAATATACTACATATAACTAAACATAACAATCTTATTAAAATTCAACATCATGCATTAACCAAGTGAGTAAATAGAAAAAATAACAAAATATTAACAAAACAATGTGTGACACCATTAATAAGGATAAGTGTAACATTAAACATACTTTAACACTACTATTAAACTACCTGTAACACTCACATGAACACTAACAAAATCACAAACACTCACCTACACACTAACACGTGTAAAAAAGTAAACATTGTAATGCACAAGTGTCCTTCATGCGGATGACACCATATGGGGAATTAGTAAGGAAAGAGAATTAATTATAGGATGATGGAATGACACAGCACATAGTCTGTGGAATCACTGGAATGCTCTGTTTCTATCATCCATTCTCTATTCCATACAATTCCTCTTCTATTTACCGTCTTATAATTGTCTCTCATTTTTCGTTGGATCCGGCGGCGGGAAATTGGTGGTGAGGAACTTAATAGCGAGGAGAAGGGGAAGCGGCTTGGCAAGGAGCCGAACTAGAGGGAGTTGTGGAGCTTGATGCCTCTGGTGCCAAGACTGCCGAATGAATTTGCTTCTCTCCTTGGGTGCTTCCAACTTCTTCTATTTCGACAGGTGAGTGCTTATTCCAACTAGGGTAGGTGTTGCTTGATTCAATGGATTTGTGATGTATAGGTGTTGTTTGCTTCTGTGGATTTGTGATGTGTAAGTATTAGAACTTTGATTGAGTGTTGTGGTTGATGAATGGAGTGGAGCTAGGGCATTTTAACGGGCTAATGAACAATGAACTAGAGGGATCAGTTAGGAAGTTGAATGTTGGGTCAGTTTGTAAATGTGATTTGATCTGATTCTATAGGGAAGGTGTTGATTCTCTGGTTGAATAGCTGAAATGGAGGTTATTCTCTGGTTGTGGTTTGATTGATAAGGCATCGCGCGGGGTGCTATAAAGATTTATGCTTCAAGGTTAACATAAACGGGGTGCTATTAATTCATAGTGAACCTAGCCTAAATTTTCAAATTTAGAGGTAAATAATAACATAAATAGAGGCAAATACAAATATATGATTTTAGGTTAATATAGAGTCTATTATTATATCATGGCTTTGTTGTAGTGGGAGAGATAGTATGGAGATGCACAAAAATAGGTCCAACATTAACAAAATGGAGAACTCTTCGCATGCACTCCACTTCTAAACTCTTTCTCGGATACATGTGGGCAAGCAATTTTCATAAACAACTTTTCAACCTTGTTTATTTCCACATCTTTTGATTTCTTTCCCATCTTTCATCACCAACAAAAAGATTTTAAGGATCCAGAACATCATTCTTACCCACATCCAAACATCTTAGAGATCAAAACTCAAAGGGAGAGTTTGCAATAAGTGGGTTTGATTTTTCTTACCTTCTGAAAAAGAAATGATAAAAATGTGGGGACCACATATTTCAAGTTTGCGTCTAGTGATTTGGCTATTTATTGCATCTTTGATTGCTTCAAGTTCCATGGCGAGATTTATCGTGGAGAAGAACAATCTAAGAGTAACATCACCAGACAAGATAAAGGGTACATATGACACAGCGATAGGTAATTTTGGAATACCTCAATATGGAGGTAGCATGGCAGGGAATGTGGTGTACCCTAAGGAAAACAAGAATGGTTGCAAGGAGTTTTCAGATTTTGGGATTTCTTTCAAATCTAAGTCTGGAGCTTTGCCCACTTTTGTTTTGGTCGATCGTGGAGGTACTCACATTTTTAATTCTTTTATTTGGGTAATTTTATCATATATTTGAATTAACATACTTTTGGAAATAGCTATTAAAATTTTATGTGTCCATTTTTATCTTCAATATTTTCCAAATATGTGAAGTAATGGTTCTTGTTTGACTTTTTACTGCACATTGTTTCCTTTTTTTTTTTTTCATTTTTATATTACCTTTTTATAGTTATATGTTTTAATGCTATCAACACTTGTTTTGTCTACTAGGGGTACTACCTGTAATGTTAATATATAGAATTGTTATGTTTTGCTCACATCTTTCATTTGTGATAGTCATGCATGTCATGTTTGGAATTATATATATTAAGTAGAATTTTGTTGGTTATCGAAGAGATACTTCATTTCATGGTTGTTCTAGTCTAACTAGCTAATAATATATAGCTTTTAATTACAGTTTTGTATGTCAAGTTAATAATTTTGCTAATCCTAGTTCATTTACTACTCATACTAAGTATCCTTATTCCTATTTCTTAAGTTTTGTGTTTCTTTAGATAATCTACTATGTAAATCTCTTGCCAGCCAAATGCTATGTAATGTAAATCTACTTAGATAATCTTTAGTCATTTTTACTTTGTTACATTTTTGTTGTAATTATTAATAGATGTTATATTAAAGTTTGAAATTTTTATTAATTATTTTTTTGAAAAGACAAGTTGTCTCATTTCACTTATGAATTTTGTTGACTATGTTTTTAGATTGCTTCTTTGCATTAAAGGTATGGAATGTTCAAAAAGCAGGAGCTTCAGCAGTACTAGTTGCTGATAACATCGATGAAGCATTGATAACCATGGACACACCTGAAGAAGGTGGTGCCTCTGCAAAATATGTTGAAAACATTACAATACCATCTGCTCTTATTGAGAAAAGCTTTAGCAACGTACTAAGAAAATCCTTGAGTAATGGATATATGGTTAATGTAAACCTTGATTGGAGAGAAGCTGTCCCACATCCTGATGACCGTGTTAGGTATGAGTTGTGGTCAAACAGTAATGACGAATGTGGAGTCAAGTGTGACATGTTAATGGAATTTGTAAAGGATTTCAAGGGTCCTGCTCAAATACTTGAGAGGGGTGGCTACACTCACTTCACTCCTCATTACATCACTTGGTATTGTCCACTAGCATTTACAATGAGTACACAATGCAAGTCACAATGTATAAATTATGGAAGATATTGTGCTCCTGATCCTGAGCAAGATTTCAGCATTGGTTATGATGGAAAAGATGTTGTTCTTGAGAACTTAAGACAACTCTGCGTTTTTAGAGTAGCAAATGAGAGCCAAAGACCTTGGACTTGGTGGGACTATGTAACTGATTTTCAGATTCGATGTCCAATGAAAGAAAAAAAATACAACAAAGAATGTTCTGATAGTGTTGTTAGATCTCTTGGTATGATTCTTCCATTCCACCCTCTCGTTGATATGCTTTTATTACTAGTAGTAGTAACTATGATATATAATTAATGTGTTAAATTTTTTAGGACTTGATATGAAAAAGATTGACAAGTGTATGGGAAACCCAGATGCTGATGCTGAAAATCCTATTTTGAAAGCAGAGCAAGATGCCCAGGTAACCAATCCCATTTGTTTGTTATTTATTATTGGTACATATGTGTTATTTTTATATGTAGCTTCTAGATATAGGTAGATTAATTAATATCTAGCTATTTAACAATAGATTTGTTCTAGGTTGGTAAAGGATCAAGGGGGGATGTAACTATATTGCCCACTCTTGTGGTAAACAATCGACAGTATCGAGGTACGATAATAATTTAATTGTATCTATTTTTTGAAAAAAAAAAAATAAAAAAATCCTTATTTATTTTAATATTTTTCTATCTTTTTTCCATAATATTTTTAATTCAGGGAAGTTGGCAAAAGGTGCTGTTCTGAAGGCCATATGTTCTGGTTTTGAGGAAACCACTGAACCAGCTGTGTGCTTGACTAGCGGTAACTACTATCAGGTTTTGAGTTTCAAATTAATGTTTCTTATTAGAGTTTGTATCTTGTTAGATTGAGGTAAACAGAGAAGAATTGTACATGATCGATCTTAGATTTGATTCTTGGATTTTTTAACTCATGTGTGTGAACACATGATTTTTCTAATGATAGTCCATATTTCAATTACTTTTTTTTTTTTTTTTTATATATATATGAAGAATGATATGTGTTGTTATTGCCTTGAATGTTTCTCTATTATCAATGTGAGAATCTGAGCATGCTTTTTTTACGCAGATGTTGAGTCAAATGAGTGTTTGGATAATAATGGTGGTTGTTGGAAAGATAATGTTGCAAACATTACTGCTTGCAAGGTATGAAAATATTCATTGTCCTGTTATTATATTATTATTATTATTGAGATTTTCAAATGATACAAAACTGTTTATAACATAATTTAGTCTTACATTAGGATACATTTCGTGGGAGGGTATGCGAGTGCCCCCTTGTTGATGGCGTGCAGTTCAAAGGAGATGGTTACAGCCATTGTGAAGGTAACTCTAGGATAGTTTTACTTGTTTATGTGTGGTGTGGTTGTGGTTGTGGTCGTTAAGTTGTAATTTAGAATTTTTTTTTAACATGTGTGGCTAAATGATTGTTTACTCATGTATTCAATCATAATATTAGTATAACAATGACACTTATGAGGAACATAATTAATTGTAGTCCTTTCATGAAATATAACCCTTATATATATATTTCTGTGAGAAAATATAAACTTTCTTTTAAAAGTAAAATATAAAATTATTGATGGACTTTTCACTATGATTGAATCTAACTCACACCATACTAACATGATTAGTAATTTTTTTGATGCATTGTTCTACATTTCATGATTTTAGGCATTTTTGATGTATATTATATGATTGGTCTCTATTGCTAGTTAACATATATTGATGTAGGTGTTATACATTTATCTTTATTATATGCATACTTTATTGCAGTGAGTGGACCTGGAAGGTGCAAGATAAACAATGGCGGTTGTTGGCATGAATCTCGAGATGGGCATGCATTTTCTGCATGTTTGGTTGGTGATCATTTGTTTGAAATTTATATTCTCTAAAGTCTTGTTGAAAATTTTAATTGTGGAAATTATCAGGATGTAGATGGAGGAAAATGTCAGTGTCCTACTGGATTTAAAGGAGATGGTGGGAATAGTTGTGTGGGTAAGATATTGGTATCTTCCAAGTTTCAAAATTCCGTTAAAAAAAAAATATAAACTTCTAAGAGACACATACATAATACTAAACTTCTTGGTGTGTGTTATTTTTCCATAGATATTGACGAGTGCAAGGAAAGGAAAGCATGTCAGTGTCCTGAATGCAATTGCGCAAACACATGGGGAAGTTACGATTGCAGTTGTAGCAAAGGTCTAATTTATATCAAAGATCATGATACATGCATTGGTACGTTTGGCCGTGTCAATTAAATCAGAAAATTCACCATTGAGAAATATTAATTCAACGTTGTATGTTTGTCTTATTCTTTTTATCCCTCGCGATTGGCAGGTAAAGCAAGTGCCACTGAAGTGAGATCAACTTGGACTGCTGTGTGGGTCATCTTTATTGGCTTAGCAATGGCTGCAGGTGGAGGATATCTCATCTACAAGTATCGGTTGAGGGTAAACCATGTTTCATTTTAACAATACTATCTTTCCATATTAGGGCCTTTTAGAGAATCTTGATAATATATTTCTGTTAGTAGACCTTATCATGGAGGACATTTGTGAGGGAAATGAGACTTCTAGTGCATAATATAGTAAAAAGAGGTAGAGGATCTCTATAAAGCTATGTGTTCTATAACTTTGATTTGTGTATGTTGTTTGGGTTTTGCAGTCATACATGGATTCAGAGATTAGGGCAATCATGGCACAATACATGCCCCTCGAGAGTCAATCAGAACTGTCAAATCACCTCAATGACCAACACGCATGAACACAAGCGAGCGATTGTCAAATTGATAGGGTCTATAGACTCTCTCAGAAAATATATAAGCCAATAGGGGTGCCAATATTTTTATATTATGAGAGAGGCCTTGTTTATTAGTGAACTTAAGGAACGGGAGTTTCTATTGTACATTTGATAATAAAGAGAGAAAACGAAAATGGTAATCAGAAAGAAATTCATGCTAGTAGTAGTATTAGTATAAGTGGTGCTAACATTGTTTAGTTAGCGGATTCAATTTGGGACCAAAGACCAATTGTGAATCATTTTTTGTAGTGTCTTTATTAGGTTCTTTTGTGAATTTCTAAGATATTTATTGTTTTCTTTTCTCGTTTCATTAATATTACTTTTTTGGTGGATTTTCTATGTGTTTATATTTGTATAAAGTATAAACACTTGAAATTTGCTAAATAAAATTCAGACCACTTTAATTTGATTTTGATGAACAGAAAACTAAAGACAAAGATCTTTATATGTCTCAACTACATTATGTTCTAAATTTCTCTTTGATTTTATTTTTTGATTAATTTACTTACAGAATTAAATATATTAATTGTCACATACTTTTTTTATTTTCAACTACAATGAATCAGTGATATAAGTTTGGACTAAATAATGAGATAGTATTATCATCCACTCCCCGCTCAATTCTTATGTATTATAGTTCTAATAATGATAAATTCCTCAAAACTATCTAAAACATGTGACTAATTTAAACTATATATATCATTCATTAACCCTTTTTAGTTCCGACTATAAACTCAAATCTTTGTAAGAATATGCATTTTGTCTTCTAAACATGTGAAAATTTCTCCTTGTACGTCATCCTCTCTTATTTTGTCAAATCATTGTTATTTTTTTTTCTCTTCAATCCCTAAAATAGTTTTCATCTTCACTCTATTCCAAGTTTCCCACATCTAATTTGTCTTTCTCAACTACAAATAGCTCGAAATCCACCTTTGAATTCATAACAGATGGCACAATCATGAGCTCTTGTCTATGCATCCTCATTTCATATCCAAAAAATAATTGACTTGCATAATAATTGACTTTTACGCATGGGTCTCTTTAGAGAAAAATTTGGCCATATTATATTTGCTTGTACGAGTCTGTTGGCTTTTTCATCCTTCGCAATTTGAGACGCATATTTTATTGGGGATTTGATGTGTGAATGAATGAATGAGCTAAGTAGTGTTGAATATCACATTGTTAATTGATGGGAAAGTGGAGCTAGATATAAAAATTCAAGCCCACTAAGGTTAGTAAAAGGGTCGAGGTGGTGATGGGCCCTCGCGCCGTCGTCGTCGCCTCGTCTCGGCCTCGGATTCGGATTCGGTCAAAAGATTTGATTTGACTCAATTCTTTTGCTACCAGGCCGATTCGGTTTGACCGAAAAGTCATCTAGAATCTGCGGTTTAAATCCAAACCAGAATCGTGTTTTAAACCAGTTCAGACGTGAACCAACATGTCTATTTTGTTCAAAACCGTCCAACTGCTAGAAGGCACCCCTTCATTTACTATAAATAGCAGATCAGTCTCTGCTCTTTTGCCTACAGACTTTTCCCCTCTCTAAACTTATTCTCTGCATGAAAAAAGGCTTTTTGCATTCATTCTCTCTTATCAAGTCGTGTGATTGTGCTGTTCGTTGTGTTCACCGATCACCTGCGTCTGTAGCACCACTATGCTTGTGAGTATCTGTTTTATCCTGGGAGAATTGATTCCGTTACCTTGGGTGACGTAGAGGGGAATAACAATTCTTAAGGACAGATCGTGAAGTCCATCGACTTGGATTTGTCCTTCTGTTTATGCGTGTTTGCTTGCTTGTTGATCCTGTTTTGCAGTTTACGGTACCAATAATCTTAGAATTGTTAATTTTCCGTAAACTGCTGTTGCATATGTTCTTTCTTATACGTCAGTACGGTAAAATGGTTTAATTGCCGTTTGTTTGTTTTTTTTTTTTTTGACGAAGATAGCTCCTAGAGGAGAATCAAGGCAGTAAGCTGTAAATTAACTACAATCAGTAAAATGGTTTAATTGCCGTCTGTTTGTTTCTTACATTGCATGATACGTATGTATATTGCATGCTACATTTATTTGCCTATTCTCATCAGTAGTATGTTCTGTAAGTCTTTGGTTTCGCATGATCTGAGTTTCATGCATATTGTTTGGATTCCTGTTCAGCAATGAAATTGCCTTGATTTGCATTACTTTATTTGGTCATTTATCTTTATGTTATGATCAATTCAGTTATTGCTTTTCTCTCTTGGCATTTCGCATTTTACTGAAGTATTGTTTGATCTTGTCATTTGGTTTGCATGGTTTTTAGTGCATGAGATTGCATGAATGGTTTATTTTGTGTCAAGTTTACTCTCTTCAGTGGCTTGCTTTTTTGGCTTTTTCATGTTACTGTTCATTATTGTTAATAGTGAATTTGACGTGAATGATCTATATCTATTAGTCAGTATTTTAGTCTATAGGTTGTTTGGTCCTTCGGAATCGTTTTACGTTTTCTTTATACGTGGACAACTTTCTTATGATTTATAAAGTTTCTACGTATTACTTATTTTTGTGATACATAATTGTTGGAGACTAAATATTTGAATTTCTACTCCTACGCGAGATTAGAGCCTTCGTGACTCTCTACTCACCTTGAGATTAGAGTCTTCGTGACTCTCTACTCACCGAGATTAGAGTCTTTGTGACTCTCTACTCACTGAGACTAGAGTCTTTGTGACTCTCTACTCAACCCGTGGAGACTAAAATCTTTGAATTTTTTACAACGTCGAGATTACAGCTTTTGTAGTTGTCTACTCGAACTTATTGGTATTTGTTACTAATAGTGATTGTTGTTTTATTTTTCAGTATTGAACTGAAAGATGAGTGGACTCGAGAATCCATCTAGATCAATCGCCCACCAAGGCGGGACAAACCAAGTTCCGCGTGCCCCGGCGCCGGCACAGAAGCCCGACAAATTTGGGGCACCGACTTCAAGCATTGGCAACAAAAAATGTACTTCTACCTTACTACATTGGGTCTGCAAAAATACATAGAGGAGTCTGTACCTACTCCTGATGAACAGGTCCTAGAGAATGACAAGTTTCTTGCTATAGAAGCTTGGAAGCATTCTGACTTCTTGTGCAAGAATTACATTCTCAATGGGTTGGCGGATACGCTATATACAATGTATACCCCCCTCGCCTAAAGAAGTACAGGGTTGTGGGAGGCGTTGGATACGAAGTACAGGGTTGAGGATGTCGGCCTAAAGAAGTTTGTTGCTGCTAAATTTCTTGACTACAAAATGGTTGACTCGAAACTAGTTGTAGAGCAAGTTGATGAGGTACAAGTAATATTCCATGAACTTCACAATGAAGGAATGGCAATCAATGAAACATTTCATTGAAAAGTTGCCTCCTGGATGGCAATTGTTCAGAAATTACTTGAAACTCAAACGCAAAGAGATGACGCTTGAGGATCTAATTGTCCGCTTGAGAATTGAAGAGGATAATCGGCTTGCGGCAAAGGGACAAAATGTTCAAGGGGCGAACATTATGGAGTCTTCTTCCAAGAAGAGGATGAATTCAGGTGGAGCAAGTGGTTCTAGGACCAAGCCCCAAAAGAACACGAAGAAGCAAAAGTTTCTTCAAAATTGCTACAACTGTGGCAAGACAGAACACAGGGCTTCTACATGTAAGGCCCCTAAGAAGCAGAACAAGGGTAACGGTCAAGTGAACGTGGTGGAAGACGACCTCGATGACTTTATTACCAAGTTCTCTGAGTGCAACATGGTGGGCAATCCAAGGGAGTGGTGTATTGACTCCGGAGCTACACGTCATGTATGTGTTGTAAAGGAGTTGTTCTCATCATATGCCTCTTCTGATGCCGGTGAGAAGCTGTACATGGGGAACTCTTCAACCGCTCAAGTTGAAGGTTTCGGGAAGATTTTTCTAAAGATGACTTCGGGTAAGGCTGTCACACTCACAAGTGTGCTTCATGTACCTGAAATCCGTAAGAACTTGGTCTAGACTTCGCTCTTGGTCAAGCATGGATTTAAGGTTGTCTTTGTTTCTGATAAAGTTGTAATTAGCAAGAACGACATGTTGGTCGGAAAAGGCTATATGTGTGATGGTATTTTCAAACTCAATGTAATGACCATCAATAAAAATGATGCATCATCTCCCTCTTACTTACTTGAGTCGCCCACTTTGTGGCATGCCCGTTTGGGACACGTGAATTACAAATCTTTACGGAAAATGATGAACATGGAGATACTTCCTAAATCTGAGTACATTAAGTCCAAATGTCAAGTATGTGTAGGATCAAAGTTCACGAAGCATCCTTATAATTCCATTGAAAGGAATTTTGAGCTGTTAGACTTAATTCACAGGAACATTTGTGACATGAAATCTACACCTTCTCGCGGTGGGAAAAAGTATTTCATAAATTTTATCGATGATAGTACTCGATATTATTATGAGTACTTGCTTAATAGCAAAGATGAGGTGATTGATGCTTTTAAGAAGTATAAATCGGAAGTTGAGAATCAACTTAACAAAAAGATCAAAATGATATGAAGTGATCGAGGTGGTGAATATGAATTTCAAGAATTGTGTCAAGAGAGTGGCATAATTCACCAGATGACAGCACCTTATACTCCACAACAAAATGGATTTGTCGAAAGGAAAAACCGCACATTGAAAGAAATGATGATTGTGTTGCTAATAAATTCTGGTCTTCCACAGAATTTATAGGAGGAGGCTATCTTGACAGCCACCCAAATACTCAATAGAGTGCCTTATAGCATGATACAAACCATTCCATATGAGAAATGAAAAGGGCATAAACCTAGCTTGAAATATTTCAAAGTGTGGGGGTGTCTAGCTAAAGTGCAAGTTCCTAAACCGAAATAGTTTAGGATAGGACCAACAACTATTCATTGTATATTTATTGGGTATGCTAATACGAGTAAAGCATATCAGTTTATGATCCACAAGTTGGATGTTCCCGACATTAATTCTAATATAGTATACAACGGTTGGTGGGGGAGCAGTATCTTGGAAATCCTCCAAGCAAACCTGTATAGCCCGTTCAACAATGGATTCTGAATTCATTGCATTGGACAAAGCTGGTGAGGAAGCCGAATGGCTTCGGAATTTCTTGGAAGACATTCCATTTTGGCCCAAGCCATTATCACCAATAAGTATACATTATGATAGTCAAGTAGCAATTGGAAGGGCAGAAAGTGTTATGCACAATGGTAAATCTCGTCACATTCATCGACGACATAACACGGTTAGACAACTAATCTCTAGTGGTGTTATCTCAATTGATTATGTTAAAATCAAATGATAACGTGTCAGATCCACTTACAAAAGGCCTAACTAGAGATGTAGTTGAGAAGTCATCGAGGGAAATGGGACTATGGCCAAGGACATAATCAAAATGATAGAAACTCTACCTAGTTGACTGGAGATCTGATGACACTAGATTTGACGTGATTATCAGCCTCATTTAAGCGACATTTCCTTGCTGAAGACATGGTTTTTAGGGTAGAATAACGAATATTCAATCAATTGCTCTATCTCGTGCCATTTGTGTTACTTTAGCCCGTTTCGGGTCTATTTGATGGTTTTCTAGTGTTTCTATGTTAGCACAGGTTTTTGCCGTCAAATAAGTAGCCAAGGACGTGTCTAAGGCATTGGAACCTCGAAGAATCACACCGGAATCGATCCAAGGAGTCAATCAAACCGAACCAAATCCTACTCCCATTTACAAAGGAATTTTTGGCGAAATCCCTTGGAATTTTTGGCGAAAATTCATGAAGAAATCGGCAGTGCATCCAAGAAGAAGTTTTTGGCGAAAACATCAAGTTTTCGCCGAGAACCCCGTCGTCTGAAAATCACAGGAGAATTCAGTCGGCGATCAGTCAATTTACAAAGAGATTTTCGTCAAAAATCCCTTCATATTTTCGGCGAAAATGTCAGGCAAAATCGGCAGTATTAGGGTTAAGTATAAATACTTAACTGGCGGCCCTAAATCAAGGGAGACCTCATGATATCAATCATAATTTTGAAACCTAGAAGTTGGAGAGAGAGTTTAGAGAGTTCAAAGAATCGTGGAGAGATCGTGACGCCATCCCTTCCATCTCGGAGAACCGGAGCTAGGAGTGTAACTTACCGAAGATCGAAGTCTGCCAGAGTCGTCTAAATTAGGTTTTACAGTTCTTCTCTGTTCTTCCTCTGAATGATGAACTCTTTCATTGTCTTTGTTTCTTTTGTAATAATCATGAGTAGCTAAACCCTTTAGAGCTTAGACTAGATGAACCCTAAGTGACCCAGGGCTTTAAAGCGGTCACGGATCGGCGGTGATTAGATTCGAAATTCAATCAGTTCTTTTTCATGTTTGATTCGTTCTTCATTGTTCATGTTTCTTGTCTGGATTGATCACCTAGATTAGATTCTTGTTAAGCTAAGGATAGAAGCGAACGCTCGCCTTACTTTAGAACATCGAATTGAACAATTAACCTTATAATTGGAGTGTGCCTTTCGTAGGAACCGGTTAGGGTTAATTCACTGCAAGAGTAACTCATTAATCACTAGTAATCACACCAATTAATTAAGTCGTTGCGAGAGGTGACCGTACCCGGGTGGCTAGTTAATCTTGGTAGTTAGAACGGATAGAGCGAACGTTCGCCGGTCTTAAACCTAAGGGTAAGGAGTTATGGTGATGTCTTAGTAATTGATTGAATGAGAATCGAAATCCGCTGATCTGTTGATTGCCAATGCTCTGGGGAACGAAGGGGGATTCAAAGTCTAAGTTCGTCTGTCATCCTTGTTTTCAAACCCTAATTCTCAATCTGCTTTAGTTTAATCTTTTTAATTTTTCTGCATTCCTTAGAAGTAGAAGTCGTGGAACTCACACCACGCACAACGTGTTTACCTTTGAGTATTTTGCTAGTTCTGAAGTAACCAATCATAGAAAGCCCTCGGAATACGATCTGCTATACGCTTTTTAGCATTAGTAGTTTTTATTTGGTTGAACCCCGACCAACGACCGGGCGGTTCACCAAATTGGCGCCGTTGCCGGGGACTTCTTTTGATTGTTCGAAAGAAGAACTGGCAATTTATTCTTCTACCTTCCATCTTTCATTTTTCCACCCACTTCGATTTTACACTGGTTTTGTTTGTCTTTGTTTTCTGTAGGTTTACAGGTGTATGCCTCACCGTCCTTGGACTCGCTCTCAAACCGAACAGGCTAAGATTGCAGGGAATCCAGGCAGTTCTGCTACACCTCTACGATCACAGATTCTGAAGGAAGGCAGATCCAATCCATTCATCATTCCGATCAAGATCGAGGAACCGAAGGAGAGTTCCTCATCTCCGTCTTCACCGCACTCTTCATCCGCTTCATACACCGCATCACTTTCACCACCGCCATCTCCTACCATGGGCGATAGATTACCACCAAATGGCGATCAACCGCCGCCACCACCACCTGCACAGAAGAGTCTAGCAGACTATAACAAGCCGAGCGCGACTAGCGTTCGATCTGCCATTGCCGTTCCGCGCATTGAAGGAGATCCTGACTATGAGATCAAGATTCCATTCTTGATGATGATCTCTAGGGATTTACAGTTTGAAGGCAGGCCCTTAGACAATCGTGCACTCTTGCAGACTTCCTTGATCTCTGCAGTACTTTCAAGAGCGGAAACCTCGATAAAAACACTCTTTGTCTGAGAGCCTTTCCGTTCTCTCTAAAAGGCGCTGCTAAGAGGTGGCTTACTGGTAAACCACCTGGCTATTATACTAACTGGGATACTCTGGCTCAGGACTTCGTTGAAGAATACTTCCCTCCAGCCAGAACAACCGCCATCAAGGACAGCATCGCCAGATTCTCCCAGAAAGAAGGAGAAAGCTTATATGATACTTGGAATCGTTTCCAAGAACTTCTCTACACCTGCCCTCATCATGGATTCGAGCAGAGGCAGTTAGCTGAAATCTTCGCTCGTGGACTTCGAGAAGAATCTGCCAAGTGGGTCAATTCTCTAGCTGAAGGGGATTGCACTACATTCACTCCTGAAGCTGCTCTTCTTCACTTCGCAAACTGTGCCTCCAAGTCAAGGAACTGGGAGCGACAATCTGAAGGATCAAGGAGCAAGCTAGATCTCGAAGCTACTATCAGAGCAGAGGTAGAGAAGCATTTGAAGAAGTCTACCACACCGATCAAGCCACCGGCAGCTTCTGTCTATGTTGCTGATTGCGAGTGGTGTGGAGCTTGCTCACATAACGGAGACCGTTGTCAGAATTTTGGGAAGGTAGAAGTCTGGTCTGCCGAAGAGGTAAATTTCATACAACAAGGTTTCGTCAATAATCAGAATGGTTATGCTGGTTACCGTAACTTCAGACAGCAAGGAAACTATCAAGACAGACCCCCTACAATGCTGGCGCCAATCATAACCAGAACCAGAATAATCGCCCGGCTGGTCCAGCTCAGGATCAGAAGCCTAACCATCCGCCGGCAGGTGTCTACCAGCCGCCGCATCGCAATCCGGGTAATTATGGAACTGCTCCTAGCAATCGCCAGAATCAATATCTTAACAATACCTATCCAGGTCAGCAGCATCAAAGAGATAATAATGTCAGTGACCTGGATAAGAAGCTCAGCCAGATCATCACAAGACTCGATGATCATGACAGTCAGTTCAAGGCTCAAGCTCTTCTCAATCAAGAACAGATAGCATCTGGACAAAAATTGAGCAAGTCGTGAACAACATCTCGAGCATGCTAGCATCTGGTCGACCATTTGGCCAGCTTCCAAGCCAGACAGAGCCAAACCCGAGAAAAGAACAGGCTAAAATGGTAACTGCTCGAAAACTCCTGAACTTAATTGCTGATGCTTATTCTGTTTTAGCAGGATCGCTGAAACTCTGGAAGAAGAGGAACAGAAACCAGCACCTAAGGAGGACCCTCCTCTTGCACCATACGTCGTAAAGCCTCCTTTTCCTAGAGCACTGCTGCCAAACGCAAGGATCGAGACTGGCATGAAGGGGAACAAGGAAGGATATCCTGACATTCGTGCTAAGAAACCTGTTTCTCCATATCCAGCTAAGTTATCTGATCCTGGTTCTTTTACTTTGCCTTTGGTCATTAATGATGTTGAGATTGAACGTTGCTTAGTTGATCTTGGAGCATCTGTTAATGTTATGCCTGTGAGTCTATATGAAAAGTTAAACCTAGGAGAACTTGAACCGCCTAGTATGCAACTCGTCTTTGCTGATAGATCGCTTAAAACCCCTAAGGGAGAGATTAAAGACGTCGTCACTAAATGTGGTCCGTTCACGTTCTTAGCTGATTATGTGATTATGGATACTAGTACAGATGATGCTACCATTCTCATAGGTCGACCTTTCATGGCTACTACTGGAATGAATATTAACGTTTCAAATGGTTCTTTAACTTTAAGAGTCGGTAAAGAAACAAAAAACGTTCCGTCTTAAAGATGGCATGAAATATGACTCTAGGAATGAAGAATCTCACTGCCTAGCTGTTGAAACGGTGGGGTTGACTCCGGTCAACTCCGTGATTAATGCTTCTCCTAGTGTCTCTAGATCAGCTGTTGCTGCAGATATTAAACAGGTCATTACGAAGAAGCCAGAAATTTCGGTTCAGAAGCCGCTTAAGAAGAAGAAGAAGGAACTGCAAGCCTCTTCTAAACCACCGAGCAGACCTCGAGGAAAGAACAAGAAGACGAAGACCCAAATGGTCTGGAGACCAAAAATTCCACCGTCTTCCATCGAGCCAACTGCACCACCATTTCGTTCCGAGAAACCGGCGCCGAAACAAGTATGGAAGGAGAAGGCGAAAGCGTCTCCTAAGGAAGTACTAACGATCACCGATCCTGGTGATAACAAGCCGAAGAAGAAAGAAAGGGAGAAACCGATAGTCCTCATTCCTTCCATCGTCACACTCAAGAAGGATGACCTCTCCAGAGAGCTGTTCAGACCATTCAAGTTCATTGATCATCTTCCCGACGGACGTACCAAGCTACTACATGCGAACTGGAAGAGATTCACGTTTACCGGAGAAGTCCCGAAGCTGTACTTCATGAACTCCGACGTGAGCGTGAAGGAGAATCTAAGTCGGGATGTCTCTTAATACCATCTAGGTATCGTCCAGCTCAAGGACGTTAATAAAAGAGCGCTTCGTGGGAGGCAACCCACGGCTGGAGTCTGTTTTAATTCTTGTTGAACTTGGTATTTTAGAGTCGGTTCGGGAGAGCCAAAAGTGTCCGTTTGTTTGATTTATTATTTTTCGTGTAGAGTCTGCATGTCATAGAGTCAGTTGCAAGTTGATTGAGGTCGTTCCGATTTTTGTGGATTTAACTGTGATTTTCTGAAGTTGGCCGAATTTGCGAAAATATTTAAAACCCGAACAGTTCAAAATTTTTGGCGAAACCACCCCTGTTTTCGGTGAAATCGATTTTCAATTTTTGAACTCAATCTCCCTGTTCATTGTTTTCGGTTTGAAAAGTTTTTGTTTTCGGCGAAGCCATTTGAACTGATATCTTCGGCGAAACCGTACTATCATTTTTGGCGAAACCGCCTTCACAAATTCGGCAGTCCATTTTAACTGATATTTTCGGCGAAACCACCCTCCTATTTTCGCCAAAAATAATTTTGAAAATCACCCAATATTTCCTTTAAAATCCGGTTTAACTCCCTCTCTCTCCTTCACTCATTTTCGTTCATACCACCGAAAACTCCCTCCCCTATCTTTTTAAAACAATCGTCGACCACCCCCTCTTTCAATCCGCCGTCGCCGCTGTTCCCTTCCCTTCCCTTTTCCGATCCCAACGAGCCCTAGAACGTCCGAATCAGAGCTTTGCAGCTCCAGTTCTCCGAAACCCTCGTTTTCAACGTTTTTCACCGATTTCTCTCAACTCGTTCATTTTTAGCAGTCATGACTTCAAGGTAAGTTGTAGAGCTTTTCAATACGAATCTTTTGACATATAGATTGCTGAATTTCGTTGGGGTTGACTTTCGGTTGACTTTTTGGTTTGCCTCGTTTTGCGTGCCGACTGTTTCGTGTGAACTAGGATTAACTGAACTTCTAGAACTATTCTAGGATGCTTAGGGAGTTCCGTGCTTAATTGCCATATCATTTGATCATATGTTGCTATGCATACGATTAATTCCTTGTTAAGTTGACTTTTGTGAGAAATGTCGGTTTGACTTTGAACTGCTGTGATCGTTTGGCTGTCCGATGTGTTCATCCTCGTTCATATTATCGAGCTGCCATTTGAAATCATATTTTACCGTCATTCTCCACGTTATGATAGTCTTGCCATGATTAGGGTTCAGTATGCTTAAATGTTGACTTCCAAACTGTCGGTTTGACTTTTTGAACTCTGATTGTGCTTATCCGATTCTGGCTGTTCCTAAGTATGTATTTTACTGTCTTTGATTACCGGTTACTCCGCTTTGCTTACCCCACTTAGTTTCCCTCATTTCTTTGTGAAATCGAGTTTTTCTACTAAGTGTGGGGTAAGGTTTTGGTTGACTAATCTGGTTTCATTCTGGTTCTAGGAACACCACTTATGAGCGCAGGACTAAGGCGCGACTTGATGGCGCCTCGAGCTCAGGCGCTGCCGCTCCCGTCACACCAGCTGTTCTGGGTCCACCACCTGCTCTACCCCGCCATGCTGGATATCATCCCACCATCGTCCGTCTACCGGATTTCTATTTTGAGTGCTTCCAGAAGATCCAGCATGTTCGGGGAGCTGACGTGCGCCCTCTCTCCATGGAATCCCTGCACGATTATGATGAGGACTACCACCGGAACGTGCATGACGCCTTAGCACCGGCTGGTCTCCTCGAGCTGACCACCATCGCCGCCGAGTTCCCAGACATTGCCCTCCAGGAGTTCTGGGCAACCTTTGATCTGGATGAGCACAAGAGGAAGCAGCGCCAGAAGGTGATCACCTTCTATCTTGGTGGGGTGTACAGGCAGCTCACCTACGATGAGTTTGCCGCTCATCTCGGCATCCCCTATGAGCACTATCACGATCATCACCTAGGTTGGGGCGAAGATGATGACGACGAGGAGTACAACGCGCTCTGGAGCCACATGACAGGCGTGCCTGGCGATCGCCTCGGGACGAACAACTCAGTTAAGTCTCTCTCTCACCCGCTCTATAAATTTATTCATATGGTTTGGCGTAGGTCGCTTTTATATGTTCCAGATAAGGACCGCCACCATATCCTCAAGGAGGAGCTCATGCTTCTCCGAGCCATCCGAGAGAGCTACCCTCTCCACCCCGGCTGGGTACTGGCTCGCATCTTCCGCCAGAAGACTAGGAGGAAGACGCCACCTCGCAGACTCTTGGGGGGCAACTTCATAGGACAGCTCATCATCTCCTTCGGCATCAGCCATGAGTATGGCCCGCACATTCCACGACACCCAGTTTGGACCGTTGGAGGAGACTTGGCGGTTGAGTACGACTTAGAACTCGACCTCAGTCCCCATGTAGCAGCTGATCCTCCACTCCAGCCTGTGGTCGAGTCAGAGGAAGAAGATGATGCTGAGGAGCAGCAGCCGCAGCCGCCGCCTGAGTTTCATGATTATATACCCTCGCCACACCATCAGGCAGGGTACATCCACCAGTCGCCGCCGCACATCCCCGAGCCATATCTGGCGCATACTCAACAGCCGCAACACCACCCCGCGGATGTTGGAGAGTTATAAGAGCGACTGCAGGAGTGGCGCATCACCGACAATGCCACTCAAGAGGCGTGATGGACTATTATGCAGCAACATATGCGCCGCGCCGACCGGCGATATGAGGCACAGATGGCGTGGCAACGCCAGCTCGGCGAATTTCTCCACTTTCCACCTCCCTGCTCACCGGACCAGCAGTGATCAGGTTGTATTCCTTTTCTGGTGTCTTCTTTTTATTTATTCTTTTCGGATTTCTATCCAACTTTTTTCTATGTGCATCCGGGACACTTGTCCCGGTTTCCTTTTTATGTTTTATTTGTTTTTGTTTTGTAGGCAATCGGTAGACTCCCACTGCTTCAGGTTCTGTTACACTTCCCTCCGCTCTCAGGATCCGTGCTTACCCTCTGAAATCAACCGTCCTCATCCAGGTTCTTACATTCCACTCTGAACTCTAAATTAGTCCTGTGAGGACACAGTCCGATTTAAGTGTGGGGTAGGATGCTAGAGAGTTTTGCATGAACTTGATTGCCCTTGATTGTGTTTTATGTGTGCCTCGTGATTCCATTCCAGTCTCTCTAGCATTAGAATGGCTCAGTTCTTGATTTTTGATGTTAAGTTGTTGTTCAAACTTTCATAATGATGCTTAGACTGCTTAACCTAGAACTTGAGAACCAACTTGTATGCTTTGTTGCTAAATTGCCTGGTCAGAACAGAATTTTAAAATCACACTTGTAGTTTGTAGCCTTGATTGCATGAAAATGACCGAATCCGACTAGCAAACCAACTGTGAGCTTTTGATCCATTGCACGTAACTTGCAATTTTAATTCTTTCTGAGTGGTTTTCTGTTTACTTGAATGAGTTAGAATTTTCATGAGACCTACTCGAGACCACACGATGACACGAGTTCTAGAAGGATAGGGGCACCTAGATTCAGCTACTAAGCCAGATAGCCTACCAAACGATAAATCCACTAGGTTTAGACCCTTGAGCTTGGCCTGTTCTTTCGGTTCGATAATACATTACAGCCATTTCCCATTTCTTTCATTCCCCGTTGATCCCCTGTGGTTGTAGTTCTAGATTGACCTACCGGAAGTCGGTTTGTGGTAACCTGCCTATAGCCATTAAACAGGTGGTCTTAGCTAATATGTCCAGACGTGTAAACCCCTCTAGCAACTAAAAGAAAAATCGGCACAAAAGAAAAAATTTCAAAAGAAAGAAAAATAGAAAAAAAAAAGAAAATCAGAAAAAGTTCAAAGTGTTGTTCAATAAAAGAATAGTTGAAAAGAAAAAAAGAAAAAATCGTGTAAAGAAAAAGAATAAGTGCTAGGTTGCTTGAGGGTATCATAGGACGAGCGTTCATCATTCCACCCGTGTTTGGTTAGACGGTAGGAAGCCATAGATTAGATTCGAGGGAAGTTAGTCGAAAGCTACACCGCACAAAGCCATCATCATTCATCCCCATCATCCATCTCATTATAAACCCGAGTAGTGTAGATTTCATTACGGTCCTAGCAGGGAAGTCCTTCTTGACTAGATACTCGTGTTGTCACAGTGGTGGAGATGTGGTCGAAATGCAAACCTATGACAGAATTCGGTAACAGAAAATGATCGAGAGCAGAAACACGTCCCTAAACACAGAGAGTGAGAGTTCCCATTGTACTATATACATCCTGTGTGAGGAGTCTGGTCGGTCAGGTCAGATTCGTGCGTAATTGGTTGCTAATTACTTGTCGTGTGCAGTTTATTAGTGAGACCAGGTAGTTTGGCTGATCTGTATGCATGTTAGGTTTCTTGTTCTAGGATCGATCTGTCTAATAATTCATTGTGTTTGATTGATCTCCAATTTAATCGATCTTATCATTTATGAACATGAGCGTTTCTATTCAGTTTGCTTGAGGACAAGCAAAAGCTTAAGTGTGGGGTATTTGATGACACTCGATTTGACGTGATTATCAGCCTCATTTAAGCGACATTTCTTTGCTTAAGACATGGTTTCTAGGGTAGAATAACGAATATTCAATCGATTGCCCTATCTCGTGCCATTTGTGTTACCTTGGCCCGTTTCGGGTCTATTTGATGGTTTTCTAGTGTTTTTGTGTTAGCACAGGTTTTTGCCGTCAAATAAAGTAGCCATGGACGTGTCTAAGGCGTAGGAACCTCGAGGAATCAAACCGGAATCGATCCAAGGAGCCAGTCAAAGTCAAACAAAATCTTGCCCGAGTACAAAGAGATTTTCGCCGAAATTGAGCTTGCATATTCGGCGAAAATATTAGTGCATTCAACTGGTGCCGAGTTAAAGGACATCTTCGGCGAAAACATTGTACTCTTCGGACCGAAAATACAAGGCAGAGAAAGCACTCCCGAACACAAAGGAATTTTCGCCGAAATTCTTAAGGAATTTTCGGCAAAATAATACACTAATCCGGATCAGTTAGGGTTAAGTATAAATACTTAACCCGGCGGCGGGAGGAAAAAGGGACAATCATAATTTACAAACACACAACTTTTCGAATCAGAATTCTCTGAAGTTCTGGAGCGAAGAGCTGGAGTTCGAAGAGCCGGATAGAGATCGTGACGCCATCCCTTCCATCTCGGAGAACCGAAGCTAGGAGTGTAACTTACCGAAGATCGAAGTCTGCCAGAGTCGTCTAAATTAGGTTTTTCAGATTCTTTTCTGTTCTTCCTCTGAATGATGAACTCTTTCCTTGTCTTTGTTTCTTTTGTAATAATCATGAGTAGCTAAACCCTTTAGAGCTTAGACTAGATGAACCTAAGTGACCCAGGGCTTTAAAGCGGTCACGGATCGGCGGTGATTAGATTCGAAATTCAATCAGTTCTTTTTCATGTTTGATTCATTCTTCATTGTTCATGTTTCTTGTCTGGATTGATCACCTAGATTAGATTCTTGTTAAGCTAAGGATAGAAGCGAACGCTCGCCTTACTTTAGAACATCGAATTGAACAATTAACCTTATAATTGGAGTGTGCCTTTCGTAGGAACCGGTTAGGGTTAATTCACTGCAAGAGTAACTCATTAATCACTAGTAATAACACCAATTAATTAAGTCGTTGCGAGAGGCGACCGTACCCGGGCGGCTAGTTAATCTTGGTAGTTAGAACGGATAGAGCGAACGTTCGCCGGTCTTAAACCTAAGGGTAAGAAGTTATGGTGATGTCTTAGTAATTGATTGAATGAGAATCGAAATCCGCTGATCTATTGATTGCCAATGCTCTGGGGAACGAAGGGGGATTCAAAGTCTAAGTTCGTCTGTCATCCTTGTTTTCAAACCCTAATTCTCAATCTGCTTTAGTTTAATCTTTTTAATTTTTCTGCATTCCTTAGAAGTAGAAGTCGTGGAACTCACACCACGCACAACGTGTTTACCTTTGAGTATTTTGCTAGTTCTGAAGTAACCAATCATAGAAAGCCCTCAGAATACGATCTGCTATACGCTTTTTAGCATTAGTAGTTTTTATTTGGTTGAACCCGACCAACGACCGGGCGGTTCACCACCCATCACCATCTCAAGCCTTTTACCAACCTTAGTGGGCTTGATTTCTTATATCTAGCTCCACTTTCCCATCAATTAGCAATGCGGTATTCAACACCACTTAGCTCATTCCTTCATTCACACATCAAATCCCCTACAATCCCCCACATGAATGGAGAATGCTAAATTTTGAAAACAATGCAAAAACTGTGTGATTTGCTTGAAAGAATTAGCTACATCTGAATAAGTAGGTTTTCCTTTGAACTTTTCGTAGTGAACATACATCGATTATACTCGTCCATCGGTAGATTTGATATCTTCGAACCGTAGACTTTTGTGTATACTAAGACAACGTATATCACACAGCTAATCCTTAACCATTCATTGGTTCTCACTGGTGTGTTCATTTTAGCCCTGAACACCGCTTGGTCTCATGAGTGCATAGAGAACTCGGCCTACGTTAATTCTCCTTGAAGCGGGTCTACTTCACACTCACATAGGTGATTTCTAAACGTGTATTCGTAAATACATCATTTGGCCAACTTGAGGACAAAATTAGAAACCATTAAAAGCCTAGGCTTACCCTTATTGTTAAACATTGTCTCATCACGAGAATGGGTTTGAGAAATTTTGACAATGTCGGACCATCAGGCACAACTTTGTTTTCTCCTTCAACCTAGATCTTTGGATCTCCAGTCAACTAGGTAGAGTTTCTGTCATGTTGATTATATCCTTGGCCATAATCTTATTCCCCTCAATGACTTCTCAACTACATCTCTAGTTATGCCTTTTGTAAGTGGATCCGACACGTTATCCTTTGATTTCACATAATCAATTGAGATAACACCACTAGAGATTAGTTGTCTAACCGTGTTATGTCGTCGACGAATGTGACGAGATTTACCATTGTACATAACACTTTCTGCCCTTCGAATCCCCGCTTGACTATCACAATGTATACTTATTGGTAATAACGGCTTGGGCCAAAATGGAATATCTTCCAAGAAATTCCAAAGCCATTCAGCTTCCTCACCAGCTTTGTCCAATGTAATGAATTCAGATTCCATTGTTGAACAGGCTATGCAGGTTTTCTTGGAGGATTTTTAAGATACTGCTCCCCCACTAATCATAAACACAAATCCACTTGTGGACTTGCTTTCGGTTGAACCGATGATCCAGTTCGCATCACAATATCCTTCAAGCACAGCCGGATACTTAGTGTAATGCAAAGCAAATGTAACATCCCCGCCCAACCGAACAGTTTGGAACTCAAGTTTGGATGGTTGAGACATTGGAAACAATGTTCTTGAGATCCCATCGAAGTCCGGGATGCCCACAATTGAGTTGGGTTGAAGTTACAAGCGAGTACGCGAAAATTTGTCAAGGTGGGCAGACCATGATACATGGCCATGTATCAGCAATACACGACGTGTATCATGATACACGCCGTGTATCTGTAATACACGACGTATATCATGGTCTGACATTAAAAGGCTGATTTTTCACGGATTTCCATAACTTTCCCTTCTTTTTCTTTCCCCGAAAATCCCTTTGACGAACCAAAAACCCCCAAGTTTCAATCCTTGATTCCGGGAGTTGTAGAGCTCCGATTGGCGATCAGTTTCTTGCTACGAGTTCGTGGTGACGAGAGGAGGATATCGCATGTCGTGGTTTTGGGTATTTCGGAGTAGGCTGCTGTCAGTGGCAGAAGGAGGAGCTACGTTTTTGGAGCTGTAGAGCTTGGCTGTTCGGGTTTCTAGAAGTTGTTTAGAGCCTCGTCTTCTTGTCAGGTGAGGGTTTAGCGTACGATAGGTAGTATGGTCAGTGTGAGGAGTTTCAATTTTTACTTAGAAGTATGTAGGGTTGCATGGAAATTGAAAGAGAGTAAGAAGTGGAAAACTGTTCTGCAATTGACTGTTATGTGAAACATGATGTTTGATGATTGTTGGATGTTTGTTAATTGGTGAATTGGATGATGATTGTTGGCTGATTTGTTATGTGTTGGGATTTGATAAATAATTAACATTGATGATTAATGGATTGGACTAGTAATGAGTGTAGGAGGGTTGGGTGTGATTCTGTTAAACTGCATCTATACCTTGTGCTATCAGTTGTGGTTGCAGGAGGGTGGTCCTGCCAATGTGGGATCACTCTAATCAATGATGAACAGGAGGATGGCCCTGCCAATGTGGGGTCATCCAATCAAGGATGTATAGGAGGGTAACTTTGAGACTCACGACATGGCTATCTCTGTACTTGCAGGTGGGGGTAGCCGGTGAGCTAGTGGTTTACCCTTAAACTGTTTGTGTAAAGTGGAATTATGGAATGAAGTGTGCTGTGATTGTAAATGTGTCACTACAAAAAAAATGTCAGTTGGCGTCGGTCGGACACGCGTTTTAGCGTCGATCACTGACCGACGCCAAAATATATAGCGTCGGTCGGCAAGACCGACGCCAGATTCGGTGACGCTAAACGTTAGCGTCGGTCGTCTGGTCAACCGACGCTAAAATAAATCACGACTGACGCAAAAAAATGGTTTGACCGAATGGGTGGCTGACCAACCCAATTTTTTCATTTTTTTTCATTTTTGTTTTTTTTTTTTTTTTCGTTTTTATTTTTATTTTTTTCTAGTCTGGGTTTTTTTCCAGATTTGGGTTTTTTCCTAGATCTCGTTCTCTTCTCCACCGCCGTCACCGCGGAGTTGTGGTGGCGGCTGGGATGTGGCGACTGGAGGAGGAAGTGAAGGCGGATGGCGGCGGAACGAGCGGACGGCGGTGGAGTTGTAGTGGCGGCTGGGATGCGGCGGTTGGAGGAGAAAGTGAAGGCGGATGGCGGTGGAACGGCGGCGGAGTTGTGGTGGCGGCTGGGATGCAGCGGCTGGAGGAGGAAGTGAAGGCGGATGGCGGACGGCAGCTGGGATGTGGTCGGCGGACGGCGTATGTGAGAGGAGAGTTGAGGGTGGCGGCTGAGAGGGGGGAGGAGAGTTTGAAGAGGAGGAGGAGGAGGAGGGTGGTGGTTGGGAGAGTTTCAGGAGAGAGAGGAGAGGATTGAGAGAGGTGAGAGTTTGAGATTAGGGTTAGGATGAGAGTTTAAATACTTACGTGTTTTAGCGTCGGTCAATGACCGACGCTAAAACACGTTTCAACCGACGCTATCTACACGCATTTTAGCGTCGGTCATTGACTGACGCTAATCCGTTTCTGATGACCGACGCTGATCTATCCGTCCGGTCAACCAAAAATCGAACCAGGAACGGGTAATAGCGTCGGCTGTTAGGCCCATTTTAGCGTCAGTCGTCAAACAACCGACGCTAAAACGCGAAGTCAGCTGCTTAGCGTCGGTTGTTGAAGATTGACGCTAAATTTCTACGTATCAACCGACGCTAAAAAGAGTTTTTTTTTGTAGTGTGTGAACGGATGAAATGATGCTATGTCATATTGGTTGAATTCATGTAATGCGATGGCTTGGGTGGAATTGACGTTGTGTGTGAAGGTGGTTGTCAATGTGCTTAGGGTGGTAGACTTATGACATAGAATTGGCTAATAGAATTGGTAAGGGAATTTGTACGTGGAAGTGGACAATAGAATTGGTACGTGGAATTGGCTAATGGAATTAGTTAATGGAATTGGACAATGGAATTGGCTAGAGGAATACAGACTTGGTTTGATTGATTGGAATTGCATTGTTGATGTGTGTAATTGATTTGGATTGTGAGATGTGGAATGAGGTTTGGAATTGGATTAATGTTGAAATTGATGGTGGATGTTGTTGGACTTGATGATTGGAATTGGATGGTTTTGAATGAGGAATGTGAGCATGATGTTGACGTGGAAAGTGATGATGGATTAATGTTGGTTTTGGATGGATTTGATGGGAGATTGATGGATGGTTTTAGTTGTTGGGTTTAAGTGATGAATGCTTGTTTGTGATTAATAAATGATAGAACAGGAAGGAGTCCACACTGCCCACCTTGAGATGTGTTGAGTTATGTCCGGTTCACGTTGAGTGAATCACTCTGGTTAGCTACCAGGGATTGATGTTGAGTCGGTCTATGTTGAGTGGATCACCTTGGTCAAGTACCAGGGATTATTGGTGGTATTGGTCTACGTTGAGTAGATCACCTTGGGTTGTATTACCAGGGATTCTTGGCCGGCAATGGTGGTGTGGAGTAACTTCTAGGCGCCTAATGAACTCACCTAGAGAAATTAATGAGATGTGTGTGTGTGGTTTGTGCGTGTGTGCGTGTGCATTGGATGTGAATGTGAGGTGCCTTGTGATAAGTTAGAGACTATGCTTGATTGATCTTTGAACTAAATGGTGTCATTGAGCTGAGCTGTGGGATTGTTGTGAATGGTTTAGGAGTATGAAAATGTGTTGAACTGTGAACTGTTAAGATGGAGAGATGTCTAATAACTCACTCACTTACTAAATTGAAATGTGATCTAAGATTGTGTGCAAGGTGATTGTGCATGATTGTTGTGTGATGATTGAGATGACGAGTTGACTTATGATGCTTCTGATATTGAACTGTATGTATGATACTTCTGATTGTTGAACTATATGAATTGGATGTAATGCTGAATCGTATAAATGATTGCTTTTGTTATATTGATGCTATTATGGATGTTGATTTGAGATTTGAGCCTATGTGATCGCCTAGACTATTATAGAGAATTAAAATATGAATGGATGTGTCTGGTTCCATTGTTGGTTGTGTGCGGAGTTTGGAACCGCTCTTCAGGTTAGGTTCGTTGCATAGTTAATCCCAGTGGGTTCACTCAATATCAATAGGAAATTGACCCCCCTGGTTTCCCTTTTTAGGTGCGCGTGGTTGTGAGGGTGAGTTGAAGTTCAGGGGTTCTGTTTAATTCGAAGGAGTTGCAGGTTGGAGTGGTGAAGTGAAGATTGGTGAACTACTTTGGAGTTGACCGTCTATTTGGTTTTATGTTTCAGTTGACATTTTGGATTTGGGAGATTTTGTAATCGGTTGTTTCAGATTTTGGATTGTATTTAATGAAGGCCTTCGTTTGATTTTGAACCTTTTAATAAGAGTTGTTTCTGGCTCCGCTGCGTTTTACTCTTTTATTTTAAATGCTGTATTTTCGAGTAGCACTCAAACCGGTTCCACCACGGGTAAACCTGGGTCGATTTGGAACGGGTGTTACAGCAAAATTTTGGGTGTGCTTCAAGTACCCCAAAACACATCTCATTGCCATCCAATGAGTTGCATTTGGATTGCTCGTGTAGCGACTCAACTTACTTGTTGCCAATGCAATATCTGGTCTAGTACAATTCATGATGTACATCAGACAACCTAACACTTGAGCATACTCCGTTTGCGCTTCACTTGCACCTTTGTTCTTAGCAAGAGCAAGGTTCACGTCTATCGGCGTCTTCACTGCTTTGAACTCCAAATACTTGAACTTATCAAGTACCTTGTCAATATAGTGAGACTGAGATAGAGCTAGACCTTGAGGAGACATATAGATTTTAATTCCTAGAATAAAATCAGCCACCACAAATCTTTCATATCAAAAATGCCTTTGAAAGCATTCGTTTTGTAGACTTAATGTCAATAATGTCTTTAGTCATTATCAACAGAAACACCCTTCGGGTTGTTCCATGTATATCTCTTCCTCCAGGTCGCCGTTAAGAAAGGCGATTTTCACATCCATTTGATGGATTTGAAGACCATACACAGCAGCCAAAGCAATTAACAATCGAATTGATGTAATTCTTGTGACTGGTGAATAAGTGTCAAAAAAGTCAAGACCTTCCTTTTGTCTAAAACCTTTGACCACTAGTCTCGCTTTATACTTGTCAATAGTACCATCATCTTTCATTTTTCGTTTGAATATCCATTTATAACCAAGGGGTTTGTTTCCTGGAGGAATATCTACCAACTCCCATGTATGGTTATGCAAAATGGACTCAATTTCACTATTGACCGCCGCTTTCCAATAATGAGATTCAGAAGAGCTCATCGCCTCTTTATATGTTTGAGGGTCGTTTTCTAACAAGAATGTCAGAAAATTAGGACCAAAAGATGTAGGGACCCTTTGACGTTTACTCCGTCGTGGATCGTCTACATGAGGTACAACATCCATTGTTGTGTCCTCCACCTCTGGTAGAACATCCATAGTCGTATCTCGAGGTCTCTTGGAGCTCTCACCAACACTTTCGCTTATAGTCTTGTAAGGAAAGATGTTCTCAAAGAACTCTGCATTATCTGATTCTAATATCATATTAGAATTGATGTCGGGAACATCCAACTTGTGGACTATAAACCGATATGCTTTACTCGTATTAGCATACCCAATAAAGATACAATCAATAGTTTTTGGTCCTATCCTAACCTGTTTCGGTTTAGGAACTGGCACTTTAGCCCTTTCCATTTCTCGAATGGAATGGTTTGTGTCGCGCTATAAGGCACTCTATTGAGTATTTGGGTGGCTGTCAAGATAGCCTCCCCCATAAATCTGCGAAATACCAGAATTTATGAGCAACGCATTCATCATTTCTTTGAATGTGCGATTTTTTCTTTCGCCAACTCCATTTTCTTATGGAGTATAAGGAGCCGTCATTTGGTGAGTTATGCCACTCTCTTGACACAATTCTCGAAATGGGAATTCATATTCACCACCTCGATCACTTCGGATAATTTTGATCTTTTTGTTAAGTTGATTCTCAACTTCCGATTTATACTTCTTAAAAGCATCAATCGCCTCATCTTTGTTGTTAAGCAAGTACACATAACAATATCGAGTACTATCATCGATAAAAGTTATGAAATACTTTTCCCACCGCGAGAAGGTGTAGATTTCATGTCACAAATGTCCTTGTGAATTAAGTCTAACGGCTCCAAATTCCTTTCAACGGAACTATAAGGATGCTTCGTGAACTTTGATTCTACATATACTTGATATTTGGACTTAATGTACTAAGATTTTAGGAAGTATCTCCATGTTCATCATTTTCCGTAAAGATTTGTAATTCATGTGTCCCAAATGGGAATGCGATAAAGTGGACGACTCAAGTAAGTAAGAGGAAGACGATGCATCATTTTTATTGATGGTCATTACACTGAGTTTGAAAAGACCATCACACAGATACCCTTTTCCGAAAAACATGTTGTTCTTACTAATTACAAGTTTATCAGAAATAAAGACAACTTTAAATCCGTGCTTGACCAAGAGCGACGTCGAGACCAATTTCTTGCGGATTTCAGGTACATGAAGCACACTGTGAGTGTGACAGCCTTGCCAGAAGTCATCTTCAGACAAATATTGCCAAAACCTTCAACTTGAGCGGTTGAAGAGTTCCCCATGTACAACTTCTCACCAGCATCAGAAGAAGCATAAAAAAGAACATCTCCCTTACAGCACATACATGGCGTGTAGCTCCAAAGTCAATCCACCACTCCCTTGGATTGCCCACCATGTTGCACTCGGAGAAAACGGCAATAAGATCATTGCCTTCGTCTTCCACTACGATTGCCTAACCTTTGCCCTTATTTTGCTTCTTAGGGGCCTTACACGTAGAAGCACGGTGTCATGCCTTGCCACAATTGTAGCAATTTCTAAGGAACTTCTGCTTTTTCGTGTGCTTCTAGGTCTTGGTCCCAGAACCACTTGCTCCATCTAAATTCCTCTTCCTCTTCTTGGAAGAAGACTCCACAATGTTCGCTCCCTGAACATTGTAACCCTTTGTCGCAAGCCGATTGTCCTCTTCGATGCTTAAGCGGACAATTAGATCCTCAAGCGTCATCTCTTATGCGCTTGAGCTTCAAGTAGTTTCTAAACAACTGCCATCCAGGAGGCAACTTCTCAATGAAGGCGGCAACCTGAAATGTCTCATTGATTGTCATTCCCTCATTGTGAAGTTCATGGATGATGACTTGAAGCTCATCAACTTGTTCTACAACTGGTTTGGAGTCAACCATGTTGTAGTCAAGAAATTTAGCAGCAACAAACTTCTTTAGGCGGCATCCTCAGCCCTGTACTTCGTATCCAATGCCTCCCACAACTCTCTGGAAGTGGCGAGGAGGATATACAATGTATATAGTGTATCCACCAACCCATTGAGAATGTAATTCTTGCACAAGAAGTCAGAATGCTTCCAAGCTTCTATAGCAAGAAACATGTCCTTCTCTAGGACCTGTTCATCAGGAGTCGGTATAGACTCCTTGATGTATTTCTGCAGACCCAATGTAGTAAGGTAGAAGTACATTTTTTGTTGCCAACGCTTGAAGTCGGCGCCCCCAAATTTGCCGGCGCCGGGGCATGCGGAACCTGATTGGTCCCGCCTTGGTGGGTGCTCGATCCAGATAGATTCTCGAATCCACTCATCTTTCAGTTCAATACTGAAAAATAAAACACCCATCAACTATTAGTAAAAAATACCAATAGATTCGAGTAGACAACTACAAAAGTTGTAATCTTGACAGAGTAGAAAATGAAAGATTTTTTAGTCTCCACGGGTTGAGTAGAGAGTCACAAAGACTCTAATCTCAGTGAGTAGAGAGTCACAAAGACTCTAATCTCGGAGTGAGAAGAGAGTCACGAAGACTCTAATCTCAGTGAGTAGAGAGTCACGAAGACTCTAATCTCGGGTAGGAGTAGAAATCCGAAGATTTAATCTGCAACAATCACAATAATAAGTAATACGTAGAAACTTTTTAATTCGTAAGAAAGTTAATCCGCGTATAAGAAACGAATAACGAACCCGAAGGATCAAACAAACTATAATCTAAAAAGCTACTGACTAAAAAAAAGGTCAGTAGCATAAATGAAAGAAATAAACTGATCATGCTTGCGGAAACCCACTTAAACGTCAACCAAAAACCAAAACTGAAATGATCACAATTAAAGATAAGTAACCAAACATTAATAAACAATAAACATGCAAAGCATTAAGAAAAGCAAACAAAATTGCTACTGTATGCAATTAACAAAATCATAGGAAAACAAAAAACTTCCATGCAAACTACACAGAAACGTCAATCATGCATTAATTCCAACGTAAGGAACAAAAGGTTCGTGCAAATCCAATTATCCTACGCCAACAGAAGAAATGAAAGAATGCTATATTGTACTAACGGAAAAAATAAACAATATACATGCAACAACAATTCACGTCCAGAAGCAGTACACGGCATAAAAATAATAATTCTTAAGATTATTGGTACTGTAAACTGCAAAACAAGATCAACAAGCAAGCATGTATAAACAGAAGAACAAATTCGAGTCGATCGACTTCACGATCTGTCCTTAAGAATTGTTATTCCCCTCTACGTCACCCAAGGTTAACGGAATCAATTCTCCCATGATAAAACGGATACTCACATGCGAAGTGGTGATGCAAACGAGTGATCGGCGAACTCAACGAACGGCGCAATCACACGACTCGATAAGTTTGAGAGAATGAATGCAGAAAGCCTTTTTTGTGCAGAGAATAAGTTTAGAGAGGGGAAAAGTCTGTAGGAGAAAGTACAGGGACTGATCTGCTATTTTTAGTAAATGAAGGGGTGCCTTCCGAAAAGACATAACTATTGGCCGATTTTGAACCGAACAGACATGTCAATTCGCCTCTAAACCGGTTTAAAACTCGATTCTAGTTTGGATTTAAACCGCAGATTCTGAATGACTTTTCAGTCAAACCAAATTGGCCAGGTAGCAAAAGAATTGAATCAAATCAAATCTTTTGACCAAATTCAAATCCAAATCTGAATCTGAGGCCGAGGCGACGACGACGGCGGGAGGGCCCATCACCATCTCAAGCCTTTTACCAACCTTAGTGGGCTTGATTTCTTATATCTAGCTCAACTTTCCCATCAATTAGTAATGTGGTATTAAACACCACTTAGCTCATTCCTTCATTCACAATCAAATCCCCAACATATACGACATCTGTTGTTGATACTGATGGGAATGTAGATATTCCTCTTTGTGATCTTGGTGGCGGTGTGTAGGTTCTGGCTCTTGCCAGGACGGCAAGGGTGAAGGTTCCTCATACCAACTTGTCTTAAGTGGTTGTTCTGATATACACCATCTTTGATTGACTTCAGCAAAAGGTACTCCATTGATACACCACCCTTGGTATTGACCATCCAACCTGTTATCCTGCAGCTCAAAACTCAAGAGCATTACCCAGGTAAATCATGAAAAAGATGACGGAAAAACAAAGGATAAGATGGAAGGTAGAAAAATAAATGCCAACTCTTCTTTCAAACAATTTAGAAGAGTCTCCAGCAACGGCGCCAATTTAATAACGTGCAGAACATGGTATCAAATACTATCCCACAAAAGTAGGATAGATCGTATTTCTGAGGTCTCTTCCAATTGTTTAATCAAAGAACTGACAATTACTCAAATAACTGACAATTATTCAGGTTTAAACAAGTTGTTCGTGGTGTGAGTTCCACGACTTCTAATCTATTTAAGCGAGGAAATTGAAAATGAAAATAAGAAAGATTGATTGATTTAGGTTGACTAAAGATTTGACAGACAAACCTTAGACTTGAATCCCCTAAGATTACTAAGACATTAGTGATCACAAAACCAGCGACTTTCGATCCTAATTCATTCAGTTCTCAGACACCGCCATAACTCCTTACCCCTAGGTCTATGTCCGCAAACGTTCGCTCTATCGGATCTAACTACCAAGATTAATTAACCGTCTGTGTGTTCACTTCTGCAACGGAAAACTAACTGGTGCACCTAATTAATTTTAGTGAGTTACTCTAGAAGCGTATTAACCCTAAATGGTTCCTACGAAAGACACACTCCATTGAATAGATTAATTGATTGATTTGAGGTTCTAAAATAAGGCAGATGTTCGCCAACTATCCTTATTTGAACAAGAATCTAATCTAGGTGATCAAGCTAGAAAAGAAACACAACATAAAGAACAAATCAATTATGCAAGAGAAACTGCCTGAATTAAAATCTAATTACCGTCAATCCGTGACCGCTTTAAAGCCTCGAGTCAATTAGGGTTCATCTAATCTAAGCTTAACAAGTTTAGCTACTCATGTTTGAAATAAGAGAATCAAAGAGAACAAAAGAGTTCATCTTAACAAGGAAGAACAAAGAAGAATTGTAAAACCTAATTTCGACGACTCCGACGAAGCTTCAAACTCGAGAATCTTCACTCCTAGATCCGAGCACTCCGAGATGGAAAGATCGTGTCAGGATCTCTCTGGGAACTCCGAAATACGCTCTAAACTCTCTCTTTGTTTTTTTCTTTTTTTTTTTCTTTTTTTTCATGTTTAAATCAAGAGAATCGAAGACAACAAGGGAGTTCATCATACAAAGGAAGAATAGAGAAGAACTGTAAAACCTAATTTCGACGACTCCGGTGAAGCTTCGAACTCGAGAAATCTTCATTCCTAACTCCAAACACTCCGGAATGGAAAGATGGTGTCAGGATCTCTCCGGGAACTCTGAGATATGCTCTAAACTCTCTCTATCAGCTCTCTAAGTCTAAGACTGAGTATTGTATGATCCCTTGAATTGGGTCTGAAGAGGGCCTTAAATAGCTGCTTTTCCAAAACAGACCTGGAAAAGGGTTAAGTTCTCGGCGAGATATGGTGTTCTCGCCGAGAACTTCTTTAGTTTCTTTACAAGTTCTCGACGAGAACTTGGAAGTTGTCGCGAGAACTTGGAAGTTCTCGCGAGAACTTCAGTCCTAGGCATTATTTTGATGATTCCCGTTCCGTTTGAACTCTGATTTAGTCCCCGTTTGAAGTGTTGGACTCATGAGAGAGTCCTCTACTATATGGTAACATTGAGGATCAACAAAAAACTAACAAAAATGTGAAAATAGACAAAATATGGATAATATACGCACTTGGAGTCGAGAATCGGATAGTTAACACATTTACACCAAATACTCATCAAAATTGCATCAAAGGGTATGAAATGTCGCTTAATCGGGGTCGATAATCACGATAATTCTAGTTTCATCACTCATTAACATCATTACCAGCTAAAATGATGACATCCACGTATACTAAGACAGCTAAGAATTTATCATTAACTGACTTTGTAAACAGAGAATAGTCTACTTTTGACTGAACATAGCCAGATGATGAACACGTTTAAACGCGCGTGTAGTAAAATAACTATCAATCACAAAGCAAGATAGATCGTATTCCACATGTCTCTTCTAATCGTCTACTCAAATATGAAGGCAAGTTACTTAGGTTAAAAACACAAGTTGTGCGTGGTGTGAGTTCACGACTTCTAAACTATAAAGCAGGAAACAGGAAATGAAAACAGAAACCAGAAAACATTTGAAAGATTGGTTGACTTAACAAGACGACAGACAAGCTTAGATTTCGAATCCCCCTAAGATCACTAGAGCATTGGCGATCACAAGACCAGCAGTTTTCAATCCTGATTCTTTCAGTTCTCAGACACCACCATAACTCCTAACCCTTAGGTTTAAGACTGGCAAACGTTCGCTCTATCCGATCTAACTCCCAATATTATTTGATCGCCCGTGCGTTCGCTTCTTCAACGGAAAACTAACTGGCGCGATAGTGATTAATGAGTTACTCTTGAAGCGGATTAACCCTAACTGGTTCCTACAAAGAGAAATTGTTCTAATGAATAGGTTAAATGTTGATTTGGTGTTTTAAAGTGAGGCGAACGTTCGCTACTATCCTCAGCTTAACTAGAGACTTAACTAGGTGATCAAGCTAGAAAAGAAGCACAAAAGCAGTTAAGAACAAACCAAACATGCAAGAGAAAACTGATTGAAACTGGATTTAATTACCGCCGATCCGTGACCGCTTTAAAGCCCCGGGTCACTTAGGGTTCATCTAATCTAAGCTCAATGAGTTTAGCTACTCATATTCAAAAAAAAAAAAGAATCGAAGACAAACAAAGAATACATCTTAGGTAGGAAGAACAGAGAAGAACTGTAAAACCTAATTTCAGACGAATCTGTGAAGCTTCAATCTCTTGGATCTTCAACTCCTAGCACCGAGTTCTCCGAGATGGAAGGATGGCGTCATGATCTCTTCCTGGCTCCTCGAACTCTCTAAACTCTCTCTCGAACTTTGTAAGTCTGGAATTTAATCCACGGAATAGGTATATCTTCAATGTGGCCGCCGGTTTAGTACTTATAGGGTTTCTGATTCTAGCCGAAAAAAAGGAAATAGTTTTCGGCGAAAACTTGGGAGTTTTCACCGAAGACTTCAGGTGACACTTTGGCTAGATTCTCCTGTCTTCGTCCGTGAATTTTCGTGTATAGTTTTCGGCGAAGACTTCATTCTTTTCGCCGAAAACTTCAGTTACAGCTGGGACAGTGATTTCTTCTGGCTTGGTTGATTTTTGGATTGATCTCGGCCATCCCTTGAGGTTCCTTTGCTTCCCGAGCTTGTTCGTGGCTACGTATTTGACGGCAAAAACTTGTGCATTCTCAAAAGCACTAGAAAACCATCAAATAGACCCATAACGGGCCAAAGTAACCAAAACGGCATGTATTAGAGCATTTAGGTGAAAACATGCTAAATTACCCTAAAACCCGAGATTCAAGCAATGAAATGTGCCTTAAATGAGGTTGATAAACACGTAAAATCAAGTGTCATCACCAGACCTGACCAAAAAATCAGTTAGTTTGACTTATTCAGCTTGCAAACTAGACTTGAATTGTCCAAATGTAAACCAGGTGGATGAGTCATATAGACTTCCTCATAAAGATCACCATGCAAAAATGTCGTATTGACATCCAACTGGTGAATATGCCAATTACGAATTGCAGCCAAGGCTAGCAAAACTATAACAGTTGTCACTTTGGCAACAGGAGCAAAGGTATCAATGTAATCTATATCTGCCATCTGAGTATAACCCTTAGCTACTAGTCGAGCTTTATAACGTTCAATAGAACCGTCGAATTTATACTTGATTTTATACACCCATTTGCATCCAATAGGCTTCTTTCCATGAAGCAAAGGTACTAAAGACCAAGTTTTTGTCTTATGCAGAGAATTTAATTCAGAATTCGTAGCATTGACCCAATTACTATTGATTACAACAGTTTTATAATTTGTTGGCTCAAACTCAGCTTAAATAGCCATCACATACTACTGATAAGTGGAAGTCAACTTCCGAGTTGAAATATGATTTCGGATAAGGTATTTAACTGAACAACAAACATATTCACTTAGATAAGAAGGTGGTTTAGTTTGAAGTCCAACCCTACTAACAACAGGATTTGTGTCAGTTTACTGGATGTTCTTGGCCAAAGAAGACTCAGAATCAGCAACATAAACATCATCAATGATTCCAGGATCATTGTGAGAGGAATTTGAAACATCAATAAGATGTGGTTGATGAAAACCAAAATGTTTAAGATTGGAGAATGGGAAAAGTGTTTCATGAAAAATCACATCTCTTGATAGCAAAATCTGATTATTATATAAATTATACAGATAAAACCCCTTTGTACCAGAAGGATAACCAAGAAAAATGCAGGGCATTGCCCTGGAATAAAGTTTTAAACGAGAAGGATTCGTAACAGAAGCATAGCTCAAACATCCAAAAACTCGAAGATGATCATAAGAAACAACCTTCTTGTATAACAACTCATAGGGTGTTTGATTGTCTAAAACCGGAGTATGCAGCCTGTTTATGAGATGAACAGCATGAATAGCTGCATATCCCCAAAAAACAGTTGGTAAAAAAGATTGAAACATGAGAGCACGAGTAACAGCCAAAATGTGTTGATGTTTGCGCTCTACACGTCCATTCTGTTAAGAAGAATAAACACACGTTGTTTGATGAATGATACCGTTGCCTGAAAAAAAAAACTTAGTCATTTGGACTTCAAGTCCATTGTCTGTTCGAATTGTTTTTATTGAACTATTAAACTGCGTTCGAACCATATTATGAAAAGACTCAATTATAGACCGAACTTCAGACTTAGAATTCAACAATCGAATCCAGGTATAACGAGTATTATCATCTACAATAGTGAGAAAATATTTTTGGCCTTCAATAGTTGAAACTGAATACGGTCCCCATATGTTAATGTGTAACAAATCAAAAATGAAACTCAGCACGTGAAGAACTATCAAAAAACGGCAAATGACATTGGCTAGCTTTTGGAAAAAATTGACAATGGAAACCAGGATTCTTATGGCTACCAGCTGAACATGACATACTTGTGGGAACAGATAGCATTCCTTGAGTGAAAGAGTAGATGCCATTGATTTGCCTAGCTGTACCAATCTTCTTCAAACTGATAGGATCCTGGAAAGACTACAATCCAGAAGAAAAAAACAACATTCAGGTTATGTTGAGCAGCCAACTTGCTTACTAGAAGAAGATTGAAAGTAAAAGAGGGAATGATAAGTACCCCAAAAATGATCAAAGAGTCTATCAAACGCACAAAACCTATATGGGTTACTGCAACTCTAGTACCATTAGGTAACAAAACTGTCATATTATGAACAGTTTGAGAAGAAAACAACACATCAACGGAACAAGCGACATGATCTGTTGCTCTGGAATCAACAACCTACACACGAGATTGAATGACTTTAGAAGTAGAACAAACAATACATGCATCAATCGAAGTCTGCCCACCAGCTGATGGTCCAACATCAGAAGAAGCACCTTGAGGAACTGGATGATATTCGGTAGAGTCCAAACCAAGAGCCAGAGTCGGCACTATCGTGCTTGTAGCAAGACAAACAGTCCCAAAAGAAGACGCTCCCACAGAACCTTGCTGATTGAAAAGAGAGAAAAGGGTTTGATACTGCTCTTGAGAATCATAACGCCTCCTGGACGCTCCGTCAAAGAATTAGGAGCCATCTCATCAGCTGCAACGGCATTAATAGAAGCATCCTTCCCTTTTTTACGATAACCCGGCGGATAGCCTATGCGCTTGTAGCACTTCTCGATGGAATGTCCAATTAGACCACAGTTGGTGCAAATCGGTCTCTTTCCTGTCTTCTTATAACCCGAAGGACCAGTTGCCAAGACTTGAGAAGACGAGGTCGTAGCCACCGCAGGAACCGAAGGAGTTATGGAAGAAGAAATATCACCATGAATCCCTAGTTCTTGTTCTTCTTGAATAACCATCGAGAAAAATACATTAATGGAAGGCAGCGGCTCAGTGCGAAGGATCTGAGAACGGACGGAAGCAAACGTCGGATTCTCTGAGGAAACGGATGATTTTCTCGGACAGAAAGTATCCCCGAACCTTAGTGAGGGCATTGCACCAACATCTCGGCACATAAGAACAAGCTGGAAGAGGATGAAACATCGTGTACTCATTCCACAAGAGCTTGAACCACGTGTAATAAGCAGAGACAGAAAGAATCCCTTTCTTGAATCCATAGATTTGATCATGCATGTCATTGATGCGAACGAGGTTGGAGCGGCTAAACCTTTCTTGCAAATCCATCCAGACATCATAAGCGGAATCCAACCACAAGACACTTTGAGCAATCTCCGTGGTCATTGCTCGATTCAGCCATCCCAACATGAGGCCATTTGCACGCTGCCATGAAGAGAAAAGAGGATTCTCGCCGGTTGGAGTATCGACCCGTCGATGAAACCAAGCTTATTCTTGGTTATCAGTGCCCGTCGCATAGAACGCCCCAAGAGAAGTAATCTCCAGCTCCAACGAGCACCGCAACAACGAGAAGAATACATGTGTTATCACTTGACGCAATGCAGAAAGGATTATCGGAATCGATCCCAGCCGCCACCGGAGGTACCTCAACCATTGGAGGAATTTGCGAACCTCAAACCATCTTGAGATCGAGGAAAACGAAAAGAACGAAGCCGAAAGAAGAAGAAATAGGGGATGAAGCCCAAGAATGACGAACAGAAGTCTGATACAAACAATGCGTCAAAGAAAAGCGTGTAATTTCTAAGAAGAACATACTATCGCGTGTTAGAAACACAGAGAAGATGAATGTTTAGTTCTGATACCATTTCAGTTTGTCAGAATGAATTGGGAAGCAAAAAGTGCTGAGGGGATCAACCCTCTATTATCATTTATACTATTACTACAATATGGAGAATTACAAACTAGTCATTGAAACATGAAAAGACTGAACTATCCATGTATACTAATATCAAGGTTGAAGATTAATGTTGACGGAGGCATGGAGCAACCGCTCCTAACTCAGCAGGTGCAATTGGACTGGTGGTTCTCCTCTTCACGAAAGGTATCTTCTATCCTGAATTATATAACCCATTAATTCTAGAACATTTTGGTTGTGAGGAATGCTTGTGCGATTTGTCAAACTATGAGAAGATTTGAAGTGGACATTGAGGGAGATGCAACTTAAGTGCAACAATCAATCTCAAGTAGTGAACTATTTTCTCGTAACGGGAAACTTTGGTGATGAACATTTGCAACTATTTGGACACTTTTTCCCAGACAAAACTGATGACGGTTCACGGCAGACCAATACGACAGCCCATAATGTGGCTCACCATGAGCTTTGTTGTCTCTCAAGCCAAAGAGTGGTAAACCTTTTATCTTAGATGGACACACAATTTTTATTCGTCTATAGTTATCTCCTTTTCTCCGGCGCGAAAGTATCTAAGGCAACAAAAAAATGAAATAGGATTGAAGGGCATATGTGCATCATTCATATGAAATGCTACTTCAGCAATGAATGTAAGTTATTGATTTGTTATCAGTGTATGGTAATCGCTCGTCCAGTAAAAATTACCATATAACATCATCTGCAGGTCATCATAAACCAACCAACATTATATGTGAGCATCTAACAACATCATCTCATCAATCTCCAGATGAAAGTCTGTAGCCATTACAAAACTAAAATTGAAAATAATAAAAGAAACAGGGCTGCAGATTGACAGCCCATAAGAGTTTAACATTCCACCAACTTCTAGCACTAGGTCTAGGATTCGTCGCCTTCACCACAAAAAGAAAAAGAAAAAGAAAAAAGAAGAAAAAAACAGGTGTCTGTATAACAATACAACTGACAAGAGACACGAAAACCATTTGAAAAGGGTTACTGCTGCTCATCACCTGGCTCGTCACCAAACCCACTCTGTGCGATTCTGTAGTACAGTATTCCCATTGTCGCCATACATGCCCTGCAAATAATTATCCCACCTAGTTTGTATTATACTTACTAGTTGTTTAATCTTGGGAAACAATATCAGCAACTATTAACAAATCAAGAGGGTAAGTTTGGACTTTACATGATTGCTATGAAGAGAAGTATTTTTCTGGGGTCCATCCTTGATGATCTGTGATGCCTTGCACGGACTTCCGATGTATCATCAGCATTCGTTCCATCTTTACGGGGAGGAGCAGTCACTGGTAAAGTTGGTAATGCACTTGACCAGAAGGGAAGCAAAGCTCTTAGGAATTTATGTTGGATTGGACCTGAGACACAAAATGCTGGAGTTTATACTTGTACTGGAAAATGATAATGATTGAATTTGCATAGATGGCCGCTCAATTGAAAAAAAAAAGGCATATGCCATGTTGACATAATGGAATTGAAATGAATTCAGCACTCTGCAGAGTAAATTATTCGGTCCATACTAATTTCAACACAGACACATAATACTCACCTCTTCGACTGTACTTTTTACGATTGCCATCTTCATCGTCTTCATAGTATGACATATCGGAATTTTGCCTATCAATTTGGATACCGCCTTTTCTAGTTGTAGCCCCAGGCTGATTCCAGACAAAGAGCATGCAAAGAACATAGAAAAATTGGTATTGCACTTCACTGTAAACAAGGTATGGTGTAAGTTATCTGAGAGATATAAGTAAGATCTCTTACAGCAGCAGGACTAGAAGTTTTCAAATAATTTGCTGCAGAACTTGGGCTGTCAACTTCTACAATGTCTGGGACTGAAACCATAGAAGGCATCTTTCCAGAAATATTTGAGTATCCCTCAGCTAAGTTATTGGGATCATCTTTTGCTGACAATGATGAAGAAGAAATGGAGACCAATGGATCTGACACAAATGCAGGAGGTGGTGCCGGAAAGGAAACTGGATGATTTCCAAACAAGTTCTTTTCGATACCCGTCTGAATTATAACAAACAGAAGCTATCAGTGATAAGTTCAGAGCCAGGCAGGTTACGGAATAAAGAAGAACTCAAGTTGGAGCGTACCATCTACAACAAGGAAGCAAATCTAAATACATCATGCTCATAGTATTATATTACGCCCGTCGATTCTGTCTTAACTCTAAAGGACTCTTGAGTTTGCTTAGATGAGACATCAGCAGACCATTACTACAGGAAATTTTGCAGACAAAATACAGAACGCAATTGATGATGAAAAATAATGGTGCAAGAAGGGGATATGAACTCTTAAGTAATTCATCCAGAATTCAAAGAACCAGCACTAACCAGTTGACATATAGCTCAACTAGAGGAAATTACGAATACAGTGAGACCATTAAAACCAGCTTCACTGCAATTTTACTCACTGCGTGATTACAGATCAAATTCTGGACAAACAGTCAGTTTTTCACATCCACATGAAGATCTAATAAGAGTACATACCTGGATAATCGCTTCCTTCAGCTTTGAATGGAAACTAGATCCTGAGTCTTTAACATTTTTGGGAGGCCATATCTGCACAAATAATAGCCATGTGAAAATTTAACCAAGGAACGCACCATAGATAACTTCAAATAACAAAACAGCTCTATGTAACCAGCCCCTAGATAACTTGTTTCCTCCCCTAACTAACTTGTTTGCTCAGCTCCTTCACTTCTTATCATTGCAATTACAAGTGAATCTAATAAGATGTAGAAGATACAGGATCCAGCATCTAAATAGACCAATAATTTGTGAGCCATGAGCAAGGACTGATTCAGCTTAACTAGAGATCTCAGGTCTGGCCGTACATCATGCCTAAACATATGTCCCTGATAACAAGGAAATGGTTAACTGGAAACTCAGCCAGGTCCAAGCAAAGATTCTGTACCAGAATCAAGATGACTTTTTTTGATAATAGAATCAAGATGACAAATCTTCAAAACACGCAAGCAATTCTAGAAGAACTATAGTGATACCCACCAACATTTTCATTTTCGGATGCCAAAAGGATAAGAGATGGAGCATAGTACTAACTAAACATACAACCCATAATCAAATAATTTAAGACCAGAGGGTACAGAAATCAACCAATCAGATACACTGAAAAAATCATTCTACCTTGATTAGACTCGAATGTGCAGGTCTAGACAACCAAAAAACCATATGGAACATGTTATTCCACATCTCATCCCATTCAATCGATTCACAGCAGAAATTATTGGAATGATAATCCAATTCAAACTTTTTACGTCAATGTCAGCCCAACTATTAGTATTGCCAGTAACTTCCCTGAATCAAAGGATAAAAGAGGAACATGAGAATTGAGAAGAATCGTAATTACCGGTACAGAACAAGAAGGGCAGACGTATCCAGCAGGGGCAGTGTGTGGAGGAAAGCTTTGAACATGAGAAACCAAACAATTTGTGTGTATCACATCTGAAATACAGCTTAAACGGTTAGATGTCACTCCAGATATGCAACTAAGAAAGGAGATGTGACTAGGAGCACATACGCATGCAACCCAATCGGGTTGTTTCACCAGAACCCTCATCTAAAACAGCTTGGCAAGAGCAGCATTTAGGAGGCCAATCATACCCTCCATCTATAACCCATTCTGAGTATGTGCGAACCTACAAAAGAAAACCAGAGAATTAACTCAGAACTTAAAACATCATATTATTCAAAAGTTCTTTTATCAGTATCATGCAGAAAAATTTGAACCTGCTGATAAATGCAAGTTGAAAATCCGTACTATAATGAATTAGATTGCTCGAAGATGACAGAAAATTTCATATATTTAACAGTTCATTCCTTCATTCAGGAAGACTAAATCACTTGACATCAATTTAGGCCGTCTCCGCAGCTACCAGTTCCCTTTTCCACCACTAATTAGTTCCCCTAGCGCACAAGTTCTAAAGTTCATTATAGTCCCCTATAACTAGCATAGCACAAAATCTCAATAATAGACCATTAATCAGCTGCATACTAGAAACTAAAAACGAATCATATATACCACACATATCTGATGCTCCGGGAAGGAGATGCATTCTCCGCAGACAGGAACCTTGTGTACGAAACAATACAATTTAGTAGCCTGAAACAACGAAAAGCACAAGAATTCATCAACCTTGCAGATTAGCAAAAAAAATTGGGAAAGCGAACAATTCAACGCAATGCAAATCACAAGCGCCACATCGCATGGCCAAAAAAAATCAGATCAAATTAGATCGCAGAATTTCCCCCAAGGATTAATCCGAAATCAGATCTAACTACTCTGGACAAAAGAAATCAGGAGATAGAATTTTCTAATAAGGTCGAAAATGGCGGAACGGAATCAGAATGGACGTTACCTTCCGGCATTTGCAGACAACCATTGGAGGATGAGGTACAAGTGGACGATGAGCTCGATTATAGGGGAGGGGTCGGAAGGACGGAGAAGAGAATTAGCTTCGAGTAGAGAGACGAATTCGCATAAGTTCCAGCTAGGGTTTAAACGATCACCAAGAGACAGAGAAGGAAGCGAGCGGAGGAGGAGGAGCAACCAGGGGAAGATCTTCCCGTCTGGCTCTGGTTGGAATATTATTATCGAGCGCCGTTTCTTTTCTTAATTCGTTCGTTTTAGTTTTCCTATTAACGGGAGATGGCGGATTTTTTTTTCGTTTTCCGGTTCAAGTGTCACTCGGCGGTCGATGCAGATCACCTGTCTAACGTTTTAGATCAGCAACGGATAGCAGTGCGTGATATTAAAAGGGATTTGTCATCAATATAGGGCTGAAAGTTGACTCGATGGGCAGTGGGTATACCCTAACAGTCGTATCTATTTGAGTAGTGAGTATTCATTATCCGAATGAGTTTGGGTTTTTGGATGAGTTTATGGTCAAATAGGTACCTGATATCATTAACATAATGGGTCCTCACTTAGGCCCGAATGATGTGAATTAGCTCAATTCCACAACCGCACCCACTGACGCACGCCTATTTAATAGTTTTGATTTTGGAAAAGTCAAAACTCAAATATGAAATCTCATTCTCGAATGGATAAAGACATTGTCAGTCACTTTTGTTTTCCCACTTCACTTTCCAAATCGCATTTCTATTTCACAATAGGATTTATTGATTTAGTTGCTACCTCCATCCAACTTATTTTTTGTTAAATCTTGAATAGTTGTAGCACAACAGTTTGTAGGTTGTAGCAATCTTCAATATTCCAATAATGATAACCAGGAATGGGTCGTTATAACTCCCTACAACTTCAAAAAGGTTTTGTCTCGAAACCTAAACAACTCCACAAGAAAATTCACAACTGGTTCCATAATTCAAAGAACGAGACTTAGGGCCAATACCTGATCATTTTGTGCCATCAGCTCGGGATACTTCTCATGCATGCTAGACACTATTTCCCTGGTAGCTGCCTCTGAATCCGGATTCCTCCAAATTACTTTAACCATCGAAATTTGCTTGTTCCTCAATATCTGGACTTGGTTATCCACAATTTTCACCGGTCTTTCCTCAAAACGCTAGTCCTGCCTAATCTCCACTTCCTCATGAAGTATCACTTAAGCATACTCACATGGAACACGTTGTGGACTTGATCCAATTCCACAGATAGGGCCAACGCCTAAGCCATCAGTCCAACCCGAGCTGGAATCTCGTATGTACCAATGTACCTAGGTGCTATCTTTCCTTTCCCACCAAAACGCATCAGCCCTTCCACGACGATGCCTTCAAGAACACTCGATCTCACACCTGAAAACTGAGCTCCCTACATCTTCCATCTCTATACTACTTTTGACGATCACGAGCTACTCTCAGCTTCTCCCGGATCACCTTAACTAGGTCCGTTGTCTCTTTCATGATTTGAGGCTACTCAAACTCGTACCGGCCCAAGGCCGAAGGAAATATTGATGTCGATCTGAGGGTCGAAGCGGGAGCCAGTCAGAGGACAGAGGCATACTAATGTCGAGCCGGAGCCCAAGGCTGCACCAGAACAGATGCTGACACCAAGCCAGAACCCGAGCCGAAGCACAGGCCCGATGCCAAGGCCCGTACCAGAAGCACTTTGGGCCGAGCCACCCAAATACAGCCCCAATGATGAAGTCATTTTGCTACAAGGAATCCTTACCATCTAAGGATAAACCTCCGTTATTCCAAATCTTTTTTGGAGAAGGAAACACGGAGGACACCTATTCCTTGAAGGACACGAACGCGGGTACGGTCACCGAATCCTAGAGGGTCACGGACACGCCCACGGATTAGGGTTTTCATCCGGTTCTAGAACTTAGCTATTTTTAGGAGTTTTATTCCTTTTAGTTCAGATTTCTTTCTTCTGTTTTAGTAGATTGTTTAGGACTCTTTTTAGTTCTTTATTATTTTAGAGTTAGTTTTCAAATAGGAATATGAGAAGCCCTATGCCGATCCTTGAGCTATAAAACGAGGCCTTTTGCCATGATCTAAGACAATTCATATTTTATACAAACTTAAATTTCAGAACTTTGTTCTTGATTTCCTTCAAGCTTTTGCTCATTGCTGCTTAGATTCAGGTTGGTTTATCGTTGACTCAAGGAATACACCCTCGACTGCATGACACCATTCGACGTGGACACTTAGGGTTCCTAGCTCTTTATAGCCAGTGGCTCCAAGTACTTTCCATCAGCACTAGGTTAGACGCGTCTTCTTGAGTACACAACTTGCGGTGTTAGGGTCGCTGCCCACGGCTGCAGATGGTTCACATCAGCTGGTATCAGAGCACGGTTCAACACTAGGACAACTATATCCTTTATCTTTTATGTTTTACAAAAGAAATTGAAAACCCCTAAATAACTTCATCTTGTTTTCTGATTTCTTGTTATCTTTGATTTTAGTTGTTTCGATTGTATTTTAAGGTGGAAAAAGCTGGGTTGTAGTAATCGGGTCTTCCTCAACTATTGAGCTAGGCGACTAGTCTGGAACAGAACTGAAACCCTAATTTTTCAAAATTGTTTGCTTGTGTGCTTGCTTGATGAGTCGTAGAAAAGATTGTACTTGTGCCATAGCGTGAGTCCTAGGTTATAGGTCTTATTGTGTCACACGTCTCGATATTCTTGACTTGGTAGCTTTGAAGAAACAGGCAACTGCTTGAACTGAGCTTGAACTTTGTTTATGATTTTTAAAACCCTAATTTGAGTGCTTACTTAACTATGAAACACGAGTGGTAAAATGAGAGTGTCTGAGATTAGTTCATTATTTTAGGTTGAGAGATTTGTGAGGCCTTTTGTTCGTAAGTACTAATCATGGCAAATGAAAGAATGGCGGCTTTGGAGGCACAGATGGCTGCCCTCACTCAAAACCTAACTAATTTCATGGCGCGACAAAGGGATGGTGGAGCTGTCCCTCAAGGCCCAAGGAGAATCATTCATAAGGTTGACGATGATGTGAGCAGCCTCGAGCTCACCGTGCCTAAGTTTGTTGGAAAGGCCAATGCGGACGAGTATCTTTATCGGGAGAGAAGCATGGAAGACTTCCTGGAATGCCATAACTATTCCGACAGGAAACAGGTACTTGTTGCCTCCATCAAATTTACGACTACGCTATCCTTTGGTGGAGTCAATTAGGGTGGCAGGTCTAGAGAGATGAGGATGATCCAATCATGTCGTGGAGGGATCGAAAGAGAAGGATGAGGAGAAGGTTTGTACCGGCTGCCTATACTCGTGACTTACACACCAAACTTCACTCCTTGAAGCAAGGTAACATGGCGGTGGAGGAGTACAACAAGGAGATAGAAATGTTGGTAACTAGGCTTGATTTAAAGGAGGATGAGGAAGCATAAGTAGTCCGGTTCACGAATGGATTGCAAAGGGACATACAACACCAAGTCAAAATAATTAACTACGTTGACTACGGTGACCTTGCAATTCGTGTGGAAAGGGAATTGAAGAATGACTTTGGAAAGAAGCCAACGGACACACCATCCACGGCCAGCCCTTGGAAAGGAAGTTCTAGTGCTATAAATACCCCATGGAGGTCGAATGCTACTAGGAGTACCGGGCCACGACCAAGCACTGGGTAAACCCTGCTACTAATACTCCTAATGTTCAGAATTCTAACCCACGCCCTAGAGGAATTATGTGCTTTATATGCCAAGGTAGAGGATAGGTGGCAGAGATTGTCCAAACCAAAGAGCCATAGTGCTCAGAGAAGGAGAGGTGTTCACGAATAATGAGGATGAGACGGCCAACGTGGAGAAGGACACATGTTATCAGAAGGAGGAAGAAGTCCAAGCCCCAAGCCCCAAGCTTGGATGTCCAAGCCGAGGTGGTCACACTGGTCGACACGGCACAGGTGCTCACCCTGGACACACTGTCCGACGTGAACACACTGGACACGGACACCGACCTGGACACCGTGTCCGACTCAGATACCATTCCCGACATGGCGGCCGTCCCAAAAGAAGTTCAAAATCATGGAGAGCTAGCTGGAAATGGAGAGAGCCGAGCAATGGACACTAGGGCCGATATCAGCCCCGGCCCTAGTACCAGCCCAGGCTCAGGACCCAACCCTGGCACCGACCCAGGCTCAGGACCCAACACTGGCACAACCCCATGCCCCGACCAGGCACCAGCCTCAGGTCCCATCCCCGACACATCCCCAGACCCCGGCACCAGCCCCGGCACAGCTCAGGGCACCAGCCCAGGTCCCGACATAGCTCAGGGCCCCAGACTCAGCGCCGAATCACTACCTAATCACACCCGATGCTTCTCAGCTGTTTCACGACAAATTTTGAGTGCCCAAACAATAGAATATGGATGGGAGCATAGGGAGAACCTATTCCATACGAGGTGTGATCAAGAATAAAATTTTTAGCATGGTGATCGATGGAGAGAGTTGCACTAATGCAATCAGCATTGAAGCGGTGGAAGGCTTCGGCCTTCAAATTCAGAAGCAGCCCAATCCCTACAAGCTACATTGGCTCCGTAAGTGTGGAGAATTAAGGGTGACAAGACAAGCTCTTCTTCCCATTAGCATTGGAAGGTACACAGATGAAATTTTATGTGATGTTGTACCTATAGAAGCTGCCCATATACTTCTTGGTCGACCTTGGCAGTTTGATAGGTATTCCACTCACGATGGGAGGACCAACAGGTACCTCCTAACCCATGGAGATAAGGTGTACAGGCTTAAACCCCTAACCTCGACAGAGCTCTTAGAGGATCAATTAGATAGGAAGGCAAGCCGAGAGTAAAAAAAAAAGAGTGAGCTCAAGAAACGAAAGATGAGAGAAGAAAAGAGTGAGCTCACGAGTGAAAAATAATAATTTAAGGACCCACGAGGTCAAATAGCTAAAAAAAGTGAGGCTGAGTGGAGAGAAAACCAAATAATGAGCTCACAAGAAAGTAGACAAACCTTGGTTATGAAGCATTCTTTGATTGCGATCCTTACCAAGGAAATCCCTAACCTTAACCCTTCATTTTCTAGTGTCTCTGATGACACTCGATTTTACGTGTTTATCAGCCTCATTTAAGCTACATTTCTTTGCTTGAATCTCGGGTTTTAGGGCGATTTAGCATGTTTTCACCTAAATGTTATAATTCCTGCCGTTTTGGTTACTTTGGCCCATTATTGGTCAATTTGATGGTTTTCTAGTATTTTGAGAATGCACAGGTTTTTGTCGTTAAATACATAACCACGGACGAGCTTGGGAAGTAAAGGAACCTAGGGATAACCCGGGATCAATCCAGAAATCAACCAAGCCAGAAAAATCACTGCCCCGGCTGTAACTAAAGTTTTCGGTGAGAAGTCTAAAGTCTTCGCCAAAAACTTATGCAAGAAATTCACAGTCGAAGACAGGAGAATCCAGCCAAAGTTTCCTTTGATGTCTTCGGCGAAAACTCCCAAGTTTTCACCGAAAACTAATTCTTTTTTCGGCTGGAATCCTAAACCCTATAAATACTAAATCGGCGGCCATAAAAGAATATACCTATTCCGTGGATTAATTTTCAGACTTAAAAAGTTTGAGAGAGAGTTTAGAGAGTTCGAGGAGCCGGGAAGAGATCGTGACGCCATCCTTCCATCTCGGAGAACTCGGTGCTAGGAGTTGAAGACCCAGGAGATTGAAGCTTCACAAATTCTTCTGAAATTAGGTTTTACAGTTCTTCTCTGTTCTTCCTGGTTGAAGATGTATTCTTTGTTTGTCTTCGATTCTTTTTTTTTTGAATATGGGTAGCTAAACTCATAGAGCTTAGATTAGATGAACCCTAAGTGACCCGGGGCTTTAAAGCGGTCACGGATCAGCGGTAATTAAATCCAGTTTCAATTAGTTTCTCTTGCATGTTTGGTTTGTTCTTAATTGCTTTTTGTGTTTCTTTTCTAGCTTGATCACCTAGTTAAGATTCTAGTTAAGCTGAGGATAGTAGCGAACGTTGGCCTCACTTCAAAACACCAAATAAACAGTTAACCTATTCATTGGAACAATTTCTCTTTGTAGGAATCAGTTAGGGTTAATCCACTGCTAGAGTAACTCATTAATCACTAGTAATCGCGCCAGTTAGTTTTCTATTTTAGAAGCGAACGCACGGGCGGTCAATTAATCTTGGGAGTTAGATCAGATAGAGCGAACGTTCGCCAGTCTTAAACCTAAGGGTCAGGAGTTATGGTGGTGTCTGAGAACTGAATAATTCGGGATTGAAAACCACTGGTCTTGTGTTCACCAATGTTCTGGTGATCTTAGGGGGATTCGAAATCTAAGCTTGTCTGTCGTCTTGTTAAGTCAACCAATCGTTCAACTGCTTTCTGTTTTCATTTCTTAGTTTCCTGTTTTATAGTCTAGAAGTCGTGGAACTCACACCACGCGCAACTTGTTTTAATCTGAGTAAATTGCCATCATATTTGAGTAGACGATTAGAAGAGACCTGTAGAATACTATATGCTTAGCTTTTAGCTTGGTAGTATTTGATCATTGTTTTATAGCGCACCAATCTCTTTCTTATTGTAGGGAACCAATGACCAGCTGATGACACTCGATTTGACGTGATTATCAGCCTCATTTAAGCGACATTTCTTTGCTTAAGACATGATTTTTAGGGTAGAATAACGAATATTCAATCGATTGCCCTATCTCGTGCCATTTGTGTTACCTTGGCCCGTTTTGGGTCTATTTAATGGTTTTCTAGTGTTTTTATGTTAGCACAGGTTTTTACCATCGAATAAGTAACCAAGGACGTGTCTCAGGCGTTGGAACCTCGAGGAATCAAACCGGAATCGATCCAAGGAGCCGATCAAGTCAAACCAAAAGTCTGCCCATTCACACTTACATTTTCGACGAAAATGACCTAGGTTTTCGGCGAAAATGCAAGAACAATCCACTGATGCTCAGCCAAAGAAGTTTTTGGCGAAACCGTTGGGTTTTCGGACCGAAACGAAAATCACAGGAGAATCAGCCGGCAGGACTTCCATTCACAAGCATATTTTCGGCGAAAATAATTCACTATTTTCAGCAAAAATATTAGAAGAAATCCGGCTGGGCTAGGTTAAGTATAAATACTTAACCGGCGGCCCACTAGAGAAAGAATATCATAATTCGCAAAATACAACTTTGGGAGATCAGAATTGAGAGAATCCTCTCAAGTTCTGGAGCGAAGAGTTAGAGTTCGAAGAGCCGAAAAGAGATCGTGACGCCATCCCTTTCATCTCGGAGAACCGGAGCTAGGAGTGTTATTGACCGAAGATCGAAGTCTGTCAGAGTTGTCTAAATTAGGTTTTTCAGATTCTTTTCTGTTCTTCCTCTGGATGATGAACTCTCTCTTTGTCTTTGTTTCTTTTGTAATAATCATGAGTAGCTAAACTCGTTAGAGCTTAGACTAGATGAACCCTAAGTGACCCAGGGCTTTAAAGCGGTCACGGATCGGCGGTGATTAGATTCGAAATTCAATCAGTTCTTTTTCATGTTTGATTTGTTCTTCATTGTTCATGTTTCTTGTCTGGATTGATCACCTAGATTAGATTCTGGTTAAGCTAAGGATAGAAGCGAACGCTCACCTTACTTTAGAACATCAAATTGAACAATTAACCTTATAATTGGAGCGTGCCTTTCGTAGGAACCGGTTAGGGTTAATTCACTGCAAGAGTAACTCATTAATCATTAGTAATTGCACCAGTTAATTAAGTCGTTGCGAGAGGCGACCGTACCCGGGCGGCTAGTTAATCTTGGTAGTTAGAACGGATAGAGCGAACGTTCGCCGGTCTTAAACCTAAGGGTAAGGATTTATGGTGGTGTCTTAGTAATTGATTGAACGAGAATCGAAATCCGCTGATCTGTTGATTGCCAATGCTCTGGGAACGAAGGGGGATTCAAAGTCTAAGTTTGTTTGTCATCTCTGTTTTCAAACCTTAATTTCCAATCTGCTTTAGTTTAATTTTCAATTTCTCTGCATTTCATAGATTTGGAAGTCGTGGAACTCACACCACGCACAACTTGCTTGCATTTGAGTATTTTTCCAGTTTTGAAGTAGTCAATCTTAGAAGACCCCTGGAATACGATCTGCTTAGCTCTTTTTAGCTTTGTAGTATTTGATCACCGCTCTACAACGTTCCATCAAATTGGCGCCGTTGCCGGGGACTTCTTTTGATTGTTCGAAAGAAGAACTGGCAATTTATTCTTCTACTTTCCATCTTTCATTTTTCCACCCACTTCGATTTTACGCCGGTATGTTTGCTTTTTTTGCTTGTAGGTTGTTCTACAGGTTTATGAACCGCTCGATCACTCATTCTCAGTTTAAGCCGGGTAATTCTACTCCGCCGAAGAAACCGCGAGCTCAGAAGAAAGTCATAGTCATTCCGCCTACACCACCTATCCCTAATAAGATTGAGGAGTTGAAGGAGAACTCCTCATCTTCATCCACTACTTCATCCATTGCTTCAGATTCACCACCACCTTCTCCTCCCGTACTAGTTGCTCAGTGCACCATGGCAGATTACTGTAAACCAATTGCGACTAACTTTCGAGCTAGCGTCGTTGTGCCACACAACGATGACGACCCTGATTATGATATCACAATCTTCGTCCTGAACATGGTCTCCAAGAATCTTCGATTCGAAGGAAAGCCGCAAGAAAACCCCCGCACACATTTGGCGAACTTCCTAGACATGTGCGAGACGTTTAAGAGCGGGAATCTCAGTAAGAACAATCTTTGCTTGCGAGTATTCCCATTCTCTCTTAAAGGCAACGCCAAGGTATGGCTCGGCTCGAAACCACCTGGCTACTACACTGACTGGGATAATCTAGCTCAGGACTTCATAGAGGAATACTATCCCCCTTCAAGAACGACATTCTACAAGGACAACATCGCTAGTTTCTCTCAGAAGGAAGGAGTAAGCTTATACGATGCTTGGAACGAATTCCAGGAGCTTCTCTCTGAATGCCCTCATCATGGATTCAACCAGAGTCAGCTAGTCGAAATCTTTGCCCAAGGTATGAATGAGGAAACGACTGAATGGGTCAACATTTTAGCTAAGGGCAACTGCACAGCACTTGAACCAGAAGTTGCTCTACTTCACTTTGCGGACTGCGCATCTAAGTCCAGAAATAGAGAGAGACAGTTTGGAGCAGCCAAGAGTCAACCAAGCAGTGAAGATCAGATTAAGATCGCAGTGCAGAAACACATGGAAGAGATCTTCGGAACATCTAATAATTGGTCTAGAGAGGAAGTTAATTTCATTGATCAAGGCTTCACCAATGATCACAGAGGCTACCCCGACTACCATCATTTCAGAACACCTCCTCAACAATAGGGAAGCTTCCCTGAGCGTCCTCCTCCTAACTTCGGATTCAACCGGAGTCAGAATCAATGCTGGGAAAATAGTTATCAAGATCCTCCCAGATTCGCCAGAGCACAACAACCTCAGAATTTTACATTTGAAGACATGTGGGAGAGGAAACTAGCCCAGAAGTTTGATCTGATTGCAGCACGGATGAAGGAACACGAAGAAAAGTTTAAAGCCCAAGAAGTTTTTAACCAAGGACAGATCGCACAAGGACAGAGGATAGAGAGCATGATAAATAAAGTTGCTAGCCTGTTAGCCAACCTTCCTCTCTTCAACCAGGCGCCGTCTCAAAACGACTCCTCCGAGAAGAACGAGCAAGCTAAAGTCATCACAACCAGGAGCAGTGAGCAGAGCAGCCTGGAGAAGAAGAAGGGAGCACTATCCGTTCTCTCTACGGGACTGTGTTCAACTATCGTCTCTCAATCACCACCCATACCTATCCCAGCTAAGTGCTCTGATCATGGTCCTTTTACATTACCTTTAATCATTAATGGCATTGCAGTTGAGCGTAGTTTGGTTGATCTAGGTGCGTCTATAAATGTCATGCCTACGTGTTTATATAAGAAACTGAACCTAGGTGAATTAGAACCGGCTAGTATGCATGTAGTGTTCGCCGACAGGACTCTAAAAGAACCTAGAGGAATAATCAAGGATGTAATCACTTGTTGTGGCCCTTTCCAATTTTTCGCTGATTACGTAGTAATGGATACTCGAGAGACATATTCTACCCTTCTCTTAGGCCGGCCATTCATGGCGACAGCCGGCATTAACATTAATGTACCAAATGGTTCGTTAACACTAAGAGTTGGGAAGGATACTGCAACATTCCGTCTCAAGGATAATATGAAATACATTCCTAAGGGAGAATCACATTGTTTATCCGTAGAAACTGTGGAATTGGCCTCGGTCAATTTCATTACTGACATCTCCTCTAGTACTCCTAGCTTGATTGTTGCTGCAGGTATTGACCAGGTTATTAAAAAGAAGCCAGAAACTTGGTTCAGAAGCTGCCCAAGAAGAAGAAGGAACTGCAAGCCTCTTCTAAGCCACCGGGCACTAAACCGAGCAGACCTCGAGGAAGGAACAAGAAGACGAAGACCCAAATGGTCTGGAGGCCAAAAATTCCGCCGTCTTCCACCGAGCCAGCTGCACCACCAATTAGTTCCGAGAAACCGGCGCCGGAACAAGTATGGAAGGAGAAGCCGAAAGCATCTCCTAAGGAAATACTGACGATCACCGATCCTGGTGATACCAAGCCGAAGATAAAAGAAAAGAAGAAGCCGACAGTCCTCAGTCCTTCCATCGTAACACTCAAGAAGGATGACCTCTCCAGAGAACTATTCGGACCGTTCAAGTTCGTCGATCATCTTCCCGATGGACGTACCAAGCTGCTGCATGCGAACGGGAAGAGATTCACGCTTACCGGAGAAGTCCCGAAGCTGTACTTCATGAACTCCGACGCGAGCGTTAAGGAGAATCTAAGTTGGGATGTCTCCTAATACCGTCCAGGTATCGTCCAGCTCAAGGACGTTAATAAAAGAGCGCTTCGTGGGAGGCAACCCACGGCTGGAGTCTGTTTTTAATTATTGTCGAACTTGGTATTTTAGAGTCGGTTCGAGGGAGCCAAAAGTGTCAGTTTGTTTGATTTATTGTTTTTCGTGTAGAGTCTGCGTGTCGTAGTGTCGTTTGCAAGTTGATTGAGGTCGTTCCGATTTTTGTGGATTTAACTGTGATTTTCTGAAGTTAGCTGGATTTGCGAAAATATTTTAACCCGAACAGTTCAAAATTTTCGGCGAAAATTAAACCCTATTTTCGGCGAAATCGTTTTAGAATTTTCGAACCCGGTCTCCTATTTTATCTTTTCGGTTCGAAAAGTTGAGTGTTTTCGGCGAGCCATTTTAACTCCTATTTTCGGCGAAAACACCCCTTTATTTTCGCCGAAAATACCTTGAAAATCAGCCAAATTTTCACTTTAAAAAACTCGGTCCAGCCTCTCTCTTCCCTTATCTCATTTTCGAACATAAAACCGAAAACCCCCCTTCCCCTTTTCTTTTTCAAATCGCCACCGCCACCCCTCTTTAAAACCGCTGCCGCCGCCATTTTCCGCCGCCATCGCCGTCGCCGACCACCGCCGCTCAACTCCCCTCTCCATTCCGATCTTTTCGAGCCCTAGAACAGCCAAATCGGAGCTCTACAACTCCAGTTCACCGAAACCCTTATTTTCAAAGTTTCTCACCGATTCCTCCCAACCCGTTCATTTTTAGCAGTCATGGCTTCAAGGTAAGTTGTAGAACTTTTCAATACAAATCTTTTGACATATTGACTGCTGAATTTTGTCGGGGTTGACTTTCGGTTGATTTTTCAGTTTGCCTCGTTTTGCGTGCTGACTGTTTTCGTGTGAACTAGGTTAGCTGAACTTATAGAACTGTTTTAGCATGCTTAGGGAGTTCCGTGCTTAATTTCCATATCATTTGATCGTGTGTTGCTATGCATTTGGTTGATTCTTTGTTATGTTGACTTATGAGAAATGTCGGTTTGACCATGAACTGTTTTTGATCATTTGGCTGCCGTACGTGTTCATTCTCGTTCAGATTATCGTGCTTGCCATTTGAGATCATATTTTACCGTCATTCCCCAAGTTGTGATAGTCTTGCCATGATTAGGGTTCATTGTGCTATAAATGTTGACTTTCTGAATGTCAATTTGACTTTTTGAACTCTGATTGTGCTTATCCGATTCTGGCTGTTCCTAAGTATGTATTTTACTGTCTATGATTACCGGTTACTCCGCTTTGCTTACCCCACTTAGTTTCCCTCATTTCTTTGTGAAATTGAGTTTTTCTACTAAGTGTGGGGTAGGGTTTTGGTTGACTAATCTGGTTTCATTCTGGTTTTAGGAACACCACTTATGAGCGCAGGACTAAGGCGCGACTTGATGGCGCCTCGAGCTCAGAAGCTGCCGCCCCCGTTACACCCGCCCGTTCTGGGTCGTCCACCCGCATTACCCCGCCGGGCTGGATACCACCGCACTATCGCCCGTCTACCTGACTTCTACTTCGAGTGCTTCCAGAAGATCGAGCACATTCGGGGAGCTGACGTGCGCCCTCTCTCCATGGAGTCCCTCTTCGATCACGACGATGACTACCACCAGAATGTGCATGACGCCCTAGCACCGGTAGGTCTCCTAGAGCTGACCACCATCGCTGCCGAGTTCCCAGACATTGCCCTCCAGGAGTTCTAGGCAACCTTTGATCTGGATGAGCACAAGAGGAAGCAGCGGCAGAAGGTTGTGACCTTCTATCTTGGTGGGGTGTACAGGCAGCTCACCTACGATGAGTTTGCTGCTCATCTTGGCATCCCCTACGAGCATTATCACGATCATCATCTAGGCTGGGGCGACGATGATGACGACATGGAGTACCACGCGCTCTGGAGCCACATGACAGGAGTGCCTGGCGATCGCCTTGGGGAGCACAACTCAGTTAAGTCGCTCTCCCACCCGCTCTTTAAATTTATTCATATGGGTTGGCGTAGGTCGCTTTTATATGTTCCAGATAAGGACCGCCACCATATCCTCAAGGAGGAGCTTATGCTTCTTCGAGCCATCCGAGAGAGCTACCCTCTCCACCCCGGCTGGGTGCTGGCACGCATCTTCCACCAGAAGACCAGGAGGAAGACGCCACCTCGTAGACTCCTGGGGGTAACTTCATAGGTCAGCTCATCCTCTCCTTCGGCATCAGCCATGAATATGGCCCGAACATTCCACGACACCGAGTTAGGACCGTTGGAGGAGACTTGGCGGTTGAGTACGACTTAGAACTCGACCTCAGCCCCCATGTAGCAGCAGATCCTCCACTCCAGCCTGTGGTCGAGTCGGAGGAAGAAGATGATGCTGAGCAGGAGCAGCCCCAGCCGCCGCCAGAATTCCAAGACTATATACCCTCGCCACATCACCAGGCAGGGTATGCTCACCAGTCGCCGCCGCACATTCCCGATGCATACCAGTCGCCTCCCCAGCAGCCCCGACACCACCCGCGCGATGTTGGAGAGTTATACGAGCGACTGCAGGAGTGGCGCATCACTGACAACGCCACTCAAGAGGCGTGATGGACTATTATGCAGCAACATATGCGCCGCGCCAACAGGCGATATGAGGCACAACTGGCGTGGCAACGCCAGCTCGGCGAATTTCTCCACTTTCCACCTCCCGGCTCACCTGACCAGCAGTGATCGGGTTGTATTCCTTTTCTGGTCCTTTCTTTTTATTTATTCTTTTCGGATTTCGGTCCAACTTTTTCCTGAGTGGATCCGGGACACTTGTCCCGGTTTCCTTTTTATGTTTTATTTGTTTTTGTTTTGTAGGCAGTAGGGAGATTCCCTTGGGTAGATTCCCTCCGCTCCGAGGACCCGTGCTCATCCCCGCTCGCTAATCATCTCGGTCCAGGTTCTTCTGCTTCACTCTGACCTCTAATTTTAGTCCTGTGAGGACACATTCGATTTAAGTGTGGGGTAGGATGCTAGAGAACCTTGCATGAACTTGATTGCCCTTGATTGTGTTGTATGTGTGCCTCGTGATTCCATTCCAGTCTCTCTAGCATTAGAATGGCTCAGTTCTTGATTTTTGATGTAAAGTTGTTGTTCAAACCTTCATAATGATGCTTAGACTTCTTAACCTATAACTTGAGAACCAACTTGTATACTTTGATGCTAAATTGCCTGGTCAGAACAGAATTTTAAAATAATCACACTTGTAGTTTGTAGCCTTGATTGCATGAAAATGACCGAATCCGACTAGCAAACCAACTGTGAGCTTTTGATCCATTGCATGTAACTTGCAATTTTAATTCTTTCTGAGTGGTTTTCTGTTTACTTGAATGAGTTAGAATTTGCATGAGACCTACTCGAGACCACACGATGACACGAGTTCTAGAAGGATGGGGCATCTAGATTCAACTACTAAGCCAGATAGCCTACCAAACGATAAATCCACTAGGTTTAGACCCTTGAGCTTGGCCTGTTCTTTCGGTTCGATAATACATTACAACCATTTCCCATTTCTTTCATTCCCCGTTGATCCCCTGTGGTTGTAGTTCTAGATTGACCTACCGGAAGTCGGTTTGTGGTAACCTGCCTATAGCCATTAAACAGGTGGTCTTAGCTAATATGTCTAGACGTGTAAACCCCTCTAGCAACTAAAAGAAAATCGGCACAAAAGAAAAAAAAAGTAAAGAAAGAAAAGAAGAAAAAATCGTGTAAAGAAAAAGAATAAGTGCTAGGTTGCTTGAGGGTATCATAGGACGAGCGTTCATTATTCACCCGTGTTTGGTTAGAAGGTAGGAAGCCATAGATTAGATTCGAGGGAAGTTAGTCGAAAGCTACACCGCACCAAGCCATCATCATACATTCCCATCACCCATCTCATTATAAACCCGAGTAGTGTAGATTTCATTACGGTCCTAGCAGGGAAGTCCTTCTTGACTAGATACTCGTGTTGCCACAGTGGTGGAGATGTGGTCAAAATGCAAACCTATGACAGAATTCGGTAACAGAAAATAATCGAGAGCAGAAACACGTCCCTAAACACAGAGAGTGAGAGTCCCCATTGTACTATATATATACTGTGTGAGGAGTCTGGTCGGTCAGGTCAAATTCGTGCATAATTGGTTGCTAATTACTTGTCGTGTGCAGTTTATTAGTGAGACCAGGTAGTTTGGCTGATCTGTATGCATGTTAGGTTTATTGTTCTAGGATCAATCTGTCTAATAATTCATTGTGTTTGATTGAGCTCCAATTTAATCGATCTTATCATTTATGAACATGAGCGTTTCTATTCAGTTTGCTTGAGGACAAGCAAAAGCTTAAGTGTGGGGTAGTTGATGACACTCGATTTGACGTGATTATCAGCCTCATTTAAGCGACATTTCTTTGCTTAAGACATGGTTTTTAGGGTAGAATAACGAATATTCAATCGATTGCCCTATCTCGTGCCATTTGTGTTACCTTGGCCCGTTTCGGGTCTATTTGATGGTTTTCTAGTGTTTTTATGTTAGCACAGGTTTTTGCCATCGAATAAGTAACCAAGGACGTGTCTCAGGCGTTGGAACCTCGAGGAATCAAACCGAAATCGATCCAAGGAGCCGATCAAGTCAAACCAAAAGTCTGCACATTCACACTTACATTTTCGGCGAAACTGACCTAGGGTTTTCGGCGAAAATGCAAGAACAATCCACTGATGCTCAGCCAAAGAAGTTTTCGGCGAAACCGTTGGGTTTTCGGACCGAAATGAAAATCACAGGAGAATCAGCCGGCGGGACTTCCATTCACAAGCATATTTTCGGCGAAAATAATTCACTATTTTCGGCGAAAATATTAGAAGAAATCCGGATGGGCTAGGTTAAGTATAAATACTTAACCGGCGGCCCACTAGAGAAAGAATATCATAATTCGCAAAATACAACTTTGGGAGATCAGAATTGAGAGAATCCTCTCAAGTTCTGGAGCGAAAAGTTAGAGTTCGAAGAGACGGAAAGAGATCGTGACGCCATCCCTTTCATCTCGGAGAACCGGAGCTAGGAGTGTTATTGACCGAAGATCGAAGTCTGTCGGAGTTGTCTAAATTAGGTTTTTCAGATTCTTTTCTGTTCTTCCTCTGGATGATGAACTCTCTCTTTGTCTTTGTTTCTTTTGTAATAATCATGAGTAGCTAAACTCGTTAGAGCTTAGACTAGATGAACCCTAAGTGACCCAGGGCTTTAAAGCGGTCACGGATCGGCGGTGATTAGATTCGAAATTCAATCAGTTCTTTTTCATGTTTGATTTGTTCTTCATTGTTCATGTTTCTTGTCTGGATTGATCACCTAGATTGTATTCTGGTTAAGCTAAGGATAGAAGCGAACGCTCGCCTTACTTTAGAACATCAAATTGAACAATTAACCTTATAATTGGAGCGCGCCTTTCGTAGGAACCGGTTAGGGTTAATTCACTGCAAGAGTAACTCATTAATCATTAGTAATTGCACCAGTTAATTAAGTCGTTGCGAGAGGCGACCGTACCCGGGTGGCTAATTAATCTTGGTAGTTAGAACGGATAGAGAGAACGTTCACCGGTCTTAAACCTAAGGGTAAGGAGTTATGGTGGTGTCTTAGTAATTGATTGAACGAGAATCGAAATCCGCTGATCTGTTGATTGCCAATGCTCTAGGGAACGAAGGGGGATTCAAAGTCTAAGTTCGTTTGTCATCTCTGTTCTCAAACCCTAATTTCCAATCTGCTTTAGTTTAATTTTTAATTTCTCTGCATTTCGTAGATTTAGAAGTCGTGGAACTCACACCACGCACAACTTGCTTGCATTCGAGTATTTTGCCAGTTTTGAAGTAGTCATTCTTAGAAGACCCCTGGAATACGATCTGCTTAGCTCTTTTTAGCTTTGTAGTATTTGATCACCGCTCTGCAGCGTTCCATCACCAGCTCACCCACGAGACACCAAGCGAGGAGCCATTCGAGCTCACCCATGAGCACCAACCCAACTTGGAGCGAATGCTCATCATTCAAGTGAGGATGTTCATCAAGCCATTAAACTAATCACTATAACGTATCCACTTGCTATACTTAGACGTGATAAGATGTTAGGAGAGTCGTACTACATATCCTTTACCACTAGCAAGAATATTACAAACTGGACAGGTTGTTTGCTAGGATCTAAAACCAACCTTAGACGTGTTAGGACTCATAACACCAAGTTTTCACTATTCGATCTTAATTGTGGGATTAATCACTTGAAATCACTTATATCTTCACCCTTTCTTGTCAATGGTGTCTTAGTTATAGATGGGTGATGAGCTGCAGAACAGTGATCAAATACTACCAAGCTAGAAGCAAGATAGATCGTATTCCACAGGGTTTCTTCTAATTGACTACTCAAAGAAGCTGACAATTTATTCAGGTTTAAACACTTTGTGCGTGGTGTGAGTTCCACGACTTCTAGACTAAGATGCAGGAAAATTAAAATGAAATTAAAAGACAGAATGATTGTTTGGTTAAGACAGACGACAGACAAGCTTAGATTTCGAATTCCCCTTAGATCACCAAGGCAACAACAATCACAAGACCAGCGGTTTTCAATTCTCATTCAATCAATTTCTATACACCACCATAACTCCTGACCCTTAGGTTTAAGACTGGCGAACGTTCGCTCTATCCGATCTAACTACCAAGATTAATTAGTCACCCAGGTACGGTCGCCTCTCGCAATGACTTAACTTAACTGGTGCAATTACTAATGATTTATGAGTTACTCTTGTAGTGGATTAACCCTAACGGTTCCTACGAAAGGCACACTCCAATTATAAGGTTAACTGGTTGAATTGATGTTTTAAAGAGAGGCGAGCGTTCGCTTCTATCCTCAGCTTAACAAGAATCTAAACTAGGTGATCATGAAAGACAAGTTTATGCGCCAAAGCAGGGAGATGTCTGGCGACTAACCCTAGCTTGCAAAAACCTAATCTAGGCGACCAGCCAGAAGAGAAACATAAACAATCAAGAACAAAACAACCATGCAAAGAGAAACTGATTGAACTTTGAATCTAATCACCGCCGATCTGTGACCGCTTTAAAGCCCTGGGTCACTTAGGGTTCATCTAATCTAAGCTCTACAAGTTTAGCTACTCATATCTGACAAACAAGAATCAAAGACGACAGAAGGATTCATCTTAAACAGAGGAAGAACAGAAAAGGATCTGAAAAACCTAATCTCGGATGATCCGTGAAGCTTCGATCTTGAGAATCTTCAATTCCTAGCTTCGAGCGTCTTCCGGGATGGATCGATGGCGTCACGATCTCTCCGATAGCTCCGAAATACTCTCTCAACTCTCCTCCAGTCGTGGCTGATCTCTCTAGGTTGTATGTTAACAAATTTGGCTTCGAAAAGTCTATTAATACCCCCCAAAAACCCTTTCCTTGTTGGAAAAGTTGAGAATTTCCCGTCTGGGGAGCTTACACGGCGTGTAAGCTCACAGTGTATTTAGCTTACACGGTGTGTAAGCTCCAAAACGCAGCGTTTTGAGCTGGGCAGACTTCCAACTTGTTTCGATCATTCCCGCTCCATTTGAACTCCGATTTGGTCTCCGTTTGAAGCGTTGGACTCGTGAGAGAGTCCTCTATAATGTGGTAACCTGGGGATCAACATAAAAGCTCACAAAAAGGGTGAAAATAGCCGAGAAATAGACAATGTACGCACTAGGAGCCGATAATCACAAAGTTATGACAAATGCACCAAGTACTTATCAAAATGGCATCAAAGGGTATGAAATGTTGCTTAAATGGGGCTGATAATCATGTCAAATTGAGTGTCATCAAAATACTCCACACTTAAGCTTTTGCTTGTCCTCAAGCAAACTGAATTAGAACGCACTTAGATTCACAAATGACACGATTGATCAAGTTAAGGTTCAAGCAATCATAATGAATTATTAAACTGCTACTTCTAGAACAAGTGACCTAACATGCTTACACGTCAACCAAACAACCTGGTCTCACTAATTATCTGCACACAACAAGTAGCAAACACAAATCATGCACGACTCTGACCTAACCGACCAGACTTCTCACACAGGTAATATTTGGTACACGGGAACTCTCGCACTCTGTGTTTAGGACGTGTTTATGCTCTCAATCATTTTCTGTCACTGAATTCTGTCATAGGTTTGCAATTCGACCACATCTCCACCACTGTGACAACACGAGTAACTAGTCAAGAAGGACTTCCCTGCTAGGACTGTAACAAATTCTATACTACAAGGGTTTACAATGAGATGGATGATGGGAATGTATGATGATGGCATTGGTGCAGCGTAGCTTTCGACTAACTTCCCTCGAATCTAGCCTATGGCTTCCTATCGTGGAATAGTGTACGCTCGTCCTATGATACCCTCAAGCAACCTAGCACTTTATTTTGCATATTTTCTTTTTCTTCTCTTTACATTTTCTTTTGACTTCATTCTTCCATATGTAGGGAGAAGAACGTTATTGAACTATACTATAAACTTTGAAACTTTGAATTTTTTCTGTTTTTTCGAATTTTCTTTCTTTTTCTTTCTTTTTTCACTTTTTTTCTTTGTGCCGATTCTTTCTTTTAGTTGCTAGAGGGGTTTACACGTCTGGACATAATAGCTAAGACCACCTGTTTAATGGCTATAGGCAAGTTACCACAAACCGACTTCCGGTAGGCTAATCTAGAACTACAACCACAGGGGATCAATGGGGAATGAAAGAATGGGGAATGGCTGTAATGTATATCGAACCGAAAGAACAGGCCAAGCTCAAGGGTCTAAACCTAATGGATTTAACGTTAGGTAGGCTATCTGGCTAGTAGCTGAATCTAGGTGCCCCTATCATTCTAGAACTCGTGTCATCGTGTGGTCTCGAGTAGGTCTCATGCAAATTCTAACTCATTCAAGCAAACAGAAAACCACTCAAAAAGAATTAAAATTGCAAGTTATGTGCAATGGATCAAAAGCTCACGTTTGGTTTGCTAGACGGATTCAGTCATTATTATGCAATCAAGGCGAAAAACTACAAGAGTGATAAGCTTTTCTGTTCTAACCAAGAAATCTAGCATCAATGCAAGCAGGTTGATGACAGGTTCTAGGTTAAGCAATCTAATCATCATTATGAAAAATTGAAAACTAACTTAACATCACACGTCAAGAAATGAGCAATTCTATACAAGAGAAATCTCACAAATACCACAGATGAATAGCATCCCTCAGAAATATAATCTCCACCCCACACTTAAATCGGACATTGTCCTCAATGGACCAAACAAAAAGAAGAAAAGTGTATAGGGGTACCGCAATACGAGCATGAGGGCGCCGGAGATGGCGCTGGCAAGACACCGGGGGTATAGACGTGCATAGAACCATAGAGAGTTCTGAGTTCATAGCCTGAAAACATAATAAGAGAGGATCCATCACACGATTAGAACAGTTGGAGTACAAAAGACTCGATCGACCACCAAGGTTCAACAAAGACCCAAAACAACATAAACCGACACGAACAAAAACAAAAAGTACAGAGTTCTAGATGATAAGAAAAATAAAGAAAAATCCTGAAATCACTGGGGCGGAGGGTGCTGGCCATCCATGTCACCCGATCATCCTCCCTCGGGAAGCTGAAGATGTTGCTGGAGGTGTTATCCGACGGGGAAGCCACCTGGAGGGTGTTGCGCCTTGCGATTCCTCTCAGTTTCTTCGCCGGAGGTGGGGCGGAGGAAGAGGAAGCAACTCCTTTGCCTTTGGATTTTCCCATCCTGGAATCGAGTTAAACTCAAGAAATCGAAGAAAAAACGAGGGAGGAGGGGCTGGTTCGTTCGAGTTGAAGAAACTCGAGTTGCTGTTGTTGGCGTCGTCGATTGCAACTGTTGCTGCGGTGTTCGCGGTCGCGGCGGACGGCGGCGAGGTGAGGAGTCGGCGGAGGCTAGGGTGACGTCGGTCTGATGGAGCTGAGAAGGAGGGTGTCGGGTCGTCGGATGCAGCTGCTGCTCCTGTTGGCTGATGCGGCGGACGGCGCGGGCTGGTCGGGTAGTGGTCGTCCGGCGCCGGAGGTCCAAGCTCCGCCGGCGGTAGGTGATGGTGGTGGGGATGGGTGGTGTGGTAATTGGGTAAGAGGAGGAGTTGAGAGGATTTTGGGAGGAGTTGGGAGAGAGAGAAACAAAGAGAGAGGGGGAAAAATCCGAAAATGAGAAGGGGAAGGGGGATTACCTCTGATTTTTCGAGCTTACACGGCGTGTAAGCTGTGTAGTGCATTAGCTTACACGGCGTGTAAGCTCTTACACGGGTCTTTACACAGCTGTGTAAATCCACTGTGTTTTTTTTAGCTCTCCTTGGGTTCTCTATTCCGAATTTTGGCCAATTTCTTGCAAATTGGTCACTCCTCTTCCTGCAAACAATATATATTCAACCCAAATAATACCCAATATATATATTTTCGACTATTTTCTATCATCCGGACTCAACCGACTCGACAGAAAATTCTCAAAATGACTCAAAATAAATAAAAACTGACTCGATAAATTTAAAATGACTCCAGCCATGGGTTGCCTCCCACGAAGCGCTCTTGCTTAACGTCCTTGAGCCGGACGATACCTGGATGGCGATCAAGAGACATCCCAACTCAGGATTTCTCTTAGGCCCGAGTCGGAGTTCATGAAATATGGCCTTGGGGATCCTCCGGCAAGTGTGAACTTCTTCCCATTTGCGTGAATTATCTTGGTTCGTTCTGGTGGCTCGGTAGACGGGGGCTGAGCAATCGGCTTCCAAACCGCCTTCGTCTTCTCTTTATTCTCCTCCTTTATCTCGCAAGCATCTTTAACGTTTGGTGATTCATGAGGGGACGCCGTCGGATCCTCCTTCTTTCTCGGCCTTTGTGCCGGCAGCTCATTCTTTAGATTAGGGACCTGTCCAACACCTGGCAAGACGATTTCTGCAGAAACTCTAGATTTTTCATTAGAACTAGAGTTGATCGAAGCCAACTCCACAGCTTCAGCAGATAAACAATGCATCTCTTCTTTGACTGGGACTTGCATACCGTCCTTGAGGCGGAATGTCATGGTGTCCTTTCCGACCCTTAATGTCAACGAGCCATTCGGGACATTAATGTTAATGCCGGCTGTTGCCATGAACGGTCGGCCTAGGAGAAGAGTGACATCTTCCTCTCGAGTATCCATGACAACAAAGTCAGTCAGAATAGTAAAAGGACCACAACGGACAACCACGTCTTCTATCAATCCCCTAGGCAGTTTAACAGATCTGTCGGCAAACACTAAATGCATGCTAATTGGTTTCAACTCTCCTAGGTTTAATTTCTCAAACAGGCATGTAGGCATAACATTGATAGAAGCACCTAGATCAATTACACTACGATCAATCTTCACATCATTAATAATGCAAGGCAAAGTAAAAGCACCGGGATCTCGACACTTAGCTGGGGGTGGTATGGGTGTCGCATGGGCCTGGATAGCAGAGCATTTTTCCTTGAGGGATACGGAGGAAAACTCTTCCTTCTTCTTGTTCTTCGCAGGATCCTTTGTGATTTTGTCAGCCTCCAGTATCACCTGGTTAGCATCAGTAACTGGTGTATTCATATTCGTGTTCTTCAAGTATCCATACCACTTTCTGTACCGGGTATCATGATCTTCTCCTTTGATTGCGCGCCTTAGGAAACGGAATCCGAGGCTGATATGGAGGGAGAGGTGGCACAGGTGCTGTCTTTGTCAGGGGAGGAGGGGCAATCACCTCCTCTTCTTCTTCTCTATCCTCCTCCTCGATCTCTGGCTTGTCAATGGCTATAGCATTAGGATTTATGGCCGGTTCAGGAGCTGCAGGATCAGCTGATTGCTTGTCGCTTCTTGTGGAGACAGCCTTGACGTGCTCCTTCCTAATGGTAGAGTCTACTTGAACCGAGGGTTGATTAAGGAGGGGGCTACTAGTTATCAAGCTAACCATGTTATTTATCATGCTCTCCATTCGTTGACCTCGAGCTTCATGTTCTTGATTTATGACGGCTTGAAGCTTGAATTTCTCCTCATATTTATCGAGCCTTGCCATGATCAGGTCGAGCTTCTTGTCTACCTCGATATCCCTTGTGTTCCCTGATGTAGATCTCTGAGGTTGATCTTGATAACTATCGCTCAAGTACTGATTCTGACTCTGGTTGAATCCGAAGTTGTAAGGGGGATGCTCTTGGAAGCTTCCTTGTTGTTGAGGAGGTTGTCTGAACTGACGATAGTCGGGGTAGCCCTGTTGACTGTTGGTGAAGCCTTCATCAATAAAGTTCACTTCCCCTGAAGACCAGTTACCGAAAATCTTCTTCATTTCTTTCTGCACTTCAATCTTGAGATCTGATCTTCACGGCTTGGTCGGCTCTTAGTTGCTCCAAACTGTCTCTCCCAGCTTCTCGACTTAGATGCGCAGTTTGCAAAGTGAAGAAGAGCAGCTTCCGGTGCGAGTGCGGTGTAATCTCTATCAGCTAGGAAGTTAACCCATTTGCTGATTCTGCGTTCATCCCTCGGTGAAGATCTCAGCTAGCTGTCTCTGCTCGAATCCATGATGAGGGCAGTCGTAGAGAAGCTCTTGGAATTCGTTCCAAGCGTCATATAAGCTTACTCCTCTCTTCTGAACAAATCTAGGAATGCTGTCCTTGTAAGCTGTAGTTCTTGAAGGAGGAAAGTATTCCTTTACGAAGTCTTGAGCTAGACTATCCCAATCGGTGTAGTGGCCAGGTGGTCTCATACTGAGCCATCTCTTGGCAGTGCCTCTAAGGGAGAATGGGAAGACTCGTAAGCATAATGTGTTCTTACCGAGGTTCCCACTCTTGAACGTCTCGCACATGGCTAGGAAGTTCGCCAAATGTGTGCATGGGTTATCTTGCGGCTTCCCTTCGAACTGAACATCCCTAGAGATCATTTCCAGGAAGGGGATTGTGATCTCATAGTCAGGATCGTCGTCATTAGAAGGCACGGTGATGGAAGACCGAATGTTAGATGCGCGCGGCTTATTGTAGTCCGCAAGACTCTTTGGAGCAGCCATTGCGGAAAGGAAGGATGGAACGGAAGTAGTTTGATTCTGTATCAGCTATGATCTGCAAGAGACAGAAACAAACACAACCGGTGTAAAATCGAAGTGTGATGGAAAATGAAAGATGGAAAGTAGAAGAATAAAATGCCAACTCTTCTTTCAAACAATTAGAAGAGTCCCCAGCAACGGCGCCAATTTGATGAGCTGCATAACAGTGATCAAATACTACCAAGCTAGAAGCAAGATAGATCGTATTCCACAGGGTTTCTTCTAATTGACTACTCAAAGAAGCTGACAATTTATTCAGGTTTAAACACTTTGTGCGTGGTGTGAGTTCCACGACTTCTAGACTAAGATGTAGGAAAATTAAAATGAAATTAAAAGACAGAATGATTGTTTGGTTAAGACAGACGATAGACAAGCTTAGATTTCGAATTCCCCTTAGATCACCAAGGCAACAACAATCACAAGACCAGCGGTTTTCAATTCTCATTCAATCAATTTCTATACACCACCATAACTCCTGACCCTTAGGTTTAAGACTAGCGAACGTTCACTCTATCCGATCTAACTACCAAGATTAATTAGTCGCCCGGGTACGGTCGCCTCTCGCAACGACTTAACTTAACTGGTGCAATTACTAATGATTTATGAGTTACTCTTGTAGTGGATTAACCCTAACCGGTTCCTACGAAAGGCACACTCCAATTATAAGGTTAACTGGTTGAATTGATGTTTTAAAGAGAGGCGAGCTGATGACACTCGATTTGACGTGATTATCAGCCTCATTTAAGCGACATTTCTTTGCTTAAGACATGGTTTTAGCGTAGAATAACGAATATTCAATCAATTGCCCTATCTCGTGCCATTTGTGTTACCTTGGCCCTTTTCGGGTCTATTTGATGGTTTTCTAGTGTTTTTGCGTAAGCACAGGTTTTTGCCGTCAAATAAAGTAGCCATGGACGTGTCTAAGGCATAGGAACATCGAGGAACTGAACCGGAATCGATCAAAGGAGCCAATCAAAGTCAAACCGAAAATCTGCCATTCACACTTACAATTTCGGCGAAAATGACCTCACAGTTTCGGCGAAATCAACAATGCAAATCAGCTGATGCCAAGAGAAGACTGATTTCGGCGAAACCATTAAGCTCTTCGGACCGAAAATGCAAGGCAGAGAAATCATGGCCATTTACACAAGAATTTTTGCCGAAACTACTCCTATGGTTTCGGCGAAAATTACAGCTCAGCCCGGCCCAACTAGGGTTAAGTATTTATACTTAATCCGGCGGTCCGGGGAAGAGGAGATCATACAATTTTCATAATTCGAGAAACACAACTTTTCAAGATCAGATTTCTCTGAAGTTCGGGAGCGAAGAGTTGGAGTTCGAAGAGCCGGATAGAGATCGTGACGCCATCCCTTCCACCTCGGAGAACCGGAGCTAGGAGTGCAACTTACCAAAGATCGGAGTCTGTCAGAGTCGTCCGAATTAGGTTTTTCAGATCCTTTTCTGTTCTTCCTTTGAATGATGAACTCTTCTTTGTCTTTGTTTCTTTTGTAATGATCATGAGTAGCTAAACTCGTTAGAGCTTAGACTAGATGAACCCTAAGTGACCCAGGGCTTTAAAGCGGTCACGGATCGGCGGTGATTAGATTCGAAATTCAATCAGTTCTTTTTCATGTTTGATTTGTTCTTCTTTGTTTATGTTTCTTGTCTGGATTGATCACCTAGATTAGATTCTTGTTAAGCTAAGGATAGAAGCGAACGCTCGCCTTACTTTAGAACATCGAATTGAACAATTAACCTTATAATTGGAGTGTGCCTTTCGTAGGAACCGGTTAGGGTTAATTCACTGCAAGAGTAACTCATTAATCACTAGTAATTACACCAATTAATTAAGTCGTTGCGAGAGGCGACCGTACCCGGGCGGCTAGTTAATCTTGGTAGTTAGAACGGATAGAGCGAACGTTCGCCGGTCTTAAACCTAAGGGTAAGGAGTTATGGTGGTGTCTTAGTAATTGATTGAATAAGAATCGAAATCCGCTGATCTGTTGATTGCCAATGCTCTGGGGAACGAAGGGTGATTCAAAGTCTAAGTTCGTCTGTCATTCTTGTTTCCAAACCCTAATTCTCAATCTGCTTTAGCTTAATTTGTTTTAATTTTTCTACATTCCTTAGAATTAGAAGTCGTGGAACTCACACCACGCACAACGTGTTTTCCTTGAGTAATTTGTTAGTTCTGAAGTAGCCAATCAATTGAAGGCCCGTGGAATACGATCTATCCTAGCTCTTGAGCTTGATAGTTATTTGATCGAACCAGCTCAGCACAACGACGGTTCCATCACGAGCGTTCGCTTCTATCCTCATCTTAACAAGAATCTAAACTAGGTGATCATGAAATACAAGTTTATGCGCCAAAGCAGGGAGATGTCTGGCAACTAACCCTAGCTTGCAAAAACCTAATCTAGGCGACCAGCCAGAAGAGAAACATAAACAATCAAGAACAAAACAACCATGCAAAGAGAAACTGATTGAACTTTGAATCTAATTACTGCCGATCCGTGACCGCTTTAAAGCCCTGGGTCACTTAGGGTTCATCTAATCTAAGCTCTACAAGTTTAGCTACTCATATCTGACAAACAAGAATCAAAGACGACAGAAGGATTCATCTTAAACAAAGGAAGAACAGAAAAGGATCTGAAAAACCTAATCTCGGATGATCCGTGAAGCTTCGATCTTGAGAATCTTCAATTCCTAGCTCCGAGCGTCTTCCGGGATGGATCGATGGCGTCACGATCTCTCCGATAGCTCCGAAATACTCTCTCAACTCTCCTCCAGTCGTGGCTGATCTCTCTAGGTTGTATGTTAACAAATTTGGCTTCGAAAAGTCTATTAATACCCCCGAAAACCCTTTCCTTGTTGGAAAAGTTGAGAATTTCCCGTCTGGGGAGCTTACACGGCGTGTAAGCTCACAGTGTATTGTGCTTACACGGTGTGTAAGCTCCAAAACGCAGCGTTTTGAGCTGGGCAGACTTCCAACTTGTTTCGATCATTCCCGCTCCGTTTGAACTCCGATTTGGTCTCCGTGTGAAGCGTTGGACTCGTGAGAGAGTCCTCTATAATGTGGTAACCTGGGGTTCAACATAAAAGCTCACAAAAAGGGTGAAAATAGCCGAGAAATAGACAATGTACGCACTAGGAGCCGATAATCACAAAGTTATGACAAATGCACCAAATACTCATCAAAATGGCATCAAAGGGTATGAAATGTTGCTTAAATGGGGCTGATAATCACGTCAAATCAAGTGTCATCAATGGGAGAAGAAGGATCGAACCTAGACAAGAGTTGAAGGCCTACAAACCACTACTTGAGAGAGATGAACTCACCATTCCACCACGAATCTCTCCCTACACTTATATATTCAACTTTCTTGATTCGTTTGGTGTAAGAACCAACCTCTATGTTACTAACTTGGTCTGTTTATATGGTGTTTATGAATATACAGATTCGAGGAAGAATCCTATTCAAGAAGAGGGGGATGAAGTGATCCTTCCCACGAGGGCCGACACGGCCACGACACCATGGGCACGAGCCCTCCATGCACACCTGGAGCTTGGGAGCAAAGCACGGCACCAAGGAGACGAGGAGAGGTTCATGAGAAAAGGCGCAACCCTACTGAAACTAAAAGCCCCAGACCCCCAGCCCCGGGCCCAGAAGATGATGCCGACCCGACCCCTAAAACTGATGTAGGGCCGAGACAGTACTGGCCCAGGGCAGAAGGAAATACCAATGATGATGCCGAGTTGAGGATCGAAGCGAGATCCAAGCAGAGGACTGAGGCAGACTGATGCCTGAGCCGGATCCCAAGGCCGCACCAGAACAGATGCTGACACTAGGCCAGAACCCAACACCGAAGCACAGGACCGAGCCAGGACCTAACACAGGGCCGAGCCCGACACCGGCCCAGGGCCGATGCTAGGACCCGTACCAGAAGTGCTTTGGGCCTAGCCACCCAAATAAAACCCCAATGAAGAAGTCCTTTTGCTACAAGGAATCCTTACCATCTAAGGAAAAACCTCCACTTTGGAGAAGGAAACACGGAGCACACCTATTCCTTGAAGGACACAGACGCGGGCATGGTCACCGAATCCTAGAGGGACACAGACAGGCCCATGGATTAGGGTTTCCATCCGATTCTAGAACTTAGCTATTTTTAGTAGTTTTATTCCTTTTAGTTCGGATTTCTTTCTTCCTTTTTACTAGATTGTTTAGGAATCTTTTTAGTTCTTTATTATTTTAGATTTAGTTTTCAAAAAGGAATAGGAGAAGTCCTACGCCGATCCTTGAGCTATAAAAGAAGGCCTTAGGCCACGATGTCAGACAACTCAGATTTTATACAAACTTAAATTTCAGAACTTTGTTCTTGATTTCCTTCAAGCTTTTGCTCGTTGTTGCTTAGATTAAGGTTAGTTTTTCATTGACTCAAGGTATAGACCCTCGAATGCCTGGAACCATTCGGCCTGGACACTTAGGGTTCCTAACTCTTTTTAGCTAGTGGGTCCACGTACTTTCCATCGGCACTAGGTTAGACTCGTCTTCTTGAGTACACAACTTACAGTGTTAGTGTTTACACCTCAAATTATTTTAAGCCAGTACCACATTGAAGAAAATAAGGAATTAAATGGATTTATTAGGCCATTAATTACCTTAGTAATTAAATAACAAAAATTGGGCCACGACGTCATCTTTTGGCCTATTTTTCGTGATAATTCTTTCCAGATTAGTATTTTGGCCATAACTCCTTCATACGAACTCCGATTGATACGGAATTGGTGGCGATGGAAAGATAATTTCGTTATCTTTCCATCCATATGTAGATGACGACCCAGTTCCATCGGACCAGTGAGATATGGCCTCGGCAAGATGATGACCAAAAATACCACATTGCTTGTTTGTGGAGTTTTGAATGGCTTTATTAACCTTTAATCATTCTATTAAGTTAAATTGATTAAGCGAGGCCATGAATTTACTATTTTATCCTCACGGAGCCTCCCCATCAAGGAGGATAGCATCCCATCGAAGAGGGAAGGAAGAAAGCCTCCTCATCAAGATGAAAACCCTAAGGTCGACTCCATGATGATGACGTCATCATGACGACCTCCTCTTCCAGAGGGAAGCAAGGAGGGAAGCCATCTCATCAAGATGGAAACCCTAAAGCCGACTCCATGAGGATAACGTCATCATGATGGCCATCGAAGTGAAGACTTCATGTCGATCCATCAAAGTAAGGACTTCATGTCGATCCATCGAAGGGAAGCCATCATCATGTCGACCTCCTCGTCAAGAGGGAAAGAGGGAAGCTATCTCATCAAGATGGAAACCCTAAGGATGACCCCATCGAAGTGAAGACTTCATGTCAGTCCATCGAAGTGAGGATCTCATGTCGATCCATCGAAGTGAGGATCTCATGTCGATCCATCGAAGTGAGGATCTCATGTCGATCCATCGAAGTCAGGATCTCATGTCGATCCATCGAAGCACATGTCAGTCCATCAAAGGCACAGGATCTCATGTCCATTCATCGAAGGGAAGCCATCATCATGTCGACCTCCTCGTCAAGAGGGAAGGAAGTCATCTCATCAAGATGGAAACCCTAAGGCCGACTCAATGATGATGATGTCATCTTGATGACCTCCTCGTCAAGTGGGAAGGAGGGATGCACGGAGGAAAGAAAGGAAGGAAGCCATCTCATCAAGATGGAAACCTTAAGGCCAATTCCATCAAAGTGAAGACTTCATGTCGATCCATTGAAGTCAGGATCTCATGTCGATCCATCGAAGGGAAGCCATTGTCGACCTCCTCGTCAAGAGGGAAGCAAGGAGGAAGGCCATCTCATCAAGATGGAAACCCAAAAGCCGATTCCATGATGATGATGTCATCATGATGACCTCCTCGTCAAGAGGGAAGAAGGGAAGCAAGGAGGAAAGGAAGGAAGGAAGCCATCTCATCAAGATGGAAACCCTAAGGCCGATTCGATGATGATGATGTTATCATGACGACCTCCTCGTCGAGAGGGAAGAAGGGAATCAAGGAGGAAAGGAAGGAAGGAGGCCATCTCATCAAGATCGAAACCCTAAGGCCGATTCCATGATGATGATGTCATCATGACGACCTCCTCGTCAAGAGGGAAGAAGGGAAGCAAGGAAAAAAGGAAGGAAGGAAGCCATCTCATCAAGATGGAAACCCTAAGGCCGACTCCATGATGATTATGTCATCATGACGACCTCCTCGTCAAGTTGGAAGGAGGGAAGCAAGGAGGAAAGAAAGGAAGGAAGCCATCTCATCAAGATGGAAACCTTAAGGCCGACTCCATCGAAGTGAAGACTTCATGTCAATCCATCGAAGTCAGGATCTCATGTCGATCCATCAAAGGGAAGCCATCATCATGTCGACCTCCTCGTCAAGAGGGAAGAAAGGAGGAAGGCCATCTCATCAAGATGGAAACCCTAAGGCCGATTCCATGATGATGATGTCATCATGATGACCTTCTCGTCAAGAGGGAAGAAGGGAAGCAAGGAGGAAAGGAAGGAAGGAAGCCATCTCATCAAGATGGAAACCCTAAAGCCGATTCCATGATGATGATGTCATCATGACGACCTCCTCGTCAAGAGGGAAGGAGGGAAGCAAGGAGGAAAGGAAGGAAGCCATCTCATCAAGATGGAAACCTTAAGGCCGACTCCATGATGAGGATGTCATCATGACGACATCCTCATCAAGAGGAAAGAAGGGAAGCAAGGAGGAAAGGAAGGAAGGAAGCCATCTCATCAAGATGGAAACCCTAAGGCTGACTCCATGATGATGATGTCATCATGATGACCTCCTCGTCAAAAGGGAAGAAGGGAAGCAAGGAAGAAAGGAAGGAAGGAAGCCATCTCATTAAGATGGAAACCCTAAGGCCGACTCCATGATGATGATGTCATCATGACGACCTCCTCGTCAAGTTGGAAGGAAGGAAGCAAGGAGGAAAGAAAGGAAGGAAGCCATCTCATCAAGATGGAAACCTTAAGGCCGACTCCATCGAAGTGAAGACTTCATGTCGATCCATCGAAGTCACGATCTCATGTTGATCCATCAAAGGGAAGCCATCATTATGTCGACCTCCTCGTCAAGAGGGAAGCAAGGAGGAAGGCCATCTCATCAAGATGGAAACCCTAAGGTCGATTCCATGATGATGATGTCATCATGACGACTTCCTCGTCAAGAGGGAAGAAGGGAAGCAAGGAGGAAAGGAAAGAAGGAAGCCATCTCATCAAGATGCAAACCCTAAGGCGGATTCCATGATGATGATGTCATCATGATGACCTCCTCGTCAAGAGGGAAGGAGGGAAGCAAGGAGGAAAGGAAGGAAGCCATCTCATCAAGATGGAAACCTTAAGGCCGACTCCATGATGATGATATCATCATGACGACATCCTCGTCAAGAGGAAAGAAGGGAAGCAAGGAGGAAAGGAAGGAAGGAAGCCGTCTCATCAAGATGGAAACCCTAAGGGTGACTCCATGATGATGATGTCATCATGACGACCTCCTCGTCAAGAGGGAAGAAGGGAAGCAAGGAGGAAAGGAAGGAAGGAAGCCATCTCATTAAGATGGAAACCCTAAGGCCGACTCCATGATGATGATGTCATCATGACGACCTCCTCGTCAAGTTGGAAGGAGGGAAGCAAGGAGGAAAGCCTCCTCACCAAGAGGGAAACCCTAAGGCCAACTTCTAGGGACGGTGTCATCTCCTCATTATGATGATACCCTAAGGGATGACGTGATCATATCAAACCCTATCTCAGGAATACAAGCTTCTTCTATCAACGTCACTACTCCTCCAAGGCAGTTGAGGAGAGGAACCACCACCACCACGATGATAGCCACGTTCAAGAGATAGGAAGTAACCTCCATGGCGGTTACTTCCTCCACTTGCAGTTACCACTCATATTTTTCTATAAATATGAGAGGCATTCGACAGAGACAAAAGCACAATCATAGAAGCAGACACGCTGCCCAAATTTCTACTTTCTCTGCAATTTCAGTTTCCAGTAGCCACAGTTGTCTTTTCTTTTGGAGCTCTCTCAGAACCTCCATAGGAGTAGCAGTAGACTTAGCCAAAAAACATCAAACACCCTTGTTAGAACTTTGTTTGAAGAGGTGTGAACCGTGTAATTAATCCTTGTTTCAAGAAGTCAAGAGTGCATTTATTGTGTTCAAACACAAGAGTTTCTACCACCAGAAACAAATTGGCACGCTCGGTGGGACCTTGTGTTTGATATCATGGCTCCAAGGCGAAAGAACCCAGAGGGTGAACTTCAATCCGGATCAGTGGAGGAGCAGGTGGCCAACATTGAACATGGCCAGACAGTTGAAGATATTGCCGGAATTCATGGCGGCGACAAAGAAGCTAGGCCACAACTGTGGCGCCAAATGCTGATCTAGGCGAGACAATCCTGTCACTCCGCCAGACAATGGTGGAGCACCACCAACTCATGGAGGATTCAATGACAGGGAATGCCCGCCAGGTGAATTCTCAAATTGAGTCTTTAAGTTCTCATGTTGAAAGACGTTTAATTCAAGTATTTGATATGGTTAACAAAAATCAAACTGATTTTCAGGAGTTGAGGAAAATTTTAACGACGCCTTTAGTTCAGTCTAGAGCCTTACCACCCGATGGTCTAGGATCGATGAACAATGGCGTTGGGAATGTAAGCCCTCATCCTGCTAGTGGTCGGAATGGCCAACCATGGCAGGACAACCTCTCACCTCCAGTGGCAAGTCAACCACCTTCCCATCAACATGGGAATGGTGAAAATCTTGCCACCACATCTAACACCCATGTTGAGCAAATGCCTACCATAGGTTTTGCTCGACAACATGTTCCAGAGGCTAGGCCATATGTGGCCCCTGACCGTCCATTCAATATGGATCAAGTACCACCACGTCCTAATGTGGAGGTACCCCCACGTGCGTATCCACCACCACCAATACCACCCCAAGTCAATAGACATGGAATGGATCCAACATGATTCATGCCACCACCCAGGGGGCAACCACTAGGGGTACATGATAATAATAATTTAAGGGAACAGGTGGCACAGTTGCTCAATGAGCATCTTGGCCTTGGAGGGAGGCCAACCATGTCGCCTGTGTATCGAAAGCCTTATCCAGAGTGGGTGGATAGACACCATCCCTTTCCTAGAGGCTTTAGGGTACCCAAGTTTACCACCTTCACGGGGACCGGAGATCAGTCTACCGTGGAGCATGTTGGACGATTCACTGTCTAATGTGGTGACGTAGGTGATTTCGTCAAACTTAGGTTGTTTGGAAACTCGTTGACAGGACTAGCCTTCGCTTGGTACGTCAACTTGCCTTCCAACTCCATACAAAGTTGGCAACAGATGGAGCAGATCTTCCATGCCCAATTCTATAGATCTGAGCCAGAGCTTTCTATAGAAGAATTGGCACGTATGCGCCAGCATCCTGGAGAGTCAGTTGAGAGTTTCTTAACTAGTTTCAAGAATGCTCGAAATCGTTGCTTTGTTAACCTAACAGAAAGAGAGTTTGTCAAGCTGGCTGAAGGAGGATTGAACTTCGAACTTAGGAAGAAATTCCAAGATCGAGAGTTCTCTGACTTGTTCCAACTCATGTCATGTGCTGTTAGGTATGAATCTCTTCTCCACGAGGAGGAGAATAGGAGGAGTGCCTAAAGAGGGCAATACCTCCCAAATTTTGATTATGCTATCCACCACATCGATGGTGGGGTTGGTGAAGTTGAGGTCAACTTGGCAGAGATAGTGCTAGGGAAACCCTATGTGTGTAGTTCATTGTCTAGAGTTGATGTTGGGCCACAAGAGGGGAAACCTAATCGTGCGCCCATCCAACCAAGGAAGTATTCATTCGATGTGACAAAGGCAGATTTGATATTTGACCAACTTTACAAGGATGGTCAAGTCAAGTTCTCAAGGGGGCATAACCTCCCATCGCCTGATAACTTGAAAGGAAGACGATATTGCAAGTGGCATAATAACATGTCTCAATCTACTGACTCATGCGTGGTTTTTTGAAATATTTTACAGGATGCCATTAAGAAGGGACGCATCAAGTTCCCTGAGCTAAGGAAAGATGCCATGTTGGTGGATACTGATCCCTTCCCCGCCACAGTTGGTGTGAACATGGTTAACCCTGATTTCTCCAAGATTGAGTTGCCCCGGTTCAAGCTGGTGTTGGACACAACGCCGCCTCAAGAGGGCAGTTCGTCTTCAAATGTACAATCCACTCCTGCCTCACTTGGTAGGCAAGATGAGGAGAAGTTGTGTGTTCAGTGCAAGAGGAGTCTCAACTTCGATGAGGTGAAGCCAAGCAAGCCCGTTCATTAGAGGCTTGGCCCTCCTCCCAATAGACCAAGTTATCCACCATATCAGAGAATGGTGGAGGGAGTGCGACAACCAGTCGGATGGCAGCCAAGGCAATGGTTGGCTCCTGGCTATCCCATGAAGAGGACCTTTCGAATTCCCGACGTGCCACATGGTGGTTGGCATACCTATGATATCCGACGTCAACAACCAGTAGCATTGGCTGACTTGACGAGGACTCAGAAGAGAAGGTTCCTTCGCAAGAATGCTCAAAGTCGTAGAGGCCAACATGAGATGGCCCATCATGAGATGGGAAGAATGCAACAGCCCAGAGCAGAGGATGCCCTTCAAGCTGATATCAAGGTGGAAAACTCCATGTCCTCTGGTCTCAAAGTCACTGTGTTGGGAAAGGGCAAGCGTGTCCAAGCCCCAAGGGTTGAAGAGATGAATGATATGGTGGAAGATAACCTTCAAATAGATGATGGACTTGGAATGTATGATGCAGGGTATGATGCTGACTTTGATGATGTGGTGATCGATGTGGATCATCCAAACCCTAGGTTTGAGAGGAAGGATAAGGAGGATGATGGTGATGACCAAGGCCCTCCTGTAACTATCAAGTTTGAAAGCTTGCCACCCACAGTGGCTACTAACTACATACTCCCAAGGATTTTCCAATCCAAAGAGGAAGATCAACAGGTACATGTGGAAAGTGGAGAAGCGGATGAGGAAGTAATGGAGGATCAACCTGTGGCACATTTAGTCGAGGAGTTCAATCACCTTGATATGGATGATGAGCCATGGAGTGTTAAGATGGTTCGTTTGGGGTGTAGGATCGATTTGGCCACAGAGGCCAAGAGGCAATACAAAAGTTCACAACGATTGTTGAAGGAGCTATATGAAGCAGGCCACAAGCATGTAGGTTTGCTTGGTGAAGATGGAGGGCGTTATCCTTTCCATGTGTTGTACCAAGGTCCAGAGGAGACAATGTCTCTTCCAGTGGAAAACCCTACATGGGGCCCAGAATTGGATGAACCTGAGAGCTCATTGACAAAAGAGGATAGCTTGTCCAATGAGGAGGCTGTCATGTCAGTGGTGGCTTCGAAAGGAAATGGTATAATGGAAGAGGAGTTAAATGATATACCTAACCACCTTGTGATATTCAAGGAGCCAGAGCCAAACATGTTAAGGCATCTAAGGCCCCTCTATATTAAGGCAAGATTGGATGAAGTGCCAGTGTGTCTAGGGTCCTGGTTGACAATGGCGCAGCTGTGAACGTGATGCCAACAAGGATGTTGAAGAAGCTTGGTAAGAATACAGGTGACTTGATTCCTACCGAGGTATTCGTCACCAGCTTCAATGGAGGGTCCACTTCAGCGAAGTGGATTCTGCCAGTGGTAGTAGGAGTTGGAAGCCAGGAGAAGATGAGTGCCTTCTTCGTTGTGGATGGGGTTATTAGTTACAATGCCCTGTTGGGGAGAGACTGGATCCATGAAAGTAAATGTGTTCCATCATCATTACATCAATGCATGATGTTGTGGAACAAGGAAGGAATGGTTGAGGTCATTCAAGCTGACACAAAGCCATTTGCAGTAGGAGCCAACTGTGCTGAAGCGCCTCTATACCATGGTGATTTTGGCCCATTGGAGGTTAGAGGTATGGATGGAGGACCATGTACGGTGGTCATCTCGAGTGCCAAAGTTTTGAGCAAGGCATGCATTGATCCATTGACAAATATAGTGAGACCATCCATGTTCTCCTTGGATGGTCCACCTGATACCACCAAAGTTGATGATGATGAATAGACCACCTCAAGACAAGGTGGCGAGGGAGGCCGAAGTCACGGCCTTAAGAGAGAGGTTGGCCATCTACCAATGTGAGCAGGGGCTAGTGTGCGATGAGCCTGTGTTGATGGCTGATTGTGTTCCAGATGATGATTCACCTAAACAAGGCAAATAGATAGGATTTAATGAAGAGGATGGCAAACACATTGCCGCATGTGATGTTCTAGAGGAGATCAACCTTGGCCCTGAGGACGATCAACGTCCTACCTTCATCAGTGCCACCATGCTTGAGGCTGACAGGTATGATCTTATCAAGTTACTAAATGAGTTTAAGGATTGTTTTGCATGGGATTACCATGAGATGTCAGGCTTAGATAGGAAATTGGTGGAACATAGGCTGCCAATTAAATCTGGATTTAAACCCTTCAAACAACCTCCTAGGCGTTTTGCGTATGAGGTATTGCTAGAGATTAAGAAAGAAATTGAACGTTTGTTAAAGGATAAGTTTATAAGAACGGCTAGGTATGTAGAGTGGTTGTCTAATGTAGTGCCAGTTAGGAAGAAAAATGGAAAGCTACGTGTTTGTGTAGATTTTAGAAATTTAAATACAGCCACTCTGATGTGAACCACTGCAACCATGGGCAGACGACCCTTGAACATCGCAAGTTGGACACCGTGCAACGAGGTAGAACCGTCGAGAACTGGGGGTGGATGAGGACTTTGACCCGTCAGCTATATAACAACTGGGAACCAGTAGTATCAAGTCGTAGACGTCACGCCAATATATGGATGCTCTTGATGATAAGTCGGGCCTTCAATATCGCAACATGCAGATACAATAAGGGTTTGAGAACAAAGTTCTTTCAAAGGGGTTGTTTATTTCATAAAAGTTGTGTTTACAAAGGGAGGCCGACGGCCTCTATATATAGGTGAGGGAACAAGCTCTCCTCCCTAAACACTACTTCCTAAATAATAATAAAATAAAGAGTCCTATTCCTAAAAAGAATCTTAAAACCCCTAAATAGTCCTACTAAAAAGGAATAAAACATAAAATAATAGTTGTAGTCTTTAAAGCAGAATAAAAGACCTAAATTAGGTCAAAAACCCTAATCTGGCCGCGTACGGTTGCTCGGGCCGGTTGGGCGCGTGTGGCGGCTCGGTGGGCTTGACCGGGCAGGCGCCAAACTTGGTTCGGGTGGCGGTCGCGGGCCTGGTGCTCCGGGCTGGTTCAATGGCAAGGGCCTTGTCCAAAAGATTTGTTCTTCGTGGCCGGCTCCATAGAATTTCTCTGATCGGTCCGGTTGCCAATCTAGGGCTCGGGGCTGTTCTTTCCTTGGGCCTTCTCCATTTTCGCGTGGGCCTTCTTCTTTAAGCTTCAGGTAGGCATCCAAGTAGCTCCTGATGTAGCTCTCCGGGGACTGGGTCGGCCTAAGTGTCACGCCTCGGGGCCAAGGACTCCAAGTCTTCTCATGGCTCGGCTCAGGGTCATTCCTTGGAAGCTCTCCTCTCCAGGCCAAGTATTCTCGGGCTCTTTTCCTCCTATACTCCAGAAATGCTTCTAGAGGGTCACTCGAGTGACGGGCTTTTTCTTCAGGGCTCCTAGAGGTCAGGCTAGGAGCAGGCTGAGGCTTTTCTCCAGTGCTAAGGCTTCTATCCTCGACCAGCAGCATAGCCCAGAATATCATTCCATCTCGTGGAGCCTTTCTACCTGCAAGGGAAGGACTTAGTCGATCTTTCAGGGCGTACCTTGGCTTTAGGGCTTGAAGATGGCCTGCCCTAGGCTCTATATGCCTTCTGTGAGGTCCTAGGGTCTTATCTCGATTAGGTGACCCTGGTGGGGTGTAGGAATACCGATTGGCATCAGGGCAGCAGTGTTGGATCATATCATTCCCCTCTTCTTGCCTTGGATTTGTCCCCAAATCCATCTCAGAGTTTCTTCTAGCACTCATCACCCTCTTCCAAATTTCAGCAATTTTGTTGGCCACGGTCGGGGAAGACTCGGCATCATCTTTAGACTTAGGAGTGTCACTTGAGTCAGTGACGGACCAAGGCTCGGGTTCTTCAGTGCGTTCACCATCAGTCTCCATAGCTCCTTCTCCTGAAAAACTATCAACAATAATGCTAAGGCTCGGGGAGGTAGCGGGTGAGAGTTCCTCACTCATATCCACATCCGGGTCAGCATCCGGAACTTCTTCACTTGGGGCAGCCCTCAGAATCCGTCGGGAGGTGATCTCCCTTTGAATCTTGGGTGCACAGGGGACCGTTGGTGAAGTGTCGGGTCGGGGCATGGGGGTGCCGGAGGTGAACCAGGGCACGTCGGGCAGGGCGGCGACGCCGGGCAGTGGGGAGGCGGCGTCGGCCAGTGGGGAGGCGGCTACGACGGGCAGTCGGTAGCCGGTGGCGGCGGGCAGTGGGACGGCGGTGGCGTCGAACAGTGGCGCGTTGGGCAGTGGGCAGTTGGTGGCGGCAGGCAGTGGGAAGCCAGCGGCGGCGGCCAGTGGCTGGCTGGCGGCGGCGGGCAGGTCGGTAGCGTCGGGCATCATCGTGTCGGGGTAGCCGGGGTCGGGTAGGACCAGGGCTGAGCGTCGGGCAGGGACGCGCCGGACTCGTGGTCGGGGGTCACGTCAGGTGGTGATGCGCCGGGGGCGTTGGGCAGCGACAGGTCGGGGCCGGGTGCTAGGGCGGTCGGGGCCTGGTCGGGCAGGGTAGCGCCGGGTGCTAGGGCGCTAGGACTGGTTGGGCAGCGCCAGTCGGGGCCGGGCACTGGGGCGCCGGGGCTGGTCAGGCAGTGCCAGTCGGGGCCGGGGCCGAGCGCTGAAGCGCCGGGGCCTGGTCGAGCAGCGTCGGGGCTGGGGCCGAGCGTTGGGGTGCTGGGGCCTACTTGGGCAGCGCCAGGGCCGAGCGCTGGGGTCCTGGGGCCTGATTGGGTAGCGCTGGGGCTGGGCATGGTGCTGGGGCTGGGGCCGGGGCTGGTGCAGGGCTGGGCGGGGCGCCAGGTGCTAGGGTTTTAGAGGTGAACCCTGCAAACTTCTCAAGCCCTTCGGGCTTAACTTCTTCTCCTTCATCAGACTCTTCTTCTTCTTCCTTCTTCTCCTCTTCTTCATCATCCGTCTCGATTCCTCCTTCTCTTACCACCATCGTCTGTTGGTTAGGGAAGTCCCTTGAGATATGTCCTCTACCTTGACATTTAAAGCACACAATTCCACTAGGACGTGGGTTAGAATTCTGAACCTTAGAAGTAGGTTGAGCAGGTGTTACCGGTGGGGCCGAATCCCTAGGGTTAGGGTTTGGCCATGAGCTTGAGCCTTGGGGCTGTTCGAGCTTCCATGGGGCTTGGCTTGTACTCGGGCCTCCTCTCCATGGGGCATTGGCTAATCTTCTCGTGTAACCCCTCTTCAACTCTCTCTCCACACGGTTAGCTAGGGCCTTGAGATCCTCGTAGTCAACATAGTTAAGTAGGTTGACTTGGTGCATGATCTCGAGGTGTAGCCCATCCACAAACCGGGCTATCTTCGCTTCGGGCTCTTCTCGGAGGTCAAGTCTGGCGACCAACATCTCTATCTCCTTAGTGTATTGCTCCACGGACATTGATGCGAACCGCTCCTCAATGAAGGGATCGACTCAACACCCAAAACTATACTACCAGCTTCACGAATCCTAACTTTTGAAACCGCGGGGAAAACTTGAAATCCACTAAGTATAGACTTAGGAACCCCAAGGTATTCAGTCGAATTGGTGCCACAACAAAGGGTGATAACCTTCGATGATAAACCAAACCTTAAGCTAAGCAACAACGAGCAAAGACTTGAAGGAAAAAGAACAAAGTTCTGAAATTTCAATTTATGACTTAACGTGTCTTACAATGATGGCCGAGGCCTCTATTTATAGCGCAAGGGTGGCCTAAGCCGTCTCCAACTCTAATAAGGTAAGACTAAAATAATCCTAAAAGATAGGCCGAAGAAAATATTAAAATACACAAAGTTGTCCGAGAGTGAAATTCTAAAACCGGCAAAAATTGCACAAAACCCTAATCCGGGCGGATTAGGGCACGCCGGGTGTCCGTGTCCGATCGGGCTTAGGAAAACCCTCCGGGCGCGGGCTGGACTCCGGACGCGGCTAGGAAGAGTGCCCGGAACCCGCGCGGTGGCATTTCTGTAATTACCGCGGGTTCCGGGTGACCTGGCGGTCGGGTGGCGTCCTTCGGTGCTGGTGACCGGCTCGGCATCAAGTGCTCCGGACCCGATGCTAGGGTTTTGGTGATGCCGGGCGGTTCTGGCTTCCTGCTGGCCATTTCCTCGGACAAGTGAGGTTCCTCCCAAGTCTTTTGACCTCCTGAGTCTTCTGGCTTCAACTTGTCCGCCAGGTTCTGAGTGTGGAGCAGGGTTAGCCGAGGTAGGGGCTGGTTGGCCGTATCCGCCGGGGCCCGGGCAGTGTCCCTTGGGCATTTGTCTTCCTCATGGGATTTCTGTCGGTCATCAAGGGTCAGCACGGTGCATCCTTCTCTGATGAACCTCTGATCCAGTTCTTCATGCTTGGCTCGACTCCAATCTCCTATATAGGCGGTGACCTTTGTCTTGAAGGTTTTGACTTGGCTCCGGGTAAAGGGCAGGTCTGGTCGGGTCCAGGGCACCGGGGGTTCATCATTCCCCTCTTCTTGAGAAGGATTCGTCCTCGAATCTGTCTCTACAAAATCATCATCATAGAAAGGAGTTAAGTCAGCAACATTAAAAGTAGCACTCACACCATAGGTGTTAGGCAAATCCAAAACATAAGCATTGTTGTTTATCCTTTCAAGGACAGTGTAGGGTCCATCTCCTCTTGGTAGCAGCTTGGATCTTCTTTGTTCCGGAAATCTATCCTTTCTGAAGTGAATCCACACTTGGTCGCCGGGTTGGAAGATTTTCTCCTTTCTCCCTCGGTTGGCGTTTCTTAGGTATTGGGCCGTTCTCCTTTCAATGTTGGCTTTGGCTTTCTCATGAAGCTTCCGAACATATTCAGCCTTGGTGTGTCCATCTGCATCCAAAAACTCATGTATAGGCAATGGAGATAAATCCAAGGGGGTTAGAGGGTTAAAACCATAGACCAATTCAAAGGGGGAGTATTGGGTGGCTGAGTGGACCGATCGGTTGTAGGCAAACTCTACATGGGGTAAACAGTCCTCCCAAGTCCTAAGGTTAGACTTAATGATGGCTCTAAGCATTTGGGAAAGAGACCGGTTGACAACCTCGGTTTGGCCATCTGTTTGAGGGTGGCAGGTTGTGGAAAACATAAGTTTGGTTCCTAGTTTAGCCCATAAAGTTTTCCAAAAGTAGCTTAGGAATTTTGAGTCTCGGTCAGAAACTATGGTCTTAGGAACGCCGTGGAGTCTAACTATCTCTCCAAAGAATAAGTCAGCTATGTGGGATGCATCATCAACCTTATGGCATGCAATGAAATGAGCCATTTTTGAAAACCTATCTACCACCACAAAAATGGAATCTTTGCCTTTCCTAGACTTAGGCAACCCTAGAACAAAATCCATAGATATGTCTACCCAAGGGTGTTCGGGGATAGGCAAAGGAGTGTATAAACCAAAGGGTTGAAGGTGGGACTTAGCTCGTTGGCATTTGGCACATTGGCTGATGATCTTCTCTACTTCTTTCCGCATCCTAGGCCAGTAGAAGTGCTCTTTAAGGCAAGCTAGGGTTTTGGCAACTCCAAAGTGACCCATGAGACCTCCTCCATGTGCTTCTCTTATGACTAGGGTTCGGCTTGAATGGCTCGGGTAGCAAAGCTTAGGTCCTTTGAACAGGTACCCATTCTGCCTATAGTAATCCTCAAACCCTACATGTGAGCAAGACTCAAAAATGTCTTTAAAGTCGGGGTCAGTCACATACAAATCTTTGATATGCTCAAAACCAAGGAACTTAGAACTTAAAGTAGTGATTAGAGCATACCTCCGAGAAAGGGCATCGGCTACCACATTCTCCTTACCTTGCTTGTAGTGGATGACGTAAGGAAAAGATTCAATGAACTCCACCCACCTTGCATGTCTTTTGTTCAATTTGTGTTGAGCCTTTAGGTATTTGAGAGATTCATGATCGGTGCGGATTATGAACTCCTTGGGCCACAAATAATGTTGCCAGGTCTTCAAGGCTCGGACTAGGGCATACAATTCTTGGTCGTAGGTGGGGTAATTGAGGGTGGCACCACTCAATTTTTCACTGAAATAGGCGATAGGTCTTCCTTCTTGCATCAACACGGCTCCAATCCCTACTCCTGAAGCATCACACTCGATTTCAAAAGGTTTTGAGAAATCAGGTAGCTTAAGTAAGGGGGCCTCGGTGAGTTTCTTCTTGAGGTTTTCAAAGGCTGCCTCTTGAGGTGCTCCCCAATGGAAAGGAACATTCTTTTTGATGACAGCCGTGAGAGGGGCAGCTAGGGTGCTAAAGTCCCTCACAAATCTTCTATAAAAGCTTGCAAGTCCATGGAAGCTTCGGACATCAGTGATGTTCTTTGGGGTTGGCCATGACTTGATTGCTTCAATCTTGTCCTCATCAACTCTAATTCCTGTAGAGCTAACAACAAAACCAAGAAACACAAGATGATCGGTGCAAAAAGTGCACTTCTCCATATTTGCATATAGTTGTTCATGTCTTAGGGTTTCGAGGACAGATTTCAAGTGACCTAGGTGATCTTCTAGGGTTTTTGAGTAGATTAGGATGTCATCAAAATAAACTACTACAAATTTCCCTATGAAAGGCCTAAGGACTTGATTCATTAACCTCATGAAGGTACTAGGTGCATTGGTTAATCCAAAAGGCATAACCATCCACTCATACAATCCTAGTTTAGTTTTAAAGGCAGTTTTCCATTCATCACCTTCCTTCATTCGGATTTGGTGATAGCCTGATCTTAAATCTATCTTAGAAAAGATTGTTGAACCATGCAATTCATCAAGCATATCATCTAACCTAGGGATGGGGTGTCGGTACTTAACTGTGATATTATTGATGGCTCGGCAGTCGACACACATCCTCCAAGTTCCTTCCTTTTTAGGCACAAGGATGACGGGAACAGCACATGGGCTCATGCTCTCCCTTACATATCCCTTGTCCATCAAGTCTTCAATTTGTTGTTGGATTTCTTTTGTTTCCTCTGGATTGGTCCGATAGGCAGCTTTGTTAGGGAGTGCTGCTCCCGGTACAAGGTCGATTTGATGCTCAATGCCTCGGATTGGGGGTAATCCACTAGGGATGTCTTTGGGAAAAACATCTTTGAAATCCTGCAAAAGTGAAGACACAACACTAGGGAGAGAGGTGTTAGGGTTAGAGATCAAACATTCTTTGTAAAGAATGACCACGAGGGATTTCCTAGATACTAGGGTTTGTTTGATCTCACTAGGTTTAGCTAACAGGTTTTCTCTCCGCTCATCCTCTCTTTTTTGAGCTCTTTGATCCTTAGGATCATGAAATTCTGTTTTTGATCTTGATTCTGTTTTTGCACCTTTTTCTTTTGAGGGTTCACTCTTTTCTTCTCTCATCTCTTTTTTCTTGAGCTCTTTCTCTTTTTTCTCTCGGCTCACCTTTCTCTCTATTTGATCCTTGAGTATCTCGGTAGGTGACAGTGGCTTCAGCTTGAATGTGGTGTCTCCATGTAGAAGTTGATACTTGTTGGTCCTCCCATCATGTTGTGAATACCTGTCAAATTGCCACGGTCTTCCAAGTAAGACATGGGCAGCTTCCATGGGTACTACGTCACAGAGCACCACGTCCTTGTATCTTCCAATGCTCAAAGGGATGTGTGCTTGTTTATTGACCTTCAACTCTCCAGTATTGCTTAGCCAATGCAGTCGATAGGGCTTAGGATGTGGGTGAGTAGCAATTCCCAAACCCTTGACAAGTTCCCAACTCACTGCATTTGTACAACTTCCACCGTCAATAACCAAATTGCAAACTTTATTTAAAATCACACACCTGGTATGGAACAGGTTGTCCCTTTGTTCCCAACCATCTTCTTTAGGTTGTGCACTAAGGATCCGCCGGGAGACGGCTGAAAATTGAACCCGGGGGCGGGTGGCCGTCGGATTCATGACCGTCGGGGGCGCCGGGTGGTCGTCAGGGCCGGCGCTCGGCTTCAGGTCGTCAAAGATCCCTCCGGCTTTCTTCTGGTCAAGATTGGCCGAAGGAATGTTCAAAAGACCCGGGGTGGACCGATTGACATCATCCGGCGCGGACAGGATGTCCGGAGCAGTCGTGATGCTAGGCCGGGGCAGGGCCGGTGCCAGGCCGGGGCAGTACTGGGGCCTGTGCCGGGGCTGCGCGGGGTGCAGGGCCGGGGCAGTGCTGGGCGCTGGGCCGGGGCAGTGCTGGGCGCTGTGCTGGGGCAGTGCTGGGCGCTGGGCCGGGGCAGTGCCGGGCGCTGTGCTGGGGCAGTGCTGGGACAGTACTGGGGCAGTGCTGGGCGCGGGGCCGGGGCAGTGCCGGGCGCTGTGCTGGGGCGGTGCCGGGGTGATCACTCGACTGCTGAAGGCTGAAAATTTTTCCAAGCCTTCTACCTCAACTTCTTCTCCTTCACTCGATTCTCCCTCCAATTCTTCAACAATTGGTTCCTCCTCGTCGTCTGTCACGACTTCTCCCTCTCTAAGCACCATGGTTCGGGTGTTAGGGCATTCCCTTGCCATGTGACCCCTACCTTGACATTTAAAACACACAATGGCACTTGGCCGAGCGTTAGTAGTAGGGATTTTTGAACCAAGATTAGGGTTTACCCGTGGTGCCGACCCTTGGTTAGGGTTTGGTCGCGATCCGGCGCTCCGGTTAGGGTTTGGCCGGTATGGGGTGTGGCCGGCGCTTCGGTCTCCTCTCACCGGGGCACTGATCGGTGGCGGCGGGGTAGTCCTTCTCCCAAGGCCGTTCTTCAGCTCCTTCTCAACCCTAGTAGCCACGTTGATCAAGTCATCATAGTCAGCAAAGTTGAGAATGTTGACTTGATGTAGAATCTCTCTTTGCAACCCTCCGGTGAAACGGGCTATCTTGGCATCTTCATCCTCACTCAGATCAAGCCGTGCAACCAGGATCTCCATCTCCTTGTTGTATTCCTCAACCGTCATGCTCTCTTGCTTCAAGGATCGAAGCTTGGTGTGCAAGTCTCGGTTGTAGCTACTCGGTACAAACTTCCTCCTCATCTTTCTTTTAAGACTCCTCCAAGTAAGGACGGGGTCCTCTTCTTCTTTCCTGATCAGATTCCTGAGTTGGGACCACCACAAGGCAGCATAGTCAGTAAACTCTAGTGTGGCTAGGGTTACCTTTTTCCTCTCGGAATAGTTGTGGCATTCAAAGAAATCCTCCATGGCTCTCTCCCAATCGATGTAGTCGTCGGGATTGGTTTTGCCCGTGAATTTAGGCACACTGAGCTTCAGGCTGCTCACATCATCATCTTCTTCCTGCTCATTCCTCCTTGGCCGCCGGGGGCCATCTCCATTCGTGGCTCCGAACTGCTCGGCGATTCGGGCCATGTTTTCAGCCATGGCGGTCAGCCGGGCATCAAAAGCGTTGAATCTCTCATCTGCCATGGTTAATCACGAACAATAGGCCTCACAAAATCTCTCTAATGAACCTCACACACTCTTGTTCTTACCACTCGTGTATGAATCTTTTTTTTTTTTATCAAGTCACTCAAATTAGGGTTTTCTTTGAAATCTTCAAAACAAAGTCAATCTCAATTCAAGTAGTTGCAAGTTTCTTCGAAGCTATGCAGTCTAAGTCTACCAATGACACTAACAAGACCTTATACCTAGGGTTTCGGATTTCTAGGGGCCAGAATCTTGAGTTAGGACGTGGGATGACAAGACATACAAATTTGGGTGTTCTACCAAGAGAGCTAGTAGTGCGGAATCTAGTAGCTAACTTATGAAAAACCCCTCTTCTTGAACTTAGTCTACTACCTTGATAGTGAACGTGGCCTTGCTCTTTTTTTTTTTTTTAGCTAGGTCAATTTTTCTAGACCTTTGATTTTCTTTTCTTTTCTTTGATCGGCCACAGCTTTTTCTCACAACAAACTTGAAGAAAGGTAGAAGAATAGAACAAACACAATGAAGCTATTTTTTTTTTTTAGGGTTTTTCTGAAACTGAAAACAACAAAAACTAAAGGATATGAATTCAAGTAAAAGAACCTGAAAACTGGGATAGATTGTTGGTCCAAGAGTTGAACCGTGCTCTGATACCAGCTGATGCGAACCGCTCCTCAATGAAGGGATCGACTCAACACCCAAAACTATACTACCAGCTTCACGAATCCTAACTTTTGAAACCGCGGGGAATACTTGAAATCCACTAAGTATAGACTTAGGAACCCCAAGGTATTCAGTCGAATTGGTGCCACAACAAAGGGTGATAACCTTCGATGATAAACCAAACCTTAAGCTAAGCAACAACGAGCAAAGACTTGAAGGAAAAAGAACAAAGTTCTGAAATTTCAATTTATGACTTAACGTGTCTTACAATGATGGCCGAGGCCTCTATTTATAGCGCAAGGGTGGCCTAAGCCGTCTCCAACTCTAATAAGGTAAGACTAAAATAATCCTAAAAGATAGGCCGAAGAAAATATTAAAATACACAAAGTTGTCCGAGAGTGAAATTCTAAAACCGGCAAAAATTGCACAAAACCCTAATCCGGGCGGATTAGGGCACGCCGGGTGTCCGTGTCCGATCGGGCTTAGGAAAACCCTCCGGGCGCGGGCTGGACTCCGGACGCGGCTAGGAAGAGTGCCCGGAACCCGCGCGGTGGCATTTCTGTAATTACCGCGGGTTCCGGGTGACCGGGCGGTCGGGTGGCGTCCTTCGGTGCTGGTGACCGGCTCGGCATCAAGTGCTCCGGACCCGATGCTAGGGTTTTGGTGATGCCGGGCGGTTCTGGCTTCCTGCTGGCCATTTCCTCGGACAAGTGAGGTTCCTCCCAAGTCTTTTGACCTCCTGAGTCTTCTGGCTTCAACTTGTCCGCCAGGTTCTGAGTGTGGAGCAGGGTTAGCCGAGGCAGGGGCTGGTTGGCCGTATCCGCCGGGGCCCGGGCAGTGTCCCTTGGGCATTTGTCTTCCTCATGGGATTTCTGTCGGTCATCAAGGGTCAGCACGGTGCATCCTTCTCTGATGAACCTCTGATCCAGTTCTTCATGCTTGGCTCGACTCCAATCTCCTATATAGGCGGTGACCTTTGTCTTGAAGGTTTTGACTTGGCTCCGGGTAAAGGGCAGGTCTGGTCGGGTCCAGGGCACCGGGGGTTCATCAGACATGGTGCCTTGCTTTAAGTTCCGGAGGGAGGTGTGTAGGTCTCGGGTATAGGTTCCCGGAACAATCCTCTTCCTCATGATTCTCTTGAGGTCTCTCTATGACTCGATGGGGTCTTCTTCATCCCTTTGAACTCGGCTCTTGAACTGGCTCCACCATCGAGCAGCATAGTTAGTGAATTCAAGGGTGGCGAGGATTACCTTCTTACGTTCAGAGTAGTGGTGGCACTCGAGGAAGTCCTCCATACTTCTCTCCCAATCCAAGTACTCGTCGGCATTGTATTTGCCGGCAAACTTAGGCACGGTGAGCTTGAGGTTGCTCAAGTCATCGTCAATCTCCTGAGCTAGCCGTCGGGCTCTTCTGTTCAGACCTTCGGGGCTGTCTTCTCGGCGCTCATCTCGTCCTCTCCTGGCTTGAAGCCTAGCTAGGGTTTCTTGGACGGCGGCCATAGTAGCGTCCAGGTTCTGAAGGTGGCCTTCCATGTTGGCTAATCTCTCGTCTGCCATGGTTAGTACTAGCAATCGGAAGCAATTTTCTATCCCCTCTTCTTAGAAATAAACTTACAACGAAAGGAAATAACGTGGCAAGGTGGCCTAGCTTTCTTTTCTTTTTCTTACAAATCGAAATTGAAAACAAGAACTGAAATAGAAGGGAATTTTCGAATCTATTTTCTAAGAAAGAAATAAAAAGGATATGAATCCAGGTGAACCTGGAGACTGGGATAGATTGTGGTCCGTGAGCTGAACCGTGCTCTGATACCAACTGATGTGAACCACTTCAACCGTGGGCAGACGACCCTTGAACACGGCAAGTTGGACACCGTGCAACGAGGTAGAACCGTCGGGAACCAGGGGTGGATGAGGACTTTGACCCGTCAGCTATATAACAGCTGGGAACCAGAAGTATCAAGTCGTAGACGCCACGCCAAGAGATGGATGCTCTTGATGATAAGTCGGGCCTTCAGTATCGCAACATGCAGATACAATAAGGGTTTCAGAACAAAGTTCTTTCAAAGGGGTTGTTTATTTCATAAAAGTTGTGTTTACAAAGGGTGGCCGGCGGCCTCTATATATAGGTGAGGGAACAAGCTCTCCTCCCTAAACACTACTTCCTAAATAATAATAAAATAAAGAATACTATTCCTAAAAAGAATCTTAAAACCCCTAAATAGTCCTACTAAAAAGGAAAAAAACATAAAATAATAGTTGTAGTCTTTAAAGCAGAATAAAAGACCTAAATTAGGTCAAAAACCCTAATCTGGCCGCGTACGGCTGCTCGGGCCGGTAGGGCGCGTGTGGCGGCCCGGTGGGATTGACCGGGCAGGTGCCAGACTTGGTTCGGGTGGCGGTCGCGGGCCTGGTGCTCCGGGCTGGTTCAGTGGCAAGGGCCTTGTCCAAAAGATTTGTTCTTCGTGGCCGGCTCCATAGAATTTCTCTGAACGGTCCGGTGCCGGTCTAAGGCTCGGGGCTGTTCTTTCCCTGGGCCTTCTCCATTTCCGCGTGGGCCTTCTTCTTTAAGCTTCATGTAGGCAAACAAGTAGCCCCTGATGTAGCTCTTCATGGGCTGGGTCGGCCTAAGTGTCACGCCTCGGGGCCAAGGACTCCAAGTCTTCTCATGGCTCGGCTCAGGGTCATTCCTTGGAAGCTCTCTTCTCCAGGCCAAGTATTCTCGGGCTCTTTTCCTCCTATACTCCAGAAATACTTCTAGAGGGTCACTCGAGTGACGGGCTTCTTCTTCAGGGCTCCTGGAGGTCAGGCTAGGAGCAGGCTGAGGCTTTTCTCCAGTGCTAGGGTTTCTATCCTCGGCCAGCAGCATGGCCCGGAATATCATTCCATCTCGTGGAGCCTTTCTTCCTACAAGGGAAGGACTTAGTCGATCTTTCAGGGCGTACCTTGGCTTTAGGGCTTGAAGATGGCCTGCCCTATGCTCTATATGCCTTATGTGAGGTACTAGGGTCTTATCTCGGCTAGGTGACCCTGGTGGGGTGTAGGAATACCGATTGGCATCAGGGCAGCATTGTTGGATCATATCACACTCCTAAGGATGAGTATCCCATGCCAGTTGCTGACATGTTGCTTGATGCAGTTACTAGGCATGAAGTCTTCTCTTTCATGGATTGCTATTCGGGCTATAACAAAATTTACATAGCCGATGAGGATATCCACAAGACAGCTTTCCGTTGTCCAGGTGCCATTGGATGCTATGTATGGGTGGTCATGCCCTTTGGTTTGAAGAATGTTGGGCCGACTTATCAACAAGCTATGAACACCATCTTTCATGACTTCATTGGTGAATTTGTGGAAGTATACGTAGACGACATTGTTGTCAAGTCAAAGGTAAGGCGTTGCCACCTTGATAACTTACGTATGGCTTTCCTACGCATGAGAAGTCATGGTTTGAAATTAAATCCTCTTAAATGTGCTTTTGGGGTGAGTGCAGGCAACTTCCTTGGTTTCCTTGTAAACCAACGTGGCATTGAGGTCGACAAAAACAAGGCCAAGGCCATCATCGAGGCCATGCCACCTCGTGATAAGAAAGAGTTGCAGAGGTTCCTTGGCCAAGTCAACTATATTGGCGCTTCATCTCAAACTGTGCTGGCCGAACCCAACTGTTCTCATCTTTGTTGAAGTTGAGGAAGGAAGAAGAGTTTGCATGGCGCGAAGAGCACCAACAAGCTTTTGATGACATCAAGAGGTACTTGGCGAACCCGCCAGTACTCAACTCACCCATCCCACATCAACCTCTGAAGTTGTATCTCTTAGACACTAAAACGTCAGTAGCATGTTTGTTAGCCCATGATAATGACTTGGGAAATGAACAAGCCGTGTATTATTTAAGTAGGCTTTTAAATGAAGCGGAGAGGAAGTACTCTCCCATAGAAAGGTTATGTCTAGCTTTGTTCTTTGCTTGTATGAAGCTAAGGTATTACTTGATGCCTGTTCAAGTATAACTCATTTGTAAGACTGATCTTATCAAATATATGTTATCACGGCCAATCATCCATGGGAGGATTGGCAAGTGGACCCTTGCCCTATCTGAATTTAATTTACAATATGTTCCACAAAAAGCTGTTAAAGGGCAAGCTCTCGCTGACTTCTTGGCAGACCACCCATGTGTGGACGTGCCAAGTGAAGCAGTAGAGATTGGGATGATAGGAGAGGTTCCTTGGTCTTTGTTCTTTGATGGTTGAAAGACACGTTCTGGGGAAGGAGCTGGAGTGGTACTAACTTCGCCAGTGGGTCACTCCATGCACTTTGCCTTCGCCCTTGACTTCCCTTGTACCAACAACCAAGCTGAATATGAGGCTTTGGTGGTTGGCATGGAGATCCTTGTTGAATTAAAGGCAAAGAACGTAGATATCAAAGGAGATTCACAATTAGTAGTCCACCAAGTACTTCGTGACTTCCGATGTGTCAACTATGTGTTAGAGACATACCTAAACCATGTCCAAGATCTAATCTCCCATTTTAATAACTTGTCAATTAAGTTCATTCCTCGCCAAGACAATGGAAAAGCTAACTACTTGGCACAGTTGGCTTCTGGTTTTAGAGAGTTTTCGCATGAGGGAGGAGGACAAATCTTTGTGAAATCCCTCCTTCCATTACGAGATCGTTTAGAACAAGTAGCAGAGGTATACATGATTGAGGAGGATTCTAATGATTGGCGAGTCCCATTGCTAACATATCCAAAGAACCCAAATGGGGAAATTGACCATACTACCAAATTCAAAGCAAGAAATTATGTAGTGATAGACGAGACCTTATTCAAGAGGAGGGCAGATGGTTTACTATTAAAATGCTTGGGGCAAGGAGGCTCTACAAGCCATGGCTGAAGTTCATGAAGGAATATGCGGAGCCCACCAAGCTGGCCCTTCAATGAGGTGGATACTTCATAGGTATGGCTACTATTGGCCTACCATCAGAGAAGATTGTGCATCATATGCCAAAGGTTGTGAAGCTTGCCAACGCCATGGTCCAGTGCAAAGAGCTCCTGCTTTCGACCTAAAGTCCATCATCAAGCTTTGCCCTTTCTTTGGTTGGGCAATGGACTTGATAGGGAAGATCTACCCCCCATCCTCTAAACAACACACTTTTTTTATTCTAGCGACAGACTACTTCACCAAGTGGGTGGAAGCTAAGCCAATGAAAGTGGTAAACCATGGGGAAGTGATTACTTTCATTATGGAAAACATGGTCCATAGGTTTGGTCTTCCTGCTACTATAACAGCGGATCAAGGGACCGTGTTCACGGGGGAGCAATTGATGGCATTTTCCAATGAATTAGGAATCAAGATTATTCATTCCACGCTATACTATGCTCAGGCCAATGGACAAGCCGAGGCTTCTAACAAGGTGGTGAAAGGAATACTGTCTAAAATGATCGAAGATAATCCAAGGGAATGGCATATGTTGTTGTCAGAAGCCTTATGGGCATATAGGATGTCACCACGAAGTAGCACCAAGGTGACACCCTTTGCTTTAACATATGGCCATGAGGCATTCCTACCAGTTGAAGTGACTGTGAAGTCATTACGGTATCTACGTCAACATGAGATGACTCCCTCGGAATACTATGAGTCTATGATGTTGGAACTATCTGACTTGGATGAAGTACAACTGAAGGCGTTGGACAACATACGGGTACAAAAAGAAAGGGTGCTCGTGCCTACAACAAGAAAGTCAAACATAAGTCATTTGAAGAGGGAGAGTTAGTCTGGAAAGTTCATTTGCCTATTGGTGATAAGGATCCTAAGTTTGGTAAATGGTCACCGAATTGGCGAGGGCCTTTCATCATCCATACTACTCGACCCAACAGAGCATATCTATTGAAGGACCTCGATGGAGTGTTACATGAACGTCTTATCAATGGAAAGTATCTGAAGCCTTACGTCCCCTCTTTATGGGATGTTAAAGGTTTTTAATTTTTGAAACCGTGATGATGCCCCATGCCACAACTCACTTGTGTTGGTATTGGCGTGGGGACTCAATGGTCCTAATGAAAGGGCCACTATGAGCGAAGGAACTTCGTATTCTACTCCTTAAAGAATGGCATGATGTATCAAGCAATGTGGGTTAAGAAAAAAAAAACTACCACAATTAACTTGATATCAACAACTTAATACACAATTCTTGTGTACTAAGTTGTTGGGGGGCATTTATTTACACCTCAAATTATTTTGAGCCAGTACCATATTGAAGAAAATAAGGAATTAAATGGATTTATTAGGCCATTAATTACCTTAATAATTAAATAACAAAAATTGGGCCATGACGTCATCTTTTGGCCTATTTTTCGTGATAATTCTGTCCAGATTAGTATTTTGGCCATAACTCCTTCATACGAACTCCGATTAATGCGAAATTGGTGGCGATGGAAAGATAATTTCGTTATCTTTCCATCCATATGTAGATGACAACCCAGTTCCACCTTACCAGTGAGATATGGCCTCTGCAAGATGATGACCAAAAATACCACATTGCTTGTTTGTGGAGTTTTGAATGGCTTTATTAACCTTTAATCATTCTATTAAGTTAAATTGATTAAGCGAGGCTATGAATTTACTATTTTATCCTCACGGAGCCTCCCCACCAAGGAGGAGAGCATCCCATCGAAGTGGGAAGGAGGAAAGCCTCCTCATCAAGATGGAAACCCTAAGGTCGACTCCATGATGATGACGTCATCATGACGACCTCCTCTTCAAGAGGGAAGCAAGGAGGGAAGCCATATCATCAAGATGGAAACCCTAAGGCCGACTCCATGAGGATGACATCATCATGACGGCCATCGAAGTGAAGACTTCATGTCGATCCATCGAAGTCAGGACTTCATGTCGATCCATCGAAGGGAAGCGATCATCATGTCGACCTCCTCATCAAGAGGGAAGGAGGGAAGCCATCTCATCAAGATGGAAACCCTAAGGCCGACCCCATCGAAGTGAAGACTTCATGTTAGTCCATCGAAGTCAGGATCTCATGTCGATCCATCGAAGTGAGGATCACATGTCAGTCCATCGAAGTCAGGATCTCATGTCGATACATCGAAGTCAGGATCTCATGTCGATCCATCAAAGTGAGGATCACATGTCAATCCATCGAAGGCACATGATCTCATGTCAATCCATCGAAGGGAAGCCATCATCTTGTCGACCTCCCCGTCAAGAGGGAAGGAAGGAAGTTATCTCATCAAGATGGAAACCCTAAGACTGACTCCATGATGATGATGTCATCATGACGACCTCCTCGTCAAGTGGGAAGGAGGGAAGCAAGGAGGAAAGAAAGGAAGGAAGCCATCTCATCAAGATGGAAACCTTAAGGCCGACTCCATCGAAGTGAGGACTTCATGTCAATCCATCGAAGTCAGGATCTCATGTCGATCCATCGAAGGGAAGCCATCATCATGTCAACCTCCTCGTCAAGAGGGAAGCAAGGAGGAAGGCCATCTCATCAAGATCGAAACCCTTCGTCAAGAGGGAAGAAGGGAAGCAAAGAGGAAAGGAAGGAAGCCATCTCATCAAGATTTAAAGCCTAAGGCCGATTCCATGATGATGATGTCATCATGACGACCTCCTCGTCAAGAAGGAAGAAGGGAAGCAAGGGGGAAAGGAAGGAAGGAGGCCATCTCATCAAGATGGAAAACCCTAAGGTCGATTCCATAATGATGATGACATCATGATGACCTCCTCGTCAAGAGGGAAGAAGGGAAGCAAGGAGGAAAGAAAGGAAGGAAGCCATCTCATCAAGATGGAAACCCTAAGGTCGACTCCATGATGATGATGTCATCATGACGACCTCCTCGTCAAGAGGGAAGGAGGGAAGCAAAGAGGAAAGGAAGGAAGGAAGCCATCTCATCAAGATGGAAACCCTAAGGCCGACTCCATGATGATGATGTCATCATGACGACCTCCTCGTCAAGAGGACAGAAGGGAAGCAAGGAGGAAAGGAAGGAAGGAAGCCATCTCATCAAGATGGAAACCCTAAGGCCGACTCCATGATGATGATGTCATCATGATGACTTCCTCGTCTAGAGGGAAGAAGGGAAGCAAGGAGGAAAGGAAGGAAGGAAGCCATGGCATCAAGATGGAAACCCTAAGACCGACTCCATGATGATGATGTCATCATGACGACCTCCTCATCAAGTTGGAAGGAGGGAAGCAAGGAGGAAAGCCTCCTCACCAAGAGGGAAACGCTAAGGCCAACTTCAAGGGACGGTGTGATCTCCTCATTATGATGATACCCTAAGGGATGACGTGATCATATCAAACCCTATCTCAGGAATACAAGCTTCTTCTATCAACGTCACTACTCCTCCAAGGCAGTTGAAGAGAGGAAACCGTCACTACCACGATGATAGCCACGTTCAAGAGATAGGAAGTAACCTCCATGGCAGTTACTTCCTCCACTTGCAGTTACCACTCATATTTTTCTATAAATATGAGAGGCATTCAACAAAGACAAGGGGACAATCACATAAGCAGACAGTCTTCCCAAATTCCTACTTTTCTCTGCAATTTCAATTTCAGTAGCCATAGTTGTCTTTTCTTTTGGAGCTCTCTCAGAACCTCCGTAGGAGTAGCAGTAGACTTAGCTAAAAAACATCAAACACCCTTGTTCGAACTTTTTTTGAAGAGGTGTGAACCGTGTAATTAATCCTTGTTTCAAGAAGTCAAGAGTGCATTTATTGTGTTCAAACACAAGAGTTTCTACCACCAGAAATAGTTAGGGCGCTGCACACGGCTGCAGACGGTTCAAATCAACTAGTATGCCACAAGGGCTCCAAGAGAGAGTCTTTAAGACCCCATTAACTAGTATGTATCGTAGGGGATTGCGCAATCAAATGATGGATCACCTGCGCTTACACCTATTCTATTGAGAATTCATCACGATTTTGTGCAATTTAGTATTTCAGTCATAACTATTATCCTAGACCTCCGATTAATGCAAGGTCAGCGGGATTGGAAAGATAATTCAATTACATTTCCATCCATATGTCATGGGCCGTCAAATTCAAAGGGAGAAAGGATATATGCTTTTTTAAATTGGACGGACTGGATACTAATAACTACTTATTTAGTAGTTGTCTTTGATTAGGATTAGTTCATTAAAATATTAGTTTTTATTATCTTTCCATGTAGGAATAGGTTCGTTTTTCCTTTTCCTTAATTCATTGTGATTGTTGTGTAAATCCTATATAAAGGCTTCCCCACCCTTTTTTTGAGACAGAGTATTTTGATAATAAAGTTTGAGCTTTTAGCTTGTTTGAGTTTTTAACTCATTAGGGTTCTTTGAGAGTGTGTGGATTCATACTCGAGAGAGAGAGAGAGACAGTCGTATCAACGAGACATTCATATTTGTTCGTTGTCGGCATCTATCTTGCTTCCGTCCCCTTGTCGAAGATTTCGAGTTCGTTGGTGCCGTGCCATATATTGTTGTCGGGTTTCATCATAGTCGTTGGCGTGATTCACGTCAGTTGGTACCAGAGCTTCGGTTCAAGTCAGAGACATACATATCCAATTTCTAGGTTTTCCTGGATTCATATCCTTTAGTTTTTAATATTTGATTTTAGGTTTGAAAAAAAACTTTTCTACATAGTTGTACGCGCCAATAGTAGTATTATAGGTTTTAATTTTGTAATTGGTTTAGTTGTATTTTAAAAAAACTGCGTACAAACAATAGAGAAAAAGAATTGTATTTTTTTGGGTTTTCAGTTAGTAGTTACGGTTTGGTTGTTATTGCTAATTGTTTCATTAAGTTGTGAAGATTACGGACGATCAAGCTCAACCAAGAACAATTGCACAATTGTGGGAAGCGATGAAGAGGATGGAACAGTTATTTCATAACGAATTGGAGGCTAATCATACTCATTTGACGCGGGTTGAGGAGAAAAATAGAAGACTAGAACTAGGAGGAGATCAAGATGAAGAAATTCAAAATGGCGACCGGCGTGTTGTGCAATTTCAGCAAAGGGTCGATAATATCAATGGTGTGAAGATCAAGATTCCAGCATTCCATGGAAAGACTTATCCAAAGGCACACCTTGATTGGGAGCGGAAGATGGAGTTCTTGTTAGATGGCCACAATTATTCTAGCGAAAAGAAGGTGAAACTTGTTGTTGAATGTACTGATTATGCGGTGACATGGTGGCACAAGCTTTGCTGAACAAGAAGACATATCGGGGATAATCCCATTAATCATTGGGATGAGATGAAGAGAATAATGCGGTGAAGATTTGTGGCATCTTATTATGAAGGTGACTTGAAATACAAGTTACAAGCTATTCGTCAAGTATCTCTATCATTTGAAGACTACTACAAGGAGATGGAGTTGTTAATCATTAGAGTAAGTATCAAGGAAGATGAGCAGACGACGATGGCTAGGTTTCTACATGGTTTGAACCGTGAGATTGTGAATATTGTGGAGTTACAACAATACACCAAATTGGAAGAATTAGTGAAGTTGGCAATTAAGGTGGAAGGACAAGTTACAAGTGGGTATACATGACGACCCAACTCATCTAATTTCAATAGCTCTTGGTGGACAAAAAATTATGTGAAGCTGGAAGATTCTCCCTCAAAGACCAAAGATTCTCAAGGCGAGGTAATACGATCTTATGAGAAGTCAAATTCGGATAGTATGCGTGATAGTGCTATTAAGTGTTTTAAGTGTCAAGGATGTGGGCACATATCTATTCAATGTGCAAACAAGCGAGTCATAGTGATGAAGAATGAAGAGATTGATTCGGATGAAAAAGAGGACCAAGTAGAGTTCGTGCCAACAGACCCCAATGCATTAGGACTTAAGGTATTTTTTGGTTATGTGTTTACCAATGTTGACTTCGTGGTTCCATTTACAGTTTTTTCCAAACCAAAGTGGTTGGAGTCTTTGTCATACTTGGTGATAACACGTTTTTAGCGTGTTTTCTCATAACTAATCTACAAAGTAGACTAGATCGAATCTCTCGAGGTTTCCTCTAATTGACTACTCAAAGAAGCTGGCAATCTACTCAACTTTAACAAGTTGTGCATGGTGTGAGTTCCATGACTTCTAATAAAGCAGGAAACTAAAAGACAGAAAGATTGAAAAGGTTGACTAACAAGAAGATAGACGAGCTAGACTTCGAATCCCCCTAAGATCACCAGAGCATTGGCAATCACAAGACCAGCAGTTTTCACTTCTAATTCATTCAGTTCTCAGACACCACCATAACTCCTGACTCTTAGGTTTAAGACTAGCAAATGTTCGCTCTATCCGATCTAACTAACTGGTGTAATTACAATTGATTAATGAGTTACTCTAGCAGTGGATTAACCCTAACTAGTTCCTACAAGAGAAATTGTTCCAATGAATAGGTTAACTGTTGATTTGGTGTTTTGAAGTGAGGAGAACGTTCGCTACTATCTCAGCTTAACTAGAGACTAATCTAGGTGATCAAGAAAGACAAGTTTAAATGTTTTAAAGCAAGGAAGCTGTCTGGCAACTAACCCTAACTTAACACAAACCTAATCTAGACGATCAACCAGAAAAGAAACACAGAATCAATGAATCTAATCTAGGCGTCAACTTGACAAGAAACACAGAAAAACAATGAAGAACAAAACAACCACGCATGAGAAACTGTCTGAATCAAGATCTAATTACCGCCGATCCGTGACCGCTTTAAAGCCCCGGGTTACTTAGGGTTCATCTAATCTAAGCTCTGTGAGTTTAGCTACTCATATTGATACAAAAGAATCAAAGACAGACAAAGAATACATCGCAGATAGGAAAGACAGATAAGAACTGAAAAACCTAATTTGATGAATCCGTGAAGCTTTAATCTCCCGAATCTTCAACTCCTAGCTCTGAGCACTCGAGGGGGAAGGATGGCGTCACGGTCTCTCCAAGAAGTCTGAGGATGCTCTCTAAACTCTATCTATCGACCCTAGAGTTATGGCGATTCTAAAAGTCTAAGTGTATGTGTGAATGAATTTTTTTCTTGATGGGTCCGTTGCTGCTTCTTTAAATAGGATTAGTTAGGTTTCCAACCCTGGCCCGAAAAAACATAAACTTCTCGGCGAAAACTTATGAAGTTTTCACCAAAAACTTTAGTTAAAAACCTGACTCAATTCTTCTGTCTTCTGCTGTGTAGTTTCTACATTAGTTTTCGGTGAAGACTATAGTATAAAGCAGCTGTGGGTTTCTGAAGGTATTTTCGCCGAGAACTTGGTAATATTCTCGGCGAAAACATTGTGCTGGGCAGTGGAAACTTGGTTCTTCACTCGGTTTGACTTCTGGTTTTTATTTTGGTTCACTCCTTGAGGTGTTGAACACGTCCGAGGCCACGTCTTTGATAGCAAAAACCTATGAACTCATAGAGACACTAGAAAACACATCAAATAGATTCGAAAAGGGCCAAAGTAACCAAATCGGTAGGAAAAAGAGCAGTTGAGTGAATATACGCTATTCTACCCCTAAAACTGTGTTTCAAGCAAGGAATTGTCACTTAAATGAGGCTGATAATCACGTCAAATTGAGTGTCATGAAATACCCCACACTTAAGCTTGTGCTTGTCCTCAAGCAAACTAGATTTAGAACACACTCAGATTCACTAAGTGACACGAGGATTAAACTGAGATTGAATTCCTAACGATTTGGTTTAGACTGTTCCACGTAGAAACTTAACCTACACATGCAAGAACATCCACCAAACAAATTTTAATCTCACTATTTTCTGCACACTTCAAGTAGTAGTTTAAACAAAACTCGTTCCTTGGCAAAAATAATTAATTAAAATTACCTGACTATGATAACACCAGTTCTAATAAAAAAGTCTTGAGCTCTAACCATGATGTGGATTAGGTGGAGGTAGTGGACGTGACGTGGCTATCACTCAACTTCATCCGCTTCTAGACCTGTACGTTACATGTTTTAGCTAGGACTGATTTAAACATTGATTTCTTTCAAGATTCAAACTTACTCCATTGATTTACTGCATACTAGTGCTCGATACCGAACACTTCACTTAGGTGTCGGACCTGCACAGCTCACAGTATTTGTGCCTATGCTAGTGCTCAACCCGAGCACTTCACTTAGGTGTCGGGCTTGCCTAGCTTTATTTTATGCACTTAAAGAACTTAAAATTAATTTGAACAACTCAATTTACTTGATTTAACCATCCACTTGATCCTAGCTAGTTGTAACTTTTTACATAAGATTTTGAATTGGATTTCCGTCTAATCTCAAGCCATAATCACATGTGATCAAATATGGAGTGAAAAACATGGGAGAAGCTAGCATTTATCATCTTAGAACAGTGTTATCGAGCTTTGTGATTAACAAGCAAAACAATTTAATTGATTCAAGTTTCAACTACCAGAGTGATTTATGATCTGTTCTGACCTAGACTCATTTGATTTCACTGCCAACACATTGGTTACAGGTTCTAAGTGGAATAGTCTAGACGTCATTGTGCAAAATTGAAGTCTATTTAACATCAAAAGTCAAGAACTGAGCAATTCTACACTAGAGAAATTTCAAAAATGAACCATAGAATAACAGAAAATCAAGCAAGATCATGCATAATCCTAGAATGCTACCCCACACTTAAACGGTTATGTGCCTTCACAGAACTAAACTAGAGTAGAGAGATACGAAGAACCTGGAAGGTGATGGTTGGTGTAGTGAATGAGGGAGAGCCTAGAGCAGAGCGAAGTAGCTTCCAAAAAATCCTACAAAACAAAAACAATGAAAAGATAAAAAGGAAACAGGGACAAGTGTCCCGGATCCACACAGAAACAGGGACAAGGTTTAGGGGAATTTTTAATATTTTTTTTACGGCAGAAATTCACGGCACAACACTCCTAGAGAATTCTAGATCATCTAAGTTCAATCAGATCAGCAAAAATCACACCGAAACAGCAGGCACGCAAAACAAGGTGGACTGAAAAGTCAACCGAAACGGAACTCGCCGAAAATCAACAATCAGGATGTCAAAATTGAAAACCCAACAACTAACCTTGAAGACATGACACAAGAAAATGGACAGAAAACGACGAAGTTGGCCAAAAACGCAAAAAGCTTTTTTCGGGGATAACCGAAGCTATAGAGCTCCGATTTGGGTGATCAAGTATGCGTTGGAATCGGACCGAAAAAAGGAAAATGATTTTTGAAGAATAGACACAAGTTTTCGCCGAAAACTTCTTCAAAAACACAAAAAATAAAATAGACGTACACTGTTAAAAAATAAGCAAAGTTTTTTTTTTAACTGACAGAAAAATTATAAGTAATGAAAATTAAAACTGACACTTTGGCTCCCCAAAATCGACTCGAACGACGAAAAGACTGACTCAATGATTGAAAACGGACTCCAGCCATGGGTTGCCTCCCACGAAGCGCTCTCTTTTAACGTCCTTGAGCCGGACGATACCTGTTAGGAGCCCCAACCCAAGAGCTCCTTGAAGTCAATCGTCTTCTTCAAGCCAGCGGTTGAGTGCCAAATAGCACTCTAGAAGGACGAGGATGCAACTGCTAATGCTCCAGTAGATCGTGGTTTTGTTTGGATGACCAGTTCTTCTCGAATTCTGCTACTAGAGGAGGAAAGAGGTAGTACCGTGGTCAATGAGCTCCATCTTCTCCACCTGATGATCATCTAGAGGTCTCTCAGAATTGAGTATGTATACTTCCAAATCCGTGACCTTGTCATTTTCCGCGTGCTCATTTCTGGCTTGATCTACAGGTTGGCTCGGCGGAAGGTAGGTGAGGATATCCCCTCAATCTCCGCATGCTCCTATTCAGCTTCAACTTCTGGATGGATGAGTTCCACGCCTTCATCAGCCACCACTACCAAGGATTCTTCATCAGATGTCTTTAGGTCATAGTAGTTATGGACGAGATCATCATGCTCTTCTTCGACTAGCTCTTGAACATCTTCTTCCATTAATTGATTTGGTTGCTCGAGCTTGACGTCCATCGTAAGATGGTCTTGTAGTATTGAAGAGATCTTATCCAAGACGGATTGGGTTCTCGACATGCATTGGAGATTATCATCTTCTTCGTCGAATAGCTCTCGAGCATCTTCTTCCATTGGATGGTTTGGTTGCTCGAGCTCGACATCCACCGTATTAGCAGCTTGTAGCATTGAGGTGATCCTATCCAAGAGTAAACTGGTATGCGCCATCTGTTGCTGTATTTGATCGTGGTGCGTATCTTCTGGCTCTTGCCATGACAGCAAGGGTGAAGGTTCCTCATACCAACTTGTCGTACATGGTTATTTTGGTGAATACCATCCTTGGTTGACTTCGGCATATGGTGTTTCATCGATGTACCACTCCTGGTACTGGTCATCCCACCTGTAACCCTTCATCATCAAAACTCAGAAGCACTACCCAGGTAAATCATGGAAATATGGAGGGAAAATAAAGGGTAAGGTGAAAGGTAGAAGAATACAATGCCAACTCTTCTTTCAAACAATATGGAAGAGTCCCGGGCAACGGCGCCAATTTGATGACACGTTTTTAGCGTGTTTTCTCAAATAACTAATCTACAAAGTAGACTAGATCGAATCTCTCAAGGTTTCCTCTATTTGACTACTCAAAGAAGCTGCCAATCTACTCAAGTTTAACAAGTTGTGTGTGGTGTGAGTTCCACAACTTCTAATAAAGCAGGAAAGTAAAAGACAAAAAGATTAAAAAGGTTGACTAAGGAGAAGATAGACGAGCTAGACTTCGAATCCCCCTAAGATCACCAGAGCATTGGAAATCACAAGACCAGCTGTAACACCCGTCCCAAACCGACCCGGGTTTACCCGTAGTCGAACCGGTTTGAGTGCTACTCGAAGATACAGCATTTAAATAAAGGAGTAAAACGCAGCGGAAACAGAAACAACTCTCCATTAAAAAGTTCAAAATCAACTGAAGGCCTTCATTACATAAAATCTGAAATCCGAAACCAAATCTCAAAACGATTACAAAATTCCCAACCAAAGGTGTCAACTGAAATCTAAAATTAAAACAGTGGTCACTCCACAATAGCTTCCTAATCTTCACTTCACAACTCCAACCTGCAACTCCTCCAAACTCAACCGAACACCTGAAAAGAAAACTGGGGGGGGGATCAGCTTCCTAATGAAACTGAGCGAACCCACTGGGTTTAACTATGCGCCGAACCTAGCCTAAGAGCGTTCCCAACTCCGCACACAAACAACAATGGAATCTGACACAGCCATCCTCATTTTAATTCCTAACATGATACTAGGTGATCACATAAGCTCAAATCTCAATTAACATCCACAAGAGTTTAACATGCATAAGCTCAACATTACACCGCATCCAACTCCACATTATGCAACAGAGAAAACCACATGCACAAACATAACCAAAATCATGTAACCACTCGTCCCCCAATTCAATCAATACTCATACATTCACCTTCACACGCATACATTTACTCTCCATTTCTCCTTCATATTTTCTAGGTGATCACACAGGTGCACTACTCAGTCCATTGCCCACAACTAACAGTCTCAACAATGTAACCCAAGTCATCCATTCACAAGTGCACGATATAGCCAACTCATGTAGCGCACAGTTCAACATTACATCACAATACAACTCACTATCACTAACAACACTTCCACTCACACATCAACCACAACACCCACACATTAACCACAACACCCACATTACCCAAATTCACACTTATCATCATCATCAATCCTAGACCATTCAACTCCTATCTCACATCTCATCACAACAACATAATTCACAACACAACACTAGGCACTTCACTAACACCTCCAATACACATACCATACACGAATCACACATGCATCTTATTCCACACACACTCACAAACACGCATACACCACCGCACATAACCAAGCATTCTCATCACTAACACATACCACACATTCATTGATCTAGGTGAGTTCATTAGGCGCCATAAGGAGTTATTCCCCCGCTACCCCGCCGGCCTCGTGCTCCCCTACCGCATGGGGAACACGTCACATATCCACAATTCCATAACTCCACAATTCCACTCCCCGTCGGGAGACTAATCTACCAGTCCGTCGGTAGGCCCTAACCACCAGTCCGTCGGTGGGTGAAACACATTTGGGGTAACGTTGGCTCCTTCCAGTTCTATCATTTAAATTCCATTTACCCAATTCCATTTGATTAATTCCACTTTACAAACCCACTTCCCAATTCCACTTTACAAATCCACTACACAAATTACACATCACAATGCCACATCACAATACCACAACACAAACCCACATCACAAATCCACACCATGATTCCACCACACAATTCCACGTTCTAGTTCCAAACACCAATTCTATGTTCCAATTCTAGGACATAATTCTAGTCTAACCACAACCGGCAATAATAGATACAATCATAGAATTCATCGCATCCAACCCCATCTCATCTCACTTTCTAGATCAAATACATTAGCTATCATCTTATATCCCAATCCCCACGTCACACATAGATCAGCACAATCATCATACGTCAATCACAAGACAGTTATTCAGTTTTACTCTCATAGGTTCATGCAAGACCTAATTCTGTTCTAAGTCTATTAAACTCCGCACTCCCATTTCTAGCCACCTAGTCAACTATACACTCACACAAGTCAACCATACAATCACACCAGTCACCCAACACCACATAACAGTAACAATCACGACAGCATCAATTTACCATTTCAACTCTCCTATTGAGCATTACTAGATTAAACCACATAATCTATCTAGTTCACATAATTCATCTAACACGATTCCTAGCCACAATTCGACCAATTCTGACATCCTCATTCTTCTCTACCATTTACCAATCCACATTCAAGACTCCAACCTTACTACGATAACCAAAAGACACACTATCAATCACCATCACACACAGCATCAATTTCATTCAAATCAATCATACGACCCCAGTTCAACTAGTTCATGCAATCACACCACCCAATTCCATTACTCAATTCCATTTACCAATTCCCTTAACCAATTCCATAAGTCAATTCCACGTACCGATTCTATTGTCCAATTCCATACCTACATTCCCTACCGATTCCAGTAGCCAGTTCTAAGTCATAGTCTACCACCCTAAACACATTAACAACCACCTTCACTCGCATCATCAATTCTACCTAAAAGGCACGTTGCATAATTCATACATCAACACCTAGCATCATCTCAATCCCAACATCATGTAAACCCACACAATCCAAATCATTCAATAATCCCACATCACACATAACCACACATCACAAGACATTCAACGCCTCCCACGGCACAAACAGTTTAAGGGTAAACGGCTAGCTCACCGGCCACCCCCACCTGCAAGTACAGGGGAAGCCATGTCATGAGTCGTAGGGTTACCCTCCTGTACGTCCTTCATTGGATGACCACACATTGGTGGAGCCATCCACCTGTTCATCAATTAAGGGCGACCCCACATTGGCAGGACCACCCTCCTGCAACCACAGACTGACAATAGCATAATATACACAATTCTCATGTTCACAGACCCGTCCCTCCTATCACTCTTTACTAGTTCCGATCAATTTATCATCCATGTTAATCAATTTCTCCAATAAAACTCATCACAAACAGCCATCAATCATCAACCAATCCATCAATTAACAAATATCCAACAATCATCAAAACAGCATATTTCACAGAACAATCAATTGCAGAACAATTTTCCCCTTTTACTCTCTTTCAATTTCATGCAAGGCCCTACATTTTTCTAAGTCTGAATTGTAACTCCTCACACCGACAAGACTACCTATCGTACGCTAAACCCTCACCTGACAAGAAGACGAGGCTCTAAACTCTTCAAGAAACCTGAACAACCAAACTCTCAGACACCAAAAACGTAGCTATCCTCCTCTTCACCGACAGCAGCTTACTCCGAAATATCCAGAACTTCTGGTGCGATCTCTTCCTCTCATCACAACAAACTCATAGCAAGAAACAGATCACCAATCGGATCTCTACAACCTCAGAATCGAGGTTTGAAGTTTTGGAGATTTCTGGCTGAGACACAAAAACGTAGCTCTTCCTTCTTCCACGGACAGCAGCCTGCTCCGACCCAGCCAAAACCACGACTAGCAATCTCTTTCCTCTCACCGCCACGAACGTGTAGCAAGAAACGGATCGTCAATCGGAGCTCTACAACTCCCGGAATCAAGGATTGACCCAAATGGGTTTTTGGTTCTTCAAACACGGGTTTGGGGGAAGATGGAGAAAATGAAAAAAGTGAAGAAACTCCTAAAATCCGAATTTTAACACTCAATGCATGAAACACGGCCCACGTATCATCAAATGCACCCCCAAGGTGTTTTAACTCGACCCAACTCAAATTCGAACGTCCCGAACTTCGATGGGACCTCAAGAACATTGTTTCCAATGTCTAAACCATCCAAACTCGAGTTCCAATCCGTTTGGTTGGGCGGGGATGTTATAAGTCTCCACAACTTCAGAGATTTCGTCCCCGAAATCACAACCCAACTCACTCTAGCAACGCAACCACAAATCACAGCAACAAATGCAGCAGCAACATAGGGATCACATTACCTCCCGAAACTTCCTTTTAACGGCTCTAACAACACACACCTTCTAAGGGCACTACTCCCACACTACTTCAAACTTCTACCTAACAGACACGCACAACCGAACCTCGACGGCACTACTCACCACAAGAACACAACCAAAACGCAACCAACACAACTCACACGAGAGCACAAGCACAACACAAGCAAGCAAGAAAACTCTCAGCTAACACCTCCGACCAGAACTTCACACTCCTCGAACACTCCACTTAACTCAACAAAATTCTACAAGGGCTCTACTCTTCCAACCAACCTCCTAGTCTACCACCACTTCCACTCCCAACTACTCCGACACCCTCTTCACTACAGGAGGACACAAAACGTTTCAGTTGATCAATTTTCATAAATCACATTGCATTTCAAATCACTCTCCTTTCAAGCTCAAAACACTTTCCTTTCAAAACTTCCCACCCATTTCAAAACACTTTGAAAATCCCTGGAAAGTTGGTCCTGTGCTGATGCTCCATCCTTTCCCCATATGAGGTTAATTACTCCTCTAGAAGAAGAGACGAATCACCAACACAGCAGCAACTAACCAGGCTCTGATACCACTTGTAACACCCGTCCCAAACCGACCCGGGTTTACCCGTAGTCGAACCAGTTTGAGTGCTACTCGAAGATACAACATTTAAATAAAGGAGTAAAACGCAGCGGAAACAGAAACAACTCTCCATTAAAAAGTTCAAAATCAACTGAAGGACTTCATTACATAAAATCTGAAATCCGAAACCAAATCTCAAAACGATTACAAAATTCCCAACCAAAGGTGTCAACTGAAATCTAAAATTAAAACAGTGGTCACTCCACAATAGCTTCCTAATCTTCACTTCACAACTCCAACCTGCAACTCCTCCGAACTCAACCGAACACCTGAAAAGAGAAACTGGGGGGGGATCAGCTTCCTAATGAAACTGAGCGAACCCACTGGGTTTAACTATGCGCCGAACCTAGCCTAAGAGCGTTCCCAACTCCGCACACAAACAACAATAGAATCTGACACAGTCATCCTCATTTTAATTCCTAACATGATACTAGGTGATCACATAAGCTCAAATCTCAATTAACACCCACAAGAGTTTAACATGCATAAGCTCAACATTACACCGCATCCAACTCCACATTATGCAACAGAGAAAACCACATGCACAAACATAACCAAAATCATGTAACCACTCGTCCCCCAATTCAATCAATACTCATACATTCACCTTCACACGCATACATTTACTCTCCATTTCTCCTTCATATTTTCTAGGTGATCACACAGGTGCACTACTCAGTCCATTGCCCACAACTAACAGTCTCAACAATGTAACCCAAGTCATCCATTCACAAGTACACGATATAGCCAACTCATGTAGCGCACAATTCAACATTACATCACAATACAACTCACTATCACTAACAACACTTCCACTCACACATCAACCACAACACCCACACATTAACCACAACACCCACATTACCCAAATTCACACTTATCATCATCATCAATCCTAGACCATTCAACTCCTATCTCACATCTCATCACAACAACATAATTCACAACACAACACTAGGCACTTCACTAACACCTCCAATACACATACCATACACGAATCACACATGCATCTTATTCCACACACACTCACAAACACGCATACACCACCGCACATAACCAAGCATTCTCATCACTAACACATACCACACATTCATTGATCTAGGTGAGTTCATTAGGCGCCATAAGGAGTTATTCCCCGCTACCCCCCCGCCGGCCTCGTGCTCCCCTACCGCATGGGGAACACGTCACATATCCACAATTCCACAATTCCACAATTCCACTCCCCGTCGGGAGACTAATCTACCAGTCCGTCGGTAGGCCCTAACCACCAGTCCGTCGGTGGGTGAAACACATTTGGGGTAACGTTGGCTCCTTCCAGTTCTATCATTTAAATTCCATTTACCCAATTCCATTTGATTAATTCCACTTTACAAACCCACTTCCCAATTCAACTTTACAAATCCACTACACAAATTACACATCACAATGCCACATCACAATACCACAACACAAACCCACATCACAAATCCACACCATGATTCCACCACACAATTCCACGTTCTAGTTCCAAACACCAATTCTATGTTCCAATTCTAGGACATAATTCTAGTCTAACCACAACCGGCAATAATAGATACAATCATAGAATTCATCGCATCCAACCCCATCTCATCTCACATTTCTAGATCAAATACATTAGCTATCATCTTATATCCCAATCCCCACGTCACACATAGATCAGCACAATCATCATACGTCAATCACAAGACAGTTATTCAGTTTTACTCTCATAGGTTCATGCAAGACCTAATTCTGTTCTAAGTCTATTAAACTCCGCACTCCCATTTCTAGCCACCTAGTCAACTATACACTCACACAAGTCAACCATACAATCACACCAGTCACCCAACACCACATAACAGTAACAATCACGACAGCATCAATTTACCATTTCAACTCTCCTATTGAGCATTACTAGATTAAACCACATAATCTATCTAGTTCACATAATTCATCTAACACGATTCCTAGCCACAATTCGACCAATTCTGACATCATCATTCTTCTCTACCATTTACCAATCCACATTCAAGACTCCAACCTTACTACGATAACCAAAAGACACACTATCAATCACCATCACACACAGCATCAATTTCATTCAAATCAATCATACGACCCCAGTTCAACTAGTTCATGCAATCACACCACCCAATTCCATTACTCAATTCCATTTACCAATTCCCTTAACCAATTCCATAAGTCAATTCCACGTACCGATTCTATTGTCCTAATTCCATACCTACATTCCCTACCGATTCCAGTAGCCAGTTCTAAGTCATAGTCTACCACCCTAAACACATTAACAACCACCTTCACTCGCATCATCAATTCTACCTAAAAGGCACGTTGCATAATTCATACATCAACACCTAGCATCATCTCAATCCCAACATCATGTAAACCCACACAATCCAAATCATTCAATAATCCCACATCACACATAACCACACATCACAAGACATTCAACGCCTCCCACGGCACAAACAGTTTAAGGGTAAACGGCTAGCTCACCGGCCACCCCCACCTGCAAGTACAGGGGAAGCCATGTCATGAGTCATAGGGTTACCCTCCTGTACGTCCTTCATTGGATGACCACACATTGGTGGAGCCATCCACCTGTTCATCAATTAAGGGCGACCCCACATTGGCAGGACCACCCTCCTGCAACCACAGACTGACAATAGCATAATATACACAATTCTCATGTTCACAGACCCGTCCCTCCTACCACTCTTTACTAGTTCCGATCAATTTATCATCCATGTTAATCAATTTCTCCAATAAAACTCATCACAAACAGCCATCAATCATCAACCAATTCATCAATTAACAAATATCCAACAATCATCAAAACAGCATATTTCACAGAACAATCAATTGCAGAACAATTTTCCCCTTTTACTCTCTTTCAATTTCATGCAAGGCCCTACATTTTTCTAAGTCTGAATTGTAACTCCTCACACCGACAAGACTACCTATCGTACGCTAAACCCTCACCTACAAGAAGACGAGGCTCTAAACTCTTCAAGAAACCTGAACAACCAAACTCTCAGACACCAAAAACGTAGCTACCCTCCTCTTCACCGACAGCAGCTTACTCCGAAATATCCAGAACTTCTGGGTGCGATCTCTTCCTCTCATCACAACGAACTCATAGCAAGAAACGGATCGCCAATCGGATCTCTACAACTCTCAGAATCGAGGTTTGAAGTTTTGGAGATTTCTGGCTGAGACACAAAAAGTAGCTCTTCCTTCTTCCACGGACAGCAGCCTGCTCCGACCCAGCCAGAACCACGACTAGCGATCTCTTCCTCTCACCGCCACGAACGTGTAGCAAGAAACGGATCGTCAATCGGAGCTCTACAACTCCCGGAATCAAGGATTGACCCAAATGGGTTTTTGGTTCTTCAAACACGGGTTTGGGGGAAGATGGAGAAAATGAAAAAAGTGAAGAAACTCCTAAAATCCGAATTTTAACACTCAATGCATGAAACACGGCCCACATATCATCAAATGCACCCCCAAGGTGTTTTAACTCGACCCAAATCAAATTCGAACGTCCCGAACTTCGATGGGACCTCAAGAACATTGTTTCCAATGTCTAAACCATCCAAACTCGAGTTCCAATCCGTTTGGTTGGGCGGGGATGTTACACCAGCGGCTTTCAATTCTAATTCATTCAGTTCTCAGACACCACCATAACTCCTGACTCTTAGGTTTAAGACTAGCAAATGTTCGCTCTATCCGATCTCACTACCAAGATTAATTAATCTTCCGTGTGTTCACTTATGCAACGGAAAACTAACTGGTGTAATTACTAGTGAGTAATGAGTTACTCTAGCAGTGGATTAACCAGAACTAGTTCCTACAAGAGAATTTGTTCCAATGAATAGGTTAATTGTTGATTTGGTGTTTTGAAGTGAGGCGAACGTTCGCTACTATCCTCAGCTTAACTAGAGATTAATCTAGGTAATCATGAAAGACAAGTTTAAATGTTTTAAAGAAAGGAAGCTGTCTGGCGACTAACCCTAACTTAACACAAACCTAATCTAGACGATCAACCAGAAAAGAAACACAAGATCAACGAATCTAATCTAGGCGTCAACTAGACAAAAAACACAGAAAAACAATGAAGAACAAAACAACCACGCAAGAGAAACTGTCTGAATCAAGATCTAATTACTGCCGATCCGTGACCGCTTTAAAGCCACGGGTTACTTAGGGTTCATCTAATCTAAGCTCTATGAGTTTAGCTACTCATATTCAATACAAGAGAATCAAAGACAAACAAAGAATACATCGCAGATAGGAAAGACAGATAAGAACTGGAAAACCTAATTTGATGAATCCGTGAAGCTTTAATCTCCCGAATCTTCAACTCCTAGCTCAGAGCACCCTGAGGTGGAAGGATGGCGTCACGGTCTCTCCAAGAACTCCGAGGATGCTCTCTAAACTCTATCTATCGACCCTAGAGTCGTGGCGACTCTAAAAGTCTAAGTGTATGTGTGAATGAAATTTTTTCTTGATGCGTCGGCTGCTGCTTCTTTAAATAGGATTAGTTAGGTTTCCAACCCTGGCCCGGAAAAACAGAAACTTCTCGGCGAAAACTTGTGAAGTTTTCATCGAAAACTTTAGTTAAAAACCTGACTCAATTCTTCTGTCTTCTGCTGTGTAGTTTCTACATTAGTTTTCAGTGAAGACTATAGTATAAAGCAGTTGTGGGTTTCTGAAGGTATTTTCACCGAGAACTTTGTAATATTCTCGGCGAAAACATTGTGCTGAGCAGTGGAAACTTGGTTCTTCACTCGGTTTGACTTCTGGTTTCGATTCTGGTTCACTCCTTGAGGTGTTGAACACGTCTGAGGCCACGTCTTTGATGGCAAAAACCTGTGAACTCATAAAGACACTAGAAAACACATCAAATAGACCCGAAAAGGGCCAAAGTAACCAAATCGGTAGGAAAAAGAGCAGTTGAGTGAATATATCGCTATTCTACCCCTAAAACCGTGTTTCAATCAAGGAATTGTCGCTTAAATGAGGCTGATAATCACGTCAAATCGAGTGTCATCATTTGGCTTCACCAAAATCAATGAAGTTGAATATGCCGATGAAGTACTTGGATTTGCCTATCATGGAGCTAACAAAGATGAGACACGAAGTATTGATGAATTTTTGGAATCAACCTGTCATGTGGTTTCTAAAAATTTGGTCAAACTACTACGACAAAATCAAGGAATTTTTTGAAGATGGTGTTTTGATCTCGGAGGATTTGATTTGAGGACGAATAATTCTAAAGAGGGAGGGCATGATGAGCATTTGTCAAGATTATGTGCAGTTTAGTATTTTGGTCATAACTATTACCCTAGGACTCTAATTAATGCAAGGTCATCGAGGTTGGAAAGATAATTCAATTACATTTCCATCCATATGTCATGGGCCGTAAGTTTCAAAGGGAGAATGGATATATGCTTGTTTAAAGTGGACGGACTGGATACTAATAACTACTTATTTAGTAGTTGTCTTCGATTATGATTAGTTCATTAAAATATTAGTTTTTATTACCTTTCCACGTTGGAATATGTTTGTTTTTCATTTTCCTTAATTCATTGTGATTCTTGTGTAAAGCCTATATAAAGGCTTCCCCAACTCTTGTTTTGAGATAGAATATTTTGATAATAAGGTTTGAGCTTTTACCTTGTTTGAGTTTTTAACTCGTTAGGGTTCTTGGAGAGTGTATGGAATCATTCTGGAGAGAGAGACAGTCATATCAATGAGACATTATCCTTGTCCGTGGTAGACAACTATTTTGCTTCTGTCCCCTTATTGAAGATTTCAAGTTAGTTGGTTCGTGCCATATACTGTTGTCGGGTTTCGTCAGAATTGCTGGCATGGTTCACATCATATTCCAACCCGTATCATTAGTCTACCATGCATGTAATCTCTACCAATATCAACCAATAAGCATCTAAAACCTATACCAGTATCACATAGCGAAAAGTAAACTAGTAAATGGATCAACACTAGGATCAACACTAGGATCAATAGTTTATAATAAAAAACCGTTAATATTGTAAATAATCTTAAGAGCATGGATATGGATCATAGCAGTAAAAATACAATTTCAGTGAAAAACCCCTCACAGATCCTTTGTCGATTCTTGAACTGAAACTTGTTGAGATAGCCTTCTGAGCTTCCAGAACTGCACTATACTTCTCCTACAAGGGATTCCGAATAATCACTAACATCATAACCAATCAAATTAGCGAAGAATGTGATAGGCTGCGATCGCAAAATCCTAAAATGATAAGTCTAAAATCTCTGAAACTGAGAGAGATTACCTGAATCCGAGCTTAGACGATCGTTCTAGATCGATCACTTAAGATTCCTTCAAATTGTCATGACCATTCAAGGCTCCTAGCTCAAGATACGTGAATCCTCCTCCCATACTGTTCGTCAAAACCCACTTGAGAGAGAATAAAATTGTACTTATTTTTGAGAATTGTGCCCGACAGACCACTTAACTACTAAGAAGGGACAACGCCGGTTTCACCCTCACAACGCATGTTGTCTGTACAAGGCAATGACCGTTGGAGACAGGACAATGCCCACTATCTCTCACAGGACAACGACCGTTGGCTTCATCATAACGCTCGTTGTCATGCAATGATAATGGCCGTTGGACTATGCACAACGCCCCTTGCGATTATCCAGCAGTGAATTATATAGGCTTATGGGGCAACTTCCTGCAGTCCAACAAACAGCAAGTCTACTCAAACCTGCCACGATTTAGATGGTTAACCGGTAACGGGATGTTACAATTACATCTTCCAACCTCACTTCCACTTGCACCATCAATGCCTCACACCCTTCTTGTAGCAGAGCAAAAACCTACATAGCTGAGATCATTCGAATAGGGGCGAACTCTCTCTTTAACACCCCATGTAAGATCATCTATTTTTATTCCCCAAGCCGGATGACAATCTCCTTCTTCTTACAGTCCAGAAAATCCCAAGTCCTTGCTAACACTCTATGCCAAAAATAACATCAATCTCGTTAAAAGGTAGCACTACTAGATCAACTAGTAGCTTACTTCACCCCCTAACATTGCACAATCTTTCAACACTCTATCTACCATCACTGACATCCCAAAGGGCATCCTCACTCCCTATATAACTACCAAACTGCTAGAAGTCACCCCCAATCTACTCATGCATTTCTCATAAATGAAAGAATGGGTCGAGCCCGAATCAAACAAAGCATAGATAGGGCGATTATGAACATAAACTATACGCGTCACAATATTTTTAGCTGCCTCTACTACTCCCTTTGTAAGGGCGTACAATCTGCACTGACTCGCACCACCTCCCACTAGAGTAGCTTGGCAAGCTCCTACCAAACCCTGACCATAGCCGTTGTCTCGTCTACCACATTAGCTCCTAGTTAAAGCTGCATAGCCTCTCACTAATCCCAATGACTGTGTTCGATTTGCTCTCCCTCTTAGACAATCACGACTGATGTCACCTTGCTGGCCACACAAATATCACACCACTAGGTTCCACCTCAGAAGATGGCACTCCCCATAGTGTGGCTTGCCACAAGTAGCACATACAGTCAGTGAAGTGATCCGTCTCATAAAGACCGACGTGGCCCCGACACCATGGGCACCAAGTTCCCATCCACGCCACTCACCTAGGAGCAAGGCCAGGCAACCGAGAGAACAAAGGAGGTTCAGATGAAAAGGTTATAACTGAATGGAGATGAAGGCCCCTGAGCCCCAACACTGGGCTCTAGTATTGATGCCGATCTGGCCCTCGACACCAATGCCGAGTCGAGACTGCACCGGCCCCAGCCCGAGCCGACCACTAGCACCGGAGCCCTACAATGAGACTTAGAGAATCAGAGCTGCACCAAAGCCAGTGAAGACCCCTAAGAGGATGCTGACTCTTAGCCAGGCCAAGGAGACCAAGCTCAGAGCCGAAGCAGCCAAAGGCCAAGAGCCGACACTAACACCGGCACAAGGCCGAAGCTAGGGCCCGTACGGGAAGCACTTAGGGCCGAGCCTCAAAAGTACTCGTGCCTTTCAAGGATCCTTTGGCTCTAAGGAATCCCTAGGCCCTAAGGATATACCTCCATTAGTCTCATCCCAGCCTGAAGACAGACACCACAAGAGACACGCATGACATAGAGCTGGACCGAGCCGATGTGATGTCGGTCTGAGACATTACGGCGCCATGACCAGATGATGATCCGAGGCAGATTCAGACGAGGATGCTGATGCTGGACGCGCCCAGGACCACACCACATAGTCCTAGCGCGCCATGGAATCCGAACGTGCCATGAAGTCCTACTTCGATATGGACTCCTATCCGGATTAGGAAGAAATCTGCATCACACGTGCCACCCCATGTTTCCAAGTCCTTTTAGTAGTAGGAAACACAGGAATGATGAAACCTAGCCAAGGACGGACTTTTCACACCCCATCCATCTCCTATACGGACTAGGACTCCGCTCTGGCCTTAGGGTTTCGCTGGTTTTGCCGGATTAGTTATTTTTAGCCTTTTTAGAGTTTTACTTTAGATTTTTTAGAATTGTTTATCCTATTTTAGGAGGTAGTTTCATAGGAGGAATAGGAGAGCATGTTCTTTGTTTCTCACCTATAAATAAAGGCTTCACGCCTCAATTTAATCACAACTTACATCTTGAGATTTTTATAAATCATAACTTCAGTTCTTTGTTCCCATTCTAGTCTTTGCTCGTTGTTGCTAGGCTTAGGGTTTAGGTTTATCGTAACTTGAGGTATTCACCCTCAACTGCGTGGCACCATTCGACTTGGACCCTGCAGGTTCCTAGCTATATATAGCTAGCAGGTCCAAGTACGCTCCGCCTGCACAAGGTTGACTCGTTGTTGCTGAACATCAACTTACGGTGGTTAAGGTCGCTGCCCAGGGCTGTAGACGATTCACATCAGATAGCCCTAAAGAAGCACCCCTAGACTGCATTGACCCAACTGGTCTGATCTTGCACCACTTTCTCTTATGACCCTGTTGAGCACAAGTGAAGCACCTCACACCACTATATTCTAGTACAGACTGCACACTCCTCTGCTAGAAAAAGGCTAGTTGCACTCTCTTGGCTGGATTGATAACCTAGAAAGACTATGAAGTAGCTTTCCTATTCCTTTCATCCCTCTTCTTCTATACCAAGACATCCCTCTATAAGGCCACTACCTTCACTGTCATAATATCAACCACACCCGTAGAGATAACTTGTATGAACCAACAACGTGGGCTGCGACCCTATACCAATATGCTCGGTAACCTAGAAATCGAGTACAATCTCTAAAACTAGGATGTAACGGACTTGGACCCACTAGCTATGATAGGAACCCTAAGTATCAAGGTCGAACGGTGCTACGCATTCAAGGGTGATAACCTTGAGTCGTGATATACCAACCTAAAAGCTATGCATCAACGAGCAAAAGCTAGAAGGAAACAAGAACAAAAGTTCTGAAATCAAGGGGTCGTTTGTTATGGAATACTGAGGAATTTGGGAACTGAGGATTGGGGAATTGGGTAAAGAGAGTTTCTTTCCTAATTGAGAGATTGAGAATTCATTTTTGGGTGAAGGAAAATGGATTTCACTTTTACCTTTTAAAAAAAATGAAACCAAGTGTTGGTGGGCTGGAAATGACCAAGCCACCCTTACTTTCTCATGCAATTCACAAATAAAAGCTCATCACTGCATTTTAGGGTTCTTCTCCATGCTACAGCTCCTTAAGCAATCACACTTCAAATGGTTTGTGGTCATCTCAGGGAAAAGCACACTTCTGCAGTTGATAATAATCAGCTAGTAGGAATGAAGAACACAGGTACATCTTGGATTACAACTCTCTCGATAGATTTGGCTTGTCATTGTGGGCTTCAGGTTGTGGTTCAAACATCCAAGACAACTGCTAACCTCAATCGAGATTTCTATGGCTGTCGAAATTGGAATCCAAAGGTAGATATTAATTCTCGCACTTTGATTTAGTTTCGCGATAACTTTCACATTGATGATAATACTTGCTTTCTCATTTTCGTTTCTTCATAGGTGGGACGAGGATGCGACTTCTATGAATTGTGTGACTCAGTCCCCACAACAGTGTTAAATAAGTTGAAGACAAGTCAAACACAACCTGCTCAAACCATTCACAGGTTGCAGTTGGACAATGAGAGGCTCAGGCGGGAGAATGAAGACTTGATGAAGAGAATAAGTTACCTTGAAGAACAAATGCATAATTCACACCTTAGACACCTAGGTCAAGAGAACGACGATGAGTTGCATGATGGTTCAAACAAGTTAACTGAGAGAGTGTCTCAATTAGAGGAGCTGCTAGGTTCACTGCGTTGTTCAATATGCATTGTGTTCTTCGAATGGTGTGGAGGTTAATGTTGTGTGAATGCAGAGCAACCTACTGCACGATGCATTCTGCATTTCCCTAATTTGTGTTAACGTATCTATGTACTTACTCTCTATTAATTGATGACCTCTTCATGTTTTTTTGTACTTTCACTTGCTAATTCTCGCTAGCAGAATCGTTAATCTACAGAAGCTGAACAATGATTGTTGCATTCTTACTGAAACATCAAAGTGACAAAGATATTATAACACTACAAATTATAGTCTTCCTGAAACTTCATACTTGTACATCATAACTAATGTCATATTAGGTTCAACAGAAGTCGAACTGTCATCGTTCATACATTACACACATATAATAGACGAACATAAACAACGTAACAGTGGATAGGTGATACCGACAACTGATGACATGCTAACAAAATACGAGAGACTAATTATTGTTCTCCCGCTCTTCAAACGTACCCCATGTACGTCCTACCATCAGTACATGATTACTGCAGAATCCACCATAAGAACTCCAGTTTCTCCTCGTCCATTGGAAGCTGGAAGAAGGTCATTGCATCCCCGTCGTCACGGTTCAGATGCCTCAAGATCCTAGTACGTTGGGGGCCGGTCAACTCTAGAAATTTAGCCAATTCCACATACATGGAATGCCTCTTCACAGCAACATCACCTTCAATGCAATAACTATCAGCAATTTTACCAATGTTCTCAGATGTACCGACCATTGATGATGCGATCCGAGCACGATCCTCGTCACTGAACAGCTGGCGAGACCTTTTAGTTCCAAATGATGTAGCAGCTTCCTGTCCTTTTACTGACATTTTTTTGAGGTAATTTCAGCCTCCACAACCTTTAGTCCTGTGGCATGCATATCGATGCCCTGGTTTATCATATCTTCCAGTACTACATTGTGGTCCATGTTAGTGGGTATGGTGTATGACTAATCCTGTTCCACAGTGTTCTCCTCCATGTAGTTAGTCGTTCTTGGACGAGACATAACGTTGCTTGCAGCATCCCCTGGCTGAACAGCATGCGCACCAGTGGCTTGTTCCACTCCGAATATGAAACTCAAATTGTCGAAAAACAAGTTAGGTTTGTCGTTCAGACCACTTGCTTTTGGATGGCTCTACAAATTCAACAAATAATAGTTTAATCCACATGTACTTCAGACTCTTATCGCAGACATGATTAGAAAATTCAAATCATATATAAACATTGAAACCAACACATATAAACATCAATGGTAATGCACTCATACGACGTATACCTTTACCGATCCAACAAAGACCTCTTCGTCAGCAACCACACAACCTCGAACATCATCCCAACCAAATCCGCAGAACTAAAGTGACCAAACTTCAAGTTCCAGCATCAGCAAACTTATTCTTCAATGGAAACGCAACTTCGGTAGATAGTAAACCAACAAGTAGATAGTTATAAACTGAATTCACATTGTCACGCTTACAATAAACTGCAATGATAAGGAATACAGAAGGATGGAAACAATACAGCAGCTGCAACTGCATTGTTCAAATAGTCATCTTAACATATGTTCAACACTTGCTCAATGAAAATAAATCATTACACAATGACACCTCAACAATTACGATAGTTAAAATGGAGGAGAAAAACCACGAGGGCGTAAGCTAATGACCTCGATGAGCCCACATCTCCTAAGCTAATACCTAAATTGGGTCCACTCAGCAATAGCCTCCACATAGTTCGGGGCATCATCGATAGTCTCGATGAATGTACTCTTTGTGGCTGGCGGGGGAACGCACGCCTGTTCGAACACATCATCCCCCCACTCACGGCGGATAAATTTTTGCAACAAGCTGCATGTTGTGAAGAATAGTCTGACCATTTCAAGGGAGTACCACAAGGTGTCACGAAGAAGCGCCCACCGCATCTTCAGTATTTCGAAGGCACATTCAATCACGTTTCGTGCCTTTGAGTGCTTCATGTTGAAATTCTCTTCTTGTTTCCTAGGACGGTTGGTGCCCCACTCCTCGAGGTGGTACCGTTGACCCCGAAATGGTGCTAGGAACCCTCGAGCATTCATGTAACCATCATCACATAGGTAATAGTTGCCTACGATGTAACACAAGCATAGTTAGAGTAGTAGATTTAGCATGACGACAACATCATTATGTAAGTAGAGTTAACCATCTTATGGCCATGTACACGATACACAACATTTCTATATTTTTTACAAATTATTAGATGCAGGTCATCGTTTAGGTTGAGTTTGGAATCATCAATTCAGTAGAGAGATTGCACGATATATATATATTAAAACAGAGACAATATTGACAACATGCTTACCAATGGGAACACGTAAACCCCCAGGCCGAGATAGAGCATCTCGTAGCACTTTTGTATCGTGTGTCGAACCCTCCCAGCCAGCTAAGCAATAGATGAATTGCAGATGTTGGTTGCATACAACTAGATAGTTAATTCATGTTGTTCCTTTTTGGGTACGGTATCAAGATTGAGATGCCATCGTCGTACGCACACTTATTATGGTACCATCTAGTGCTCCTAGGAAGCCTTGGAAGTGAATCGTTTGTTACAAGGGTATGAGGATAATCAGGTAATGAGATATGTCGTTCGAGTACTCACTTTGAAAAACTTCCACCTATGGTCCAAGCAGTTCTCAGGCACGGCGGTAGGCTTCGCAAGGAGCACGGTGTGAAGGTTCAATACGACTTGAAGGACGCATCGAATGGTCTAAGACATTGTTTCTCCGGAACGATGTAATAACGCTTGGCAAGTTCTATTTTTTGTGTTATGACCAATTGTTAACAGAAACATAGCCACCATCTGTTCCACTTCTATGTTCTTCGTCCTAGTGAGCCCTCCTTCTCTCTCTAGTAGTCCACATGATTTCTAGAATATGCGGCGTCTCATTCAGAGCATGCTGATGCAATTCACATCATTCGTTCGTGTTGTGTGCATGAGGAATCCACCCCTGTTGACTTTAGGTCCATATGGTAAGGGTCTTGGCACTTGTTCGTCGTCTTCGGTTTTGGAACTAGTACTCCTACTAGAATCAATGAACAAAGCAACAACTTGTTGCAGAAATTGACGCCACATAGCAACGACATACACAATAAGACGTCGACGTTCCTTAGCTGTCCTTCGTGCCATTCATATGAAACCAAATTGTGTTACTAACAAATGCAGTACTTTTAGTTCAAGGTTGCAGAAGTTAAGTGGCTTGTTTATGGATAAAGTATAACACAATAACATATTGACTTTGGTTTATGTTCAGATAATGATTCCAGTTGAATGTTCATGTTCAGATAATGATTCCATTTGAATGTTCAGGAAAAAAGTCAAGTGGAAGGTTGATAATCATTAAAAAAAGATAATGATTCCATTTAAGAAAAACAAAAGGAAGTACTCAGATGTTAATGCAATTTGAATACATAATGAGCTTGAGTGAAGGAAGAGTTGTTGCTTCCATTAAACATACAATAACCAAGCAATGAGTTGGGGATGAGCATTTTAATGTCAAACCTACTATCTGTAACATTCCATCTCAAGATTAGTACGCTGACCTTAATATCTCGATTCCGGGTGAGTCAGGGTATTCCGAGTTGACGGTTGATTGGATATCTCCTTTATTAGTGTGTGCTTCTTGGAGACTGCATCTGCATTGTCCCCAACTACAAAAACCTAATGAGGGGATGCTGACTCTTTCAATATATACAGAGCAATACTGACGATTTCGAGAACAAAAGTGTGAATCGACGTAGTACCTGGTAAGGGTGGGTGATCGTCTGAATCAAAGCTCAAACTTGCCAACAGCTCCCTATGAGTGGTGTGGAAATCGAACGATGACGACAAGAATAAGGCACAACTTTATTTTGGCTATTGAAGAGGAAAAATAAGATCAAAGAAGAGGATGGACGAAGGTTGGTGGTGTGTTAGTTGAGAAGGGCAGTTACGGCAAGGGGGATAATAAGTGTTGTGGGCCCATCAAATTGTGGGTGTAATCTAGAATTGTTGGGGGGAGGCAACAATTCTGCAAATATGAGTTATAGAGGGAATTTGCGCCACAACATAAGTTCAATTACAAAACACTGGCCCATTTAGGGACAAACAAACAATGACTTTCCCAAATATGGTGTAATGCCAAAACTCATCCTCAATTACACCATAACAAACAATCCCCAAGTTTATTTATCAGTCTGAGTAATTCATAGTACAGAGGTTCCTATATATAGGATGGGGTTTATTCCAAAGTCTTCTCCGTGTCCTTGTATTATTCTAACTATAAAAAACTATCTAAAAAGGAAGAAATATGATCCTAAAAAGGATAAACTACTAAAAATTCGTTTAGAATCCTAATTCGGGTAATAACTCCTAATAAGCATGGACATAATGTTATTCGCCATTCCTATTCTGAATAGGACTAGGAATCCGAAGTTCTCAGTCACGGTCTCAGAAATCCTCGCGCGTCACGGAATCCGTGTTGTGGTCGGATTCACGGTATTCTGTGTTGTGGTTGGATTCACGGTAATCCATGTGTGGCACGGATTCTATGTCTCGGTCTCCATCCAGTTCTGTCTCTCGGGCGGGAAGCAGCCTAGTCTCATTGTGTATCGGCTCCATGATGCGCCTTATTATTGACGTATTCATTCCCTCATTAGACGACATTTTCGGTGAATTATCTGTCCAATTTGCATGATTTTGTGAAAGTTTCGTACTCCTCGGCCTTTGGGTCATTTTATGTTGTTTTGTATGTTTTTGATATATTTCAGAATATATAAGACGTTGAAGATCGAATTGATGATAATACATAAGACAACTGAGTTGACCAACTTACAATTATCTAGAACTCATTATCATTATAAACAATGAGATGGAATTATCATTACATGGAAGGAAATAGAATGGGGCCGCCAATCATCAAACCATCATCAACATAATTTTCATTGTAAAATAAATACATGGAAGGCTGTTAGTGGTGGCTTGATATGAATTAATTGGGCTTAGCCCATGAATTGAGAAAGAGTGGGGCAGCGGGAATAAACAGAGGAAAAGGAGACAAATGAAGAAATTGAAAAGAAAAGAAAAGCAGAGTGTACGGAAGTTGGCTTCGGCCAGGGGAGAAGGTTCGAGACGGGCAACAATGTGGGAAATAGTTTGAAGAGCAGCTCGTCAATAGTGGAGGAATCAAGGCCAACCTTGATGAATCGGCGGTTTGCAGAGTTCTTTTTGATTTCTCTCATGAATAGCTAGGTTTTCTTTTTCTTGCTTGAGTTTTGTTGATTTCTTTGATATTATGAGTTGATACGTTGAATTGGATTGTGGATTAATGATGATTGATGATCTATTTTATTATGTTGTCGCCCCGTTCTTAGACTTCCATATAATTCGAGGTTTTCTGCAGTTTACCTGTTTTAGGGTTTCTATTCAGTTTGCTATTGGATTGTTGGTTGAATGCGAGTTAGGGTGTGTTGCAAGTGGTTCTTGGTTGTAGAGTCGACGACCCAACCCTTAGAACCTAAAACTGATTGTCATCCATGTCCTGCCAGTTCTGTAGCTGCATTTTCTCATAATTTCTTAGAATGATACAAACCCAAGCAAGACCTCTCCCCCACCGTTGATCCTACTTGTTGATTTCTGTTTTAATTGTTAGTTAGTTTCTACATTTTCTAAATTAATAAAAACTCAGATCAAAACGATTTCGCTGACTAGCAGAACTAAACTGAGTAAGGTAGCTCGAGTAGACCCGTGGGAATACGACTCTGAGAACTCTCAGGTTTATTTGGTGTTTGGGGCTTAAAAACCTCATCATCAAATTGGCGCCGTTGTCAGGGACATTACTTGACTTCACAAAAGGTTTAGGATTACAAGCTCAGTTTTTGCTTTCTTGTTTGTACATATTTGATTTTTTTTAGTTTGCTTCATACCTCCATCTTGTTCATATTTCATTTTCTACTTCACCCGTTGTGTTGGTTGTTTGCTTGGATTTTTCTACTTTGTTTGCAGGACAGGGTATGGATATTGAAGCAAAACTTGCAGCTATTCTTGGGGAGTTAGAAAATCATCATTCTCCATCGGTTCAATCCTCTCCGCCAGCCTTTGTTGGTTCTTATGAAGAGTATAGTGGTGATTATGGTAACTCTGGCAGCTGGAGTATACAAGATCCATGTTATTCAGACCAACATGATCAATCCTGCTATTATGAAGAACCTGAATCTTATGGCTCAACACACCAAGTTAGTCCTTACACAATTGAGTTGATCAAGATGATTACTACTGGTGCAGCTGAAAATGCTTCTCTTAACGCTTCTCATAACGCTTCTCTCAAGAGAATAAGTGAGGACATGGATCTCATCATATCAAAGCTAAAGGAAGAAAATGATGATGCTCTTGGTTCTCAACAAGAAATTAGCGATCATCTTAATCAAGCCTCTCAGCCTGACAAACAAACATCAAGTGTTGAGGAGTTATTTAGTAGTTTCACGAAGGTGATTCAGACTAGATTTGATGCATTAGAGACCACTACCAATGCAAGATTTGATAAGTTGGAGGCGTATGTGCGAAAGAAGAAAGAAGTATTGGAAGATGGGTTGCACAAGCAGAAAATAGCAATTGAGTACTTGTCTAGCAAGGTGAAAGAGCTTAGTGATGGGTTGTGGGACTTGGAATTCAAGTTGACAGTGAAGACAGTTGAACAGCAGTGCAAGGAACTTCAAGAGGCTGAAGAGGCATATCAGCATATTAAGGAACTCCCTTTTTATCCAAGCTCCGACGACGATGAGGTTTTCACTCATTTGATGGGTACGCGCATCACCACTCCTACCCCTCTGATTGAATCTGTTCCCATTCCTACCGTAGCAAGGTGAAAGAGCTTAGTGATGGGTTGTGGGACTTGGAATTCAAGTTGACAGTGAAGACAGTTGAACAGCAGTGCAAGGAACTTCAAGAGGCTGAAGAGGCATATCAGCATATTAAGGAACTCCCTTTTTATCCAAGCTCCGACGACGATGAGGTTTTCACTCATTTGATGGGTAGCGCATCACACTCCTACCCCTCTGATTGAATCTGTTCCCATTCCTACCGAAGAGATTAAAGTTGTTAGTGCTTCAACTAGTCCAAATGTAAACTCCATACTTTCTTCTGATGAGACGACTACGGATGACTCGGAACCTATTAAGACAACCAAACGGAAGCGGCTTAGTAGGAGAAAAAGGAAGCGGCGTCGCCAAGAGCTGATGATGGTTGAGCAAGCAAAGAAGAAGGAAGAGTTACCTAGGCTTGACAACCAGATCAAGATTCATACCTCTCCTATGGGTGTTATTCCATTCACTCATCCGCAATGGGGAAGTATTCAAGTTCAATTCCCAGATCACCTCTACTTGAAGTCTGGAGATGACATGAACTACAAGGAGCTACTTGGATGGGACGGAGACTGCTAATTCTCCAGGTTTCGTCTAGCTCAAAGACGTTAAAGAAAGAGCGCTTCATGGGAGGCAGCCCATGTCTGGAGTCTATTTTGATTTTTTTTAGTTAGTTTTCTATGTGCTGTTTGTTCCTTTTGTGTTTGTTCATTGTGTAGGGCGTCATCATTGGTGCTCACCTGGCCTCCTCACTCTCCCACTTGCCAATTCCAGGTACACTGTATCTTCCCCATTCTGTTTTGATCCATTGAGGACAATGTCCAGTTTAAGTGTGGGGTGGTTTCGTGTGAATGCATGCATGTTGGTTAACTGAGTTCTTGTCGTTTAATGGGTGGTGATTGTGCTTTGTTTTTCACTCTTTAACTGCTTCCCATTCTCATTGGCAATTAACTTTTCACATTGCTTAATATCTTCTTGGATTGCTTACCTTCTTCCATATGGTGAGATTGATGTGGTGCTTTTGCTTGACCAAATGTGTGTGTGAGAACCTGTATTATGACCATCTCCCATTCTTCTTGCTTGTAGTTTTCTAGAAACTCGCCCTTATCGTGTTAGTGAACAGTTGACTTGGTAATGTGGAAGACTTGGTCTGTCTGATGCTCGAATTCTCTAGTTTGATGCCCTGATCGAGTCTAGATAAGGGATCTTTTAATTTCATTCTTTAAATTAATGTTGATGTTCCTAATCAGAGAAAATCTGAGCAGTGAATGGTTTGGTATTGAAGTTGTGGGTCAATTCACGAGCTGGCATACGTGCCCGCCCATTACTGTAGTCCCAAAAGGAAGTCTCAATGTGGCATTCTTCTTCTAACCTACTCCCAATCGTGGCTGGGGTCTAGGATAACGCGGAATTCCAAAGGTTTCCGACTACTCCATACCCGGTAGTATCCACACTGTACCGACCATTCGAAAGTAAATGTAAAAAAAAAAAACAAGAATATCAGAAAAAAAACGGCAAAAGAAAAAAAAAAAGAAGAAGAAAAAATGTTCTTTCATTTTGTTCAAGTCATGTCCCCTTATCTAGCAAGTGTGGGGTTACGTCCTAGAGTAAGTGTAGCGGAAGTAAGTATTGTCTTACCTTTATCGAGTCGGGTTGTTCACTAGCTCGTTAAAGTCTTGTTCCTCTTTTACTCTCGCAGAGTTTGGTTTTAACTGTGTGGTCAGTCGGGTAGTCCTCTTGTTTGATATAAGCACCATATACATCGTTCTAGGAACCAAGAGGTTTTCGGTTTGCTCTTTCAAGTTGGTGCATTGTTGTGTTGAGTTCTTGCTTGAGGACAAGCAAAAGTCTAAGTGTGGGATGATTTGATGCGCCTTATTATTGACGTATTCATTCCCTCATTAGATGACATTTTCGGTGAATTATCTGTCCAATTTGCATGATTTTGTGAAAGTTTCGTACTCCTTGGCCCTTTGGGTCGTTTTATGTCGTTTTGTATGTTTTTATATATTTCAGAATATATATGACGCTGAAGATCGAATTGATGATAATACATAAGACAATTGAGTTGACCAACTTACAATTATCTACAACTCATTATCATTATAAACAATGAGATGGAATTATCATTACATGGAAGGAAATAGAATGGGGCCGCCAATCATCAAACCATCATCAACATAATTTTCATTGTAAAATAAATACATGGAAGGCTGTTAGTGGTGGCTTGAATTGAGAAAGAGTGAGGCAGCGGGAATAAACAGAGGAAAAGGAGACAGACGAAGAGAGCATGAGAGAGGAGAGAAACGAAGAAATTGAAAAGAAAAGAAAAGCAGAGTGTACGGAAGTTGGCTTCGGCCAGGGGAGAAGGTTCGAGACGGGCAACAATGTGGGAAATAGTTTGAAGAGCAGCTCGTCAATAGCGGAGGAATCAAGGCCAACCTTGATGAATCGGCGATTTGCAGCGTTCTTTCTGATTTCTCTCATGAATAGCTGGGTTTTCTTTTTCTTGCTTGGGTTTTGTTGATTTCTTTGAGATTATGAGTTGATACGTTGAATTGGATTGTGGATTAATGATGATTGATGATCTATTTTATTATCTTGTCGCCCCGTTCTTAGACTTCTCTATAATTCGAGGTTTTCTGCAGTTTACCTGTTTTAGGGTTTCTGTTCAGTTTGCTATTGGATTGTTGGTTGAATGCGAGTTAGGGTGTGTTGCAAGTGGTTCTTGGTTGTAGAGTCGACCGACCCAACCCTTAGAACCTGAAACTGATTGTCATCCATGTCCTGCCAATTCTGTAGCTGCATTTTCTCATAATTTCTTAGAATGATACAAACCCAAGCAAGACCTCTCCCCCACCGTTGATCCTACTTGTTGATTTCTGTTTTAATTGTTAGTTAGTTTCTACATTTTCTAAATTAATAAAAACTCCGATCAAAACGATTTCGCTGACTAGCATAACTAAACTGAGTAAGGTAGCTCGAGTAGACCCGTGGGAATATGACTCTGAGAACTCTTAGGTTTATTTGGTGTTTGGGGCTTAAAAACCACGCCATCAAGTTGAGGGGTAGGAGTGGTGATGCCCGTACCCATCAAATGAGTGAATGGAATAACACCAATAGGCTGTGTGGTCAATCGGGTAATCCTCTTGTTTGATAGAAGCTCTATTCATTCTAGGAACCAAAATGTTTTCGGTTTGCTCATTCAGGTTGGTGCATTGTTTTGTTGAGTTATTGCTTGAGGACAAGCAAAAGTCTAAGTGTGGGGTGATTTGATGCGTTTAAATATTGGTGTATTCAATCTCGCATTAGAAGACATTTTCACTGTGTTTTAGTTGTGATTGGATGAGATATTGATGATTATTTGAACATTTTTATCTTTTGTCCTTTTGGACCATTTTACGTCATTTTGCATGTTTTTGATATATTTCAGAACATATACGATGTTGGAGTGAATGAATTATAAGAGGAAGATAATAATTGAAGAAGCTTGAAGGATAAGGAACTTCATCACTAGTCATTATCATCATCATCATACCGCCACCATCATGATCAAAAGAGAATTGGATTTGTTTGAGTGACTGGATAATTATGAAGAATGGAATTAAATCATCATCAGGTCATTTCTATTGGGCCAATTCCTTAAAGAATCAAATGAATAAAGGTTTAGATTTATTAGGCAGGAGGATTTGAATAATCCCATTAGGCCCAGCTAGCGAGGAAAGGAATTGGTGAATTAAAATACAAAGAAGAAAATAGAAGAGGGAAGTAGCGTACAGAGGACGGACAGACGGAAAAAAGAAAGGGGGATTGGAGGGCAGTACGATAGCAGCAGAGAGGAGTTAGTGCATTCAGCCTTTTGGCCAGGTGGGAGGGTACAAAATTGAGGAAAAAGGGAGAGAGTACGAGCAGCGAGCAGGAGATGGGAAGAAGTAGCTCGATGAGAGTTGAGGAATCAAGGCCAACCTTGATGAATCGGTGGTTTGCAGTATTCTTTCTGATTTCTCTCATGAGTAGCTAAGTTTTTTTTTTCTTGCTTGGGTTTTGTTGAATTCTTTGAGATTATGAGTTGATGCGTTCAATTGGATTGTGGATTAATGATGATTGATGATCAATTTTATTATCTTCTCGCCCCGTTCTTAGACTTCCTTGTAATTCGAGGTTTTCTGTTCAGTTTGCTATTGGATTGTTGGTTGAATGCGAGTTAGGGTGTGTTGCATGTGGTTCTTGGTTGTAGAGTCGACCGACCCAACCTTTAGAACGTGAAACTGATTGTCATCCATGTCCTGCCAGTTCTGTAGCTGCATTTTCTCATAATTTCATAGAAGGATACAAACCCAAGCAAGACCTCTTCCCCACATTTGACCCCACTTGTTGATTTCTGTTTTAATTGTTAGTTAGTTTCTACATTTTCTAAATTAATAAAAACTCATATCAAAATGATTTCGCTGACTAGCAGAACTAAACTGAGTAATGTAGCTTGAGTAGACCCGTGGGAATACGACTCTGAGAACTCTCAGGTTTATTTGGTGTTGGGGCTTAAAAATCTCGTCACCACTCCGCACTCTCGTGTATCGACCTAACACCAGTCAACTTCCTCGGTTCACCTTCACTTGGGCGATCGTCTTGGTCTGGCTCGGTATCAGTACTTAGTCGTGTCTCAGCATCCGGTGTGATATCAGCCCCAGTCTTTGGTTCGACCTCGGTATCACTCTCTGGTCCGACCTCATCTTTAGTCTCTTGTTTGGCCTCATCGTGTATCGATACCAGCATCAGAAGTCTCGGCCCTCGGCCCGACACCGGCTCGGTCTTAGTTCAGCCCTTAGCATCGTTGGGCACGTTACTCGGCATGATCATCTCCAGCACTCAAGCATCGGTTACTTAGCATCCAACGATCAACCTCTTCATGCTCGGCCCGACTCCATGCATCCACGGTGACCCTCCCCTTGAACCTTTCTCTTGGCTTCATGTCCACAAGTTTTCTGGTCGTTTCAATGGGGTGGCGCGCGTGGCATTCCCATCTTCTTGTGACGGATTTGACCTGGAATCGGGATCTACAATATTATCATACACATGGGGTATGTTAGCAACATTGAAGGTGGTACTTACACCATACGAATCAGAAAAAATCAATAGTATAAGCATTGTAAAACGGTGAAGGGACTTTCTCCTCTAGGTAGGAACTTGAACTTCCTTCGCTCGGGAAATCTCTCATTTCGACAGTGGATCCACACTTGATCTCCCGGCTGGAACACCTTCTCTCTTCGGCCCTTGTTGGCATTTGTATTGGGTGGTCCGTCGCGGTGAAAGATCCAATGTTTTAAGGGATTCAATCCATAATTAAGTTCGAAAGGTGAATATTTAGTAGCAGAATGTAAAACATGATTATAAGCAAATTCAACAAGGGGAAAACAATCTTTACAATCCTTGATGTTAGATATTATGAAAGCTGATAGGCTGTAAAACAGCGATTCAAATACTAACCTACAAAAGTAGGATAGATCGTATTCCATGGGTTTTCTTCTTCACGTTTACTCAAAGGAATTAACAACTATTTGGGTTTTAATAGATTGTGTGGTGTGAGTTCCACGAAATTTCTAGACTAACATGCAAGGAAGGAAAATAACTAATTAAGGCTAACAGTTTGAGTGATTGATTGATTGGATTCAATTAATTAGACAAGAGCTTAGAATCTAATCCCCTTAACATCACGAAGGCATTGGCATTCACAATAATGGAAGACTTCAGACTTAATTCATTCAGTACTTAATCACCGCGGTAGAACGTTCGCTACTATTGAACTAGCTACCAAGATAAATTATCCATATGTGCGTTCGCTTCTACAACGGATAACTGACTGGTGCACCTAAATTGATTCTATGAGCTACTCTTAAAATGGATTAACCCTAAACGACCCCTATTGGTCAGGTGAATCCGTTGAAAAGGTTAATTGTTTAATTTGATTTTCTAGAACAAGGCGAATGTTCACCACTATCCTTTATTCTAACAAGAATCTAATCAAGGTGATCAGGCCAGACAAGAAACATATTTTAAGAATGAATTAAACATGAGAAAGAAAAGTTTGAATTAATGTCTGAATGCCCGCCGATCCGTGACCGCTTTAAAGCCCCAGGTCACTTAGGTTTCATCTAATCTAAGCTAAAAGAGTTTAACTACTCATATCCAACAAGAAAGAATAAAAAACCACTAGAGAATTCATCTTGGGAAGGAAGAACAAAGATAAACTGAAAAACCTAATTCCGATAATTTTGAGCGTCTTTGATCTTGAAAATCTTCAAATCCTATGCTCCGAGCATCTTTCGAGACTCCAAAATATGCTCCAAACTCTCCAACTAGAGGCTAAGTCAGAAAAATTGAATGTGTTTGGGAAAGGGCTGAAGGAGTCCTTAAATAGGGCTTGAAACTTGTTGCCATAATAAATTTGGAAAAGGCCAAGTTCTCAACGAGAACTTCTTCACAATTAATTCAAAATCCGAGATTTTTTGGGTTCCTTCACAGTGTTCTCGGCGAGAACATTTGAGTTCTCACCAAGAACTTCTTCAAATAATTTTCAAAAATTCCGACGAGTTTTTCAGCTGAATCATGAGCACCTTCTCGGCGAGAACATGGAAGTTCTCGTCGAGAATTTCTCTCCTAGGCAGATTTCTTATTCTTTCTTCTTTCTTCAAATTCTCTGATGGTGTTAGTACCTTCCTCGATGCTCTATTGCATCCTGAGCACGTTCGACGGCTACTTATTTGATGGCAAAAACATGTGAACTTAAAGAGACACTAGTAAATACATCAAATAGACCCGAAATGGGTCAAGGTAACCAAATTAGTAGGAAATAGGGCAAATGAACTGAAATCACTATTATATCCCTAAAACGTGCTATAGGAAATGGAATGTCGCTTAATTAGGACTGATAATTACGATAATTCTAGTTTCATCAACAACCCTAGACAAGGATCGATTGACTACTCCTATTTGGCCTCCGATTTGAGGGTGGCACGTAGTAGAAAACAGTAACTTAGTTCCTAGTTTACTACACGGGGTTTTCCAAAAGTAACTAAGAGACTTCGAGTCCCCATCTGATACTATAGTTTTGGGTACACCAAGTAATCTCATAACTCCCCTAAAGGATAGGCTAGCAACATTCAAAACATCATAAAGCTCATCTAACATATCATCAAGTCTAGGTATAGGAAGTTGATACTTTACAGTGATATGGTTGATGGCTCCGCAGTAAACGCTCATCCTCCATGATCCATCCTTCTTGGGGACTAGGATGACCGGGATGGCGCAAAGACTCATGCTCTCCCTCACATAGCCCTTATCCATTTGCTCCTCGGCTTGCCTCTAAAGTCCCTTTGTTTAATCCGGGTTGGTTCGGTAGGTAGCCTTATTTGGAAGAGAGGCACCCGACACCAAGTCGATTTGGTGCTCAACATCGCGGATGGGCGACAATCCGCTCGCTGTCTCTTTGGTGAATTCATCCTGGAATTCCTGCAATAGAAAGGAAACACCACTAGAAACTGAAGGGGTGATGTTAGAGTTAAGGCATTCCTTGTAAAGGTCCACCACCAAAGAATTCTTCGTAAACAGGGTTTGTTTGACCTCAGTAAGGGTAAGCGGCTTCAACTTGAACTTCTTATCTCCATGGGTGAGCTCGTACCGATTGGTTAGCCCATTATTCTTTGTAAACCTATCAAAGTACCACGGTCTCCCAAGTAAAACGTGTGCAGCCTCCATGAGCACGACATCACAGAGTGTGAAATCGGCATACTTCCCTATAATGAACGGCACGTGGGCTTGTCTGGTCACCTTTAGCTCACCACTGTTGCTCAGCCACTGTAACCTGTAAGGATTCAGATGTTTCGTGGTTTGAAGCCCCATTCCATCCACCACTACTTGGCTCATGGCATTCGTGCAACTCCCTCAATAGATCACCATGTTGCACACCTTATTTTGGACGACGCCCTTGGTGTGGAATAGGTTCTCTCTCTGCTCCCAGCGTCTTCAGATGGTTGAGCACTCAGCAATCTTTGGGACATGGCCGAAAATTTTATCGTACAGTCCGGCAGCAATCCGGCCACAGGGTACGAACCAATAACATTTGTATCGGCTCCGGCTACAGGCTCGACATCGGAATCAGTGTTCGATCCGACATTCTCCTCGGGGTCAGCTCCATATGTCTATTCTACATCTGTATCGGTCACGGTGTTCACGTCAGACAGGGTGTCCGCTTTAGTCATTGTGGCCATGGTGTCCCCGTCGATTAGGGTGTCCGCGTTGGGCACACGATCCACGTCGGCTAGGGTGGTCGCATCAGACTCGGTATCCGGGGTCGGCACTCGGATGTAGATCACCGAAAACTTCTCGAATCTGTCTGGTTCTAGCTCTGCATTAGCATCCGACTCTACATCCACCTCAGCATCGGTCACGCCTTCATCTTCTGCCTCATCGTCCGTCGCGACCTCTCCATCTCGAATCACCATGGCTTGCTTGGTGAGGCAATCTCTAGCCATGTGACCACGTCCTTGGCACTTGAAACAAAAAATCCGCTCTGGCGGTTAGTATTATTATTTGAATTCACATTAGGATTTGGTGATACCTTGTGTGTTTGGGCCGCGGTTCGTAGAGCTCACTGTAACACCCATCCCAAACCGACCCGGGTTCACCCTGGTCGAACCGGTTTGAGTGTACTGGAAGAACCAGCTTTAAAAGAAAAGAGTAAAACGCAGCGAAAACAGAAACAACTCTTCATTAAAAAGCTCACCAAAAACAACTGAAGGCCTTCAATACATAAAATCCGAAATCCAAAACCAAAACTCAAAATGATTACAAATCTCCCAACCCAAAAGTGTCAACCGAAATCTAAAATTAAAACAATGGTCACTCCACAATAGCTTCCTAATCTTCACTTCACAACTCCAACCTGCAACTCCTCCGAACTCAACCGAACACCTGAAAAGAGAAACTGGGGGGGGGGATCAGCTTCCTAATGAAACTGAGTGAACCCACTGGGTTTAACTATGCGCCGAACCTAACCTGAAGAAGTGATCCCAAACTTCTCACGAGACACCAACAATGGAATCAGACTCAACCTTTACCAGTTTTAATTCCCTAAACAGTCTAAGTGATCACATAGGTGCAGTTCCCAATCAACACTTACCATCCTCAATAACATCCATGAATAACAGAGAATCATAAATCATACAGTTCAACATTATAATACAATACGACTCAAGATCATAGTCAGCATTTCCACATACACCACAATCACACACCCATTCACATTCAACACACACATTAATCCCATCCCAATTCACTAAGTGAGCTATTAATCATCCCTAAGCAAATCTAGGTTATCATTCAAGTGCATAACGCCGTACTAACCATCCACAATTCATATCATCATCATAATCATCAACCACTTAACATCTAACCCGCAACTCATCGCATTGACACAACTCAATTCACAGATCAATCCGACCTAGTTCACACACATTACATAACAGTTCGCCATCACATACCGCACGTCACATATACACACTCAACACATCACATTTCAGCTAGTTCACATCAAGCACAACACACGCACGACAGTTCACAATTCATTTAACTAGGTGAGTTAATTAGGCGCCATAAGGAGTTGTTCCCCCGCTACCCCGCCGGCCATCACATCATCCATATCCCGTAGGATCTTTCCCCGTAGGGAGATAACACGATGCATCCCCTAAGGGATCCTTCCTCCACAGACCTATCACGACGCATCCCATCGGGATCCTTCCTCAACGGAGATTTCAACCACTATGACTCCCTGTCATAGGATTCACCCCAGTGAATCGGACTCTAACACAATGGTATTTCGGTTGGGGTAACGTTGGCTCCTTCCGGTTCTATCAATTAAATTTCATTTAATGCAACCACAACCATCACACTCATCCGCAAAACAGTTTCATTCAACCACAAATTCATTTCACAATACCGATTCCACTGTACAACTCCACTACACAAATTACACGTCACAATGCCACATCACAATCCCACATCGTGATTCCACCACACAATTCCATGTTCTAGTTCCAAGCACCAATTCTATGTTCCAATTCTAGGATATAATTCTAGTCTAACCACAAACGGCAATAATAAACACAATCATAGAAATTCATCACATCCACCCCATCCTATCTCACATTTCTAGATCAAATACATTAGCTATCAACTTTCATCGCAATCCCCACATCAAACATAAATCAGCACAGTCATCATACTTCAATCACAAGACAATTATTCAGTTTTACTCTCATAGGTTCATGCAAGACCTAATTCTGTTCTAAGTCTATTCAACTCCTCACTCCCATTTCTAACCACCTAGTTAAACATATAATCACACTAGTCAACCACATATATAGACAAGTCGGTCATCCACTCAAACGAGTCAACTCAACACCACATAGCATCAATTTCATTCAGATCAACCATACAACACTAGTTCAGCTAGTTCATGCAATCACACCACCCAATTCCATTACTCAATTCCATTCACCAATTCCTTAAACCAATTATCCATAAGTCAATTCCACGTATTCTATTGTCCAATTTCTTACCTACATTCCCTACCAATTCCAGTATCCAGTTCTAAGTCATAAGTCTACCACCCTAAACACATTAACAACCATCTTCTCACACGACATCAATTCTACCTAAAGACACGTTGCATAATTCATACATCAACACCTAGCATCATCCCAATCCCAACATCACATAAACCAACACAATCCAAATCAATCAGTAATCCCACATCACACATAACCACACATCACAAGACATTCACCGCCTCCCACGGCACAAACAGTTTAAGGGTAAACGGCTAGCTCACCGGCCACCCCCACCTGCAAGTACAGGGGAAGCCATGTCATGAGTCATAGGGTTACCCTCCTGTACGTTCTTCATTGGACGACCCCACATTGGTGGAGCCATCCACTTGTTCATCAATTAAGGGCGACCCCACATTGGCAGGACCACCCTCCTGCAACCACAAACTGACAATAGCATAATATACACAATTCTCATGTTCACAGACCCGTCCCTCCTATCACTCTTTACTAGTTTCGATCAATTTATCATCCATGTTAATCAATTCCCCCAATCAAAATCATCACAAACAGCCATCAATCATAAACCAATCCATCAATTAACAAACATCCAACAATCATCAAACAACATATTTCACAGAACAATCAATTGCATAACAGTTTTCCCCTTTAACTCTCTTTCAATTTCATGCAAGGCCCTACATTTTTCTAGGTCTGAATTGTAACTCCTCACACCGACCAGACTACCTATCGTACGCTAAACCCTCACCTGACAAGAAGACGAGGCTCTAAAACTCTTCTAGAAACCCGAACAGCCAAGCTCTCAGACACCAAAAAACGTAGCTATTCTTTTCTTCACCGACAGCATCTTACTCCGAAATATCCAGAACCTCTAGGTGCGATCTCTTCCTCTCATTACCATGAACTCATAGCAACAAACGGATCGCCAATCGGAGCTCTACAACTCTCGGAATCGAGGTTTGAAGTTTTTGGAGATTTCTGGCTCAGTCCCAAAAACGTAGTTCTTCCTTCTTCTACTGACAGCACCTCGATTCGAAATACCCAAAACCACGAATAGAGATCTCTTCCTCTCGTCGCCACGAACCCGTAGCAACAAACGGATCGTCAATTGGAGCTCTACAACTCCCGGAATCAAGGATTGAAGCTAAGGGGTTTTTGGTTCGTCAAAAACGAATTTCGGGGAAAGAGAAAGAAGGGGAAGTTATGAATTTCCGTGTAAAATCAGCCTTTTATAGTCTGACCATGATACACGGCGTGTATCATGATACACGGCGTGTATTGTAATACACGGCCGTGTATCGTGGTCTGCCCACATTGAAAATTTTTCACGTACTCTCTTGTATACTCGACCCGACTCAACTATGAACGTCCCGAACTTCGATGGAACCTCAAGAACATTGTTTCCAATGTCTAAACCATCCAAACTCAAGTTCCAAACCATTCGGTTGGGCGGGGATGTTACACTCACCCTCTTGGTAGGGTTGTTCTTCCATGCATTATTAGATGCGATGAAAGCGTCTTTCTAGGTGGTTGGGGGCATGGTCTTCCTTCCCAAACCGTTCTTCAGCTCCCTCTCGACTCTGATGGCCAAATCAAACAAGTTGTCATAGTCCATAAAACCTATGAGGTGCCGAATTTCCCTCTGAAGGCCACTAGTGAACCTAGAAACCCGAGCCTCCTCATCCTCCTTCAGACCCAGTCGGGTCACGATGATCTTGATCTCCTTGTGGAAATCTTCTACGCTCATGCCTCCTTGCTTAATTGCCTATAACCTCGTTTATAGGTCACGGTATAGGAATCTGACACAAACCTCCTTCGCATCAGTCCTTTCAGCTCTCTCCATGACTCAAGGGGCATCATCTCATCCCGGATCCGTTACTTCCGTAACTTTCCCCACCATAAGGTAGTGTAGTCGGTAAACTCAACCATTACAACCATCACCTTCTTGCAGTCTGAGTAGTTATGGAACTCGAAGAAAGCCTCCATGTCTCTCTCCAGTCCAGGTAGACATCGGCGTTGGCCTTCCAAGTGAACCAAGGGACCGTGAGCTTCTGATGTGAATCGCCGCAACCGTGGGTAGACGACCCCAACCACCGCAAGTCAGTCTTCAAGCAACAAGCCTACCTATGGAACCGGGATGGAATCAGACTTTGACCCACTAGCTATAAAGAGCTAGGAACCAGAAGTATCAAGTCGAATGCGCCACTTCAAGGGGTGAATACCCTATAATGAGATTATGTGATAAAGTGTAAATATTTAGAGAATCCCGTAGAATATTTTCCCCGATTCTCTGTATCTCCTTTGTAACTATTCCATGTAACAACTTCTCCTATTAATACAAAGCCACAAAGCCTAGAATGGCAAGTGAGCAAATTACCCAATTCTCATGGTATCAGAGCCTCTTAATCTCGATCCAATTTGATCGGATACCCTAATCTCTTATCTTTCCACAGCCGCCTCCCTTTTCTCTAATTCCCTTCTCTGTCTCCTACAACCACTCAACGCCATCAAACAGCCGCATCTTTCCTCTTTCCCAACCCTCACCTTTCATGACTACTCAAGCCTCACCACTTCCTTCCCTACCAACAACACCCGCAATCAAACTCACCTCTGAAAATTACTTAGTATGTAAGCTCCAATTTGAGCCCTTACTTGCTAGCCACGATCTCCTAGGCCACGTGGATGGATCGTCGACACCCCCCGCTGCTGAGCTCAAAGGTGGAGCTGTGAATCCTCTCTATACTCAATGGCGGGGTTGTGATCAGTTCGTGATCGGATGGTTGATTAGACGCTCGTCGGTGTGACGATAGCACACGGTGCATGGAAGGCCCTCGCGACAGCCTATGGGACTGGCAGCCAGTCTCGGATCCATGCCCTTAAGGGGCAGATGTATGAGCTTCGACAGGGGTCAGACACGATTACGGTATATTCTTCTGAGAGCTAAGTCTATTTATGACCGGTTAATGTCTTTCGGTGCCAATATTGCAGAGGACGACTTCATTGATCATCTCCTGAAAGGGCTCAACAACTCCTACAAGGAGTTCACACGAAGTCTTCGAAACCGCCAAACTGGAGCCTCGTACCTGGAACTTCATGGGTTGTTGCTAACGGAAGAAACTGAACTCGGCGTTGCCAACTTATCCGGCCAGCCTCAGGCCAATTTTGCTCGTGGGGAGGCGGCCGGTTACAGTAGCGGATGAGACCGCGTTGCTTCGGCCAGCAGCGACAGCCACAGATGGGCCGGGGTTACTTCCAAGGCCCGGCCGAATATCAGGTTTCAGGCGGGTCTGTTTTTCGTGGACCGTAGGCGATGGGCTTCAGTGGGATGCAGCCTGTCTATAACCCTGGGACACAGCATCAGCAGGCCCAACAGTCATTGGGGCAGCAGCACTACAGGGGCCCAAATCAATTCCCCAACCGCAAGAGTCTGTTCCGAGGCCAGAGTAAGGATGGTCTCTACCCGATTCCACTGGCGATGTTCCGTGAAGCCTCACAACCGCAAGCTCATTCTGCTACGTTACCGGTGTGGCATCAGCGACTTGGTCATGCGAATCTGGAGAGTGTGAAACATGTGCTTCGACGTCAAAATTTAGCTTTCTCTAATAAGCGTCTTCCTGCAATTTGCCCTAATTGCTGCCTTGGAAAGATGCACAAAATTACATTTCCTATTTCTCAGTTTCAGGCTTCGGGCCCATTGTATTTAATATGTAGTGATGTTTGGGGGCCCTCACCGGTTCCGTCAATTACCAAACAGTGATATTATATACTTTTTTATGACCACTACAACAAGTATTCTTGGGTTTACTTTGTGCAATTCAGGTCGGACTTATTGGGTGTGTTCAAAGAATTCAAAAACTTAGTGGAGAACTACTTTGGCCAGCGGATTCGGACATTTCGTGCCGATTGGGGAGGCGAGTATCAACGTCTGTCGGTTTACTTAAAGGAGCAAGGAATCCAGGAACAGACCTCTTGTCCACATACTCCCGAACAAAATGGATGCGCCGAACGGAAGCACATGCATATTGTTGAAACCGGTAGAATGCTCATACATCAAGCTAAGCTTCCTCTACACTATTGGCCCTATGCTTTTAAGACTGCGGTATATGTGATTAATCGTATACCTTCATCTATCACTCATGACACACCATATCACCGATTATTTGGCATTGAACCAGATTACACTGCTCTCCGCATATTCGGGTGTTTATGCTTCCCGTGGTTAAAACCGTATGCTCCTCACAAATTAGCTCTGAAATCAGCTCCAAGCGTATTTCTCAGCTATAGCAACCGGCATAAAGGCTACTATTGCCTTGACATGGAGACAAAGAAAATACATGTCTCTCGACACGTCCTCTTTGATGAATCTTTCTTTCCATTTCAAGTTGATAAGCAAGCCACATTCCAAGAAGGAATATCCAGGAGGCCCACGATGCTGCCACCACTCCTGCCATTGCCGCCGGCCCATCAGCTGCTGACCACAGAACCCGGCCCATCTCGTTCTCCATCTGTGCAGCGGTCTAGGCTTCGCGGGCCTTCAGCCCAAACGGCCTCACAGCCGACTGTCCAGCAAGCAGGGCTCCCCCCTCCCCTTTGAACTCGCACGATGCCAAATACAAATGATGGGCCTACTCGGCCAACCCAAAATACCTCTGGCGAGGCCTCCAGCCCTCAGTACACAGCCACCGGATCTACCACTTCACCGACGCCCACAGTAGCTGTTCAACAAGCAGATCCAGCTCCAATATCAACACACCCGATGATGACACGGCAATGGACAGGATCACTAAAACCTGAGCATGGGTAGCACAAAGTATGGAGCAACCCGACGTTGAGCCCACATGCTACACTGAAGCAAACAAACATCAAAATTGGAGGACAGCAATGGGTGAAGAGTTCAAGGCTCTTCTCGACAATGGTACATGGACTTTGGTACCTCGACCAGCCACGGCTCAAGTTCTCGGAAACAAGTGGGTTTTCCTGCTCAAGAAGAACCCGGATGGCACAATTGCACGCTACAAGGCTCACCTAGTCGGAAAAGGTACCATCAAACGGAATGTGTGGACTATCTTGAAACTTTTAGTCCTGTTATAAAGACTGCATGTGTTCGGTTGATATTATCAATTGCTATCTCTGAGAAATGGCAGATCAAACAATTAGACGGCTCAAATGCATTTCTCCATGGGTCACTTGAGGAGACGGTCTACATGGATCAACCACCAGGGTTTCAGGATCGTGAGAATCTTGATCATGTGTGCCAATTAAAAAGATCCCTATATGGCCTCAAACAAGCTCCGCGGGCTTGGTTCTCATGCCTACGCGACTGTCTCGAGATGTTTAGATTCCAAGGATCGAAGACAGACCACTCCCTTTTTTATTATTCATCTAACGGCGTGACAATGTTTATACTTGTCTATGTAGATGACATTATCATGACAGGATCGGACATGGCTCACATGGAACAAGTCCTTGCCTATCCTGCGGATAGGTTCAAAATCAAAGATCTCGGAGCACTTCACTATTTTTTGGGGATAGAAGTAACGACATCTTCACAAGGGCTACACCTAAGTCAGAAGTAGTACATTGCGATCTGTTACATAGAGCCGGCATGCCCACATCCAAACCAGTGAGCACTCCTTCATCGACAGTGACGCTACCACCAGATGACACACCCTTTCATAATTCGACGCTATATCGGCAACTAGTGGGGGATCTCCAGTATCTTTCAATGACGAGGCCTGATATGGTCTTCACTACGGCTCAACTTTCACAATACATGCACGCTCCAACCGAGAATCACTGGGGACACTTGAAACGCGCCCTACGCTACTTGCGCGGCACGGCTGACATCGGTATACTTATTCAACCATCATCCACGGCAACACTACAAGGATTCTCTGATGCAGACTGGGCCGGTGATACTAACGATCGTCGATCCACAGGCGGGTACGTCACGTTCTATGGGTCAAACATCATCTCATGGTCGAGAAAGAAGCAGCGAACAGTATCACGTTCATCGACGGAGGCCGAATATCGAGGACTTGCTACGGTGGCATCAGAAATCACATGGCTAGCATCGGTTCTCAAAGAAATCGGACGACCTCTGCACCAACAACCGACCCTCTGGTGTGATAATATTGGTGCTACATACCTATCGGCCAACCCAGTCTTCCACTCGCGATCAAAACACTTAGAGATTGATTTCCACTTTGTCGGAGAACGAGTGGTGGATAAATCTCTTCATATCGCATACATATCATCAAAAGATCAGCTAGCTGATGCTCTTACTAAGCCTCTTGCTTCAGCTCGACATGCTACACTATGCTACAAGCTCAAAGTGCGCATGCCCTTTGGCTTGAGGGAGGGTAATGAGATTATGTGATAAAGTGTAAATATTTAGAGAATCACGTAGAATATTTTCTCCGATTCTCTGTATCTCCTTTGTAACTATTCCATGTAACAACTTCTCCTATTAATACAAAGCCACAAAGCCTAGAATGGCAAGTGAGCAAATTACCCAATTCTCACCCTAGACGATAAGCCAAACCTTAAGCATTGCAACAACGAGCAAAAGCTTGAAGGAAAAAGAACTAAGTTCTAAAAGGGGGTTTATAATTAATCAAGGTTGAATTACTAAGCTCTCCTATTCCTCCTTCGATACTACTTCCTAAACTATTAAAGAAATAAGTAAGAGTCCTAACTAGGATACTTAAAGGCTAAAATATTCCTAAACAATTGACACTAGAAAGGAATAACAAAACAAACACTTAAATAGTCTTAGAATGTAAGAAAATTCCTAATTTGGCCAAACCGGCAAAACTGGAGAAAAACCCTAATCCGGGCAGGAATCTGTATCCTGCTCGGATAAGGCTTGGCAGTGTGTATGACTGGATTCTAACTCGGATTATGCTCCTTCGTGTCTCCCAATCCTAGTAGGATTTGGAGACACGGTCTTCAGTCTGTGGCATCAGGGTTTCCTTGTTGGAGAGGAATCTTGATCACGGTTGGATTGCATGCTAGGGCCCAGATCGTGTGTGAGCATTGTATCACGTGGCTCCCCCTTCAATACTTCTCTAAATCCAACAAGGTTTGTTGTAGGCCGATCCTGGGGCCATAAGGTATCCAAGGCCTTTGGAAAATCCCAAAAGGCCCGGGCCAATTGTTGGCTCGGCCTAGATCCCTGCCCGGCGCTTGGGGAAGGCTCAGCTCTTGACCCTCTTCAATACTGGTCATGCCTTTGGAATTCTATCTTGGCCATGTCTTCAAGAATGCTTCCAGGAGATCTTCAAGTGCTGGTTCAGTCCTGGGACTCATGGGAGCTACAAAGGGAATCTCCCAACTGCCTGCAAAACTAAAACAAATGAAAGATAAAAAGGAAACCGGGACAAGTGTCCCGGATCCACACAGAAAAAAGTTGGATCAAAATCTGAAAGAAGAATAAAAGAAGACAAGAAGTACAACCCGATCACTGCTGGTCAGGTGCATCGAGAGGGGGAATGTGGAGGGCGTCGCCTATCTGTCGCTGCCATGCCAGCTGTGCCTCATACCTCTCGTCAGTGCGGAGCATGTGTTGCTGCATAATAATCCATCTGCATCCTGAGTGGCGGCATCTTGGATCCGCCACTCCTAGACTCGCTCGTACAGCTCTCCAATATCCGTGGGATGCGGTCGGTGCTGAGGGTGAGGCGCCTGGTATGGCTCTGGAATGGGTGGCGGCGACTGGTACTCATACCCTGCCTGATGATGTGGCGAGGGTGTATGATCATGAAACACCGCTCCGACTGGGGCTGCGGCTCCCCATAATCATCTTCTTCCTCCGGCTCGGCCTCGTGATGGAGAGGAGGAGGCGCCGCCACCTGTGGACTGAGGTCCAGCTCAAGGGCGTACTCGACCGCTAAATCTCCACTGACGGTGTACACTCTGCGTCGTGGGACGTCCGGGCCATATTCTTGGCTGAGACCGAGGGAGATGATGAGTCGGCCAACAAAGTTGCCTCCCAGGAGTGAGCGAGGTGGCTTCGTCTTCTGAGTCTTCTGGCGAAATAAGCGTGCAAGCACCCATCCGGGATGAAGAGGATAACTCTCCCAGATGGCGCGAAGAAGAATGAGCTCCTCTCTGCTGATATGGTGGCGATCCTTCTCTGGAGCAAACAATAGTGATCTACGCCAAACCATATGAATGAATCGATAGAGAGGGTGAGAGAGGGACTTAACTGAGTTGTGCTTCTGGTCCGAGCATCAGGCACTCCGGTCATGTGGCTCCAGAGCGTGTCATACTCGTCTCCGCTGCCGGAGTTGTTCTCCCAGCCGAGGTGATGTCCCTCGTAATGCTCGCGGGGGATCCCGAGATGAGCTGCAAACTCATCGTAGGTGAACTCCTTGTACACCCCGCCAAGATAGAAAAAGACGACCTTCTTGCGCTGCCTCTTCTTGTGCTCGTCCAGATCGAATGTCGCCCAAAACTCCTGGAGAGTGACGTCTGGAAAGTCAGCGGCTAGCGTGGTCAGTGATAACACTCGATTTGACGTGATTATCAGCCTCATTTAAGCGACATTTCTTTGCGTAAGACATGGTTTTTAGGGTAGAATAACGGATATTCAATCGATTGCCCTATCTCATGCCATTTGTGTTACCTTGGCCCGTTTCGGGTCTATTTGATGGTTTTCTAGTGTTTTTACATTAGCACAGGTTTTTTGCCATCGAATAAAGTAACCAAGGACGTGTCTAAGGCATTGGAACATCGAGGAACTGAACCGGAATCGATCAAAGGAGCCAATTAAGTTCAAACCAAATTCCTGCCCGGTTTATACATATATTTTCGGCGAAACTACCCTTTGGTTTTCGCCGAAAATGGAAGAAGAAATCACTGGCCGATTGAGAGGAAGTCTTCGGCGAAAATACCCTTGAGAGTTCGCCGAAAACAAAAGGAAGAATCCTTTGTCCCGAGTATGAAGAAGTTTTCGCCGAAATTCCTTTACTATTTTCGGCAAAAATCCCAGTTGAAATCAGAAAAATCTCGGGTTGATATAAATAGAGAACTCGGCGGCTAATATAGGGAGGATAATCACTTTTTTTTACAACTAAAAACACACACACACAAACGACAACAGAGAGAGAGACAGGACGAGTAGATAGGGTTCGAGGAGCAGGAACGGATCGTGACGCCATCCATCCATCTCAGAGAGCCAGTGCTAGGAGTTGAAAATCCAGCAGATTTGAGCTGCCAGGAAGCATCGAAATTAGGTTTTGCAGTTCTTCTCTGTCTTCCTATCTGAGATGTATTTCTTGTCTGTCTTCGATTCTTCTGTATTGAATATGAGTAGATAAACTCGTGTAGCTTAGATTAGATGAACCCTAAGTGACCCAGGGCTTAAAGCGGTCACGGATCGGCGGTGATTAGATTCAAAATTCATTCAGTTTCATCGTTCATGTTTGGTTTATTCTTCGTTTTCTGTGTTTCTTGTCTGGTTTAGCCACCTAGATTAGATTCTTGTTAAGCTAAGGATAGAAGCGAACGCTCGCCTTACTTTAAAACACCAAATCGAACAATCAACCTTATAATTGGAGCGTGCCTTTCGTATTGCTAGAGTAACTCATTAATCACTAGAATTTGCACCAGTTAAGTTAAGTCGTTGCGAGAGGCGACCGTACCCGGGCGGCTAATTAATCGTGGTAGCTAGATCGGATAGAGCGAACGTTCGCCAGTCTTAAACCTAAGGGTCAGGAGTTATGATGGTGTCTATGAAATGAATGAACTAGAATCGAAAATCGTTGGTCTGTGACTGCTGTTGCCTTGGTGATCTAAGGGAATTCGAAGTCTAAGCTTGTCTGTCATCTTTCTAGTCAATTAATCAATCTTCAATCTTTTTTCGTTTTAATTTTAATTTCCCCTTATTTTTGCATTCTTAGTATAGAAGTCGTGGAACTCACACCACGCACAACTTGTGTTTGAACTTGATTTAAAACTGTCAACACCCTTGAGTAAGGAAGTAGAGGAAACCCCTAGAATACGATCTGCTATAGCTTTTTCTTAGCATTAGTAGTTATTTGTTTGAACCCGAACAACGATCTTAGGTTCATCAAATTGGCGCCGTTGCCGGGGACTCTTCTACTTCGTTGAAAGAAGAGTTGGCATTTTTAATCTTCTACCTTTTCATCTTTCACTTTCCATTACACTTCGATTCTACACCGGTTGTGTTTGTTTTTGTCTCGTGCAGATCATAGCAGGTACAGAAGCAGATCACATCCGTTCCATCTTCCTTTACCACAATGGTTACTCTTAAAAGTGTTGCGGACTATAGTAAGCCGCGTGCATCTAATCTTCGATCACCCATCACCGTGCCCTCTAATGATAATGATCCTGACTATGAGATTCAGATTCCTCTCCTGGAGCTAATTTCTAGGGACATACAATTCAAGGGAAGACCAAAGATAACCCTTACACACACATAACCACCTTTCTGGCTGTCTGCGACACCTCCAAGTCTGGGAATCTCAATAAGAATGTGCTATATCTCCGAGCTTTCCCATTTTCTCTCAGAGGTGCAGCTAAACAATGGCTTAGCAGCAAACCGCTAGGTCATTACACTGAATGGGAGGCATTAGCTCAAGATTTTGTTGAGGAATACTTTCCTCCTGCAAGAACAACTGCTTATAAAGACCGCATTTCCAGATTCACTCAGAGAGAGGATGCGAGCCTGTATGACACTTGGAATGAATTCCAGTCTCTTCTCTTCGACTGCCCTCACCATGGGTATGAACAAAGACAGCTGGGTGAATTCTTTACTCGAGGTATGCGCAAAGAATCTGCAAACTGGGTCAACACCCTAGCTGGCGGAGATTGCACCGCTCTCACTCCTCAGGATGCTCTTCTGCATTTTGCTGATTGTGCTTCAAAATCTAGAAACTGGGAGAGGCACATAGAAGGAACCAAGAGTCAGAGCCAGAGTCAGATAAATGTTGCAGAGCAGATCAAGGCAGAAGTTCAGAAGCATCTGCAAGCAGCTGGTATCCTTCTCGACTCTCCGTCAGCTACCGTCTTTTCGGTTGACTGTGGATGGTGTGGAATCATGTGCTCATAACGGCGGAAGTTGCCTCAATTTCAGTACAGCAGAAGTTTGGTCTACAGAAGAGATCAACTTCATCGATCATGGGCTTCGCTAATAATCAGAAAGGCTATGCCGGTTACATAAACTACGTGCCACGGAAGCAGAGCAACAGGTTGGTAGATCCTTATTATAGACCCCCGGGATTCATTGGAGGACAACACCATTTCAGGCTAAGCCGTACTACAATAGAGATATGGACTATGAGAAGAAGTTTGATCAGATCATGAGCCGACTTGACGACCATGACATTCAGTTAAAAGCTCAAGCCGCACTTAATCAAGGAACAAGGGCTCAAACCCAGAGGATAGAAGATGCAGTACTCAATATGGCGAAACTTTTTACTAGCAATCCTCTCCTTAATCCAGAAGCATTTCAAGCAGATTCCGATACAAGGAGTGAACACGCTCAAGCTATTACCACTAGGAGCGGCAAGCAAACAACTGATCCAAAAGCTCCGGAACCTGACATAATACCAGATACTAATGCTGTCCTAGATATGCCAGAGATAGAAGATATCACAGAAGAGGAAGAAGAAGCACCCGCTCCTCCTCCTCCGCCACCCAAGGCAGCCCCTGAACCTGTCTTGGCGCCATATGTACCTAGGATTCCTTTTCCAAAAGCTGCAAGGAGCAAAGCCAAGGATCACGACACTCAGTATAAGAAATGGTACAATGTTCTTAAGACTGCAGAAATCAAGATACCAGTGACAGACGCTGTAGAGATTATACCACCACTTAGGAAGTTCTTTAAAGACCTCGTGAAGAAAGTGAAGAGTGGCGAGGTGTACTCTATCACGCTCACTAATGAATGCGCGTCTATTCTAGTGCGCCATCTCCCATTCGACAGCCGCCACCACCCCCAGCTAAGTGTCCTGATCCCGGTTCTTTTACATTACCGTGCATTATTAATGGCATTAAAATTGATCGCAGTCTGGTTGATTCTGGTGCTTCTATTAATGTTATGCCTGTTTATCTTTATGAAAAGCTGAATCTAGGGCAATTAAAACCGATTACTCTGCATCTCATTTTAGCCGATAGGTCTGTCAAACGACCTAGAGGTATAATAGAAGATGTAACTGTTTGCTGTGGTCCGTTTACTATACTGGCAGATTTTGTTGTTTTAGATACACGTGAGTTAGACGGAACACTCATCCTAGGTCGACCTTTCTTAGCAACTGCTGGTGTGAATATAAACTGCAAACAAGGCCTGTTAACTTTAAGCGTAGGTCAAGAGAGTGTTGCATTCTGCATTAAAGATAGCATGAGATATTCTATTGCTCAAGATGATAAATGCTATGCTGTTGATCCCTTAGAGTCGGCCTCGGCCGACTCCCTTACTAATGCTTTATCTAGTGATCCGCTAGAGTTGTGTTTGATTTCAGGGATTGATAATGCGTTAGACGACCCAGAGCAGTGCTTATGGCAAGATGAGCTAGATGAACAAAAGGCGACATTCACGCCCATCACTGCGCCTACCCATATCGAGCCAGCATCGAGTCGGATTACTACTTCATATGAGAATCCGCCAGAACTCACTCTGAAGGAGCTGCCTGACCACTTAGAATACGCATTTCTGGGAAAGGACTGCTAGTTACCTGTCATCATCAATGCGAATCTATCTCCCGAGCAGAAAGAGCAACTGATCAGACTACTCAAGAAGCATGTCCGAGCTATTTCCTGGCAGTTGGCGGACATCAGAGGCATCTCTAAAACCTTCTGCAAACATCAGATAGTTGTTGATGAAGAATTCAAACCAGTCAGACAACCCCAACGCCGACTTAACCCTATGATGCAGGAAGTTGTAAAGAAAGAAGTGCTCAAGCTTCTAGATGCCGGTATCATCTATCCTATTGCCGACAGTCCTTGGGTCAGCCCGACTCAAGTCGTCCCAAAGAAAGGAGGAATCACAGTCATCCCTAATCCAAAGGGTGAACTCATTCCCACCCGAACAGTTACAGGATGGAGAGTCTGCATCGATTATCGACGACTAAATGATGCCACCAAGAAGGATCACTTTCCACTGCCGTTCACCGATCAGATGCTTGAACGATTGGCTGGTCATGAATACTACTGCTTCTTAGACGGGATGTTCGGTTACTTTCAGATCCCCATTGAGCTTGCTGATCAAGAGAAGACGACCTTCACATGCCCGTTCGGTACGTTTGCTTATCGTCGTATTCCTTTTGGTCTATGTAATGCTCCCGCTACTATTCAGAGATGCATGCTTGCAATATTTGGAGATCTGGTAGAGAATGTGGTAGAGGTGTTCATGGATGACTTCTCCGTCTATGGAGATTCATTTTCAAAGTGTTTGGCTAATCTGGATAAGGTGTTAGCTCGTTGTGAGGAGACCAACCTAGCTCTTAGCTTGGAGAAATGTCACTTCATGGTTACAGAAGGTATTGTTCTTGGCCATAGAATATCTAAGACAGGTATAGAAGTCGATCGTGCTAAGCTCGAGACCATTGCCAGCCTACCACCGCCGACCTCAGTTAAGACAGTGCGAAGTTTTCTCGGTCATGCTGGATTCTACCGGAGATTCATCCAAGATTTCTCCAAGATTACTCTTCCGATGACGAAGCTGCTTGAGAAAGATGTTCCCTTCGTCTTTGATAAAGCTTGTCTTGAAGCTTTCGAGACCTTGAAGACTCAACTGACCACCGCACCGATTCTTACAACACCAGATTGGAATCTTCCATTCGAGATCATGTGCGATGCTAGTGATTTCGCCGTTGGCGCGGTTCTGGGTCAGAGGAAGGAGAAGAGATTTCATCCTATCTACTTTGCGAGCAAGACACTAAATGATGCTCAGAGGAACTACACTACTACGGAGAAAGAGCTTCTAGCTATCATTTTCTCCTTTGATAAGTTTAGACAGTATCTAGTTCTTTCACATACCATTGTCTACACAGATCATGCTGCTCTGCGCCATTTATTAGCAAGCAGGATTCAAAGCCACGTCTCATCCGGTGGATTCTTCTCCTCCAAGAGTTCGACATAGAAATTAAAGACAAGAAAGGAGCAGAGAACTTAGCAGCAGACCATCTTTCTCGCCTCGAGGAATCACAAACAGGTAAGTCCACTACCCCTATCAATGATTCTTTCCCTGACGAGCTGTTGCGTGTTGAAACGTATGAACAGGTTAACAGCATAGCCATCGAGCCCTGGGAATTCCGCACGCTCAAGATCTGAGTAATGCCACCGATTCAGATGAGCCTTGGTATGCAACTCTGGCTAATTATCTCTCACACGGCATTGTACCTCCCGAACTGGATTTCAATACACGCAAAAAGCTCTTTAAAGAAGCCAAGTCATACTTCTGGGATGAGCCATTCTTATACTGCATCAGTCTTGACGGTATGATCCGGAGATGTGTCTCTTACACTGAAGCAGCTGACATCACGCGTAAATGCCATGAAGGGCAGTTCGGAGGACACTTCGGAGGCAACCGCACGACAAGAAAGGTACTCGAAACAGGTTTCTACTGGCCCTCGATTTTTAGTGATTGCGATGTTTATGCTCGACGTTGTGATGCGTGCCAAAGATCTGGTAACATCTCCAACCGTAATGAGATGCCCCAAATTGTTTCTTTAACCGTTGAAATTTTTGATGTTTGGGGGATTGATTTTATGGGTCCGTTCACACCCTCCAACGGAAACAAGTACATTCTTGTAGCCGTTGATTACGTTTCTAAGTGGGCTGAGGCTCAAGCTTTACCCACTAATGATTCTAGAGTGGTGGGTTGGTTTCTTACCCGTCTTTTCAAACGTTTTGGTTCACCGTGATTCATCATAAGCGATAGGGGCACCCACTTCCACGGACAATTCGACCGGGTGTGCAAACGCTTTGGCGTCACCCACCGAATGTCACGGCTTATCATCCTCAAGCGAATGGTCAAGCGGAAGTGACGAACCGTGAGCTCAAGCGGATTCTTGATAGAACAGTTGGCCGGTCTCGCAAAGACTGGTCATCTAAGCTTAATGATGCCTTATGGGCATATCGAACTGCCTACAAGACTCCTATCGGAACCTCACCGTATCAACTGGTCTATGGCAAGGCATGTCATTTACCAGTTGAGCTTGAGCACAAGGCATTCTGGGCTAACAAAGAGTTGAATATGAGCTATGCAGTAGCAGGTAATAACCGCCATGACCAGATCGCTGAGCTTGAGGAGCACCGTCTACACGCTTATGAAAGCACAAAGCTATACAAAGAGCGCACGAAGAGAATTCATGACTCTCAGTTGAAGCGATCAAGTAGTTCTACCCTGGAGAGGAAGTGCTCTTATATAATTCTCGATTAAAGCTCTTTCCGGGTAAGTTGAAATCTCGATGGTCTGGTCCTTATACCGTGGTCCGACAGACACCCTTAGGCAGCGTCTACATTAAACTGCACGATCAAGAGCCGTTTGTGGTTAACGGGCATAGGCTTAAGAAGTACCTGCAAGGGTTAGCTGTCTCTTCAATCGACGTACACTACTTCATGTCGGAATGTGACATGATTCCAGGTATCGTCCGGCTCACGGACGTTAAACAAGAGCGCTTCGTGGGAGGCAACCCACGGCTGGAGTCAGTTATTTTTCATTTTGAGTCGTTTTGTTTTGAAACCTCTGCTTTGAAAAAAAAAAAACCGACGCCGGTTTTTAAATGAATTTTCGGCGAAAACATGTCCAAATTTTCGCCAAAACCATGTGTTCAATTCCACCTGAACCTCCTGTCCATACTTTTCGAACCGAAAACCACAAGCCCTTCGCCGAAACAATTTCCTCCATTTTCACTACAATTTCCGTCGAAAATTCCCACTCATCTTCGCCGAAAATACTGGTTCCAATTCTCCTGCCTATCATGTCTAACATTTTCGCCGAAACCAAGCCATGATTTTCGCCGAAATTCCTGTGTTTCCCCTTCGACTATTTAAGCGGCCCCATCCTCATAATTTCGGTCCAGCATCCGAAAACTTTGCAAAACAGACTAAATTTCCCCCTGCTTTGAAACATCGCCGCCTTGTCCACAGAATCAGCCACTCGCCGCCAGCTCGACGACTGCCTTACCACCACCGCCCCACTGACCAGTAACCGCCGCCGCTGACAGTCACCAACCTCCGTCCCTAGCCCCTGTTCCAAACCCTAGAACTAGCGTTTTTCAGCTCTGGTTCCGGCCGACCTAGCTTTCAAGTTTTTCATCGATTTCTCGGTTTTCCAATAGTTTTCTCGAATCATATCTTCACGGTTAGTTGTTCAGCCTTTGATTGTGCATCTTTTGGCTTTTTGACTTTCGGTTTTCGGCATGGTTGACTTTGGTTGACTTTTTGGTTCCCCCTTATTTTTCATGACTGCTTTATCGGTATCAATTGGCTAGGTTTCGGTGTTGTTTCGTGGCCTTTTCAGGATTGTGATCTGTTGTCTATGTGATCGTGTTAGTAACTCGTTCCATTATTCATGCCTGCCTAATGAATTGACAGTTATTCAATGATATATCTTGATTCTATGATCACTCGGTTACTTAGTCCCCAACTTGTCACCTTAAGTGTGGGGTAAGAGTCTTGTCATCTAATGCTGGTCATCTCTGAGTTGTGTTTTACAGGGCTCCCAAGCATTTTAAGACTACCAGTGCAGATAGAGCACAGCGATCCTCAGCTCGCCAGAGCAAGACATCACCTTCTCGACGGCCCGCACCAGCTGCACAGAAATTGACGGCTGTGGCCATCATTCCCGAAGATGCGCCTACCCCTGCGACTCCCATTTCCTCTATTCCTACACCTGCCAATGGGGCCGTGCATCCTTTCATCGCCGCCCTGGAGCCGCACCAGCTCGAGGTCTTTCGGAAGATCAAAGACATCCCTCTAGCTACGGTGGCAGTTCTGCCTCTTGACAGTCTCAAAGCACACAATCCGGCTTGGCACTCGACAATTGACACCGCTCTTCATAAAGCCGGATTGCGAGTGCTGACCACTCATGGATCCCCGTACCCGCTTGTCGCCCTCCAGAAGTTCTGGAGTTCATTTCGGCGCCTCACCCCGAAGCCCTTTCGTGAGCAGAAATTCGTTTCATTTCGCCTCGGTGATGTTCTTCATGAGAAGTCCCTTCGCGAGTTCAGCCGCTTGCTGGATCCGCACGTCAATTTCGATACTGCATTAGCTGGCTTTGAGGACACATACTCCATCACTAGTGCTCCTTACCCGGATGTGTGGAAATGGGCCTGCTGCGAGGATGAGAGCTCACCTATCGTCCACCCCACGGTCGGTGACATCTTTCACCCTGTTCTTAAATTCTTGCATTATGTTTGGGTGCAGTCTCTGTGTTTTTTGCAGCAAGACGAGCCGCCACCACGTTTCTTTGGAGGAGCTCGTATTGTTCCGTGCTTTAGAGGAAGATGCCAACCTGCATCCCGGCTGGTGGCTTGCACGATTCTTTCACAAGCGCACTACCGCCAAAAAGCTTCCTACTGAGCTTCCAGGAGGCCCTTTCATTTCAATTCTGATCGACAACCTCCAGCTCGGTGACAAATGGGGCCCCGATATTCCTCGTATCCCGATTGAGCATATAGGCGCTGAACTTGCCATAGCACGTCGCATCGACCTTTCAGAGACTATTGAGCATTGCACATCGCTCCCTCACCGAGTTCCCCAGTCAGTTGAGCGCCCACCGTCGCGAACGCAAATCACCGCGGAGATGAATGGAAGGCTGGCGCGTATTGAGAAGTGGCAGCTAGACTACTCGGCTGGTTCGTTGCAATGGCAGAAGGACGGAGTAGCACATGAGGAGACTCAGAACGAGCGTTGGTCCACTTTACAGAAATTCATGGCCGACCAGTCAGTCAGGCACCAGGACGAGCTCGCTTGGCGACAGCAGATGGAGCAGTGTTTCACCACAACCTCCATTACCACACCACCTCCACCCCCTCCTGCGGAACAGTGATCAGGTTGTTTCGATCATTTTTCTTTTCTTTTCTTTCTTCTTTTCGAGTCTCGACCCAATTTTATTCTGTGTGGATCCGGGACACTTGCCCCCGGTGTCCTTTTGATCTTTTTGTTGTTTGTGTTTTGTAGGATTTTGAGTAGCTCTGCTCCGCTCCGGACTCTCCGTGTTCATCCACTACACCGACTATCCCCTTCCAGGTTCTTCGTATCTCTCTACTCTAGTTCGGTCCTGTGAGGACACAAAACAGTTTAAGTGTGGGGTAGGGTGTTAGAGAACCATGCATGATCTTGATTGCCTATATCTTTGTATGTGCTTCGTGATTCCTGTCCAGTTCTCTAGCGTAGAATTGCTCAATTCTTGACTTTTGATGTTAAATTGACTTCAATTTTGAACAATGACGTCTAGACTGTTCCACTTAGAACCTGTAACCAACGTGTCAGAACTGATATTAAATGAGTCTAGGTCAGAACATATCATAAATCACTTCTGTAGTTGGAACTGGAATTAATTGAATCAATCAACTTGTTAACAACAAAGCTCGATAACACCGTTCTAAGATGATAAATGCTAGCTTCTTCCATGTTTTCACTCCATATTTGATCACCTGTGATTGTGGCTTGAGATTTGACGGAAATCCAATTCGAAATCTTGTGTAAAAAGTTATAACTAGCTAGGATTAAGTGGATAAATTGTTAAATCAAGTAATCAAGTTGTGCAAATCAATGCTAAGTTCTTTTAAGTGCTAAAAATAAAGCTAGGCAAGCCCGACACCTAAGTGAAGTGTTCGGGTTGAGCACTAGCAAAGGCACAAATACTGTGAGCTAGGCAGGTCCAACACCTAAGTGAAGTGTTTGGTATCGAGCACTAATATGCAGTAAATCAATTGAAGGAAGAAATTGAACTTGAAATAAATCATTGTTTAAATCGGTCCTAGCTAGAACATGTAACGCACAGATCTAGAAATGGATGAAGTCGAGTTGATAGCCACGTCATTTCTCCTGCCTCCGCGTCCACATCATGGCTAGAGCTTAAAGTCATTTTGATTAGAATTGGTATTATCGTAGTCGGTTAATCATGATTAATTGTTTTGCTGAGAAATAATCTTTGTTAAAACCACTACTGGAAGTGTGCAGAAATCAGTATGATCGGAAACTTGTTTGGTTGATATTCTTGCATGTGTAGGTCACTCTTTCTACGTGGAGCAGTCTAAACCAAATTGTTAGAATTGAATCTCAGTTTAATCTCGTGTCATTTATGAATTTGAGCGTGTTTCTATTCAGTTTGCTTGAGGACAAGCAAAAGCTTAAGTGTGGGGTATTTGATGACACTCGATTTGACGTGATTATCAGCCTCATTTAAGCGACATTTCTTTGCGTAAGACATGGTTTTTAGGGTAGAATAACGGATATTCAATCGATTGCCCTATCTCATGCCATTTGTGTTACCTTGGCCCATTTCGGGTCTATTTGATGGTTTTCTAGTGTTTTTACATTAGCATAGGTTTTTTGCCATCGAATAAAGTAACCAAGGACGTGTCTAAGGCATTGGAACATCGAGGAACTGAACCGGAATCGATCAAAGGAGCCAATTAAGTTCAAACCAAATTCCTGCCTGGTTTATACATATATTTTCGGCGAAACTACCCTTTGGTTTTCGCCGAAAATGGAAGAAGAAATCACTGGCCGATTGAGAGGAAGTCTTCGGCGAAAATACCCTTGAGAGTTCGCCGAAAAAAAAGGAAGAATCCACTATCCCGAGTATGAAGAAGTTTTCGCCGAAATTCCTTTACTATTTTCGGCGAAAATCCCAGTTGAAATCAGAAAAATCTCGGTTTGATATAAATCGAGAACTCGGCGGCTAATATAGGGAGGATAATCACTTTTTTTACAACTAAAAACACACACACAAACGACAACAGAGAGAGAGACAGGACGAGTAGATAGGGTTCGAGGAGCAGGAACGATCGTGACGCCATCCATCCATCTCGGAGAGCCAGTGCTAGGAGTTGAAAATCCAGCAGATTTGAGCTGCCAGGAAGCATTGAAATTAGGTTTTGCGGTTCTTCTCTGTCTTCCTATCTGAGATGTATTTCTTGTCTGTCTTCGATTCTTCTGTATTGAATATGAGTAGATAAACTCGTGTAGCTTAGATTAGATGAACCCTAAGTGACCCAGGGCTTAAAGCGGTCACGGATCGGCGGTGATTAGATTCGAAATTCATTCAGTTTCATCGTTCATGTTTGGTTTGTTCTTCATTTTCTGTGTTTCTTGTCTGGTTTGGCCACCTAGATTAGATTCTTGTTAAGCTAAGGATAGAAGCGAACGCTCGCCTTACTTTAAAACACCAAATCGAACAATCAACCTTATAATTGGAGCGTGCCTTTCGTAGGAACCGATTAGGGTTTATCCATTGCTAGAGTAACTCATTAATCACTAGAATTTGCACCAGTTAAGTTAAGTCGTTGCGAGAGGCGACCGTACCCGGGCGGCTAATTAATTGTGGTAGCTAGATCGGATAGAGCGAACGTTCGCCAGTCTTAAACCTAAGGGTCAGGAGTTATGATGGTGTCTATGAAATAAATGAACTAGAATCGAAAATCGCTGGTCTGTGACTGCTGTTGCCTTGGTGATCTAAGGGGAATTCGAAGTCTAAGCTTGTCTGTCATCTTTCTAGTCAATTAATCAATCTTCAATCTTTCTTCGTTTTAATTTTCATTTCCCCTTATTTTTGCATTCTTAGTGTAGAAGTCGTGGAACTCACACGACGCACAACTTGTGTTTGAACTTGATTTAAAATTGTCAACACCCTTGAGTAAGGAAGTAGAGGAAACCCCTGGAATACGATCTGCTATAGCTTTTTCTTAGCATTAGTAGTTATTTGTTTGAACCCGAACAACGATCTTAGGTTCATCAGTCAGCTCCAGCAGTCCTGCAGGTATCAACGCGTCAAGCACATTCCGGTGCCAGTCCTCATCGTGCTCGAAGAGTGACTCCATAGATAATGGGCGAACATCAGCTCCAGGAACATGCTCGAACCTCTGGTAGCGCTCGAAGTAGTAATGGGGTAGGCGGGCAACAGTGGCGTGGTACCCGACACGGCCAAGGAAAGCTGGTGGAGGGCCCTGGACGGCGGGTGTGACGGGAGCGGGGACTCGGGAGCTAGAGTCGGTGTCAAGTCGTGCCTTAGTCCTGCGCTCATGAGTGACATTCATAAAACCAGAAACGAAACCAGATTAAGTAACTAATAACCCACCCCACACTTAGTAGAAAAACTCAATTTCACAAAGAAATGAGGAAAACCGAGTGGGGGTAAACAAATAAAGTAACCGGTAATCACGATAAATCAAAGAGCATGTATATGTCTAGCCGGAATGTTCATAACATAATTAGGGATCAGAAGTCAAACCGACATTCAAAAAGTCAACATCATAGCACGTTGAACCCTAATCATGGCAATTACTAGCTCAAAGGGGGAAATGACGGCATAATCAATAACTCTGATGGCAAGTACAGAAATATGAGTGTGAATGAACACACATGGCAGCCAAATGAACATAGACAAGTCATGGTCAAACCGACATTTCTCAAAAGTCAACACCGCAAAGAATCGATCTTTAAGCATATCAACACACGATCAAATGGTATTACAATTCAGCACAATACTCCCAAAGCATGCTAGATCTGTCCAAAGCATTCAACTAACCTAGTTCACACAAAATCAGTCGGCACGTAAATCGAGGTAAACCGAAAAGTCAACCGAAAGTCAACCCTGACAAAATTCAGCATTCAACATGTCAAAAGATTCGGAATGAAAAGTTCTACAACTTACCTTGAAGCCATTAGTGCTGAAAATGAACGGAGAAAGAGAAATTGGTGAAAAATCAAGAAAATTAGGGTTTGGCTGAACGGGAGCTCTAGAGCTCTGATTCGACTGATCTACGGCTCAAAATGATCAGAAAAGGGACGGGAGAGGTGCGGCGGTGGGCGGCGTCGGCGAAAATGTGGCGGCGGCGGCGTTCGGTTTTAAATAGGGGGACGTTTTGGTTATTTTTGAAAATGAAGAAGTGAGGGGGAGAGAGAGAAAAGCGACTGGGAAATAGGGGGGAAATTGTTTGATTTTGCCTCAGGTTTTCGGCAAAAATGTGTGCAATTTTTCGCTGAAAACACAAGTGAAAAACGTCTGCCAGTTTTCAAAGGAGTTATCGCCGAAAACTCATATAGAATTTTCGCCAAAAAGTTTAGTTAAAATCGACCAGAAAACACAGTGGGATTTTCAAAGAAGTTTTCGCCAAAAAATGGGTCAGTTTTCGTCAAAAAGTTTGACCTGTACGGTTGAAAATATTTTCGCAATCCCGGCAAACGTTAGAAAATCACAATTAAATCCACAAAACTCGGAACAACCTCAAACAACTTGCGATTGAAACGATGACACACAAACTACACACGAAAAATAAGAAATCATGCAAACTGACACTTTTGGCTTCCCCGAACTGACTCTAAAACACTGAGTTTGACACAAATGAAAAACTGACTCCAGCCGTGGGTTGCCTCCCACGAAGCGCTCTTTTATTAATGTCCTTGAGTTGGACGATACCTGGACGGTATTAGGAGACATCCCAACTCAGGATCTCCTTAATGCTAGCATAAGAGTTCATGAAGTAGAGCTTCGGGGCATCTCCGTCACGCATAAATTTCTTCCCATTAGCATGTATGAGCTTGGTACGTCCATCAGGAACGTGATTAGTGATCTTGAACGAACCAAAAAGTTCTGTCAAGGGATCATCCTCTACAAGGAAGACGGTGGACGGAATGAGAACGATCGGCTTCATCTTCTCTTTAACCTCCGGCTTTGTATCACCAGGATCGGTGATCGTTGGTATTTCCTTAGGAGATGCTTTTGACTTCTCCTTCAATACTTGCTCCGGCGCCGGTAGTTCGGAACGAATTGGTGGTGCAGCTGGCTCGGTAGACGGTGGCGGAACAACTGGTCTCCAGACCATTTGAGTCTTCGTCTTCTTCTGATTCCTTCTCCGCGACCTGCCAGGTTCCTTGCTCGACGGTGAAGAAGAGGCTTTCAGTTCCTTCTTCTTTGGCGGCTTCTGAGCAGCAGATTTTGGTTTCTGCTTGGTAATCTGTTCAACACCTGCAACAACAATTGATCTAGGAACACTAGAAGAGATGTCAGTAACGGAGTTGACCGGAGTCAACTCCACGGTTTCAACAGCTAGACAATGAGATTCTTCATTCAAAGGAGTATATTTCATTCCGTCTTTAAGGCGGAATGTTATCGTGTCCTTACCAACCCTCAAAGTTAAAGAACCATTTGGAACGTTAATTTGCATTCCGGTTGTAGCCATGAAGGGTCGTCCTATGAGAATGGTAGAATCATCCTTACTAGTATCTATGATCACATAGTCAGCTAAGAACGTGAAAGGACCACATTTAGTAACAACGTCTTTTATCTCTCCTCTCGGAGTTTTAAGTGATCTATCAGCAAAGACAAGTTGTATGCTAGTTGGTTCAAGTTCTCCTAGGTTCAATTTTTCAAATAAACTCATAGGCATAACATTGACAGACGCGCCTAGGTCAACTAAACTACGTTCTATCTCAACATCATTAATAACTAGGCTTCTTGCTACGAGCGGCAGGATATCCTTCTTTACCTCCCCACATGCCAGTCTCAATCCGTGCGTTCAGCAGCAATGCTCTTGGAAAAGGAGGCTTCACGTAGTACGGAGCAAGAGGAGGCGCCTCCTTGGGTGCTTCCTTCTTCTCTGGAGCTTCATTGGTCCTGCATAAAATAGAAGAAGCATTAGTAGATGAGTTTGTCGGTTCTTGAACGGATACCATCTTAGCTTGCTCCTTTCTCGGATTTGGCTCGGTTTGGCTCAGAAATTGGCCAAATGGTCGACCAGATGCTAGCATGCTATAAATCTGGTTCACAGCCTGCTCAATTCTTTGGCCGGATGCGATCTGTTCTTGGTTGAGAAGAGCTTGGGCTTTGAATTGACTGTCATGATCGTCAAGTCTGGTGATGATCTGACTAAGCTTCTTGTCCAGTTCACTGACGTTGTTTTCCCTCTGATGTTGCTGCCCTGTATAGGTATTGTTCAGGTATTGATTCTGGCGATTGCCAGGAGCAGTTCCATAGTTACCCGGATTGCAGTGCGACGGCTGGTAGACACATGCCGGCGGATGATTCAGCTTCTGATCCTGAGCTGGACCAGCTGGTCGGCTATTCTGGTTATGGTTCTGGTTGGCACCGGCATTGAAGGGAGGTCTATCTTGATAATTCCCCTGTTGCCTGAAATTGCGGTAGCCAACATAACCATTCTGATTGTTGCTGAAGCCCTGTTGAACGAAATTGACTTCTTTGGCAGACCAAGCTTCTGTTTTACCAAAATTCTGGCACCGGCCTCCATTATGCGCACAAGCTCCACACCACTCGCAATCGGCAACATAGACAGCGGTTGCCGGTGGCTTGATGGGTGTAGTAGACTTCTTCAGATGCTTCTCTACTTCTGCCTTGATAGTTGCTTTGAGATCGAGCTTGCTTCTTGATCCTTCAGATTGTCGTTCCTAGTTCCTCGACTTGGAAGCACAGTTCGTGAAATGAAGAAGAGCACCTTCAAGTGTAAGTGTAGTGCAATCCCCTTCAGCTAGAGAATTGACCCATTTGGCAGATTCTTCTCGAAGACCTCGAGCAAAGATTTCAGCTAACTGCCTCTGCTCGAATCCGTGGTGAGGACAGTTGTAGAGAAGTTCTTGGAATTCATTCCAAGTATCATATAAGCTCGCTCCTTCCTTCTGAGAGAATCGGGCTATGCTGTCCTTGAAGGCTGTTGTCCTGGAAGGAGGGAAGTACTCTTCGACAAAGTCCTGAGCAAGAGTCTCCCAGTTGGTGTAGTAGCCAGGTGGTTTGCCAGTAAGCCACCTCTTAGCAGCGCCCTTCAGAGAGAATGGGAAAGCTCTCAAGCACAGAGTGTTCTTGTCGAGATTCCCATTCTTGAAAGTGCTGCAGAGATCAAGGAAATCCGCCAGATGAGTGCACGGATTGTCTAGTGGTCTGCCTTCAAACTGTAGATCCCTAGAGATCATAGTCAAAAATGGAATCTTGATCTCATAGTCAGGATCTCCTTCAATGCGCGACACGGTGATAGAAGATCGAACGCTAGTCGCGCTCGGCTTGTTGTAGTCAGCTAGACTCTTCGGTGCAACTGGTGGTGGTGGTGGTGGTTAATGACCGCCTGGTGGTGGTTAATGACCGCCTGGTGGTGGTAACTGATCAGTCATCCTGGGAGATGGAGGAGGTGAAAGTGATTCGCTATATGAAGCGGATGAAGATGACGGTGAAGATAGAGATGAGGAACTCTCCTTCAGTTCCTCGATCTTGATCGGAGTGACGGATGGAGGTGGATTGGTTCTGCCTCTCTTCGAAATTTGTTATTGTCTCGGTGGAGCAGAACTGCCTGGTCACTCTCCACTCTTAGCCTTGCCGTCCTTGGTAGTTTGAGAGCGTGTGAGCGGGCGGCGGTGCATACACCTGTGAACAACCTACAAATAATAAAAACAAACAAAACTAGTGTAAAATCGAAGTGGATGGAAAGGTGAAAGATGGAAAGTAGAAGAATAAGATGCCAGTTCTTCTTTCGAACAATCAAAAGAAGTCCCCGAGAACGGCACCAATTTGATGAACCGTCGTAGAGCGGTCGATCGAATAAACTACCAAGCTGGATGCTAGGGTAGATCATATTCCACGAGTCTTCTAATGATTGATTACTCAAATATAGAGGCAAATTACTCAGATTTAACACTTTGTGCGTGGTGTGAGTTCCACGACTTCTAATTCTAAGAAATGCACGGAAATTAAAAATTAAAACTGAAGACAGATTGAAAGATTGGTTGATTAAACAAAGATGACAGACAAGCTTAGACTTTAAATCCCCCTTCGTTCACCAGAGCATTGGCAATCAACAGATCAGCGGATTTCGATTCTCATTCAATCAATTATAAGACACCACCATAACTCCTTACCCTTAGGTTTAAGACTGGCGAACGTTCGCTCTATCCGATCTAGATACCAAGATTAATTAGCCGCCCGGGTACGGTCGCCTCTCGCAACGACTTAATTAACTGGTGCAATTACTAACGATTTATGAGTTACTCTTGCAGTGGATTAACCCTAACTGGTTCCTACGAAAGGCACACTCCAATGATTAGGTTAATTGTTCGATTTGATGTTTTAAAGTAAGGCGAGTGTTCGCTTCTATCCTTAGCTTAACCAGAATCTAACCTAGGTGATCAGTCCAGACAAGAAACATGAACAATGAAGAACAAAATCAAACATGAAAGAGAAACTGATTGAACTTTGAATCTAATCACCGCTGATCTGTGACCGCTTTAAAGCCCTGGGTCACTTAGGGTTCATCTAGTCTAAGCTCTACGAGTTTAGCTACTCATTTTTTCACAAAAGAATCAAAGACAAAGATAGATTTCATCTTGAACAGAGGAAGAACAAAAAAGATCTAAAAAACCTAATTAGACGACTCCGGCAGAACTTCGATCTCCGGTAATCTGCAATCCTAGCTCGAGTCTTTGAGATGAAAGGGATTAGCGTCACGATCTCTTCCTGGCTCTTCGAACTCTAAACTCTACTCTAGAACTCTTGAGAATCTCGAAGTACTTGGTATTAGTTGGTATTATCAGCTCTATATCTGATTTTGGCCGCCGGTTAAGTATTTATACTTAACCCTAATACCGCCGGGTTTTGCTGGAATTTTCACCAAAAACTAAGGGATTTTTCGCCGAAAATTCTTTGTAAATGGGATGACTGCTCGGCTGTATTCTCCTGTGATTTTCGGACCGCTGGTTCTCGCGAAACTTGGTGTTTTCGCCGAAAACTTCTTCTTGCAAGCTCTGCCGATTTCTTCATGAGTTTTCACCGAAAACTCAAAGGGATTTTCGCCGAAAACTTCTTTGTAAAAGGGAGCAGGATTTGGTTTGACTTGATTGACTCGTTGGATCGATTCCGGTGCGATTCCTCGAGGTTCCAACGCCTTAAACACGTCCTTGGCTACTTTATTTGACGGCAAAAACTTGTGCTAACATGAAAACACTAGAAAACCATCAAATAGACCCGAAATGGGCCAACGTAACAAAATGGCACGAGATAGAGTAGTTGAGTGAATATTCGCTATTCTACCCTAAAAAACCATGTCTTAAGCAAGGAAATGTCGCTTAAATGAGGCTGAAAATCACGTCAAATCGAGTGTCATCAGTGTTCAATCAGTTATGGATACCAACATGGAATCGAGTAGTAGAAGTATGTCAAAGAGTATTTTCCCCACTTCAAGAATCCTATGGACTTTGGAAAATTTTAATGGGAAACCTTCAAAGGTATAAATCAACGACCCAAGTCAGAGTTTTGTGGTATTATTTGTTGCGGATGATGGAATATTGGGAAAGAATAGTATAACCTTTGATGCATACCTAGTGGAAAATGAACAAGTGATTTTGGGCATATTCCACAATACATGGAACAACCAATTCAAAGCCATATTAAAGACATGATTGGTTCACCACACCATTGCCCCGTCGTAGCTACCACTACCCTAGGGACTTGACTTTTGTTTTCGTTTAGCTTTGAGCTATTTGGTTGGTGTAGTGTAGTGAACTTGAAATGTTTTTTTTCAATGTAACATTAAATTAGAATATTAGTTTGTTTTAGTATTGGACGAATTGTTATTAATATTGTTTGGTCAGTTTTTTTTCCTGCATCAACTATTCAGTATACTCTAATTCCATAATCATAACTTTTTCTCCGTCATTTGACCTCCATAGTTTACATTTTAACCCACTCAAGAAAATTTCGTTCCAAGGTTGGGGACACCCCATTCACCACATCATTTGCCTCCTCTACTCCCAACAACAACTCTCTAGTTTTTCACATCCTCCTCCTTACATATTCCAAAATTCAAGATCCCAACTTCCTTTCATGAGGGAGATCCAATTAGATTCCTTGAGTTTCACCTCAATTAACTATAGATTCATTGTCGACTTCTTTTGGCTCAAATTTCCACTCGTCTTAAACTTTAAAGAGAGCATGAACTCAAGTGACTTCTTTATCAATTCAGCATAGATCATTGACTCCACCAAACTTTCCTTTCAAGAATTTACCAAGAAGTCGCAACCCCTCAGACTTTCCAAGTCCTAAACCTCTTAACAACGCTTATACCTCACCATCACCAACTTCCAGCTCCATAGTGCAACTTCTTTGTCCATTCTACTTTAGCTCTTACCAACCATTCTATTCTTACTCACTAATCATTACATAATCGATTCAACATTTCTCATCCCATTCCAAATTCAAGACTCAACCATCTGTGCATCCCTTTAATAAAACCAAACAAATTCCTCTGAACGGTGACTGCTCCTCTTGTGGATTTCTTCGTGACTTAGGAGGATCGATAACAAAACAGTTTCAGTTGACACTTTTCAAATCACTTTCTTTCTTAAAAACTCACTTTCAAATCTCAACCAATTTTAAAATTTGGAAACCCCTGGAATGCCAGTACTACATCAATGTCCCGTCCTCTTCATTAAGAGGCTAGGTAATCCCCTATAAGCGAGAACAGTTCACCTATGTAGCAGAGTGATGAGATCCTAGTTGAGGCCCTAACAAGAATGAACAAGAAGTTTGCTTATTTGGAGACATGAAGCCCATAAGAGCACGTTGACCATGATAAAGGCCCAAGAAGAGCTTCAAGGGACGTGCATGGGTTCAGCTGTAAGCCCAAAGGCCCTAACTTGGCTGCTAAGCAAGAAGGAGTCAAATTATCCTTGTTGGAGAATGATTCATATTCTGGCTAGTTTTAGTATTTCGGTCATAACATCCTCTATAGGACTCTGATTGATGCAAGGTCAGCGACGTTAGAAAGATAATTCAATTACCTTTCTATATCATTTGGAAGAAGGAGATATGAACGTTTTAATGTGACATGAAGAATAAAATATCTTTCTCCTTTTCCAACAGGACTTGTTTTTTCTTATTTGTTTTAGCTACACTTTCCTAGCTGGATTAGAAGTCTATTCTATTTTCCTTTTCCTAGTTGGTTTAGGAGTTTAGTTAGCTTTTTCTTTTCCTAGTAGATCTAGGTTTTATGTCTTTCTTCAATTTTGGCCGAAAATTGTTTTGTTTGTTTTTTAGTCTAGTGTTTGGTTTCCTAGTTGGATTAGGGTTAGTTCTGTTTTCCTTTTCCTAGTTGGCTTAGAAGTCTAGTCCACTTTTCCTTTTCCTAGTAGATCTAGGGTTTATCTTACTACTTGCTTGGTCAAATTTTGTTTCTTTCAAAGAAGCTTGATTTTGTCATTTGATCTTCCCTGTTCTTTCAATTTCAGATTTTTAGTTGTGGACGTTCTAACATCTTTTGTTTGGTGTGATAGGAGTTCAAAAATATTAGCAAAGAATAGGCATTGGATTCGTAAAGTTAAACAAGTGTTTGTCTAAGTTGGTTTCCCTTGATTCTTAAGTTTAGAAGAAATGCCCCACTGCTTGAACGAACTTGTCGTAACCTTTTCCTCTTGCTTTATATTTTGTACTAAATTGTGTGGTACTCGGTTGGTAAAACAAAGAGTGGTGAGGATAGTCATTAGAGCGAGAGATTTGTGAGGCCAATTTTTTTACCAACCTTCTTCTGAATATGGTGTCATACAAATAAGAGCATGTTAACTTTATCATTCCAAGACCAAAGGATTCGTGTTCAAGAAGATTGCTTATAAAGGCTTACTTCGGTTACAATTCGATGATGAATTGTCTTAAAGAAGGAGGGAATGATGAGATCCTAGTTAAGGTCATAACAAGAATAAACAAGAAGTTTCATTATTTGGAGACATGGAGCCCATTGGACCACGTGGACCATGATAGAGGCCTAAGAAGAGCTGCAAGGGACGTGCATGGGTTCAGCTATAAGCCCAAAGGCCCTAACTTGGAAATTAAGCAAGAAGGAGTCAAGTTATCCTTGTAGTAGAAGGATTCGTATTCTAGCCAGTTTTATTATTTCTATCATCACTTCCTCTATAGGACTCTGATTGATGCAATGTCAGCGGCCTTAGAAAGATATTTCAATTACCTTCACATCTCGTTTGGAAGAAGGAGATATGCACGTTTCAATGTGACGGGCATAATAGAGAATCCTTCTCATTTTCCAATAAGACTTGTTTTTTCTTATTTGTTTTAACTACCCTTTCCATGTTAGACTGAGATGCTTTTATGTTATTTTATTCCTTAGATCTGTGGTTCCCTTCCCCTATATAAATAGACCATTTTAAATCTTGTAACTTAGCATTGGATCATTGATAAATCTGCGTTAAGCATGGTTCATTTATGATTTGTGCTTCTTCTTGCTTTGGCGTGTTGTTGCCAGGCTAGAGAGTCAGGTTTATCATCTTGGATTATCACCCCTTGGTGTGCCACCATTCACGTGATACGTACGGTTCATAACTCTTTAGCTATAAGGTTTGGGTCCTATTCCTTCCAAGTTATTGGGTTTATTTTCGATTCTTTGATCACTGATAGAAGGTGTTGGTTTCCTGGCTCATCTATAACCTTGGGTCACAACACAGAGGCAACTAGGCTCTGACACCACTTGTAACACCCATCCCAAATCACCATAGTTGAACCCATTGTTAGACTGGGAATAGGTGCTACTGATGAACTGCAGAACAGGGTATCAAATAACTGCCAAGCTAGAAGCTAAACAGATCGTATTCCACGGGTCTTCTAATAATCGTCTACTCAAATGTAAAGGCAGATTACTCGGGTTTAACACGTTGTGCGTGGTGTGAGTTCCACGACTTCTATTCTAGAAGATGCAAGCAAATTAAAAACTAAATTGAAGATAGACTGAAGATTGGTTGACTTAACAAAGACGACAGACAAGCTTAGACTTCGAATCCCCCTTAGTTCACCAGAGCATTGGCAATCAACAGATCAGCGGATTTCAATTCTCGTTCAATCAATTCTAAGACACCACCATAACTCCTTACCCTTAGGTTTAAGACTGGCAAACGTTCGCTCTATCGATCTAGCTACCAAGATTAATTAGCCGCTCGAGTACGGTCGCTTCTTGCGACAACTAAACTAACTGGTGGACTTACTAATGATTTATGAGTTACTCTTGCAGTGGATTAACCCTAACTGGTTCCTATGAAAGGCACACTACAATGTATAGGTTAATTGTTGATTTGATGTTTTAAAATCTAATCTAGGTGATTGATATGTGAGATTTAACTCACAACTATCAAGGTTGTATTCCACGAGGGCTCTCTCAATAGCTAATACTCACACGGTTCATGGACGGTCTATTCATTTTAAAAAGAGTTTTGGTTTGGAATAGGAACAAATGAAAACATAAAGAAAACTAAACAAACAAACAAAATGGTGCAAAACAAAGATAAAGGAGGTTAACTTGGAAAGATAGCTTCATCATGCTCAAGAGGAGTAAATGCACAAACAAGCCAAACATAATCGATGATGCAATCGAATGACCACACAAATCCCTTCTATAGACTTAATGCACTCTCGTCGCACTAAATCCCTATCCTAGAACCACTCAACCTAGGCTCTCGCTCTCAAGCTAAGTGACTAAGGATGCATTAAAGGTGTTTGATGAAATGCCAAGCTACAAAACCCTTTCCTATGACTCTATGACCACTAGGCTAGACACCACACTCGCATGTCAATGTCCTAACACTAAGAGAATCATCAAAAGACTAATCAAAGTTCAATTGAATGAAAAACCTAATGCACACCAAGTGTTCGATAAAATGCACAAGTGAGAAATCATGCAACTATGGTTGAATTGAGATGATTAATCTCTTAGAACACACTCCCTTCAATCCCTAGACCTACAATCCATGTAATCTAAGCACTCTCATGCATTACATCACAAATAATAGACCAAATCAAGCCATAACACAATTTGGAATTAACAACAAGTCTAGAGACCATCTTCTTACAATCCAAGATCAATCATGGCAAATTTGTACAATCAACCTCTATCCTAGCACAACTAATCTATCAATCCAAGGAAACCTAAGAAGTCAGCCACACATGGCCAAGGAAATGAAGGAAAGAGAAAGAAAGATGATCACCAAGAACACCATGGCAATCCTCCTCTTGCAAGCTCCTCTTCCAAGGTTGTGGACTTCAATCCAAGCTCCTCTACTTTGAGTTGCACCTTGCTCTAGGGTTGTGGATTGGAGATGAGGAGAAAAGTATTTGAGAAGTTGAGAGAAAAGGGTTTTGAAGAAGTGTTGTTCTAACATTTTATGAAAAATTGCCACCCTACTTTTCGTCCGCTTCTCCTTTAAATAGCACGTCGGAATAGCCTTGAATTTTCGGCGAAAATTATGTAAGATTTTCGCCGAAAATATCTTTAAAAAACACTGGCGGCTTTGGCATTCCTTCATACATTTTCGGCGAAAACTCTGAACTATTTTCGCCAAAAATTTCTTCATAAATCGGAAGTCCGCCTTCTGCTTAAGGTTTTTGGTCGAGAACTTAGAGTTCTCGCCGAAAACTTCTTCAGTTGAAAGGTGCATTTTTCTCGATTTTTCAACGATCATATCTCCTCCGTCCTAGCTCCGATTGACCTCCCGTTTGATCCTACGTGCTCCTTGTCACCAGTACTTCAATGCCAAGACCTGAAAATGCTAAGAAAAAACAACTACAATAGACATAGAATTGGCCTCAAAGTGGCAACCGGGCAACAAAAGGGCACTTTGCATAAAACTTCAATAAAAGCATATAAATCATAGCAAAATGAGATCAAACATGGAGATCCTTAGGCTAATCAAAGGCTTAAAATGCACTAAATATAGTCACATCAAATTCCCCTACGACTAAGCTTTGCTTGTCCTCAAGCAAATGAATTAGAAAACATCCAAGTTCACAAATGACAAGATCGGTCCATTGAGATTCAAGCAATAACAATTCGGCTTAAACTGTTCCACGAACAAACTAAACCTACACATGAAAGAACGTCAACCAAACAAGTCAGACCTCACTATTTTCTGCACACTACAAGTAGTGGTTGATTGGGACACAGAAAAACCGACCACGACAACACCGACTCTAATCAAAAGGACTTGAACTCAGGAAATGGAACGGATAAGGCAGGGGTAGGAGAATTTTTTGAGAGTGATGAGTGATCATGATGTGGCTATCGACTCGACTTCATCCGCTTTTAGATCCGCACTTTACAAACTCGGGCGTAGGATCAAGGGCTACATTTGAGAACTCTTTTTTTCTTTTTTTTTTTTTCTTTCTTTTTTTCTTACTGCATACTAGTGCTCGATCCAACACTTCACTTAGGTGTTGAACCTGCCTAGCTCACAGCTTTTGCCTTTGCTAGTGCTCAACCCGACACTTCACTTAGGTGCCGAGCTTGCCTAGCTTTTCTTTTGAGCATTTTCTCTTTTTTTTCTTCTTTTCTTTTCACAAATTAGCCATTTGATCCCTAGCCCCTTACAACTTCCACACAAGATTTCGATTTGGATTCCGTCTAATCTCAAGCCACAATCACGAGGGACATAAAGTTGAAGAAAAAACATGGAAAAGGGAGGAAAATTCTGATTGCCTTTATCATCTTAGACCAGTGTTATCGAGTGGTACAAAAACACGTATCAAACCAATCAACCAACATACAAGAGTGATAACATCTCTGTTCTGGCCTAGACTCATTTGACATTAGCGCTAACGTGCTGGTTATAGGTTCCAAGTGAAACAGTTTACACGTCATTATGAAAGCTTGAAGTCAATTAAACACCAAAAGTCAAGAACCGAACGATTCTACCATAGAGGAAATCGACATTCAATTAAGATCATGCAACTCATCAAAGCATAGCCTTAGATCTCTACCACAAATAATCACACCAAACCTCAAACTCCCCTATGACTAACATGAGCATTGTCCTCAATGATCAAGGGAGAGAGGGTAAGGTGGAACGAAGTTACCGCGTTGGTAGAGAGGAGCATAGGACGTAATAGTGGTGAAAAAGTTCCATGATGATCCTTGGTGAAGAGTGATCCCAATTGCTTGCCAAACCTTATTCAAAAAGCTAAAAAAACACAAAAACCTCAAACAACAATTAAAAGCGAAAAATTAAGGATAACATGGGGAGCCTCCCAAGAAGCGCGTGGTTACCGTCTTAAGCTCGACGATACCTGCGTTATGGTGCCCAACTTAGTACCTCCTTCAAATCAAGTAGCTTCTTCCATGATGAAGTTTGAGCTCCAAGAAACATCTTGGGGGAATGGTAGACTAGCCAATGCACATTGATGCTTGTATGACACTTGGTACCTTGGGGTGGCTTGCTACCTTTGAAATTTGGAACTTGAGGAAGAAGTATGGTTGGGGGCCACCATTGAGCTCCATCGTCTCCAAGTTGGTGATGCCACTCGAAGAGTCTTCCGGTTCAAACATGGGCAACTCCTCTTCCATTATCACCTTAGGGGGGGGGTTATGAAGCTTGTGTCCGTCTCTTGACACAAATACTTCATGATCAAGCAAGAAGATCGAAGAGTACTCACAATCTTTGGTGGGACCACAATAGAATGGTGTTGTTCACTTTCGTGCTCCACTCTCGGTGTCACCTCTTCTTGAAGCGTCTCCAAATCATCTCTCACCTCCTCTAAAGGGTCATCATCCTCAAGTCTCCTTGATTCTTTTATCCTCACATCATTGTCACATGGTGTTTCCATGGGAAAAACATGCACTTCAATCTCCTCCACTACCAAATCTTCCTCCGTGTCAAGCTCTTTGGATTCACAAGTGTCATCTTCATCATCACAAACATGCTCCAAATGATTGGGATGTCGCTCATTCTCAAGAATCTTCATGACGAGCTCTATGCTTTGGGATAAGCGGTTAACTCAGTTTGCATTATCCTCCGCAATTTGCAAGATCTCTAGCATGAAAGGAGGTGGGAGAGGTTTCTCATGACTCACGAATTCCTCTTGGGGAGACTCACCGTCTTCTTCTTCCATGACTAGCACTTCCGGTTCAAAGGTGTCGGAGATGAGCTTCACACTTTGAGTTAAACGATCCAACCGAGCCGCATTATCTTCCGCCATTTGCAACATCTCCTCAATTGTGGAGGGAGGTGGAGAGTGTTGTTCCTCCTCTAGAGCTTCCTTGATGAGTGTCACGCTTTGAGCTAGGCGATTAAGTTGGTTCGCACTGTCTTCCGCAATCTTCAAAGCTTCCTCAAGCGTGGGAAGAGGTGGAGAAGGTTCCTCATAGCTTACAAACTCCTTTCGAGGATGCTCACTTTCCTTCACCATTTTCAAGAGCTTCTCTAGCATAGAAGAAGGTTGAGAGGGTTGCTCATAGCTTGTGAACTCCTCTTGAGGACGTTTGCTTTCTTCAACCATCTTAAAGAGCTCCTCTAGCATGGAAGGCGGTTGAGAATGTTGTTCATGACTTGTGAAATACTCTTGATAATACTCCGGCAAGACTTGATGGTAGGGTGGAGATGGATAGGGACATTGCTCATTCCACATGGGTGTTGAAACTTGTTGTTCTTGACCCCACCATTGGCTATCTCCCTCATAAGTTCCTTGGTAGTAGTTGGATGAAGTAGGATGACCATAGTGTGGGTTAGGAATGGATTCCACCCTTGATAGGTACCATAACCATTACCTCCATTCCACGAGTTCATCTTACTTGCAACCTTGCTCCCATGAATTAGATAGGTGGATAAGGGGCCTACAAACACGCACAACAAACCCAACCAAGTAGTACAACAATGCGGGATAACAACACCAAAAAAAGAAATAACAAAGAAGCAAAACTAAAATGGAAGGAAGTGAATAGAACGGTCCACTACTAAATGCTTTCAAAGGATTGAGAAAGGTCCCCGAGAACGGCGCCAAAAACTTGATATGCGAGATTTAACTCACAACTATCAAGGTCGTATTCCACGAGGGCTCTCTCAATAGCTAATACTCACACGGTTCATGGACGGTCTATTCATTTAAAAAGAGTTTTGGTTTGGAATAGGAACAAATGAAAACATAAAGAAAACTAAACAAACAAACAAAATGGTGCAAAACAAAGATAAAGGAGGTTAACTTGGAAAGATAGCTTCATCATGCTCAAGAGGAGTAAATGCACAAACAAGCCAAACATGATCGAGGATGCAATTGAATGACCACGCAAATCCCTTCTATAGACTTAATGCACTCTCGTCGCACTAAATCCCTATCCTAGAACCACTCAACCTAGGCTCTCGCTCTCAAGCTAAGTGACTAAGGATGCATTAAAGGTGTTTGATGAAATGCCAAGCTACAAAACCCTTTCCTATGACTCTATGACCACTAGGCTAGACACCACACTCTCATGTCAATGTCCTAACACTAAGAGAATCATCAAAAGACTAATCAAAGTTCAATTAAATGAAAAACCTAATGCACACCAAGTGTTCGATAAAATGCACAAGTGAGAAATCATGCAACTATGGTTGAATTGAGATGATCTAATCTTTTAGAACACACTCCCTTCAATCCCTAGACCTACAATCCATGTAATCTAAAAGTCTCATGCATTACATCACAAATAATAGACCAAATCAAGCCATAACACAATTTGGAATTAACAACAAGTCTAGAGACCATCTTCTTACAATCCAAGATCAATCATGGCAAATTTGTACAATCAACCTCTATCCTAGCACAACTAATCTATCAATCCAAGGAAACCTAAGAAATCATCCACACATGGCCAAGGAAATGAAGGAAAGAGAAAGAAAGATGATCACCAAGAACACCATGGCAATCCTCCTCTTGCAAGCTCCTCTTCCAAGGTTGTGGACTTCAATCCAAGCTCCTCTACTTTGAGTTGCACCTTGCTCTAGGGTTGTGGATTGGAGATGAGGAGAAAAGTATTTGAGAAGTTGAGAGAAAAGGGTTTTGAAGAATTGTTGTTCTAAAATTTTATGAAAAATTGCCCCCTACTTTTCGTCCGCTTCTCCTTTAAATAGCACGCCGGAATAGCCTTGAATTTTCGGCGAAAATTATGTAAGATTTTCGCCGAAAATATCTTTGAAAAACACCGGCGGCTTTGACATTCCTTCATACATTTTCGGCGAAAACTTTGAACTATTTTCGCCGAAAATTTCTTCATAAATCGGAAGTCCGCCTTCTGCTTAAGGTTTTCGGTCGAGAACTTAGAGTTCTCGCCGAAAACTTCTTCAGTTGAAAGGTGCATTTTTCTCGATTTTTCAACGATCATATCTCCTCCGTCCTAGCTCGATTGACCTCCCGTTTGATCCTATGTGCTCCTTGTCACCAGTACTTCAATGCCAAGACCTGAAAATGCAAAGAAAACAACTCCAATAGACATAGAATTGGCCTCAAAGTGGCAACCGGGCAACAAAAGGGCACTTTGCATAAAACTTCAATAAAAGCATATAAATCATAGCAAAATGAGATCAAACATGGGAGATCCTTAGGCTAATCAAAGGCATAAAATGCACTAAATATAGTCACATCAGTGATCAAGCTAGACAAGAAACATACACAACAAAGAACAAATCAAACATGAAAGAGAAACTGATTGAACTTTGAATCTAATCACCGCCGATCCGTGACCGCTTTAAAGCCCTGGGTCACTTAGGGTTCATCTAGTCTAAGGTCTACGAGTTTAGCTACTCATGTTCATAATGACAGAATCAAAGACAGAAACAGAGTTCATCATGAAAAGGAAGAACAGATAGAAACTGTAAAACCTAATTAAGACAACTCTGGCAAAGCTTCGCTCTCCGGTAATCTTCAATCCTAGCTCCGAGGTGAAGGGATGGCGTCACGATCTCTTCCTGGCTCTTCGAACTCTAAACTCTGCTCTCTCGAACTTCTTAAGTCTGGAACTCGTGAAAGTTCTATTATGAAAGTATATCTTGTTTTGAGCCGCCGGTTAAGTAATTATACTTAACCCTATAAGCGCCGAATTTGTTCAGGATTTTTCAGCGAAAACTTCAGGAGTTTTCGCTGAAAACTTCTGTGTAAAATGCTGGCTTCCGTCGACTGATCTCATGTGAGTTTTATGTTTAGAGTTTTCGGCGAGAACTTTGACTTCTCGCCGAAAACTTCTTCTTGTAATGCTCTGCCGATTTCTTCTGGAGTTTTTGGCGAAAACCTCTGGACTTTTTCCCGAAAACTTCTGTGTAAAATGGGGTAAGAAATGTGTTGACTTGATTGACTCCTTGGATCGATTCCAGTGCGGTTCCTCGAGGTTCCAATGCCTTAGACACGTCCTTGGCTACTTTATTTGATGGCAAAAACCCGTGCTATCATGAAAACACTAGAAAACCATCAAATAGACCCGAAACGGGCCAAAGTAACAGAAATGGCACGAGATAGAGAAGTTGAGTGAATATTCGCTATTCTACCCTAAAAACTATGGCTTAGGCCAAGAAATGTCGCTTAAATGAGGCTGATAATCATGTCAAATCGAGTGTCATCAGCTACTGTTTGACTCAAAACATAAAATAGGAATTAAGAAAACATAGATCACAACAAATAACATAATTCAAGACAAGCGAAAGCACTTCCATTATTCAAATCCTGAAACCCAGTTGACAACCATAAATCCAAATCTAAAATACAATTAGAGTTTCAATTACATCACCCAATATAAACTAATCCCAAATCCCAAAACCAACTGAAAGATAAACAACACAAGATCTTCAGTCCTCAGTCACAACCTTTAGTCTTCTAGCTCAACTCCTTTTCCATCAACTGTCGATCCCAACTCACCGACCACCTCTAACTGAAAGGAGAAACTAAGGTGGGATTAGTTTCCTATTGAACTCACCGAGTGCACCCACAGAGCCCAACTATGCGCCGAACTAACCTTAGGGGTCTCCCAACCCCTCAACCATTGGCGGAGGGAAATTGTTGAAAGGGGGGTTCAGCTGAACCCCCTTGGCTATTTAAAAAACAATTCGAATTATATATATTGAAGTGATGCGGCTTGAACAAGGACCTTAACATTGTAGAGTGGGTGTTTAAACCATTAGAATTAAAAAAAACCTAAGTGCTTCTTAATAACTTTGCAGACGGCAACAAAAGGGACAATCTTTATTTCTCTTTATTTCTTTATTGATGTCTCTTGTTGAAAGTATTTCAGATCGGCCAGTCGATCACCGTTGTGATACCTTTGATCGGCGATCTTTTCTCTAACGGCTCCTAATTTTAGTTGTAAGGATTGTATTTTCATATAAATATTAAGGCATCTAAAGTTTTAGGTTTAGAAATTGATTTTAGGCTTTGATATTTAGACTTTGTGAATAAAATATTGTGGTGTTTACTGTGAATAGATGAAGAGATTCTACTCAGTATTGGCGAAAACCACATCTGCCATGATTATTGCTCGTTTATGAAATCTCATCAGGGTTCGTTGTAAACAGTGTTCTGTGATTATTGCTCGTTTATTGTAAGAATCTTAAAATATACTATGGTAAATCTCCAAGTTTTTTTTGCCACATAAGCTAAAGCTCTAAACATAATTTTCCACCTCATTAACATATTTTATATAAAATACATTCTTTATCATCCTAATAAATGCACTCACTTAATGTGTTATGAGTTATGAAATTGGTCAAATACTTAAGTGGTCACCTAAGTATGATTATTGTGTCATTGTAATCACTTAAGTTTAAACTAGGTCAACTCAGTAACTTAAGTTCATAGATTAGGATTTATGTCAACTCAATCACTTTGACCAATTTCTTGATAATTTATGTTAAAAATGACACGACAATGTGTCATGTCATCATAAAATATTATTTATATTCTAATTCAACCAAATCAAGTTCTAAGTGTTGGTGGACGAACACGAAAAAGAAGATAAAAGAGTTTTCAAAAAAAATTATTTATTTATTGTGTTAATAAATAGCCTTATACTTTATAACAAAGATAAATTTTACTATGTTAATATGATTAAGGTTTGATATAGCCATATACTTTATATTTCATAATGGGTCAAATACATTAGTGGTCACCTAAGCTTGCTTTATTGCAGTCACTTAAGTTTAAACTGGGTCAGCTCAGTAACTTAAGTTTAAAGATCGGGTCAGCATAGCCACTTTAATCGATGTTTTGATAATTTTTGTTAAAATGGCATGTTAAGGTATCATGTTATAAAAAAAATATTATTTAGCATTCTAATTTCAACCGGACCACTTATTCGAGTTCTTATTAAAATTTAATTGGACTATGTTAACCCAAAATAAATTTACCTCTAGCTGTTTCATAAATATGACATTTTTATTATAAAAATTTTCCATTCTATATACTATTTTATGTTACTAATATTTTTTTTAATTAATTATAACTAGCTCTATAATCACTTATAAAATACACATTAGATGAGAAGATTGTTTACAACATGTCAAGGGGTGGGTTAGACTTTTTTTTAACATAAGGCAGGTTAGACTTCCTTCATAAACTTTTCACTAATTTGGATATAATTATGTCAAAAATATAATAATATGCATATCATCGAGTAAATAGATCAAAATGACTCATGTCTATTAGGTCATAGGCTAATTGTGTCAAATTTATTAAGTTTAATATGGATTCATTACATAATGAGCTACACATGTCATATGTCATTTAATTTTAGCTTAACAATAAACATTTTTTTTAATTAGGTTAGAAGGAGAAGTCAACTTTTTACAATCTTAATTTTTTATGTATGTTCCTAATTCAGATCCAATATTGTGAATAACTAATAGGTGATCTTTTAGTTATCCTTAATTAACAATTTAGAAAATTAATTTCTCAAATTTATTTTTATATATGACATACGAGATAATTATGCTGATAAAATCATAAATTATTATTTTTTAATCGAAGTATATTAAGTGATTATAATCTAGAAATCATGAAGCCTACTTTCTTTGTTATTTTACGCTTAACTTAGTTAAACTTCAAATCAGCCATACAAATGAATAAAAAAATCAATGATTTTACAAAGTTAGAACTCATATTCTTATTGTTACTATTTAAATTAAGACAAACAACATAAAAAAATTACATATATCTGGCCAACCGGTCGGGTAAAAAAATCTTGTTGAAATTGGAGAAGTTTAGGTTATGAGATTGAGAATCTTAATAATCTTAATGGTAGTATGATATAATTGGTTTTGACACATAAGATAGAACCCTTCTCACAAATTTCCACATCATCACTAAATTTTTAAATCTAAATTCAATTATTTCTCTTTTTTTTCATTTGAATATAATTAAACACTCCATGAATGAAATTATAAGTACTTTCAAGTTCAACAATATTATCTTAATATAACTAATGTATGAAAAAAATTATACTATTTAAAAAAATATTACATTTTTTCTAAATACATAAATTTTATTAAAACACTTTCTTAATCTCTACGACAATAATATTCATTTTATTATAGTTTATATACATATATTTATAAATTATAGGCATGAAAAATAATAAATATAATATTTTATAAATCTTGAAAATTTAAATAGAAATAATTATTCAATAAAATGTAAATCAAATATGGTTAAATGACGATAATATGAATAAATCAATATTATATAATTGATAATAAATCATCATCGACACTTCTGGAGATGTCAGTGGTGCATACTTTCCCTGTTTTAAATTATTTAAATAAATCTATGGATCTCTAATTATTCAGTCGGTAAAAATTTCATTTGTTTATATTATGGGTTTATGGATTTTGGTCATGAATGAAGTTCGATCATGTTGCATATTACTAAGAATTATTTTGAAAATTATGAAAGAAGTATATTTATAGTATTGGAGTATTTTGATTTATGAGAAGTAGGGTCTAATAGATAACGAGTTAATAAGATAATACGAGTTATATTCATGAAAAAAAAGATTATGCGAGTTATACATGTTGTGGGTTCAACTGAATTATCAATAGGTTGGACGGTGATTATCATATACTTAAATATATTGTTTACTATTATCATGGTTTTGGTTGGATATTGAGGAGTTACACAAGCTAATTAGTCTCGGGTTGAGTTGAGTTTAATAGAGGACATGTTAGTCATGTCACATGTAATTTAAATTATGAATTCATCCTATTGCAAGCTTATAAGGGTCGATTGGCAGTAAATTTAATCACCTCAAGTAAGATTTGAGTAAAGATGGATATATTTAAGAAAATAATATTAAAATTGTAGAAACTTATAGTTAATAAGGGTCAATACACTTAATTGGGTGTAAGGCCTTGAGTAATCCGTAATATTTGGGGTAACAAGCATAGTATCAATTTGGTCGTGCTTGATGTTCCAACCTATGATTTTGATGACATTTGTATTGATTGCCTAAAGCGATCGATGGTGTCTGACAAAGGAAAAAGGAATGTGAATGGAAAAATGTTGGAGATTTTCATGGCATGGCGACGAGAAGCTATGTGGTTTAAGACAAGGATATGATTTTGAATATGGATATATGATTCTCATCCAACACTAATATTTGGATTCACGACCCACACATAAATTTTTATTTAAATAGGTATAGTTTTCTTTCCGATTAAATTTAAATAAGTATTCTTACCATTCCTCACACCTAAATATAACAGCTTACAAGAAATAAAAATATTATATGACTACCATTGTTACACAAAATTCCCGACCAACGGGTCGGGTTCAAGACTAGTTAGAAAAGAAAAGAAGTTTAGGTTATGAGATTGAGAATTAGAAAGGAAAAGAAGTTTAGGTTATCTGGCCAACCGGCCGGGTAAAAAAAATCTTGTCTTAAGTATTGTGCTATTCACTTTTAGTTCTATTTTGGGTTGACTTTTTAATTATTTAGTTAACTATTTAAATGTTACGACCTTCGAACCCCCTTGAAAAGTTTCCTGGCTATGCCACTGCCCTCAACAACTTAAGTATAACATGAGAACATTCCTTAAGTCTAACCAATTATTAACCTTAGTAATATTGCTAGGTGATCAACCAAAATTTTCTACCCTATATATCATGCTCAACATCTCATCATCAACCACAAAAGTAATTCTCAACAAAATTATACAATTGTCAAATTCATAATTATCATCCCTAAATCAATAAAGGTTATCAAACATGTGCAGTTCTCTACACTAGCATTCTCATGATACACATACATAATAGCATTGGTCACCAATCACATATCACAACAACACCAATCATCACATAGCACCAAGTCATAAGCAATTACACAGTGCAACCAATTCACCAACTCATCATCATCAATTCACACCAGTTCAACTACCATACGTTACACTCACAACCACAATACAACAAGCATTAATTCTATGTGTGTTTAATAGGCGCCAAGGAGTCGTTCCACATCATCACTGGTCGGACAACACACCTCCCTACCTCAACAAGATCCAATCATTATCACATCACATCACCTTCACTCAACGAGAAGTGAAACACCACCCTTGACTCCCATGCTGATGTGATCCGAGCCACCAAGCCCGACGCGACTGATGCCGATCCGGCCCTAGCATTTATGCCGGGCCAAGACCACACCGGCTCCAAACCTACGCCAGCACCGGAGCCTAGGAGAGACGAAGCCCCGGATCTAGAAGACACCCTCAGCTAGGCACCAATGTCAGCTTCTACTCCTGCCAGAGCCAGATTAATGACACGCCAGGAGCTGATGCTGACACCGAGCCCCAACCCGGGCCCCGGACCGAGCTTAGCACCAAGTCTAGGCCCCAGGCCAACTCCCACGGGCCCCCGGAGCAAAGACCTACCTGAAGACATCCCTAAGGTACTCTTGGAAGAAGGCTCGGATCAGAACTCAAAAGGCCTAAACAGATTTGAAGAAGGCCCGAAGCTAAGCCTGCCACAGGCACAGGGCCCATGCCAGCGCCCGTCAGAGGAGCACTTTTGGCCCAGCGAACGATTGACCCGTGCCTTTTGGGATTTTCCAAAAGCACTGGAATCCTTATGGCCCCAGGATTACTCTCCAACAAACGGAGCTCAATTTGGAGAAGTATCAAGGGAGATAGAGCTAAGACAAATCCTAGCAAAGCATGGGTGGAGCATCAAGGAGAGGAGCCCGGATGCTGATCCGAGGCTGCACATGGTAGGAGCTACGATCAGGCCACCACCTGAGCCTGATCCATGGAGGTATTGATGACCATTTATGATACGGGAAATGAAGAGGAGATGCCAAATACATCCAAGCAAGGAATCCTAATCAAGCTAGGATTTCCCGGTTTTGGACAGATTCCTAGTCTGACAAGGATTGACGAATATGGGCTACTTGGAGGCAGAATTTGGGCTGATGCCAAACATGAAAGTTGTAGCCCATGAAGTCTACTAGTGATCTGCCGAAGGGCTTAATTTTCCGAATTTATTTGCTATTTATTTGGCTGAATCTTCCAGAACCCGTTTAGCTGTTTTTAGGAATTTCCAGCTTTTTCCTTTTTAGTGTTTTTGTTTAGGAAGGACTCTTTTCCTTGTAGGATTAGAGCTCCGAATTTCAGTCCTTTTTAGGACTCTTTTTGTAATTCTTAATTAGTTTATTAGTTAGTTTCGTAGGAGGAAAAGGAGAGCCTGTTCTCCCTTCCTGACCTATAAATAGAGGCCTATACGCCTCATTGTAACACGTTGAATGATTAATGAAAATTTCAGAACTTTGTTCTTTTTCCTTCAAGTCTTTGCTCGTTGTTGCTTAGCTTAAGGTTTTGGTTTATCATCAAAGGCTATCATCCTTTGTTTGTGGCACCAACTCGACCGAACACTTGGGGTTAGGGATGTTAACGAACAGAGCCGCTCGAGATTCGCTCGGCGTTCGGTTCGGAAAAATGTGTTCGTGACTCAATTCGGTTCGAAGCGAACATGTTCGCGAATAGGTTCATTTATAAACGAGCCGAATCTGAGCTGAGTGGTGTTCGGCTTGGCTTGTTCGCGAACAGGTTCGGTTCGGAAGCTCGACGAGCCTTGTTCGCGAACAGGCTCGTTTTTTATTCGCGAACAGTTCGTTAATGATATTCGCGAACATGTTCGTGTAATAGTTCGAGAACTGGTTCGGTTATAGGCTCGTGAAAAGCTCGTTAATTATATTCGCGAACATGTTCGATAAGAGTTCGCGAACAAGCTCGTTAGTAACATTCGTGAACATGTTCGATAAGAGTTTGTGAAGTGATTCATTTATATAGGTTTGTGAACAAGATTGTACGTATATATGTTCATGATTCATGAACGCATTGATAGAATTAAGGCTAATTAACATATTTGTAATAATATCCTTTAACTACTACAAAGGTTAATCGAACGAATCACACTTTTTTTTTTTATGAATAATTAGTGATATTTATTTATCAACAAAAAAACTGAAGTAGCAATACAAGAGAAACCTCACTAACAACTAGCAACAACTACAGATCACAACTCAAGAAATAGTTCGGGACTCAAACATCCTCACAAAACAAGAAGGGAATTATCTCCTCAACCAACGAAGGGCCAAAATCTCTTCTCGGTGCCCTGTGAAAAACATATTAAGGTCCATCTTGATGTCACCATCCACCATGTCTGAGGTCCTCTTACTAGTACCAAACACTCTCTTACACCGTTCACGCCAAACCGAGCTCAAAATAGCACACCAGCTGATTCTTTTCACCTTATTCATGACAGTATCCACCTTCCATTCTCTCATGACATAATCAAGATGATCAGCCAAAGTACTGAACTGAATGTTGGGGAAAAGACTACTGAAACAACTTCTAAAGTAACTGCATTCAGCAAATAAGTGATCTCTGGATTCAGTTGCAGCACTGCAAAGAGGACATGTAGTATTCACAGCAATGTTCCACTTTGCCACCTTATCCAACGTGTTAATTCTGTTCCTTAAAATCAACCAAGTCAGCAAGCTATTCTTCATGATTCTATAGTTTTTCCACAGATACCTGGACCATTCTTCCTCCCCTCTTCGAGGTCTGATGTTATTCCAGACCTTACTTGCTTTGAATTTAGCCATGTACTCCCCATTCCACAAGCACTCACCATCCGTATCCACAGAGATGTAAGGGGCTACCATCCCCCTTAGCTTCAGTATGCTTCTCCAATGCCAGGAACCCGTTGCTGTTGTCAAGGTCCATATGTTACCTTGCTTCACTCTATACTTCAAGATCCAAGCTACCAATAATGAGCCTCCCCGAGTAATTAGAGATTCCATAAATGCCTCACTATATTAGCTTCATTCCAACTGCTTAAGTCCTTCAATCCAAGCCCACCCTCACTAAGGGGAAAAGCCATATGGTACCAAGCTATTTTTATTCTCTGTCCCTCTTTCTTCCCCAAAGGAAACTTGCACAAATGGCTTCAATCTCTTTAAGCACAGACTTTGGAAGAATGAACATCGAAAGCCAATATTGTAGAATTCCATGGATTACTGACCTGATAAGCTCCAGTCTACCGGCATAGTTTAGGAATTTTGCCTTCCAGTCCTTTACCCTTCCAGTAATCTTATCTACCAATCCTCTACAATCTGCTTTTGACAGCTTACCAGCAGAGATCGGAATACCAAGATACTTCATAGGTAACTGTCCCTCTCTAAACTCTGCAACTGCAACAATCTGTCCAGCAATAGTTCTACTCACACCAGCCATATATAGATCACTTTTATCAGGATTTAACTGAAGCCCAGAGACTAAGTGAAAATGATCCATAATCACTCTAACTTGTGTAACTGCAGTCACATTTGCTTTGGTGAAAACCAAAAGATCATCAGCGAAACATATATGAGTGAGCTTGATATTCTTGCATTGAGGGTGATATTGGAAAAGACTCTTAGCAGCTGCTTCCGCGAACAAGTAATCCAAGCCTTGCATAGCTATAACAAATAGGTAGGGTGACATGGGATCACCCTGCTTAGGCCTCTCTTAGCTGGAAAATAGCCAAATAATGAGCCATTCAAATTAACAGAGAACCTTGTAGAGTTAAAGCACACCATCAGCCATTTGATGTAACGACCAGGAAACCCCATAGCAACTAATATATCCCCAATGTAGGCCCATTCCACCGAATCAAATGCTTTCATAAGATCAATCTTTAAGGCACATTTGGGAGAGACAGACTTCTGACTATATCTCGAAAGCAGTTCATGAGCAAGTATGACGTTATCACTAATCATTCTCCCTTTTATAAATGCTGATTGAGAATAGCCAATAGGAGAAGGGAGTACAGAACACATTCTATTAGCCAGCACCTTAGAAAGAGCCTTATAAATCGTGTTACAGCAGGAAATAGGTCTGTAATCACGCATACTAGTTGCATTTGGCTTTTTGGGAATCAGAGTAATTATGGTAGAGTTAACAGAAGGGTGGAGCTCACCTGAACAGAAGAAATCATTCACAGCATCCAAAACGTCTTCACCCACCTCATTCCAACAGTGCTTATAAAAAGCTACAGAGAACCCGTCAGGCCCTGGGGCTTTCTCTGGGGCCATCCCAAACAGAGCATCTTTCATTTCCCTCCTAGAAACATCCTGATCCAACATATCAACTTGAGCAGGAGTCAGCTTATTCGTAACAAGAGTCTGCATAGAGGTAGTACTAACATGTTTCGAAGTACCCAGCAAATTAACATAGAATTTTACTGCAAAGCTGGCCATATCTTTCACATTATCATACATAATGCCATCCTCACCTTGAAGTTGTTGAATAGTATTCTTGCCATTTCTGGAGGACACATAACTAGCAAAAAATCTGCTATTACCGTCACCATGTTTAATCCAGAGAGCCCTTGCTTTTAAACGAATGATACTTTCCTCTGCTGACAACAGAGTAGTCAAATCCGCATCTCCTGCTTTCATGTTTCCGATGGCATGCTGCGTAGGTTCATTAAAGGCCTTCATCTTTAACTCCTCTACTTCTCTCTTTTTATCTATAACTCTTTGTTGTATATCAGAGAAAAAGTCATTATTAAGGTTCTTAAGTCCTCTTTTCAGCTTACGAAGCTTTTCATATAGAACAAAGAAAGGCTTGCCAGTAACTCTCCTTCTCCAAGCATTCTGCAAAATACCCTGAAAAGAAGAATGCTCCATCCAGCAAGAGTAGAATTTGAAGGGCTTAGGATAAGAAGCATCACTAAGACCAACATGTAAGAGGAGAGCACAGTGATCAGAATCAGTGGTAGGACACACCAAAACTCTACTCTTAATACTCAACATCCATTCAGCATTAACTAAAACCCGGTCTAGCTTCCTTGCAATAGGAGCAAGTTCTTGATTGTTAGTCCAAATGTAGAACGGACCTTGAGAGGAGTGTTCAGAAAGCCTTGCAGAACTAACAAACCTCTGGAAATCATCCATCCCATTGAAGGAAGAGGGAGCATTCGAAGCTTCTGAAACATCAAGAATTGCGTTAAAATCTCCAGCAACAAACCAAGGAATACCAGCAGGCGTTAGGGAGAGAATATCACTATAGAGGAGATTTCTTTTGGTATTATCATTTGAAGCATACACAATGGTAGCTAAGTAAGGGGTAGGCATATTCACAGAAATGTGAATGAATTGGGAAGTTTTACTTAGTATTGAGATAGGGACATCCTTCTTCCACAACAACCAGACCTTGCCAAGATCATTGTCAAAACAGAACTCTGCAAACCATCCAGGAAAACGGGCAGCAAAGAGATCCAAAGTCTTATTTTCCTGATTCTGGGTTCCAGGACAGCAACAACATCAACTTTTTCCTTTTTCATATATTCTTTCAGGGCATCAACCTTACTCTTCTTATTAAAGCCCCTAATATTCCATACCCAGAAACATATCATTTCTTATTCTGCTGGCGTGTTTTAACTCCACCTCTACTCTTCCCCCTCCCACGGGTGGAAAAATGAGTACCATTTTGCAGGAATTCACCAAAACATGGCTTCTCAGGAATCTTAACATACTGCTCAGAATTATCACCTAAATCATCAGCACCCTTTTCCCCTACACAATCCTCAGCTTCTAAAGGTTCAACACCGTCCTCAACCAACACCTCAAAAGCAGAAGAATGAACTTGAATACCAGCTATAGGGCTCTGAGATTCACTTACCCCCACTTCAGAAGAAGCTTCAGAAGCTCTCATTTGGTCAGGAGAACCCTCCACTTTCGTAGAAGTCTTAGGCTCAGGACCTGACCCCCTCCAACCTCCAATTCATGAACACCTTCAGGCCCCTCTACCTCCACCTCCAAAGAAGCTTTAGCTCGGGAGCCCTCTGGTATATCATTATTGGCTATAGCAGTAGGCTGGGTAACTGGAACAAAAACTTTCTCATGCTTTCCAAATACCTTTGCATTTGGGAACTTCACCTCAATATGCACAATCTCTCCTTTACCTAGATGAGCTTTCAGAACAGAGTTCATATTACTCGACTCACCTCTCAGTACACATACCTTGACGTTCAATCCCTCATGGACGTGCTTATGAACCGGCTTCCCATACTGGCTTGCCATCCAACTAACCCCCTCTTCCGATAACAAAGTAGGTGGCACTTTACAGAAAGTGATCCACGTTGGTTTATCCTTCGGTGCTAGGTCTAGAGGCTCGATACCTAACTGCCACCTCCGTATGAGCATGAGATGATGGTGTATATGCCATGATCTTGCCAGAATCCAATCACAAGTCTCCACCGACGGAATCTCAATCAGAAGAAATCGTGGCGCCAAAAGCGACACCTGCACCACCTCTCCAAATCCTTAAAGACGATTCAGCATAGAGGTTATTACCTTGATCGGTAGCATCGTGCCAACAAATTGCGCTACCACCGCCGATTCTAGGCGCTTAACCCCAAGATCTATCACCGATTGAGGAATTTGCAGAACATCGTCAACATACGACGATTCTAGAGCTTCAACGTACCGTAATCTCGATTCTTCGCTTCTCGATGCTATCTGGGCCCAAGACTTGTCACCAAGAGAAGAGGAGGCCATGAGATCGCCTCCCCTAAGGGGTAACAGTGGAAGATTCGGATCGGCAATGAAACAGTACCTGGTGGTCGACTGCTCCCAGAAAGAGTTCGTTAGTCAAATTTTAGCTTCACAATTCCCCTTCTGAATCACACTTTTACCACCACTAAATTTGGATATGTGTAGAATAGAACTTTTTGTCGAGCAAGACAATTAGACGTGATCAATATACAGTTGGTTTTTTGGTTTGTTGATATATTTAAATTATCTATTGCATATTTGACATGCTAACATATCATAAAGTTCAATGAATTAGGGTTCATAACAAATGATAGAGTTTAGTGAATTGAGTTTTACGATAATATGTTATATAGTATAGTGAATTAGGGTTTGACAATAACACGTTATAGACTTAGTGTTATGAACTTAGTATTATGTAGATCTAAATTGACATTATATCTTACTAATTTTAGGGTTTAGGTGTAGGGTTTAAAGCTTAGGGTTTCGGGTTTAGGGTTTAGGATTACGTGGATATGAATTGACGTTATAACTTAATAATGTTGATTGTTAGGATGTAAATATTGATTTAGGGTCCATTAACATAGTTCATAACAAAAAAACCCTACCCCACAAAAGATACGCTTTTGAAAAAAAAAACTTTCCAATTCTCTCTGGTTTTTTCGAAGCGCTAGGGTTCATCGTCGGAGGTGCTTGCGCCGCCGATCATCTTCTTTTGTCCCTCAGATTCAATGGTTTAATGTTGGAGGATTCTCCAGCTGCATCTTCCGTCATCCCCCCTCCCCTCCCTTCCACCAAAACCTGGGCTGGTCTGTTTGAGTCATCAGATCTTTCCCTTGACTATATTCCTAATCTTGTTGATGGTGTACTGCATATTTCTTAGGACATTGTGGATATGGGTTTAGAAAAGATGAAAAGCTGATTGGTTGGCCAGTTTATGGGGGAAGCTCCTCCCCTTAGGGCAATTCAGGCTATGGCTAACAGATTGTGGGGGCGGCAAGGAGAGGTATATATTTCTGATCTCCCGTCGAGGCTCTTCTTGGTTCAATTTCCGTCGGAGAAGGTTGCGAAATGGGTTTTGAAATCGGGGCCATGGCACATACATTCAGTAGTTATTCACTTTAGGGAGTGGGATTTTGATCTTCAACCAATTCCTCTTGCTCCTAAGGTGAAAGCCTGCTGGGTTTCCTTCAGGAATGTTCCTCCTCCGCTATTCACTAAGAAAGGGGTAAGTGCCATAGCAAGTAGCATCGGGGTGCCTCTTACTACAAATCTCTATACGTATACTTACTCAGGTATGAAGGTAGCTATGGCATATATTCTGATTGCTGATGATGCCCCAAGGCCGGATACGTTGGATTTGGTGCTAGGGGATAAAGGTTCATTTAGCATATCAATTGAATATCAAGAACGGACAAAGAGCTTTGAAGCGGCTAAGAGCAGGTCTCGTTTGAGCACGGAGGTCTGGAGACCTAAGGTCTATCCTGTTGTGTCCCAATCTTCGACAGGCAATGAGCTAGAGTCCTCTTTAGAGGAGAATAGTTCACCTGGGGGGATTGAGATAACAACCCAGACTCCACTGGTTATAGGCAATGCTGATGAGACTTCGTATGAAGTGGAGTCAGCACCTATGACTGCTGTGCTTGGACATCCAGGAAATGATTCCAAAACTGATACAGTGGAGGAATCACCTGGTGCGAAATCTGCTGAGGGTGTTGATTCTATTGATATTCCTCCTATAGATGTGATTATCTCTACATCTAAAGTCAAGTCTTATGTGGATCAGGCTGCTGGTGGGATCCCTCTCTCGGCTAGAGAGTTTGGAGCTTTGGGATTTATGGATGAAAGCTTCCCGCCTTTGCATCTTACAGTCCCTTCCCCCAAGAATCAGAAGAGGAGAAAGTCACCAAGGTTGGTCAGTGCTACTCAGGGGACTAGTCCTCCTGACAAATGAGAGTCTTATGCTGGAACATAAGAGGATTTAATCCTCAGAATAAGCATATTGCAGTTTTGAAGTTGGCAGCTATGCATTATATAGATATTATAGCAATTCTCGAAACTAGAGTTAATATTACAAATTCTGTTAAGCTTTTCTCTTCTACTTTTATTGACTGGAAGCATTTTGAAACTTATGATGGGACGTTGGGAAAGATTTGGCTGCTCTGGAAACCTACAGTGCAATTATATCAAGGCTACGGTGCAGGATGTTACTCCTCTGGAGCTCCTGATTGTTTATGGTTCGAATACTGAGTCTCGGAGGAGATCTTTTTACTCCTCAGTTAAGACTGGTTCTATTCTTGTTGTTACTCTAGGGGATTATAATGCTATAATTGACCCTAAGGAAGCCTCTAATGGAAGAGACATGACAAGTAGCAAGAGAGATTTTGGGAGATGGATAACTGAGTGTGAACTACTTGATCATAATGTGATAGGTCCCTGGTTTACTTGGTCGAATGGAAGGGTCTCTAGAAGGCTGGACAGGGTCATGATTAACGAGGAGTGGACTACTTCTTTTCCTCAAAGCCAGGTTAAGATCCTTCCTCCCTTAGTTTCAGATCACTGCGCAATTATTCTGAATTCTGATGCAAATATTCGGTCGAGGCCTAAGCCTTTTAAATTTTTCAAATTCTGGTGTACTTATCCTGAATATCCAAGTATGGTAGTGCAAGCTTGGGGGACTAAGGTTGGAGGATCAAAGCTTGTCAGGGTATGTAAAAAGCTTCAAGAGCTAAAGGGGAAGTTGAAGATTCTAAATCGTGAAAAATATTCTAACATTGGAAATCGAGCACGAGCAGCAGAAGATAAAATGGCTCTTGCTCAGATCATTGCACTGGATGATCCCTCTCCCCGAAATAAGGAGATCCTTGAGGAGCTTACTAAGGATTGGCATAACCTAAGGAGAGATGAGGAAATCTTCCTTTTTCAGAAGGCAAGAGATAATTGGGTGACTAATGGAGACAACAATTCTCAGTATTTTCACAAAGCTATCAAAGTGAGGCAGGCGAGAAACTTTATCTCTACTGTCAAGAGACCAGATGGATCTTTATGTGAAGATATAGATAGCATTACTTCTAAAGCTGTCAGGTTCTTTAAAGGGTTGCTAGGGGAACGTGACAATGAAGTTCTTGGTCAGACAAGGGATTATTTTGATGAGCTCTTGATACACAAGCTTCCACCACAGGAGCTCCCCGTCTAATTACCCCTGTATCTAGCAAAGAAATCAGGGATGCAATGTTTTCTATAAAAGCTAACAAACGCCCTGGACCGGATGGGTATACCGCCCACTTCTTTAAAAACTCTTGGGATGTTGTAGGTTCAGAAGTCATTTCTGCAATTCAGGAATTCTTCCAGGATGGTGTCCTCCCACATCAGGTAAATGCTATGATTTTAGCATTGATTCCAAAAGTTAAAAATGCAGATGAGATGAAGAACTTTCACCCTATTTCTTGCTGCAATGTACTGTATAAGTGCATTACAAAGATTATATCTATCAGATTAGGGTGTGTTCTGCCTATGGTAATTAGTCCGAATCAATCTGCTTTTGTGAAAGGTCGGCTGATTAGTGACAACATTCTAATGGCTCATGAGTTAGTCTCGGCTTATCATAAGAAGCAAACCTCTCCACGCTGTGTGGTTAAGGTAGATCTTACTAAAGCTTTTGACTCAATTGCTTGGGATTCCTTGTTTAATATAATGATGGCAATGGGTTTTCCAAATAGATTTGTGGATTGGATTAGAGCTTTCTTGACTACTGCAAAGTTTAGAGTCCAAGTAAATGGCAGCTTGTTTGGTTACTTTTCAGCTAAGAAAGGGGTGAGACATGGAGACCCGTTATCCTCGGGATTATTTGTGATTGTTATGGAGGTTTTAAATTGCCTGTTCTATAGGGTTGGACAAGCTGGTTTAATACCTTATCACCCTCTATGTAAGAGATTTGGGATTCATAATCTTTGCTTCGCTGATGATTTGCTAATCTTTACTAGTGGTTCGGAAGAGGGGGTGAAGAGCATTGTTCATATTTTGAATTCTTTCTACTTGTTGACTGGTCTGAAAATGAACAGAGGGAAAACAGAACTATTTTGCTCTGCCAGTATTTCCTCTGCAGCTAGGGAGCAAATCAAGATAGCCTCGGGATTTCGGGTTGGGGAGCTCTTTGTCAAATACTTGGGCATCCCTTTAATTTCGAGAAAATTGAAAGCAGAGGATTGCCGAGTCTTGATAGAGAGAATCACAGCTCGTATTACCTCATGGAAAGCAAAGTCTCTTAGTTATGCGGGGAAAGTACAACTTATAAACTCGGTGATTTCAGCAATGTGCAGCTATTGGATGGGGATTTTCTTGCTACCTAAACATGTTATTAAAGATGTGGAACAGATTTGTAATAGGTTCTTATGGGGGACAACTGAGAAAGGGACTGCAAAAGCAAAGATTGCTTGGACTACTACTTCACTTCCTAAGATGGAGGGGGGAGTGGGGATTAAAGATCTATCTAGTTGGAATGTAGCTTGCATAGCTAGACATATTTGGACTCTAATGCTATGTAGTGGCTCTATTTAGGTAGCTTGGATACATTATTACAGAATCCGAGTCAAGGAGTTCTGGACTTGTGAACCTAGTCCGAATAACTCGTGGGTATGGAAGCAGATCCTTAAGAATCGAGCTTCGATAATCCCTTTTATTACTTTTGATTTGGAGAGGAAGCCTCTGTGGAATGAGATCCCTAAGTTCTCAGTTACAGCTGCCTGGAATGATCTGAGACCCTCAGCTCAAAAGGTTTCGTGGTACAAGATTGTATGGGGAAAGCCTTTAATCCCACGTCATTCTTTCATATGCTGGTTGGCGATACAGGATCGGTTGACTACCAAGGGGAGGCTTGCAAAGTGGGGGATCCAAGTAGACTTGAGCTGTATGTTTTGCACACAAGTTGAGGAAAGGGATCACCTATTTGCTGATTGTCTGTTTGGTCAGAATGTGCGGGCAAAATGTGGGCTACCAAGCACGCTTGTGCAGGTGCCTTGGGATACAATGGTGACTCAGTTGCAGGGACTGGGCAGTACACCTTTGGACGGTTTGTGGATCTATGTTTGGAGGGGAGTCATTTACCAATTGTGGAGAGAGAGAGGTGTAGAAGAGTTTATGGAGGCAGAAGGTACTCAGAGGATGAGGTGGTCTTTATCATAAAACGAGAGCTTAGAAGTCTGTCAGGATCAGAATTTGTAAATAGAGTAGTTTCTATAGTTCAGTAGTTCTGTTCTGTTAGTATCTGATATGGTGGGATTGTAACTTTTCCGTTGCTTTTGCTTCGGTTCATTTGATGAAATGAGAATTCGACCATTCATCAAAAAAAAAACATAGTTCATAACTATGTTTATCTATCAAAAGTTTGACGTGTTATAAATTTTAGTGAATTAGGGTCTCACGATAATACGTTATACAGTTTAGTGAATTAGAGTTTGATAATAACACGTTATAGACTTAGTGTATATGAACTTATGGTTATATTGATATGAATTGACATTATAACTTAGAGTTCAGAGTTTAAGATTATGTTGATATGAATTGTCGCTATAGAGTTTAGTAAGTTTTTTTTTAAATAAAGAATTTAGTAAGTTTATGTGTTCATTAATTATAATTTAGATTAGACTTTTATATTTAAAATATAATTTTTTGTGAGTCTATGAGTTTATTAATTATAAATTAGAATTTAAAAATAAATAAATAGGATCATGCCTTATTAATTATGGGAAACTTGAAAATATAAAATATATATATAAAAAATAGAATTAGGACAAGTCACAAAAAAATCACATGAAACGGGTCGGCTCGTTTATGAATCTTAACGAACGAACTCGAATCGAGCTCGAGCTCTGGCTCGTTTCAAGGTTCGTTTACTGACCTTAACGAACGAGCTCGAATCGAGCTCGAGCCGAGCCCGAATCGAGCAAATTCTAAACGAACCAAACTCAAACTCAATTATCAAAGCTCGATTCAAATCTGAGCCGAGCTCGAACCGAGCAAAAATTAAACGAGCCGAACTCGAGCTTGGGGGAGTTCGGCTCGATTCGGCTTAAGGTTTTGGTTTATCATCAAAGGCTATCACCCTTTGTTTGTGGCACCAACTCGACCGAACACTTGGGGTTCCTAATTCGTTACTTAGTGGATTTCAAGGTTCTCCGTGGTTTCAAAAGTTAGGTTCTCGTGGGGCTGATAATATAGTTTTGGGTGTTGAGTCGATCCCTTCCTAGAGGAGGCGGTTCGCATCACATGCCAAGGGAACCACCCCAATGGACCAGAATCGACCGCATTTCCAATATTTTGGGTGGGGTAGTGTGGACTCCTTCCAGTTCTACTTAATTCACAAACAAACGTGCACAATTCACAATCCAATACCAGAATCAGTCTAATCAATCGAGTTGATCATAATGCCCCTGTCAAATTTTCAACACAATCCATTTCATAGTTCGCCAATTTTCATACCACTATCATTCCTATTCCAAACAATTGCATTAACACCTGACACAACATCAATCATCCATACATCAATAATGTAAATGGCTAGCCTCACCGACCACCCCACCTACATAAATAACTGGGTAGTCTTGTCATGAGGTCTAGGGATACCTACCTGTTCATCCATCATGGGATCATCCTCCTGCAACCACAATTCACAATCTGTAACAAAATATACACATAAACATCATCATCAACTAATCTCTCTTATTCTATTATTAACCTATCAATTTAGATTATACACATAGACATCACATTGCACCCAATCACAGTCCATCAACTATCATGTAATCAAATCCATTTCCATCTCTCTCAAATTTATGCATTCCTAATCATCAATCGAAGTCGAATTATAATTCCTCACGTGTACATTCTAACCTATCGACCTTGAGCCCTCACCTTAGCCTAAATACCAGACTCCGAATTCCGCTTGAGAACGCCCCCCTCGTTGTTATGATTCTACATGTTCTAGCGGTGCGTCGTTCGGACTTCAAAACGAGCAAGATACGCTTGAATTACTGAACTTCAACTTCACGATCCATCCAGTGACCAATCTGCCAATTCCCACAAATTTCAGCACTAATTCCCCAACTATCTTCGTTATGCAACAAGGTCCATAATTTCAGAAAGTTAACCAAATCCAACCACGTCCTCATCTGTCCAGTTAACATAGTTAATGACCAAACCAATAATTTCTCACAAAGTTCCACAATAGTCCCCACATTCCTCAACTTGAAAAGGGTGAACACTTAAATTTAAGGTACTGCAAAAAGGTCACTTAAATTCTCCAGTGTACCCTGCCGCCGCCGCCGAGTTCCCACTTTCTTGGAACTCATCAGAAAACACCGCGGTCGCTTTCTATATCACCGATGACTCTTCCTCCTTTTTTCCCCGATCTCTTTGGCCTAAAATCCTCATCGCTGAAGTCTTTTCTCTCTTTGATGTGGGCTTACGTTGTGTTAGTAAACACTATAAGATCCATTCAGAACCCTCTCTCAACCAATGTAGTCAAAATTGTGATTCCACGTGAAATCGAAAACATGGGTGAAATCGGAATCATAATTTTTAATCGTAAAATCGTAAGATTTTATGAACTACTATCGAAACCTTTAAGTCAACAACATATTACGAATAAAAAGACCATTACCCAACTTTGAAAAGTCGAGATAAGAAAAAAGAGAGAATGTCGGCTCTTAAGCGGTCATTCGAGGAAGTAATAATTAGATTTTAGACACTTTTTAGTATTAACTGTTAACTTAAGTAATCAAAATCTTTAAAAAATCAATTTAATTTAATTGTCTTTGTTCTGACTTATATGTAGTTGTACAAACTAGTAATTTCCCCTATAAAGTGAAATCGTAAAATACAAGAAAAATCGTTGATTTTATAAAATTCTAAGATTTTGATTGAGATTTTACGACTCATAGATTTTGCGTGGAATCAAGATCGCTAGAGACCAGTGAAATCATAAAACCGTAAGATTTTAAGATTAAAATCGGGATTTTGACTACATTGCTCCCAACAACTCGAGTTATTAGGATGCAACGGTTCATGACATGGTATCAGAGCCTTTGATGACTGAGAGGTCAAGGTATCGAATCTCGCAGCACCTCCAGCGCGTTCTCTCTCTCTCTTACGGACGACCGAGCAGCCACCACCCTCCACCCCATCTTCAATTCCAACCCAGCAACCCTTAGACCGTGGGCCTCAATACCACCCCCTGATACAAACCTAATCCATCCTTCCTTCCATTAGCAAGGCCCGAGCCTTAAGCCTTCTAGGTTATCTCCTTGGTCGAACAGGCTGGCCGGCCCAAACCTCCTCTTTAATTTCCCATCCACAGAAACTGTCCAAGGCCCAAAGTATGTGAGTGTTCAACTATACAAAATGGTATGGCCAAAATTAAAGGGTCGGATGGTTGGGTTATAAAAAATTTGGTTGGATCAATTGATTCGGCCACTTAATTTAGGATCTCGACCCAACGGTTAACTCGAATTTAATTAATTTGAGAAGTCCAACTTTTAACAATTAGGAAAAATTAAACCGACGAATTAATAATTTAATTCAAATTAACTTCCACCAAGTTTTACCCAACGGGGTTCAAGCCACAAATTTTTAATTCTAACTAGTTAACTAATAATGGCTCGTTACAACTCTCCACAACTTCAAAGGATTTCGTTCCCGAAATCGCAACCATAATTGGGTCGTTACAATGATCGTCCTTTCCGATTGACCATCCATTTGAGGATGATATGCCGTAGAGAACTTCAGTTTTGTTCCCAAGGCATTATACAAACCTTCCAAAAAATGAGAGGTGAAGCTTGGGTCTTGGTCTAACACAATGGATTGTGGAACTCTATGCAACCTTACCACTTTACCGATATTAAGCTTAGCCAATTATTCCACACTTGTCTTATACCGAATGGGTATAATGTGAGAGACCTTCGTCAAGCGATCAACAATAACCCAAACCACATCATTCCCTTCTCTAGTCGACGGTAAACCCAATATGAAGTACATGGTGATATCTGCAAACTTCTACTCTATAATAGGCAGATATTGCAATAAACCACCAGGAGCTTTGTGCTCGGGTTTCGTCTTCTAACAAACCAAACAAGTTGCCACAACTCGAGCTACAACCTTCTTCTTGCCTGACCACCAGAACTCTTCTCCAATCCAATCATTAGCTTACTCTTCTCCAATCCAATCATTAAATAGGGACAAATGTCAGTTTGGAAAGCAAACCACCCACATCCTCCACCTGCATCTACACCCTTAAGGCTCTCAAATCAAGTAGCTCTTTCCAACATAGAGCATTGGATACAACATTAACTTTACTGGAATGGTGGTCAATGGTGCAATCATAATCCTTCAATAGCTCTACCCAATGCCTCTACCTACCATTATATTCCTTCTAGTCCATCAAATGCTTAAGGCTCTTTTGATCTGTCATTATTTCGAACGCCTCACCATATAGGTAGTGCCTCCACAAATTCAAGGCGAACACTACCGCAACTAACTCCAAGTCGTTAGTTGGATAGTTCACTGATGACACTCGATTTGACGTGATTATCAACCTCATTTAAGCGACATTTCTTGGCTTAAGACATGGTTTTTAGGGTAGAATAACGAATATTCAATCGATTTCCCTATCTCGTGCCATTTGTGTTACCTTGGCCCGTTTCGGGTCTATTTGATGGTTTTCTAGTGTTTTTATGTCAGCACAGGTTTTTGCCGTCAAATAAAGTAGCCATGGACGTGTCTAAGGCGTTGGAACCTCGAGGAATCAAACCGGAGTCGATCCAAGGAGCCGATCAAGTCAAACCAAAAGTCTGCCCGTTCACACTTACATTTTTGGCGAAAATGGCCTATGGATTTCGGCGAAAATGCAAGAACAATTCACTGATGCTCAGCCAAAGAAGTTTTCGGCGAAACCGTTGGGTTTTCGGACCGAGAAGAAAAGGCAGAAGAATCAGCCGGCGGGACTTCCATTCACAAGCTTATTTTCGGCGAAAATACTTCACTATTTTCGGCGAAAATATCAGAAGAAATCCGGCTGATTAGGGTTAAGTATAAATACTTAACCCGGCGGCCCAAAAGAAATATACCTCATAATTTACATCAGAAAACACTTTTCAAATCAGAATCCTCTCAAGTTCTGGAGCGAAGAGTTAGAGTTCGAAGAGCCGGAGAGAGATCGTGACGCCATCCCTTCCACCTCGACGAATCGGAGCTAGAAGTGAAGTTTACCGAAGATCGAAGTCTGTCAGAGTCGTCTAAATTAGGTTTTTCATATTCTTTTCTGTTCTTCCTCTGGATGATGAATTCTCTCTTTGTCTTTGTTTCTTTTGTAATAATCATGAGTAGCTAAACTCGTTAGAGCTTAGACTAGATGAACCCTAAGTGACCCAGGGCTTTAAAGCGATCACGGATCGGCGGTGATTAGATTCGAAATTCAATCAGTTCTTTTTCATGTTTGATTTGTTCTTCTTTGTTCATGTTTCTTGTCTGGATTGATCACCTAGATTAGATTCTGGTTAAGCTAAGGATAGAAGCGAATGCTCGCCTTACTTTAGAACTTCGAATTGAACAATTAACCTTATAATTGGAGCGTGCCTTTCGTAGGAACCAGTTAGGGTTAATTCACTGCAAGAGTAACTCATTAATCATTAGTAATTGCACCAGTTAATTAAGTCGTTGCGAGAGGCGACCGTACCCGGGCGGCTAGTTAATCTTGGTAGTTAGAACGGATAGAGCGAACGTTCGCCGGTCTTAAACCTAAGGGTAAGGAGTTATGGTGGTGTCTTAGTAATTGATTGAATGAGAATCGAAATCCGTTGATCTGTTGATTGCCAATGCTCTGGGGAACGAAGGGGGATTCAAAGTCTAAGTTCGTTTGTCATCTCTGTTTTCAAACCCTAATTTCCAATCTGCTTTAGTTTAATTTGTTTTAATTTCTCTGCATTTCTTAGAATTAGAAGTCGTGGAACTCACACCACGCACAACTTGCTTGTATTCGAGTATTTTGCCAGTTTTGAAGTAGTCAATCTTAGAAGACCCCTGGAATACGATCTGCTTAGCTCTCGTTAGCTGGGTAGTATTTGATCAACCGCTCGACTGCGGCTACATCATTCACCTCATGCACTCTCAAATGCTGAGAAGCATAAGCCACCACCTTACCATTATGCATAAGCACACACCCCAATCCTTCCAACGATGAATTTCTATACACAACATACTCACCTCCTTCAACTGGAAAAGTCAACACCAAAGCAGAAGTCAACCTCTTATTCAACTCCTCAAATCTCATTTGACAAGCTTCTGACCACACATACTATGACTCCTCCCGTAAAAACTTGATAAGAGGAGCGGTTGTTGTGGAGAATCCTTTGACAAACCTTTTGTAATAACCCGTCAAACCTAGAAAACTTCTCAATTGCGAAACATCCTTATATGGGGACCAATTCACAGCAACTTCAATATTATACGGATCTACTTAAAATCCTCTCGGGGAGACTACATATCCCAAGAACAACACCTCTTCTAACCAGAATGCACACTTAGAGAACTTCACAAATAATCATTGCTCCTCAATGTTTTGAAGATCAATCTCAAGTGCTCTTCATTCTCCTTTTTACTCTTCGAGTAGATGAGAATATCATCAATGAACACGATGACAAACTTATCCAAAAACTCATGAAATACCTTGTTTAAAAGAGCCATGAACACAACGGGGACATTGGTAAGACCGAATGGCATCACTAGAAATTCATAGTAGCCATACCTAGTCCTAAAGGCGGTCAAAGGTATCAATATCTCACCCACCTTCATTTGATGATACCCTGCCTTCAAATCAATCTTCAAGAACACTACAAGACCTTGCAATTGATCAAAGAGATCATCAATCGTAGGGAGTGGATAACGATTCTTGATCGTTTCCTTTTTCATCGACCCTATAGGTTCTACAAAGATGAAGACCCAAGAGGTCGACCTTAGAATAAATCCCAAGATTGAATGAGGATTAAATCATAAAATCATTGGTGAAGAATCCATAAGGAGATGAAAGTTCGACAAAATGGCCTAAATCCGAAACATTGATTGATTATTGGAGATTGGGATCAGAGAGATGAGATGAAGATGACGAACTTGGGGAAGGGAGTTCTGATAGTTCTGATATGATGCTTTTACTCGTGTTTTGAACATATGATTGACCTAAGAAACTCCCGTTTGTGACCTTGTTGTGCCATGGCTTGTGTGCTTTTAGAGTTGTTTTGCACAAAGTACACCTTTGTTGTCCGGAAGCCACTTTTGGACCCAATTCATTGTCTATCGGAGTTGTCTTTGTGCATATTCAGACCTTAGAATGGTAGTAAGGGTGACAAGGACCCCAAAGGAGCAAACGAGAGCTCAATCGGAGCTAGGACGAGGGAGTTAGGGCCAAGGCAAGTTCGAGATTAATGCAAATTCTGCTAGCAGCATTTATAAAGAAGTTCTCGGCGAGAACTTCAAGGTTCTCGCCGAGAACATATGAAGGGAGTGAGGCATTTTTCTCGACGATAATTCCAGGTGGCTTTATAAAGAAATTCTCGGCGAGAATTTCATAGTTCTCACCGAGAACTTTGATCTTTTCCGGCAAATATAAACCATGATTCGTCGATTGGAAAGGGGGGCATTCATTCGATACAAAACCGAGATTACAGAATAGGATTGCACACTCGAAGATCGCCGATCATTCTCCATCCCTCAACCCTAGGAGCAATTGAAGGTTGGAGCAAGTGAAGCTAAGAGTGAAGTCTCTCACCTTGGAGTAGCAACTTGAAGTGCAAGATTGAAAGATCTTCCATGGGAGCTATGGTGATCTCTCCCTCTCCATTTCAGGTCCTCTCCATGGTTGTACTAAGCTAAACTTAGGGTTCAACTTAGTGGGGGTGATGATTCATGCTAGGATAGATGGATGATTGATTGAGTTGAGTCCTTCATAGTCATTGTGTAAGAACTTGGTCCTTAAACCTTGTGCTTATATGCCATATGAGCTTGATTGGGTTTCTATGGTACATCCCTATGTCACTCAATGTATAACAGTTGTTGGGTGATGTTTGTAACATCCCCGCTTAACCGAGTTATTTGGAACTCGAGTTTGGATGGTTGAGACGTTGGAAAAAATGTTCTTGACGCCCCATCGAAGTCCGGAACATTCATAATTGAGTCAGGTCGAAGTTACAAGAGAGTACGTGAAAAATTCGTCGAAGTTGGCAGATCATGATACATGGCCGTGTATTAGAGATACACGACGTGTATCATGATACACGACCGTGTATCATGATACATGGCCATGTATCATGGTCTAACTAAAAAAATGGGATTTTGACGGAAATCCTCAACTTCTCTCTCTCTCTTTCCTCCCGAAAATCCCTTTGACGAACCGAACTTCCCCAAGCTTCAAACCTTGTTTCCGGGAGTTGTAGAGCTCCGATTGATTATCCGTTTATTGCTACACGTTCGTGGCAATGAGAGGAAAAGATAGCATACCTCGGTTTCTTGTATTTCGTAGCTGAGCGCTGTCAGTGGCAGAAGGAAGAAGCTACATTTTGGAGTTGTAGAGCTTGGTTGTTCGAGTTTCTAGAAGTGGTTTAGAGCCTCGTCTACTTGTCAGGTGAGGGTTTAGCGTATGATAGGTAGTAATTGTCGGTGTGAGGAGTTACAATTATTACTTAGAAGAATGTAGGGCTTTGCATGAAATTGGAAGAGAGTAAAATGGAAAAACTGTTCTGCAATTGATTGTTATGTGAATTATGATGATTAATGACTATCATGTGATTGTTAATTGATGAATTGGTTGTTGATTGATGGCTGTTTGTAATGGGTTTTTGATTGGGGAAAATGATTAATGATGATGATAAACGGATGGGAATTAGTAAAGAGTGATAGGAGGGACGGGTCTGTGAACATGAAAATTGTGTATATACTGCTATTGTTAGTTGTGGTTGCAGGAGGGTGGTCCTGCCAATGTGGGGTCTCCCTATAAATGATGAACAGGTGGATGGCTCTGCCAATGTGGGGTCGTCCTATGAAGGATGAATAGGAGGGTAGCCCGAAGACTCACGACATGGCTATTCCTGTACTTGCAGGTGGGGGTAGCGCCGGTGAGCTAGCCATTTACCCTTAAACTGATTGTGATCTGCGAGATGTTAATTGAAATGGATTGTGATTGTGGATGTGATATTGGATAAAATGATGATATGTGTTAATGAATGAAATGATGCTATGTATGGTTGGATGACTTGATGTTATGTATTGTTTGGGTGATAGTGGTGCTATGTGAGATGTGGGTTGTTAATATGATTAGTGATATAAAATTATGTCATAGTTTTGGGTAGAGAAATTGGTACATGGAATTGGCTATAATGGAATTGGATAATAGAACTGGTAACGATAATGGGTAATGGAACTGGTACGTGGAATTGGGTAAAGGATTTGGGACTTGGTTTGGTTGATTGGAATTGCTTTATTGATATGTGTAGTCGATTGGATTGTGATATGTGAATGTGGTTTGGAATTGGAGTATTGATGGAGTTAATGATAGAATTGTTGATGGTCGTGATGATTTGAATTTTATGGTTTTGATGAGGAAATTGTGAGATGGATTGATAGATGAATTGATGGTCATATTAGTTGATTGATGTGTTTATAATTGAATGAAATGTTAGAATCGAAAGGAGCTTATACTGCCTCCTAATTGTCACCTCTCATGGAAGAGAGGGGTGCGGTCACGCCTCCTGGAAGAGTGGCGTGATGGAATGTGATGTGATTGTGAGTTTGGCCATAAATCCTTGTGATGCGGTCTTGGATGCGTCTTTGGGATCCCTTACTGCGGTTTGTGGTGCGTCTTGGACCCTCCTGGAAGATTGGGTGCGTCTGTTGTAAGCCGGCAGGAGTGGTACGGGGTAACTCCTTATGTCACCTAATGAACTCACATAGATAATGTAAATGAGATGCGTGTGTGTTTTGTGTATGATGTCTGTATTGGATGTGTTTGTGAAGTGCCTTGTGATGTGTTGTGAATCGTGTTGTCGTGATGAGATGTGAGTTAGAGTTGAATGGTCTATGATTAATGATGTTGGTAATTGTGAAACTGTGCAATGTGAGTGGTGTGGTTGATGTGTGAGTGGAAGTGTTGTTAGTGATAGTGAGATGTATTGTGATGTAAGGCTGAACCGTGTGCTTCATGATTTTGGTTATATCGTTGTATTTGTGAATTGATGTTTTGGGTTATATTGTCGATATTGTGAGTTGTGGGTATCAGTTTGAGGAGTGCACCTGTGTGATCACTTAGATAATTGAAAGGAGGAATGTGGTGTGTGTGTGTAAATGTATGAATATGTGAATACAGATGCATGTGTGTGCATTGATGGTGATCGCGAATTGACTTGTCATGTGATGCTAAAGCGTATGTATGTGATATAATGCTAAACTGTATGAATGATGCTATTTGTTGTAATGATGAACTGGTTGATGATTCGATGTTGAACTTTGTGATATTGCTATTGTTATGGATTGTGGATGTTGAATCGAGTACTGCACCTATGTGATCACCTAGACTGTTTTAGGGAATTAAAACGTGGCTGACCGTGTCTGGTTCCATTGTTGATGTGTGTGCGGAGTTTGGAATCGCTCTGTCAGGTTAGGTTCGACGCATAGTTAAACCCAGTGGGTTCACTCAATTTCATTAGAAAATTGATCCCCCTCTCTTCCCCTTTCAGGTGCGCTTGGTTAGCGAGAGTGTGTGGAGGTTCACGTGCTTTCAGTTGAGTTCAGAGGAGTTGCATGTTGGAGTTGTGAAGTGAAGATTGGTGATCGACATTGGAGTTGACCATTTATTTTGGATTTTATATTTCAGTTGACACTTTTGGTTGGGGGATTTTGTAATCGTTGTTGAGGTTTGGATTTCGGATTTTGGATTTTATTTAATGAAGGCCTTCGTTTGAATTTGAGCTTTTAATAAGAGTTGTTTCTGTTTCCGCTGCCTTTTATTCTTTTCTTTAAATGTTGTATCTCCGAGTAATGCTAATTACCGGTTCGACCACAGGTGAACCCGGGTCGATTTGGGATGGATGTTACCATGTTGATTTAAGGTTTAAGGATTGTAATTGATGATTTGAGAGATTGAATTACTCAATTGCAACCATTTTCACTTGATTTCCTTGTTGGCATTTCTGCAAGCACTTGGTATGCATTAGGATTTTTGTTCAATTAGGGATTGAAAGACCTTGTAATTGCTATTCTAATGTTCTACGATTGATATGAAAGTATCTTGCATCATTGCCTTGTGTTAGCGAATGTTGATTAGGAGTTTAGGTGTGTGAGCATTTCATTGAGCTTGATTAAAGCACTTCATTCCTTTGTTCCTATAGCGAGAGCATAGTTCATGTGGTTTAGGTGTAGTGAATCATTCTTGCGAGAGTTGGTTGATTCTATCAAAGTGTTATGCATAGCCAATTAATTAAACATTGATGCTTGTGACTCAATTCGACTTTCATTACTCTTGAGCATGAAGAAATCTCTCATTAAGTTGACCTCCTTCTCTCTTGCTTGAATCTCAATCTTCCTTGTTAGTTTTTGTCTTGCTTGATTTAGTTTTGCTTATGCTTTTGAATCATTTGATCAAACCAAAACTCAATCTAAATGTCTAGACCGTCTATGAAGTGTGTGAGTATTAGTCTTTGAGAGAACCCCGTGGAGTACGACATTGAGTGTTAATAATCGCACCTTCGTGGTTGATTATTAGCACGTCAAGTTCCCTGTTTGTAGACCTGGAGAACATCTTTGACATAAATCTAGACGAAGACACTGATTCAATTGAGCTATGATGGTGGAGACCTCAAAAGTAGTAGTTCATCAATATTGATGACAAAAGGATTCATAGATATATAATTACTTATAGAGGCCATAGAAGAACCTCAAGCTCGAACAATTGTTGGTATAATGGATTGATGTTTTGAAATTGAATGAAATAAGCAAGTAAATGATGTTGGGTTGAATTGGTTAATTACAAGCGCTAGAGGCTAGAAATTGGATTGGCAACAGAGCTAGGAAGAGAGAAGGGGGACACGTCAATAATTTGGTTCTAAGACATGTAAACTTATATTTATTAATAATATATTAAAATATTTATTTTAATTTTTTTGTGAGTCAACATTGACTAACTTGAATAGCTGACATGCTTAACGACATATTAACGAAAAAACTTATTTGTTTTTTTACGTAAAGAACTTATTTGTTAAGTTGTCTATAATAGGAAGAGAGGAATAATCAATGTTGTCAGGACCATACCAGCCATTAAACTGGTACAGTGAGAGGTGCAAGGGTTATATGTTCGTCCGGGATCAAACCATAAGAATTGGTATAAAAAACGGTCACACTTAATCATTTACAAATACAATTATTATTAGTCATTACATATACTTTAGGTAACAAATTATAATAATAACTCATATATATACTTAATCAACAAACCTTATGAACTAACCTTAAATTGCAGCCGCCACAACAATTCTTTTTCTCTCTTCGTCCTTTCTTTCCTCCTTCCTTTTCTTCTTCCTGTGAATCTCTTTTCCCTAAAACTAGCTTTATACCCACCCCTTGGCTAGATAAAATTATTTACCATTTCAAACCTATAATAAGATAAGCTCATAATATGAGTTACATTCACCTCTATTTGACTAAACTCAAGTTTAATCAAGTAAGGTCACACAACATTTCTAAATGCATACTAAAATCAACTACATTTTTAATACACGCAAATGACCCTTAAAGCTTTTGATAAATCAATGAACATACAACATATATAATTATTTGACCAAAAAAACATATATAACTTGTGGTCGAGTGAATTATACTATATATAAACCAAAATACTCTAATGCTATAACATTGGAATACAATTTTTCTAAATAATCCACATAGAAATCATAATTTTATGTAACATGACCCAATTTGATCAATTACTCAAGTCAAACCATTTTGAACTAAACAAAATCTCATAAATATGAAATATGATGAACCTCCAATTTGGATGGTATATAACTTAACTAATCTATAAATTAAATTAAATAAATTCAAAATTTATAAAATTTTCCACAATAAAACCTCTAAAAAATTGATAATTTTTTATAAAGCATTTTGATAGTTATATATTCTTATTATCATCATCCTATTAGTTTAATTATCTTTAAATATATAATTTTATTATTATTTATTCATAATATATTTAATGTTGAAGTACTTAATACATGAGCATTTAATAATAGGAAAGATAAAATAATTAAATTTTACTTTAAAAAAATAGTGTGATCATGTGGAATTTTGTAAGGAAAATTCTATCTCATGTGTCAAAACCAAATCTCTAGACATTTTAATTATCTCCGATCCAATTCTTGGGTACAAACGAACCCTAAGATTAAGATAAGATAATCTCTAATATGTGGAAGTTTTATAGCTTCATCAATAAAAAAACACATACAATAATAAATAATAAAGTGAGAATACAATTAAAAACTACCTTGGAGAAGATCTATGGTAGAGGCTTGGCTGCCGATTGGAGAAGAATAAGACGACGGACGACGACGGACGACGAGTTCAGGTGTAGGAGAGGGCGATTGTCGAAGATAAGGGTTTCTTTTAGAATGAGAGAGAGGCAAAGAGCAGGTTCGAAAAACGAATTTCACAATTTTAAGACTGATATTTTTTTTATTTGTCCAAAGGGAAACAACGTCGCTTGAGTCTGAACGGCCGAAATCGCTCGAAGCGGGTCGACCCATGTTTTGAGCTTATTTGAGCTGGCCATGATTTAAGGACAGACTGGGCCGGCTTTGGTGCCAGTTCCCAGTTTTTCCGGTCAAATCGGTCGTGACGATCCGGTTTTAACAACACTTGGAATAATATGCTAACTTAATAAAATAGAGAGAAAAAAATTATTATTTTGGGTATGAAAATCTATAAATAAACTATGTTAGGGTGCTAGAGAGTTAACTAGGGGTTGAAATTGGGAGGGAATGGGACCCCATTCCCATATTTTCAAAATCCCAAATTCCTGATTCCCGAATTAGAGTTCACATTCCCAATCCCAAATTTAATTTGGGAATTTTGATTCGGGAACGGAATTCTAATTCGGGAATCGGGATCCCGAGTTCCCGAATTCTTAAGTTGAAACCAACACAACAATAAACAAATTGAGAATACATTAACATCACAAATCAGAACACATCAACATTAAAATTAAAAAATCAGAAATCAGAAATAAGTTTTTTGTGTACGTATCTTCAGAAAACATAACACATTAACATCTTCAGAATAGTAGTATCTAATGCAAAGGAAGACTCTCCACTTTTTTTTTAAAGAGGAATACAACTCCACCTTGTGTATTGTCTACTACAGCATCAATACATTAACATCTTCAGAACATTAGAGATATTGGCTGCTGAAGAGGAAACAACAACAACTGGGTCTTATTCATCACCATCTATAATCAAAAGAGATATATGCTTGTTCAAGTCTCACTACAGAAAAAAGGTGATATAGCCGCAGGCTTACTCGGAGCCTGCGACTAAGCTAGTCGCAGGCTTACTCGGAACCTGCGACTAAGCTAGTCGCAGGCCACCAGCTTAGTCGCAGGCGCCTGCGACTAATTATGAGCTTAGTCGCAGGCGGCCCGCGACAAAGCATGGGCCAGCGACTATATTTTAAATATAGTCGCAGGCCGCCTGCGACTAAGCCCAGGCCCGCGACTAGCTTAGTCGCAGGCGCCTGCGACTAAGCTTAGGCCCGCGACTAGCTAGTCGCAGACGGCCCGCGACAAAGCATGGACCTGCGACTAAACCCTAACACCTCCCCCCTTCTGACCGTGAACCTCATTCCAGCAATCTCTCCCCACCGATTTTCTCTCCATCTCCGCCTAAGAATTAAGCTCCGCCGACCGTTTCTGACCGCCGCCGACCGTGTTGACGACCGTTTCTCTTGTTTTCGGTAAGTAATACATCCCTAAACTCGATTTCGAATGTGTTTGTGTTCTTGTAGTTAATTTCGTTAAATTTTCGTTCGATTTACAGGGATTGGTGACGTTTTTCCTTTCGATTTTGTTCAATTTGTGCAATTTGGGCTGATTTTGTTCAATTTTGTTCAATTTGTACGATTTGGTTAGGGGCAGCATTGTTAGTTCGATTATTCACTACAAGAAAAAGCTAATTTAACAGCAGATGTTTAACAGCGGCCCTGAAATGGCCGCTGTTAAATTATAAAAATCGGGATATTTAACAGCGCCCACTTGGCCGCTGTTAAATTATTACATTTAACAGCGGCTGGCGGCCGCTGTTAAATTATTTCACGCGGATCACTATTCTCGTCCGTCGGATCTAACTAAAGAAACACAATTTGTGAAATCTGAACCGTCCATCCTTTTCTTCTCCGATTTCGAAGCCATCAACCGCCGATCCACGTCTTCCTCGCCGTCACCGCCGATCCACTCTTCCTCGCCGATCCTTTCTTCTTCTTCTTCTTCTTGGCTGATCATCATCTTCCTCTTCTTCTTCTTTTTCTTCTTCTTCTCTTCTTCTTCTTTTCTTTTTTTTTTCTCATCTTCTTCGTCTTCTTCATCCTCTTCTTCTTCTTGGCTGATCATCATCTTCCTTTCTTTCTTCTTCTTTTTCTTTTCTTCTTCTTTTCTTTTCTTCTTCTTCTTTTTCTTCTTCTTCTTCTTCTAAGTCGCGGGCCTGGGCTTAGACGCAGGCGTCTGCGACTAAGCCCAGGCCCGCGACTAAGTTAGTCGCAGGCTGGCCTGCGACTAAGCTTGGGCTTTGTCGCAGCTATTTTAGTCGCAGGCGGCCCAGATTTAGTCGCAGGCAGCGCCTGGGACTATATCCATTCAGGCCTGCGACTGTGTTCCCTCTTCTTTGTAGTGTCTGCAAAGAACAAATCAGAGACCAAATGGGGATTTACACGAATCAGAGACCAACATAATCTAATCTTTTCATTCAAACTCGTCACATGTATCAAAGAAGTGGCTATAGACACTAGAATTGCTAAACTCCATGAAGACATTGACAAAAAACTGACACAACCTTAAGATGAATATGGAAACAAATTTTGTAGTAAATCCAACCTTCGGATGAATAAAAAAACCCAAATGATGTCTTAAATACTAACAGAATCATAAGACACTAACAAAAACTAGCACAACCTTGAACTATCTATATGGAATTTTCTAGGACATATATAATCAGTGAAGAGAGAAAAGGGCACTTTCCATTTGTAGGGAAGGAGTCAGAGACAGATCTAATGATGAACACCCACATATAGGGTTGTATATGAACATATTAAGAACAGTGCATATCCTCATTAGGACAAGATTACTTCCAAATGCATGCATAAGTTTACCAAATCAACGAGATAATTATTTAGGAGTCCATGTACCGAATGAAGGAGTTCTAAAAAAAACTACCTGGAAGAAAGGCATACCGTAATATGTTTAACTGCATCATCTCTGGCTGAAGGTATCAGTGACGAAAGGTGCACACCAGAGAACTACAATGTTAACATGATGGTTGATAAAAAAAACAGTAATATTCAAACAACAGTTTCTAGAAACATGTTCACTGTGCCCAACAACTAGCATCAACCTTTGATGAACTCTAAGCTAAGCTTGCACCAAAATCTATATGATGTGGAAGATCATGATAGATAGTTTACTGTAATGTAAAACTGAAAACGAATTGAACTCCAATAATCATGCAACCTGGAATTCCCTAAGAGCAAGCTAGATAGAGTTAATTCTAAATACATCCTAACACTGAGAAATCTACACCCTCAAATTTAACCTAAAGCATTGAGACATACAGTTTCAAGCTAACTACCTAGTAATAGTATATTATGTATGGCTGTATATGAGCCGAGCTCAAGCTCGTAAAAAGCCCGAGCCAATCCATTTTCTGGATACTGCAAGTATGAAGATACAATGTGGATTTGTTGTTACAACAATGTACAAGGCGACAGTTCTAAGGAAACTACAATGACTACAGAAATATTAGAATCAAAATACGGGGAAGGAAACACTAATGTATCAATTCAATTGTCTAACACAGTACTACCATCGCTCCAATACTAGGAAGTTGATAGATCAAGCTTGGCTTATACAACAATTTCCTTGTAAGTTAATAATGCTAAAGTACTTTTATAATCAAACACATTGTACAAATTCCTCGACAACCCACAAGTTAGAACATTAAAACTATTCTCTTAACCTAACAATTTTGTGTATACAGCTGACTCTTCCCAATCAAGAGCAAAGATCGAAATTCACTTTGATATGACTATCTTACAACCTAATGCATCAACGATTTAGCGGTATCTTACAACCTAATGCATAGATATGCACCTAAAGATTCATAAACTCTAGATCATGACAAACCTAGACCACAAATATCAAAACCAAAAAGCTCATTTTCCATTACGATGCCCTAAAAACCAGACCAAGCGAACTGGGAGCATCAAATCTGATACGTAAGAAAAAGAAACAACAAGCATCGATTTACTTGGCCACTGAAGAGCAGCTACGAGGTGGCCGCCCCTAATCTGTACATGATTAGCGATGATGACAACATGAAGAATTTCAAGACTTCAATGGACGACGTCATAGCGGATAACAGCGGCTGGCCGACGAGCTTGATCACCGGAGTTAGTTTGAGGCTTTTAGCAGCGGGGAGTCGACCACCGATTCTCGCAATCTGGAGAAGAAGAAGACGATTTGTGTAAACCTATTTTGATATTTTCCCAATAGTTTGGTATTTGGATTTTCCCAGACCCAAACCCAAATTCCGATTCTCATTTCATAAGCTCAAACCCAATTTTACATTTTAATTTTGATACATGGGCTACCAATTCCCTAAATAATTTGAAAATTTAAATTGGGAAATGAGAATTCCCCAATTCCAATCCCAAACTTCCACCCCTAGGTTTATGTTGAATTACCCTCCTCATATGATGATGATCCGCCCAGTTGGACCGGTGGATCAATACTGTGGTTCTTTGGAGGTTTAGGCAATGAATCCGTCCTCGGAGTGTCTCGGCGGATGGTACCTTGCAGGGCGGACGTGCAAGGGGTTAGTATATGTAAGGTGGCAAGTATGTGGATAATGTAGGGAGAATGGGTTGCAGAGAAGTACCGGGCGAGAGCCCTTTTGTGTGGGCGGAACCGATAGCCTTTAGCGTACAGCGCGAAAGCTTGTAGTATCAGGCGTATGGTCCCAGGTCTGTGTCTTTTTTCTCCCTCTTCCTGAGTGGGGGACCCTGTTATTTATAGGTCCCATTGGTGTGGCAGGATCCACGTGTCTTGCTCTGAGTGGGCCGCCACGAGTCACCGTCAACAGTAATGGTCGGTGGTCTCCTGTAGAAGTGTCAGGTGACCCTTTAGTTAAGGCGGTCAGAGGACCGCCCCGGGAGTGAAGATCCGCCCTAGCCAGGTGGGAGGGCGGATTTACCTTAGGGGCCCATCAATTGCCCCCAGTATGGTCTCGAGGCCGCAAGAGGCTCGAGGCGATACTATGGAGCTGTTAGAACGCCTTGGAGTGAAGATCCGCCCAGGTCAGGTGGGAGAGCGGATTTACATTCGGTGCCCATCAATTGCCCCCAGTATGACCTTGAGGCCGCGAGAGGCTCGAGGGGATACTATGGAACTGTTTGAACGCCCCGAGACGAGAGATCCGCCCCTTCTAGATTGAACCTGTTGATGGTGATTTAAACGGGCGGGGCCCTTCTTTCGAGGTGAGCTTGCACGCGCTCTACTGGGGGGACACGTGGCCCCATTGTTTTTTGGCGACGTTTTGCGTCCCCCGAGCAGTAGGTTAGTAGCCCACTCGAAGCGTACTAGCCCACTGTTTGGGGGACACATGGCAACTTTATACTGGGCGATGGTTCGCTTACCCACGTCACTAGTATAAATATGGGGTTTCCCCCCTCCGATTTGGCACTTTAGACTGAACTAGTTTTTGAGAGCATCCGCCCTTTCTTCTTGCCAACTTCTTTGAGCGTGTCTGTCTTGTCAGCCGAGTTCGCCTTTCCCTTATTACTTTGACTCTGTTCGCCATCTTCCAAAACATCCACGAAGATGCCTTCTGATGTTGAGTCGTCCTCTTCCACCGAAGCAAGTATGTTCCTTTGAAACTTCTTGCATTCAAATTTTTTATTCCGCCCATTATTTATTTTTGTTCTTTCGCACTTCTGTATTGCGTGCCCCGCCCTTTCTATTTCTTCCTTGGGCGAGTGAGATGTCGTCTAGTGGGTCGTCGTCGTCCTTAGATTATGACCATTTAGAGAGTCTGTTGAGGGGCACGCGGGGACGACGGCGATCTACCGCGCGCCCCTCTCGAGAGGCGAGGACGAAAACTGCTCCTGTATCTGCCCGCCCTTTGGCGTTCATTCCTCCTCCTCTTCTGATTTGCGCCCCTTATACTTCTGTTGTAGGAGGCTATGATGAAGGGAGGAGTGGATCAGGGGCGGATTCATCCGCCGAAACTCGTCAGCTCCATCCGTGCAACCGAGTCCTCCTCTGACTCCTGAGCCTTCCAAGGAAGAAGTCGATGACAAGGGATCAGACGCGGCCGATTCCAAACAGAAAGGGCAGATGCCCTATCCGGAGGACTCCGACCTCATCTTTAATCCGTACGCGGACTTCACCGCCGAGTACGTGTTTTCGGAGGATGACGAAACGCTGCCGACTCCGTCGACGGAGCAGCTCCGTCGGCGGAGCAGCTCCGCCGGCAGGCAGAGGCCAGGTTCCAAGGACCCAACTCAAATGTCTGTCGGCGGTTCACCTCGTGGCAGGTCGGGTTCACCAAGGAGGCCTGGGGTTTTGAGCTGGAGACCGAAGCCGTGGACAAGTACGGCTACAAGCTCTTGTCCTGGGAGCAGATGTGGGATGGTGCGCCTGCGGACTGCCGAGAGGTGCATGGGCCGGGTACTTCCCCTTCGTCAAGACGAGCGCCTTGGCGAGAATGCTGAATGAGTGCGACATGCCTCAGCGTTTCTTATACGCCGCCCCCGCTCGAGTCTGCTCAATCGGGAATTGTCCACCTGGATGGGTGGGAGTGTGGGTTGAGGCGCTTCGGTACGGCCTCCGCTTCCCCCTGGATTCCTGGGAGGTGGATGTTCTTGATCTTCTGGGAGCGTCCTTGGGAGCGCTCCAACCTCATGCCTGGGCGGTCATGACCGCCTTCAAGGTGTCATGCATCAAAAGGCATGTTGCTCCAAGCGCCAGAGTATTCCGCCAGCTATACTCCGCCAAAATTGGGCAGAATGGCATTACGTTCTCAAAGAGGAGAGCGTACTCTGGGAGCGGAGTCTACGGCGTCATCAAGGCGTCCTCTGTGTGGTTTCACAGCTTCTTTTTTATGAGAGCTGAATCGCCGGAGGATGCCTCCTGGGCGGAGCGCCTTCGACCTACTTGGTCGTATGGCGCAATTGAAGAGTTCAACCGACTTCACCGTCTTCAGGGGAATGATGCCAGCATTGTAGACTGGGCGAATACCTGGAACTACAATCTGAAGAAGCGGGGCCTAAACGCTCTGAAGCACTGGCTAGATGGCGGTGGTGAGCAGACAACAACTGAGGGCGATGCGTCCATTGTAGTGCGCCGCTATTTCACATGTTGATTGTGATGTTGGTGCCTAACCTGTTTCCTTGTCTTGCTGTTCTTGCAGAGAGTTCCATCTTCGCTGCGTTGCTGAACGCTAAGTCCCGGAGGGCGGTTGGCCACACTCAGCCTCAACCCGAAGGTTCGGGAGCTGAGCAACATCAGTAGCAGGACGCGGACCAGACGCGCCTGACCAAGAGAAAGCGGTAAAGGAACGCCTTGAGAGGAAACGCTCTAAGCAGAGTCCTCCCGCACAGAACCTGGAGCGTTCAAAACGCCGAAAGTCGGTTATGAGGAAGGACTCTGGCAAGGCGAAAACCGGCGGTAGGACCAGGTCGGAGACCCCGTCAGGGGAGTTCAGCGCTGCCCACCTCCCTATCATGCAGCCGACACTTAGCGGCAGCGAGGTTCTTACCCAGGCCGCCCTTCAACTGGCGGCCGACTGGGATATCGACCACCCCCGTACCGAGGACGGGGTTCGCCGCTTGGCGATGGAGCAGATGGCGATTGGGGCCAGGGTAAGCTCAAATTTCAGTCGGAAGACTGGCGCTGCGTACTCGTTCCGTTTCACAATCTGATCGCCTGGATTTTATTCTGTTGCAGCTCTTAGGTACCGCCGGGGCCTTGCTGTCAGCCGATCAGGCGCACAGGGCAGAGCGGCCGCAAGGTGTGGAGGAGATGGAGGCTGAGTTGAGGGAGGCCCGGGCCGCCTCTCAACAATGGAAGGCCAAATACTCCCGGGCCAAAAAGGAAATGGAAGAGGAGGCGGCCCAGCTTCTGGTAACTACCTCTTATCAATTGGACTTGCTCCGTGTTGCGCACGCTAACCAAGCTACTGAACACATGTTGGACTTACAGGCGGAGCAGGAGAAACGATTCAAGGCGGAGAACGCCTTGACGGAGGCGGAAGCTGATAGGGACGCCTTGAAAGAGGAAGTGGTCCGCTTGGAAACCGTCAAAGCGGTCATGGCCGAGGACCTGGAGGCCAAAACCAAGGACGTGGAAAGCCGCGACCATGCCTTGAAAGAAGCCGAGGAGACCCTTCAGGCGCTGAAGGCGGATGTGGAGAAGGCCGTCGCCGAGAAAACTACGGAGGAGCTTGGCGATCGGGTGCAAGGTGCTTTGGACAACACCCTTGCTGCTGTTCGCCACGAACTCCGACGGGGGAATGTGGACTGTTCCTGGAATCAGGAGCAGATGTTCCGTTCGGCGTCTCGGCGGCTGATGGCGCAGGAGTTCAAAGAGGAATCGGCTGACTCCCAGGTGATTCCTTCGGACCGCCGCAAGGAGCTGTTGTCCGAGGCCTTCTCTGAGGTGAGCCTTCGCCACAAGGAACTGAGGAAGAAAGCTCATGCTGATAGGTTGCGGGCGGACAAGGCAGGGTCGTCGGGCGGGCGTTCGTAGTTCCGTCTTGTAAATTTGCTCTTCCTTTCGGCTTCTTGCCCTTTGTATCAAACGTGCCAATCCGCCATGTCAGGATGAGAAATGAAATGCCATTTTATCCAGTTGTCATCCCCTTTTTCTTCTCTCTTCTTTTTTTTGTTTGTGTGAAATTCGCATGATTGCTGAGGTAGATTTCCCCTTAGGGAAAACTGGACAACGAAGTGTTGGGTTCCGCCCTGGGGAATCCGAACTTGGAGGAAATGTTGGGTTCCGCCGTGGGAACCCGAATGATGATAAATTAGATTCCGCCCTGGGGAAAACTGAATTCAACGAAGAGTTGGGTTCTGGGGAACCCGAACGCTGATGAAATAGATTCCGCCCTGGGGAACCCGGATTTGGAGGAAATGCTGGGTTCCGCCTTGGGGAACCTGAACGATGATGCATTAGATTCCGCCCTGGGGAAAACTGAATTCAACGAAGTGTTGGGTTCCGCCTTGGGGAACCCGAACGCTGATGAGCTAGATTCCACCCTGGGGAATCCGAACTTGGAGGAAATGTTGGGTTCCGCCTTGGGAAACCCGAACTTGGCACAGGGGTTAAGTTCCTCCTAGGGGAGTTCGAACCCGGCCATGCTTTTAGTAGTACTTGTTTATTGATACATAATATCGTATATATATCCTTGAATGAAACTGCCTTCCTTTCCTTACATATACGCCCTTAGTAGGTTGCCTTCAAAATAAACCAAACCCAAAAGTAAAGCAAGGATGGAAAGTTGCAGAGTGAGCTAGGCCTCGTCTTCATTTGCACTGTACTTCCGCAAGTGCATGGCGTTCCATGTCTTGTGTATAGGTTCGCCGGTAGGGTGTTCGAGTTTAAAGGTGCTTGGACCGATCACTTCACGGACCTTGTATGGCCCTTCCCAATTGGCGTTTAGTTTGCCCTGTTGGGGGACCGGCCGAAAAACCTTTCGAACTACCCAGTCACCTTCTTTCAGGTGATGAGGGCGAAGATGAGCGTTGTATCGCCTAGCCAATTGTTCCTTTTCAGCTACCAGGCGGATAGCTGCATCCTCCCTTCGTTCTTCTAACATGTCCAGATTATGATGTAAGCCTGCATCATTGTTGGCGTGGTTGAAATGCTAAGGCTAGGCAGATTAACCTCCACGGGTAGGACTGCTTCGGTTCCATATACCAGGGTGTAAGGGGTTTCATCTGTGGCTGTTTTGTACGAAGTCCTGTGCGCCCATAGGATGTTGGGCAACTCATCGACCCATTTTCCCTTAGCCGCATCCACTCTCTTCTTCAATCCTTGCAAGATGAGCTTATTGATGGCTTCCGTCTGCCCGTTCGCCTGGGGATATGCCACCGACGACAAGCGAACCATGATTTTGAACTCTTCACAAAAGTCAAGGAACGCCGTGCAATCAAACTGAGTGCCGTGATCGCAGATAAATCCTAGAGGAAGGCTGAAGCGAGTGATGATGTTTTTCAACACGAACTTCTGCACCTGATATGCCGTGATGGAGGCGAGAGCTTCGGCTTCCACCCACTTGGTGAAGTAATCTACCGCCACGATGATGTACTTTCTCTTGCCCACCGCTTCTGGGAATGGTCCTAGCAAATCCATCCCCCAGAAGGCGAACGGCCATGGCGAAACTATCGGCTGGAGAGCGGTGGAGGGCAGGTGGTGCGTGTTAGCGAATAGCTGACATTTGTGGCATCGTTTGACCAGCTCTTCCGAGTCTCGGCGGATTGTTGGCCAATAGTACCCCTGCAATAATACATTCTTTTCCAGGCTTTTGGCGCCAATATGCATCCCGCATACGCCTTGGTGGATTTCTCTCAAAGTGAAAGAAGCTTCCTCATCACTTAAGCATCGCAAGTATGGCCCTGTCGAGGACTTACGATACATTTCGCCGTCCAGCAAAATGCACCTCGCCGCTCGTCTACGGATCTTGGTGGCCAGTGCTCGGTCCGCCGGGAGGGCGTCCGTTTCAATGAAAGTCCGTATTGGCGTACGCCAATCCGTGAGTGGCGCTGTGGGCGGTGTTACGCTCGTCTGGGCGCCGACGACCATACACTCACCCTCTTCTCTTTCTTTCTCCACGGTGATCATCCTGTCCTCTTCGAAGCTGAGAGCGGTAGCGAGCTTAGAGAGAGCGTCGGGGTTGTCTTCCCTCGCCACCTGATGGATCTCCGTTGTTTCGAAACCCTTGAGGGCGATCTTGGCTTGATCGTTGTACGGGGCCAGAGTTTCCTCCCGGACCTCGTACACCCCACTGAGCTGGTTGACCACAATGGCGGAGTCGGAGAAAATTTTAAGATGGGATACTCCCAAGGTTTTGGCCATTCTGAGCCCCGCAATGAGCGCCCCGTACTCCGCCGCATTGTTGGTTCGTGACCTGTTGAAACGGAGGGCGGTTTCGTGTAGGACTCCCTGGGGGCTTTTTAACACTATACCCGCTCCCGCTCCGTTCTTGCTCGATGCCCCATCCACGTAGAGCTCCCAGTAATCATCCGGGCGTCCTTCCGCCCGGACACATCCTTCGACCACAAAATCAGCCAGAGCCTGTGCTTTGATGGCTGTCCGTGGTTGGAAGTGTACGTCATACTCGCTGAGCTCTACCGCCCATTTGGACATGCGCCCTGCCACTCCCATGGATCTGAGAGCGGCCTTGAGTGGTAAGTTCGTCACAACGTGGATTGTGTGAGCATGGAAGTATGGGCGCAGCTTCCTGGAGGCGATAATCACCGCGTAGGCTGACTTCTCCAATGGGGAATACCTGGATTCGGCATTTACTAACGACTTGCTCGTGTAGAAAACTGGGCGTTCTTCCTTGTCCATCCGCTTCACGAGAACTGAGCTGACAGCTGTAGCCGCGATGGCGACGTACAGGTATAGCTCATCCCCGGGAATCGGGGCTGTTAGCGTCGGCGGAGTGGTGAGGAATGCTTTGAGTTCCTCAAAAGCCTTAGAACACTCTTCCGTCCATGAGAACTTGGCCGCCGCCTTCAGAGTGGCGAAGAATGGCGCCTGCCTCTCGGCGGATTTCGGGATGAATCTGTTCATTGCCGCTAACCGCCCCGTCAACGTTTTGACATCTCTCACCGTCTTAGGGGGTGGTGTCTGTATGATAGCTTCTATCTTTTTGGGGTTCGCCTCGATTCCCCGCCTGGTGATTATGAATCCCAAAAACTTCCCTGAGGAGGCGCCGAAGACGCACTTCTTCGGATTCAAGCGAAGTTGGAACGCCTTCAAGGTGTCGAAGGTTTTCCTGAGGTCCCCCAGGTGGTCCTCACCCGCCTTGGTCTTAACCAGCAGGTCATCAACGTACGCTTCCATGTGATGACCCAGCTGATCTTGAAAAACTCTGTCAATCATCCTCTGGTACGTCGCTCCGGCATTTTTTTAGGCCAAACGGCATCACATTGTAGCAGTAATTGCCGAAGGGTGTCGAGAATGACGTTTTTTCTTGGTCCGCCTTTGCTAGAGGGATCTGGTGGTATCCCGAGAACATGTCTAAGAAAGACAACGTCTCATGGTTTGCTGTGGCGTCCACCAGTTGATCGATATTGGGCAGCGGATATGGGTCCTTGGGACAGGCGTCGTTGAGGTTGGTAAAATCTATGCACATCCGCCAGCTTCCATCCGCCTTGCCCACCATTACTACATTCGACAGCCACGTCGGGTATTGGACTTCCCTGATGAAACCTGCTTCCAACAGTTTCGATATTTCCTCTTGGACCGCTTGTTTTCTTGTCCAATTTACTGTCCGCTTCTTTTGCGACACGGGGCGGGCGTCTGCTCTCACAGCTAGGTGGTGCTGCATGATCGCGGGGTCCAGCCCAGGCATATCCTGGGTTTCCACGCGAACAAATCAGCATACTCTCTCAGCAGTGCCACTGTGCGGTCTCGGTCAGGGACCGGCATATGAGCGGACAGCCGTATCACTCTCTCAGGATTATCAGGATACAGTGGGACTTCTGTATCCGCCTCCGCGATTTCTGGGCGGACATACGTGTCGTCTCTAGTATCCACTGAGAAACATGCTTCTTTCTTGAGAGCCACCCTATAGCATTTTCGTGCTAATGGAGTGTCTCCCCATGCTACTCCTGATCCCTCTTGCAGTGGGGAACTTCATGACTTGATGGACTGTGGAGGAAACTGCCTCGAAAGCGGCCAAACTGGGCCGCCCCATTATCATGTTATACTCCGAATTGCAATTGGTGACGTAAAATTTGATGTGCTTTGTTTCCTGGTGATCGTTGTCCCCCAATGTGATGGGTAAGGTGATCACGCCCAGTACAGGTACGTCATTTCCCGCGAAGCCAGTCAGCATGATCTTGGAACGCTTGAGTAGGGCGGGGTCTAATCCCATCCTGCTGAAGGCATCGGCTGAGAGTATATCCGCCGAACTGCCCTCGTCTACTAGCACTCGCTCTACCAGAGTGTCTTCAACGATGACACGGATCACCATCGCTTGGGTGCTGGGACTTCCCCCGCGCAAATCTGCCGATGAGAACGTCAATGGCGGCTCTCCATCTGACTGTCTGACCATGGAACATTCACCAACGACCCTTCTGTTCTGGGGCGTATCCTCCTCTCCTCCCAAAATCATGCTGCATGTTTTCTTGAATCTGAGCTTTCCGCCCTCCTTTTGGGTATCCGGACTTTCCTTGTCCGTTATTCTGTCGAAGACACTCGCCTTTCTGGGGGGCGTGTGTCTACCTATCTTCGGAGGGGGTGTTTCTAACCTTTCCTTCTCTCTTTGTCTTGGCGATTCTGAGTGTTCTCGCTCTTTTCTCCTTCGGTTACTTATGATGAATTCCTTGAGGTCACCATTCCTTATGGCTCGCTCAATCTCACTACGGAGTTCCCGGCAGTCCTCCGTGTCGTGCCCCTTCTGCCCATGAAACTCGCAATACTCATTTGAGTTCCCTCTTTTTACTGCCGCTTTGGGTAACGGGGCCGGCCACCGCAATCCTCCTTTCCTTTCCTGGAGGACGTACATGAGCCTTCGCCTTGATTCCGACAGGGGGGTGTACCTTTCTTCTGATCTTCCCTCTCCGTGAGGGCGGTTGTCTCTTCTGTTGTCAGGGCGTTTCTCTTTTCGCCCCAGGTATCCTTTATCCCTGTTCGGATCGCTCGAGCACCCGTATCCGCCCTGTATCATGGCGACATTCTCTTCCACTTCAGCACACTGGAGGATACATGTCTCCAACTCGGTGTGGGTTTTGGGCTTCTTTCGGACCAAGTCCTTCACCAGCTCGGTGCTAAGCGTGGTGGTTTGGATGTGGTGGAGCACAATGTCTAGTGCGAGGTTGGGTACCGCCTTGGCCCACTTCTCGTAGTACTGCCGAAGAGTCTCTGACCGGTTCTGTTTCAAGTTCCAGAAAGCGGACAAGTTGCGCCCCGCCTCCTTTTGGTTTGAGAACTTGTGGAGAAAGAGTTGGCAGAAATCTTCCCAGTTCTTTATGATTCCTTCTGCCAAACCTCCATACCAGGTTAGTGCAGCTCCAGTTAACGTTCCAGGGAACGTACGGCAGTAGGTGGCGTCCGGGGCCTCGAACATCTGCATGGCAATGGAGAATGTTAACAGATGTTGGTCGGGATCCCCAGTTCCGTCGTACGCTTTGATTGCTGGTGGCACGAATCCTTGTGGGGGAGGGAAGCTAAGGAGATTCTTGTCCAGAGGCTGCCTCATGGCGAGTTGCCTTGGGCCTGACTGGTGGCGAGGGAGGAACAGTCGGTACATTTCGTCCGAGTCCGCCATGCCGGTTGCCAGTCCGCCGGATGAGCCCTCGGTGTGATTTCCGGGGGTTGCCTTGGCCACCAGGAACTTCATCATCACTGCCATTTCAGCGTTCTGTCTTTGTAGATCGGCTACCTGTGCCGCTAGGTCCCCCGCAGCGGGATCAGCCGCCGTTCTATCTTCCAACGGAGAGGGGATGTGGGACTCTCCTCGGAGCAATCCAAGGCCTAGAGGGCGGATTGGATGGGGTGTTTGTGTAGCCGTTCCCAAGGGTGGGTCTATGAAGGACGAGGGTCTCGGGGGACACCCGCCGATACGACTTGTTTGGCCGGGGTGACGAGCGTTTCCGTGGGGACACTACTCGTGGGATTTTCCTCCAAATTCTGCATGCTGTTTGTCTTTTGGGAACAAAACGTTTAGCTCCCCTACCTGGCGCGCCAATTGATCCGCCCAGTTGGACCGGTGGATCAATACTGTGGTTCTTTGGAGGTTTAGGCAATGAATCCGTCCTCGGAGTGTCTCGGCGGATGGTACCTTGCAGGGCGGACGTGCAAGGGGTTAGTATATGTAAGGTGGCAAGTATGTGGATAATGTAGGGAGAATGGGTTGCAGAGAAGTACCGGGCGAGAGCCCTTTTGTGTGGGCGGAACCGATAGCCTTTAGCGTACAGCGCGAAAGCTTGTAGTATCAGGCGTATGGTCCCAGGTCTGTGTCTTTTTCTCTCCCTCTTCCTGAGTGGGGGACCCTGTTATTTATAGGTCCCATTGGTGTGGCAGGATCCACGTGTCTTGCTCTGAGTGGGCCGCCACGAGTCACCGTCAACAGTAATGGTCGGTGGTCTCCTGTAGAAGTGTCAGGTGACCCTTTAGTTAAGGCGGTCAGAGGACCGCCCCGGGAGTGAAGATCCGCCCTAGCCAGGTGGGAGGGCGGATTTACCTTAGGGGCCCATCAGATGAAAACCTAATTAATTAGTGTTATTAATTACTATGACATCAGTTTAGGAGTTACTTTGAAACTACTACACAAAAAGAAAAGAGTAAAAAACAAAAGAATTGAACATAATAAGAAAGGTTTATAATTATATAAAAATAGAAAATCACAATGTCTTAGTTGGCATAATTGTTGGCGATACATTGTTTGATGATGAGTGAAAAAAAAAAAAGGAATAAATATTGACATATATAAACACAAGAAGAACCAATGTGTCTGCCCACCTATCTCCATTCTGCGTTAACTGTTTGTATAGTTTTATCAATCAATAGTCTCTCAAAAACCAAATTGGCGGATCCATCAAATATTAAATGCTCATATGATCGTATTGCAATTCAATTTCAATAGTAGTTTTTAGTGTTAGCGTTAGCGTTTAGTTTTCCCCCCAATAACACTATTTCTCTCCTTTTTTACATTATTAATAATTATTATTTATTATAGTAAAAAGTGTTTGGTCCGCTTATGAGATAGGGCCACCCCAAGTCCCAACCATAAATAAAAATAAAAACCCCAAGTAATTTAATTTATTAATGAAAACAACATCAACGGAGAAATCCTCTCGTCTTCTTCTCCTTGGGAACCATTCCATTCAGTCATTCACACTTCTCTCTCTCTTAATTTCTTCATCTCTTTCTCTCCTTTAAGAACCAAACTCTCCAACTAGAAAAAATGGCGATCCTCATGAAAAGAAAGAGGAAAAAGTACTCTCTTCTTGTTCATGATCAATAGTATGTACGTAGCGATGGTTTATTCTGAAAGTCGTCTTTGTTGCCATCCATCTTATCATCCTCCAACTTCATCATCAAATTGGTCGTCTTGTGTTATGGGTTTTTTTTTTTTGTTTTGCCTCTCCGGTGGTGTTAAGGAGAGATAGATAGATATGAATCCTACTCAGGCGGCCGGCCGGCGGCGTACAAGGGAAAGCCAGGCATTTTGCTACTTTTAATTATTATTATTATATTATATATATTCTTCTTTACAATTCATCATCTCTATAAATGTAGTCACTAAATAGCTATCTATCTTCCCATTTTCAGGCTGTCTTTGTTTCTTTCCTTACAGTTTTTCTCTGGGCTGAATGTAGGTGGGAAATTATAATCAATGTACCTACGTACTATCGTTTAAATACTGATAGATCCACATTTGATATGTCAGTTTTCAAGTTTTAATATCTACACTTACACTTGTACAAATCATATATACACATTATTCTACTCATCAACACTTACTGGTGAAGATAACTATGGGAAACCTGAATAATGGTGATACATTTCAGAAAATATTAAATCTTTTTTGGAGTTCTATTTATTAATTAATTTATAATGTGTTGTTGTTGTTGTTAGAATTAAACATAAAAATATATATATATTGGATGGTTGCACGTGCACAAACCTTGAAAGGTGGAAACTTTGTACAAGTTGGTTTGAGTTATGGAACAATGTTAGGCTGTGTGTTGACGAATTGGGAATAGTGTAGTGTACCCTCAAAGAATTTTACCTGAAAATGGGGGCTGGTTTAGCCCTCTAAGTGCAAAAGATTGTTCCTTTTTTCAAATGTTGTGGGTGGTGAATCTGGTGATATGGTAGATATATATATCGTATAATAACATTATTATTATGAACGTGCAAATTGGTCCACTCCCACAGTTTTCCAAGTTGGTGTAGTGTTAAATCAATCCCCCACGAATTTAGACACTGCAACAGATCATATAGAAAGAGTTGCTACTTTTTTTATCACCATCCGTCCTTTTCATCACTCTTCAACCTGTCACCCACCTCCATTGCTTCTATACATATATATATATATAAAGTTTATCCATCTTAATCATTTTATTTTTTTGGTTTAATAAATGTGTCTATATGTGTGTTTAATTTGTTGTTCTAATGTTATGGAGTAGCATACTTATGGTCGTTGATAAAGTTAAGCCGCTCGTGAGCAGTTCAGCGTTCTGTTTGGAAAAAAATCATTCGTGATTTGGCTTCATCTCGAGTTCGAGAGTCAACTCGAATACTAGTTCGACTATATGGCTCATCATAGACACAATAATGGATATGTGTTTTGCCATATACAATAAATCATATGCTACTTGTAATTCTGCTGAAGAAAACGCAAGTGATATATTTGTCTAAACCATAATAAGCCAACCTTGAGCACAATAAAAATGAGATCAGCTCAGTTCGTGAACTATAGTATATAAATCCATAAAGTTTCAAGACGATTCATTACTTTCAGATTTATATAGTGTAGGAGTAAGCTTGACCTTGGTTTAACATTTAGTGTTCTTATCATTTTAATACATTGTCATTGGCCAATTCAGTTTGATGTTATTCCCTAATTTATTTATTTATTTATTTTGTGATATTAGAAGAATGGATACCAGCACACGGTAGTTGAGAAGAAATATATGTACGACCCGTGAATTGGAGAATAGTGCATAGATGACAACATGACAAAGATAAGCTAATATACATGACAAAGATGCTCTATACCAAAACATTAATAAATCCACAAATAGAAGTCTTATAGACGTCCCAACAAATATACTAATTACTTTAATAAAAACATTTGCTTCATCTCTGTATATGCAAATATTCAAACCAGAAAAAAAAATAAAAAAACCTAACCAGCAAAGGTCACTTTTTTTTTAGGAAAGTGGAATTCTTATTAACAGCACCTGCTACTAAACAACCAACAGCAAACAAAAGACGATAAACAAAGCTAGTGAGCTAACAAGGTACTAGCAAAGCACAATAATAATTACAAACGAGAGAGCCAATCTCCCGGCAAAACATCGTTACGAGCTTGATGCGCAATCCGATGAGCTGCACTACCCATTGATCTTGAAGCATGACAAACAGAAATTTGTTGATTCCAAAAGAGTAACCTTGTTATTGAAGCTAGTGTACTTGAAATGATCCAAGGCCAGTTACTCTGGTCTACTTGCCTTTGTTAGAATTTCACAATCTGAGAAGATAACTGTCTGTGTAGAGCATGACTGAGCTAATTCAATGGCTGACTGATAAGGAATTTATCAAGGTCGTATTCCTCGAGGTCCTCTCATAGGCTAATACTCACAAAATTCATGAACGGTCCATACATTTAAATTGAAGTTTTGTTGAAAGAGAACAAGTAAAAACATAAACAAGCAAAGTGAAATTGACAAGAGAGATTGAGGATCAAACAAGAGAGAAAGGAGTTTAGTCTAGCAAGGGGTTTCTTCAAGCTCAAGGTTCATGAAAGTTGGATCGAATCTCAAGCAACAACGTGTAATTAATGACCATGCATCTCACTCAAGTAGAATCAACGAACTCTCGCACAATTGACTCTCTATTCCTAGACCAAATGCACCATGCTCTCGCTATGTGAACAAAAGGAATGGAATGCTTTAAACTAGCTCAATGAAATGCTTGGAACTTGAATTCTATGCCAACAATCATCAAGCACAAGGTAAATGATGCAAGACACTCTCATGTCAATCATATAACACTAGTCTAACAATCACAAGGGTCTTTCAACCTTCAAATGAAAGAAAACTCAATGCACACCAAGTGTTTGATAAAATGTCAACAAGGAAAAACAAGCTCAAAATGGTTGTAACTTGATAATCCAATCTCTCAAATCATCCAATTACAATCCTACAACCTTAGATCAACATCAATCAATCATTCTCATGTATTGAAAGACATAACAATACCAAAAGAGTAAATCAAGCTCTAATGGCTACAAAGCACAAGGTCTAGGATCATCATCTTACACAAATGGCTATGAGAAACTCAATCCATACAATCAATCACCTATCCTAGCTTGATCCATCCCTCACTAAACTAAACCTAAGCTTAGCCTAGCTTAACCATGGAAGAAACCTGAAAATGAGGAGAGGAGACCATCCTTGCTTCCATGGAGGATCTTCTCACTTGGCTCTTCAAGCTCCAATCCAAGGGTGGAAGGCTTCACTTAGATCTTCAAGTTGATCAACAATTGAGGGAGGATGGTGTGTGGTTGAGGGAGAGGAGATGATGGAGTTGATGTTGAACAATTCAGAGAAAGAGAGGAGTCGGCGATGGTGTAAAATTAGAATGGAATTGATGCCTCTATTTTCGCCGCCTTCTCCCCTTATATAGCCGCTGGAAAATGCCCAATATTTTCGGCGAAAATTATTCAATAATTTCGTCGAAAATGCCTTTGAAGAACCGGCTGAAAATTTCTTCATATATTTTCGGTGAAAACATTTAAGGGTTTTCGCCGAAAATCCTTCATAGATCAAAAGTTCGCTCTCTGCCTAGAGTTTTCGGTCCGAGAACTTGAAAATCTCGTCGAAGACTTCTTCGGCGAAAACTTTATGATACTTTCGCCGAAAATGTCTTTAGCTGAAAGTCGTATTTTCTTCGATTTTACAACGTCCATATCTCCTCCGTCCTAGCTCCGATTGACCTCCCGTTTGATCCCACGTGCTCCTTGTCACCAGTACTACACTGCCACGGCCTGAAAATACAAAGAAAACACCTCCAATAGACATGGAATTGGCCTCAAAGTAGCAACCGGACAACAAATGGACACTTAGCACAAAACATCAATAAAATCATATTAAGCATGGCATTTAAGGATCAAACACGAGCATTTCATAGGTCAATAGAGGACTTAAAATGCACTAAATTTAATCACATCAAATTCCCCTACGACTAAGCTTTGCTTGTCGTCAAGCAAATGAATTAGAAAACATCCAAGTTCACAAATGACAAGATTGGCTCCATGGAGACTCAAGCAATAACAATTCGATTTAAACTGTTCCACGAACAAACTAAACCTACAGATGCAAGAACGTCAACCAAATAAGTCTAGACCTCACTATTTTCTGCACACTTCAAGTAGTGGTTGATTGGGACACAACAAAACCGACCACGACAACACCAATTCTAATCAAAAGGACTTGAAATCGGGAAATGGATTGTAAGTGGTGAGTGATCATGACGTGGCTATCGACTCGACCTCATCCGTTTCTAGATCCACACTTTGCAAACTCGGGCTAGGATCAAGGGCTACATTTTGAGAACTCTTTTTTCCTTTTCTTTCTCTTTTCTTCTTCATTCATTTTTTTTTTCTCTTTTTACTGCATACTAGTGCTCGATCCAACACTTCACTTAGGTGTTGAACCTGCCTAGCTCACAGCTTTTGCCTTTGCTAGTGCTCAACCCGACACTTCACTTAGGTGCCGAGCTTGCCTAGCTTAGCTTGTCTTTTCTTTTCTTTTGAACCTTTTCTTTTGACATTAGCCACTTGATCCTTAACCCCTTACAACTTCAACACAAGATTTCGAATTGGATTCCATCTAATCTCAAGCCACAATCACGTTGAAGAAAAACATGGAAAAGGGGTGAAAATACTGAATGCCTTCATCATCTTAGACCGGTGTTATCAAACCAATCAACCAACATACAAGAGTGATAAAATATCTGTTCTGGCCTAGACTCAATTTGACATTAGCGCTAACATGCTGGTTATAGGTTCTAAGTGGAACAGTCTAAACATCATTGTGAAAGATTGAAGTCAATTAAACACCAAGAGTCAAGAACCGAATGCTTCTACAGTAGAGGGAATCGACATTCAATTAAGATCATGCAATTCAACCAACAACACATTAGACTTCTACCAACAAATAATCACACCAAACCTCAAACTCCCCTACGACTAACACGAGCATTGTCCTCAATGATCGAGAGAGAGAGGGTAAGGTGGAACGAGGTTACCGCATTGGTAGAGAAAAGCTTAGGAAGCCAAAGTAGTGGAAGAGTCCCATAGCGCTCATTGTGAAGAGTGATCCGCCTAAGTGCTTGCCAAAATCCAACTCAATGAACTAGAACAACACAAAAACATAAAAGCAAAAAGTAAGGATAACATGGGGTTCCTCCCATGAAGCGCTTCTTTAACGTCTCTAGCTAGACGAAAGCACAGGGAATAAGCTAAGTAAAACCATCCCAACTCATTACCTCCTTGAAGTCAATATCATTACCTTCGCATGGCACACGGAACTTAAATTGAACCTTACCAACTTCGGGAGAATGAGCATGGGTTTCCCGGATGGTGAAGTGGAAGCAATGGAGAAGGGACCAAACCACTTGGAGTTGAGCCTTTCATCGGGTGGCTTCTTAGTCTTGCTAGTCTCACCCATTGGTGCAGCTTCCTCGCCCTTCTCAGGTGACTTCTTTACACCTTTCTTCTTAGCCTTAGGTGGTGTCTTTGGGAGTACGAAAGGTGGAGTCTCCTTTACTTCATCCGTCTTTTCCTGCACATCACTAATAGCAAACAACTCCGCAAGACTATGACGGACAAGGTTAGTGCTATTAGTAGCCGAAGTAATCTCATGCGGATTCTTAGGATCATGGTGACTAGCATAAGACAAAGTAAATTTCATGCCATTTGAGCGGTCAAAAATCATGCATTCATTGTCGACCCTAAGGGTAAGTCTACCACCATAGACATCAATCAAAGCACGAGAGGTTGCTAAGAAAGGTCGTCCTAAAATCAAAGGCACATCGGCACCACCCATAGCATCTAGAATAACAAAATCCACAAGGAATTCGAAGGCACCAACCTTAACCAACACGTCCTCAGCAATACCACGAGGGGATTTCATGGACTTATCTGCTAATTGAACATTCATGAGGGTTGGTTTTAATTTCCCTAGGCCTAGCTTCTGAAACATGCAATATGGCATAACATTGATACTAGCACCCAAATCGGCTAAACCTCTACTTATTGCATGCTCACCAATAGTGCAAGGAATAGTAAAGCTACCTGGATCCTTAAGCTTCTCCGGTGGTTGCTTAGAGAGAATGGCGGAGCATTGTTCGTTAAGCTGTGCCGAGGTGACATCCGTTAGCTTGCGTTTGTTGGTGAAGATCTCCTTCATGAACTTTGCATATTGAGGCATCTTGGTGATTGCTTCTCCAAAAGGCATTGTGAATTGCACCTTGTCAAGAATCTCAACAAACCTCTTGAAATCTTTTTCCATGGAATCCGGCTTCAAGCGAGAAGGATAAGGTGGTTTAGGCTTGTACGGAGGCACAACCAGTGCGGGAGGAGAGACCGGAGTGGCACTCGTCGTAGCCTCTTGAGAACCAACCTTATTGGTCATCTTAGAAGCTTCTTTAGCCTTGGCTCTTCTATCTTTAACCTCAATCTTATCCGTGTCATCATCGGAAACAACGTCTTCAACCAACACATAGTCATCATCTTGAGTTCTTACCGCTTTAGGCGTTGGGTCTTGGACTTGCTTACCACTCCTCAAAGTTACCATCATAAGCTCCTCGGGAGCCTTGGGGTTGACCTCAGTGTTGGAGGGTAGGCTACCCTTTGGTCTCTCCGAGAGTGCCTTAGATATTTGGCCCAATTGAGTATTCAAATTGGTAATTAACGCTTGTTGATTCATGATAAGTTGAAGCATTGCCGCATTGGTGTCTTCTTGGGAGATTGAAGATCCACCTTCTTTGTTTGGAGGGGTTTGTTGAAACCGGGTGGTCCACTACCCTTATGGTTATACATCCCCGGTGGATTAGAACCTTGCTCACCACCTTGGTTACCTTGATTTTGGTTAGCACCTTGGTTCCATTGGTTTCCTCCTTGGTGGCCTTGACTTTGATTTCCACCTTGATTCCATGTGGAGCCTTGATTGTACCCCTTGTATCCTTGGAATCCACCTTGATTAGGCTTGTTGTAATTACCTCCTTGGTTCCAAGGACGGTTGTAGTTACCACCTTGATAGTTCCCTTGAGGGCTGAAATTTCCATAGAACCCTTGGCCTTGCACAAAGCTTACTCCCTCAATGCTTTCACCTTGGTTAGGCTCGGAAGTAGCGGAAGTAGCGGAAGGGCAAACACTAACATCATGGCCTTGTCCTCCACAACACTCACAACAAAGCACCATAGCAACCGGTGGATTAACCACTTTAGATGGCTTAGAGGGAGGCTTAGGCATACTAAGATTGCTTACTTGAGAGGCCATGGCATTAATCTTGGACATGAGGAGAGCAATCATGGGGTCATCTTCATCACGATGCCCCGGTAGCTTAGGCTTCTTACCATAGATAGACGAATCCTTTGGTGCATCAACACTTATAGCTCTAGAGTCGTAGTGAGTGTCGCTCCCATACTTAGACCTTGGAGGTTGTTGTCGAGACCAACTCCTTGTCTTGTTGGCCATCTCCGCAAAGAGTTCTAGAGCATCCTCGGGAGTGAGCGTCCTTAGATCACCTCCGGCGGCTTGGTTGATCATCCTTGTATTCTCAAAATCAAGGGACCTAGCAAAGATATCCGCCAAGCTCCATTCGGCGAACTTGTGATGAGGACAAGACCGAAGAAGGGCTTGGAACCTATTCCAAGTCTCATGGAAGAGCTCTCCCTTGTGTTGAGTGAAGTGGTTGATACGATCTCGGATTGCATCCGTCATATAAGGGGGAAAGAACTCCTCGAGGAAAGCTTCGGCTAATCCCTCCCATGTAGTGAATTGTCGACTAGGTTGGTTCTCCAACCAAGACTTGGCTCTACCTTTGAGGGAGAAGGGAAAGAGTCGGAGTTGCACACAATCTGGGTGAACTTGATCGTTCTTCACCGTATCGCATATCTCTAGGAAGTCCTTCAAGTGTCTAGACAGGCACTCCCCATCTATACCGTTGAACACCACTCCGTTTTGCACCATTTGAATCATATTCGGCTTCAACTCGAAGTTTCTTGCATTCACCGGTCTTCGCACAATACTTGAGGCTGCCCCTTCGAGGGTTGGGCGAGCAAAATCGGCAGTGTGCACCTCGCACCTCTTTGTGATTGATCGTCTTCATTAGTGTGATGCGAATGCACCGAGTGGTTATCTTCGTCCTCATGATGAGACATGTTGTTGCGTGTGGTGCTATGAACTAAGTGAGGAGGAGAACGACTTGGTGGTTCAATCACGACCTTGATGCCTTGGAGTCGTGCCTGAAGTCAGATAATCCGCCTCATGCACTAGTATAAATTTCCTGCAAACAAGCACAACGAACACAACCGAGTAATATAACGATGCGGGATAACAAAGTAAACAAAAAGAAATAGGGAAGCAAAAAGGAAATTGGAAGGAAGTGTAAAGATCGGTTCACTAATAATTGCTTTCTTAGGAATGAGAGTGTCCCCGGCAACGGCGCCAAAAACTTGATAAGGAATTTATCAAGGTCGTATTCCTCGAGGTCCTCTCATAGGCTAATACTCACAAAATTCATGAACGGTCCATACATTTAAATTGAAGTTTTGTTGAAAGAGAACAAGTAAAAACATAAACAAGCAAAGTGAAATTGACAAGAGAGATTGAGGATCAAACAAGAGAGAAAGGAGTTTAGTCTAGCAAGGGGTTTCTTCAAGCTCAAGGTTCATGAAAGTTGGATCGAATCTCAAGCAACAACGTGTAATTAATGACCATGCATCTCACTCAAGTAGAATCAACGAACTCTCGCACAATTGACTCTCTATTCCTAGACCAAATGCACCATGCTCTCGCTATGTGAACAAAAGGAATGGAATGCTTTAAACTAGCTCAATGAAATGCTTGGAACTTGAATTCTATGCCAACAATCATCAAGCACAAGGTAAATGATGCAAGACACTCTCATGTCAATCATATAACACTAGTCTAACAATCACAAGGGTCTTTCAACCTTCAAATGAAAGAAAACTCAATGCACACCAAGTGTTTGATAAAATGTCAACAAGGAAAAACAAGCTCAAAATGGTTGTAACTTGATAATCCAATCTCTCAAATCATCCAATTACAATCCTACAACCTTAGATCAACATCAATCAATCATTCTCATGTATTGAAAGACATAACAATACCAAAAGAGTAAATCAAGCTCTAATGGCTACAAAACACAAGGTCTAGGATCATCATCTTACACAAATGGCTATGAGAAACTCAATCCATACAATCAATCACCTATCCTAGCTTGATCCATCCCTCACTAAACTAAACCTAAGCTTAGCCTAGCTTAACCATGGAAGAAACCTGAAAATGAGGAGAGGAGACCATCCTTGCTTCCATGGAGGATCTTCTCACTTAGCTCTTCAAGCTCTAATCCAAGGGTGGAAGGCTTCACTTAGATCTTCAAGTTGATCAACAATTGAGGGAGGATGGGTGTGTTGAGGGGAGGAGATGATGGAGTTGATGTTGAACAATTCAGAGAAAGAGAGGAGTCGGCGATGGTGTAAAATTAGAATGGAATTGATGCCTCTATTTTCGCGCCTTCTCCCTATATGTGTGCCAAATCTTTGAAGAATGAGTGGAATATTTTTTCGCTACGAAAAGCATTTAAGTACGCGCGAAAATTCTTCAAGTATTCGAAACATTTAGTTCTGCCTAGAAATTTCAGATCAACAATGCTCTTGTTAATTTCGCCGAGACTTAAATTCAATTCCCGGCGAAAACTTATGAACTTTCGCCGAAAATGTCTTTAGCTGAAAGTCATATTTTTTTCGATTTGCAACGTCCATATCTCCTCCGTCCTAGCTCGATTGACCTCCTTTGATCCCACGTGCCCTTGTCACCAGTACTACACTGCCACGCCTGAAAATACAAAGAAAACACCTCCAATAGACATGGAATTGCCTCAAAGTACAACCGGACAACAAATGGAACTTAGCAGAAACATCATAAAATCATATTAGCATGGCATTTAAGGATCAAACACGAGCATTTCAGGATCAAACACGAGCATTTCAGGATCAAACATGAGCATTTCATAGGTCAATCGAGGACTTAAAATGCACTAAATATAATCACATCTCTGACAGAACTGCATAAGCCTCTGCGCAAATTTGTGCTGCACAACTAAAACTTCTTGCTCTACCATTCACTAGTCGTCCCTGAGCTTCATACTGAATGACACCATAAGCTCCTTTCCGGATAGATGCTAAGTAAGCACCATCACACACAATCCTATGAGAAAAGGATGTCGGAGCTAGGGAGTTAGTTGAATGATTTGCTGATGAGCTGGAAGCTAAAGACTGTTTCAGTATTGCATTGGTCTTCCATTGCTGCAATTCATAAGATCTCCTTACAGCAAGGTCTTCCAGACAAGGATCCTTATTCTGGAAAAGCAGTTCATTCCTCATTTTCCAAATGAACCATACTGTAAAGTCTACCTCAGTAGTAGCAGAAGGAGAAATGGTTGTTGTAATAGATGCAAACCAGTCCTTTGTTGGTTGAGCATAAGTTGGACAAGTAATTGATGGCATTACAAGCTGCCAAAAGGATAAGCTTGCAGGACAGTGAAAGAGAATATGCTCTAAATTCTCATATGCAGAATTGCAAGTTAGACAAGTAACAGAAACTTCACACCTTCTTCTTTGCAAACCCAATCTTGTAGGGAATGCATTTCTGCAAGCTCTCCAGATAAAGAAACAAATTTTTGGTGGCAAGTTTAATTGCGAAAGCCATTTCCAAAGTTTTTTTAAACTCGGATCCAGAGAATGAGAATTTGAGTTCCTATTAGCCTGCAAATGTTTGTAACATGATCTAACAGAAAAGTTACCAGAAGTTTCAAAGTGCCAAACCAAACGATCCGAGTAACCTTCAGGTCCCAAAGGAATAAGTAGAATCTGTTTGACCACATCTTATGGGAACACAGTGCGTAAATTTTCAACATTCCACGTCCTCTGACGGTTAAGAATGAAGTCTGCAACTTTTGTAGAATGAGGAACATGTGAACATGGTATAGCAAAACTTGGGTATGCTTCAGGAATCCAAGAATCAGTAATGCTTGTCCCATTACCATCTCCTATGTTCTTCCTTAAACCTTGCAGTAAAGCCTTCCTACCTTCCATACTTCCAGACCAAATCCAAGAATAATTATTATGTCTAGCAACCTGCAGGTCTGTTCTTGGAAAATATAAACTTTTTAATAATTGAACCCATAATGCTTCTGGATTTATCAAAATTCTCCAAGCCATCTTAGCTATGAAAGCTAAGTTAAAGTCATAGAAATTACGGAAGTCTAAACCTCCCTCTGAAACTGGTCTGCGAAGCTCCTCAGCTGATAACCAATGCAACTTCCTGCTTGAAATGTCTCCACTCCACCATAAATTGACAATTATTTGCTCTATTTTCTTGAGAATATGCTTAGGAAGCAAAAAACAAGAGAAAAGATATGAAGGCAATGCTTGAAAAATATCCTTTATCATGACTGATCTACCAGCATGGGACAATAAGTTTGATTGCCAAGATTGAGCTCTAGCAGTGAGCCTTTCTAGCATATATCAAAATGTCTCCTTCTTAGTAGATCCCCATTCAGCTGGAACTCCTAAGTAGTTTCCAAGGGGAGTTGAAGCTGCTACTCCCAACTCAAATACAATATAGTTCTTGATTTCATCTGATGTATTAGCTGAGAAGAGAATAGAAGACTTTTGAACATTGATAGTCTGTCCTGAAGTTTGACAGTATCTTTTCAAAACCAGCATAATGTTTCAAGCTTCAGATATAGTAGCTGATCCAAAGAGTACAGTGTCGTCTGCAAATAAGATATGATGCAGGATAGGACAGAAACGATTCAATCTAATACCCTTTATCTTGTCTTGTGAGACAGATTGTTGAATCATGAAAGATAAAACGTTGGATACCAAAATGAACAAGTATGGTGATAAGGGATCACCCTGGCGTAATCCCCTTGTTGGAGTGGACCATTCAGTAGGAGAACCATTCAACAAAACATTGAATCTAACTGAAGTGATCAGATTATGAATCCAATGAACCCAGACAGCATCAAAACCAATTGCATGAAGTGTTGCAAATAGAAAATCCCAAGAAACTCTATCAAAAGCCTTCAACATGTCTACTTTAAACAAGAAGTCACACTTGCTTCCTTTCTTTCTTGTTCGTAACTTATGAACAACCACAACATTATCTTGAATACACTTGTTCCCAGTAAAGGATGATTGTAGTTCAGAGATAATGTTGGAGATGTAAGACTTTAAACGAGAAGTAAGAATTTTAGGATTAACTTTCATTCTAAAATTCGCCAAGCCTATTGGTCTGAACTATGTAATCTGATGTGGATGCTTTACTTTAGGAATCAAACTGATAAATGTATCATTCCAAGAATCCAACACAATTCCACATTCAAAGAAATAACGTACCTCTGAACAAAAAGTGTGTGATATTAGATCCCATTGTACTTGGAAAAAACGTCCTGGGAAACCATCAGGGCCAGGTGCCTTTGATGGACCCATCTGAAAGACAGCACCCTTGATCTCAGTATCTGTAACTAGTCTAATAAGATGCTGATTCATATATGCATCAACCTTTCATGGAAAATTCTGCAGAAAAGAGTAATCAGTGACCTCCAGTGTTTGAGTAAAGAGAGAGCTGTAAAATCTGACTATATGAGCAGAAAGATCCACTGAGTTACTAATCAAAGTTCCATCATCAGACTGAAGAGAGTAATATTATTCATACTTCTTCTCTAAAGAGTGGATCTATGAAAGAATTTAGTGTTATTATCACCAAGTTGAAGCCAATTAGTCTTAGCTCTTTGAGACCAATAGCTTTCTTGCATAGACCATCTTCGAGCAAGCTCATCATTAATGTCTCTAATTCTTTGAGAAGTTAAAGGAGTTCTTAGTAAAGTACAAAGAACATTAATTTCATGAAGGAGCTGTGCAGTTTTGGTGCTATTATTTCCAATGACATTCTTCTTCCAATCTGTCAAGGCTGCAACACAATTTTTGAGTCTTTCAGTAAAAGATGAACCTTTATCCCAATTTACCTGAATCTGATTGAGATAAGAGGATTCAAAGAGCCAAATTTCTTCATATTTGAAACCTCTTCTGCTCCTACGAATTTGTGGATGTAGAATAACAGTAATAGGAGCATGATCTGATTGTGTGATTGGATGTACATAAGCTTGAGCTCTAGGATACAATTCATAATAACCATTGTTGCAGAGTACTCGATCCAACCTTTGACGTATAAGACCTCCTACTGTATTATTATTGGTCCATGTGAAACAAGAACCATGAGAACTAACTTCAATCAATCCTAGAAATTGAATGAAAGCATTGAAGTCTCTCATAGTTGTGGAATCTAGAGGATTTGAACCTTCTTTCTCTTCAGAAGAGAAAACTGCATTAAAATCACCCAATAAACACCATGGATCAGTTAGTGTATCAGTATGACTACTCATAATCTCCTCCCAAAGTTGTTGGCAATTTTGTCTGCAAGGTGCACCATAAACGAAGCTAAGCTTATAACATACATTATCTGTCAAAATGATATCAATGTAGTTCTTTGTCCCTCTTAGAACCTGAACATCCAAATCTCTAATCCACCAAAGTGCTAAACCTCCAAACCATCAGGATCAACATAAGTAGAATGAGTAAACTTAAACCTTCAACGTAAAATTTCCATAGAATTTTTTGTTTGCTTTGTCTCCATAAGAAAAACTATGGAGGGATAATGACTACAGATCAAGTTCTGTAGATATTGAGTTGCAGGAGATTGTCCCAAACCCCTGCAATTCCAGCTGAGAATCACTTTGAGAGTGGTGGCAAATGGCTTGCCACCAAAGCCTTAGGGGAAAGAGATATAGAACTGTCCTCTACTTCATCATCATCCATTTCAAAATGAGCAACTGATGTTAGTCTTGGTGTTTTAAATATTCGAAGAGGACGATTACATGTCATAAGACCCATATTGTAACTTCCTGGTTCATTCTGCCAATCATCTAGTCCAGAGGAAGGTACTAAAATCTCTGTTGTTCTTTGTTTTTTGACTGGTTGAGTCAAAGCAGGATGAATTTCTTTACCACAAAGATTTTCCCAGCAGCTCTGATTAGGCTTTAGAAAAGGAAGAGCTGAATCAAAAGAGTTCATACTAGAAGGCTTAAAGTCTGTATGACCTGGATGAAGGGCATTAATAATCCTTGAGATTTGTTCATTTTTCATACTAAGAAAAGAGTATACCAAAATTGGTATTGGCATTGCATCCACTTATGCAAATGAAAGACCTGTATAATATTGTGCTAAAGAACGAAGTATTAGCACATTATTCAGCAAGGTTAAATGAGAGAAACCCAAGGTGTTCATAGATGATGGATGTTGTGTTCCAATCCAAAAAGGAGTAAATAGTTCCACAGTTGCTTGCTTGAAAGGAAGCCTTTGGAGAATACCAGGAGCATAAGACAAAACAGGTGTAGTAGCTGGAGCTGTAAAGTTGCCTGATACAAAAATATCTTGGAAAGAGTGCACCACAAGAGACAGCTGGAAAGTTGAAATATTACCATAACAAGGAGGAAATGAAGATGGTGAATCATCATCCACCGCTTCTTTTCCCACTGCTTGTTTATCCTTTTCCACTGATCTCTGATCAGAAGTAGATGAAGAATCTACTTCCCCTGTCTGAATGGCTAGGCAGTCTACCAAACTAACAAATACCTTCAAACTTTCGAGGAACTTCAATCGTCATATGATTACCATAACAAGTTTGATGAGTTTGGAAGAAATCTGGATTTGATGCTCTTAACTCGTAGTATGAAATTGTATGTCCCATTACTCCACAACAATAACAAAAATCTGGAATTTTTTCATAGACACTACAAGAAAATACCAATTTAGTCACGGTTTAGGTAACCGTGACTGATTTGTCACGGTTTTTTGAAACCGTGACAGATCAGTCACGGTTTATCAAAACCGTGACTAATTTAGTCACGGTTTTATTAAAATTGTGACTAATTTAGTCACGGTTTTAATAAAATCGTGACTAATTTTTTAGGAGCTGATGAGCCAATTTGTGGGTGCCACGTTGGCAATCCCAACTTTATATAAGAACCAATCATGGGTGCCAAGCTGGCAATCCCATCTCCCCTTCTCCTCTTCTCTAAACCAAAATCCTTCCCTCTCTCTTCAGTATTCTCCTCTTCCCCAAAATCCCTCCCTTCTTCTTCATTCTTCATTCTCTGAACCATTCTTCTTTTCTCTCTTCATTCCTCTTCTCCCAACCATTCCTCTTCATTCCTCTTCTCCCAACCAAGCATTCTTCATCCTTCAACCATTCTTCATCTCAGTCGCGCATTACTAGCAATTCCCAACTGTAACAACAATGGCTTCCCGTCCAAACCGCCGCCACAGCCCGCCGCCGCAGCCTCCTCCTCCCACAAACCACCGCCACAGCCTCCTCCTCCCAAACTTTCCTCCCACAAACCACCGTCACAGCTCGCCGCCGAAGCCTCCTCCTCCCACAAACCGCCGCCACAGCCTATTCCTCCCACAGCCTCCTCCTCCCAAACTTTCCTCCCACAAACCGCCGTCACAGCCTCCTCCCACAAATCCAGCTCTAGAGATCCGAGACGCCATCCAGATCCAGACAACGACGAAGCGACAGCGGCGATGGTAGTAGCCATGGGTTCCGACGGGGGGGCTGGCTGGTCGAAGAAGACGATGCGGCGAAGAGTCAGGGTCTTTGTGCAATTTAGGGAAAGTTTGGGGGTCTCTATGCAATTTTTGTAAAGTTTGGGGGTCTGTGTGTATAAAAAGTTGTAATTATTTTATTATTTCATTAATTAAAATTGTAATTTTGTTATTTGAAACCAATAAATAAATTAATGACCTATTAGCAATCCTTTAAAATGGAGTGACTAGTTTGCATAACTAAAAGAGTTTAATTGGGACCTTTTGTTAACTGTCTAAGTTTTTGGATCACTTTGCATAACGGAAGGAATTGAGGGTTTGGTTCTATAATTCTTGAAAATTACAAATTTAGTCACTAAAACATTGCTATTTGGTCACATTTATAAAAAAAAACATTGCTATTTGGTCACTATATTTAGTTACGATTTTTGTATAGGAACCGTGACTAAAATGAGCCTAATTTGTCACGGTTTCTTAAAAAACCGTGACTAATATTAGTCACGGTTCTTTAAGGAACCGTGACAAAAATTAGTGACAGTTTCTAAAGAACCGTGACTAATTAGTCACGGTTTTTTAAGAAACCGTGACAAAAATTCTTAGTCACGGTTTTGAAAGAAACCGTGACAATATTTGATCAATTTAGTCACGGTTTCTTAAACCGTGACTAATTTTTTTAGTCACGGTTAGGAAAAAAACCGTAACTAAATTGGTATTTTCTTGTAGTGAAATTCTATTTTCTGTAACTGTCCTTGATCACTTGGATACTGAAAACCAGTAGGCAGAGACTTGTCTATATATAACTCCAAATGTAAACGTAGGAAACTGCTCCATTCATCTGGTTGATGGCCCTCTTCATCTATTCCAACCAAGCTTTTGAACAAGCCAGCTATGAGATTAACATTTTCATGACTTCTGAGATCAGGTGTTAAGCCCAAAACTCTAACCCACGCAGATGTTGAGCTTATCTGAACTTCTTGTGGAGAATTGAAAGCATCCCAATTCGGAAGAACTAAATGGGACTACATCAAATACGGCTGCCTGATAAAATTTGTATCTTATCATCTTCTTCGAAGAAGTTGAAGAGAAACATGTTCTTTCATGGCAGAGATTGAACACGAAGATCACCCTTTAAATGCCAAACTCGTAAAGCATTATGTTTTATAGCTGCAATAGAACAAGTCAACAACAAAGGTCACTTGTGTCGGTCAAAATGTTGATATATATATATATATATATACTAGATTATCAGCGGCCCATTGGCCGATTTTTTGTGTTAATAGTTTACCGGAAAATAATTTTTATTTAGATTACTTAGAAGTGTGGTTGAATTTTTTCTACTTTTTATTTCTACTTTTTAATATATACTTTTTTCTACTTTTTAATATATAATCATTTAATTCATATGTTGGTAAAAAATTATAAATTTGTTATCAATTGTTGGGATATAATAAACAAAAGCATTATAGTTATACTTTCTTGTTGTTACGTTGAAAACACTGCAACTTTTCTTTGATTAAATAGTAAACTACTCCAATCATTAGGTGTGGCATTGTTGGTTGTTCACTTTGTCTCTTAACCATGAGCTTGAGAGTTCGATCCTTGTTCGTGATAAAAGAATCAAAAAATTTTGTTTGTCAGAACCGATTTTTATCCAAAATACCCTCATTCCTAGAATGAAGGAGGAGCTCTAAAATCCTCAAAAAGCTGACGTGTCAACTGAAAAAAATGGTATCTGCTTTATAATGATTATTATATATATATATATATTTATGAATAATCAGAAATTTTTATTCATCAACTGAAACAAATTAGGGAAAACCCCCTAATTTGAACAACATCCACAACACAACCAAACAATGAACCGTGAATTCCAAAACTCTCGTTTCCTGGTCTCCCTCTAATAAGAGGTGTCCGAATCTACTCGAGTTTAGGGAATCACTCAAATGAAATAAGCAAACAACAATAACACTATCCTCTATAAGCTATTCTTGTTTCCACTTCAAACTGAATTCTTGATCAACTCCTTACACTGCATCTTCCCCTCTCCAGCATTCCTCTCACAACGCTCATACCAAACATTTGCAACTACTGCTCTCTAGAGAAGCCTTTTCCCAGCATTTGCAGCACTTTTACTAGTAGCTCTTATAATGTCAGCGTCCCAATTAACACCTCTCCACTCCAACATCCCACATTCCTTCATCACTTCTCCAATATAACTACAAGAGTGAAATATATGACTAACCTCGTCCACTCCACTGCAGCAGAGATAATAGATGACATTAGTAGTTAATCCCCATTTTGCAATATCAGCCTTACACACCATCTTATTCTTCACCGCCATCCATGTAATAAACGAATGTTTCGGGATGATAGGAGCTCCCCATACCAACATATTCCAGTCTAATGGGGCTCCCTTATCTCTGATGCTCTCCCAAACTCTACTGACTGAGTACTTTATCATATTTTTCCCATCCCAAGTAGGCTGATCATTCTGAATCGAAATATAGGAAAATAATTGCGGCCTTACCTTCAACATTCTCCTGATAAGGATAGCTTTTACAATCCCATATTATCTCTCAAGCAGAATCAATTTGGGTAGCTTGGATACAGAGTAAAGATATTTTTTTTTAAAATTAAGCAAAACGTATTTTATATGGAACAATCTCAAAGGTTAATTTCACCCCATTAAACCTAAGTTAACTATTTGAACAAAATAATAATGTATAAATAAGGGAATTTAGATATTTTAATAGATTAAGTATATCTATAATAATAATATGTATGTAGAAATAGAATTATAGAGTTTACAACTTATTTATTTCAATTTTCTTCACCATAATTTTAGGAATGAAAACTGATTTATAATATTTAACTCTTTAAAAGAAACTAGATTATCCTCGGCCAATGGGATAATTTTTTGTGTTAATTTTATAGTAAAAATTCATTTTTTTAATTAAATATTTTTTTTAGATGATTGGGCGTGGATTTGAATTTGTGACCTTATTCATGGGGCACATGATCCACATCCAACCCATTTGGGGTTGGACTGGCTCCAACAAAATACCGGAGGGGCAACATTGTCATTTCATAAACTATTAATTAAACCCTAATCCATGCTCCACTTCTGATCTTGTTGCCGTCCGTCGAATATCGTTCCTCTTCAGCCCGCCGACGGCGACGATGTTTCGGATCTCTCACACGAACAGCCTCTGCTCCATAGTGTGCCGCTCCATGTTCTCTGCTTCCACGCCGTCTCAATGATCCAATCCAACTCTCACTGTCGTCGGAGAAGCAGACAACAGCGTTGCGACGGAGGAAAGATGGAATCGGAGAAGGGATTTTCGTGAGTGAGGGAAAACGAGATGACTGAATTCTAGAGCGAACGAACAGAAGACGTCGACAGCAACGGAGACGGCTGGTTTCGGAGACTGCGATGAAGAAATTCAAATGTTGAAGACGATGGAAAGAATTGTTTAATAATTATAAAAATTACAATTCAGTCACTCTATTTTTATTTATAGATAGTTTGATTGTTTAGTATTAAAATTTGCTATTTTAGTCAATATTTTTTATGTTGTTGACATTGATAACTAGTTAACTCGATTCGTTAACTAGTAAACTCGATTAGTTAACCAATTAACTAATTAAATTTAGTTAACGAGTTAACTAGTTAACCAATTAACTAGTTAAATTTAGTGAACTAGTTAAATTTAGTTAACAAGTTAACTAGTTATCACATTGTTAACTAGTTATCTAATCGAGTTAACTAGTTAAATATCTTGTTAACTAGTTAAATATCCTGTTAATTAGTTAAGAACAACATACTAGTTAGATAACCTATTAACAAAAAATCTTGTTAATAATTTATCATGAAAATTCGTTAACTAGTTACAAGTGAATATGTTAACCAGTTAACAATGATGTTAAATATAAAAAAAAGTGTTAACTAGTTAACATGTACTTCGCCGGAAAAGTCATCGGAGACCGGCAGTCGGTCATCTAAAAAGTCACCGGAACAGGTGTTAAATATGGAAAAAACTAAAAAAAGTGTTAACTAATTAACATGTACTTCGCCGGAAAACTCGTCGGAGACGGTCGATCGCCGGAAAACTCGTTGGAGACTGGTGGCCAGTCGCATGAGACTAGTACTGGCCACCAGAGAGAAAAATAATTTTTTTTTAAATGAAATAAAAATTTAAATTATGTGTGAAATGTCCTAAATAATCCCTAGCAATATAGACCATTGGACTTATCAAAATGTGAAAATGGTGGTCAAAGAATGATCCAATGGCTAGGAAATGGTTGGAACAAAATCCAACCCTTGGATATGGTTGGCTGCCAATCAGCTGCCCATTCATAGAGGTATAGCTACTTTACCGGTAGACTACAAAGTCTTCCTTATTTATTTATTTATATTTAGATTACTTAGATTTTTCGTTGAATTTTCTCTACTTTTTAATATACAATAATTTATTATAGATTTTAGTATCTAACCAAATTATAATTATTGATAAAAAAGAAATATAAATAATTTAATTAATATGTTGGTAAAAAATTATAAATTTGTTATCAGTTGTTGGGAATATGATAAACAAAAGCATTATAATTATGCTTTCTTGTTGTTACGTTAAAAATATTATCATTTTATTTGATTAAGGAATAACATATTTTAATTATTAGGTATGACATTGTTGGTTGTTCACCTTGTCTCTTAACCATAAGGTTGAGAGTTCAATCCTTGCCCATGAGAAAAGAACTAAAAAAATTTGTTTATCAAAATCAATTTTTATCCAAATAATCCCATTCCCAGAATGAAGGAGGAGCTCTAAAATCCTCTAAAAGCTGACGTGTCAATTGAAAAAAGGGATTTCTGCATTAATGGAAGCAGGCAGATTTTTTTTATTTTTTTGAATTGTGTATAGTTTGTCTATAAATTTTCATACCAAAAATAATATTTTTTCTGTCTATTTTATTAAGTTTGTGTTAGAAAACTAATAGACAAGAGAGAACAAGAGAAAGTGTGGGAGAGATGTGATTTTTATTAATGTGTCCAAAGCTTACAATGTAAAGTTCTATTTATAGAATAAAAATTTCATAACCTATACAAGACTACATAAATATGAAATAAAATACAATGAATGAGAATCAATCCAATGATCAATGCATAAGAGAGGTTACATAATGGGCATTCAAATGGATATTGAATTATCAGTATTCATAACGGATGGGCCCCACAAAGCCGGCGTACATCTCGACGAACAGATATTGCGGACCCGAACCCTAGGACTACCATCCGCCTAGGGTTTCGTGTAAGCTACTGGGGCCGCGCAAGCTTCCGGGCCCACCACGGGAACAATTAAACCCTAGCTGCCTAGGTTTCCACCTCAGACGCAGAGTCCAACTCTTATAATGGAAGAGACTCTCACCCCAAATGAGGGACCGAAGAGTATAAATAAGGGGCTCAGCCCTCCAACATACACTTCGAATCAACACCGTATACACACACATAAATAAGGGGTATGGACCTGTTGGGACCTTTCCCCGAATCAACCAGTAAACGCAAGTATTTGGTTGTAGTAGTAGATTATTTCACCAAGTGGGTAGAAGCAAAGGCGTTGGCGTCCAGTACAGCATTCCAAATCTAGAAGTTTGTCTCTCTCACATCATCACCAGATTCAGTCTTCCCAAGGGATTCATCTGCAATTACGGAACTTAGTTCGCTTGTCCATCTTTCCTGGAGTTTTTTGAAGAACACAATATCAGGGTACACTTGGCTTCCGTGGCGTACCCTCAAGCGAACGGACAAGCGGAAGCCATGAACAAGATAATTCTCAACGACTTGAAGAAGAGAGTGGACGATGCAAAATGACAGTGGCTGGAACATCTCCCCTATGTCTTGTGGGCACACCGCACCTCATTCAAGACGGTGACAGGAGAAACTTTGTACGCCCTAGTGTACGGGACATGCACTGTTCTCCTAGTGGACCTAGGGCTACCAAGCAATTGAGTCAGTAGTTGGGAAGGCTTGGAGAACTCAAAGAGCCTACTCGACAACCTAGACATGAAAAGAGAAAGGCAAGAGATTGCCAACATACGCTTACTAGCGGAAAAGGCACAGCTGGCAAGAATAGTTAACACTCATCTCAGACCTCACTACCTCCAACAGGGCGACCTGGCCGTCCGGAAGGTGTTTCATCCCATCCCTCAGCACGGAAAGCTAAACGCCAACTAGGAGGGGTCGTACAAGATAAGATGAGTGGTCGACCCAAACACATTCAAACTGGAGAGAATCACTACAAAAAAGGTGCTTTAGCGTCGCTTGAAGGGGAAGAGTTTAGTGTCAGTAGATTAGAAACCGACGCTAAACCCTTGACTCGCGTTTGACCAAGGGTTCAACGTCGGTCACTTGTCGACCGACGCTAAATCACGTCAGTAACCAACGCTAAATTTGGTTTTGGGTCAGAAACGAAGCTCGTACCCAAAAACCAGCTTTAGCATCATTTACCGACGTGATTTAGTGTCGCTTGTCGACCGACGCTAAATCACGTACATATTTAAACCTCTCAGCCGCCACCCTAAACCCTAATCTCATCTCTTTCTTCTTCCTCTTCTCTTTTTCTGAAATTCTTCTCCAACCAGCCTTCTTCTTCTTCCTCTTCCTATGCTTCCTTTTCCAGCCTTCTTCTTCTTCCTCTTCCTCTACTTCCTTTTCCAGATCTCCAGATCCACCTTCTTCTTCTTCCTCTTCTTCCTCTTCCCTCTAAATTGAGTTTCAATTCCTCACATTACCCATCATGTCCTATCGACGCTAAGCCCTTACCTGGAAAAAAGACGAGGCTCTAATCGTCTTTTAGAACTTCAACGAACAAAAACCCCTTTCTCCAAATTCGTAGCTTTTCCCCTTCCTTATTGACAGCCTTTCACTTCGAAACTCCAGAATCCGAGGAAAGAGATCTCTTTCTCTCATCGCCAAGAATGCATAGAAGAAAATGAATCATTAATCGGACTCTTGTAGCTCTCAGAATCAACCTTCGAAGTTTGACAGCAAATGGTTCATCAAGGGATTTTTCATGGAAAGAGAAAGAGTTGAAAGTTGCTAAAACCCGTCAAAATTCATCCTTTTATATGTAGGTCACAACACACAGCGTGTGTCGTAAAACATGGCGTGCTTTATGAAGAAACACGACATGTTGTACAAATACACAATCGTGTGGTTTCTACTGCCATTTCGTTGAGCCTTTCTTGAAATTAGAGCACGGCTGTGTATCACAGATACACGACGTGTTGTATAACACACGTCATGTGTTCTTCATTGCACAACATGCACGTTTGCAACTTCAACCCGACTTAAGCACGAACGTCCGAAACTTCAATGGCACCTCAGAGACAATGATTCTAATGCCCCAATCACCCGAACTCGAGTTCTAAACCGTCCGGTTGGGCGGGGGTGTTACAGGGAACATGACGCTTTCGTTGGGGTTGACCACATTGTAGAAAAGAGAGTTAAACTAGTAATGAATAAGGATACCAAACTCCCAACTCATGATGTAGCAGTTGGACCTAGTGTGGAGGCTAATGATGATTTCATCAAACTCATGACAGAAGGAGGAGAACCATTGTAAGAAGGTTGTATGAATTTCTCTAGGTTGTCATTTTTGTTACGCTTGTACCATATCAAGTACATGCATAAAGTTAGCGACAATGCAATGGAGAAGATATTGGAGTTATTAAGAGGTGTTTTGGGGTTTGCAAAGTTGCCAAAATGTTGTTATGAGGCAAAGAAGGACATAAAGTTGTTGGGAATGAATTACGTGAAGATTGACACTTGTAAGAACGGTTGTATGTTGTACACTGGTGTTAATGCACCTAGATAAAAGAATAACAACGTTGTTACTGATACCGGTACAAAGAAGCGTAAGCCACAACCAGATAACGTATTTTGATACTTTCCATTGATATCGTGTCTTCAACGGTTATTTTCTTCTCCAAGCTCTGCAAAGAACATGGTTTGGCATGCCACTAGTCAAAGCTCTGATGTTATGATCATACATCCACGTGATTCTTAAGCTTGGAAAAGCTTCGATGGCTTATATCCCAAGTTTGCCAAGGAGCCAAGAAATATACGTCTCGGTCTCTCTACAGATGGATTCAATCCTTTTGGGATTCAAAGTTTCAGTCACAGCACATGGCCGGTTGTAGCGAAACCTTACAACTCTCCTTATAATTCCAGGGCTGAAACAACCTGGGAATGACATAGATGTTTACCTCCAACCACTTATTGATGAGGTAAACATCTTGTGGGAAGGAGTTGAGACATATGCTTCTGCAAGCAAAGTGACTTTAAATATGAGAGCTTCGCTAATGTGGACGATAAGTGATTTCCCTAGTTTATGCTTGTTGTCAGGATGGAACACATATTCTAGTAAAGCATGTCCAGCATGTAATCTAGATACACTATCTCGACTATGGAGGAAAGTTTTGTTTTCTTGGTAGTCACTGCTTCCTGCCACAAGGTCACATATTGCGTTTAAAGGCAACACAGTTTGATGGCATGGTTGATGAACACGAACCTCCAGTAAATCCTTCCAGGATAGAGATTCTTGAGCAATTAGAAGAAGTGCATGTTACATTTTGTTGATGGAGTACTTCCAGAGGGAGGCCATTCATATGAGTTTCCCATACGATATATTGGAGTTATTTCTGGCGACTTCACTGCACTGCCCCTCAGATTTGTTGAGTAGAGAGATCACGGGTTGAAGTCGTATAAATCGGCTGTGTGGAGAAATATGTTTGAGGTAATAACTTACATAATCGGTTGTTATATATGATGGTAAAATGTGTATTGTTACTAACGTTTTGTTTGAATTCAATCAGCAAAAGTTTGCTATCTTGCCCACGATTTCTTGCCTCTTAAGAGTTACATCATGAAACAATTGGGTAGAAGTTGGGCAATAAAATGGAATTTGGCATACAAACAAGCTGTCGAGAAAGCAACAGGTGCGGATGGGCGTATTGATAGGAATGTGCTGTTGGCATCAGGCTCAAGAGGAGCTAGAAACCTTGATTGGTGTGAATTCCTATCCCTACGCGGAGAAGCTAGGAGAAGAGTAAGTATTAACTTACAAACTTGCCATGATCTTGTTGCATGTTTGTCATTTGGAATTAATAACATTTTTTTAAAAAAATTAATAAGAAATTGTGGCAAAAAATAAGGTGAACAATGCAAAGTGATTTAGGAAAAACAGGGGAGGGGCTATGCCGTATAATACAATGCAAGCACAACTGACGGCTGACCCAGAGGTTTCATTTGGCTGCATGCACACAAATTAGAACATGGAACATTCTCCTCTGATTCTGCAGAGTTAGCGGTAATTATCTTTGTGTCGTAATCAGTTTGTTACTAAAAGTTGGTTGGTTTTAAGTGTTTTTCTTGCTTTTGTAGCAAATGATTCAATATTATGAGAATCATACAAATGTTCCTAAGTATCATGGAACTTGTGACTCTTTGGACTAGGCGCACAAAGCTTTAGATGCTGCTTATTGAGGAGAGCACTCTAGAAGAAAAAGTGGAAAGAGTTCTGGTTATTACCCACGAGTTGTAAGAATCTCATCTAATCTGCATTAGTAGTTCAGGTTGTGATTACATTATTGATGAAATCTGTTTTTATTTAGCCTATTTTGTAGTTTGATGCTGCTTTTGGTTCTTCTGGACAATCAATGGTTGCAACTCAACATAATGTCGATGCCTCTATGACTGCGTGTGTGAGAGAGGAGATAGATGGAGCGTATGCGAAGAGGATGCAAGTTGAACTCGATCGTAGTGTTCAAGGAAGCGGAGAAGAAACTAGAGAAGAAAATGGAAGGAAAATTCAAGAAGTTAATGACAAAATTAAAGGGGTAACAAGAAAGGTTCTTCATCAATTGAGAAAAGGAGTAAGGTAAGTTTTATATATAAGTATCTTAGTTAGTCGAGATAACTTGATTTTATGAAGTTTCCATGATACTATTTTACTTTCTGCAGGTGAGTGGAGGTGATACTAGATCAGGTGATGATGCCAGTCCCGATGATTACATAGTCACGCCCTTGTATAGACATGGAGCTACAGGTGGAGGTGGGAGAGGAGGACAAACAGGATATGAGCCGCCAGTTACGAACCCGTTTGGATATCAAGGTAGTGGTGCAAGTGGAGGACAAACAGGATATGTGCCACTAGCTATGTACCCATTTGGAGTTGTTGCTACGTTTCCATGAGGCTTGGAAGAAGGTTACAAGTCTATCACACTTTAGGGAGGGGTTGTAGGATTTGCAGCTGGAGGTTTCGGTGGTGGAGGTTGTGGTGTTGGAGGTTTGGGAGGAGGAACCATCCCTATGGCCATTCAGGTGGAGGTAGCTCTACAATTGCCTTAAAAGGTGTTGCAAATGAGGAGGCTGTAGATGATGACGATGATGAGGAAGATGCTGAAGGTGAGGAGGGTGAAAAAGTTGGGAAGCATGCCGAAGGTGGTGAGGGTGAAGATGATGGATTGATCCCCTACTACGACAATTCGTCTTTGGATGATGATGCTAGTTAAGTGGTGATTAGCGGTGTGTGCTAGTGTTTAGTAATTTATGGTTTCAGGTTGATGTTTGTATCTCACTATACTGTCGAGTATTGTGTATTGTACTTGCATTCTGTTATTGAATGATGGTTGTTTAAGATTGAAGTTCATGTAATTGCATTGGTGGTGGTGTTAGTAGTTTAATTGTATTTGTGGTGTTAGTAGTAGTTTAATTGCATTAGTGCATTTGTTACTGAGTTGGCGTGAATTGCAGGTGCCATTTAATGGATGAATTGGTGAGCTAAATAGGCAATTGTGATTTGGAAAATTAATTGCAATATTGGCGATTATAACCCCCAATTATTGCTACCCAGAACCGCCACTTTGTATATAACCCAACAACACTTTCAGCTACCCAGAACCCCTATTTAATTAGGGTTGTGGCAGTTAAAACTGCCACTAATTATATAGCAATAGTGGCGATTAAAACTGCCACTAATGAACCACCACAGTTACTTATTAGTGGCGGTTCCTGACCGCCATTATTAATTGTTTGTGTCGGACGATAAAATGGGGGTTTTCTTCCCAATTGTGGAGGTTATACAATCACCACTATTAATACAACTATGGCGATTAACCTCTACAATCGTGGAAAAAATTGCCTATTTTACTCTGGTTCGTTGTAGTGACTCTCCTAAAGGAGGGAAAAGATCAGAAGCGCCCACTAGAACACCCGAAGGCACCAAACACAAGGGTAGAGCAAAAAAGGATGCATAAATTAAAGGCCTTATGGCCAAAGCACCCGCCAAAGTAGATGTCAAAAAGGCGTACAAGGACGCAGTGTCTAAACACTAAAATAAAAGCGCACAGAGGCGCAGTATCCAGACATTGAAAACAAAAGATGCACGGGGGCGCCATTGTTAGGAAATGGTATGAAAAGAAAGTAAAGCAACGGATCAAGAATTCAGGATGCGGGGTCAGCAGCAGGAGCCATCGAGGCGCTGGGTTCGCCGTGGGGACCGTAGATATGAGGCAGACGAAAGCATGCTAGGTGATTTCTCGCGGCCCTCAGGATACAATGCTCGTTGCATTCGGGCTCAGAGTCGGCATTCGTGATACCGTACCTGGTCGACACCAGACGCTCAAAGACGGTTGTCATGATTTCAATTTGATCCCAGACAAAGTCGGGATGCACCCGTCGCATATGGTGACACAAGGCAGTCACACTCACATGCATGGCCACACTGGCGTGCTCCCCGACACGTGCCCTCAGTTCTGCTCTCTTGGCTTCCCAAGCCTCCTCGCGATCCTGGGCCACCTCCAGTTCACGCTACATGCGAGACACTATGCCGACCATGTCCATCATGCTTGTCTCCAGCGCGACGATAACATTCTTCCGTTCTAAGATCTCAACGTCCTTCGCCAAGATAAGCTTGTCCACCTCCACCTGCACACATAAGGGAAATCAGGACATAGGGAAAGCGAAGGGAAATTAAAAAAGGAAGAAAAAGGACACGAAGGCTACCTTCGCTGCTATTAGCTCCTTCGCGTTTGCCCGCAGCTTCTCCACCTCCTTTTCTAGGTCTAGAATGCGCTGATCTTGTCCAGGCGTCCTGACCTGACCCAACCACCAACTCTCTTCTCATCGAGATAGCAGACGTGGCTTGCGCCTGCCTTGGCAAAGTTCTGGGAATGAATAAAGGGAGTAACTAGAAGGCACAATGATTAACAAAAGACAGTGGAAATAAGGTTTTCAGAGACAAGCATACCCGAAGGTAGTGGCCGGCGTCAGTAGCCGTTTCACCCTCTTCATCACTGTCTGAAGGGTTGTCAAGCCCCCACTCGTTTGCTACCCATTCAGCGAGGGCCAGGATCTATGACGAGTGTCCCTTGCCAGGATCAACCCGGGCGAGCAGATCGGCGCCCTCATTGGAGGAAGACAGCTCAAAATTGCTTAGAAGATTTTCCAGGCTTTCCCGACTTCTTGGCAACGGTCTTCAGCCTTTTTCCAAGTGGAACGGAGGGAACCTTCAAAGGAGGTACTGGGAGAGGAGACCGCCGGGAAGACCTCAACCCTCCTTTCCCTTTCCCGGATGCTGACGGTTGGGAGAAGGGGCCCTCGCGGTCTGCCCATGGTGACTTTATCTTTCTCTACTAACCTCCGAACGCGCGGCGTGAGCAACCCACTTGCCATGGAGTCTGCTGCACAAAAAATAACAAGCATAAACACAAAGTGCAAGGAAGTACAAGAAATGAACGAAAGAAAGGCATTCGCCTCCCCTAGGAAGGAACTACTTCAGCGTGTGATAACCAATGTAGGAAAGGTCAAAGACATAAGAGTTAATGCGCCTAGCCAATGCCATCGTTTGCTCGGGCTCGACGAGGTCCTTGTTGAAGTTATTTATATCACCAGGAGACCAAGTGGGAGGTAGGGGAGCATAACGAACACCATCATCGTCACTTGGTAAGAAGAAATGAGAGTGGAACTAGGACGAGCATGTCTTCACAGTGCCGATGATGCCGTCAGAGATCTTGTGCGCAAATTATCGCACACTAGTTTTACTCACTAGATCGCTCTAGCGAGATCGTTATTTCTCAAGGGTCTCTCTTTTTCTATCACTCAACGGTTGTGGAATAAGCTATTCAGGGGATTTGTCGTTTGGTTTGAAATTGTTTTATGAAATGATAAAACTAAGAAAGCAATTAAATCAAATGAAACAAACAAAGCAGATTGGGGTTTTGAATATAGACTAAGGCGGTTGTTCAGACTCGAATCCACGCTAGTTCGGTTAATATGGATGAAACAATGCAATCTTATTTTCAACAGACTAGATGACTCGACATTTTCTTTTGTAATCTCTACTCCATGGTCAGGCCGTAGAGATTCTATTCTATCAAACCTACAAGCTCCTATGGTCAAGCTAACCTGCAAGCAATCAAGAACGAACATGAACGATGAAATGTCACACAATCACACAAAGAGATTAGGTCCTTCCAATCCTATGGTCAAGCTATTGGAGAACCTAACGACCTCCTAAAATCTAGAATGAAATGCGTTCATGGTCAGACCCGCAAATCAAAGATAAATTCAGAAACTAACAATTGATCAAGTTATCAGGATCAAAACGTTTAAATTAAGGTTTAGGATAAAACTCATCTAAGTCTGAATAAACATCGATTAACATAAACGGGTTAGAAACCCGAAATCATCCATACAAAATCCTTACTAACGCTTCATCTAATCTAAACAACCCTAAGAGTTTAGCTTTACAGAAGAAATCACAGAAACAAAGAAGAAAAACTAGAGAAGAAGACATCTTACTCCGAGAAAACCTAATCTTGATGAATCCTAGAAACTCCTGAGTTAAGCCTCGCTTCCTCTCACTCAATTGTCAATTCAAAGCTCCGAGTTCTCCTCCGATAGTGTCTGGTTCGTCGGGGAAGAATGAAGAATGAATTGTACGTTATGTTTTTCTCCCAGGAAAGAATAGGATTAAAAATCCCGTCAGGTGATGGTACACGGCCGTGTATCAAAATACGCGGCGTGTTTTGTTAATACACGGCGTGCTCCCAGTACACGGCGTGCATTGTAATACTCGCCGTGTATTGCTTCAGTTCCAGCTCTAGCAGTTTCCATCCTTCCGATTCATCCCTAATCGTCATGGATCACCTGAAATGAACCAAAAACATGCAAAACACATAAAACGACCCCAAGGGGCCAAGGGGAAGGAAAATCACTCAAAACCATGCAAATCAGATAGATAAATCACTGAAAATGTCGTCTAATGAGAAGATGAATACGCCAATAATGAGACGCATCAAATCAGCTCACACTTATACTTTTGCTTGTCCTCAAGCAAGAACTCTGGCGTAACAATGCAACAACCTTAATGAGCAAACCGAAAACCTCTTGAATCCTAGAATGATGTCTATGGTGCTTCTATCAAATAAGAGGATTACCCGACTGACCACACAATTAAAAATCAAACTCTACGAGAGTAAAAGAGGAACAAGACTTTAACGAGCTAGTAAACAACCTGACTTGATAACGGCAACGGCGCCAAAAACTTGGTTTGCAAACTAACGCGCACTAGTTTTACTCACTAGATCGCTCTAGCGAGATCATTATTTCTCAAGGGTCTCTCTTTTTCTATTACTCAACGGTTGTGGAATAAGCTATTCGGGGGATTTGTCATTTGGTTTGAAATTGGTTTATGAAATGATAAAACTAAGAAAGCAATTAAATCAAATGAAACAAACAAAGCAGATTGGGATTTTGAATATAGACTAAGGCGGTTGTTCAGACTCGAATCCACGCTAGTTCGGTTAAGATGGATGAAACAATGCAATCTTAGTTGCAACAGACTAGATGACTCGACATTTCCTTTTGTAATCTCTACAACATGGTCAGGCCATAGAGATTCTATCCTATCAAACCTTCAAGCTCCTATGGTCAAGCTAACTTGCAAGCAATCAAGAACGAACAAGAACTATGAAATGTCACACAATCACGCAAAGAGATTAGGTCCTTCCAATCCTATGGTCAAGCTATTGGAGAACCTAACGACCTCATAAATTCTAGAATGAAAAGCGTTCATGGTCAGACCTGCAAATCAAAGATAAACTCAAAAACTAACAATTGGTCAAGTTGTCAGGATCAAAACGTTTAAATTAGGGTTTAGGAGAAAACTCATCTAAGCAGTATAAGAAGAGGAGCACTGAGGAACTTTCCAAGGCTATTATGGATAATTGTGTGAGTAGAATGTAGCAGGCTTATGTTCCTAGTTCTTTCACATTCCTCGTTACTGAACCTTGGGATGTTAAGATGAAGCGAACACCTTTATATAGAAGGGATAAGTGGATTCGAGGCTGAACAAGAGTTCAGATTTTAGGGGTGGTTACTTTCGTTTGTTATTTAAGTTTGGGATTTTCTTGGTTTGTAGTCTGTTCGATTATGGGGTCTTCCCTTAATCGGTTGATCTGATGAATAAAAGCTAATTATTCATCGAAAAAGAAAACTCATCTAAGTCTGAATAAACATCGATTAACATAAACGGGTTAGAAACCCGAAATCACCGATACAAAATCCTTACTAACGCATCTAATCTAAACAACCCTAAGAGTTTAGCTCGACATCATTACAGAAGAAATTGCATAAACAAAGAAGAAGAAAACCGGAGAAGAAGACATCTTACTCCAAGAAAACCTAATCTTGATGAATCCTAGAAACTCCTGAGTTAAGCCTCGCTTCCTCTCGCTCAATCGTCACTTCAAAGCTCCGAGTTCTCCCTCCGAGAGTGTCTGGTTTGTCGGGGAAGAATGAAGAATAGGATTATGTTTTTCTCCCAGGAAAGAATAGGATTAAAAATCCCGTCAGGTGATGGTACACGGCCGTGTATCATAATACACGACGTGTTTTGTTAATAAACGGCGTGCTCGTGGTACGCGGCATGTATTGTAATACTCGCCGTGTATTGCTCCAGTTCCAGCTCTAGTAGTTTCCAGCCTTCCGATTCGTCCCTAATCGTCATGGGTCACCTGAAATGAACCAAAAACATGCAAAACACATAAAACGGCCCCAAAGGGCCAAGGGGGAAGAAAATCACTCAAAACCATGCAAATTAGATAGATAAATCACCGAAAATGTCATCTAATGAGAAGATGAATACGCCAATAATGAGACGCATCAAGATCCCTCGAGGAGTTCACCCAAAATAGTAATCGGAATAAAAAGACATCAGGGCGATTAGACTTCTTCTTGAAAGCTATGGTGAAAGCCACAAAGGTGGCCCAGACGTGCGCTTGGAGGCCTCTGATGGAGTACCCCAACCATCGAAGCACATCCACCTGCCAAAGCTCCAAGAGGAGACATATCCCAAATAAAAAAAACCTTTAACTAGACTCCGTGGAAACCCACGGGGCAGTTGCCGATAGTGGACATGTGACCCGAACCAAAATACTAATAAGACTTGGGAAAGGGGGAGTTCAAAGAAATAAAAATGGCTGCGTGGTTGGGTGAGAAGTTGGGGAAGTAGGGCGGCCCCAGAATTCTGCGGGCATACCGCTCAGCCTTCCTAGGAGTCAAGAACATGCTCGCTCGACTCTCCACTAAGAGGCCATCAATCTCTGTGCAAGCCTCCCTCAATTCAAAGTCACGGAGGGAGAGGGAAAAGCCGGTGTCATAGGGGGGAAACTCCCGAGGCTTCCCATCAGCATACTTGGCTACCAGGGCGTTAGTGGAAGGGATCTAGATAGTTCCAGGTGGAGCAGACTCGGCATACACCACCTCCTCAAGGAGGGGATAATCTGCCAGGTCCACAACTAGAGGCGTCCGCCTCTTCCTTTTAGATCCAATCAGAGAGGTATGGTTGGAGGGGCGAGTGGATCACCTCGAGATGGGCACAGCAGGTTCGGCACCCTCGCTTGAGTCAGACCTCTCATGGCGGTCTGCGTTGATGATGGGTAGGAACATCTAGGAGGGTCCTACCTTCAGGGGAGATGCGATCAAGAAAGTTCAGTCGGAGAAGAAGAGGGGAGGGTGAAAAATTGGTAAGGGGAAGCCTACCACTCCCCACTAGAACAGAGCGCCCAGGTTTAAAAAACGCAGCTATCTCTCACGCGTATAAAACTACAAAGACCAAACAATAGACGAGGAGGAAATGAGAAAATAAAAGAAGAAGAAGATCTTACTTGAACTGTCAGACATGGCATCGGGAAGTCGTTGACGAGTGATCTGGAAGATGAAACAAGAGCAAACACCAGAAGGCGCAAATGCTTGAGAACTAGAGGTTTTCGTCGTTTGAGTGAAGGGCTGAAGTAAGAGAAGGAAGAAAGGGAAGAAGGGGTATGTAAAAGAGGACATAGGGGCTAACGAAGTGACGCCTATTAACTGCCTTATAGGCGAATCACGGTGATCTAGGAAAAAAGAACTGTTTTGGATACGCCAAACAGTGCCTAAGAGGGATGTGTGGCATTCATGTGACGGAAAAAGCCCCGCCTAAAGAAGACTCATCTCTTTTTCAAAATAGCATGTGTCAGACACGCATACAACAATCATGATCTAAAAGGCGAGAATCCAACCCCATCCAGACATGTGTGAAATAGGAGAAAGTGCCACCTAAGTCAAAGGGATTTGCTTTGCTAGCAAATCAAGGAGGCGGGAAAAAACAAGATTTCCCAGAAAGCGTCTTGGGGAAGTCATTGGCAGTCAAGATTGGCCAACAGGATGACGTTGGCACATGAAGTAAGTTTTTGGCGTTCCCCCAGACACCATTTTAATGGCGTACAGATCGTCTGTTTTTCTAGAGTGCGATATAGAAGCTTTCCCTTGCGTCAAGCTTCTAAATCACACTCGAGGGAAATTGATGGGCCCAAGACAAGTTGCTAGGCCCCAGAGCCGGCGTACATCTTGACAAAAGATATGGCGGACCCGAAACCTAGGTCCAACAGCCGTCTAAGGTTCCATGTAAGCTACTTGGGCCACGCGAGCTTCCAGGCCCACGACGGTAACCATTAAACCGTAGCCGCCTAGGTTTCCACCTCAGACGCGGAGTCCAAATCTTACAAGATAAGGGGCTCTCATCCTAACTTAGGGATCGAAGAGGATAAATAAGGGGTTCAGCCCTTCAACACAGACAGACAATCAACACCGCATACACACACAAAAATACGCTTTGACCTGTAAGCTCCGGCTAGTACGCTCTAGGCTATCGATCACCCACAACCCTAAGGGGTATCACGAGTACTTCTATGTCTCTCACTCACACGACCTTACCCCCACTCACAAATACTTAACTATTTGTCCTCTTACTACTACTTCTTGTACATCTTGCGAGGTACTTCCCGGATGTTCACTGGAGCATAGGAGTAAGGCGAACAACTTTGAACCCCTCAAACTCTAGAGGTTTGAACCTCATTGTACCCCACGAATCTTGTGGGAGGAGTAATAACACTTCCCCTAGACCATTGGTTTAAAAACCTTACCAAGAAAACCTAGTGGGAAAACATGGTTAGACTAGAATGTGATGCGTATTGAATCCCCCTCATGATGATATCACTTGTAACATCCCATTTCGGCCGAGCTCTAGCCTTTATGTTTCGGGTTGAAATGGGTTGGAGTTGGAAACATGCAGATTGTTGCTATGAGTTAGGTTCTGCAGAACTGAGGTGTGTAACGAGCGTTATAAAACCTATAAGGGCCGTTACACCAGTTCAATATAAAAATAGTGAGTCGGCAATTGTCAGAAAGATTTTTCTAATTCTCTTTACTTTCAAACCTCCTTCGACGAACCAAAACCCCCAAACGTCAAACCTTGATTACGAAAGCTATAGGAGTCGGATTAAGTCGCCGTTTCTTCCTATGGATTCCTGGCGACAATGAGAAGATATTTGATAAGCTGTAAAATAGTGATCAAATATTACTAAGCTAGACTAAGTAGATCGTATTCCACAGAGTTTCTTCTAATCGTTTACTCAAATATGCTGGCAATTTATTCAAGTTTGAACACGTTGTGCGTGGTGTGAGTTCCACGACTTCTAGACTAGGATGCAAGAAAATTAAAATGAAATTAAAAGACAGAATGATTGGTTGGTTAAAACAAACAACCGACAAGCTTAGATTTCGAATCCCCCTTAGATCACCAAGGCAACACAATCACAATACCAGCGGTTTTCAATTCTCATTCAATCGGTTTCTATACACCACCATAACTGCTGACCCTTAGGTTTAAGACTGGCGAACGTTCGCGCTATCCGATCTAACTACCAAGATTAATTAGTCGCCGGGTACGGTCACCTCTCGCAACGACTAAACTAACTGGTGCAATTACTAATGATTTATGAGTTACTCTTGAAGCGTATTAACCCTAACTGGTTCCTACGAGAGGCACACTCCAATGATTAGGTTAACTGGTTGAATTGATGTTCTAAAGTGAGGCGAGCGTTCGCTTCTATCCTCAGCTTAACAAGAATCTAAACTAGGTGAACAAGGAAGGCAAGTTTATGCGCCAAAGCAGGGAAGCTGTCTGGCGACTAACCCTAGCTTGCATAAACCTAATCTAGGCGACCAACCAGAAGAGAAACATAAACAATGAAGAACAAAACAACCATGCAAAGAGAAACTGATTGAACTTCGAATCTAATTACCGCCGATCCGTGACCGCTTTAAAACTCTGGGTCACTTAGGGTTCATCTAATCTAAGCTCTACGAGTTTAGCTACTCATGTTCATAACAAAAGAATCAAAGTCAAAGACAGATTTCATCTTAAACAGAGGAAGATTAGAAGAGGGTCTGAAAAACCTAATTAAGACGACTCCGGCGAAGCTTCGATCTCCGGTAATCTTCAATCCTAGCTCCGAGTCTCCGAGATGAAGGAATGGCGTCACGATCTCTTCCTGGCTCTTCGAACTCTAAACTCTGCCCCAGAACTCGTGAGAATTATGAAATTATGATGTATTATCAGGTCTATCTTCAATTGGGCCGCCGGTTAAGTATTTATACTTGACCCTAATACTGCCGAATTTTGCCTTGAGTTTTCGCCGAAAACCTGGGGGAGTTTTCGCCGAAAACTTGAGTGTAAATGAGGGTGGCCGTCGGCTATTTCTCCTGTGATTTTCGGGCCTTAGGGTTCTCGGCAAAAACTTGGAGTTTTTGCCGAAAACTTCTCTTTGTGAACTCAGCTGATTTCTTCTTGAGTTTTCGCCGAAAACCTGGGGGAGTTTTCGCCGAACACTTCAGTGTAAATGGGAGCAGGATTTGATTCCACTTGATTGACTTCTCGGATCAATTCTGGTGCGATTCCTCGAGGTTCCAATGCCTTAGACACGTCCTTTGCTACTTTATTTGATGACAAAAACCCGTGCTATCATGAAAACACTAGAAAACCATAAAATAGACCCGAAACGGGTCAAAGTAACATAAATGGCACGATATAGAGTAGTTGAGTGAATATTCGCTATTCTACCCTAAAAACCATGTCTTAAGCGAGGAAATGTTGCCTAAATGAGGTTGATAATCACGTCAACTCGAGTGTCATCAAAATACCCCACACTTAAGCTTTTGCTTGTCCTCAAGCAAACTGAATAGAAATGCTCACGTTCACAATTGATAAGATTTATTAAATTGAAGTTCAATCATACACAATGAATTATTAGACAGATAATTCCTAGAACAAGAAACCTAACATGCATACTGATCAGCCAAACAACCTGGTCTCACTAAAACTGCACACGACAAGTAATAGCAACCAATTATGCACGAATTTGACCTAACCGACCAGACTCCTCACACAGGAAATATTTAGTAAACGGGGAACTCTCACTCTCTGTGTTTAAGGACGTGTTTATGCTCTCAATCATTTTCTGTTGCTGAATTCTGTCATAAGTTTGCAATTCGACCACATCTCCACCACGGTGACAACACGAGTAACTAGTCAAGAAGGACTTCCCTGCTAGGACTGTAACGAATTCTACACTACAAGGGTTTATGATGAGATGGATGATGAGAATGTATGATGATGGCTTTGGTGCGTTGTAGCTTTCGACTAACTTCTCTCAAATCTAGCCAATGGCTTCCTATCGTCTAACCAGACACGGGTGGAATAGTGTACACTCGTCCTATGATACCCTCAAGCAACCTAGCACTGAATTTCCTTTACACATTTTTTTCTTTTGACTTCGTTCTTCCATATGTAGGGAGAAGAGCATTATTGAGCTTTGGAACTTTGGAACTTTTCTTCTTTTTCTTACTTTTTCGAAATTTCTTTTGTTTTTCTTCTTCTTTTATTTTATTTTTTTCTTTGTGCCGATTCTTTCTTTTAGTTGCTAGAGGGGTTTACACGTTTGGACATAATAGCTAAGACCACCTGTTTAATGGCTATAGGCAGGTTACCACAAACCAACTTCCGGTAGGTCAATCTAGAACTACAACCACGGGGGATCAACGGGGAATGAAAGAATGGGGAATGGCTGTAATGTATATCGAACCGAAAGAATAGGCCAAGCTCAAGGGTTTACACCTAATGGATTTATCGTTAGGTAGGCTATCTGGCTTAGTAGCTGAATCTAGGTGCCCCTATCATTCTAGAACTCGTGTCATCGTGTGGTCTCGAGTAGGTCTCATGCAAATTCTAACTCATTCAAGCAAACAGAAAACCACTCAAAAAGAATTGAAATTGCAAGTTACGTGCAATGGATCAAAAGCTCACATTTGGTTTGCTAGTCGGATTCGGTCATTTTCATGCAATCAAGGCGACAAACTACAAGTGTGATTTTCAAAAATCTGTTTTGACCAGACAATTTAGCATCAAAATAAGCACGTTGGTTTTCAGGTTCTAGGTTAAGCAGTCTAAGCATCATTATGACAGATTGAACAACAACTTAACATCAAAAATCAAGAACTGAGTCATTCTAATGCTAGAGAGACTAGAAAGGCACTGAGAAACACACAACACACAATTAAGGGCAATCAAGTTCATGCAAGGTTCTCTAGCATCCTACCCCACACTTAAATCATTCTGTGTCCTCACAGGACTAAACTAGAGTAGAGAGATATGAAGAACCTGGAATGAGATGGTCGGTGTAGGGGATGAGCACGGATAGCCCGGAGTGGAGCGGAGTAGCTACTCGAGTTCCTACAAAACAAAAACAACAAAAAGATCAAAAGGATACCGGGACAAGTGTCCCGGATCCACACAGAATAAAAGTCAAACAAAGAAGGTTTAGGGGAATTTTGAAAATATTTTGACTCTTCTTTTTTTTTTCAAAAAACTGACGAAAAAACAAATCAAAACGAAAGAAAATTAAACTGACACTTTGGCTCCCCCGAACCTGACTCGAACGACGAAAAGACTGACTCAAAAATTCAAAAACGGACTCCAGTCATGGGTTGCCTCCCACGAAGCGCTCTTGCTTAATGTCCTTGAGCCGGACGATACCTGGACGACGATCAAGAGACATCCCAACTCAGGATTTCTCTTAGGCCAGAGTTCATGAAATATGGCCTTGGGGATCCTCCAGCAAGTGTGAACTTCTTCCCGTGTGCGTGAATTAGCTTGGTTCGTCCATCGGAAGGTGACGAGGAATTTCGAATGGCCCGAACAATTCTGTAACACCCGTCCCAAACCGACCCGGGTTTACCCGTAGTCGAACCGGTTTGAGTGCTACTCAAAGATACAGCATTTAAATAAAGGAGTAAAACGCAGCGGAAACAGAAACAACTCTCCATTAAAAAGTTCAAAATCAACTGAAGGCCTTCATTACATAAAATCTGAAATCCAAAACCAAAACTCAAAATGATTACAAATCTCCCAACCCAAAAGTGTCAACCGAAATCTAAAATTAAAACAATGGTCACTCCACAATAGCTTCCTAATCTTCACTTCACAACTCCAACCTGCAACTCCTCCGAACTCAACCGAACACCTGAAAAGAGAAACTGGGGGGATCAGCTTCCTAATGAAACTGAGTGAACCCACTGGGTTTAACTATGCGCCGAGCCTAACCTGAAGAAGTGATCCCAAACTTCTCACGAGACACCAACAATGGAATCAGACTCAACCTTTACCAGTTTTAATTCCCTAAACAGTCTAAGTGTTCACATAGGTGCAGTTCCAAATCAACACTTACCATCCTCAATAACATCCATGAATAACAGAAAATCATAAATCATACAGTTCAACATTATAATACAATACGACTCAAGATCATAGTCAGCATTTCCACATACACCACAATCACACACCCATTCACATTCAACACACACATTAATCCCATCCCAATTCACTAAGTGAGCTATTAATCATCCCTAAGCAAATCTAGGTTATCATTCAAGTGCATAACGCCGTACTAACCATCCACAATTCATATCATCATCATAATCATCAACCACTTAACATCTAACCCGCAACTCATTGCATTGACACAACTCAATTCACAGATCAATCCGACCTAGTTCACACACATTACATAACAGTTCGCCATCACATACCGCACGTCACATATACACACTCAACACATCACATTTCAGCTTGTTCACATCAAGCACAACACACGCACGACAGTTCATAATTCATTTAACTAGGTGAGTTAATTAGGCGCCATAAGGAGTTGTTCCCCCGCTACCCCGCCGGCCCTCACATCATCCATATCCCGTAGGATCTTTCTCCGTAGGGAGATAACACGACGCATCCCCTAAGGGATCCTTCCTCCACGGAGCTATCACGACGCATCCCATCGGGATCCTTCCTCAACGGAGATTTCAACCACTATGACTCCCTGTCATAGGATTCACCCCAGTGAATCGGACTCTAACACAATGGTATTTCGGTTGGGGTAACGTTGGCTCCTTCCGGTTCTATCAATTAAATTTCATTTAATGCAACCACAACCATCACACTCATCCGCAAAACAGTTTCATTCAACCACAAATTCATTTCACAATACCGATTCCACTGTACAACTCCACTACACAAATTACACGTCACAATGCCACATCACAATCCCACATCGTGATTCCACCACACAATTCCATGTTCTAGTTCCAAGCACCAATTCTATGTTCCAATTCTAGGATATAATTCTAGTCTAACCACAAACGGCAATAATAAACACAATCATAGAAATTAATCACATCCACCCCATCCTATCTCACATTTCTAGATCAAATACATTAGCTATCAACTTTCATCCCAATCCCCACATCAAACATAAATCAGCACAGTCATCATACTTCAATCACAAGACAATTATTCAGTTTTACTCTCATAGGTTCATGCAAGACCTAATTCTGTTCTAAGTCTATTCAACTCCTCACTCCCATTTCTAACCACCTAGTTAAACATATAATCACACTAGTCAACCACATATATAGACAAGTCGGTCATCCACTCAAACGAGTCAACTCAACACCACATAGCATCAATTTTGATTCAGATCAACCATACAACACCAGTTCAGCTAGTTCATGCAATCACACCACCCAATTCCATTACTCAATTCCATTCACCAATTCCCTTAACCAATTCCATAAGTCAATTCCACGTATTCTATTGTCCAATTTCTTACCTACATTCCCTACCAATTCCAGTAGCCAGTTCTAAGTCATAAGCCTACCACCCTAAACACATTAACAACCATCTTCTCACACGACATCAATTCTACCTAAAGGCACGTTGCATAATTCATACATCAACACCTAGCATCATCCCAATCCCAACATCACATAAACCAACACAATCCAAATCAATCAGTAATCCCACATCACACCTAACCACACATCACAAGACATTCACCGCCTCCCACGGCACAAACAGTTTAAGGGTAAACGGCTAGCTCACCGGCCACCCCCACCTGCAAGTACAGGGGAAGCCATGTCATGAGTCGTAGGGTTACCCTCCTGTACGTCCTTCATTGGATGACCCCACATTGGTGGAGCCATCCACCTGTTCATCAATTAAGGGCGACCCCACATTGGTGGAGCCATCCACCTGTTCATCAATTAAGGGCGACCCCACATTGGCAGGACCACCCTCCTGCAACCACAAACTGACAATAGCATAATATACACAATTCTCATGTTCACAGACCCGTCCCTCCTATCACTCTTTACTAGTTTCGATCAATTTATCATCCATGTTAATCAATTCCCCCAATCAAAATCATCACAAACAGCCATCAATCATAAACCAATCCATCAATTAACAAACATCCAACAATCATCAAACAGCATATTTCACAGAACAATCAATTGCAGAACAGTTTTCCCCTTTTACTCTCTTTCAATTTCATGCAAGGCCCTACATTTTTCTAGGTCTGAATTGTAACTCCTCACACCGACCAGACTACCTATCGTACGCTAAACCCTCACCTGACAAGAAGACGAGGCTCTAAAACTCTTCTAGAAACCCGAACAGCCAAGCTCTCAGACACCAAAAACGTAGCTATTCTTTTCTTCACCGACAGCATCTTACTCCGAAATATCCAAAACCTCTAGGTGCGATCTCTTCCTCTCATCACAACGAACTCATAGCAAGAAACGGATCACCAATCGGATCTCTACAACTCTCGGAATCGAGGTTTGAAGTTTTGGAGATTTCTGGCTGAGACACAAAAACGTAGCTCTTCCTTCCTCCACGGACATCAGCCTGCTCCGACCCAGCCAGAACCACGACTAGATATCTCTTCCTCTCACTGCCACGAACGTGTAGCAAGAAACGGATCGTCAATCGGAGCTCTACAACTCCCGGAATCAAGGATTGAAGCTAAGGGGTTTTTGGTTCGTCAAAAACGAATTTCGGGGAAAGAGAAAGAAGGGGAAGTTATGAATTTCCGTGTAAAATCAGCCTTTTATAGTCTGACCATGATACACGGCGTGTATCATGATACATGGCGTGTATCATGATACACGTGTGTATTGTAATACGCGGCCGTGTATCGTGGTCTGCCCACATTGACAATTTTTCACGTACTCTCTTGTATACTCGACCCGACTCAACTATGAACGTCCCGAACTTCGATGGAACCTCAAGAACATTGTTTCCAATGTCTAAACCATCCAAACTCAAGTTCCAAACCGTTCGGTTGGGCGGGGATGTTACAAGTCTCCACAACTTCAAAAGATTTCATCCCCGAAATCACAACCCAACTCGCTCTAGCAACGAATCCACAAATCACAGCATAACGCAGCAACACAAGGATCACATCACCTCCCGAAACTCCCTTTTAACGGCTCTAGCAACACACACCTTCTAAGGGCACTACTCCCACACTACTTCAACTTCTACCTAACAGACACGCACAACCGAACCTCAACGGCACCACTCACAACAAGAACACAACCAAAACACAATCAAACAAACTCACTCAAGAGCACAACGACGACGCAAGAGCTCAACAAAGCACGACTCACACCAACAAGAACTATGAAGCTAACACCTTCGACTAAAACTCACACCCTCAAGCACTCTACTCACTTAACCAAATTCTACAAGGCTCTACTCCTCTAACCAATTTCCCAACCTGCTACTACTTCCACTCTCAACTACTCCGCCACCCTCTTCACTACAGGAGGACACAAAACGTTTCAGTTGACCAATTTTAAGAAATCACATTTCATTTCGAATCGCTTTCCTTTCAAATTCACAATACTTTCCTTTCAAAACTTCCCACCCACTTCAAAACGATTTGAAAATCCCTAAAAGTTGGTCCTGTCCCGATGCTTCATCCCTTCCCCCTACGAGGTTAATTACTCCTCTACAAGAAGAGACGAATCACCAACACAGCAGCAACTAACCAGGCTCTGATACCACTTGTAACACCCGTCCCAAACTGACCCGGGTTTACCCGTAGTCGAACCGGTTTAAGTGCTACTCGAAGATACAGCATTTAAATAAAGGAGTAAAACGCAGCGGAAACAGAAACAACTCTCCATTAAAAAGTTCAAAATCAACTGAAGGCCTTCATTACATAAAATCTGAAATCCAAAACCAAAACTCAAAATGATTACAAATCTCCCAACCCAAAAGTGTCAACCGAAATCTAAAATTAAAACAATGGTCACTCCACAATAGCTTCCTAATCTTCACTTCACAACTCCAACCTGCAACTCCTCCGAACTCAACCGAACACCTAAAAAGAGAAACGGGGGGGGGGGGGGATCAGCTTCCTAATGAAACTGAGTGAACCCACTGGGTTTAACTATGCGCCGAACCTAACCTGAAGAAGTGATCCCAAACTTCTCACGAGACACCAACAATGGAATCAGACTCAACCTTTACCAGTTTTAATTCTCTAAACAGTCTAAGTGATCACATAGGTGCAGTTCCAAATCAACACTTACCATCCTCAATAACATCCATGAATAACAGAGAATCATAAATCATACTGTTCAACATTATAATACAATATGACTCAAGATCATAGTCAGCATTTCCACATACACCACAATCACACACCCATTCACATTCAACACACACATTAATCCCATCCCAATTCACTAAGTGAGCTATTAATCATCCCTAAGCAAATCTAGGTTATCATTCAAGTGCATAACGCCGTACTAACCATCCACAATTCATATCATCATCATAATCATCAACCACTTAACATCTAACCCGCAACTCATTGCATTGACACAACTCAATTCACAGATCAATCCGACCTAGTTCACACACATTACATAACAGTTCGCCATCACATACCGCACGTCACATATACACACTCAACACATCACATTTCAGCTTGTTCACATCAAGCACAACACACGCACGACAGTTCACAATTCATTTAACTAGGTGAGTTAATTAGGCGCCATAAGGAGTTGTTCCCCCGCTACCCCCCGGCCATCACATCATCCATATCTCGTAGGATCTTTCCCCGTAGGGAGATAACACGACGCATCCCCTAAGGGATCCTTCCTCCACGGAGCTATCACGACGCATCCCATCGGGATCCTTCCTCAACGGAGATTTCAACCACTATGACTCCCTGTCATAGGATTCACCCCAGTGAATCGGACTCTAACACAATGGTATTTCGGTTGGGGTAACGTTGGCTCCTTCCGGTTCTATCAATTAAATTTCATTTAATGCAACCACAACCATCACACTCATCAGCAAAACAGTTTCATTCAACCACAAATTCATTTCACAATACCGATTCCACTGTACAACTCCACTACACAAATTACACGTCACAATGCCACATCACAATCCCACATCGTGATTCCACCACACAATTCCATGTTCTAGTTCCAAGCACCAATTCTATGTTCCAATTCTAGGATATAATTCTAGTCTAACCACAAACGGCAATAATAAACACAATCATAGAAATTCATCACATCCACCCCATCCTATCTCACATTTCTAGATCAAATACATTAGCTATCAACTTTCATCCCAATCCCCACATCAAACATAAATCAGCATAGTCATCATACTTCAATCACAAGACAATTATTCAGTTTTACTCTCATAGGTTCATGCAAGACCTAATTCTGTTCTAAGTCTATTCAACTCCTCACTCCCATTTCTAACCACCTAGTTAAACATATAATCACACTAGTCAACCACATATATAGACAAGTCGATCATCCACTCAAACGAGTCAACTCAACACCACATAGCATCTATTTCATTCAGATCAACCATACAACACCAGTTCAGCTAGTTCATGCAATCACACCACCCAATTCCATTACTCAATTCCATTCACCAATTCCATTCACCAATTCCCTTAACCAATTCCATAAGTCAATTCCACGTATTCTATTGTCCAATTTCTTACCTACATTCCCTACCAATTCCAGTAGCCAGTTCTAAGTCATAAGTCTACCACCCTAAACACATTAACAAACATCTTCTCACACGACATCAATTCTACCTAAAGGCACGTTGCATAATTCATACATCAACACCTAGCATCATCCCAATCCCAACATCACATAAACCAACACAATCCAAATCAATCAGTAATCCCACATCACACCTAACCACACATCACAAGACATTCACCGCCTCCCACGGCACAAACAGTTTAAGGGTAAACGGCTAGCTCACCGGCCACCCCCACCTGCAAGTATAGGGGAAGCCATGTCATGAGTCGTAGGGTTACCCTCCTGTACGTCCTTCATTGGACGACCCCACATTGGTGGAGCCATCCACCTGTTCATCAATTAAGGGTGACCCCACATTGGCAGGACCACCCTCCTGCAACCACAAACTGACAATAGCATAATATACACAATTCTCATGTTCCACAGACCCGTCCCTCCTATCACTCTTTACTAGTTTCGATCAATTTATCATCCATGTTAATCAATTCCCCCAATCAAAATCATCACAAACAGCCATCAATCATAAACCAATCCATCAATTAACAAACATCCAACAATCATCAAACACATATTTCACAGAACAATCAATTGCAGAACAGTTTTTCCCTTTTACTCTCTTTCAATTTCATGCAAGGCCCTACATTTTTCTAGTCCTGAATTGTAACTCCTCACACCGACCAGACCACCTATCGTACGCTAAACCCTCACCTGACAAGAAGACGAGGCTCTAAAACTCTTCTAGAAACCCGAATAGCCAAGCTCTCAGACACCAAAAACGTAGCTATTCTTTTCTTCACCGACAGCATCTTACTCCGAAATATCCAGAACCTCTAGGTGCGATCTCTTCCTCTCATCACAACGAACTCATAGCAAGAAACGGATCGCCAATCGTATCTCTACAACTCTCAGAATCGAGGTTTGAAGTTTTGGAGATTTCTGGCTGAGACACAAAAACGTAGCTCTTCCTTCCTCCACGGACAGCAGCCTGCTCCGACCCAGCCAGAACCACGACTAGCGATCTCTTCCTCTCACCGCCACGAACGTGTAGCAAGAAACGGATCGTCAATCGGAGCTCTACAACTCCCGGAATCAAGGATTGAAGCTAAGGGGTTTTTGGTTCGTCAAAAACGAATTTCGGGGAAAGAGAAAGAAGGGGAAGTTATGAATTTCCGTGTAAAATCAGCCTTTTATAGTCTGACCATGATACACGGCGTGTATTGTAATACACGGCCGTGTATAGTGGTCTGCCCACATTGACAATTTTTCACGTACTCTCTTGTATACTCGACCCGACTCAACTATGAACGTCCCAAACTTCGATGGAACCTCAAGAACATTATTTCCAATGTCTAAACCATCCAAACTCAAGTTCCAAACCGTTCGGTTGGGCGGGGATGTTACAAGTTCTTTCGAAGAAGCGTCCTTCAGAGGATTATTCTTCTCTGGTGGCTCGGTTGACTGGGGCTGAGCAATTGGCTACCAAACCGCCTTCGTCTTCTCTTTATTCTCCTTCTTTATCTCGCCAGGATCTTTAACGTTTGGAGAATCATGAGGGGACGCCGTCGGATCCTCCTTCTTTCTCGGCTTTTGTCCCGACAGCTCATTCTTCAGATTAGGGACCTGTCCGACACCTGGCAAGCAAATTTCTGAAGAAACTCTAGATTTTTCATTAGAACTAGAGTTGACCGAAGCCAACTCCACAGCTTCAACAGATAAACAATGCATCTCTTCTTTGACTGGGACTTGCATACCGTCCTTGAGGCGGAATGTCATGGTATCCTTGCCGACCTTTAATGTCAACGAGCCATTCGGGACATTAATGGTAATGCTGGTTGTTGCCATGAACGGTCGGCCTAGGAGAAGAGTGACATCTTCCTCTCGAGTATCCATGACAACAAAGTCAGTCAGAATAGTAAAAGGACCACAACGGACAACCACGTTTTCTATTATTCCCCTAGGTAGTTTAACAGATCTGTCGGTAAACACTAAATGCATGCTAATTGGTTTCAACTCTCCTAGGTTCAATTTCTCAAATAGGCAAGTAGGCATAACATTAATAGAAGCACCTAGATCAATTACACTACGATCAATCTTCACATCATTAATAGTGCAAGGCAAAGTGAAAGCACCGGGATCTCGACACTTAGCTGGGGGTGGTATGGGTGTCGCCTGGCCCTGGATAGCGGAGCATTCTTCCTCGAGGGAGACGGAAGACAACTCTTCCTTCTTCTTGTTCTTCGCAGGATCCTTTGTGATTTTGTCAGCCTCCGGTATCACCTGGATAGCATCAATAACTGATGTATTCATATTCGTGTTCTTCATGTATCCATGCCACTTTCTGTACCGGGTATCATGATCTTTCTCCATTTATTGCGCAGCCTTAGGAAACGGAATCCGAGGCAGATATGATGGAGGAGGTGGAGCAGGAGATGTCTTTGTTAGGGGCGGCGGGGCAGTCACCTCCTCCTCGATCTCTGGCTTGTCAATGGCTATAGCATCAGGAGCCAAGATCAGGTCAGAAACTGTAGGACCGGCTAATTGCTTGCCACTTCTTGTGGAGATGGCCTTGACGTGCTCCTTCCTAATGGTAGAGTCGACTTGAACCGATGATTGATTAAGGAGGGGGCTAGTAGTTAGCAAGCTAAACATGTTATTCACTATGCTCTCCACTCGTTGACCTCGAGCTTCATGTTCTTGATTTAAGATGGCTTGAAGCTTGAATTTCTCCTCATAGTTATCGAGCCTTGACATGATCAGGTCGAGCTTCATGTCTACCTTGATATCTCTTGTGTTCCCTAATGTAGATCTCTGAGGTTGATCTTGATAACTATTGCTCAAGTACTGATTCTGACTCTGGTTGAATTCGAAGTTGTAAGGAGGACACTCTTGGAAGCTTCCTTGTTGTTGAGGAGGTTGTCTGAACTGACGATAGTCGGTGTAGCCTCTTTGATTGTTGGTGAAGCCTTGATCAATAAAGTTCACTTCCTCTGTAGACCAGTTACCGAAAATCTTCTTCATATGTTTCTGTACTTCAATCTTGATCTGATCTTCACGGCTTGGTCGGCTCCTAGCTGCTCCAAACTATCTCTCCCAGCTTCTAGACTTAGATGCGCAGTTTGCAAAGTGAAGAAGAGCAGCTTCCGGTGTGAGTGCGGTGTAGTCTCCATCAGCTAAGGAGTTAAACCATTCAGATGACTCTTCGTTCATACCCCCAAGCAAAGATCTCGGCTAGTTGCCTCTGAGTGAAGCCATGATGAGGGCAGCTGTAGAGGAGTTCCTGGAATTCATTCCAGGCGTCGTATAAGCTCACTCCTTCTTTCTGTCTGAACCTTGAGATGCTGTCCCTGTAAGCAGTTGTTTTGGAAGGAGGGAAGTATTCCTCTATGAATTCTTGAGCAAGATCCTCCCATTTGGTGTAATGACCGGGTGGCTTGCTAATGAGCCATCTCTTTGCGGCGCCTCGAAGTGAGAATGGGAAAGCTCGCAAGGACAAGGTATCCTTATCGAGGCTCCGACTCTTAAAGGTCTCGCAAAAAGCAAGGAAATCCGCCAAGTGTGTGCATGGATTATCATTAGGCTTTCCTTCAAACTGTAGATCCCTAGAGATCATTTCCAAGAAGGCGGTCTTGATCTCATAGGCAGGACCATCTTCATCGCGCGGCACGAAGATGGAAGACCGAACACTAGTAGCACTTGGCCTATTGTAATCCGCAAGACTCTTTTGAGCAGCCATTGCGGTAGGGGAAGGTGGATCAGAGGTGATTAGCTTCTGAATTTCTTAACCTGCAAAAGACAAAACAAACACAACCGGTGTAAAATCGAAGTGTGATGGAAAATGAAGGATGGAAAGTAGAAGCATAAAATGCCAAATCTTCTTTCAAACAATATAGAAGAGTCCCCGGCAATGGCGCCAATTTGATGAGATGTAAAACACTGATCAAATACTACTAAGCTAGAAGCTAAGCAGATCGTATTCCACAGAGTTTCTTCTAATCGTTTACTCAAATATGCTGGCAATTTATTCAAGTTTGAACACGTTGTGCGTGGCTTCTAGACTAAGATGCAAGAAAATTAAAATGAAATTAAAAGACAGAATGATTGGTTGGTTAAAACAAATGACAGACAAGCTTAGATTTCGAATCCCCCTTAGATCACCAAGGCAACAGCAATCACAAGACCATCGGTTTTCAATTCTCATTCAATCGGTTTCTATACACCACCATAACTCCTGACCCTTAGGTTTAAGACTGGCGAACGTTCGCTCTATCCGATCTAACTACCAATATTAATTAGTCGCCCGGGTACAGTCGCCTCTCGCAACGACTAAACTAACTGGTGCAATTACTAATGATTTATGAGTTACTCTTGAAGCGGATTAACCCTAACTGGTTCCTACGAAAGGCACACTCCAATGATTAGGTTAACTGGTTGAATTGATGTTCTAAAGTGAGGCGAGCGTTCGCTTCTATCCTCAGCTTAACAAGAATCTAAACTAGGTGATCAAGGAAGGCAAGTTTATGCGCCAAAGCAGGGAAGCTGTCTGGCGGCTAACCCTAGCTTGCATAAACCTAATCTAGGCGACCAACCAGAAGAGAAACAAAAACAATGAAGAACAAAACAACCATGCAAAGAGAAACTGATTGAACTTCGAATCTAATTACCACCGATCCGTGACCGCTTTAAAACCCTGGGTCACTTAGGGTTCATCTAATCTAAGCTCTACGAGTTTAGCTACTTATGTTCGTAACAAAAGAATTAAAGACAAAGTCATATTTCATCTTAAACAAAGGAAGAACAGAAAAGGATCTGAAAAACCTAATTAAGACGACTCCGGCGAAGCTTTGATCTCCGGTAATCTTCAATCCTAGCTCCGAGTCTCCGAGATGAAAGGATGGCGTCACGATCTCTTCCTGGCTCTTCAAACTCTAAACTCTGCCCCAGAACTCGTGAGAATTCTGAAATTATGATGTATTATCAGGTCTATCTTCAATTGGGCCGCCAGTTAAGTATTTATACTTAACCCTAATACCGCCGGATTTTGCCTTGAGTTTTCGCCGAAAACCTGGGGGAGTTTTCGCCGAAAACTTGAGTGTAAATGAGGGTGGCCGTCGGCTATTTCTCCTATGATTTTCGGGCCTTAGGGTTCTCGGCGAAAACTTGGAGTTTTCGCCGAAAACTTCTCTTTGTGAACTCAGCCGATTTCTTCTTGAGTTTTCGCCGAAAACCTGGGGGAGTTTTCGCCGAAAACTTCAGTGTAAATGGGAGCGGGATTTGATTCGACTTGATTGACTTCTCGGATCGATTTTGGTGCGATTCCTCAAGGTTCCAATGCCTTAGACACGTCCTTGGCTACTTTATTTGACGGCAAAAACCTGTGCTATATATCATGAAAACACTAGAAAACCATCAAATAGACCCGAAATGGGTCAAAGTAACATAAATGGCATGAGATAGAGTAGTTGAGTGAATATTTGCTATTCTACCCTAAAAACCATCTCTTAAGCAAGGAAATGTCACTTAAATGAGGTTGATAATCACGTCAACTCGAGTGTCATCAATATTGCTATTATTTGATTGGTCTTTTTTTACTACTGAGTGTTACTGGTCAGAAGGGAAGAGCTATGAATTTGGAAAGGGGAAAATTGGGTCATTGGGGAATCTAGAAGATGATTAGAGCCTCATCTTCTCTTCCAGGTGAGGGCTTAGAGTTGATAGGAAATGATGAGTAACGTGAGGATTTGAAACTCGACCTAGATTAAAGTTAGGTTTTTCATGAATTTGAAAGAGTAAAATTGGTTAACTGTCCTGTGATTGCTAAGTGTTGATTGTGATGCTCTGTTATGTGATTAAGGGATTGTGATGCAATATAATGGCTAATGAATTCAAATTACAAATGAGAAATAGGACGGGATGGGATGAGTTGTGTTTTGCACGTATCTGTCGTTGTCAGTTGTGGTTGTAGGAGGATAGTTCCACCAATGTGAGATCGTCCTATGAAGGACGAACATGAGGGTTACCATGGAATTGAGCATGGATACCTCTCTCCCTTGTATGCAGGTGAGGTGGCCAGCAAGCTAGCCGTTCACCGTAGTTGTGATTGAAATCTTGTTAGTGATGATGCAGGATGGATTACTGTGAATGTGTATGATACTGAGAACTGTGTTGGAATAAGTGGATGAGTGTTGTAAGTTGGAATGGTATGGTTATGTTGTGGTACCTAGTTGTGCTAATTGAAATATGATAGAACCTGAAGGAACCTACACTACCCCCACCTGTGAAATAGGACGTATTTAAGTCTGAACCACCGAGGTGGTTCACCATGAAAGGGATTCATGGTTGGTTGTGATGTATACTCCTTTTTGAAAGGATCATGTGTGGATGTGTCTGATGGTATACTCCTTCGTGGAAGGATCCTATATGGATGCGTCTAATGGTATACCCCTTCGGGGAATGACCCAACAAGGATGCGCCTTGATCGGTGGTCGGTTGGATGGTGTTGTAGGATAAATTTATTGGCACCTAATTAACTCACCAAGTTAATTGAAATGTGAATTATTATGTGTGTGGTGAATGTGATTGTGAACTGACTTGTGATATTGTGTTGTACTGTGGATGTTGTTGGTTTCATTGATGATGATGATGATGTTATGAATTGTGAATGTTAGTATAGAGAACTACATTTGGTTGATAACCTAGACTACCTAGGGGGTGATGATGTGAACTGGTGCATTCATGAATGTTGATGATGATATGAATATGGTTGTGAATGAGTTGATGTGCATACTAGAGTAGTACCTTATGATTGATCACCTAGCATTATTGTTAGGGATTAATAATGGTTTAGACGTAGGTTGAGTTGATTGTGGAGTGTTGCAACAACTCTTTGAGGTTTAGTTTGGCGCATAGTTAAGCCCAGTGGGTTCACTCAGTTGCATTAATTAGGAAGCTGATCCCCTCCCAATTCTTTGTGGTTAGGTGTTGAGCCTTGTAGTTGTAGTTGGTGTTCAGTTGTTGTAGTTGCAGTTAGTGCGGGTTGAGGTGGTGGCAGGAAGCATGGAGAAGATCTTTAAAGGCTTCAACCAAGAGTTGAGTTTTCTTCTACTTTCAGTTGACTATTTTTGGGTTGGGACATTTTGTATCGGATTGATTTATGAACTTGGAATTCTATTGGGATTCTTGGATTGGAACTTTACCATTATAATTGGGTTTTGGATTTTGATTAATGGAAGCGTTTTCATCTTTGTCAAACCGTGGCACTAGTTCCTGGTCTAACTGTAACATCCCATCCTTTTCTGACAAGATATTGTCCGTTTTGGGCCCAGCCCTCACGGATTTGTTTTTCAATGTTAGTGGGATTCGAACCCATGACCTCCTCCTCTCAAGATCAAACCCCCACCACTACGCCCCAAAACGCGTCATGTCAGTTAAGGTTGAACAATTCCACATAGCCTAAGGATCTTCCCCGTGCTTCGTCGATGTGGTATTTGCCTAGGATGTCATACACCCCCTGAGGGACTCAACGTCCTCGTTGATATTTGCCCCATCATCGTTCAAGAGGGACAGGAAGAGGCTCTAATACCACTTGTAACATCCCATCCTTTTCTGACAAGATATTGTCCGCTTTGGGCCCAGCCCTCACGAATTTGTTTTTCAATGTTAGTGGGATTCGAACCCATGACCTTCTCCTCTCAAGATCAAACCCCCACCACTACGCCCCAAAACGCGTCATGTCAGTTAAGGTTGAACAATTCCACATAGCCCAAGGATCTTCCCCGTGCTTCGTCGATGTGGTATTTGCCTAGGATGTCATACACCCCCCTTAGGGACTCAACGTCCTCGTTGAGATTTGCCCCATCATCGTTCAAGAGGGACAGGAAGAGGCTCTAATACCACTTGTAACATCCCATCCTTTTCTGACAAGATATTGTCCGCTTTAGGCCCAGCCCTCACGGATTTGTTTTTCAGTGTTGGTGGGATTTGAACTCATGACCTCCTCCTCTCAAGATCAAACCCCCACGACTACGCCTCAAAACGCGTCATGTCAGTTAAGGTTGAACAATTGCACATAGCCCATGGATCTTCCCCGTGCTTTGTCGATGTGGGATTTGCCTAGGATGTCACACTAACCATGGGTTCAACCATGGTGATTCAGAACTGGTGTTACATGTGCTGTCAGAGCCTGGTTGGTCTCTGTTGTCTAGATGTGTAGTCTTCTCTTCTCGAGGATTGAACACCCTCTTAAGGGGGGGAGATGACACACCTATGCAATACTGACCATCCATGGGTCATTTAAACTATTTTAAACTAGGTTGGGGTTTTGAAAGTAAAAAGTAAGTTTGAAGGAAAGAAAGTGTTTTGAAGGAAAAAATTGTCAACTGAAATTCGTTTGTGCTTGTTCCTCCTAGGTCACTAAGAAATCCATGGGATGAGAGGTTGAGTAGTAAGCAATGGTTTAGGTACGAATGGAGTTTCGGATATGCAGAAGTGAAGGGACAATGGAATTAGAAGCGGGATCTAGGACGTTCTGTGGTTTATGTCTTGATTGGAAGCATAACGGGTGAATTGGAAATTCGGTTAAGATGATAAGTTGAGAAAAGTTATAGGAACCTACCATGGCATTTGGGTGGAATTTTCAAGGGGAGTTTTAAGGTCATGAATTTTTTTATGGGTTTAACTGTTTGGGAGAAAGGTTTGAAAAATTGAAACGTTTGTGAAGAGTTTGATTTGTGAACCATTTTGAAATTCAGTAAGTTGGTTTGTTTGAAATAAATGAGTGCCAATTTTAATAGGTTGTAGTTTCCAATTGGGAATTTGAATGGAGCTTTTCAATCTACCATCGAAATTTTGAATCCTTGTTTTCTGTGTTTGAGATTTTAAGGTGTTGGAAGTGGATACTATATTTTGGGAATTTAAACATTTGAAGGATGAAAACCTTATGATTTTGAAATGCCAAGGAATTTTGGTGTTGAGATTGCGTATTAGTTTTTCTTTCAGTAACTCGTGTTAAGTATTTGGGAAATGTTTTAGCGTTTTGATGTTTTAACCAAAACATAGTTTGATTTCTAATAAAATTTCATTTTAAAACGAGAAGTTAGCGTAATGAAATCTTGGTTGTTTTGAAAGGAACTTCCAAGCGTGTTCACCATTTTGGAAAATGAGTATGTGGATTTTACGATTTCAATTTGTTATGTGTTCTTATTTGAACATTTATTGTTTTCACTAACTAGTGTTTAGGAATTTGAAAGCATTTGGGTTTCTAAACCAAGATGATATTTGGTTTTATGAGGTTGATTTTAACGAGAAATTAGAGTTTTGATTTTTAGATTGATTTCAAAGGAATTTATAAAAATTTGACCTTTTGGAAAACTTGTGTACTTGGGATTTTGAAAATCATATGGTGAGAGATTTATGTACCGACGAACTTTGGATGATTAACCAATGTTAGAGTGAATGGGGATGTTGAGAATGTTAACACTACAAGAAATTGGAAATTTAGCGGCGGACGTTTAACAGCGGCCACATCAAAGCCGTTGTTAAAATAATTTAACGGCGGAACTTTAGCAGCGGCCTATACGCCGCTGTTAAATTTTTTAATCTAACAGCGGCGTCGTGGCCGCTGTTAAATTGTTATTATAAAACCCTCCAGAACAGATCGCATTTTTATAATTTAACCGCGGCCGCTTAGGGCCGCTTTTAAATTATTTTAGCATTGGCCCATTTAGCAGCGGCGCGTGGGCGCTGTTAAATATATTTAACAGCGGCTCAGGCCGCTGCTAAACTTTAATTCTGCCGCTGTTAAATAGATGATTTCTTGTAGTATAAAGGAAGCCGAAGGGGCGGTTTGGGGAATTTTTTCGGTGATAAAACCATTAATTTGTTACCGGGACAAAATTTAATCCTAAACGTTCATCTTATTTATTTTATTTTCCCTTATCTTCTGATTTTAGTAATCTTTCTTTCCTCAATTACATTAACCGCACTAATTAATATTATTCTAAATTTTATAACCATTTATTATTTTAATTTTTTTTTAATTATCCCACTTCCTCAAAATGCTCCACCGTAATATTTCCTTCCCCTTTGGGTGCTGCCGCATGGAATTTCTTCTTGAAGTTAAAAGCCGCCATCCACATTGTTGAGGGAACAACGATTTTAAGATTTTTTAGTAATGGATGCATCTGGTTCGAGTTCCCAAGTCAATGCACCTTCTTCCGTATTTCCTTTCGATCTAAATAATTCCTCGACTTATCATATTCCCCATGTTGATGCGTCTATGTCCGATGAAAATGCAATCACGACGCCTAAACAACAAGGAATCGTGTGTGACTATGATTATTTTTCCTTCCTTCCAGTCACTATTCTTTCATATAAACTAATTTCAAGGATCCTATAATTTTTTTAAGCCTGAGTTCTTCCATGGAATCATTCTTTTATAGTATGCAAGTTCACTGTAACTCGTATACACGATGTAGCACTGAGTTTGTTTGCTAAGCAAATTTGCAATACTAGTATTCATATTTCATTGTAATTGGGGTTTTTATATTGATTTTGGGTTATGATTCATTTTTACTAAAGTTATCCCATATGAACACATTTCTCATATATCATCAATATTAGCGATTCTCTCTAATTAAAAGTAGAACTTATTACTTCCACTTATCTTTGAGTTCAACTGGTGCAACAAATTACTTAGGTGAATCAATAAAAAATTACATTCAATAATTGCATATTCTTGCATGAAATCCTTCCAGCTACAGCCTAGTCTCATGAAAACACACACATTAATCGTCTAGCACGAAACAACCATTTCCCAGAAACACTATTCCACAGGCACTGTTTCACAATCCCCAAACTCAACATCACATCTATCTGCCATTAAAAAAAACTTACGATAAACTGAAAACTCAAAGAAACAAGTGGTTGAAATGCATGCAAGTATTACGTCGAATACTAGTATTGTAGAAAATACTAGTACTACATCCACCACAACACACAACAATCTCAAATATACAAAATGACATAGGCAGCAAAGGAACCGTCTAAACTCTGATATCAGCTGGCTAAAACAAGCGCATAAATATAAGTATAAACAATAAAAGATCAACGTACATTACTACTTTACAAGTATAAATCACATATGTTGAAACAAATACTTGGTCGAGAGAAATCAGAACATGTATGTGGTTGAAATGCATACTAGTATTATGTCCAATACTAGTATGAGAGAAAATGCTAGTACTAATTCTACCAAAACACAAAACCATCTGAAATATACAAAACAATGTTGGCAACCTAGGTACTGTCTAAACCCTGACATTATCTTGTTACAACAAGTGCATAAACGCAAAAAAGAACACTAAAACATCAATGAACATTACTACTTTACAAACAAACCTAATCAAGAGCGGGAAACAGAAATTTACCCTACTAGTATCGTTTGACATACCTTTATCGTTCTAACAATCCTCCAAATCTTCACACATAAAACCCCTCATTCAGATTAATTAAAAACCCCTAATTCGATTCACCCGCAACTCTAATCCCAAATTTCAAACAAAAGCCTAGGACGATTAATACAATTACTCAAAGCTATTCCCAAACCCTCACAAGATCAGCCATGCAAGTGGTAATAAAAAAGTTTCAATTATTATGATTAAATCATCCAAAACTTCTCGAATCAGTGAATGGTACTAGTATTGTAGTATCCGAAATCAAATAGATACGCTGGAAATCTTCAAAAAATTACCCAAGAAAACACCTAATTTCAGCCTCAGGAATAATCTTTTGACCATAACCCACAATTTCAACCACAAACCTAAAACGATTAATACAAGTACTGAAATCTCATCACAAAACCACACACAAACAAGTAACAACCATGAAATTGAAATTGGGGGGAAATATAGAAGTACTAGTACCGAAAATTAATAGATGGCGACGGAGTGTGTAGACGACCGGCGGCAACGGTAGATAGCTACTTCAAAGCTGGTCGGTACTTACGTCTTAGTGTCCTTAGTCGCTTCTTTCCTTCCTTAGTCGACGGTAGAGAAAACAAAATGAGGGAAACTTCGGCAGAGGAAAAATGAGGAACTAGCGGTGCGGATCGCTATGGAGGGGGGACGGGCAAAGGGCAACGAGGAGTGTTAATAGCACTCGGCATCGGCATGAGCTTAGAGAAGCGAGTCTGGGATAAATATCTGTGGAGGGGGGCGGCGGTTACCTAGGTAAGTGGGAAGCAAGAAAAAAACAGAAATAGGAAAAAATGAGGTTAGTAATTATCCCTATATATACTAGTTCTAGGAACCGTATGATGTAAGTATATCTAAGGGTTTTTATTAAGTTTTCTCACCCACCACACTCCCGCGGTTTGGGAGCACATTACAGGTTGACGAGCAAAAATTTTTGCCTGTAAGAAAGAGCTTAGAAATGTAATTTGGATCATGAATATTTTACAGACAGGATCAATTATGCTTTCTTAAGTACAGGAATTAAAGTGAACGGTGAGAAGGAGTTTTCGCGACTGATCAGTGGAGGCAAAGTTTTGAAGGTGGCATAGAATGGTGGAAATGGAGTTGAAGATAGTGGAAGTGCTAGATCAAGAAGGAGTACAGGAAACTAAACCGGAGTCCGGTATTAGTTTTTGTAAAGGGGACTCAAATGGTTGGTGTTTTAATGAGTTTAAACTGTTGAAGAGTTTTAAGAAATATGTTGACCTTGAAATTACTAAGTGTCTTTGAGTTAGTGAGTTGAAAGAAATGAAGTTTTGATTCTCTTTAACCCAATGAGGGTGGAGTAGATTTTAATATAATGAGAGTTCTAAATTTCTGAGTTTTCACACTTGAGACTTTAACCATTTTAAAGAGAGAAGATGCATGTCAGAATTTAAGCTTGGACTAAATGAAAATTGTATGATTTCAAATTTTAAGGTGTTTTGGTTTTGGAACTGGACATCGGTTTTCTATGATTAAATTATGTAGAAGAATTGTAAAATGATTTAACAAATGTTTTGATTCTATCGATTTGGGGTTGATAATAAAAGGATTGATCATATTGATCTTGGTGTTAAAAGAGAAACTAAAGTCTTGACATCTTAGTTGATTTCAAGAGAATTTGCAAAATTTTGACCTTTGAAAAATCCTTGTTTGGGGTTTCGGAAGTTGGTGGTTAAGGGTTACTGTTGCGACGGGGTTGGAGTAAGTCGGAAAGGATGAGTAAAGTGGTAGAGGGATGGAGTACCCAACGTCTCAATGAACTTATGAGTGTGGTTAAGTCACAAGGGGTTACTTGAGTTTCGGTGATGTTTTGCCAATTGGATGGAGGTGTTGGGATCTGCTTAGTGATGTTTTTTTGCAAGGCTGGGTTATGCTCGTGTGAAATGGAGGAGGTGTTCACCTTGAAGTTATGGAGACACCAGCCATGCGGCGAAGGATCAGAACGGGTCATGGAATTCTTAGGTTCTTGACGGGTTAGAAGGAACTGTTGGTATAGCCAATTTTGTTAGTGAAGTTACCAAAGGAGTTGATCATTGTAATGATACTCTAAGCTGGAATTAACTGGTTGGTTGAGGAGTCTTCAGGAAGGGAGATGCAAGTGGAGGATGTTTAGTGGTTAAGCTTATTGCTTTAAGGAAGGATGTTGAGGAAGGTTGGTAAATGTTTGAAAGTAGTTAAGGGTTATCCGAATGTGGAGGTTGTGTGTAGCCAGAATTGTGTATTGAGAAGTAAGCAAACTCTGGTACTCAAAATGGATTGGAGGGTGATACTTTGATCGATACACGTGTCACGCCGTGGACACGACGTCCAGAGAAAAACTTCTGGACGAGGGTCACCGCATACATGGATGTATGGAGTCGGGTCGAACATGGAGAGGCTGACCGTCGAATACTAAGGACTAGATGCCTGGTGCTGGAGATGATCGTGTCAAATGTCGTACCGAATGAAGCTGAGGGCCGTACTGAGCAAATACTGGATTAGGTGCTGAGACTGCTGATGCTGGTGCCAGATCGAGGGCGGATATTGTTGATGCTAGTGTTGGATCGAGGACCAAGACTGTTGATGATGGAGCCGGACCGAGGTCCAAGATGACTAATACTGGTGTCGGATCGAGGGCTGAGATTTCTAACACGGATACCGATACATGAGGTCGAACCGGAGATACACATTGAGGCCAAACCAGAAGATGAGACTGAGGTCGTACCAGAGACTAAGACTAATGCCGAGTCGGATGCTGAGACATAGCCGAGCACCAAGCACGAGTCGGACACAAATAATCGCCCAAGTAATGCAGAACCAAGAAAGACGATAGACGCTGGACCGATACACGGAGATGCTGAGCCAAAACACGACAATGTTGGGGTGCTACCAGCCCAAGAGACTGATCCGGATGGAGACCGATACACAGAATTCACGTCGCACCCAGATTACCATGAATCCGCTCGCAACATGGATATCGCGATGCGCTCGGATTCCTAAAGACGCGACCAAGAACCTCGGATTCCAAGTCCTTTTTGGAGTAGGAAAGTCGAGTAATGCGCTGCCATTACCGGTTTACGATTATTTTACCTGGTTTAGGGTTTTGAGACTATTTTAGTAGTTTTTTCTTATTAGGATCAGATTTCTTCCTTTTTAGATAGTTTTTTGGAATTGGTTATTATTTTAGAGTTAGAGTAGTACAATGACTAAAAGAACCCTTTTGGCCGACCCCTTCCTATAAATAGGAACCTATGTACTACAGTTTTAGACAGACTTTGAGTATAAAAATTTATGTTCTTTTTCCATTGTTGCAAAGCTTTTAGGATGGTTTATCGTGACTCAATGTTTTCCCCCTTGACTGCGTGGTACTGTTCAACTTTGATACTTTGGGTTCCTAGCTCTCTTTAGCTAGTGCGTCCAAGTCCGATTCCATCCCGGTTTCAAAGATTGTACTCGACCGTCTTGTTGCTGAACATATTGGTATAGGGTCACAACCCACATTGCTAACGGTTCATATCAGTTTGGTATCAGAGCATTGGTTCAACACTTGGACTACACGTATCATGTACCTTTATTTTTCAGAAAATTTTTGAAAAACCCTACACAACTTCATCTTTGTGTTTGGTTTCTTTGTATCTTTCAATTTTAGTTTGTTTGATTGTATCCTGGTGGAAAAATCTGGTGACAGAGAGAATCATATTATTTTTTTTAAATATATACTTCAAGAGGTCAAAAAGAAAAGAATCGACCCAACCAAAGCGAAGGTCACATTACCTAAATTTTATAATAGGTATGGACACAATAAGAGTGCTAGAAGTTATAGCTTTCATTGCTTTGAACCGCAAACCCTAATTTCTTGTATCATGTGTTATTTTGCTTGGTGATCGAGTCGTAGAGTGGATTGGATTTTACCCTAGAGTAAACCCTAGGTTTTTAAAGTTTTATTTTGGTACACGTCGCAATATTTCTAGCTAGAGTGTTTTGAACAAACTTGCAACTGCGTGAACAGAACTTGAGCTTTTATGATTTCAAACCCTGCTTACAAAAATATTATACACGAGTGGTAAAATAAGAGTATGGTGAGATTAGTTCATTCATTAGGTTGAGAGATTTGTGAAACCTTTTGCTCGTGACATATTTTCTATTTTAAAGACAGAAGATGAAAGAATGGATCGAATAGAGGCCGCCTTGGCTACTCAAATAAAGAGGATGAACCGCGCCGCCAAAAGGACAGGACAGTCCACAACGTCCGAGGAGAAACGTCCAAGCAGTCAATGACGATATTACTGGCCTGAAGCTCACGGTCCCGAAGTTTGCTGGAAAGGTTGATGCTGATGTCTACCTAGACTGGGAGAGAGACATGGAGGCCTTCTTCGAGTTCCATAACTACTCGAACATCAAAAAGGTAATTGTTGCTACGGTTGAGTTTACTGACTACGTTGCCTTATGGTGGGGACAGTTGAGGAAGCAACATATCCATGATGAGATGCTTCCATTGGAGTCATGAAGAGAGTTGAAAGGATTGAACGGAGGAAGTTCGTGCCAGCATCCTATACATGTGACCTATACACGGAGTTACAGGCACTCAAGCAAGGAGGATTGAGCGTTGAGGATTTGCACAAGGAGATCGCGATCATCATTATCCGACTGGACCTGAAGGAGGACGAGGAGGCCCGGGTTGTTAGGTTCACTAACGGCCTTCAGAGAAAAATTATGCACCAAGTTAACCTCGTAGGGTTCATGGACTATGATGACTTGTTTTTCTTGGCCATCCGAGTCGAGAGGGAGCTGAAGAATGGTTTGATAAGGAAGACCACGCCCCCAAACACCCGAAGAGATGCTGCCAGCCATCACTCATAATAACACGTGGAAGAACAACCCTGCCAAGAGGGTGGAGTCAGGTTCGAGCTCTACGAACTGCGGGCCAAACACACAAGGTTTCAACACATCGAGTGTGAATTCAAATAATAACACTAACCATCCAAGTGGAATTTTATGTTTCAAGTGCCAAGGACGTGGTCACATGGCTAGATAATGCCCTAACAAGCAAGCCATGGTGATGCGAGATGGAGAGGTCGTAACAGACAACAAGGACAAAGAAGATGTTGGCGACGCCGACGTAGTGGTGGATACAGAGTCAGATGTCGATGCGGAGATGGTGCTGGACGGATTAGAGAAGTTCTCGAAAATGTCCATCCGAGTGTCGAGCACGAACGCTGAGTTCGACACGGCCATTTTGGCCGATGCGGATCAAGTGCCCGACGCAGACATCCTGTCCGTCGCAGACACCATGGAGACAGTGACTGACGCAGATACACCATCTGATGCAGACACCATGACTGACATGGAGCCCAGAGCAGAGGCTGGAGTCAGTGTCGGAGTAGAAGTTGGAGTTGAAACCAAGGAGAGTGTCAGATCGAATGCTGGTGTCGATGCCGATGTTGAAGCAAAAGCTAGATCCGATACACATGTTGGTGGTTCGGACCCTAATGTCGGATTGCTACCGGACTGTAAGACAAAATTCTCAGCTGTGTCTTGGAGAATAATGAGAGCTGAATCATCCGAAGACGGCTGGGAGCAAAGAGAAAACATGTTCCACACCAATGCGTCATTCAGAATAAATTGTGCAACATGGTGATCGATGAAGGGATTTGCATGAATTTTGTGAGCCAAGCAAGGGCATAAAATTGGGCTTCAAACCACGACACATATGAAGCCCTACATGTTACAGTTGCTGAATAATTACGGTGAGTTGAAGGTGACGAGACAAGCTCACGTTCCATTCAGCATAGGGAGATACGCCGATGTCACACTTTATGATGTCATACCCATGGAGGCTACCCACGTACTACTTGGAAGATCGTGGCAGTTCGACAGGTTCTCCAAGCATGATGGATGAAGCAACCGGTACATGCTCACCTTCGGAGAAAAGAACTTTACGCTGAAGCCACTCACCCCGACCGAGATTTCTCAAAATCAAGTGGTGAGATAAGCCGCCTATGTCAGCCGAGAGAAAAAAGAGAGTGAGCTCAAGAAAAGAGAGATGAGAGAAGAAAAGAGTGAACATCTGAGTGCAAAAACAGAACAAATAAACAAAGAGCTCGAAAAAGTGAGGATGAGAGGAGAGAATACCCAATAGTGAGGCCGAGTGAGATTCCCACAACATAAATTTTGCGACGCACTCGGATTCCCACAGGTTATTTTTTCACAATACGAGCGCGTCGCGAAATCCTTATTGCGGGCGGATTCGCGGTAATCCGGGTGCGGCGCAATTCTGTGTATCGGTCGCCATCCAGATCATTATCTTGGGCTGGTAGCACCCCAACATTGTCGTGTATTGGCTTATCATCTCCGTGTATCGGTCCATCATCTGTCTTCTTTCTCGATTTTGCATTACTTGGGCGATTATTTGTGTCTGACTCCTGCTCGACTGTGTCTACGCAGACTCCGCATGTATCTCCGGTTCGGCCTTGTATATTGGTATCCATGTCAGCAATCTCGGCCCTCGATCCGACACCAGTATCAGTCATCTCGGACCTCGATCAGGCTCCAACATCAACAATCTCGGCACCCGATTCGGCATTGGTGAGCACTTCGGTACCCCTGGGTATCGGTACCATAGCTAGCACTAAAATTCCATATTTCTAACATTTCAAACTCAAATAATGAGTTCTAAACCTATTGAAATAAACTCTGATAATAACCCCCAAAACAATAAATCTCAACCCACAAACACTATATCATACACTCAAACTTTGAATCGTATCCCAAACTCTAACATTTTATGATAAGTTCAAATTAAAAAATTATAAACACTAAAAATAAACTCAAAACCCCTAACAATGTATCGTAACCCCTGAACACAAAACTAAAGCCCTCAAACTCCAAAGTTCAAACACAAATATGGTGGAATTTTAGTGCTAGGGTACTGAAGTGTTAACCATATATGGTGAACATTTCGGTACCCCTGAGTATCGGTACCCTAGCTAGCACTAAAAGTCCATATTTCTAACATTTCAAACCCAAATAATGACTTCTAAACCTATTGAAATAAATCCTGAGCAGCAATGAATATAATACCCCCAAAACAATAAATCTCAACCCTCAAACACTACATCAGAGACTCAAACTCTGAATCGTATCCCAAACTCTAACATTTGACGATAATATATGTATATATATATATATATATATATATATTATGTTGGTGAACACTCTGGTGCACCTAGCTAGGTGGGTGCACCGAGTGCACCCGTTTGCGTGTCGCTATCTCATCCGTCCGTTCAATCAACGGATCTCAAGCCTTTGAATTTAATAGGATTAAATTAATTAATTTTATTATTATTCTATTCCACACAGGACATATTACATATAAGTACCTATTATTATACAAAATTGCAAAATTAACTTCTAACATTCTGAATTGATTTCAATTAACCCACACGTTATCTCCCCCCACACTGACCCATCACACTGACCATCACACGTTATCTTCACCCCCCCAACTGACCCATTCTCAATATCAATGACACGTTATCTGCCCCCCCCCAACTGATAACCCATTATCTTCCCAGTCCACCGCAGAACGCGATTTCGACGAACGCGATCATCGTTTCTTTCCCCGACAACCGTTCCTTCCAATCCCCGACCACCGTTCCTTCCAATCTCGATCATCCTGAAGTAAACAAACTGAATGAAGAGAAAATGCCAAACAAGCCAGGACTCTGTGTATCGATACGCGCTCATCCTAACTGTTATGTCCCGAATTCACCAAATAAAATCAAATTCAGTGAGCAGGTAAGCTCCTACGCTACAATTGCAACACCTCATAGATGAATCGTGTTCAAACAAGTCGACAGACATGGAAAACCAGCAAGAGCTCAAAGGAGACGCAACCCAACAAAGGGGATGTTGAGGAACATCCGAAATTCATATATAAGTAAAAACTTGTGAAATGAGGAATTGGATTAGGGTTTAGATTTGGGGATCTCAGCTGGTGAGGAAAGTAGTGGTCGGACTCGGAGTCATTCTGCTGCTGATGCTGCTGTTGATTTCTCTAGAAATCCAGATTCCCTAATCTTCAAACGAGTATTCTTCTTCTTATTATTCTTTCTCTCTTTATCTTTTATTAGAAAAAAGCTGTGTTTGCTACTTTGCTTCAAAGCTAAGCTCTCTTTTTAAACACTGCTGCTGCTGCTAATCCCAAGAAAACCTTCCATTAGATTCCATAGGCAACACAGATAGAACCCTAATTAAGAAGCAGATTTGGGTGTGAGGCTAAGAATGAAAGAGAGATTGGAAAAGATGAGTGCTTTAGCTGGGTTTGGGGATGAAGATTGAAGAACAAAGAAGGGAGAATCAAAAAGCTGAAAGAGAGGAATAAAGAAGAGAGAGATGTGTGTGTGTATGGTTAATGATGGGGTAACAATGGTTGAATGAATGTTGTTCAGTAGTTCCGCGATGGTGAGTCCAAGAACCCCAAGCGGAAGGGTAAGGATATTGAGAATGGGTCGGTGAGGGGAGATCTGTGAATGGGTTGTCAGTGGGGGGGGGGTGATGGGTCAGTGGAGGGGAAAAGATAATGTGTGATGGGTCAGTGGGGGGGGGGGGAGATAACATGTGGTAACTTATTTCAATTCAGAATGTTATAAGTTAATTTTGCAATTTTGTATAATAATAGGTACTTACATGTAATATGCCATGTGTAGAATAGAATAATAATAAAATTAATTAATTTAATCATATTTAATTCAAAGGCTTGAGATCCGTTGATTGAACGAACGGATGAGATCGTGACAAGCAAGCGGGTGCACTCGGTGCACCCAACAAGCTAGGTGCACCAGAGTGTTTTCCATATTATATATATATATATATATATATATATATATATATGTCTCATTTGCTTACACCTTCATGTGTAGAGACTTTTTATATAAAAGCTTTTCATTTTTCTAGAGAATATAATATTATCAGAATCATGTTTGTCATCTTGGCCAATCATTTCTTTGTTTGCATGCATTAATGAATTTGGCTCACAATCCTCATTCTTGCTTATCATATTTAGCATTGCATAGTAATGAAAAATGTCACCAACGTTGACTTCATCATGATTTCAAAGTTTTTCATCAAATACATAATTATATATTATATCTTTCATTCATAATTAGCGGGTACCTGATGGTCTTTGGGAGCACATGTATTTGGTAGTTATCCCTTATGTTACCCTCAATTTTGACCATCTGAATTTAAAGCTCCTTTTTCAATTTTATTTTGGATTTATATCTTTGGAATCTATTGATTTCTCATGCTTCATGAGTGTTTTAGACTCATTTGTGTTTTTACCAAATAAGAAAAACACTTATGTCAAAGCAAATGTAGTTGGCATAAGAGGTTTGTTTTTACTATATTTGGGCTGTTAAAACATGTAGTTGTTGATCAACTCCACTTTGATAATGAATTATCCTTGTGAACATCAAGTTCATATTCTTTAGTGCGAGGATCAAAATAAGATAATGATAATCCATTCCAATGAATCTCTTTGTCCAACCTTTGATTTTCTCCCCTAATGTTGGGAAATTTGAATCACGAAATGATGTGATCATTTAAAGGGGTCATCTATAAATCTCCCAACAATAGTGTAAATATTTGACTATCAACGAAGACTCATACCCAACATATATAATTTCTCAATCTCTATTGAGACTTATCTTAATAAATTGTGTTGGAGCAATTAGGATGTATATATCACATCCACATATTTTTATATGGAAAATATGAAGTTTTAACCCAAAACCAATTTTATATTGAAGGAAGTTGAGGGGGTAATCATTATTTGTGGGGTAAGCAACCTAAAGAGAGGTCGAAGATTGCCTGGCAGTTTATTGCTCTACCTAAAGAGGAGGGTGGCTTGGGTCTTAAGGAGCTGCACAGTTGGAATGCAGCGAATGCCTTGAGGCATATATGGTCTTTGCTGACTAGTGGTGGCTCCCTTTGGGTTGCGTGGATGTATAAGTATAGAATCAAGAAGAAAACTTTCTGGAACTTAACTACTCTGGCTGGAGCCTGGATCTTGAAAAAGTTTCTTAAGCTCATAGACAAAGCTGCTTCATTTTTCACTGATCAAGTTGGTATTGTTAAGTGTAATGGGATTGAGATGAGTAAGTATTGTACTAAAGTTGTTTGGGAGTTAATTACACCCAAGGCTGTTGTGGTATCATGGCATGATCTAATATGGTCAGGATTCTTAATCCCAAATAATAGTTTTATTGTTTGGTTGATACTGCTGGGGAGATTGACCACTAAAGAGAGCATGGCTTCCTGGGGGGGTCTCTCTTGATATTAGTTGTCTCCTATGTTCTGATGGAGTTGACAGTAGGGAACATATGTTTTGGGAATGCCAATTCTCTACTAAAATTCTGCAGGCTTTCTTCCCATGGATGAGAGATTTGAAATGGGATGTTGTTATTCAGTGTAACACCCTCTCTTTTGAAATAAAGGGAAATTACCAAATTACCCTTTAAGACAGCGGAAAACATAAAACCAAACGAGTGTGCTACGCTTAATTAAAATAATTTAACAAAATGCCTTGGCCAAGGACCTTGAAGATAAACTTAAATAGAACTTGTAAAACTTTTAAATAAAACTTGTAGTCATAAAAACATAACTCGATAACTGAGCCCTAAACACTTGGAAAAAAACTTAACTAAAAACAAGTCTCGAGAAAACATAAAAACATTTGTCTCAAGTCAAAGTCTGACATTACTATAGACACCACTCCAACCTGAATCAGCTCCCAAGGCTCAAGCTGGAAACAACTCCTAATAACCTGGTGGGTGCCTCGGGGTCAGTCTTTCGTGCTCAAATTAATAAAGAAACATGAAAGGGATCCCAATAACTTAGGATCAATCAATCATATTACTAAGAACAATAATACTTCTAAACATGCATCACTGGCTATTCATAACCTAGTGCACAACCTTACTTGTAACATAGTTCATGAAGTAACTTATGATAATACTCAAGGCAATCACAATCTTAACTCCATTAATCATCTCATAAGGCTTGTAGACTTGTACTCATGCATCATGACTCTTAAGTGACTAGGGTTCTTTAACCATGGCTAAGTAGAGATCATCACTATTAAGTCTTAATCATAACCTACAAAGGATTATTAATAAACTCAATAATATCACATATTAATACTCAACAAGGATGCATAAATCATATAACACAACAAGCACATACCATGACTCAATAAAGCAACACTAATGCATACATAATCTTGCCATATAACTTATCAATGATCTGGAACTGAGAGGCATATGTCACATAACATAACATCTCAAGACTTCATAGTCAGCACTCTATCCAAATTTTTGGTTGGGTCAACTATCATATTAATAAACTTAGCAACAAGTACTCTATACATTATTGGCTAGTAGTAGGTGTGACTTTTTAAGCTAAAAAAAGCATCATCATCACAATACTTCTCATGGAACATTTAATGAGTTATCAACCTGGCAATCAAACTCATCATACATGAAGTCACAATCTAAACCAACATTGAATTCACATTTACTGCACATGACTTGAAGCTGAGAAACATGAACAAACTCTTCATGCATAACTTGACTTAACTTAGTTCTGATAAGCTTTTAGTTAGGGGCCCCCACTCAACTAACTAGCCTTACCGCCCCTGAAAACTGAAAAAGGGACTCTCTGGTCCAACTGAAAACTGTGGGCAATGTGTGGTAGTGGCCTAGTGGTAAAGCACTTGACTAGATGTTGGCTTGGGTACATCCACCCTGGGTTCGACTCCCACCAGAAGCAAATCCAAGGATTTCCTTGTTGAGAGCTAATGTGTGGTAGAGACTAATCTAGGTGAGTGGGCTTGGGCCATTTCTTGGTCTGTGGGCTTTCAGCAAGGGCCGGAAGAGCTAGTAGCAGGCGACTGTCGATAACGACGGTGAGAAAACGTCCTACACGGGGGCCTGTCTCTGATGCAGGACCGGAGTTTAACCTTGGGTGAGGATGCCCGAAGGGCGACCCAATGTGAGGCTTCTCCGTCATCAAAAAAAAAACTGTGGGCAATCTGGCCCAATGGGTCTCTAGTGGCCCAATAACATGCGGAGGGTCGTCGGCGACCATAACTGAAAACTGGGTAGGGCGGAGGTCTAGCTAGTGAGTACCATTTATTAATCCACCTATTACTTGTCTATGTGAGGTGTGTGACTATCCTAAACATACAACCTTAATCACATGAATAGAAGCACAACATATATGTGTGGAAAACTCATAATTAACATGACCACAAACATCACAATCATAAAGTTAAGCACATGAATATAACACACAAGTGTAAATAAACCATCATTAACATAACTAGAGAGGCACAATTCTCATAACAGTCTATGTGATGTATTACTGATTACTACTGACATGGCATGGTTATGACATTATACCACAACTAAAACATGAAGTATATCAACTAACATAGATCATGCAACCTAACGTAACATAATAAAGACATAACATAAAATTAGTAACGACAATGTATATTCCTCTTAAACCAATTCACCTATACTTATCTATATGAGGCTCGACTCTTAATCATGCATACCACTTCATAATACATAAACACAATTCATAAACCAAATATGACATATTTAACAACGTAAAGTAAACAAGCAACGATAAGATACTACCATCTTAATCCAACCATCCTATACTTCTTTATATGAGGTGTGACACTCAAACATTCATACAACTTAATTACATGAACATAATCCTACGTGCACATGAGGATAACTCATAAATTAACATGACCAGAAACATAACAACCATAACTTAAAACACATGTAAGCTAACTATAGCAACGACAAGATAAGAGACACATTATTAACTTTCCTAGAAACTGTCTAGGTGAATAGTTACTAACTAATGCTTACTTGGCATGGACATAATATTACTACACAGTTTAAACATGCAATATATGGATCAAACATAGATCACGAAACTTGGCATAACACAATACAGGCATAAGATATTAACAACATAAAGTATACTAGCAACGATAAGATATTACCCCCTTTAACGAACCCACCTTGATTCAAGCGGGAGAAACTCAACGTAGATAATCTGGTCTAGGGAGATGATCGTCTTTAAGAACCTAAAGACGAGATATTCGATTAGAGTGGAACCAGCTATAAATGGGACTGTCTAGGGCGACAGTTTGGTGACTTGGGAAGGACCACTTCACAACTAATCATGAAGTGTGACAACGGCTTTATTTGATGATGATTATCACTTAAATCTATTAATTTTGAGAAGTAATTTACTGATTTATAATTTCTTCCATAAATTCCTTGATTAAATATCTTATATATATTCTAATTCAAATCTCATGTCATCTTACTAATTGAATTAACCTTTATATTATTACTCTTTAATCTTAGCCTTATTATTATAATTGGTCCAATTTATCATTCTCTTACTATTAACTCTATTTATAACCGTACTAATAATCCTATAAATCTTATTTCATTTAAGAAGCATATTATTCATCCTAATCAAGTCTAAATTCGAGACAAGATAAGAGAGATCATATTTTAATTATTATTTTACATGTATTAACTAATTCCTGAAATACACTATTAATATCATCTCCATTAAGAATTGTATTTCAACATAACCTAGTTATCTAATTTAGAGATGAGAAAGGAGAGAGCACTATTTGATTTAATCATTTGTCTTATTAATCCACAATTTATTTATATATTCATGTCCTAAGTCTAATTATCATTAAAGAAATATATTATTACTCATAACCTAATTTCATACTAATTTGAGAGAGAATGATTTAATTAAACTTGAAATAACTTATTGAAATTAATTCCTAATCTATAATAAAATCTTATTAGTTTATTACTCAATTCCATTTTATATTAACCCATTTTATTCACCAAATGATATTTTTCTCATGCTAATATTCGATTTAAGCGTTCTAAGATCAACAGTTAACGATTTAACTGGATTCGTAATTAACTGGACTGATTTGAACTAACTCAGAAAGTTAGTTGGGTTCGTTTTAACAATATTTGAAAGTCACAGACCACAAGAATAACATGGGGTGACTGATACGGATACACCCAGAACTTCAGTGACTACAATCGTAATTACCAAAGATCCAGGGACTAACTTGCGCGATTCTAAAAGTCCAACCAAACCGGTCTGACCGAAATTGGTCAGACCCGGACTGGTCCGACCACCGTCTTCAACCCAGAGACTCCCAAAAGTGTGGAACTTCGCCGGCGACTACTGCCTTCAAGCCCAAATCACATTCTAAGTTCAAATTAAGGAACCAATCGGCCACCTACCTCCAATGAGATACCCCGACGCTCAAACTAGGGGAGGGATGTTGAGTTGAAACCAAAATCGGCAAGATTGGTCAGAACCATCGCCGGTGAGCTGAACTCCAAAGTAGGGGACACCACATTAAATCGATACTATGAAACGATGAATAAACTCTGGAGTGTGCGGAAGAAAACGACTTTCTTACCAATGAATTCGACAGAGGGACTGTCGAAAATCGTAATGGCTGTCGACGAGTTGGAACGCCGACTACGGCTACTGAATCGGCTCCGCCACTCTCCAATTTTCTGGGCAGTGTACATAGTTCGAACTAGAAGGGGAGGGTGGCCTTGGGTGATGATTAATTAAGGGGAAGAAGGTTAGTCAAAATGAGTTTGTTTGGGAGGACTAAAACATTGAATGGAAGGATTTATTTCCATTCTTTGAGCCAGTGTTTTCAATGCCGGATCGGGCCGTCCGGTTCGACCAGTTTGACCACGAGCCGGCCCTCTGACCGAAAATGGCCAGCGGTTTTCTGACAGAGAGTCAAACCGGTCGTCTGACCGGGTTCAACCCGAAAAATTGGCCGGTCCGTCCATAACTTAGCGCCCGGTCAGACACTTTTTTCACGGAAATTAAAAAAAAATAAAAATCTTATTATCGGTCGCATACCGTCTTCTTCCTTCGTATCCTCAATCCTTCGTCAGTCATGAGTAAGATTAGATCACCAGAGGGCAATCGACGCCGCCGCCTCTTCATTCTTCCTACAGTGGACTCCTACGACTCTTCTTTCAGTCGACGCCGACGGCGTCTCGAAGCTAGACCTGTTGATCCCTGTTTCTTCTTCCTCTACGATTTTACATCGTCAGCAATTCCCCCAACAGTGGCAGTGTAGGTTTGTTGTGATTTCTGAAGAAAGGAAAGTAAGGATAAAGAAAGGAAAGAGAAAGAGAAGAAAGTAAAGGGATAGAAGAAAGAGGAATTTAGTCAGGTGCCGACCCGGCTTCGTGCTGAATCCGTGCTGAACGGCATCCGGGCCGTCGATTGAATATGGCCCACATATAGACGGTGAGGATGTAATTTCAACGGGGCCCCGCTTTTAAGGGGTAGAATGGGTTTTTCGCACCTAATGAAATTAATGAGCGAGAAAATCAGACGGCGTGTATCTGTAACTGTGCAGACATGGGCAACCGTGCCGCCGTCGCTTCCGTCGTTTCAATTGTTACTTTTCAACTTATATATAACACTTTTACGGATTTTCAGAAGAGAGGTAACGGATATCGAAATTCATTCTATCTGCACGCAGCTTTTACTCTCGTTTAAAGTATCCCTCTCTCTATCTAACCGTAATAGAAACAAAGTGCTATCGTAGTGGTCATCGATATTCGTAACACTTTTGATAGGAAACACTGAGTCTCGTAACACCAGAAAAGTGAATTCGTAATATTTTTCAAATGGAAGGGCAGGATGAGCGAAATCAACTGCAGCAACAAGTGCTACCCAGGCGTACACAAAGTCGGTGCAGCCCGTCGAGCATGCGCCAATGGTGGGATGCTGGTACCCCCGCTCGGAAAAAATTGGTGGAAACAAGGGGGTTAGGGTTTGTACAACACCTTAATGTGACAAATTTCAAGTCAGGACAACTGATTTGGCTGATTAATCACTTCGATTTTACAAACCTAATCCTCACTGTGCGGCCTGGTGCCCAGATCACCCTGATCGAGGATCATATTCAAAGGATATATCACTTACCAAGGGCTCATTGATGGAACCGTCGTTGTGCTGAGCTGGTTCTATCAAATAACTATCAAGCTCAAGAGCTAGGATAGATCGTATTCCACGGGCCTTCAATTGATTGGCTACTTCAGAACTAACAAATTACTCAAGGAAAACACGTTGTGCGTGGTGTGAGTTCCACGACTTCTAATTCTAAGGAATGCAGAAAAATTAAAACAAATTAAGCTAAAGCAGATTGAGAATTAGGGTTTTGAAACAAGAAAGACAGACGAACTTAGACTTTGAATCCCCCTTCGTTCCCCAGAGCATTGGCAATCAACAGATCAGCGTATTTCGATTCTTATTCAATCAATTACTAAAACACCACCATAACCCCTTACCCTTAGGTTTAAGACCGGCGAACGTTCGCTCTATCCGTTCTAACTACCAAGATTAACTAGCCGCCCGGGTACGGTCGCCTCTCGCAACGACTTAATTAATGGGTGCAATTACTAATGATTAATGAGTTACCCTTGCAGTGGATTAACCCTAACCGGTTCCTACGAAAGGCACACTCCAATTATAAGGTTAATTGTTCAATTCGATGTTCTAAAGTAAGGCGAGCGTTCGCTTCTATCCTTAGCTTAACAAGAATCTAATCTAGGTGATCAATCCAGACAAGAAACATGAACAATGAAGAACAAATCAAACATGAAAAAGAACTGATTGAATTTCGAATCTAATCACCACCGATCCGTGACCGCTTTAAAGCCCTGGGTCACTTAGGGTTCATCTAGTCTAAGCCCTAACGAGTTTAGCTACTCACGATCATTACAAAAGAAACAAAGACAAAGAAAGAGTTCATCATTCAAAGGAAGAACAGAAAAGGATCTGAAAAACCTAATTCCGACGACTCTGACAGACTCCGACCTTCGGTAAGTTACACTCCTAGCTCCGTTCTCCGAGATGGAAGGGATGGCGTCACGATCTCTATCCGGCTCTTCGAACTCCAACTCTTCGCTCCAGAACTTCAGAGAAATCTGATCTCGAAAAGTTATGTTTTTCGAATTATGAATTGTGTCTTATCAATTATTATTATTCGGCCGCCGGATTAAGTATAAATACTTAACCCTAGTTGGGCCCGGCTGATCTGTCATTTTCGCCGAAACCATAGGAGTAGTTTCGGCGAAACTGACTTGTGTAAATGGCCAATTTTCTCTGCCTTGCATTTTCGGTCCGAAGAGCTTAATGGTTTCGCCGAAATCAGTCTTCACTTGGCATCAGTTGATTTGAACTGCTGGTTTCGCCGAAACTGGAGGATCATTTTTGCCGAAACTGTAAGTGTGAATGGCAGATTTTCGGTTTGACTTTGATTGGCTCCTTTGATCAATTCCGGTTCAGTTCCTCGATGTTCCTATGCCTTAGACACGTCCATGGCTACTTTATTTGACGGCAAAAACCTGTGCTTACGCAAAAACACTAGAAAACCATCAAATAGACCCGAAAAGGGCCAAGGTAACACAAATGGCACGAGATAGGGCAATCGATTGAATATTCGTTATTCTACCCTAAAAACAATGTCTTAAGCAAAGAAATGTCGCTTAAATGAGGCTGATAATCACGTCAAATCGAGTGTCATCAAATACACCACACTTAAGCTTTTGCTTGTCCTCAAGCAAACTGAATAGAAACGCTCATGTTCATAAATGATAAGATAGATTAAATTAGAGCTCAATCAAACACAATGAATTATTAGACAGATCGATCCTAGAACAAGAAACCTAACATGCATACAGATCAGCCAAATTACCTGGTCTCACTAATAAACTGCACATGACAAGTAATTAGCAACCAATTATGCACGAATTTGACCTGACCGACCAGACTCCTCACACAGGATATATATAGTACAATGGGAACTCTCACTCTCTGTGTTTAAGGACGTGTTTCTGCTCTCGATCATTTTCTGTTACCGAATTCTGTCATAGGTTTGCATTTCGACCACATCTCCACCACTGTGACAACACGAATATCTAGTCAAGAAGGACTTCCCTGCTAGGACCGTAATGAAATCTACACTACTCGGGTTTATAATGAGATGGATGATGGGAATGAATGATGATGGCTTGGTGCGGTGTAGCTTTCGACTAACTTCCCTCGAATCTAATCTATGGCTTCCTACCGTCTAACCAAACACTGGTGGAATGATGAACGCTCGTCCTATGATACCCTCAAGCAACCTAGCACTTATTCTTTTTCTTTTGCATACATTTTTCTTTTCAACTTTTCTTACGACTTCGTTCTTCCATTTGTAGGGAGAAGAACGTTTTATTTGAACTAAACTTTGAACTTTTTCTGATTTTTCTTCTTTCTCTTTTTTCGAAAATTTCTTTTTTTTTTCTTTCTTTTCTTTTGTGCCAATTTTTTTTCTCTTTTAGTTGCTAGAGGGGTTTACACGTCTGGACATATTAGCTAAGACCGCCTGTTTAATGGCTATAGGCAGGTTACCATAAACCGACTTCCGGTAGGTCAATCTAGAACTACAACCATAGGGGATCAATGGGGAATGAAAGAAATGGGAAATGGCTGTAATGTATTATCGAACCGAAAGAACAGGCCAAGCTCAAGGGTCTAAACCTAGTGGATTATATCGTTAAGGTAGGCTATCTGGCTTAGTAGCTGAATCTAGGTGCCCCTATCCTTCTAGAACTCGTGTCATCGTGTGGTCTCGAGTAGGTCTCATACAAATTCTAACTCATTCAAGTAAACAGAAAACCACTCAGAAAGAATTTAAATTGCAAGTTACGTGCAATGGATAAAAAGCTCACAGTTGGTTTGCTAGTCGGATTCGGTCATTTTCATGCAATCAAGGCTACAAACTACAAGTGTGATTTTAAAATTCTGTTCTGACCAGGCAATTTAGCATCAAAGCATACAAGTTGGTTCTCAAGTTCTAGGTTAAGCAGTCTAAGCATCATTATGAAAGGTTGAACAACAACTTAACATCAAAAATCAAGAACTGAGCTATTCTAATGCTAGAGAGACTGGAATGGAATCACGAGGCACACAAAACACAATCAAGGGCAATCAAGTTCATGCAAGGTTCTCTAGCATCCTACCCCACACTTAAATCATACTGTGTCCTCACAGGACTAATTCTAGAGTTCAGAGTGGAATGAAAGAACCTGGACCGAGATGATTGGTGTAGGGGATGAGCACGGGTCCTCGGAGCGGAGGTAATCTACCCAAGTGAAGCAAAGGGAATCTCCCAACTGCCTACAAAACAAAAACAAATAAAACATAAAAAGGAAACCGGGACAAGTGCCCCGGATCCACACAGAAAAAAGTTGGACCGAAGTCCGAAAAGAATAAATAAAAAGAAAGGATAAGGAAAAGGACACCACCTGATCATCACTGGTCAGAGGTGTCGGGGTGGGGGAAGTGGAAGTAATCGTCGAGCTGTCGCTGCCACTCCAGCTGTCGCTCATATCGCCGGTCGGCGCGGCGCATGTGTTGTTGCATAATAGTCCACCTAGCCTCTTGAGTGGCGTTGTCGGTGATGCGCCACTCCTGCAGTCGCTCGTACAGCTCACCAATGTCCGCGGGATGCGGTCGAGGCTGAGGCTGCTGTGCCTGGTATGGATCTGGAATGTATGGCAGCGACTGGTGGATGTACCCTGCCCCATGGTGTGGCGAGGGTATGTAATCTTGAAACTCGGGCGGCGGCGGTGGCTGCTGCTCCTCAGCATCATCGTCGTCCTCCGACTCGACCGCAGGTTGGAGTGGAGGATCTGCTGCTACATGGGGACTGAGGTCGAGTTCTAAGTCGTACTCGACCGCCAAGTCTCCTCCAACGGTCCGAACTGGATGTCGTGGAATGTGAGGACCATATTCATGGCCGATGCCGAAGGAGAGGATGAGCTGTCCTATGAAGTTGCCTCCCAAGAGTTTGCGTGGTTGCTTCTTCCTCTTGGTCCTCTGACTGAAGATGTGAGCTAGCACCCAGCCGGGGTGGAGAGGGTAGCTCTCTCGGATGGCTCGGTGAAGCATGAGCTCTTCCTTAAGGATATGGTGGCGATCCTTATCTCTGACATATAAAAGTGACCTCCGCCAAACCATATGAATAAACTTATAGAGCGGGTGAGAGAGGGACTTAACTGAGTTGTTCTTCCTAAGGCGATCGCCAGGCACGCCTGTCATGTGGCTCCAGAGGGCGTGCAATGCCTCGTCGTCATCATCCTCGCCCCAACCGAGGTGATGATCGTGATAGTGCTCGTAGGGGATGCCTAGATGAGCGGCAAACTCATCGTAAGTGAGCTGCCTGTACACCCCACCAAGAAAGAAAGTGATCACCTTCTGGCCCCGTCTCTTCTTATGCTCGTCCAAGTCAAATGTCGCCCAGAACTCCTGGAGAGCAATGTCTGGGAACTCGGCGGCTATGGTGGTCAGCTCTAGGAGACCGGCCGGTGCTAAGGCGTCATGCACGTTCCGGTAGGAATCCTCGTCATGCTCCTGGAGCGACTCCATGGATAAAGGACGCACGTCAGCTCCCCGGATGTGCGTGATCTTCTGGAAGTTCTCAAAGTAGAAGTCCGGAAGACGGGCGATGGTGAGATGGTATCCAGCATGGCGAGGGAGTGCAGGTGGGGGACCCAGAATGGCGGGTGTGACGGGAGCGGCAGCTCCTGAGCTCGAGGCGCCATCAAGGCGTGCCTTAGTCCTGCGCTCAAAAGTGTTCCTAAAACCAGAATGAAACCAGATTAGTCAACTAAGATCCTACCCCACACTTAGTAGAAAAACTCAATTTCACAAAGAAACGAGGGAAACTAAGTGGGGTAAGGAAAGCGGAGTAACCGGTAATTATAGACAGTAAAACACATGTCTTAAGAACAGCTATAATCAGGGAAGCGCAATCAGAGTTCAAAAATTCAAACCGACAGTTTTAGAAAGTCAACAATAAGTCATATTGAACCCTAATCATGGCAAGACTATCACAACTTGGAAATTGACGGCATCATACGATTTCAAATGGCGGCACGATAATATGAACAAGAATAAACACTGACGACAGCCAAACGATCAACAACAAGTCAACGGCAAACCGACATATCTCACAAGTCAACAAAATAACGAATCAATCGTATGCATAGCAACACATGACCAAATGATATGGAAATTAAGCACGGAACTCCCTAAGTATCCTAGAACAGTTCTATAAGTTCAGTCAGTCCTAGTTCACACGAAACAGTCAGCACGCAAAACGAGGTAAACCGAAAAGTCAACCGAAAGTCAACCCCGACGAAATTCAGCAATCCATATATCAAAAGATTCGTATTGAAAAGTTGTACACTTTACCTTGAAGCCATGGAAGCAAAAACTAAACGGGTTGGGAGGAATCGGTGAAAAACGTTGAAAACTAGGTTTTCGGTGAACTGGAGCTGCAAAGCTCCGATTTGGTTGTTCTAGGGCTTGGTGGGATCGGATTGAGGAGGGGGAGTGAGCGGCGGCAGTCGGCGACGGCGGCGGCGACGGGTGTTTTAATGGAGGGTGGTCGGCGATTTTTTTAAAAGATAGGGGGGTTTCGGTGAGTTGAGAGCGAAGATGAGTGAAGGAGAGAGAGGGCCGAAAATCGGGATTTTTAAAGGATATTTAAGTGATTTTGCAAATCAGTTTCGGCGAAACTAGGGGGTGGTTTCGCCGAAACTACTAGTTAAAATGGACTGACCTATTTGAACAGGCGGTTTTGCCGAAAATGAAGCTTGGTTTCGCCGAAAATTTTAGTTGGGATGGTTTCGCCGAAATCAGTTATTTTTCGAACCAAAAATGATGAACAGGAAGGATGGGTCGAAAATCACAAGTTGGTTTCGTCGAAAACAGGGGTGGTGTCGCCGAAAATTTTGAACTGTTCGGGTTTAAAATATTTTCGCAAATCAGGCCAACTTCAGAAAATCACCGTTAAATCCAAAAAAATTGGAACGACCTCAATCAACTTGCTACTGACCCTATGACACACAGACTACACACGAAAAATAATAACTCAAACAAACTGACACTTTTGGCTCTCCCGAACCGACTCTAAAATACCAAGGTTGAAACAAAACAAAACAGACTCCAGCCGTGGGTTGCCTCCCACGAAGTGCTCTTTTATTAACGTCCTTGAGCTGGACAATACCTGGACGGTATTAGGAGACATCCCAACTAAGATTCTCCTTCACGCTCGCGTCGGAGTTCATGAAGTACAGCTTCGGGACTTCTCCGGTAAACGTGAATTTCTTCCCGTTTGCATGCAAAAGCTTGGTACGTCCGTCGGGAAGATGATCAACGAACTTGAATGGTCCGAACAGCTCTCTAGAGAGATCATCCTTCTTGAGTATGACGATGGAAGGAATGAGGACTGTCGGCTTCTTCTTAACTTCAGTCTTCGGCTTGGTATCACCAGGATCGGTGATCGTTAGTACTTCCCTAGGAGAGGCTTTCGGCTTCTCCCTCCATACTTGTTCCGGCGCCGGTTTCTCAGAACGAATTGGTGGTGCAGCTGGGTCGGAGGAAGACGGCGGAATTTTTGGTCTCCAGACCATTTGAACTTGCTTCTCCTTGTGATTCTTCCTCCTTAATCTACCCGACTCCTTGTGTGGCGGTTTTGAAGAGGCTTGCAGTTCCTTCTTCTTTTGTGGCTTCTGAACCGAGGCTTCTGGCTTCTTCCTTATAACCTGCTTAATACCTGCAGCAACAACTGATCTAGAGACACTGGAAGAAGCATTAGTAACGGAGTTGACCGGAGTCAACTCCACAGTTTCAACAGCAAGGCAGTGAGATTCTTCATTCCTAAAGTCATGTTTCATGTCATCTTTAAGACGGAACGTTTTTGTTTCTTTACCAATTCTTAAAGTCAAAGAACCATTAGGAACATTAATATTCATTCCAGTAGTAGCCATGAACGGTCGACATATAAGAATGGTTGAATCTTCTGTACCGGTATCCATAATCACATAGTCAGCTAGAAATGTGAACGGACCACATTTTGTAACAACATCTTTGATTTCTCCCTTAGGGGTTTTAAGCGATCTATCAGCAAAGACAAGTTGCATACTAGGTGGTTCAAGTTCTCCTAGGTTTAACTTTTTAAACAAGCTCACAGGCATGACATTAACAGATGCTCCTAGGTCAACTAAGCAACGTTCAATTTCAACATCATTGATGACCAAGGGTAAAGTAAAAGAACCAGGATCAGATAACTTAGCTGGATATGGAGAAACGGGTTTCTTAGCACAAATGTCAGGGTAACCTTCCTTGTTCCCCTTCATGCCAGTCTCGATCCTTGCGTTTGGCAGCAATGCTCTAGGAAAAGGAGGCTTCACGACGTATGGTGTAAGAGGAGGATCATCCTTAGGCGCTGGTTCCCGCTCCTCTTCTTCTTCTTCTTCCGGCGTTTCAGCGATCCTGCGTAAAACAGAAAAAGCATCAGCAATTAAGTTCGGAAGTTTTCGAGCAGTTACCATTTTAGCTTGTTCTTTTCTCAGGTTTGGCTCTGTCTGGCTTGGAAGCTGGCCAAATGGTCGACCAGATGCTAGCATGCTCGAGATGTTGTTCACGACTTGCTCAATCCGTTGTCCAGATGCTATTTGTTCTTGATTGAGAAGAGCTTGAGCCTTGAACTGACTGTCATGATCATCGAGTCTTGTGATGATCTGGCTGAGCTTCTTATCCAGGTCACTGACATTGTTCTCTCTTTGCTGCTGCTGTCCTGGATAGGTATTATTGAAGTATTGGTTCTGGCGATTGCCAGGAGCAGTTCCATAGTTACCCGGATTGCGATGCGGCGGCTGGTAGACACCTGCCGGCGGATGATTAGGCTTCTGATCCTGAGCTGGAACAGCCGGGCGGTTGTTCTGGTTCTGGTTATGATTGGCGCCAGCATTGTAGGGAGGTCTGTCTTGATAGGTCCCTTGCTGTCTGAAGTTACGGTAACCAGCATAACCGTTCTGATTATTGACGAAACCTTGTTGAATGAAATTTACCTCTTCGGCAGACCAGATTTCTGCTTTACCAAAATTCTGACAACGGCCTCCGTTATGTGCGCAAGCTCCACACCACTCGCAATCGGCAACATAGACAGAAGCTGCCGGTGGCTTGATTGGTGTGGTAGACTTCTTCAAATGCTTCTCTACCTCTGCCTTGATAGCTGCTTCGAAATCTAGCTTGCTCCTCGATCCTTCATATTGTCGCTCCCAGTTCCTTGACTTGGAGGCACAGTTTGCGAAGTGCAGAAGAGCAGCTTCAGGGGTGAGTGTAGTGCAATCCCCTTCAGCTAGAGAATTGACCCACTTGGCAGATTCTTCTCGAAGTCCTCGAGAGAAGATTTCAGCTAACTGTCTCTGCTCGAATCGATGATGGGGGCAGGTGTAGAGAAGTTCTTGGAAACGATTCCAAGTATCATATAAACTTTCTCCTTCTTTCTGGGAGAATCTGGCGATGCTGTCCTTGATGGCGGTTGTTCTGGACGGAGGGAAGTATTCTTCAACAAAGTCCTGAGCCAGAGTATCCCAGTTAGTGTAGTAGCCAGGTGGTTTACCAGTAAGCCACCTCTTAGCAGCGCCTTTCAAAGAGAACGGGAAAGCTCTCAGACAAAGAGTGTTTTTGTCGAGGTTTCCATTTTTAAAAGTATTGCAGAGATCAAGGAAGTCTGCAAGATGAATGCACGGATTGTCTAGGGGCCTGCCTTCAAACTGTAAATCCCTAGAGATCATGGTCAAGAATGGAATTTTGATCTCATAGTCAGGATCTCTTTCAATGCGCGGAACGGCAATGGCAGATCGAACGCTAGTCGCGCTCGGCTTGTTATAGTCTGCTAGACTCTTCTGTGCAGGTGGGCATGGCGGCGGTTGATCGCCGTTTGGTGGTAATCTATCGGTCATGGTGGGAGATGGAGACTGTGAAAGTGACTCGGTGTATGAAGCGGATGAAGAGTGTGGTGAAGACGGAGATGAGGAACTCTCCTTCGGTTCCTCGATCTTGATCGGAGTGATGAATGGATTGGATCTGCCTTCCTTCAGAATCTGTGATCGTAGAGGTGTAGCAGAACTGCCTGGATTCCCTGCAATCTTAGCCTGTTCGGTCTGAGAGCGAGTCCAAGGAAGGTGAGGCATACACCTGTAAACCTACAGATAACAAAGACAAAAAAAACCAGTGTAAAATCGAAGTGGATGGAAAAATGAAAGATGGAAAATAAAAGAATAAATTGCCAGATCTTCTTTCAACAATCAAAAGAAGTCCCCGGCAACGGCGCCAATTTGATGGAACCGTCGTTGTGCTGAGCTGGTTCTATCAAATAACTATCAAGCTCAAGAGCTAGGATAGATCGTATTCCATGGGCCTTCAATTGATTGGCTACTTCAGAACTAACAAATTACTCAAGGAAAACACGTTGTGCGTGGTGTGAGTTCCACGACTTCTAATTCTAAGGAATGCAGAAAAATTAAAACAAATTAAGCTAAAGCAGATTGAGAATTAGGGTTTTGAAACAAGAAAGACAGACGAACTTAGACTTTGAATCCCCCTTCGTTCCCCAGAGCATTGGCAATCAACAGATCAGCGGATTTCAATTCTTATTCAATCAATTACTAAAACACCACCATAACCCCTTACCCTTAGGTTTAAGACCGGCGAACGTTCGCTCTATCCGTTCTAACTACCAAGATTAACTAGCCGCCCGGGTACGGTCGCCTCTCGCAACAACTTAATTAATTGGTGCAATTACTAATGATTAATGAGTTACCCTTGCAGTGGATTAACCCTAACCGGTTCCTACGAAAGGCACACTCCAATTATAAGGTTAATTGTTCAATTCGATGTTCTAAAGTAAGGCGAGCGTTCGCTTCTATCCTTAGCTTAACAAGAATCTAATCTAGGTGATCAATCCAGACAAGAAACATGAACAATGAAGAACAAATCAAACATGAAAAAGAACTGATTGAATTTCGAATCTAATCACCGCCGATCCGTGACCGCTTTAAAGCCCTGGGTCACTTAGGGTTCATCTAGTCTAAGCCCTAACGAGTTTAGCTACTCATGATCATTACAAAAGAAACAAAGACAAAGAAAGAGTTCATCATTCAAAGGAAGAACAGAAAAGGATCTGAAAAACCTAATTCCGACGACTCTGACAGACTCCGATCTTCGGTAAGTTACACTCCTAGCTCCGGTTCTCCGAGATGGAAGGGATGGTGTCACGATCTCTATCCGGCTCTTCGAACTCCAACTCTTCGCTCCAGAACTTCAGAGAAATCTGATCTCGAAAAGTTATGTTTTTCGAATTATGAATTGTGTCTTATCAATTATTATTATTCGGCCACCGGATTAAGTATAAATACTTAACCCTAGTTGGGCCGGGCTGATCTGTCATTTTCGTCGAAACCATAGGAGTAGTTTCGGCGAAACTGACTTGTGTAAATGGCCAATTTTCTCTGCCTTGCATTTTCGGTCCGAAGAGCTTAATGGTTTCGCCGAAATCAGTCTTCACTTGGCATCAGTTGATTTGAACTGCTGGTTTCGCCGAAACTGGAGGATCATTTTCGCCGAAACTGTAAGTGTGAATGGCAGATTTTCGGTTTGACTTTGATTGGCTCCTTTGATCGATTCCGGTTCAGTTCCTCGATGTTCCTATGCCTTAGACACGTCCATGGCTACTTTATTTGACGGCAAAAACCTGTGCTTACGCAAAAACACTAGAAAACCATCAAATAGACCCGAAAAGGGCCAAGGTAACACAAATGGCACGAGATAGGGCAATCGATTGAATATTCGTTATTCTACCCTAAAAACAATGTCTTAAGCAAAGAAATGTCGCTTAAATGAGGCTGATAATCACGTCAAATCGAGTGTCATCAGTCATGCATCCGTTTTCGATCAGTTGAACTACACTACGGAAGAGGTGAGAGTCTGGACCCGCCATCTAGGGATTCAGAGAGGTAAGGAGACATCCTGTCAGTTGGGTGTGCTCGAACATCAGTTGTCGATCGAAACCGACGACGAGAAGTGGTTCTCGTTGTTTTACTTGGTTTTGCTGGGAAATATGTTCCACCCAAAATCCAACCAGAAGGTCCCGCGTCAATACTTGGGTGTTATATTCGGTCGAAGAGCACATAGGTTCGAAGAGTACAACTGGTGCGCGTTCTTGTTGGAGGTATACCGTCAAGTAGGACGGACGGACAAAGGATACATCGAAGCAGATATGTGTCTACTTATGGTTAGATTTAAATAAGTGTTACTTATTATGGATGAAAATATTACGTTTTAAGTGTTTTAGTACTACGTATTCATGTTTGTGTTCGTCATTGTTTGTTTGGAAAAACAGTTGTTCTATCTTGACATGGTGGGACTAGTCGGTGACTCAGTCCCGAGAATCAGACCTACGGTCATTAACTGGACACAGAGGGCTGTCAATGCCCAGACTTCAAGGTTGGAGGCGAACGGGGGTCTGAGCACAGGCACCATTATTCAATGGCAGCCAGAGGAAGAGGAAGCTACAGCAATTGGCTCCCGAGTCGTCAATGCCGACGTTAGGCAGTACTTGACGCAGGACGACAGCCCTGTCAATGTAAATGCACCTGGGAGGCCATCGGTTGGCAAAGGTCAGTTGGTGTTGTTACAGAGGGAGAATGAGAAAAGGGAAAGAGGTGAGAAGAATAAGAAGCAGGAGGCAAGGGCTAAGTCGAGGCTTAATCCGGAGGATATCTACCCATCAGCCATGCCATCACCAGACTAGACATCGATCATATGTCCCTGGACGAGGTAACACTCTATATAATACAGGTATTATGAACAAAATGTTAACTGGTAAGTGTTACGAATTCCTGAGTTAAACAGTTGTCCGTAACACATTCTGGCATGTTCAGTAATACTTTTTATAAATTTGTAATACTTTTTATCACTTTGTAATACCTTCTTACCTTTTCACGTGATACTTACTGTATTTTTAATTCCTCATACAGGTAGAGGAGAGGAGGGAATGGTTGAATACCTACATCCATTTCCACAGGGGTGCACTTGCCACTCTGTTGGATATGAAGCAGCAATGTGATGATCGCATCGCAGGTGATCTAGAGCGCAGCTTATCTGGTGAGCGTCGAATGATATCCGAGGATCTCACTTTGGCAAGCTACACAGATGCAGACATCAACCATGCTTTAGCCAAGATGGAGTCTAGTAAGAAGAAGAAGAAGGTACCCGATGCAGCTATCACTAAGGGGAGCTCCGTCAAGGTATCTTCACCCTATAAGTCTGGACAGAAGAGGAAGAGGTTGACCAAAGGTGGTCAGTTGGTTCGGGGGTATCGGGGTGAGCAGCCGCTGCAAAAGCAGCAGAAGTCACCAAGGAATGTTGTGCCAATTAGCCAGGCGATGCCTGAGAAGTCCCCAAGGCAGGAGGTGCCAAGGAAGGAGGTGCCAAGGGAGGAGGTGCCAAGGCAGGAGGTGCCCAGGAAGGAGGTTCCAAGGAAGGAGTTGCCATTGCAGGGGGTGGCAAGGAAGGAGGATAATGCCAAGGAAGGGGGCGACACTTCAGGACGTCAAAACCTGATGGAGAAGGAGAAGGTGGTTCAGAAGGAGGATGAAGTCGCAAAGGGGCAGGAGAATTTGATAAACCAGGGCAAAGGTGGAGATAAGGAGGGAGATGACCAAGGTGAAATTTTTGATTTCAACCTTGCAGTTGATATTGGCAAGTCTATTGTCGAAGGACAGCTGATGAGGAAAAGGAGAGTTCTTCTCAGCAGCAAGATGAACTGCCAATTTCTGTTCTCCTAGATGACAAGCTGAAGAAGTCGGAAAAGGTAATTTCCGGGGGTATAGTTGAAAACAAAAATCTCGTATAGGTTTATGCACTTTTTCGTTATATGTGTTAATTGATTTTAGTTATACCTTTTTACCGCCTTCGTATCCTGTGTGGGGGTGTTTCGTATATGTTGGACAAATGTGGGTCCGCCCACATGGGGGTGTTAACTGATACAAATTAATTAATTTATTAAGTGTAATTTTAACACCCATTAATGTATTTTCATTGTTAAATATATGCTTAATATTAAGAGTTGTAATTTTTATATATTTTGTTCACAGATGAACAAGAACAAGAAGCTTAGGTCAGCATCAAAAAGGGCCAAGGCGAAGTCCAAGTATGTCAAGTCTCCCTACGAAGCGCAGAAATACACTAAAATACATATTAAGAACTCAGCGGCTGTTGGAAAAGGATTAGAACAAACGCCAGAGGTACTTACTCTCGTATTACATGTTAATTTCTTTCGTAATCGATTTTTATAACATTCGTTATACTTTCATGAACGCAGGACCAACAACTGATAAAGTATTCCCCCGGACCTGTCACGCAGGAAATGGTCGCGATTGTGGATAAAATCGACGCATACAACACTGATGTATGGGCTGACACTGAGAGGTGCCAGGCACTCACAATGTACATGTGGAATGATGATTTAGACCAGTGAGTTATAACTAATCACTTTTATTCGTTTTTTATTAATAATGAATTTGTAATACTTTTCTTTTTGTACGTTTTAATTGGGTTTGCATGTTTATCATCATCCAGGGAAGAAGTTCTTTTCTATAGCCAACATGATATTGGAAGGTTGAGCAGGGAAGAGTTCATGACTTGCAGACCCGGGCACATGTTGTCAAATTTTTTTATTGACACGTATGAACAGTGCACAAATATTTTATTCAAGCAAACCGGGTTCTGTGATAGGTTCATTTTCGGGATGGAGTGTGCTGTAAGTGTTCTGTTATTTATGTTGTTCAGTTAAATAAGTACGTAATATATAACTTGAACTAATATTGGTGTGTTTTTGCCCCATAGTCAATGTGCAGCAATAAGGCATTTCACCTCCCTGAAGCACTAGAATACATTCAAGGGAAGGATTGGACCTCCGATATGGATTGGGGAAAGGTTGACTACGTAAGTATTACTAATTATTAAATAACGTTATTTTCGTATAATATTTTTTAACATTTCATGACTGTTTTATGGTTTACGTTAACGTACCGGCCTTTTTCGTGACACTTTCCTGCAGTGGTTCTTCCCGATGTGTCACGAAGAACACTTTGTTGTGTTCTGTGTTAATCTAAAGAAACCGGTGTGGTGACTATCTGGATAGTCTAGACCGTGCAGAAGTCCCAGAGATATACATGCGGACATCAAGGAACATCATGGACTTGGCCAACAATATAATCCCCATGTTCCGTTCGGATCTTCCACCGGAGCCAATCGATGATAATAAATGGGTTAACCATCGCAGTATAAGACAGGCAGATAACACTTCATGTGGCATTTTTGCGTTGAACTTGTTAGAGATATGGGAAGGAGCGGTCACGTCTGAGATCTTAAGTTGGTCAGATCCAGTGGTGATTGAGAGGAGGAGGCAGGAAGTTTGTCTACTTTTGTTAATTTCCCCTTTCAACGTTATTGGTGATCAAGTGCTGAAGAAGGCATCAGAGGAAGTTAGGAAGATTAAGGGGGGATAGGGGTGGGGGAAGGGAATTCAGCGTAATACCCTTCACGGTGATACGTAACATATGAGTTACGCATCAGAGTGAAGAGTAATGCTTACTTTTGGATATAGTAGTACATACAACGTAATTATGTTGTACTAAATTTTGAATTAAGTAATACATATAATATAATTCGTAATTCTTTTGCATTCAATACGTAACACATAACCACCATGTTCATAACATAATATCTCTTACATAAACCAAAACACCATCCTTTTTTTTGCTAACCTGAGTCACCATTATTTCTCCCCTCAAGCCAAGCATTGATCTCTCTTCTAACCGTTGAACTCCGTTCTAAAGCTATATCAACAAGGTCAGATGTTGTTATTGCCTGTAGGAAGAGGAATAATAAATATGGAGGATTCATCCCTATATAATTACCCAAAATAACTTACAATAAAACTTTAATGTTTTTTTACCTGTTGTTCCGTCGGCGTTGTGGACGAGTTTGGGTTCACATTGATCTGATGTTCAGCTTCATCAGAATCGTTGTTAGTTGTCTGCTTGCACCACATGAACATGATGCATCTTTCAGCTTCTGGTTTCTGGCATCCCAGATAGAAGCGATACGGAGTGCCCGTCGGACGGTTATCCTGATAAATGTAACAGGGGAGATTGCAGCCACAGTATGGGATGAAGCTTGGCATTTTTTGTTTTTGGGATTTTGGGATAGAGAGAAGAGGATATGGACCCAAGAGAGATTGTTTTAATGGGTTGTGTTGGTGTCGTTGGGGTTACCAAGGGAGATTGATTTTTTTAATGCTGGTTGTTGGGAGATTGTGCAGTTACCCAATCAGTTTTGACCTGCATTAATTACGTGTTCAAGGTATCACAAATAAGAGCTAATGTAATTCATTTCGTGCACACTCGTACCACTTACCAACTTAATAATATGTACAATATAAGAATATTCGTACTACTTGGGAAATTTATTCGTTACACTTAGACAAGAAACATAAGAAACAACCTCTTATGTCAAGATCTAGTTCAACCCCATGTTTCTAAGTTGGCCCTCTAGGAATTCCACCCTTGATTGAAGACTTGAAACTTCATCCAGAAGCTCTAGAGTTCGTAACTCTTGCATAATAGGTCCCGGCGAATACCTGACTAGTTGTCGGTCCTGCGTTCGGTAAAGTATAACGAATGGTATAGTCATCTATTACGAAGTTAAATATAATGTGTTACGAAGATAATATATATGGAGTAATGTATTACGAATAATGAGTGCATGTTATTTATGGGAAGATGATAGTTAGACTGAAGTTATATATACCTGTCCCCCCGAGCTCTCTCCGATGTTGGATGAGGTTGACATTTCATCTTGTGTATGAGCTATCTTAGCCACGATTTTGGCATGGGTAGATTGTACATTTGGGCGACTTCCTCATTCTGACTCCTGTCCATCTCCATACACCAGATGAACATTTTGCATCTCTGACCTGGTGGTTTTTGGCAACCCAGAAAGTACATGAGCGGAGAATATATCGTCGGCCGTTCAACAGAATAGATGTAAGCGGGAAGGTTGCATTTACAGTGGGGGATTAGTGGCGGCATGTTTTTTTCAGATCTGGGGGGATTTTCGATGTTTTGGTTCTGGAAAATGGATGAATGAGAAAGTATTATTTATAGTAAGCTTTTTGGTAAATTTATACTTTAATTCTTTTTTGGGTTGTAGAAGTTGAAAAGTAAATATTACGAAATATTAGATTTACAGATACGTGTAGTAGGATGAAATATTTCACACACATTCGAAAGTATTACGAAATTAATGTTTTTTACATTGTTTGTTAAAGACGGAGGTCAGTCCCACCCAGTTCGTGGTTCTGAAAGATTACATTTTTGTCCTTTCGAACTGAGTGCAAGAATGCATTCCGGTCCCTTTGAGATATAGGCCTTTTCTTCGGCTTGAAAGTCTCTGTTCGTTTCTTCAATTTTTTGGGCGCCTGGCAGGGCCCTTCCTTTTGGTGCTCGTTTAGGTTGATTGCAGTGCTCATCCTTTTCTCCAGATCAATTATGCACTGTATGGCTGTAGCAGTCTTGGCTGTATCCCCATTAACCTGAATAGAATTATATGAAGACATGTTAAGTATTACTATGTATAAAGTACCAAATTCGTAATTGATAATTATATAAACGGAAGTACCGTAGACTTAAGCTTAGCCATCACAGTAATTAACTCGGACATTTGGGCTACATCTGGGTGGGAAACCTCTTGGATTGTGTCTGCAATGAGCAGCCCATCCTTTGCTGTTCGGCAATACTATACGAAATATTATACAATGTATAACTAAAAAGAAGAGTATATATGACGAATATTGTGACAATATAATACGAAAGAATAAGAAAAGTATCACGAGTAAGTCAATTAAGTGTGTACCTTTGTAGGATTAATGGTTTAGGTATATGCAGCAGCAAATGATTTCCGTTACTACCCAGCACCTCCCTGAATCGTATTATATGTCTGCACATCAAGCCCTCCATTTCAAACATGTGGCACCCACAGACTATGATTGAACAATCCCTTGTGCATGTCACGATTCTTTCATCAGTTCTTGACCCATTAACATCCTGCTTGAACACGTTGAATGTCATCACACCTGCATTTGTTTTTTTCTTCCAACGCCAGCACGCCGTAGGCTAAAGTTTGCTCGTATTCAGACAACCACTTTTTAAAAAATTTTGGGTGTATTCTTTGGCTAGTTGTTTGGTCAGTTCGCTGTGCTCAAACCTGCCCCAACGGGGAAAAAACATATTTGTTACGTATATTGATGATATAGATAAAATATTACGAACAATTCAAAAACGTGTTACGGAATATAAGCAAAATATTACGTGGGTTTTCAAAGTGTTACGTTTTTGAAGCTAAAATAAAACGTATTACTTATAAAATATTACGAAATATGTTAAAGGATTACGTCTAGTATCACCTATTGAACGGTTTCGCTGTTTTCATCTTGAAGTCCCGTTTCAATTCCTCCTCTCTTTTGTTCTCCACTAGTCGGCTGAATTGCTGAAAAAATTCCTCCAGGGATAGGTTTGGTGCCAGGTAGTGCCTCATGTTACTGTTGCACGTTTCACTTAATTGTGAGCTACGCATGCCACAGGTGAAATGTGATTGCATCCATGCTCTAGACCACTGTGTCCTTTTTTGGTAGATCTGAGTGAGCCATGGGTGTCCTTCTGGTTCACGATCAGGGAAGCATTTTTTTTCATAAGACCCCAGTGGACATCAAACTCAGCCTCAGTGTCAACCCCAAACATCAGGTAGCTAAGTTCAGCTACGAATACCTGATATCAATAAAGCTGTTACGTTACACATGGCAGTGTGAAGCATAATAAGGAAAAAGTGTCACGTAAGATGAATTATATATTACGTAAGTGGCTAAAGTGTTACGTTTTTTAAGATTAAATAAAACGTATAATGAATGAAATATTACGAAATCTAATAAAGTGTTACGTTTTTTATGCTTAAGTAAAACGTATTTACATATAAACACCCTTGTTGTGGTACCTTGTCACAGAGTGATTCCAAGTTCCTCGCAGCATTATTGAGGATATGGAATGTACATAGTCCATGGTATGTAACCGGCATTGGATATATGGCCCTAATACCGGCAGCAATCGCCGCTGCTTGGTCGGTGAATATACTGGTTGGTTTCTCCCCCCCCCCATGCATTTGTCAAACATTTGGAACAGCCATTCGAAAGTAGCTGACGTCTCGTCAAACAAAAGAGCAGCACCGAATATCACCATATCTCTATGGTGGTTGTACCCGACGAATAAAGCTGTTACGTTACACATGGCAGTGTGAAATTTAATAAGGAAAAAGTAACACGTAAGATAAATTATATATTACGTAAAAGGGTAAAGTGTTGCGTTTTTTATGCTAGCGTAACATGTATTACATATAAAATATTACGAAACACGATAAAGTATTACGTCTTTTAAGCTTAAGTAAAACGTAACAGTTTCTGAAATATTACGAAGGGTAATAAAGTGTTACGTTTTTATAGATTAAATGAAACGTATTACATATAATATATTACGAATTAGAGAGTATTACCTAAGGGCCTGTAGTCTTTGTTTGTTCTGTAAGTGGTGTCGAAACTGATTGAGTCCCCAAACACAGAGAATTCTTCACGCATCCTATTGTCAGCCCAAAAGACACTCAAGATTTCATTGCAGTTGTCTTCCTGAAGCTCATAGAAGAAATTTTTTTCCTCTCTTGATCGAACTCTAAAATAGCGCTGCAGTGATGATCCTTCAGCGGTGCTCAATGCAAAATCTGGTCTTTCCCTGTTGTGGTTCCGGAGATCTTCGTACAAGAAACCCACATGTTTGGCCCCCCCTGCCATTTGCCTCATTATGTCGAAAGATTTCCGGGAAGTCACCCCAGCCAGTTTGTGTATGAGGGCAAGATGTGCATTTGTTCGGTTCACACTTCTGTTTGACTGGAAAAGATGTGCATATTTTCCTGGGAGCAATTCATGCGGTGCATGAGTTTTTATCCAGTCGTATATGTAATACTTTTTGAGAGATTTGTCCCATTTCATTTTTATTTCCGCCTCACAACCTAGTCGTTCATCAGGTCTAGTCCGCTTATTGTTTGTCTTCCCTTTTCTTTTTTGGCCTTCGTGCGTGCAAACGAACCTAAGGTATCTACATGGGGGGTCTTCAGCTAAGACCATGGGATCTCCATCGGTGGCTGTTTCATCAAGAGTCGGAGTTGATTTATATTTTTTCTGGTACCTTATTTTGACACCAAAACCAGCAAGATGAGCGTAATCCTCGTAGAAATGATACGCTTCTTGCATGTTGTCAAACATTGGGAGCGCGTCTCCTACGAATGTGAGGTTAAAGTGTATCTCAGGTTAAAGCTGTTACGAGATGAAGAAATAAGTACAACGTATAGACAGCGATTTATATACGAAATGTTTTAAAAAGGTATACGAAGGAAGTCATATATATTACAAAGTATAAGGTAAGGTATTACGTAAGATAAGTTTTATTACATTTGGTACAACGACAATTATGTATAAAGTTTTTTCATATACGTGTAACTGACCCGGATCAGCCACCTCATTCAACTCCATTCCCTCGTTCAAATCCAACGTTGTTGAAGATTCTCTTGCAATACAAGGTATTAATTAATACGAAACATTAAACAATATATTACGAATGAACGTATAAAATGTTAAGTAATACCTGCACGAGGTACGGACGTTTCATTTAGATTAATACGCATATTTGTGGATTCCCCCTCGATTCCTGCATTTACGTGTACGTAGTGGAAACGTGTGTAAATGTGTTACGAAGTACACGAAGGAATGAATTATTACGAAAGATAATAGAATGTAGTACGAATCTTTCATACTGACACCCCATGCAGAATATATCAAACGAACGAACGTAGAAAATGTTACGTAATACCTGCACAAGGTACCAACATTTCATTTAGATCAATAGGCATATTTCTGGATCCCCCCTCGATTCCTGCATTTGTTCAGAATGTATTTAACCATGTAAACGTTGTGGAAAGTGTACACAGGAAAACGTAAAACGTAAAGAATGCATTACGTAGTACCTGGCAGAGTGATTGAAACGTCAACGACTGCAAAAGATTACGAAAGAGACGTAAGGCCAGGAAACATATTACGAATGGAAAAAAACATTACGAATGCTTAATACAAATACGAACGGTATTACGAAATAACTAGAATACCTTCACGTGCCAGTGACATTTTGTTACGTGAGAGAGGAATTAGGAGCAAGAAAATATGGGCTAGATTTTTGGAGTGAGAAAATTATTTAATTCGCCGGGAACTGCTTTTATAGGGTTCTAATTTTCTCTCTCCTGTCAAATCACAAATTCAAAATTTCAAATCTGGCGCGAAAATATTACGATCAGGAAATGACCGAAACAACCCTCGCGCGTTACATTTCCCCGTCACCGTACGATTCATCGGACGGCTCCTATTGCGTTCAGCACGGTGCTGAATACACCTATTCAGCATAATACTATTAGCCGAAGAAAGAAACATTGTGCGGCGGCTGAGAAGAAGGGAAAGAAGAGGATGATTAGTTTGTTAGGGTTTTCATATTTAATATATATAGTTAGTATATTTATATTTTTGGTACCTTAAATTATTAGAATACCAATAATGATACATAATTTTTTAGAAAATAATTTTATAGGCATGATTTTAACTCTTTGTATCTCCGGTTTAATCCGGCTTACTTAAAAATTTGGCCGGTCCGGCTTAACTATATTTATTTATTTATTTAATAATTAAAACGGTCCGACCCCGGTATGGAAACGGTCTAACCCCGGTTAAACCATTAAACCCTAAACCCTTGACCTTGCCGGCCCAACCCTCCGGTCTGGTTCTGAAAACCTTGCTTTGAACCTTTCAATCGTCAGGTACAGTGAACAGAAGGAATTGGAATGGAAGAACATGATCTAAACGACGTAGTTTTGACTGGAGTGACTTAAGCTGAAACTCAGCGATTTATACATCCTTGTTGAGTATTAATATGTGATATTATTGAGTTTATGAATAATCCTTTGTAGGTTATGATTAAGACTTAATAGTGGTGATCTCTACTTAGCTATGGTTAAAGAATCCTAGTCACTTAAGAGTCATGATGCATGAGTACAAGTCTTCAAGCCTTATGAGATGATTAATGGAGTTAAGATTGTGATTGCCTTGAGTATTATCATAAGTTACTTCATGAACTATGTTACAAGTAAGGTTGTGCACTAGGTTATGAATAGCCAGTGATGCATGTTTAGAAGTATAATTGTTCTTAGTAATCTCTTTCATGTTTCTTTATTGATTTTAGCACGAAAGACTGACCCCGAGCCACCCACCAGGTTATTAGGAGTTGTTTCCAACTTGAGCCTTGGGGAGCTTGATGCACCCAAATATTGGTGTATTCAGTCCCTCATTAGACGACATTTTCGTGACTAATTGGTATAGTTTGGGTGAATTTATATGAGTTTCGTTCTCTTTTGGCCTTTGGCATGTTTCATGTAGTTTTGTATGTTTTTTATGTATTTCAGGATATATACGACATTAGAGATCGAGGAAGAAACATTGAAGAAATTAAATTTAATTGACCTGAAGGGTGATTAAAAGTAATTATATTACTTTGGCCAATTGGTGTTGAGAGGAAAGTTGAAGATTTCCGTCTCCAACAACATGCAGCAACTTTTGCTTATCAGCTTAATTAAAATGGAGCCAAATTATTAGGTTGTGATAATTCCATGTCATTTAATTTTTAAGTGAACATGTTATGAGAATTAAAACAAGAATTCAGCATCAGCTCATTCAACGCCTTCATTAATTGGAGGAAGAGATTAATTGGGCCTGGCCCAAGGCTGATTATCAAAGAAAGAAAAGAAAAGGGGAGTGCAGTTCGACAGCGGAGACGAAAAAAATTACAGAAGATTTCGGCCTTTGGCCAGTAGATAGAAGGGGGAAATATATTCCTTGGGAGAGAGAGCGTACAACGAGGACAGAGGAAAATAGAGGCAGCGAGGATTAGCTTAAGAGTTCTAAAGATTCGTCAGGATTAGGTCTACTCGGAGTAAGATGCCTTCTTCTCCAGTTTTCTTTTCCCTTGTATCTTTGATTTCTTCTTTTGCTATGTCGAGTTAAACTCTTTAGGGTTGTTTAGATTAGATGAAGCATTAGCCAAGATTTTGTATGGATGATTTCGGGTTTCTAACCCGTTTATGTTAGTCGATGTTCTTTCAGACTTAGATGCGATCTCCTAAACCCTAATTTAAGCTTTTTGATTTTCGCAACCTGATCAATTGTTAATTTCTGAGTTTATCTTTGATTTGCGGATCTGACCATGAACGCATTTCATTCTAGAGTTTAGGAGGTCGTTAGGTTCCCCAATATCTTGACCATAAGATTGGAAGAACCTAATCTCTTTGCATGAATTTGTGGCATTTCACTGTTCTTGTTGGTTCTTGATTTCTTGCAAGTTAGCTTGACCATAAGAGCTTGTAGGTTTGATAGAATAGAATATCTACCGCCTGACCATGGAGTAGAGATTACAAAAGGAATTGTCGAGTCGTCTAGTCTGTTGAATTTCTTCGATTGCATAGTTTCATCCATCTTAACCGAACTAGCGTGGATTCAAGTCTGAACAACCGCCTTAGTCTATATTCAGAACCCCAATCTGCTTTACTTGTTTACTTGTTTTAATTGCTTTCTTAGTTAATTTCATTCATAAACCAAATCTCAAACCAAAACGAAACCTCGATTAGCTTTTACACACTTTTCTGAGTAATAGAGAAAGGAAGACCCTTGGGAAAAATGATCTCTTTGGAGAAATTCATCGAGTAAAACTAGTGCGCGTTAATTTTCGCACCAAGTTTTTGGCGCCGTTGCCGGGGACTTTTCTTTTTCTAGGAAAGGCATTGTGCGTTTAAATTTTTCATTCATTCTTTTTATCATCTCTTTTCTCTCCATCTTTTTCATGATTTACCTGGATAGGCTCTTGAGTTTTGAGATGCAGGACTACAGGTTCGATAGCAACCAAGGGTGGTACACCAATGGAATGCCATTTAATGATTACAACCAAGAGTGGAGTACATCATGGCAACCATCTATGCCAAACTGGAATGAGGAACCACCACCCTTGCCTTACTGGCCAGAGCCACAAGCTACACACTACCACCAAGATTACGAGGAGGAATATCTACATCCACACCAGTACCAACAGCAGGAGTCTTATACAGATTTTCTCTTGAATGAGATCCTTTCGACTCTACGAGCTCCTAATGTTGTGGACGTCGAGATTGAGCAACAGAATCAACTGATGGAAGAAGATGCTCGAGAGCTGGTCGAGGAAGAAAAGATACCCTAGCCCATGACTGTTGTGAGCTAGAGGTACCTGATGCAGAATCCTTGACGATGGTGGTAGATGAAGATGTGGAGCTTGTCCATCTTTTGATTGAAGCTAAAGATGAGCATTTGGAGATTGAGGAGTTATCCTCATTGGTAATTCAACAACTGAAACTGAGGTGGACAATGATTCTGAGGCGTATGTGCTCAACTGCCAGAGCAACTTGGATGACATTGGTGTGGAGCAGAATGCAACCATTGATTATAACACACCATACTATCTTTTTCCTCCTCCAGTAGGAAAATTTGAGAAGGAAAAGTCATCCGAGCAGAACCAGGATCTACTAGAGCACCACCCACTACATCTTGTTCCTTCTGGTGTGCTATTTGGCACTAAACCGCCAACCTTGAAGAAGCTGTTTGACTTTAAGGAACTTTTGAGTTGGGGACCATAATCAGGTATCGTCTAGCTCAAAGACGTTAAAGAAAGATCGCTTCATGGGAGGCAACCCATGTCTGGAGTCTGTTTTGAGTTTTTGAGTTAGTTATTTATTTTTGTGTCAAACTTTTGTGATTTTTGAGTTAGTGGTCTATTCTGTACCTTGAATGCTCTGATCTTGTTGTGAGGTTCTCTCCTGTTTAAGGATGTCCTTAGGTTCCGCATGACTGTCCGCCGATACTTAACTCTGAGCTCGCCGCCATCCACGACACCGATCTTCACTTTCCAGGTTCCCATATTCCTCTACTCTCTTTTAGTCCTGTGAGGACACAGTCTGATTTAAGTGTGGGGTGGCTTCTTTGCATGTGAGATATGATGTTTATCGAGTTCTTGTCATTTAATGGGTAGTGATTGTGTTTTGTTTTTCACTCTTTCACTACTTCCCATTCTCGTTTGTAAGAATCTTTTCACATTGCTTAATATCTTCTTGAGTGGCTTACCGTTTTCCATATGGTGAGATTGATGTGGTGCTTTAGCTGACCAAGTGTGTGTGTGAGAACCCATATTATGACCATCTCCCATTCTTCTTGCTCTTAGTAGTCAGTAGCTTGCCCTTATCGTGTTAGTGAACAGTTTACTTGTTAATGTGTAAGTCTTGGTCTGTCTGATGCTCGAATTCTCTAGTTCAATGCCATGATCGAGTCTAGATAAGGGATTTTTTAATTTCATATTTTTAGTTGTTGTTAATGTTCCCAATCAGAGAAAATCTGATGAATGAGTGGTTCGGTATTGAAGTTGTGGGTCGATTCACGAGCTGGCATACGTGCCTGCCCATTGCTGTAGTCCCAAACGGAAGTCTCAATGTGGCATTCTTCTTCTAACCTACTCCCGATCGTGGCTGGGGTCTAGGATAACGCAGAATTCCAAAGGTTTCCGGCTGCTCCATACCTGGTAGTATCCACACTGTACCGGCCATTCGAAAATAAGACTTGAAAAGGAAAAAAAGAGAAGAAAAAAAATGAAATGCTCTTTAATTTTGTTCAAGTCGGGTTCCCTTGTCTAGCAAGTGTTGGGTTGCGTCCTAGAGTAAGTGTAGCGGAAGTAAGTATTGTCTTGCCTTTATCAAGTCAGGTTGTTCACTAGCTCGTTAAAGTCTTGTTCCTATTTTACTCAGGCAAAGGTTTGGTTTTAATTGTGTGGTCAGTCGGGTAATCCTCTTGTTTGATAGAAGCACCATATACATCATTCTAGGACCCAAGAGGTTTTCGGTTTGCTCTTTCAGGTTGGTGCAGAGTTGTGTTAGAGTTCTTGCTTGAGGACAAGCAAAAGTCTAAGTGTGGGGTGATTTGATGCACCCAAATATTGGTGTATTCAATCCCTCATTAGACGACATTTTCGTGACTAATTGGTATAGTTTGGGTGAATTTATATGAGTTTCGTTCTCTTTTGGCCTTTGGCCCGTTTTATGTCGTTTTGTATGTTTTTTATATATTTCAGGATATATACGACATTAGAGATCGAGGAAGAAACATTGAAGACATTAAATTAAATTTAATTGACCCGAAGGGTGATTAAAAGTAATTAGATTACTTTGGCCAATTGGTGTTGAGAGGAAAGTTGAAGATTTCCGTCTCCAACAACATGCAGCAACTTTTGCACATCAGCTTAATTAAAATGGAGCCAAATTATTAGGTTGTGATAATTCCATGTCATTTAATTTTTAAGTGAACATGTTATGAGAATTAAAACAAGAATTCAGCATCAGCTCATTCAACGCCTTCATTAATTGGAGGAAGAGATTAATTGGGCCTGGCCCAAGGCTGATTATCAAAGAAAGAAAAGAAAAGGGGAGTGTAGTTCGACAGCGGAGACGAAAAAAATTACAGAAGATTTCGGCCTTTGGCCAGTAGATAGAAGGGGGAAATATATTCCTTGGGAGAGAGAGCGTACAACGAGGACAGAGGAAACTAGAGGCAGCGAGGATTAGCTCAGGAGTTCTAAAGATTCGTCAGGATTAGGTCTACTCGGAGTAAGATGTCTTCTTCTCCAGTTTTCTTTTCCCTTGTATCTTTAATTTCTTCTTTTGCTATGTCGAGTTAAACTCTTTAGGTTTGTTTAGATTAGATGAAGCGTTAGCCAAGATTTTGTATGGATGATTTCGGGTTTCTAACCCGTTTATGTTAGTCGATGGTTTTTCAGACTTAGATGCGATTTTTCTTAAACCCTAATTTAAGCTTTTCGATTCTGGCAACCTGATCAATTGTTAATTTTGAGTTTATCTTTGATTTGCGGATCTGACCATGAACGCATTTCATTCTAGAGTTTAGGAGGTCGTTAGGTTCCCCAATATCTTGACCATAAGATTGGAAGAACCTAATCTCTTTGCATGAATTTGTGGCATTTCACTGTTCTTGTTGGTTCTTGATTTCTTGCAAGTTAGCTTGACCATAAGAGCTTGTAGGTTTGATAGAATAGAATATCTACCGCCTGACCATGGAGTAGAGATTACAAAGGAATTGTCGAGTCGTCTAGTCTGTTGAATTTTTCGATTGCATAGTTTCATCCATCTTAACCGAACTAGCGTGGATTCAAGTCTGAACAACCGCCTTAGTCTATATTCAGAACCCCAATCTGCTTTACTTGTTTACTTGTTTTAATTGCTTTCTTAGTTAATTTCATTCATAAACCAAATCTCAAACCAAAACGAAACCTCGATTAGCTTTTACACACTTTTCTGAGTAATAGAGAAAGGAAGACCCTTGGGAAAAAATGATCTCTTTGGAGAAATTCATCGAGTAAAACTAGTGCGCGTTAATTTTCGCACCAAGTTTTTGGCGCCGTTGCCGGGGACTTTTCTTTTTCTAGGAAAGGCATTGTGCGTTTAAATTTTTCATTCATTCTTTTTATCATCTCTTTTCTCTCCATCTTTTTCATGATTTACCTGGATAGGCTCTTGAGTTTTGAGATGCAGGACTACAGGTTCGATAGCAACCAAGGGTGGTACACCAATGGAATGCCATTTAATGATTACAACCAAGAGTGGAGTACATCATGGCAACCATTTATGCCAAACTGGAATGAGGAACCACCACCCTTGCCTTACTGGCCAGAGCCACAAGGTACACACTACCACCAAGATTACGAGGAGGAATATCTACATCCACACCAGTACCAACAGCAGGAGTCTTATACAGATTTTCTCTTGAATGAGATCCTTTCGACTCTACGAGCTCCTAATGTTGTGGACGTCGAGATTGAGCAACAGAATCAACTGATGGAAGAAGATGCTCGAGAGCTGGTCGAGGAAGGAAAAGATACCCTAGCCCATGACTGTTGTGAGCTAGAGGTACCTGATGCAGAATCCTTGACGATGGTGGTAGATGAAGATGTGGAGCTTGTCCATCTTTTGATTGAAGCTAAAGATGAGCATTTGGAGATTGAGGAGTTATCCTCATTGGTAATTCAGACAACTGAAACTGAGGTGGACAATGATTCTGAGGCGTATGTGCTCAACTGCCAGAGCAACTTGGATGACATTGGTGTGGAGCAGAATGCAACCATTGATTATAACACACCATACTATCTTTTTCCTCCTCCAGTAGGAAAATTTGAGAAGGAAAAGTCATCCGAGCAGAACCAGGATCTACTAGAGCACCACCCACTACATCTTGTTCCTTCTGGTGTGCTATTTGGCACTAAACCGCCAACCTTGAAGAAGCTGTTTGACTTTAAGGAACTTTTGAGTTGGGGACCATAATCAGGTATCGTCTAGCTCAAAGACGTTAAAGAAAGATCGCTTCATGGGAGGCAACCCATGTCTGGAGTCTGTTTTGAGTTTTTGAGTTAGTTATTTATTTTTGTGTCAAACTTTTGTGATTTTTGAGTTAGTGGTCTATTCTGTACCTTGAATGCTCTGATCTTGTTGTGAGGTTCTCTCCTGTTTAAGGATGTCCTTAGGTTCCGCATGACTGTCCGCCGATACTTAACTCTGAGCTCGCCGCCATCCACGACACCGATCTTCACTTTCCAGGTTCCCATATTCCTCTACTCTCTTTTAGTCCTGTGAGGACACAGTCTGATTTAAGTGTGGGGTGGCTTCTTTGCATGTGAGATATGATGTTTATCGAGTTCTTGTCATTTAATGGGTAGTGATTGTGTTTTGTTTTTCACTCTTTCACTACTTCCCATTCTCGTTTGTAAGAATCTTTTCACATTGCTTAATATCTTCTTGAGTGGCTTACCGTTTTCCATATGGTGAGATTGATGTGGTGCTTTAGCTGACCAAGTGTGTGTGTGAGAACCCATATTATGACCATCTCCCATTCTTCTTGCTCTTAGTAGTCAGTAGCTTGCCCTTATCGTGTTAGTGAACAGTTTACTTGTTAATGTGTAAGTCTTGGTCTGTCTGATGCTCGAATTCTCTAGTTCAATGCCATGATCGAGTCTAGATAAGGGATTTTTTAATTTCATATTTTTAGTTGTTGTTAATGTTCCCAATCAGAGAAAATCTGATGAATGAGTGGTTCGGTATTGAAGTTGTGGGTCGATTCACGAGCTGGCATACGTGCCTGCCCATTGCTGTAGTCCCAAACGGAAGTCTCAATGTGGCATTCTTCTTCTAACCTACTCCCGATCGTGGCTGGGGTCTAGGATAACGCAGAATTCCAAAGGTTTCCGGCTGCTCCATACCTGGTAGTATCCACACTGTACCGGCCATTCGAAAATAAGACTTGAAAAGGAAAAAAAGAGAAGAAAAAAAATGAAATGCTCTTTAATTTTGTTCAAGTCGGGTTCCCTTGTCTAGCAAGTGTTGGGTTGCGTCCTAGAGTAAGTGTAGCAGAAGTAAGTATTGTCTTGCCTTTATCAAGTCAGGTTGTTCACTAGCTCGTTAAAGTCTTGTTCCTATTTTACTCAGGCAAAGGTTTGGTTTTAATTGTGTGGTCAGTCGGGTAATCCTCTTGTTTGATAGAAGCACCATATACATCATTCTAGGACCCAAGAGGTTTTCGGTTTGCTCTTTCAGGTTGGTGCAGAGTTGTGTTAGAGTTCTTGCTTGAGGACAAGCAAAAGTCTAAGTGTGGGGTGATTTGATGCACCCAAATATTGGTGTATTCAATCCCTCATTAGACGACATTTTCGTGACTAATTGGTATAGTTTGGGTGAATTTATATGAGTTTCGTTCTCTTTTGGCCTTTGGCCCGTTTTATGTCGTTTTGTATGTTTTTTATATATTTCAGGATATATACGACATTAGAGATCGAGGAAGAAACATTGAAGACATTAAATTAAATTTAATTGACCCGAAGGGTGATTAAAAGTAATTAGATTACTTTGGCCAATTGGTGTTGAGAGGAAAGTTGAAGATTTCCGTCTCCAACAACATGCAGCAACTTTTGCACATCAGCTTAATTAAAATGGAGCCAAATTATTAGGTTGTGATAATTCCATGTCATTTAATTTTTAAGTGAACATGTTATGAGAATTAAAACAAGAATTCAGCATCACTCATTCAACGCCTTCATTAATTGGAGGAAGAGATTAATTGGGCCTGGCCCAAGGCTGATTATCAAAGAAAGAAAAGAAAAGGGGAGTGTAGTTCGACAGCGGAGACGAAAAAAATTACAGAAGATTTCGGCCTTTGGCCAGTAGATAGAAGGGGGAAATATATTCCTTGGGAGAGAGAGCGTACAACGAGGACAGAGGAAACTAGAGGCAGCGAGGATTAGCTCAGGAGTTCTAAAGATTCGTCAGGATTAGGTCTACTCGGAGTAAGATGTCTTCTTCTCCAGTTTTCTTTTCCCTTGTATCTTTAATTTCTTCTTTTGCTATGTCGAGTTAAACTCTTTAGGTTTGTTTAGATTAGATGAAGCGTTAGCCAAGATTTTGTATGGATGATTTCGGGTTTCTAACCCGTTTATGTTAGTCGATGGTTTTTCAGACTTAGATGCGATTTTTCTTAAACCCTAATTTAAGCTTTTCGATTCTGGCAACCTGATCAATTGTTAGTTTCTGAGTTTATCTTTGATTTGCGGATCTGACCATGAACGCATTTCATTCTAGAGTTTAGGAGGTCGTTAGGTTCCCCAATATCTTGACATAGGATTGGAAGAACCTAATCTCTTTGCATGAATTTGTGGCATTTCACTGTTCTTGTTCGTTCTTGATTTCTTGCAAGTTAGCTTGACCATAGGAGCTTGTAGGTTTGATAGAATAGAATCTCTACGGCCTGACCATGGAGTAGAGATTACAAAAGGAATTGTCAAGTCGTCTAGTTGTTGAATTTCTTCGATTGCATAGTTTCATCCATCTTAACCGAACTAGCGTGGATTTGAGTCTGAACAACCGCCTTAGTCTATATTCAGAACCCCAATCTGCTTTACTTGTTTACTTGTTTTAATTGCTTTCATAGTTAATTTCATTCATAAACCAAATCTCAAACCAAAACGAAACCTCGATTAGCTTTTACACACTTTTCTAAGTAATAGAGAAAGGAAGACCCTTGGGAAAATGATCTCTTTGGAGAAATTCATCAAGTAAAACTAGTGCGCGTTAATTTTCGCACCAGAGCTGATTCAGGTTGGAGTGGTGTCTGTCTACAGTAATGTCAGACTTTGACTTGAGGCAAATGTTTTTATGTTTTCTTGAGACTTGTTTTCAGTTAAGTTTTGCCCAAGTGTTTAGGGCTCAGTTATCGAGTTATGTTTTTATGACTACAAGTTTTATTTAAAAGTTTTACAAGTTCTATTTAAGTTTATCTTCAAGGTCCTTGGCCAAGGCATTTTGTTAAATTATTTTAATTAAGCGTAGCACACTCGTTTGGTTTTATGTTTTCCACTGTCTTAAAGGGTAATTTGGTAATTTCCCTTTATTTCAAAAGAGAGGGTGTTACATTCAGTATGCTCATCACAATTTTGTAAAGGAAGCTTTGCAAAGCAAAGTTCTAAAACTTGCTTGGGTGATGATTACTAGTGCTATTTGGAGAGAAAGGTGTTGGGTGTATCTTATGAGTCCAAATAACACCCTTATTATATATGTAAATGATTCATTGCTTACTTTTATCAATGATTATCCAATAATCAACTTGGCTTGAGAACAAGCAACCCATTAGGTTTTTCTTTGTGTGTGGAATCTTTCAAAATTAACCACGTATATTCTCAATCCGCATAATTGTAGAACTAGGATGGTCTAACCGGTTATGCCAAATAATTTTTGCGAGAAGTAAACTGAGATGCGAGATAAAGATATTGATCCGGATGTGGTGGAGATTGATAGCGCAAGGGATTGAGATGATGTTAAGGAGAAGGGCAAAGATGGAGATGAGGTGACGGAGAATTTCAAGGGTACTAAGAAAACAAAGAAAGCCAAGATGAATTCTTCTAGTGCAATAGAGCAGACATTGGCAGTCATGGCTGAAAATTCGAAAAAGAGAAATGAAATGTTAGAGGAAAGACTTGCTACTTCGTCGGCATTGGTAGCTGCTAAGACTGAAGAATTATTAAGGACCAATGACACTTCTTCTATCCTTGAATGTATGAACATTATGCAGGAGATGGATATTGACGGAGTAGAGTTCACCAAAGGACTAGACCGTTTACATGCTATGCCCATGTTTCAGCAGTTGTTCCTCAACATGAACGATGAGAGCAAAAAAAGTGACTTAAGTCATTGTCTACTATTTCAATATTGGTGTATTAATTGTTTTTAGCACGTTTATGTTTTTAGTATTATGTTTGGACGGGTTTCATGCTTACTTGAATTAGATGGATTTCAAACATACTTTCATTTGGGTACGACTATTTTGTTATCTCGAATAATTGTTGTAGAATTTTTTTTTCAGGAAAATGATAGACTTTAATGAATATGATAGTAATACCTGCACGAGGTACGGACGTTTCATTTAGATTAATACGCATATTTGTGGATTCCCCCTCGATTCCTGCATTTACGTGTACGTAGTGGAAACGTGTGTAAATGTGTTACGAAGTACACGAAGGAATGAATTATTACGAAAGATAATAGAATGTAGTACGAATCTTTCATACTGACACCCCATGCAGAATATATCAAACGAACGAACGTAGAAAATGTTACGTAATACCTGCACAAGGTACCAACATTTCATTTAGATCAATAGGCATATTTCTGGATCCCCCCTCGATTCCTGCATTTGTTCAGAATGTATTTAACCATGTAAACGTTGTGGAAAGTGTACACAGGAAAACGTAAAACGTAAAGAATGCATTACGTAGTACCTGGCAGAGTGATTGAAACGTCAACGACTGCAAAAGATTACGAAAGAGACGTAAGGCCAGGAAACATATTACGAATGGAAAAAAACATTACGAATGCTTAATACAAATACGAACGGTATTACGAAATAACTAGAATACCTTCACGTGCCAGTGACATTTTGTTACGTGAGAGAGGAATTAGGAGCAAGAAAATATGGGCTAGATTTTTGGAGTGAGAAAATTATTTAATTCGCCGGGAACTGCTTTTATAGGGTTCTAATTTTCTCTCTCCTGTCAAATCACAAATTCAAAATTTCAAATCTGGCGCGAAAATATTACGATCAGGAAATGACCGAAACAACCCTCGCGCGTTACATTTCCCCGTCACCGTACGATTCATCGGACGGCTCCTATTGCGTTCAGCACGGTGCTGAATACACTTATTCAGCATAATACTATTAGTCGAAGAAAGAAACATTGTGCGGCGGCTGAGAAGAAGGGAAAGAAGAGGATGATTAGTTTGTTAGGGTTTTCATATTTAATATATATAGTTAGTATATTTATATTTTTGGTACCTTAAATTATTAGAATACCAATAATGATACATAATTTTTTAGAAAATAATTTTATAGGCATGATTTTAACTCTTTGTATCTCCGGTTTAATCCGGCTTACTTAAAAATTTGGCCGGTCTGGCTTAACTATATTTATTTATTTATTTAATAATTAAAACGATCCGACCCCGGTATGGAAACGGTCTAACCCCGGTTAAACCATTAAACCCTAAACCCTTGACCTTGCCGGCCCAACCCTCCGGTCTGGTTCTGAAAACCTTGCTTTGAACCTTTCAATCGTCAGGTACAGTGAACAGAAGGAATTGGAATGGAAGAACATGATCTAAACGACGTAGTTTTGACTGGAGTGACTTAAGCTGAAACTCAGCGATTTATACATCCTTGTTGAGTATTAATATATGATATTATTGAGTTTATGAATAATCCTTTGTAGGTTATGATTAAGACTTAATAGTGGTGATCTCTACTTAGCTATGGTTAAAGAATCCTAGTCACTTAAGAGTCATGATGCATGAGTACAAGTCTTCAAGCCTTATGAGATGATTAATGGAGTTAAGATTGTGATTGCCTTGAGTATTATCATAAGTTACTTCATGAACTATGTTACAAGTAAGGTTGTGCACTAGGTTATGAATAGCCAGTGATGCATGTTTAGAAGTATAATTGTTCTTAGTAATCTCTTTCATGTTTCTTTATTGATTTTAGCACGAAAGACTGACCCCGAGCCACCCACCAGGTTATTAGGAGTTGTTTCCAACTTGAGCCTTGGGGAGCTTGATGCACCCAAATATTGGTGTATTCAGTCCCTCATTAGACGACATTTTCGTGACTAATTGGTATAGTTTGGGTGAATTTATATGAGTTTCGTTCTCTTTTGGCCTTTGGCATGTTTCATGTAGTTTTGTATGTTTTTTATGTATTTCAGGATATATACGACATTAGAGATCGAGGAAGAAACATTGAAGAAATTAAATTTAATTGACCTGAAGGGTGATTAAAAGTAATTAGATTACTTTGGCCAATTGGTGTTGAGAGGAAAGTTGAAGATTTCCGTCTCCAACAACATGCAGCAACTTTTGCTTATCAGCTTAATTAAAATGGAGCCAAATTATTAGGTTGTGATAATTCCATGTCATTTAATTTTTAAGTGAACATGTTATGAGAATTAAAACAAGAATTCAGCATCAGCTCATTCAACGCCTTCATTAATTGGAGGAAGAGATTAATTGGGCCTGGCCCAAGGCTGATTATCAAAGAAAGAAAAGAAAAGGGGAGTGCAGTTCGACAGCGGAGACAAAAAAAATTACAGAAGATTTCGGCCTTTGGCCAGTAGATAGAAGGGGGAAATATATTCCTTGGGAGAGAGAGCGTACAACGAGGACAGAGGAAAATAGAGGCAGCGAGGATTAGCTTAGGAGTTCTAAAGATTCGTCAGGATTAGGTCTACTCGGAGTAAGATGCCTTCTTCTCCAGTTTTCTTTTCCCTTGTATCTTTGATTTCTTCTTTTGCTATGTCGAGTTAAACTCTTTAGGGTTGTTTAGATTAGATGAAGCATTAGCCAAGATTTTGTATGGATGATTTCGGGTTTCTAACCCGTTTATGTTAGTCGATGTTCTTTCAGACTTAGATGCGATCTCCTAAACCCTAATTTAAGCTTTTTGATTTTCGCAACCTGATCAATTGTTAATTTCTGAGTTTATCTTTGATTTGCGGATCTGACCATGAACGCATTTCATTCTAGAGTTTAGGAGGTCGTTAGGTTCCCCAATATCTTGACCATAAGATTGGAAGAACCTAATCTCTTTGCATGAATTTGTGGCATTTCACTGTTCTTGTTGGTTCTTGATTTCTTGCAAGTTAGCTTGACCATAAGAGCTTGTAGGTTTGATAGAATAGAATATCTACCGCCTGACCATGGAGTAGAGATTACAAAAGGAATTGTCGAGTCGTCTAGTCTGTTGAATTTCTTCGATTGCATAGTTTCATCCATCTTAACCGAACTAGCGTGGATTCAAGTCTGAACAACCGCCTTAGTCTATATTCAGAACCCCAATCTGCTTTACTTGTTTACTTGTTTTAATTGCTTTCTTAGTTAATTTCATTCATAAACCAAATCTCAAACCAAAACGAAACCTCGATTAGCTTTTACACACTTTTCTGAGTAATAGAGAAAGGAAGACCCTTGGGAAAAACGATCTCTTTGGAGAAATTCATCGAGTAAACTAGTGCGCGTTAATTTTCGCACCAAGTTTTTGGCGCCGTTGCCGGGGACTTTTTTTTTCTAGGAAAGGCATTGTGCGTTTAAATTTTTCATTCATTCTTTTTATCATCTCTTTTCTCTCCATCTTTTTCATGATTTACCTGGATAGGCTCTTGAGTTTTGAGATGCAGGACTACAGGTTCGATAGCAACCAAGGGTGGTACACCAATGGAATGCCATTTAATGATTACAACCAAGAGTGGAGTACATCATGGCAACCATCTATGCCAAACTGGAATGAGGAACCACCACCCTTGCCTTACTGGCCAGAGCCACAAGCTACACACTACCACCAAGATTACGAGGAGGAATATCTACATCCACACCAGTACCAACAGCAGGAGTCTTATACAGATTTTCTCTTGAATGAGATCCTTTCGACTCTACGAGCTCCTAATGTTGTGGACGTCGAGATTGAGCAACAGAATCAACTGATGGAAGAAGATGCTCGAGAGCTGGTCGAGGAAGGAAAAGATACCCTAGCCCATGACTGTTGTGAGCTAGAGGTACCTGATGCAGAATCCTTGACGATGGTGGTAGATGAAGATGTGGAGCTTGTCCATCTTTTGATTGAAGCTAAAGATGAGCATTTGGAGATTGAGGAGTTATCCTCATGGTAATTCAGACAACTGAAACTGAGGTGGACAATGATTCTGAGGCGTATGTGCTCAACTGCCAGAGCAACTTGGATGACATTGGTGTGGAGCAGAATGCAACCATTGATTATAACACACCATACTATCTTTTTCCTCCTCCAGTAGGAAAATTTGAGAAGGAAAAGTCATCCGAGCAGAACCAGGATCTACTAGAGCACCACCCACTACATCTTGTTCCTTCTGGTGTGCTATTTGGCACTAAACCGCCAACCTTGAAGAAGCTGTTTGACTTTAAGGAACTTTTGAGTTGGGGACCATAATCAGGTATCGTCTAGCTCAAAGACGTTAAAGAAAGATCGCTTCATGGGAGGCAACCCATGTCTGGAGTCTGTTTTGAGTTTTTGAGTTAGTTATTTATTTTTGTGTCAAACTTTTGTGATTTTTTGAGTTAGTGGTCTATTCTGTACCTTGAATGCTCTGATCTTGTTGTGAGGTTCTCTCCTGTTTAAGGATGTCCTTAGGTTCCGCATGACTGTCCGCCGATACTTAACTCTGAGCTCGCCGCCATCCACGACACCGATCTTCACTTTCCAGGTTCCCATATTCCTCTACTCTCTTTTAGTCCTGTGAGGACACAGTCTGATTTAAGTGTGGGGTGGCTTCTTTGCATGTGAGATATGATGTTTATCGAGTTCTTGTCATTTAATGGGTAGTGATTGTGTTTTGTTTTTCACTCTTTCACTACTTCCCATTCTCGTTTGTAAGAATCTTTTCACATTGCTTAATATCTTCATGAGTGGCTTACCGTTTTCCATATGGTGAGATTGATGTGGTGCTTTAGCTGACCAAGTGTGTGTGTGAGAACCCATATTATGACCATCTCCCATTCTTCTTGCTCTTAGTAGTCAGTAGCTTGCCCTTATCGTGTTAGTGAACAGTTTACTTGTTAATGTGTAAGTCTTGGTCTGTCTGATGCTCGAATTCTCTAGTTCAATGCCATGATCGAGTCTAGATAAGGGATTTTTTAATTTCATATTTTTAGTTGTTGTTAATGTTCCCAATCAGAGAAAATCTGATGAATGAGTGGTTCGGTATTGAAGTTGTGGGTCGATTCACGAGCTGGCATACGTGCCTGCCCATTGCTGTAGTCCCAAACGGAAGTCTCAATGTGGCATTCTTCTTCTAACCTACTCCCGATCGTGGCTGGGGTCTAGGATAACGCAGAATTCCAAAGGTTTCCGGCTGCTCCATACCTGGTAGTATCCACACTGTACCGGCCATTCGAAAATAAGACTTGAAAAGGAAAAAAAGAGAAAAAAAAAATGAAATGCTCTTTAATTTTGTTCAAGTCGGGTTCCCTTGTCTAGCAAGTGTTGGGTTGCGTCCTAGAGTAAGTGTAGCGGAAGTAAGTATTGTCTTGCCTTTATCAAGTCAGGTTGTTCACTAGCTCGTTAAAGTCTTGTTCCTATTTTACTCAGGCAAAGGTTTGGTTTTAATTGTGTGGTCAGTCGGGTAATCCTCTTGTTTGATAGAAGCACCATATACATCATTCTAGGACCCAAGAGGTTTTCGGTTTGCTCTTTCAGGTTGGTGCAGAGTTGTGTTAGAGTTCTTGCTTGAGGACAAGCAAAAGTCTAAGTGTGGGTGATTTGATGCACCCAAATATTGGTGTATTCAATCCCTCATTAGACGACATTTTCGTGACTAATTGGTATAGTTTGGGTGAATTTATATGAGTTTCGTTCTCTTTTGGCCTTTGGCCCGTTTTATGTCGTTTTGTATGTTTTTTATATATTTCAGGATATATACGACATTAGAGATCGAGGAAGAAACATTGAAGACATTAAATTAAATTTAATTGACCCGAAGGGTGATTAAAAGTAATTAGATTACTTTGGCCAATTGGTGTTGAGAGGAAAGTTGAAGATTTCCGTCTCCAACAACATGCAGCAACTTTTGCACATCAGCTTAATTAAAATGGAGCCAAATTATTAGGTTGTGATAATTCCATGTCATTTAATTTTTAAGTGAACATGTTATGAGAATTAAAACAAGAATTCAGCATCAGCTCATTCAACGCCTTCATTAATTGGAGGAAGAGATTAATTGGGCCTGGCCCAAGGCTGATTATCAAAGAAAGAAAAGAAAAGGGAGTGTAGTTCGACAGCGGAGACGAAAAAAATTACAGAAGATTTCGGCCTTTGGCCAGTAGATAGAAGGGGGAAATATATTCCTTGGGAGAGAGAGCGTACAACGAGGACAGAGGAAACTAGAGGCAGCGAGGATTAGCTCAGGAGTTCTAAAGATTCGTCAGGATTAGGTCTACTCGGAGTAAGATGTCTTCTTCTCCAGTTTTCTTTTCCCTTGTATCTTTAATTTCTTCTTTTGCTATGTCGAGTTAAACTCTTTAGGTTTGTTTAGATTAGATGAAGCGTTAGCCAAGATTTTTTGAGATGATTTCGGGTTTCTAACCCGTTTATGTTAGTCGATGGTTTTTCAGACTTAGATGCGATTTTTCTTAAACCCTAATTTAAGCTTTTCGATTCTGGCAACCTGATCAATTGTTAGTTTCTGAGTTTATCTTTGATTTGCGGATCTGACCATGAACGCATTTCATTCTAGAGTTTAGGAGGTCGTTAGGTTCCCCAATATCTTGACCATAGGATTGGAAGAACCTAATCTCTTTGCATGAATTTGTGGCATTTCACTGTTCTTGTTCGTTCTTGATTTCTTGCAAGTTAGCTTGACCATAGGAGCTTGTAGGTTTGATAGAATAGAATCTCTACGGCCTGACCATGGAGTAGAGATTACAAAAGGAATTGTCAAGTCGTCTAGTCTGTTGAATTTCTTCGATTGCATAGTTTCATCCATCTTAACCGAACTAGCGTGGATTTGAGTCTGAACAACCGCCTTAGTCTATATTCAGAACCCCAATCTGCTTTACTTGTTTACTTGTTTTAATTGCTTTCATAGTTAATTTCATTCATAAACCAAATCTCAAACCAAAACGAAACCTCGATTAGCTTTTACACACTTTTCTAAGTAATAGAGAAAGGAAGACCCTTGGGAAAATGATCTCTTTGGAGAAATTCATCAAGTAAAACTAGTGCGCGTTAATTTTCGCACCAGAGCTGATTCAGGTTGGAGTGGTGTCTGTCTACAGTAATGTCAGACTTTGACTTGAGGCAAATGTTTTTATGTTTTCTTGAGACTTGTTTTCAGTTAAGTTTTGCCCAAGTGTTTAGGGCTCAGTTATCGAGTTATGTTTTTATGACTACAAGTTTTATTTAAAAGTTTTACAAGTTCTATTTAAGTTTATCTTCAAGGTCCTTGGCCAAGGCATTTTGTTAAATTATTTTAATTAAGCGTAGCACACTCGTTTGGTTTTATGTTTTCCACTGTCTTAAAGGGTAATTTGGTAATTTCCCTTTATTTCAAAAGAGAGGGTGTTACATTCAGTATGCTCATCACAATTTTGTAAAGGAAGCTTTGCAAAGCAAAGTTCTAAAACTTGCTTGGGTGATGATTACTAGTGCTATTTGGAGAGAAAGGTGTTGGGTGTATCTTATGAGTCCAAATAACACCCTTATTATATATGTAAATGATTCATTGCTTACTTTTATCAATGATTATCCAATAATCAACTTGGCTTGAGAACAAGCAACCCATTAGGTTTTTCTTTGTGTGTGGAATCTTTCAAAATTAACCACGTATATTCTCAATCCGCATAATTGTAGAACTAGGATGGTCTAACCGGTTATGCCAAATAATTTTTGCGAGAAGTAAACTGAGATGCGAGATAAAGATATTGATCCGGATGTGGTGGAGATTGATAGCGCAAGGGATTGAGATGATGTTAAGGAGAAGGGCAAAGATGGAGATGAGGTGACGGAGAATTTCAAGGGTACTAAGAAAACAAAGAAAGCCAAGATGAATTCTTCTAGTGCAATAGAGCAGACATTGGCAGTCATGGCTGAAAATTCGAAAAAGAGAAATGAAATGTTAGAGGAAAGACTTGCTACTTCGTCGGCATTGGTAGCTGCTAAGACTGAAGAATTATTAAGGACCAATGACACTTCTTCTATCCTTGAATGTATGAACATTATGCAGGAGATGGATATTGACGGAGTAGAGTTCACCAAAGGACTAGACCGTTTACATGCTATGCCCATGTTTCAGCAGTTGTTCCTCAACATGAACGATGAGAGCAGAAAAAAGTGACTTAAGTCATTGTCTACTATTTCAATATTGGTGTATTAATTGTTTTTAGCACGTTTATGTTTTTAGTATTATGTTTGGACGGGTTTCATGCTTACTTGAATTAGATGGATTTCAAACATACTTTCATTTGGGTACGACTATTTTGTTATCTCGAATAATTGTTGTAGAATTTTTTTTTCAGGAAAATGGTAGACTTTAATGAATATGATAGTGATACTAATGAGCTGTCTGACACAAATAGCGATGAACTATATGACACTGATAGTGATGATGAAGCCGCCCGAAATTTATTGTTGGTGTTGCTATTAAAAAAGAAGAAGCAGTGGTTGCCTTGTCAAACTTCAACATGGACATGATTGGGTCCAAGAACTGCTACATGGACATGATTGGGTCCAAGAACTGCTACATGGGCATAAAACTTGAATATATGAAAGTTTAAGGATGGATAAAAAACGTTTAACCATTTCTGTAAAGAGTTGAAGGAATATGGTGGGCTAAGTTCGAGTAAGAATGTCATAGTTGAAGAGCAGGTGGCAATCTTTTTAAGGGTCCTTACTCACTCTAATACAGCTAGAGATGGTGCTGAATTATTTCAACATTCAACTGCCACTATATCAAAATACTTTCGCCGTGTCTTGAAAGTAGTAATCGGGTTATCCAAGAGGGTAACTGTGCCGCCAAACTTTCATGAAGTTCCATCAAGAATATTTGAAGATCCCAATTTTATCCATACTTTAAGGTAAGTTCCATATTTTATTTTAGTTTGGTGGACTCATTATTATTCATCCCATATTTATTAATTTTTTAATGTGTTACAGGATTGTATTGGTGCAATTGATGGTGTCCACATTGATGCTTGCATTCCAACTGACAAACAAATTCCTTTTCGAGGACGGAAAACTACGACAACACAAAATGTAATGTGTGTTTGCAATTTTGACATGTTGTTCACATATGTGGTGACAGGATGGGAGGGTACAGCAAACGATGGTAGAATCTTATAAGAGACGACATCCAATCCTAATAATCAATTTCCGATGCCTCCACAAGGTAAATTATATATTTACTTAGTAATTTTTTTTTTGTTAATAATAAATCTATAACACTCATTTATAAATTATTAGGAAAATATTATCTTGTGGATTCAGGATATTCAAATATTCCTGAGTTTTGGCACCATATCGGGGTATTACATCACATTTTCAAGAGATTCAACGACGAGGAGGGCCTAGAGGGATAGAATAATTGTTCAACTACCGACATTCTAGTTTGCGAAATATTATTGAACGGTGCTTTGTCGTTTTGAAGGCCAGATTCCCGATTTTGAAATTTATGCGTAGTTATAGTTTCAAAAAGCAGACACAAATTGTTATGGCCTGTTGCACAATCCATAATTTCATCAGGTTACATGCTACATGAGATGAATTGTTTGATCAATTTCAAGATAGTGATGCGGAAGACCCAACAGTTGAAGCATTCGTAGCAACAGAATTTATAAACAATTCATTTCAAATTAGAGAAATGGCTGAAAGACGTGATTCAATCGCAAACCAAATATGGAATAATCATCAGAGTGATTGAGTGACTAGGTGATTCATCATACGTAAAGGAAGTAGTTGGTAGCTAGGTTATTTTTGGACTGAAATTAGTCTTCCAATAATGTTCATTTAAACACAATTTCGAATTCAATTTTCAATTTCTAAAAAAATCAAAGTGTGCCAACTAAACATGTTTTCACTTTCAACTTTCACTTTGATTTCAATTTGTGCTTGTTTCCAAATTATCTCTTTTTCGAATCAAACCTAAATTGATACTAAACGGGGGCTAAAGAATCTATATTTAATGGATTTTTTTCCAAACTTGATAGATCCATTTTTTTAGAAGGGCGAAGGTTTTTGTCAAACTTGAAGTTTGTGTTGGAATTTCTTCTTAGTGCATCAAATGATAGAACCATGAAGAAACTATAGAAGGAAACAGACATATAACATAAATATACTTGATATATAGCGTACATAACACATGTATAACATAAACGTGAACTAGCAAGATATGAGACACGAAACAACTACATAAGTACCTTTTTCGTCGAAAAGGAGGGCTCCTCTTTCCTGGCTCTTCTGAATAGTTTCATGTTTCTTCCAAGTAGCTTCATGTTTCTTCTAAGTAGCTTTGTGTTTCATCTTGGATAGATTTTTCTTCTTTGGTGGTAGAGCTTGAGCAATAAAAATGGTGAAGATGACACAAATATAAAGAAAAAGAAGAAACTAAAGAAGAGAAGAAAGTTAGAGAGAAGGGAGAGAATCAAGTGAGAGAAACTTTCTGCAATGATTCTGAAAGTGGGAGAGAGAAGAAAACTTTTAGTCTTTCATGTATATTGAAATAATATTTGAATTTGCAAATAAATAAAAATGAAATATGGGTTGAAAAGTTCCCCAACTTGTCCCTCAATCAATGTCAACCATCCAATCAGCATCATCACCGAAAAGAATTGGGAGCCGTCAGATCATGCTCTTAGATGGATCTGAGAGGTTTCTCTCTCATCCCAATTGCCAAATTGATCGGCGTAGCGGGAAGGGGAAAGCATGGAGCTTTTAGGGTTAACCAATATGAATATCCGTTTTTGCTCCTCCGGTTTTGGTTGGATCCAGTTCCAACCTGAAAAGGGTTGAACGCAGATCCTGAGCCAATTAACAAAACATTATTTTATTGAGATTTTTTATATATTTTATGAATGCCATAATTCATTTCATCAAAATTGGACACCCACTCTAAAAGGAGAGTGAATGAAGAGTGGCAGACAAACTATTGTTGTGGGGACAAAGATTCAAAGAAAACTGCATAATTACAAGTAACCATAAAAACTAATCCACTTGTGTGGTATTCTCAGGCAGCCTAAATAGTATTTGATATCCGAGACTAGCCTGCTTGCAGGCTTCCTACCTCAACCATGAGTATGAATGCAACGTTCCTGCCAAATGCCATGACAATAAGCTCTCCAACGGCCTCTCCCAGCAGCATAACACCCATTCCCCCCCCCCCCCTGAGGAGTGATGAATGAACCATTCCCAAAGATCTTGCCAAATCCCAACACTTAAAGAAAAGTCTTTGAAAATCCTGTTCCGAACCTTTGTACTGTAACTACAAGTGTACAAGTAAAGAATAGATGTTCAAAGTCCTCAGTTCCAACGTCACAAGCATTGTCAGTAATCACACCCCAGGCACTAAGACTCTCTTTAGTAACAACAATCCTCTAAATGATCATCCAAGCTATAAAATAGTGGTCAGCAATTCTTGGCGATTTCCAGATCAGCTTGTGCCAAGAAACATCAATTCCAACAGTTTGAATCACAGATATAGGACCTTGTTGATAACAAATGTACTAGCAAGATCATTATTGCACAAAACATTGTCATCGAGAGAGTAAGAGAAGTGTGAAAAAATCATACCTCTAACTTTTAGAATGACTTCCAAGTCCCTGAGGCAGAAGTCGGTGCAGAGCTCGTCCAAATATCTTTGGCTCGGAGCCTATACGTGTGGATCCAGGCAATCTAGAGGGATTCACCCCTCATAATAATAGCCCAAAGATGATGAACTATGCAAGCAGTGTTCCAGAGATAAAGGCAATGAACCCCTAAACCACCTTCTTCCTGAGGCTTAGCAATTCTATCCCATGAGCATTTAGCTCTCTTGCGATTGACTCCATCGACCCCCCATAAGAAACGGTTGCATATATTCTCCACCTCCTTAAGAATCATCTTTGTCAGTAAAAATACATTAAGCCAATAATGAGTGATACTCAGCAAAGCAGATTTGATAAGCTGCAATCTACCAGCATGAGGGAGGCATTTAGCTGACCAATATGTGATTAATGCACAAATTAATGCACACTTAGTTTTACTCAGTAGGTTTCTCCAAAGAGATCATATTTCCCTCGGGTCTTTCCAGTTTGATTACTCAACAATGCGAACTAAGCTATTCGGGTTTGAAGGTTTTGGTATGATAAAGGTTGTGAATGGATTAAACTAAGTATGCAAAAAGTACCAAATTAAACAAGTAAGCAAATAGGGGATTTCAAGAATGACTAAAGCGTTTGTCCAAACTCGAATCTGCTCAAACTCGGTTAAGACGGATGAGGCAATGCAATTTGGTTCAATAGACTTGATACTCGACACTTCCTTAGGTAATCTCTACTCCATGGCCAGGACGCAGAGATACTATCCTTTCAAACCTACAAGTTCATGTGGTTAAGATAACTTGCAAATTGTCAAGAACGCATGCAAGGTGTTCGATGAAATGCCACAAAGATAATGCAAAGCGATAAGGTCTACTGGTCCTATGGTCAAGATACCGGCAGATCCTAATGACTTCCTGCACTCTAGAATGACTCACGTTCTTGGTCAAAACCGCAAAATCAAAGATGAAATAAGAACCCTATGATATGGTCAATCAACGGATTCACAAAATTTCAAATTAGGGTTTAGGAAAATCGCATCAAATGTTTGAATAAACCTCAATTAACATAAACAGGTTAAAAACCCAACATCATCCATACAAAAACCTAACCAGAGTTTCATCTAATCTGAACAAACCAAAGAAGTTTAGCCGTCCATGGTTTTGAGAGAAATCAAAGATACAAATGAGAAGAATACTAAGAAGACGGTCATCTTACTTCGAGAGAAACTAATCATGATGATCTAATCAAACCTCTAGCCAATCCTTAGCCTCCTTCCGCTCAATCGTGCTCCGAGAACCATCAAAATCTCCCTCTAATGGTGTATTCCCCGTAAAAAATCATCCAAAGTCTATTAATACTCCCCCAATCCTTTTCCCACTTGAAAAAGGGAAATTTCACTTGTCTGGGAAATACCCACGGTGTGGGAATTAATTCCCATGGTGTGAAAATCTTTTTTCCAGCCAAAACTCTGTTTCATTAAAAGAGGTCCCACATGGTGCGTGTTGTAGGATATATGACTTGGGTCTTCAAATTACAACCCCCCATCAAACTTCTTAGCCTCGAAAATTTGTGGGATCAATATCCAACCCTCGGTTCGATCTCCCAATGTGGTATAAAGCCTGAAATACACTAAAAATGTGAAAAACAACATAAAACGGCCCAAAGGCCAATGAAGAATAAAATACATACAAAACACCCTCAATCATGGAAATAACACAACAAAAATGTCTTCTAATTAGGGACTGAATACACATACAAAATCCCTTAAACGCTCCCATTATAGAAAATGAGTAGATGATCAACAAAGCAAAGATGCGTAATACCTAGTTTTTTACAGCGAGGATGAAAGGTGTAAATGTTCAACTTAGCCACATGCTCCATCAGACAATGTAGAACCTCCAATACAACAACAAACAATAAGGGAGATAAAGGATCTCCTTGACGAATGTCCCTTTTTTCTTCAAAGTACCCCTCCAAAGTTCCATTGATATTAACACAGAACATGGAGGTACTCAAGCAAACTTTCACCCAATTGACAAACATGGACGGAAAGTTGTATTCTCAAGAACAATAAGCAGAAAATCCCAATCAACCGAGTTGAAAGCTTTCATAATGTCCACCTTTATCACACCCTTAGGGGAAGTATGAATTTTATGATAAGAGATGACTGATTCATGGGCCATTAGGATGTTATCGCTGATTAACCGACCTGTAACGAAATCAGATTGACTCGTACTAACAAGCTTTGGGAGAACTGTACCCATCCGAGAAGCTATTATCTTAGTAATGCATTTGTATAAAATATTGCTACAGGTAATAGGCCGAAATAGTTTCATTCTATTAGCATTAAGTACCTTTTTATATGAGAGCTTTAACGGTGGAGTTCGTGCTCGTAGGAAGTTCTCCAAAAGTAAACAAGGAACGAACTACCGCTGTAACTTCTCTTCCAACCACATCCCAAGAATATTTATAGAAATAGGTTGTATACCCGTCCAGGCCAGGACTCTTATCTTATCATCCCCCATAGAGAATAAAGTCTCTTTGATTTCCTGGTCAGTGAGACTACAAATTCGAGAGCCATCCAAATCAGAAAGTTTGTTGATAAGGAGATCCGAATAATAAGTAGAATTCTGCCTCAACAAAGAATCATCACGACGACCCAATAATTGCTTGTAAAAGCAAACTACCTCCTTCCCAATCGCCTTAAAATCTTTTATAACACTCCCATTATCATCAACCAATCTAGAAATATGATTCTGACACGCCTAATAACTAGGGATCTATGAAAGTAAGTAGTGTTAATGATATGAATCGCCTGCAACGGTGGGCAGCGACCCTATACCAATATGCTAAGTAGCAAAACAAACAAGTCTAACCCTTGAAACAGAATGGAGAGTACTTGGACCCACTAGCTATAATGAGCTAGGAACCCTAAGTGTCCAGGTCAAACAGTGGCATGTAATCGAGGGTGTGTACCTTGAGTCACGATAAACCAAACTTTAAGCTAAGCAGCAACGAGTAAAAGCTTGAAGGAAACAAAGAACATAAGTTCTGAAATTCTATTTAAGTGTAGTCTGAGTTGTGCTTACATCATGGCCAGTGGCCATTATTTATAGGTGAGGATTCGGGAACAAGCTCTCCGAATCTTACTTCTATTATAATTCTAGAATTATTTTAAACTAATCCTTAAACAATGACTAAAAGAGAAGAAACTTGAAAAAGGAATAAAAACTGTCTAAAGATAGCCTAAGTCTAAAACCGGAGAAACCCTAATCCGTGTCCACCGCGGATTAGGTGACCGTGTCCTGATCCGGCAAGGATTGTGTGTGGCCTCCGGTTTTCCTACTCCAAAAAGGACTTAGAGACTGGAGGTTGACGTGTGTTCATGAACAATTCTTGCCCGAATAGGAATCCATCATTCGCTAAGATTTATTGAATAATCCGGATTGTGACCAGATTCAGGTGGCCCGGCCCTGGGCGTGTCTGGCATCAGTGTCTGGCTCGGTCCATCATCGTGTCTCGGTCTAGTATCAACATTAGGGTTTGGGACTTTGGGATGGATTCTTTCCTCTCCAGCACAGTGCATCCATTTCTCAAGAACTTCTCCACGTCCTCTTCATGTGCTCCCTTGCTCCAAGCCTCCAAGTATGAATTGATGTTCTTCTTGAAGGATTTCACGTGGCTCCTGGTCAGGGGTAGCTCTGGGCGTGTCCACGACACGGTTGGCTCAACAGTTAAGGTCCCCTTCATTAACCCAGCGATTGGAGGCCTTTTGTTTCAAAGAAAATTTCCTCAAGTCATTTTTTAACTCAGGAGAAGCGTGAGTGGAAAGCCGTACAACCTTTAAGGGATCACTTGGATCCAAAGGCACCTCTTCGTCCGTTTCCGCTGGTTCCAGGCATTCTACTTCAAATTTTCTCATGTCTACTAGAAATCAAACTTCTTTTCTTTTGAGCACCATGTCATAGTATCATCGTGCAAGTGCATAATTACCTGGGTGACCCACACCCTCCTTTGGCAGGGAACTTCGTGACTTGGTGTATGGGGGAAGAAATAGTTTCGCACTTCACTAGACTTGGGCGTCCCATGATGATGTTTTACACCGACACCCTCTTAGTTATGGAACTTGACTTCCTTCGTCTCTTGGTGTTCTTCATCCCCTATGATTACGTCCAGTACCATGATGCCTAGCACTGGGACGTTGTTGCCAGAAAATCCACCTAGAGTGGTGTTGGTATGCCTGAGCTTAGCCGGGTCAAGTCCAAGCTTCTCGAAGACGTCCTTCAGCATTATGTCCGTCAAACTTCCTTCACCTACCAGGACCATTAGCTTTCTACCCTGAGCTCATTAATCTCCATCCGTATCACCATTGCCGCAGTGCATGGTCCTCCGACTTTGTTGAAGTCTGAGCCATCGAATGTTATTTGAGTGGCCGCTCTCACCTCATTGATCAATGAACATTAGCCTATCACCATAGTGTCTTTGGCATCAGCATCAGCCTCTCTTCCATGGATGGTGGCGATCATTCCTTTGAACTTCTTCTTCTCGTTTCTGCCCTGGCTGCCATTGGGCGTACCTAATCTGTTGAAGGCATTGCCCCTCTTTTTGTCTGATTCTTTATCTATACTTCTTAGGCGTTCATTCTCCTTATTTGCATGGTCCCGGGACCTAGATGATACTCTTGTATCATTGTTCGCCCGATTTTGAAGTATGTACCCCTTAGCTTTCCTTCTCTAGCAACATTTCGATCTTGATTTTCAGTTCGCGGCAGTCATCTGTCTAGTGTCCAGGTTTGTTGTCAAACTCGCAGAACTTAGAGGAGTCCCTTTTCTTTTGTCCGCCCTTCAGAGGTTTAGGCCATCGGATGTCATACTTCTTTTGGACCATGAGGGCGAGCAGTTTTCACTTAGGTTCAGTCAAGTGAGTGTACTTAGACTACTAGTGACTCGACCCCCTTTCATGTTCTCGTCTCTCGCCGCTGTCTTCCCGTCGCTCTTTCTTTCTTGGCTTTTGATAGGATGTATGGACTCTCTCGATTTCCTCCTGGTGTTCTGGAGAATATTCTTTCGGGGTGTCCAAACTTTCTTCTACCTTGATGGACTTCTGTATCCTACATTCCAGCCCGAGTGAGGTTTAGTTTTTCCCCATGAGATAGATCTTATGAGTTCCTCGTTCTTCGTGGAAGACATAATGTGTTGGATTGCCATTTCAAGTGTGACGTCATAAATCGATGTCATTTCCCTTGACAACTTTTCGTAATAGCTTCTAAGCGACTCTTTGTTTCCTTGCTTGAGCTTCCAAAAGATGGAGGTGTTATCCTTGATCTCTCTTTGACTGAAGAACGTTGCTAGAAAGAGTCGAGCAAAGTCATCCCATGTCTTGATGATGCCCTCCGGTAGCGACTTGTACCATTGGAGGGCGCTTCCTACAAAAGTTTTTGGGAATGCCCTAGAGTACGCTCAATCTGTTATTTTTTACATATGTATACTGATAGTGAATGTCGCTAGATGGTCGTCGAGGTTTCTTGTTCCCTTATCACTCATGAGTGGCGAGGAAAATTTGGTGGGCAACTCTTCAGCCAAGAGCGCTCTAGCCAATGGTTGCCTCAAAGCCATATGACGTTTGCTGGCTTGGCGCGACGGCAGAAATTGATGAAGCATCTCCTCAGAGTTGACCATCTCTTGTTGGGAATTACCTGACGACACCCCTCTTGTAGAGCTTTCTTTGGCACAAAATGCCTGGATTAGGATGTTCAAACTTTTGTTCTGTTTCTGTAATTCCGCTACCTATTTCGCCAAATCTTTAGTGGTGATGGGATGTTCAGCGGACTACGATGCTATGTGCGTTCGCCCCTCTCTCATCGGAGTTTGCTAATTATCTCCAAAAGGCACCATGGGTTGCTTCTGGGTGGTCTGCCGTCTTCCCTCCTCCGCCTCTACAGTGTTAGCATGCGTCCAAGTCTCGAGTTCAACTCAATTTTCCTCCAATATGAGGGGATGCTCCTCAACATCAACTGCCTGTTAGGAGTTCGTTGAGCACGGTAGCTTGTTCCATTAGTCTCAGGGGTGCGCTGGTCAGCGCTCCTGCCGTTTCCCCGCTTTCCCATCTTGCTCGTCGGTGTGTTCTCCATGATTGTTTTTCCGCCAACAATTTGAGAATTATGGCCCCCTATCTGGCACACCAATTGTTCCGCCCACGAGGATCATGGCGCACAGTCAGGTTTACCCTGGAGAGTTGTTCGCTTTGTTCCTGTGCACCAATGGTCGTCCGGAGTGTACCTCGCAAGGTGTACAAGAGACAGTAGTAAGAGGACGAACAATTATGTCTCTTTGAGTGGGGGTAAGGTCGTATGAGAGAGAGACAAAGAAGTATCGGGGGTACCCCTTAGGGTTTAGGGAGTGGACAACCTTGAGCGTACGAGCCGGAGCCTACAGCTTAAGGCATGTCCTGTGTGTGTATGTTGTTTGTCTTGTGAGGGTTGGTCCCTTATTTATACTCTTCGTGTCTGAGTCTGTTTAAGAGTCATTTCCCTTGTGGGAGTCGTACTCCGTGTCTAAGATGAACCCTAGGCGGCTAGGGTTTCTATCTTCTTTTGATAGGCATCGAAATCCGTGCTGCCCAGGTGTCTTATATGGAACCCTAAATAGCTGCAGGCCTTATGGTTCAGTCCTGCTGTACCTATACGTCGATATGTACACTGGTGCTACGAGCCTATCAACTTGGCTTGGGCCCATCAATCACCCATAAATTTTACGTGGAATCATAATCGCTAGACATAAAATGAATCATAAAATCGTAAGATTTTAAGACCAAAATCAGGATTTTGACTACATTGCAAGTTGTATACAAACTGTATACACTTTTTACGGAGTTTTATACTTTGTATGATGTCTGCCCAAGTTATATACAAAACTGTATACACTCCGTATGTATACATTGTACACTTTGTACTTGGTGTATAATCTACATTTATTGTACACATTGTATTTATGTTTTACACTTCGTATGTAATGTTTGTACAAGTTATATATATTTTGTATTTTTTACGTGCAATTTATATTTTTACATACAATAGCGTTGCAAATAGTTTATACAAAGTGTATACACTTAGTATGAAATTCATACACTTTGTATGATGATTGTAAAATATGTATATGACGTACACTCTATATGGAGAAGATGAAAAGAACAAGTATAAGGTGAAACCTTAAATTAGATAAAAGTCTGAGATTAATGTTAGCATCATACTCGTCAATAGATCCCGGTAAAACAATGAATTCAAGACAAAGCATATACATTATTATTATAAATATAAATAAATAACATCAAATCAAACAGAATTAAAGTCAACAAAGAACAGTAAAGGATGAATAGTGAGTGAGTCCCCTCCTTGGGCGTGATGCAAGGCGGATAATTTTGAAACATGTCTCTCCTTTGCACCGATGATGTGCCCATAACTTAGATAAAAAACAATTATAATTCAATAATAATAAAAAAAACTAAGCCTGTGAGGAACTGATAAGAGTACTAACCACCCAAAATTTCCATTTATGCGTAACTAATAATAATTGGAGCTCTACTTAATACTTCTACTTATCTCGGCAAAAGATCCGGACCCAACCTTTAAAGGTTGGACCGGTTTCCAACCAAAAACTGGAGGGGCAAAATCGGCATTTTAGAAAAAATTAAAGCAACCCTAGCCTCCTTCCCTCCTTCCCTTTCCCAACAGCCGCCGCCCCACCTTTTCCCTTCCTCTTCAATTCTTTCTCAGCCGCCGCCGATCCGCAAAATCGGTAAACTCGTCGACGGCGGTACCAGCCCCTTCCTCTTCCCTTCTTGCTCACCCGGCGTTTCGTCGCCACTTTCAGCCCATTTCTCCATCAACGAAAGGAACAAGAAAGTAGTTGAGATGGCCACCTTCGTCGCCGCCGGCAGATCCATTTCCGCTAGTGATTGTCCGTTCGCAGCTCGTTTCACCTCCCAAGCATAGCCCCACCACCCCCCACGAAATCCACCCCTGCTTCTCCCTTGCTGCCATGGATCATTGATCTTTCCTTCGCACCATCGTCGCTGTAGGTAGTCTCGGTGATCAGAGGCGTTTTCCCCTTCGTGAAGGCTGTGCTTTCCATTGTCATCTTGATTGAGGTCGACATTAATGGCTGGTTTTCTTATTTTGTTTCAGTTCAGATCAATTGGGAAACAGAGGAAGATTGGGAAACAGGGGAAGATTAGAAAGGGTTTATTGGTTTGAATGATTGTCAAGGTTGTTATTATTAGTCATTAATTGAAGCAGGTGTTGGCAAAGGTTGTGATTATTATCATTTAGTGAATTGAATTTGGTGAATTAAAGCAGACGTTGGCGGATGAAGGTTGGGGAAGAAGAGGAGCAAAATGCATTTAGGAAAAGTTAGGTGACTGATTTTTTGTTTAAAAATATTGTAGGGATTGTTCATAAAATCAATCACTTATGTTTATGTCATCGAAAAGGCTTTGTTAACTAGTCAACTAGTTAACTAATTTTGGAAACTAGTTAACTGATCATGATATTATCAACTAATTTTTTTTGTTAACTAGTTATCTAAATCATGATGTTATCTAGTTATCAAATAATCTCATTAACTAGTTATCCAATCACGATGTTAACAAAATAACTAGTTACCAAATAAAAAATTTGTTAACTAGTTATCTAAATCATGATGTTAACTAGTTAACTCGATTAGATAACTAGTTAACCAGATTTTGATAACTAGTTAACTAATGTTGGTAACAAGTTATCACCTAAAACTGTTAACTAGTTAACTAGGTAAAAATACATGTTAACTTGTTATCAGTTAAAATACATTGTTATCTAGTTAACTAAAAAAACATTGTTAACTAGTTATTAGTTTAAAAATCATGTTAACTAGTTATCAATAAAAAATATTATTAACTAGTTATCAGGTTAAAATCTGGTAACAAGTTATCAAACAAAAACGATGTTAACTAGTTATTAGTCAAAAATCATGTTAACTAGTTATCAGTTAAAAAAACATTGTTAACTAGTTAACAGAAAAAGGTGGTAACTAGTTTTTTTTGAAAGCAAAAAAAAAAAAAAACCTCGCCGGAGTCTCGCCGGAAAAGTCGCCGTCGCCGGAGATGAGCTGTTGGTCGCTGGAAAAATTAATTAATTTATTTATATATAATAATTAAATTATATGTGTAAAGTCTAAAATACCCCTAACAATCTAGACCATTGGATTGGTCAAAGGGTCAAAGGTGATCTAATGGTTAAGATGAAGGTTGAAATTTCCAACCCTTGTAAAGGGTTGGATGGGGATCCACATCCACTTATCTCCACGTACTCTCTATATAAATAATAATATTGTTATTGGAATGAAATTTTTGTGCCGTGTGGGTAGCAACTATATGACAAAATATTACCAAAAAGCTAGCATATAGTTTTCAGAGAGGTCGACCCCAGAAAAAGACATTAATAATTCTTCAGATTACTGAGTAATAATTATGAAATAATCTATGTTACGAGCTGTCCCATTCAGACGTCCTTGCTCATTCCTTGGCAACAAAACAACAACCAAACTTCCTTTCTAGCTTAAACTCAGGAGTATTTTTAGTCACTCAAAGTTTGAACTAAGTAACATTTTTTTGGTTAAGTAACATAGTATTCACACAATTTTATTTTTTCTATACTATATACTAAGGATTTTAAAAAGAGGGTAGCAAAATCCAAACCTCCCCTTAATTGTAGCTACTCATCCAATCATAATTTTTCATTTATTAAATTAATAAAATAATTTAATTTTTCAAAGATAACTACTTTCCTCCTCCCGACTTTTTCCTATCTGCTAATAATTTATATGATTAGTTTTTTTTTTTCCATTTCCTTTAACTAAACGTCTCACCCTTACGAAAGAATCTTTGGTCAGATCCAAAATCGTAGCTGCAATCTGCGAAAGAGCACCACCGGACGGGACGGCGATCGAGCTGTCCCTAATGGCGATCGATTCCATCCGGCCAGCTGCCTGAACATTATAATATGGTAAGCCCGCGCTTTCCCTCGTCATTTTCGATGTTATTTTTATTTTTCCGGTGACGACTTGAACGCGTCTTTAATAAGCAAAGCTAGTCTCAGCTCAGTCGTTCCTTCATAACGCTGGATTCCGGCAATCCACCACCACCACCGGGATCCGCCTCATCCTGCCAATTAGTTCAACTATCTTGTTCTCTCTAAGTTCTGACCACTCATGGTTGAAGTACCGGATTTATTCCGTTCTATTACCGGACATGTTCCGTTGAAGTATCGGATATATTCCGTTCAAGTACCGGACAAGTTCCGTTGAATTACTGGATATATTCCGTTCAAGTACCAGACAAGTTATGATTTTTTACATCACAAAGAGAGGATTTCTGAGAATTATCAGTATTGGACAAGGTCGTATTCGTATTATTTTGACTATGTTAAACCGGAGATGATTGCTAGGTATCAACGGTTGTCAAACCAGAGATGTCTCTCGCCGGAAGTTCAACTCCGACCATCGATCAACGCTACAATCATCATTAATGTTTTATGTAAATTATGAGATTCTTCTTGATTTAGCTCCAATAATTTAGCTATTACCATTCTTAAATTTTATGGACAAATTTTTATTTATGGGTATTTAATTTATTACTCATTTGAGTGGATCATCCTTTAAATTTCCAAAAAAAATCACAATAATGAATATTCTAATTTTGCTTAAATTAAGGCTAATCATATTTAATTGGAATTAATTAATACAATGATAAGGTTAAAGAATGGCTAATTTTTGGGAAATAGTTAATACGGTATTGAAGTTGAAGAAGGGTATCCATTTAAAGGTTCTCATTTTCTCCTTGAATCTCTCATTTTTGATAGTTATGACAAGATTGTAAAAGTTAACGGATTTTAAGGAGCAATTTAAGTCCGCTATGATTAATTTTGATTCCTTATTTTGATTAAGTTTGATTCAATTATTAATAATAGAAAAAATTAATATAATCACCAATCAAATGTTGAATTTTGAATAATTAACACTAAATTTGATAATAAACCTTACTCTTTTTGCTTCAACACATTCTCGTTGAGAAGGCTTTTATGTTTATTTTAGGTTATGTGATAATTCGTAAATCGTGTTGGTCTATGCTTTTTCTTTTCTTCTCCTTCCCCCTCCTCCTCCCCCTCTCCTCTCTTTATTTTTAATTTTTGTATCTCCTAGGTTGGCTCGCTATCTATAGGTTCTCCCCATGGGGAGTTGCCTCTGCAAAAAAAAAAAAAAAAAAAAAGTCCCACCGTTAAAAAGTGGCACACACGTTAAATTTTAATTTGTAAATATTTTCTTAGCTTTGATTTCTGACCACCTTTTTATTAATAAGAGTTAGATTAACCGTTTAAACTAATTAATTGTCATACTTAGTGATAAAATGGGTTAAAAGAAGTAATTTGTAGGGGTATCGATACTTCACGGTTTCTTTCAGACATGAAAATGTTAATTAAATAAATTATAGTATTATATCTATCTATCTATACTATATACTAAGTATTTAAAAAAGAGGGTACCCAAATTCAGACTTCTACTTAATTGTAGGCTTCTATCCAATTAATTTTTTTCTTTTTTATTAATTATTTAATAGTAAAAAGATAGTTTTTAAATAGCAGCTCTGTCTCGCACGTCTAACTACCCTCCATTTTTTTTTAATTTCTCACTTTTCATTTAATTTTTAATTTTTTCTATGTCAATTTGGTAACTCCAATTCTTTTTTTTTTACAACTTTTTAATTTTTATTTTCATGCACAAATGCACTTAACAAAATATTTATAATATTATTAATAACATATATTTTTGATTAAATATTTATCAAACTTTTATTAAATTTAACATTTCAATCACTAGATTTTTCTTATTTTCTGTAAATTTTTTATTATTTTATCAATGCCTTTTTCTTCAAAATAATTTATTTAATTTGAATATTTAGTAAAATAGATAAAAATATGATGATTTAGTAAACAACATACTTATAGTGATAAACCGGGTTGAAGGAAGTAATTTAAAGACATCTCAATCATATAATTTATTTAATTTTATTATATTAGTAGAATTGATGAAATATGATGATATAGTAATCATCACACGTATAGTGAGAAACCGGGTTGAAGGAAGTAATTTAAAGACGTCACAATCATATAATTTATTTAATTTGAAGATATTAGTAAAATTTATAAACCGAGTAGACACATATAATTTGAAGAGATCCAAACTTCCAATCATTCAAATTTATTAACAACTATTTAAAGAAATTGTGTAATTAATTTATCATTTCTTCACATATATTAATAATCATATTAAATAATTGCAATTATAAAACTTTAAGAAAATAAAATAACCGCTTGACCCGGCCAACAGGCGGCCAAAAAACTAATAACATATTAGGGATTTAAATTTGGGTTAAGTAAAAACTTAGTGTTCATGTCAAATTTTGTTCAAAACTCCGTATAATATCAAAACATGGCAAATACAAGTATAGAAAACCCAATAAAATAGAATGAAAACATGTACAAAACTAGGTGCACAAGAAGCATGTGAAAAACCTCTCAAATAGAGCTTGTTTTTTCATCGTGATTTTGGATATATCTTCGACGCCGGAGGAGTTGCCTCTATGGTTGAACTCAGTTGGTGCTCTTCCAGTGACGGGGTCTTCTGTCGGATCTCTGACGATCTCCAGGTTTTCCCTTCGTTCCTCGTTTTCCTTTTATTTGTCGTCTTCGCTTGTTTTACCATTTTTCATTATGGCTGATCCTAATCATTTTGCGGCTGCTTAGTCTGCTTCTATCCATGTTCGGCCCAAGTCTTGGGCAAAGATAGTATCTGAGAAAGCTGATCAAGATCTGCAGTACTTCCCGCCTCACCTCGTGGATGAAGTCCTGCAAATTCCTTAGGATGTGCTTGATCTCAGTTTCAAAGCGGTGAATCGGTTTTTGATAGGTCAGTTTCTAGGGAAGGCTCCGCCGATCAAAGTGTTTCAGTCAATGGCAAACAACTTTTGGGCTTATGATGGTATGATTTTGATTTCCCTCTTACTGTTTTCTACTTATCTGATTGAGTTTCCATCGACTGCTACTTGTGATTGTGTCTATGCAAGGGTGTGGCATATCCATCACTTCTCGTTGATCCTAAGGAGGTGGAGCCTGAATTCTGATCCTATTGATATAGGACCGAATGAGTCTCCTGTTTGGATTAGGCTACTCGATGTCCCTCTCCCTCTATGTACTACTCCACGGATTGGTCGATTGGCAAGTCTGGTTGGTAGACCTGTAAGAAAATTTGTGAGAACAGGGACAATGGTTCGGGTGTGTGTTATCATGCCTGATGATTTAGAGAGAGTGACTAATCTGCAAGTATCATTGGAAGGGCACAATTTCCGGGTGAAAATCGAGTTTCCTGATGATAGATTATATGTCCCTGTTAAGGCTAAGAAACCTAGCAAGATCTGGGTGCCAAAGATTACTGAATCAGCACCTGAATTAGGCAATGTCCCTCCGTATTCTTCCAAAGAGAAGGGGACGCCTAAAGAGGGTGTTAATTCAGAAGGCAGGCAGGCGAGAACCTCTTATACGGAGGCTCCTTTACGAGTGGAGGTTCAATATGTTGCCAATCCTCCCTTAGGCAATGAATCTAAGGGTCCTCTGACTCGAATGATTCACCTAAGGGCCGGCCCGTCTGTTGCCATTGAGACTCTGTTAGGAGTGGAGGTGGTAGGAGGTGATGCTTGCCTAGGTTTGACGACGGTTAGTCTTCGATATTTGGATGCCTTCCAGGAACTTCATGTGGGTTTACCTCCTGTTAAGGGAAAAAGGAAGCATCCATCAAGGGTGAGTAAGCTTGCAATCCCTCCTGATAAATGAAAGTTTTAACTTGAAATGTTAGAAGTTTGAATAGCCTAGACGGCAGGGTGATCTTTTAGATTTTTTGAATAAAAACTCTGTAAATATCGCTTTTTTTTGGAAACAAGAGTTTTAGAATACAAAGCTTCTAGGATTCTGTATACGAAATGTAGTAGCTGGATTAGTTTTAGCAATTATATTTACTCCAACTTGGGGAAGATTTGGGCGCTTTGAAGGCCTTCCCTGGCTATTGCAGTAATCTCTCATTCTCTTCAATATGTTCTTCTTCATGTTGGGGAATCCTTGGTTTTCTATCCTTGCGGTTTATGGCTCTAACATATTATCTATGAGGAAGCTTTTCTATGACTTGCACTTGACTATCACTGGGCCTTTAGCAGTCATAGGAGATTTTAATGCAATTGTTCATCCTGATGAAACTTCTAACGTGCACGGTTTACTACTTCAATGAATGCCTTTAAAGAGTGGATTGATAATATGTGGCTGACTGATCACAGGTTTTCGGGTCCCTGGTATTCTTGGTCGAATAATTGTGGTACTAATCTTGTTTTTGGAAGGTTTGATAGATTTGTGATAAATGGAGATTGGTTTGTAAAGTTTCCTAACAGTGAGTTCATTAGGAAAGCTTTCAATCACTACTCTATAATGCTTGATATTGATGTTCAGTTCCGTACTTGGCCAAAAGCTTCCAAGTTCTTCCGTTTATGGTGCTTGCATCTGGACTATGCGGATATTTTAGACATAACTTCATAAAAATCTTACGATTTAAATTTACGATCACAATTTCACATAAGTTTCCTATTCCATGTTGAATCTCAATTTTGACTACTGTGACAACTTGTACAAATATCAATACAAAGCTTAATGTAAATCCAATGTGTAAGGCCAATACACACTATACATAATTATACAGAGTATGCATGTAACAAACTACCTTAGAATACTCTAGTTAAATCACTGGTTCAACCCATGCATATACTACACTGGTGTTACTAACTCATGTACACTGAATCATATATACTCATAACCATAAAAAATAAATGACAACATAATAAACATCCATAACCAATTATATAATATCTATAACCAATGACCAAAAGATAAAAAACAACCAAAACTAGGCAATCTAATAATCCAATAATAACAAATAAAGAATCCCCCACAATTTCCCAAATAAAAATACATAACCGATATTAAAAAATAGGTTAGAGTTCTCGTGAACTTGTGCTACCACACACAGCAGAACTCGACATGTTATCCAGCTCTTCATCCTCGTGGTCTTCTCAACGACAAGACAGACTGCTCACCACCCAGTACCAATAACCGAGAAGAAGAAAGGAACAAGGGTCAGTGATAAACACTGAGTGAACTCAAAGCCTAAAGATAAGAATGAACCAGATAGAAGAAGAAGCAAATGAGACCAATGCCAAGAGTAGGAACTCATAACCCATAATTAGCAACCTAGTAGTTCTATCTCATAATCTCATTACCAATGACTGGAACGCTTGAAGGCAAGAACCAATAACACTGAAACATGGCTCAACCACCCATACTCTTAATATTGTCACTCTATTGACAGCTCGCACTAGTACCACTGTAGATTCGATGTCCAACAAACCGTCACTACCCAAGTAAACATTATCTCACACTTAAGGGATACATTACTCTATCACCACACTGAGGGTCTCTACCTCGTCATACCATATTCATACACCTGGAAACCTCACACTATTTAACAACTTCCTTAGTATTGACCTCCCTCATGTCATTAACATCAATGACACAACAACACCTGACCAAAAGAGCATAAGAATGGAACCCCCAAAGGCTCAATATACATCCTTGATTCCATGCCAAACCAAAAATATACTATGAATTAATCATAGGAATTTCACCAATGCATAAACTATTACTCGGCATATTACGTCGATAGATCCCAAAAAAAGATACATTGCTCAACCATGCCATCAACTGAATACCATCTTTGTGCAAACCCAAGCTGATAAACCCATTCTCCCTCCCGGACAAGCCATGGACACGAAGCCAGGAGAAAAGCTTCAAGGCCAAGGTCAATGCTTATGTACGCTTAGAGTCGGACCAAGCATGAAGAGGATGACCAACAGATTGATGTGATCCTTCATGGCTGCCCAAAGACCTACAACTATTCCTACACCCCACCAGGATCCCGGTCAAAGGCAGAACCCTAGGGCCCTACAAGAAGCGTGTAGGGCCAAGGAAAGCCCTCCAACACATCATGAAGCCAAGGTATGTGACCAAGTATAGGCTCAGGCCACCACCAGCAGGTAGGAGAGCTAAATTGAAGGAACTGACACTCCAGGCAATGTTGTTGGTCAAGGCACCCGATCCGAGCCCCGAGCCGGGCCGAGGGCCGATTCTAAGGGCCCTAAAAGGCCCTGGACCAATCCCCACGAGCCCTGGAGGAGCTGACCACTCCTGGGATCCTCTTGAAGTATTCCTAGAGTACAGGAAGCAAAGGACCCAAGATTACCTGACCAGCAAGGGATGACACCTGAAGATAGGCCCCAGAGCGAGCCCCAGACCGGCCAAATGCAAGCACTAGGCCTTAGACCAAGTGCCACGAGCCTTGGACCAACTCCAGCCCTTGAAAATCCTCTGAGGACATATCTGAAGACTTGGCCGAAGCAGAATGCCAAAGGCCTGGCCAGAAATGAAGATGGCCGAGACATGAGCCAGCCCCGGGCACCGGGCACGGCGCCCGGCGCTACGAAGGAGCACTTAGGGCCGAGCCGCCAAACGGCTCGGGCCTTTTGGGAAATTCCAGTTGCTCTGGATAGCTGGAGACCTCAGGAACACGGCCCAAAAAATGGCGTTGCAATCGGAGGAGAAATGAAGGCGGAGCCACGTAGGGAAGTGCTCATACACGATCCGGGTCCATGCATGCAATCCCGCCGAGACAAGGAATCCCACCCGGGCCAAGAGAACAGGATGCCACGACCAGAAGACCCCGGGCCTAAGTCCTTGTAGGACTCGGACACCATCAGAATGCCAAAGCCACGTGAGAAGCCCTGCCCGCCTGCCCAGAACTGCCCGACTACCCATGAAGTTGCCCGAATTTAGGGTTTTTGCCCGGATTGCCGGATTTTGCTTATTTAGTCTTTTCCTTGCATACCAACACACTTTGATCTTTCCCTTTTTAGTTTTCCTTATTTAGTTAGCTTGTTTAGGTTGATTTTAATCTTTCCTAGTTAGGATTAGATTATTTTATTCCTAGTTAGGAAGTAGCTAGATAGGTGAGGAGAGCTTGTTCCCTCCCTATAAATAGAGGCCTTCGTCCACCCTTGTTATTCAGACTTTAATCAATCAATAAACTCCCTTTTCAGGACTTTATTCTAAAACCCCTTCGAGTATGTGCAAGAGCACGACTTAAGGTTTGGCTTATCATCAAGAGCATCCATCTCTTGGCGTGGCGCCCTCGACGTGATACTTCTGGTTCCTAGCTCAGCTGACGCTAGTGCGTCAAAGTTCGATTCCACCCGGTTTCATGGGTTCTCTCGTTGCCTTTGAAGATCAGCTTGCGGTGGTTAGGGTCACGGAGCATTGTCGGCCGTGGTTCACATCAGTTGGTATCAGAGCACGGTTCAACACTAGGACCACACTTTATCCCAGTCTCCAGGTTAACCCTTGGATTCATATCCCTTTTATTTTCATTGTTCTTTAGAAAAATTAGTTCAGAAAACTTCCCATCTATTTCAATTCCTTCAATCGGTTTGGTATTATAAGGCAAAGAAAATTAGGTGGCTATAAGAAAAAGAAAAGAAAGCAAGGCCACCCTTGCCAAGTTTGTTTCCTTTTTGTTATAAGAGAAAATCTAAGAAGAGGGGATAGATATTTGCTTCTGCTTGCTTGAAACTAACCATGGCAGACGAGAGAATGAAAAATTTGCAAGGCCATATCCAAGGCCTTGGAGGAGTCTTGGCTGGAATACAAGAAGCCCTAGCCAGACTTGAGGGAGACCACCGAGGCCGCCATGAGAGAAGGGATGACCACGAAGAGTATGAAGAAGAGGGAGACCTCAATCGAAGGGCTAGTAGGTTAGTCCAAAAGATTGATGATGATGTGAGCAACCTCAAGCCCACCATCCCTAAGTTTTCCGGCAAGAATGATCCTGATGAGTACTGGGATTGGGAGAGAAGTATGGAGGACTTCCTCGAGTGCCATCACTATTCAGAGAGAAAGAAGGTAACTGTGGCTACCCTTCAATTTACTGATTAGGCTGCTCTTTGGTGGAGCCAATTCAAAAGACAGGTTCAGAGAGATGAGGAGGTACCCATTGAGTCATGGAGAGACCTCAAGAGAAAGATGAGGAAGAGGTTTGTCCCGGCTGCCTACACCCGAGACTTACACACCTCACTCCAGACTTTGAAGCAAGGAACCATGTCTGTAGAGCAGTATACCAAGGAGATAGAGATGCTAGTGGAAAGGCTAGACCTCAAGGAGGAGCAGGAAGCCAGGATAGAGCGGTTTGTAGGAGGGCTACACGTGGACATCATGCACCAAGTCAACATACTCAACTATGTTGACTATGAAGACTTGAAACCCTAGCCATCCGAGTGGAAAGAGAGATGAAAAGAAGCTATACAAGAAAGCCAGCCCCTCCAGCCAGTAGCCAATGGAGAGGAGGCTCCAGTACCAGCTAGCCCCCATGGAAGCCCGGCCAGCCCCGAAGCACCAGGCCCCGATCGAACCCTAACCCTAGGGAACCGGAACCACGAGTAACACCTACTCAATCTACTCCTAATATTCATAATTCTAACCCACGTCCTAGTGGTATTGTGTGCTTTAAATGTCAAGGCAGAGGACAAGTCTCAAGAAACTGCCCCAACCAAAGGACCATGGTGATGAGAGAAGGAGAGATCGAGACGGATGATAAGGAGGAGGATGAGAGGAAGAAGGAAGAAGAAGAAGAGTTTAAAGAAGGAGAGAAAGTGAAACCAGAAGGGTTTGAGAAGTTTACTGGGATGTTCTAAAAAATCCCAGCCCCAGAGTCAAAGAATCTGACCAGCCCCGGAGTCGGCGCCCAGCATAGCCCCATCGCTCAGCCCAGCCCCGGCGTCGAGCACAGCCTCGGCGCTCAGTCCAGCTCCGGCGCCCAGCACAGCCCTGGCGGTCTGCCTCGCCCCAGCGCCCAGCACAGCCCCGGCACCCAGGCCAACCCAGACACCAAGGCCATCCCCGGCGCCCAGGCCAGCACAGGCCCCCAGGCCAGCCCCGGCACCCAGGCCGACCCCAGCCCCCAGGCCAGACCCGATACACTCTAGATCGGCCCCGATGCAGGCCCCCTGGTTGGCCCCAGCCCCGATATCGTCCAGACCACCCCCGATACGCCCCAGCCCCGATATCATCCAGACCACCCCCGGTACGCCCCAGGACCGCCCCGGCCCCCAGACCGGCCCCGGCACATACCTTCCCAGGCCCGATACACCCAGGCCCCACCCCAGCGCGCCTGGCAACTTCGGATTTCAATGGCTGTCTCCCATCAAATCCCAAGGGCTGCCCCGATTGAGGAGGTAGAAAATATGGAGCTGAACATAGAAATCGGTGAACAGGTCAAAGAAAAACAAGGATCTGACATGGAAATTGATGAGGTAATCTCGCTGGACACCTCACCGAGCCTAAATATCCTTGTGGGCAATTTTTCTGAAATGGAAGACATGGACACCGACGGCCAAAGCTCCGAAGGACCAGAACCTTGGTCTGTCACCGATTCAGACGACACTCCTGGTCTAGAAGATGATGCTAAGTCTCTTCCAGACATGGCCACCCAAGTTACGGAAGTGTGGAGAGGATTGTTGAGTGCACAATGAGAGCCCAAAATGGATTCGAGGGCGAATCCAAGGCAAGAAGATGGGGATGATGTGATCCTCCACGACTTCCCAAAGACCTACTGCTATTCCTACACCCCACTAGGGTCCTCGGTCAAAGGTAGAACCCTAGGGCCCTACAAGAAGCGTGTAGGGCCACGGAAAGCCCTCCAACACATCATGAAGCCAAGGTATGTGACTGATGACACTCAATTTGACGTGATTATCAGCCCCATTTAAGCAATATTTCATACCCTTTGATGCCATTTTTATGAGTATTTGGTGCATTTGTCGTAACTTTGTGATTATCGGCTCCTAGTGCGTACATTGTCCATTTCTCGGCTATTTTTAACCTTTTTGTGAGCTTTTATGTTGATCCCCAGCTTACCACATTATATAGGACTCTCTCACGAGTCCAGCGCTTCAAACGGGGACCAAATCGGAGTTCAAACGGAGCAGGAATGATCGAAACAAGTTGGAATTCTGCACAGCTCAAAGCGCTGCGTTTTGGATCTTACACGCCGTGTAAGCTAAATACACTATGAGCTTACATGCCGTGTAAGCTCCCCAGACGGGAAATTTTCAGCTTTTCCAACAAGGAAAGGATTTTCGGGGGTATTAATAGACTTTTCGAAGCCAGATTTGTTAACATTCAATTTTGAGAGATCAGCCACGACCTGAGGAGAGTTGAGAGAGTATTTCGGAGCTATCAAAGAGATCGTGACGCCATCAATCCATCCCGGAAGACGCTCGGAGCTAGGAATTAAAGATTCTCAAGATCGAAACTTCACGGATCATCCGAGATTAGGTTTTTCAGATCATTTTCTGTTCTTCCTTTGTTTAAGATGAATCCTTCTGTCGTTGGTGAACCTAAGATCGTTGTTCGGGTTCAAACAAATAACTAACAAACCTAACAAAAGCTAGGGTAGATCGTATTCCACGGGTCTTCTATGATTGACTACTCCAAAAGCTGGCAAAATAATCGATTGTAAACAAGTTGTGCGTGGTGTGAGTTCCACGACTTCTAATTCTAAGAAATGCAGAGAAATTTAAAAATTTAAACTAAAGACAGATTGGAAATTGGTTGATTAAAACAGAGATGACAGACGAACTTAGACTTTGAATTCCCCTTCGTTCCCCAGAGCATTGGCAATCAACAAATCATCGGATTTCGATTCTCATTCAATGAATTCTAAGACACCACCATAACTCCTTACCCTTAGGTCTAAGACCGGCGAACGTTCGCTCTATCCGTTCTAGCTACCAAGATTAATTAGTCGCCCGGGTACGGTCGCCTCTCGCAACGACTTAACTTAACTGGTGAGATTACTAACGATTTATGAGTTACTTTTGCAGTAGATTAACCCTAACCGGTTCCTACGAAAGGCACGCTCCAATTATAAGGTTAATTGTTCAATTTGATGTTCTAAAGTAAGGCGAGCGTTCGCTTCTATCCTTAGCTTAACAAGAATCTAATCTATGTGATCAATTCAGACAAGAAACATGAACAATGAAGAACAAACCAAACATGAAAGAGAAACTGATTGAACTTTGAATCTAATCACCGCCGATCCGTGACCGCTTTAAAGCCCTGGGTCACTTAGGGTTCATCTAGTCTAAGCTCTAGGAGTTTAGCTACGCATATTCATTACAAAAGAATCAAAGACAATGAAAGAGTTCATCAAACAAAGGAAGAACAGAAAAGAATCTGAAAAACCTAATTAAGATGACTCCGACAGAACTTCGATCTTCCGGTAGACTGCAATCCTAGCTCCGAGTCTTCGAGATGGAAGGGATGGCGTCACGATCTCTTTCCGGCTCTTCGAACTCTAACTCCTTGCTACAGAACTTGAGAGGATTCTCTAAATTCTGATGTATTGTGTATTATGAGGTATATTGATTCTCCCCCTTTGAATTTGGGCCGCTGGTTAAGTATTTATACTTAACCTTAATACCCGCCGAATCAGCTTAATATTTTCGCCGAAAATCTTGAGGAATTTTCGGCAAAAATTCCTTCATAAATGGCTGGTGTCCGACTGCTTCTCTCCTGTGATTTTCGGACTAATGGTTCTCGACGAAAACTTTGGGTTTTCGCCGAAAACTTCCTTGGCTGAGCATCAGTGGATTTTTCCTTGCATTTTCACCGAAAACCATGGGTTCTTTTCGTCGAAAATGTCAGTGTAAACGGGCGGACTTTTGGTTTGACTTGATTGGCTCTTTTGCTCGATTCCGGTGCAATTCCTAGAGGTTCCAACGCCTTAGGCACGTCCTTGGCTACTTTATTTGACGGTAAAAACCTGTGCTAACATAAAAACACTAGAAAACCATCAAATAGACCCGAAACGGGCCAAGGTAACACAAATGGCACGAGATAGGGCAATTGATTGAATATTCGCTATTCTACCCTAAAAACCATGTCTTAAGTAAGGAAATGTCGCTTACATGAGGCTGATAATCACGTCAAATCGAGTGTCATCAAAATACCCCACACTTAAGCTTTTGCTTGTCCTCAAGCAAACTGAATAGAAACGCTCATGTTCATAGATGATAAGATCGATTAAATCGGAGCTCAATCAAACACAATGAATTATTAGACCGATAGATCCTAGAACAAGAAACCTAACATGCATACAGATCAACCAAACTACCTGGTCTCACTAATAATCTGCACACGACAAGTAGTAGCAACCAATTATGCACGAATTTGACCTGACCGACCAGACTCCTCACACAGGATATATTTAGTACAATGGGAACTCTTACTCTCTGTGTTTAAGGACGTGTTTCTGCTCTCAATCATTTTCTGTTACCGAATTCTGTCATAAGTTTGCAATTCGACCACATCTCCACCACTGTGACAACACGAGTAACTAGTCAAGAAGGACATCCCTGCTAGGACCGTAATGAATTCTACACTACAAGGGTTTATGATGCGATGGATGATGGGAATGTATGATGATGGCTTTGTGCGGTGTAGCTTTCGACTAACTTCCCTCGAATCTAATCTATGGCTTCCTACCGTCTAACCAGACATGGGTGGAATAATGAACACTCGTCCTATGATACCCTCAAGCAACCTAGCACTTATTTTCCTTTAACTCTTTTTATTTTCTTTTCTGACTTTTCTTTTGACTTCGTTCTTATATTTGTGGGGAGAAGAACGTTTATTTGAACTATAACTTTGAAACTTTTTCTTTTTATGATTTTTCTTCTTTTCATTTTTTTTCGAAACTTGCTTCTTTTCTTCTCTTTTGTATTTTTTCTATTTTTTTTTCTTTTGTGCCGATTTTTTTTCTTTTAGTTGCTAGAGGGGTTTACACGTCTGGACATAATAGCTAAGACCACCTGTTTAATGGCTATAGGCAGGTCACCACAAACCAACTTCCAGTAGTTCAATCTAGAACTACAACCACAGGGGATCAACGGGGAAATGAAAGAATGAGAAATGGCTGTAATGTATTATCGAACCGAAAGAACAGGCCAAGCTCAAGGGTCTACACCTAATGGATTTTATCGTTAGGTAAGCTATCTGGCTTAGTAGCTGAATCTAGGTGCCCTTATCATTCTAGAACTCGTGTCATCATGTGGTCTCGAGTAGGTCTCATGCAAATTCTAACTCATTCAAGCAAACAGAAAACCACTCAGAAAGAATTAAAATTGCAAGTTACGTGCAATGGATCAAAAGCTCACAGTTGGTTTGCTAGTCGGATTCGGTCATTTTCATGCAATCAAGGCTACAAACTACAAGTGTGATTTTTTTTAAAAATTCTGTTCTGACCAGGCAATTTAGCATCAAAGCATACAGGTTGGTTCTCAAGTTCTAAGTTAAGCAGTCTAAGCATCATTATGAAAGTTTGAACAACAACTTAACATCAAAAATCAAGAAATGAGCCATTCTAATGCTAGAGAGACTGGAATGGAATCACGAGGCACACAGAAAACACAATCAAGGGCAATCAAGTTCATGCAAGGTTCTCTAGCATCCTACCCCACACTTAAATCGGACTGTGTCCTCACAAGACTAATTCTAGAGTTCAGAGTGAAGTAGAAGAACCTGGAACGAGATGGTTGGCGTAGGGGATGAGCACGGGTCCTCGGAGCGGAGGGAATCTACCCAAGCGAAGTAAAGGGAATCTCCCTACTGCCTACAAAACAAAAACAAATGAAACATAAAAAGGAAACCGGGACATGTGCCCCGGATCCACACAGAAAAAAGTTGGATCGAAATTCGAAAAGAATAAATAAAAAGAAAGGACAAGGAAAAGGACACCACTTGATCACGGCTGGTTAGGGGCGCCGGGAGGTGGGAAGTGGAGGTACTCACCGAGCTGACGTTGCCACTCCATCTGTGCCTCGTACCGCCTATCAGCGCGGTGCATATGCTGCTGCATAGTAGTCCATCTCGCCTCTTGAGTGGCGTTGTCGGTGATGCGCCACTCCTGGATCCGCTCATACAGCTCACAAATGTCCGCGGGGTGCGGTCGGTGCTGAGGGTGAGGTGCCTGGTATGGATCTAGAATGTGAGGCGGCGGCTGGTGTGCATACCCTGCCTGATGATGTGGCGAGGGTATATGGTCATGAAACTCTGGCTGCGGCTGGGGCTGCTGCTGCTCAGCATCATCTTCTTCTCCTGACTCGTCCTCGTCTTCGAGAGGAGGATCCGCTGCTACCAGGGGACTGACGTCCAGATCAATGTTGTACTCGACCGCCAAGTCTCCTCCAACGGTCCGTACTCTGCGGCGTGGGATGTTGGGGCCATATTCATTTTTGAGGCCGAAGGAAATGATGAGCCGGCCCACAAAGTTGCCTCCCAGGAGTGCGTGGGGACGTCCGGACCTCTGAGTCTTCTTGCGGAGTAGGCGAGCAAGCACCCATGATAAGGAATTTTATCAAGGTCGTATTCCTCGAGGTCCTCTCATAGGCTAATACTCACAAAATTCGCGAACGGTCTAAACATTTGAATTGAGATTTGGTTTTGAAAGAAAACAAGTTGAAAGCATAAACAAGCAAAGTAAAATTGACAAGAGAAATTGAGGATCAAACAAGAGAGAAAGGAGTTTAGTCTAGCAAGGGATTTCTTCAAGCTCAAGGTTCATGAAAGCTGGATTGAATCTCAAGCAACAATGTGTAATTAATGACCATGCATCTAACTCAAGTAGAATCAACGAACTCTCGCACAATTGACTCTCTATTCCTAGACCAAATGCACCATGCTCTCGCTATGTGAACAAAGGGAATGGAATGCTTTAAATTAGCTCAATGAAATGCTTGGAACTTGAATTCTATGTCAACAATCATCTAGCACAAGGTAAATGATGCAAGACAATCTCATGTCAATCATATAACACTAGTCTAGCAATCACAAGGGTCTTTCAACCTTCAAATGAAAGAAAACTCAATGCACACCAAGTGTTTGATAAAATGCCAGCAAGGAAGAACAAGCTCAAAATGGTTGTAACTTGATAATCCAATCTCTCAAATCATCCAATTACAATCCTACAACCTTAGATCAACATCAATCAATCATTCTCATGTATTGAAAGACATAACAAAACCAAAAGAACTACACAAGCTCTAATGGCTACAAAGCACAAGGTCTAGGATCATCATCCTACACAAATGGCTATAAGAAACATCAATCCATACAATCAATCACCTATCCTAGCTTGATCCATCCCTCACTAAACTAAACCTAAGCTTAGCTTAGCTTAACCATGGAAGAAACCTGAAATTGAGGAAAGGAGACCATCCTTGCTTCCATGGAGGATCTTCTCACTTGCCTCTTCAAGCTCCAATCCAAGGGTGGAAGGCTTCACTTAGATCTTCAAGTTGATCAACAATTGAGGGAGGATGGTGTGTGGTTGAGGGAGAGGAGATGATGGAGTTGATGATGAACAATTGAGAGAGAGAGAGGAGTCGGCGATGGTGTTGAGATTAGAATGAAAAATTCATTATCAAATTCTCGCCTCTTTCCCCTTTATATAGCACGCCGGATTTGCCTGATATTTTCGGCGAAAATTCTGTAGGATTTTCCCCGAAAACACCTTTGAAAACACGAACGGCAGCTTGATTCCTTCTAAAGTTTTCGGCGAAAACATTGAATGTTTTCGCCAAAAATGTTGTCAAAGAGAAAAGACCTTCTGTCTGCTTCGAGTTTTCGGACCGAGGACTTGAAAATTTCGCCGAAAACCTCCTCTTCGGCGAAAATCCTATGATATTTTCGCCGAAAATGTCTTCAGCTGAAAGTCGTGATTTCCTCTATTTTGCAACGTCCATATCTCCTCCGTCCTGGCTCCGATTGACCTCCCGTTTGATCCTACGTGCTCCTTGTCACCAGTACTACAATGCCAAGACCTGAAAATACAAAGAAAACACCTCCAATAGACATGGAATTGGCCTCAAAGTGGCACTTGGGCAACAGAATGGCACTTAGCACAAAACTTTGATAAAAGCATATTAAGCATGAAATTTAAGGATCAAACACGAGCGTTTCATAGGTCAATCATAAGCTAAAAATGCACTAAATAAAGTCACATCAAATTCCCCTACGACTAAGCTTTGCTTGTCCTCGAGCAAATGAATTAGAAAACATCCAAGTTCACAAATGACAAGATCGGTCCATTGAGATTCAAGCAATAACAATTCGGCTTAAAACTGTTCCACGAACAAACTAAACCTACACATGCAAGAACGTCAACCAAACAAGTCTAGACCTCACTATTTTCTGCACACTTCAAGTAGTGGTTGACTGGGACACAGTAAAACCGACCACGACAACACCAACTCTAATCAAAAGGACTTGAACTCGGGAAATGGAACGAAATAGGCGGAGGTAGGGAAATGTTTCAAAGTGGTGAGTGATTATGATGTGGCTATCGACTCGACTTCATCCGCTTCTAGATCCGCACTTTACAAACTCAGGCTAGGATCAAGGGCTACGACTTTTTTTTTCTTTTTTTTCTTTCTTTCTTTCTTTTTTTTTTCTTTTTTTTCTACTGCATACTAGTGCTCGATCCAACACTTCACTTAGGTGTTGAACCTGCCTAGCTCACAGCTTTTGCCATTGCTAGTGCTTAACCCGACACTTCACTTAGGTGCCGAGCTTGCCTAGCTTAGCTTTTCTTTCTTCCTTTTCTTTTCTTTTCTTTTCTTTCTAACATTTTCTTTTGACATTAGCCACTTAACCCTTAGCCCCTTACAACTTCCACACATGATTTTGAATTGGATTCCGTCTAATCTCAAGCCACAATCATGGAAAAGGGGTGAAAAGGGAGATAATTCTGATTGCCTTCATCATCTTAGACCGGTGTTATCAAACCAATCAACCAACATACAAGAGTGATAAAATCTCTGTTCTGGCCTAGACTCAATTTGATATTAGCGCTAACATGCTGGTTATAGGTTCTAAGTGGAACAGTCTAAACATCATTGCGAAAGTTTGAAGTCAATTAAACACCAAAAGTCAAGAACTAAATGCTTCTACAATAGAGGAATTCGACATTCAATTCAGATCATGCAAATCAACCAAGCAAAACAAATAATCGCACCAAACCTCAAACTCCCCTACGACTAACATGAGCATTGTCCTCAATGATCTAGAGAGAGAGGGTAGGGTGGAACGAAGTTACCGCATTGGTAGAGAAAAGCTTAGGAACAAAGGAGTGGAAGAGTCCTATAGCGCTCATTGTGAAGAGTGATCCGCCTAAGTGCTTGCCAAAATCTTGTTCGACGAACTAAAACAACACAAAAACATAAAAGCGAAAAGGTAAGGATAACATGGGGTGCCTCCCATGAAGCGCTTCTTTAACGTCTCTAGCTAGACGATAGCTCAAAGAGTAAGCTAAGTAAAACCATCCCAACTCATTACCTCCTTGAAGTCAATGTCATTACCTTCGCATGGCACTCGAAACTTGAATTGTACCTTACCGACTTCGGGTGGAATGAGCATGGATTTCCCGGATGGTGAGGTGAGAAGGGACCAAACCACTTTGAGTTGAGCCTTTCATCGGGTGGCTTCGTAGTCTTGCTCGTCTCACCCATTGGTGCAGCTTCCTTGCCCTTCTCAGGTGACTTCTTTACACCTTTCTTCTTAGCCTTGGGTGGTGTCTTTGGGAGTATGAAAGGTGGAGTCTCCTTTACTTCATCCGTCTTTTCCTGCACATCACTAATGGCAAACAACTCCGCAAGACTATGACGGACAAGGTTAGTGCTATTAGTAGCCGAAGTAATCTCATGCGGATTCTTAGGATCATGGTGACTAGCATAAGACAAAGTAAATTCAATGCCATTTGAGCGGTCAAAAATCATGCATTCATTGTCGACCCTAAGGGTAAGTCTACCACCATAGACATCAATTAAAGCACGAGAAGTTGCCAAGAAAGGTCGTCCTAGAATCAAAGGCACATCGGCACCACCCATAGCATCTAGGATAACGAAATCCACAAGGAATTCAAAAGCACCGACCTTAACCAACACATCTTCGACAATACCACGAGGAGATGTCACAGATTTATCCGCTAATTGAACATTCATTTGAGTTGGTTTTAGTTTCCCTAGGCCTAACTTCTTAAACATGCAATACGGCATAACATTGATACTAGCACCTAAATCGGCTAAGCTTCTACTTATTGCATGCTCACCAATAGTGCAAGGAATAGTAAAGCTACTTGGATCCTTAAGCTTCTCCGGTGGTTGCTTAGAGAGAATGGCGGAGCATTGTTCGTTAAGTTTTGCCGAGGTGACATCCGTTAGCTTGCGTTTGTTGGTGAAGATCTCCTTCATGAACTTTGCATATTGGGGCATCTTGGTGATTGCTTCTCCAAAAGGCATTGCGAATTGCACCTTGTCAAGAATCTCAACAAACCTCTTGAAGTCCTTTTCCATGGAATCCGACTTCAAGCGAGAAGGGTAAGGTGGCTTAGGCTTGTACGGAGGTACAACCGGCGCGGGAGGAGAGACCGGGGTAGCACTCGTCGTAGCCTCTTGAGAACCAACCTTATTGGTCATCTTAGAAGCTTCTTTAGCCTTGGCTCCTCTATCTTTGACCTCAATCTTATCCGTGTCATCATCGGAGTCAACATCTTCAACCAAAACATAGTCATCATCTTGAGTTCTTACCGCTTTAGGTGTTGGGTCTTGAGCTTGCTTACCACTCCTCAATGTTACCATCATAAGCTCCTCGGAAGCCTTGGGGTTGACCTCGGTGTTGGAGGGTAGGCTACCCTTTGGTCTCTCCGAGAGTGCCTTAGATATTTGGCCCAATTGAGTATTCAAATTGGTAATTGACGCTTGTTGATTCATGATAAGTTGAAGCATTGCCGCATTGGTGTCTTCTTGGGAGATTGAAGATCCACCTTCTTTGTTCGGAGGAGGTTTGTTGAAACCGAGTGGTCCATCACCTCGAAGATTGTACATTCCCGGAGGGGTAGGACCTTGGGGACCTTGACTTGGATGTCCACTTTGAGTCCATTGACTACCTTGGTTTAGGTTACTTCCTTGAGACCATTGGTTGCCTTGATACCCTCTATAACCTTGATATCCTCCTTGATTTCCTTGGTTGTAGCCCTTGTTATAGCCGCTACCTTGACTCCCCTGGCCTTGCACAAAACTTACTTCCTCAATGCTTTCACTTTGGTTAGGCTCGGAAGTAGCGGAAGGGCAAACACTAACATCATGGCCTTGTCCTCACAACACTCACAACAAAGCACCATAGCAACCGGTGGATTAACCACTCTAGATGGCTTAGAGGGAGGCTTAGGCATACCAAGATTGCTTACTTGAGAGGCCATGGCATCAATCTTGGACATGAGGAGAGCAATCATGGGGTCATCTTCATCACGATGCCCCGGTAGCTTAGGCTTCTTACCATAGATAGACGAATCTTTGGTGCATCAACACTTATGGCTCTAGAGTCGTAGTGAGTGTCACTTCCATACTTGGACCTTGGAGGTTGTTGTCGAGACCAACTCCTTGTCTTATTGGCCATCTCCGCAAAGAGTTCTAGAGCATCTTCGGGAGTGAGCATCCTTAGATCACCTCCGGCGGCTTGGTTGATCATCCTTGTATTCTCAAAATCAAGGGACCTAGCAAAGATATCCGCCAAGCTCCATTCGGCGAAGTTGTGATGAGGACAAGCCCGAAGAAGGGCTTGGAACCTATTCCAAGTCTCATGGAAGAGCTCTCCCTTGTGTTGTGTGAAGTGGTTGATACGATCTCGGTATGCATCCGTCATATAAGGGGGAAAGAACTCCTCAAGGAAGGCTTCGGCTAATCCCTCCCATGTAGTGAATCTTCTACTAGGTTGGTTCTCCAACCAAGACTTGGCTCTACCTTTGAGGGAGAAGGGGAAGAGTCGGAGTCGCACACAATCCGGGTGAACTTGATCGTTCTTCACCGTATCACATATCTCTAGGAAATCCTTCAAGTGTCTAGACGGGCACTCTCCATCTATACCATTGAACACCACTCCGTTTTGCACCATCTGAATCATATTAGGCTTCAACTTGAAGTTTCTTCCATTTACCGGTCTTCGCACGATACTCGAGGCTGCCCCTTCGAGGGTTGGGCGAGCATAATCGGCTAGTGTGCGCCTCGCACCTCTTTGCGATTGATCATCTTCATTAGTGTGATGTGAATGTACCGATTGGTCATCGTCATCTCCGTGTTGAGACATAGTGTTGCGTGTGGTGCTATGAACTAGGTGAGGGGGGAGAACGAGTTGGTGGTTCAAACACGACCTTGATGCCTTGGAGTCGTGCTTGGAGACGTGTGATCTGCCTCATGCACTAACACCAATTTCCTGCAAACAAGAACAACGAACACACCCGAGTAATATAACGATGCGGGATAACAAAGTAAACAAAAGGAAACAAGGGAGCACAAAGGAAAATGGAAGGAAGTGTAAAGATCGGTTCACTAATAATTGCTTTCTTAGGAATGAGAGGTCCCCGGCAACGGCGCCAAAAACTTGATAAGGAATTTTATCAAGGTCGTATTCCTCGAGGTCCTCTCATAGGCTAATACTCACAAAATTCGCGAACGGTCTAAACATTTGAATTGAGATTTGGTTTGAAAGAAAACAAGTTGAAAGCATAAACAAGCAAAGTAAAATTGACAAGAGAAATTGAGGATCAAACAAGAGAGAAAGGAGTTTAGTCTAGCAAGGGGTTTCTTCAAGCTCAAGGTTCATGAAAGCTGGATTGAATCTCAAGCAACGATGTGTAATTAATGACCATGCATCTAACTCAAGTAGAATCAACGAACTCTCGCACAATTGACTCTCTATTCCTAGACCAAATGCACCATGCTCTCGCTATGTGAACAAAGGGAATGGAATGCTTTAAATTAGCTCAATGAAATGCTTGGAACTTGAATTCTATGTGAACAATCATCTAACACATGGTAAATGATGCAAGACACTCTCATGTCAATCATATAACACTAGTCTAGCAATCACAAGGGTCTTTCAACCTTCAAATGAAAGAAAACTCAATGCACACCAAGTGTTTGATAAAATGCCAGCAAGGAAGAACAAGCTCAAAATGGTTGTAACTTGATAATCCAATCTCTCAAATCATCCAATTACAATCCTACAACCTTAGATCAACATCAATCAATCATTCTCATGTATTGAAAGACATAACAAAACCAAAGGAACAACACAAGCTCTAATGGATACAAAGCACAAGGTCTAGGATCATCATCTTACACAAATGGCTATAAGAAACATCAATCCATACAATCAATCACCTATCCTAGCTTGATCCATCCCTCACTAAACTAAACCTAAGCTTAGCCTAGCTTAACCATGGAAGAAACCTGAAATTGAGGAAAGGAGACCATCTTTGCTTCCATGGAGGATCTTCTCACTTGGCTCTTCAAGCTCCAATCCAAGGGTGGAAGGCTTCACTTAGATCTTCAAGTTGATCAACAATTGAGGGAGGATGGTGTGTGGTTGAGGGAGAGAAGGTGATGGAGTTGATGATGAACAATTGAGAGAGAGAGAGGAGTCGACGATGGTGTTGAGATTAGAATGAAAAATTCATTATCAAATTCTCGCCTCTTTCCCCTTTATATAGCACGCCGGATTTGCCTGATATTTTCGGCGAAAATTCTGTAGGATTTTCGCCGAAAACGCCTTTGAAAACACGAACGGCTACTTGATTCCTTCTAAAGTTTTCGGCGAAAACATTGAATGTTTTCGCCGAAAATGTTGTCAAAGAGAAAAGACCTTCTGTCTGCTTCGAGTTTTCGGGCTGAGGACTTGAAAATTTCGCCGAAAACCTCCTCTTCGGCAAAAATCCTATGATATTTTCGCCGAAAATGTCTTCAGCTGAAAGTCGTATTTTCCTCTATTTTGCAACGTCCATATCTCCTCCGTCCTAGCTCCGATTGACCTCCCGTTTGATCCTACGTGCTCCTTGTCACCAGTACTACAATGCCAAGACCTGAAAATACAAAGAAAACACCTCCAATAGACATGGAATTGGCCTCAAAGTGGCAACCGGGCAACAGAATAGCACTTAGCACAAAACTTCGATAAAAGCATATTAAGCATGGCATTTAAGGATCAAACACGGGCGTTTCATAGGTCAATCATAAGCTAAAAATGCACTAAATAAAGTCTCATCAACCCATCCGGGATGAAGAGGATATCTCTCCCGGATGGCGCGAAGAAGAAGTAGCTCGTCCTTCCTAATATGGTGGCGGTCCTTGTCTGGGGCATATAATAACGATCTACGCCAAACCATATGAATGTATTTAAAGAAAGGGTGAGAGAGCGACTTAACTGAGTTGTGGTCCCCGAGGTGATCGCCGGGCACTCCAGTCATGTGACTCCAGAGCGCATGGTACTCCTCGTCGTCATCGTCCCCCCAGCCGAAGTGATGGCCGTGGTAATGCTCGTAGGGGATGCCTAAATGAGCAGCAAACTCATCATATGTGAGCTCCCTGTGCACCCCGCCTAGATAGAAGGTGACAACCTTCCTGTGCTGCCTCCTCTTGTGCTCATCTAGCTCAAATGTCGCCCAAAACTCCTGGAGAGCGACGTCTGGGAAGTCGGCGGTGAGCGTGGTCAGCTCCAGCAAGCCGGCATGGGTCAGTGCATCGAGCACGTTCCGGTACCAGTCGTCATCGTGCTCTAAGAGCGACTCCATGGAGAGAGGGCGAACATCGGCTCCACGGGTGTGCTCAAACCGCTGGTAGCGCTCAAAGTAGTGCGGGGGTAGGCGAGCAACGGTGCGGTGGTACCCAGCACGGTCAGGGAAAGCAGGTGGAGAGCCCTGAACGGCGGGTGTGACGGGAGTGGGGGCTCCGGAGCTTGAGGCACCATCAAGTCGTGCCTTGGTCCTGCGCTCAAAAGTGGCGTTCCTAAACAAGAAAACAAACCCGATTAGTCAAACTAAAACCCTACCCCACACTTAGTCGAAAAACTCAATTTCACAGAGAAACGAGGAAAACCGAGTGGGGGTAAGCAAAGCAGATTAACCGGTAATCACGAGCAATAAAATACATGCTTAGGACAGCCAGAATGGAATTAGCACAATCAGAGTTCAGAAGTCAAACCGACATTTCAGAAAGTCAACATTATAGAACATTGAACCCTAATCATGGCAAGACTATCACAAAGCGGGAAATGACAGTATAATATGATCTCAGATGGAAAACACAATAATCTGAACGAGAATGAACACATAAGGCAGCCAAATGATCAAAAACAGTTCATGGTCAAACCGACATTTCTCAAAAGTCAACATCACAAGGAATCAATCTTATGCATAGCAACACATGATCAAACGATATAACAATTAAGCACGATACTCCCTAAGCATGTTAGAACAGTCCAACAAGTTCAGCTAACCTAGTTCACACGAAATCAGTCGGCACGCAAATCGAGGTAAACCAAAAAGTCAACCGAAAGTCAACCCCAATGAAATTCAGCATCCAATATGTCAAAAGATTCGTAATGAAAAGTTCTACAACTTACCTTAAAGCCATGGATGCTAAAAATGAACGGTTTGGGAGAAATCGTAGAAAAATCGAAAATTCTAGGGTTTGGGTGAACTAGAGCTGTAGAGCTCGGATTCAGTTGTTCTAAGGCTTGGTTTGATCGGAAATGGGAGGGGAAGGGTGCGGCGGCGGCGGCGGCGGTTGGCTGTGGTCGGCGGCGGCAAGATAAGGTGGTGTCGGCGGGGTTGAGTGAAAACAGGGGGGAGGGGAGGTTTTTTTTTCGGGTTTGTGTTTCGAAAATGAATTGGGAGAGAGAGGGAGGATAAGACCGGATTTTAAGTGAAAAATTGGGTGATTTTCAAAGAAATTTTCGGCGAAAATAAGTGCAAGTTTTCGCCGAAAATTTTAGTTAAAAAGGTTTACCGGTTTTCAAAAGAAATTTTCGCCAAAAATAGTAGTGCTTTTTCACCGAAAATGTGAAACAGGAACGTTTGAAAAACTCTGTGGGATTTCAAAGAGGATTTTCGCCGAAAATATGGGTTATTTTCGTCAAAAATATTGAACTCTACGATTGAAAATATTTTCGCAATCCCGGCAGACTTCAGAAAATCACAGTTAAATCCAAAAAAATCGGAAAGACCTCAAACGACTTGAAACTGACACTATGATACACAGACTACACATGAAAAATATGAAATCAAACAAACTAACACTTTTGGCTCCCCCGAACTGACTCTAAAATACTAAGGTTGACACAAATGAAAAACTGACTCCAGCCGTGGGTTGCCTCCCACGTAGTGCTCTTTTATTAACGTCCTTGAGCTGGACGATACCTGGACGGTGTTAGGAGACATCCCTACTCAGATTCTCCTTGATGCTAGCATCGGAGTTCATAAAGTAGAGCTTCGGGGCTTCTCCGGTGAGCATGAATTTCTTCCCGTTCGCGTGTAAGAGCTTGGTACGTCCGTCGGGAAGGTGGTCAGTAATCTTGAATGGTCCGAACAGTTCTGTCGAAGGATCATCTTCTACAAGGAAGACAGTGGACGGAATGAGAACGATCGGCTTCTTCTTTTCTTTAACCTCCGGCTTGATATCACCAGGATCGGTGATCGTCAGTATTTCCTTAGGAGATGCTTTTGGCTTCTCCTTCCATACTTGTTCCGGCGCTAGTAGCTTGGAACGAATTGGTGGTGCAGCTGGCTCGGTAGACGGTGGCGGTACAATTGGTCTCCAGACCATTTGATTCTTTGTCTTCTTGTGATTCTGCCTCCTTGACTTGCCAGACTCCTTGCTTGGCGGTTTAGAAGAGGCTTCCAGTTCCTTCTTCTTTGATGGTTTCTGAGGCATAAGAGGATCTGGTTTCTTCTTAATAACCTGTTCAGCACCTGCAGTAACAACAGATCTAGGCACACTAGAAGAGACATCAGAAATGGAGTTGACCGGAGTCAACTCCACAGTTTCAACAGCTAAACAGTGAAATTCTTCATTCTTAGGATTGTATTTCATTCCGTCTTTAAGGCGGAACGTGACAGTTTCTTGACCAACTCTCAAAGTTAAAGAACCATTTGGAACGTTAATTTGCATTCCAGTGGTAGCCATGAAAGGTCGTCCTATGAGAATGGTAGAATCATCCTTACTAGTGTCAATGATAACAAAGTCAGCTAAGAACGTGAAAGGACCACATTTAGTAACAACGTCTTTAATTTCTCCCTAAGAGTTTTAAGTGATCTATCAGCAAAGATAAGTTGCATACTAGGCGGTTCAAGTTCTCCTAGGTTTAATTTTTCATATAGACTCATAGGCATAACATTAACAGACGCGCCAAGATCAACCAAACAACGTTCTATCTCAACATCATTAATGACAAGAGGTAGAGTGAAAGAACCAGGATCAGAACACTTAGCTGGATATGGAGAGGAGGGTTTCTTAATACGAGCATCAGGATATCCTTCTTTATTCCCCTTCATGCCAGTTTCGATCCTTGCATTTGGCAGCAATGCTCTTGGAAAAGGAGGTTTCACGACGTACGGTGCAAGAGGAGGATCATCCTCCTTAGGCGCCGGTTTCTGTTCTTCCTCTTCCTCTTGCGATTCAGCGATCCTGCGTAAAACAGCACAAGCATCAGCAGATAAACTTGGAAATTTTCTAACAGATACCATCTTGGCTTGCTCTTTTCTCGGATTCGGCTCTGTCTGGCTCGGAAGTTGGCCAAATGGTCGACCAGATGCTAGCATGCTCGAGATGTTGTTCACAGCTTGCTCAATTCTTTGACCAGCTGCGATCTGTTCCTGATTGAGAAGAGCTTGAGCTTTAAACTGACTGTCATGATCGTCGAGTCTGGTGATGATCTGGCTAAGCTTCTTATCCAGGTCACTGACATTGTTTTCCTTCTGGTACTGCTGCCCTGGATAGGTGTTATTCAAGTATTGATTCTGGCGATTGCCAGGAGCAGTTCCATAGTTACCCGGATTGCGGTGCGGCGGTTGGTAGACACCTGCCGGCGGATGGTTAGGCTTCTGATCCTGAGCTGCACCAGCCGGGCGGTTATTCTGGTTCTGGTTATGGTTGGCGCCAGCATTATAGGGAGGTCTGTCTTGATAGTTCCTTTGCTGGCTGAAGTTACGATAGCTAGCATAACCATTCTGGTTATTAACGAAGCCTTGTTGAACGAAGTTTACCTCTTCGGCATACCAGACTTCTGTCTTACCAAAATTCTGGCATCCGCCTCCGTTATGTGCACAAGCTCCACACCACTCGCAGTCGGCAACATAGACAGAAGCTGCCGGCAGTTTGACTGGTGTGGTAGACTTCTTCAAATGCTTCTCTACTTCTACCTTGATAGCTGCTTCAAGATCGAGCTTGCTCCTTGATCCTTCAGATTGTCGTTCCCAGTTTCTTGACTTGGAAGCACAGTTTGCGAAGTGAAGAAGAGCAGCTTCGGGTGTGAGTGTAGTGCAATCCTCTTCAGCTAGGGAATTGACCCATTTGGCAGATTCTTCTCGAAGTCCTCGAGCAAAGATTTCAGCTAACTGCCTCTGCTCGAATCCATGATGAGGGCAGTTGTAGAGGAGTTCTTGGAATCGATTCCAAGTATCATATAGGCTTTCTCCTTCTTTCTGGGAGAATCTGGCAATGCTGTCCTTGATGGCGGTTGTTCTCGGAGGAGGAAAGTATTCTTCAACGAAGTCCTGAGCCAGAGTATCCCAGTTAGTGTAATATCCAGGTGGTTTGCCAGTAAGCCACCTCTTAGCGGTGCCTTTTAGAGAGAACAGGAAAGCTCTCAAGCAAAGAGTGTTCTTGTCGAGGTTTTCGTTCTTGAAAGTGCTGCAGAGATCAAGTAAGTCTGCAAGATGAGTGCACGGATTGTCTAGGGGCCTGCCTTCGAACTGTAGATCCCTAGAGATCATAGTTAAGAATGGAATCTTGATCTCATAGTCAGGATCTCCTTCAATGCGCGGTACGACAATGGTAGATCGAACGCTAGTCGCGCTCGGCTTGTTGTAATCGGCTAGACTTTTCTGTGCAGGCGGCGATGGTGGTGGATTTCCGCCTGGTGGTGGTGGTGGTGGTAATTGATCAGCCATGGTAGGAGATGGAGGAGGTGAAAGTGACTCGGTGTATGAAACGGATGTAGGTGACGGTAACGGTGAAGATGAGGGACTATCCTTCAGTTCCTCAATCTTAATCGGAGTGACGGGTGGTGGTGGATTGGTTCTGCCTCTCCTTGAAATCTGTGATTGTCGAGGTGGAGCAGAACTGCTTGGTCTCTCTATACTCTTAGCCTTGTCGGTTTGAGAGCGAGTCCAAGGGCGGCGATGCATACACCTGTAAACAACCTACAAATAACAAAAACAAACAAAAACCAGTGTAAAATCGAAGTGGGTGGAAAAATGAAAGATGGAAAATAGAAGAATAAATTGCCAGTTCTTCTTTCAAACAATCAAAAGAAGTCCCCGACAACGGCACCAATTTGGTGAACCTAAGATCGTTGTTCGGGTTCAAACAAATAACTAACAAAGCTAACAAAAGCTACGGTAGATCGTATTCCACGGGTCTTCTATGATTGACTACTCCAAAAGCTGGCAAAATACTCGATTGTAAACAAGTTGTGCGTGGTGTGGTTTGTCCCGGCTGCCTACACCCGAGACTTACACACCTCACTCCAGACTTTGAAGCAAGGAACCATGTCTGTAGAGCAGTATACCAAGGAGATAGAGATGCTAGTGGAAAGGCTAGACCTCAAGGAGGAGCAGGAAGCCAGGATAGAGCGGTTTGTAGGAGGGCTACACCTGGACATCATGCACCAAGTCAACATACTCAACTATGTTGACTATGAAGACTTGAAACCCTAGCCATCCGAGTGGAAAGGGAGATGAAAAGAAGCTATACAAGAAAGCCAGCCCCTCCAGCCAGTAGCCAATGGAGAGGAGGCTCCAGTACCAGCTAGCCCCCATGGAAGCCCGGCCAGCCCCGAAGCACCGGGCCCCGATCGAACCCTAACCCTAGGGAACCGGAACCACGGGTAACACCTACTCAATCTACTCCTAATATTCATAATTCTAACCCACGTCCTAGTGGTATTGTGTGCTTTAAATGTCAAGGCAGAGGACACGTCTCAAGAGACTGCCCCAACCAAAGGACCATGGTGATTAGAGAAGGAGAGATCGAGACGGATGATAAGGAGGAGGATGAGAGGAAGAAGGAAGAAGAAGAAGAAGAGTCTAAAGAAGGAGAGAAAGTGAAACCAGAAGGGTTTGAGAAGTTTACTCGGATGTTCTAAAAAATCCCAGCCCTAGAGTCAAAGAATCTAACCAGCCCCGGAGTCGGCGCCGAGCACAGCCCCGGCGCTCAGCCCAGCCCCCGCGCAGAGCACAACCCCAATGCCCAGCACATCCCCGGCGCTCAGTCCAGCCTCGGCGCCCAGCACAGCCCTGGCGCTCTGCCCCGCCCCAGCGCCCAGCACAGCCCCGGCACCCAGGCCAACCCCGACACCAAGGCCATCCCCGGTGCCCAGGCCAGCACCGACCCCCAGGCCGACCCCAGCCCCCAGGCCAGACCCGATACACTCCAGATCGGCCATGATGCAGGCCCCCTGGTCGGCCCCAGCCCCGGTATTGTCCAGACCACCCCCGATACTCCCCAGCCCCGGTATCATCCAGACCACCCCCGGTACGCCCCAGGACCGCCCCGGCCCCCAGACCGGCCCCGACACGTACCTTCCCAGGCCCGATACACCCAGGCCCCGCCCCAACGCGCCTGGCAACTTCGGATTTCAATGGCTGTCTCCCATCAAATCCTAAGGGCTGCCCCGATTGAGGAGGTAGAAAATATGGAGCTGAACATAGAAATCGGTGAACAGGTCGAAGAAAAACAAGGACCTGACATGGAAATTGATAAGGTAATCTCGCTGGACACCTCACCGAGCCTAAATATCCTTGTGGGTAATTTTTTTGAAATGGAAGACATGGACACCGACGACCAAAGCTCCGAAGGACCAGAACCTTGGTCTGTCACCGATTCAGACGACACTCCTGGTCTAGAAGATGATGCTAAGTCTCTTCCAGACATGGCCACCCAAGTTACGGAAGTGTGGAGAGGATTGTTGAGTGCACAAAGAGAGCCCAAAATGGATTCGAGGGCGAATCCAAGGCAAGAAGATGGAGATGATGTGATCCTCCACGACTGCCCAAAGACCTACAGCTATTCCTACACCCCACTAGGGTCCTCGGTCAAAGGTAGAACCCTAGGGCCCTACAAGAAGCGTGTAGGGCCACGGAAAGCCCTCCAACACATCATGAAGCCAAGGTATGTGACTGATGACACTCGATTTGACGTGATTATCAGCCCCATTTAAGCAACATTTCATACCCTTTGATGCCATTTTTATGAGTATTTGGTGCATTTGTCGTAACTTTGTGATTATCGGCTCCTAGTGCGTACATTGTCCGTTTCTCGGCTATTTTTAACCTTTTTGTGAGCTTTTATGTTGATCCCTAGGTTACCACATTATATAGGACTCTCTCACGAGTCCAGTGCTTCAAACGGGGACCAAATCGGAGTTCAAACGGAGCGAGAATGATCGAAACAAGTTGGAATGCTGCACAGCTCAAAGCGCTGCGTTTTGGATCTTACACGCCGTGTAAGCTAAATACACTATGAGCTTACACTCCGTGTAAGCTCCCCAGACGGGAAATTTTCAGCTTTTCCAACAAGGAAAGGATTTTCGGGGGTATTAATAGACTTTTCGAAGCCAGATTTGTTAACATTCAATTTTGAGAGAGCCACGACTTGAGGAGAGTTGAGAGAGTATTTCGGAGCTATCGAAGAGATCGTGACGCCATCAATCCATCCCGGAAGACGCTCGGAGCTAGGAATTAAAGATTCTCAAGATCGAAACTTCACGGATCATCCGAGATTAGGTTTTTCAGATCATTTTCTGTTCTTCCTTTGTTTAAGATGAATCCTTCTGTCGTTGGTGAACCTAAGATCGTTGTTCGGGTTCAAACAAATAACTAACAAAGCTAACAAAAGCTAGGGTAGATCGTATTCCACGGGTCTTCTATGATTGACTACTCCAAAAGTTGGCAAAATACACTACAAGAAAATAGGTAATTAGTCACGTTTTTTGAGGGTATTAGTCACGGTTTTTACCGTGACTAATAAAATTAGTCACAGTTTGGAAAACCGTGACTATATTGACCTAAAATTGTCACGGTTTTGTGGTAAACCGTGACTAACAATTGGTCACGGTTTGGTTTGGCAACCGTGACCAATATTTGTCACGGTTTTCCCCAAAACCGTGACCAATATTTGTCACGGTTTTCCCCAAAACCGTGACCAATATTTGTCACGGTTTTCCCCAAAACCGTGACCCATATTAGTCACGGTTTCCTTCCCCAAAACCGTGACCCATATTAGTCACGGTTTATAAGGAAACCGTGACTAATATGGGTCACGGTTTTGGGGAAAACCGTGACAAAAAATACCCTAGGCAGTCACCAAATATTCACATGGTTTCAAGGCAGTCACTTAACTTTTTGATTATTATTGTCTGGTCACTAAATATCTGGATTTTTCAATTTCATCCCTCTTCGTTTATGGCAGTCACTTAACTTTCTTATTATTGTTATTTGGTCACTAAAATTCTTATTATTGTTTTGTTGGTCACCAAAGTTTTTATCGCCGGCTCGATTCCATCGCCGCCTCAAGCCATCGCCGCTTCAATTCCATTGCCGCCTCAAGCCACCGCCGCTTCGATTCCATCGCCGCCTCAAGCCACCGCCGCTTCGAGTCCCTTTCCTATCCTCTCGATTCCATCGCCGCCGCCGCCTGCTCAATCCTCCTTTCCTCTTGCCGTGAGCAGCCGCAGTCGCCACCTCGATTCGTTGCTCCAATGCCCAGCCGCCACAGATCTGCAATGGAAGAGGAGAAAGATGAAGATGGTGGTGGAGGGCAGTGAAGGAAGAAGTAATGGAGAAGGGAGAAATGGTATAGAGAAGATGGTGGTGAAGGAAGAAGTAGGGGAAGTGTGTGTGGAGATGATGTTTGGGGGAAGAAAGTTTAGAGAAGAAAGAGAGAGGGGGGTCGGAGTGCAGAGAAGAAAGAAAGAGGGAGGGAGTGTGTTAGGATTGCCAGCTTGGCAAGCAATTATTGGCTCAAAAAATAAATTGTGGATCGCCAGCGTGGCACACACGGATTGGGTCAATAATTAGTCACGGTTTCTTAAAAACCGTGACAAATTTAGTCACGGTTTCTAAGGAACCGTGACTAATTTGTCATGGTTTTTAAGGAACTGTGACTAATTTGTCACGGTTTTTAAGAAACCGTGACTAATTTAGTCACGGTTCCATAAAAACCGTGACAAATTAGTCACGGTTCCTTAAAAACGTGACTAATTAGTCACGGTTTTTAAAACCGTGACTAATTAGTCACGGTTCTCAAAACCGTGACAAGAAAACCGTGACTAATTGGGCTTTTTCTTGTAGTGATACTCGATTGTAAACAAGTTGTGCGTGGTGTGAGTTCCACGACTTCTAATTCTAAGAAATGCAGAGAAATTTAAAAATTTAAACTAAAGACAGATTGGAAATTGGTTGATTAAAACAGAGATGACAGACGAACTTAGACTTTGAATCCCCCTTCGTTCCCCAGAGCATTGGCAATCAATAGATCAACGGATTTCGATTCTCATTCAATCAATTCTAAGACACCACCATAACTCCTTACCCTTAGGTCTAAGACCGGCGAACATTCGCTCTATCCGTTCTAGCTACCAAGATTAATTAGTCGCCCGGGTACGGTCGCCTCTCGCAACAACTTAACTTAACTGGTGAGATTACTAACGATTTATGAGTTACTCTTGCAGTGGATTAACCCTAACCGGTTCCTACGAAAGGCACGCTCCAATTATAAGGTTAATTGTTCAATTTGATGTTCTAAAGTAAGGCGAGCGTTCGCTTCTATCCTTAGCTTAACAAGAATCTAATTTAGGTGATCAATCCAGACAAGAAACATGAACAATGAAGAACAAACCAAACATGAAAGAGAAACTGATTGAACTTTGAATCTAATCACCGCCGATCCGTGACCGCTTTAAAGCCCTGGGTCACTTAGGGTTCATCTAGTCTAAGCTCTAGGAGTTTAGCTACACATATTCATTACAAAAGAATCAAAGACAATGAAAGAGTTCATCAAACAAAGGAAGAACAGAAAAGAATCTGAAAAACCTAATTAAGATGACTCCGGCAGAACTTCGATCTTCCGGTAGACTACAATCCTAGCTCCGAGTCTTCGAGATGGAAGGGATGGCGTCACGATCTCTTTCCGGCTCTTCGAACTCTAACTCCTTGCTACAGAACTTGAGAGGATTCTCTAAATTCTGATGTATTGTGTATTATGAGGTATATTGATTCTCCCCCTTTGAATTTGGGCCGCCGGTTAAGTATTTATACTTAACCCTAATACCCGCTGAATCAGCTTAATATTTTCGCCAAAAATCTTGAGGAATTTTCGGCAAAAATTCCTTCATAAATGGCTGGTGTCCGGCTGCTTTTCTCCTGTGATTTTCGGACTGATGGTTCTCGGCAAAAACTTTGGGTTTTCGCCGAAAACTTCCTTGGCTAAGCATCAGTGGATTTTTCCTTGCATTTTCGCCGAAAACCATGGGTTCTTTTCGCCGAAAATGTCAGTGTAAACAGGCGGACTTTTGGTTTGACTTGATTTGCTCCTTTAATTGATTCCGGTGCAATTCCTCGAGGTTCCAACGCCTTAGACACGTCCTTGGCTACTTTATTTGACGGCAAAAACCTGTGCTAACATAAAAACACTAGAAAACCATCAAATAGACCCGAAACGGGCCAAGGTAACACATATGGCACGAGATAGGGCAATTGATTGAATATTCGCTATTCTACCCTAAAAACCATGTCTTAAGCAAGGAAATGTCGCTTAAATGAGGTTGATAATCACGTCAAATCGAATGTCATCAGTCGTCTTCGATACTTGTTTGTCAGATATGAGTATCTAAACTTGTAGAGCTTAGATTAGATGAACCCTAAGTGACCCAGGGCTTTAAAGCGGTCACGGATCGGTGGTAATTAGATTCAAAGTTCAATCAGTTTGTCTTTGCATGGTTGTTTTGTTCTTGATTGTTTATGTTTCTTTTTTGGTTGATCGCCTAGATTAGGTTTTTGTTGAGTTAGGGTTTGTCGCCAGACAGCTTCCTTGCTTTAAAACATTAAAACTTGTCTTTCTTGATCACCTAGATTAGATTCTTGTTAAGCTGAGGATAGTAGCGTATGTTCGCCTCACTTTAGAACATCAATTCAACCAGTTAACCTACTCATTGGAATGTGCCTTTCGTAGGAACCAGTTAGGGTTAATCTGCTTCAAGAGTAACTCATTAATCATTAGTAATTGCACCAGTTAGTTTGGTCGTCGCAAGAAGAGACCTTACTCGGGTGACTAATTAATCTTGGTAGTTAGAACGGATAGAGTGAAACTTCGCCGGTCTTAAACCTAAGGGTAAGGAGTTATGGTGGTGTATAGAAATTGATTGAATGAGAATTGAAAATCGCTGGTCTTGTGATTGCTGTTGCCTTGGTGATCTAAGGGGGATTCGAAATCTAAGCTTGTCTGTCGTCTGTCTAAACCAACCTATCATTCTGTCTTTTAATTTCATTTTAATTTTCTTGCATCTTAGTCTAGAAATCGTGGAACTCACACCACGCACAACGTGTTTAAACCTGAATAAATTGCCTTCATATTTGAGTAGATGATTAGAAGAAGACCCGTGGAATACGACCTGCTTAGCTTTTAGCTTGACACTAGATTTGACGTGATTATCAGCCTCATTTAAGCGACATTTCTTGACTTAAGACATGGGTTTTAGGGTAGAATAGTGAATAATCACTCAACTACCCTGTCTCGTGCCATTTGTGTTACTTTGGCTCATTTCGGGTCTATTTGATGGTTTTCTAGTGTTTTCATGTTAGCACAGACTTTTGCCGTCAAATATAGTAGCCAAGGACGTGTCTAAGGCATTGGAACCTCGAAGAATCGCATCGGAACCAATCAAAGAAGTCAATCAAGTCAACCAAAATCCTGCCTCAATTTACACTTGAGTTTTCGGTGAAAACTCTTAGAGTTTTCGGCGAAAACTCCAGAAGAAATTGGTTGAGCATCACAAGAGGAAGTTTTCGGCGAAAACTTGGAGTCCAAAAATCACAGGAGAAACAGCCGGGAGATCAGTCAATTTACAAAGAAGTTTTCGGCGAAAACTTCTTAAGTTTTCGCCGAAAACTCCAGGCCAAATCCGGCAGTTTAGGGTTAAGTATAAATACTTAACCGGCGGCCCAAAAGAAGGGACATCATAATTTTCAGAACTTTCATGAGTTCCAGACCTAAGAAGTTGGAGAGAACAGAGTTGAAGAGTTCGAAGAGCCAGAAAGAGATCGTGATGCCATCCCTTCACCTCAGAAACTCGGAGCTAGGATTGAAGATTACCGGAGAGCGAAGCTTCGCCGGAGTCGTCTTAATTAGGTTTTACAGTTTCTATCTGTTCTTCCTTTTCATGATGAACTCTGTCTTTGTCTTTGATTCTTTTGTTATGAACATGAGTAGCTAAACTCGTAGAGCTTAGACTAGATGAACCCTAAGTGACCCAGGGCTTTAAAGCGGTCACGGATCGGCGGTGATTAGATTCAAAGTTCAATCAGTTTCTCTTTCATGTTTGATTTGTTCTTCGGTGTTTATGTTTCTTGTCTGGATTGATCACCTAGATTAGATTCTTGTTAAGATAAGGATAGAAGCGAACGCTCGCCTTACCTTAAAACATCAAATTGAACAATTAACCTATTCATTAGAGTATGCCTTTTGTAGGAACCAGTTAGGGCTAATCCACTGCAAGAGTAACTCATAAATCATTTGTAATTCCACCAGTTAGTTTAGTCGTTGCGAGAGGCGACCGTACCCGGGCGACTGATTAATCTTGGTAGCTGGATCGGATAGAGCGAACGTTCGCCAGTCTTAAACCTAAGGGTCAGGAGTTATGGTGGTGTCTTAGAATTGATTGAACAGGAATCGAAATCCGCTGATCTGTTGATTGCCAATGCTCTGGTGAACTAAGGGGGATTCAAAGTCTAAGCTTGTCTGTCGTCTTTGATAAGTCAACCAATCTTTCACTGTCTTTCAATTTAGTTTTTAATTTTCTTGCATTTTCTAGAATTAGAAGTCGTGGAACTCACACCACGCACAACGTGTTAAACTTGAGTAATCTACCTTTATATTTGAGTAAACGATTATTAGAAGACCCGTGTAATACGATCTACTTAGCTTTCCAGCTTGGTAGTTATTTGACTGCACGCATTACAACGTTCATCACGTGGCCCCGACAATTTTTGTCTGATTTCTACACCCCCGACAAACTATCCCTTGTCAGGGATAGTTTGGTGGGTTCCAAGACTTAAATTAGGAGGGGGGCAGCGCCCCTGACTAAATAAAATAGGGGAGGCATTGCTCCCCTCTATTTTCAGTTTTGCCCCCCTATATGATGTCTTTGTTGTAGTGGATGATGGGTCATCACATGCCATTGTTGGGCTTCTGCCAGCCCACTGCCGGATCTGGATGTTGACTGCCAGAATGAATCTGAGACACGCACGAACTACCGAGCCGAGAACCAAGATCCTTGGTTTTCATTGTCCGATACGGAGTGGGAAAGCCAAGCGTTGATCTTTCCATGTCGGGCCAAGACTCTAGCTCCGGATTAGGACTTTTTGAGACTTTTTTGGATTTTCGCTTTTAGAGTCAAGTTGCTCTTTCTTTTTGAGATAGGATTCAGATTATTTTATTGTTTTTAGAATTAGTTTCGTACAAGGAAACAGAGAAGTTTTTGGCCGACCCTACCCATTTGTACACGTTTTGAAGACATGCCCCCTTTGATAATAAATTAATTTCAGAACTTTTGTTCTTTGTTCCTTTTAGCCTTTGCTTGTTGTTGCATAACTTTTATCTTGGTTTATTGTGGCCTTTAGTTATCACCCTTAGCTTCGTGGCACCGTTCGACTCTATACTTCGGGTTCCTAGCTCTTTATAGCTAGTGGGTCCGAGTCCGTAGAGTGCATTCGATTGCCTTGCAGCCGAGCATTTGGTGCAGGGTCATGGCCCACGGTTTCCATTGGTTCATATCATAAGCGCAACATCCCAAAGAGCCTCTTTTTCGATCACGAATCAAACTTGACCTTGGTACACCTTTGTATAATTCACTCTACGAAGCTTCGCACAACCATAAATAGCTCATTCTTGCTCATATTTTCGACTAATTTCCATCCTGAATTACTTGGGGGGCCTGTAGATAATCCATTTCTTAGTATACTGCAGCTCAAGAGAGTTCTAGAGCAATCCAATCTGATGCTCATCCCTAGTGGACTACTTTGCTCAATATGCACTTAAGAATTAACACATCAGTTATTTTTTTTATTTTTTTTTTGTTCGAGTACTCCCACGGAAGAGAGCACCAAGATCACCTAGACTAAATGAGAAAGGGGGGTGGGGTGGGAGGAGAAAGGACGGTTGGGGGGGGTAAGAAGTAGAACTAGGTATTATAAAACTATAATTAATCCTGAAAATAGAGAATACGAAGCCCATCTAATCAAGGTGCAGACATGCGAAATGAGTGAGGTTGAGCAAGCTTGTGCGAAGCGGTAGCATTGTTAGGGAATGTCTGGCCAAGTTATGAGCAGCTGAATTAGCTTCTCTTCTGACTGCAGAACAATGAATGTTAGGGTGACGATTTAAGATGATTTTGCATTCCTGAACAATAGCGCCTGCTCGTGGATGCAAGCATTTTTTGTCCAGAATGTGCGAAGAGACCATCGCTGCATCTCCTTCAAGATCCATGTTAACAAGTGAATGAGCCGTACACCAGCGTAAAGCTTCTCGGAAGGCTAACGCTTCGATAGTGAAAGGATCTGTGAAATGTGGAAGTGACCGTCCTCCGTCAAATAGAATCGCGCCTGTTGCGTCCTGCACAATCAATCCAATCCGTCCACCCTGTGCCCTACGGACAGCACCATCGACGTTAATTTTTGCCCTACCCAGACGAGGAAGCGCCATCTGGGAGGAACAGTAGCAATCTGTCTCCTGGGAATCTGTCGCATCACGTCTTCCTGATCCAGCTCTAATTCAGATTTGGCCATGTGCGCTTCCTTTTGTGTTTTAAGTTCTGGCAGTAAGAAGAACGGTCCGGGTAAAGTCATTATGATCCAGGTCCGATGTAACTTTACAAAATGATACAACCGATTTTAGCAAGTTAACTCTTTGACCACTCACTGTTTGATAGCTACCGAGAAGAACGAGAAGCGTAGCAATATCCTCATCAGAGGCACGTAAGAACAAATATGTATCATCTGCGAACATGAGATGAGTTAGGATGGGTGTATATGCGTTTAGTCTGATACCGGCTAAAGAGTCAGTAACTTGCGCCTGATTCAATAACATAATTAGTCCTTCCGAACAGATTGCAAAGAGAAGCGGAGACAAGATCACCCTGTCGGAGACCTCTCGAAGAGTGAAAAAGCTATGTTTCTGACCGTTTAATAACACCGCGAATGACGTGGTAGAGACACATTTACGAATCCACGAGATCCATAGCTCACCGAAGCCCATCATTCTCATCATTGTGAATAAGAATGTCCATTCAATTCGATCATAAGCTTTTTCCATATCCAGTTTCAAGGCCATATATTTTATCTGTCCCGACGTCCTACCAGCCATAAAATGCTTGATTTCATGGGCAATAAGAATATTGTCTGCAATTGCGCGTCCTTGAACGAACCCATTTTGTGTGGGACTTATTATGACCGGCAGAATGCAGCCAAGTCGTTTGGTGAGGATCTTACTAATGACTTTATATGGAACATTACAAAGACCAATGGGACGGATTTCTTTCATGGTTTTGACCTCGGCCACTTTCGGGAGTAATGCAATCCAGGTATGATTAAGCGAAGGGAGGAGGTCAATGGATTCAAAGAAGTCTGTAACTGTCGCGATCAAGTCTGGTGCAATCAAGTCCGAGAATTCATGATAGAAAAAAGCCGGAAAACCATCAGGGCCAGGAGCCTGATGAGCTCAAATATAAAAAATCGCCTCTTTCACTTCAATGGGTGTGACTGGGGGATGAGGGAGGCATTCATCAAGTCTGACACGCGACGGGCGGCTGGAATGGGAGGAACTCTATGCATGAAGTCATTTGGAGGGTTGTCTGTGGAGAAAAGTGGGTTATAAAAATCAATCGCAATACGACTCATACCTGTCGGGCTCGTAAAAGCTCAGCCTTGGGGATCCTCGAGGGTCATAATGGTGTTTTTTCGACGCTTTTGTGTAATAACTTGGTGGAAAAATTTGGTATTTTGATCTCCAAGTTTAGCCCATCTGGCTGCCGCCTTATGTTTCCAGTATAATTCTTCTCTGTAGGCTGCCTATGCAAGTTCAGATTGTAGGGAATACACATGGTCCCAACAGACAGGAGATTCGAGCTTGGCTCGTGCAATTTCTACTTCCAATTCTTTCATTTGTCTGGCTGAATTCGTGGTCCCGTTCCTAGACCACTGAAATAATTTATGACAAATGCGTTTTAACTTATCATGAATACGAAATTGTGGTGATCCAGTCATAGGGCGTTGCCATTCATGTAGGATCATGATTCTAGCATCAGGGATTCGAGCCCAACGTGCATCGAATTTGAATTGTCATTTAAAGGTACGGTTATGAGCGATTTGTCTTAAAATAATAGGTAGATGATCCGAACCAGCGCAATCAACATGTGTGACCATCGTTTCTGGCCAAAGCTGAAGCCACTCATCATTAACCAAAAAGCGATCCAATCATTGTTTAATAAGATCATCATCCGAGTGTGCACAATTCGTCCATGTAAAATCAGGACCGACAAATCCAACATCAATCAGTTATACGTCATTAATGAATGCAGTGAAGTCGGCAAGTGATCTTGGAATCGGGTCCAAACCTCCTTGTCGCTCCGAATTTATAGCAATGGCGTTAAAGTCACCGCAAACAACAAAAGGGCCCGACAAATCGAGAAGGGCATTTCGAAGTTGCTCTAATTGGGTAGCTCGAACCGAAACAATAGTAGAGAGATAGACACCAATGTAATGAATACGAATATTATTAGGGGAGTTCCATCTAATACAAGTAGCAAATGAAAATGAGAAAATGCGTTGACAAGGTAGTTGAGGAAGCCATGCGAACACAAGGCCGCCCCTGTACCAACCCCAACAACATGATCAAAATCTAAAAAACCTAGAGGAGCTAACTTTAATCTAAGACGATCTGAATCCATGCGAGTTTCACACAAAAATAAAAAGTAAGGACCAACTTGATGAACAGGCTGTAAAAGTTTTCGGTTTGTCAAGGATGTCCCCAGTCCTCGACAATTCGAAGCGATGCAGCTCATTTATCAATTGGGGGCCTATCCAGGTTGGCTACCTCTACCTCAATTGGTTCTTCAACTTGGTCCAATGGTGAAAATTCGCCCTCCTCAGAACCAGACACAAAGAGGGCATCGGGTCGAAATTAGTATCACTGTTGGTCTCAATCCCCTCGCCAATTGGGCGACTCTCCTGATCCGTGCCTCCATCCCCCATCCAAGGCCCGCAGCATCAGCAAGCCCACACAGAATTTTGGCAGAGTTCTCCAGAAGGTTAAGCTCAACAGAATGAGGAGAAGCTGACCCATCCGCTGATTCAAAGGCGGCCAGCAGCTTCCGTTTCACTGAGCCGAAAGATGGAGTGGATCGCCTAGAAGGAGCAGGAACCGGCCCAATATTTAATTTAGACTGTGGCGTTGTTTGGGTCTTGATTATAGAGGCCGAACTGCGGACCACAGGCAGCACTGGATGTCTGGTCAGCGAGATGGGAGCAGAGGAGGCCCGCGCTGGGCCAGTCGACCCTCTTGAAGAGGCCTGCCCAAAATGGAGAGGTCGAATCTTTAGGCTGCCTGACTTCCACTGGGCCTGAGCTGGCGGACTAGAAGAGGAATCAGCCTGGCGGCCCAGCCCATGACCTGCTGAGACGAACGATGCTTCAGACAGGGATTGTAGATGGGCCTCTCCCCCGCGAGCTTGAGACGCGGCCCAGTTCACCGGATGGCTACCTGAAGCCGCATGGCGCGGAGCCATGATTCGCAATGGCTGGACGTCTTGAGGGCGATGGCCATGTGGGCCTGGGTCACGAGGGGCATGACCAGTGCCAAAGTTGTGGAGTGGACCTGGCCCGGGCAAAGCAAGGAATGGTATTGGGCCTCCAGATCCCCGGCCAGCATGTCCCCTCGCTCCACCCATTTGACGATCTCGGGTCCATTGTCTTTGCAGGTTCGATGACAACCTGGAAGCAACTGATGGCGGAAGGCATCCACGTCCTCGTGCATGGGCTGGCGGAACAAAAGGAAGAGGCTGAAGTTGGGGCCTTGACTCTCCTTCTCGTTTGGATCAGCTTTGCCACTGATCCAATTGGATCGGTCGTGCTCATCAAAAAACATGTCCGTATGGGAACAATCAGCCATCACGTGACCTAACCAACCACACAGGTAACAGATACAAGGTAAACCGATATACTGAAAATAAGCCAGAAAAGGCGCACCATTCACACCAATCACTGGAGCAGTTCCGAGAAACGATCCCAACAAATCCATCTGCACTCTTCCTTTGATATAGCAGCCTTCTGGGGTGCCCGCATCATAATATCCAACCTTCACAACCTCGCCCAATTTAGCCAACAACTTCCTACCAACAGCAATGGTGAGATACGAAAAGGCAAACCAATGATCTTGACCCAAATTAACATAGACTGAAGCGAATGGAACAAAGTTTCAGACGGAACCATGTTATCAGTAAACTGGATAATAGAGCATTGGAAGAACCATGGTTGGTTATCCAGCACCCAATTCCGCTTGATGACTGACGGAAAAATGAATTGATAAAGGCCAGAGCCCAAATAAAAAACACGAACTCAGCCGCACTTCCAAACCTGGATGAATGAGTTCTCCACCACACGAAGCTCATGTGGTTCATCCTAGAAAATTCGAGCCAAAAGACTAAGCTCCGCCCTCTCTCGAGCCTCCTTCAGATCCTCCTCGGTGAACTGGACAGCCGGCTCCTCTTCAACAAACAAATCCGTTGGCGCATCCACATGGAGTTGGCTCCTCCTTCAGCATCAGTTGGCTCCTCCTCATTAATGAAACCAACTGGAATATCTTCTTGAACGAAATCAATATGGCCTTCATTAGTTCCGACTCCAGCCATGATGCAAGGAAGAAGCAGGAGATGACAAAAAGAAAGTTTGGGGGGTATGCGGAAAGGGAATAACTCGTAAGAATGAAAATAGCAGGAGGTGAGGACCCACAATATATAAAGAAAAAGTAGCTGGGCAAGCACAGAGTTTGCTATGAACACAAAAACCAATCAATCCCAACGACCCGTAGAAAACTCGAGGTGGCGTAACCAACTCCAACAGGAAGTCTGAATAAATCAACAACACGAACCAAACCAAAAATAAATGGGAAACAAGAATCCAACCGAAAGAGCGGAGGAAACTCAACCACCAACCACCGAGGAGAGAGAGAAAACCCCACGATCGGACTTCCACGAAAAAAAATGCCTCTGCTCCGGACATCACCATGCCGATCAACGGCAGACGCGATCCAACAACGGCCGACCTGGACGGGAATCATCCACCACGGCTGAGAAATTTGAGAATCAGCCCACTGAAAGAAAAAGGCACTGTCTCGTCTCCTTGGAGAATTCATTAACCTGTTGCTCATAGAGACACAAGTGAACTAACATTTGTAAACGAAAAGTAAAATCACCATAAAGGTGCCATCAGGACTCAAAAGAGCCTGTAAATTAGACAACGGGAAATCTGTGACTGTCATCGTGCCACAACCGTATGACCCTAAAGGACACCGAACGAAAGGGAAGAGCAAAAATGAAAAAAAAACACAGCAACAAGACTGGGGCAGAGGAGCGGAGGAGGAGAGGAAAGAGGGAAAGGGGGAAAAAGCCACGGAGGCGGGACCGGAATGCAGTAACAGAGTCGGTCAAGGAAGAGGGATTTGAAACTGGAAGGGAGCGAATGAAAGAGCAGGGCAGAGGGTAAATGGAAACGGGGGTGGGGGTGGGGGGAAGGGTGATCGACAGCGAAGGGGATGGGATTGGTCGACGAGACGCGAATTCCGCCCACCGACGAAGCTGATGCGGTGGCCGCTCGGAGATAATCGGGAGAGACAAAAAGTTTGTTTGATTCAGTAATGGAAGCTTTATTGCTTGTTCTTTGAGACTTTGGATGCTGGTTGGTTGGTGATAGAATACAGAAAGTCCAACAAGGAACTGCCAAAGTCTTTAACACATCGGTTATGATAACCTTACATCCTTAATCGATATTATTCAACCAAAATCCACAACTAAATAACTAAGGCTGACATTGAAACAATAACCTAACATTTACCATTCCTTAACTGAATGGGAAAAAGTTCACAACTTTTGCTTGTTCTCAACGGAAATCAGAACAAAAACTTCTTACCACTTGTACATAGTCTGAAATCCTCCTTCAAAAACCACTGTTACCAATAAATCCAGCATGGAGATTTTACAGTTACTTCCACTCAAAACTTCTTACCACTTGTACATAGTCTGAAACGTTTAAGGCTCTAGCTTCCCCGACTAGAATAAAACTTGCAAATCTCTATTTTTTCTTTTTGCTTTTGGATCACTTACACATTAATGTCCTCAAGAGCTCAAAATTCCTCGACATATTCCCTTGTTTCCGACGTAATTTTGTTGTGTGGTGTGTTCTTGATATTGTGGCAAGGGCGGATATGGGGTGGGGTTCCCCAGGTCACGACCCACCCCACTATCGGGTCTAGAGCTACGAAACTATGTATATTTTTGTGTATGTACAAGTAGACTGGCCTAGTGAGTTTTTAGATTGAACCTGGTACATATGAAATGGCCCAGTATCTTGATCCATCCTGGATCCGCCCCTGAATCGTGGTTGGCTTGTGCAAGTGTTGGAATGCTTTTTTTTTAGTAAATTGATTTCATTAAAGCCAAGAGCAAACCAGACAAAACAATAGAGTTCAAGAAACATACTCTTACCATAACAACCCAAACAAAACATAACTAGAATCTCAAAGATCCCATCCAACTTGGGGGGTAACCGGTTGTCCCTCGCCATCTTCGCAATATTATCCGCCTCTTTGACCTCTTCCCTGTTAACCCACTTCAAATGAATATGAGGACTGGTTACAATGTAATGAATGATCTAAGCAATATACCCTGCAACTTCCCATCGCCATTCTTCTTCCGGGGCTTCCACGACATCAACCACAGTCTTGCTTTTTGTCATAATAATTGTGATGACACTCGATTTGACGTGATTATCAGCCTCATTTAAGCAACATTTCTTTGCTTAAGACATTGTTTTTAGGGTCGAATAACGAATATTAAATCGATTGCCCTATCTCGTGCCATTTGTGTTACCTTGGCCCGTTTCGGGTCTATTTGATGGTTTTCTAGTGTTTTCATGTTAGCACAGGTTTTTGCCATCAAATAAAGTAGCCATGGACGTGTCTAAGGCGTTGGAGCCTCGAGGAATCAAACTGGAATCGATCCAAGGAGCAATCAAGTCAAACCGAAAATCTGCCATGCACACTTACAGTTTCGGCGAAACCAGACCTCCAATTTCGGCGAAACCAGCAGTTCAAATCAACTGATGCCAACAGAAGGATGGTTTCGGCGAAACAAATCAACTGCTCGGACCGAAGACATTGAACAGCCGGCGGAGCCCTGAACTCAAAGCCAGTTTCGCCGAAACTATCCCTATGGTTTCGGCGAAAACATCAGCTCAGCCCGGCCCAACTAGGGTTAAGTATTTATACTTAATCCGGCGGCCCGAGGAAAAGAGAGAAATTCATAATTAATCATAATACAACTTTTCGAGATCAGAATTCTCTGAAGTTCGGGAGAGAGGACTTGGAGTTCGAAGAGCCGGATAGAGATCGTGACGCCATCCCTTCCACCTCGGAGAACCGGAGCTGGTAGTGCAACTTACCAAAGATCAGAGTCTGTCAGAGTCGTCTGAATTAGGTTTTTCAGATTCTTTTCTGTTCTTCCTCTGAATGATGAACTCTTTCTTTGTCTTTGTGTCTTTTGTAATGATCATGAGTAGCTAAACCCTTTAGAGCTTAGACTAGATGAACCCTAAGTGACCCAGGGCTTTAAAGCGGTCACGGATCGGCAGTGATTAGATTCGAAATTCAATCAGTTCTTTTTCATGATTGATTCATTCTTCTTTGTGCATGTTTCTTGTCTGGATTGATCACCTAGATTAGATTCTTGTTAAGCTAAGGATAGAAGCGAACGCTCGCCTTACTTTAGAACATCGAATTAAACAATTAACCTTATAATTGGAGTGTGCCTTTCGTAGGAACCGGTTAGGGTTGATTCACTGCAAGAGTAACTCATTAATCACTAGTAATTACACCAATTAATTAAGTCATTGCGAGAGGCGACCGTACCCGGGCGGCTAGTTAATCTTGGTAGTTAGAACGGATAGAGCGAACGTTCGCCAGTCTTAAACCTAAGAGTAAGGAGTTATGGTGGTGTCTTAGTAATTGATTGAATAAGAATCGAAATCCGCTGATTTGTTGATTGCCAATGCTCTGGGGAACGAAGGGGGATTCAAAGTCTAAGTTCGTCTGTCATTCTTGTTTCCAAACCCTAATTCTCAATCTGCTTTAGTTTAATCTTTTTTAATTTTTCTGCATTTCTTAGAAGTAGAAGTCGTGGAACTCACACCACGCACTGAGTGTTTTTTCTTTGAATAATTTGTTAGTTCTGAAGTAGCCAATCATTCGAAGGCCCGTGGAATACGATCTGCTATACGCTTTTTCTTAGCATTAGTAGTTTTTATTTGGCTGAATCCCGACCAACGACCGGAGGTCTCACCAAATTGGCGCCGTTTCCGGGGAGGTCTTTTGATTGTTGAAAGAAGATCTGGCAATTTATTCTTCTATTTTCCATCTTTCATTTTTCCATCCACTTCGATTTTACACTGGTTTTGTTTGTCTTTGTTATCTGTAGGTTTACAGGTGTATGCCCCACCGTCCTTGGACTCGCTTTCAGACCGAACAGGCTAAGATTGCAGGGAATCCAGGCAGTTCTGCTACACCTCTACGATCACAGATTCTGAAGGAAGGCAGATCCAATCCATTCATCACTCGATCAAGATCGAGGAACCGAAGGAGAGTTCCTCATCTCCGTTTTCACCGCACTCTTCATCCGCTTCATACACCGAGTCACTTTCACCTCCTCCATCTCCCACCATGACCGATAGATTACCACCAAACGGCGATCAACCGCCGCCACCCCCGCCTGCACAGAAGAGTCTAGCAGACTATAACAAGCCGAACGCGACTAGCGTTCGATCTGCCATGCCGTTCTGCGCATTGAAGGAGATCCTGACTATGAGATCAAGATTCCATTCTTGACCATGATCTCTAGGGATTTACAGTTTGAAGGCAGGCCCCCAGACAATCCGTGCACTCATCTTGCAGACTTCCTTGATCTCTGCAGTACTTTTAAAAACGGAAACCTCGACAAAAACACTCTTTGTCTGAGAGCTTTCCCGTTCTCTTTGAAAGGCGCTGCTAAGAGGTGGCTTAATGGCAAACCACCTGGCTACTACACTAACTGGGATACTCTGGCTCAGGACTTTGTTGAAGAATACTTCCCTCCGGCCAGAACAACCGCCATCAAGGACAGCATCGCCAGATTCTCCCAGAAAGAAGGAGAAAGTTTATATGATACTTGGAATCGATTCCAAGAACTTCTCTACACCTGCCCTCATCATGGATTCGAGCAGAGGCAGTTAGCTGAAATCTTCTCTCGAGGACTTCGAGAAGAATCTGCCAAGTGGGTCAATTCTCTAGCTGAAGGGGATTGCACTACACTCACTCCTGAAGCTGCTCTTCTGCACTTCGCAAACTGTGCCTCCAAGTCAAGGAACTGGGAGCGACAATATGAAGGATCGAGGAGCAAGCTAGATTTCGAAGCAGCTATCAAGGCAGAGGTAGAGAAGCATTTGAAGAAGTCTACCACACCAATCAAGCCACCGGCAGCTTCTGTCTATGTTGCCGATTGCGAGTGGTGTGGAGCTTGCGCACATAACGGAGGCTGTTGTCAGAATTTTGGTAAGGCAGAAGTCTGGTCTACCGAAGAGGTAAATTTCATCCAACAAGGCTTCGTTAATAATCAGAATGGTTATGCTGGTTATCGTAACTTCAGACAGCAAGGGAACTATCAAGACAGACCTCCCTATAATGCTGGCGCCAATCATAACCAGAACCAGAATAACCGCCTGGCTGGTCAAGCTCAGGATCAGAAGCCTAACCATCCGACGGCAGGTGTCTACTAGCCGCCGCATCGCAATCCGGGTAATTATGGAACTGCTCCTGGCAATCGCCAGAATCAATATCTTAACAATACCTATCTAGGACAGCAGCATCAAAGAGATAATAATGTCAGTGACCTGGATAAGAAGCTCAGCCAGATCATCACAAGACTCGATGATCATGACAGTCAGTTCAAGGCTCAAGCTCTTCTCAATCAAGAAAAATAGCATCTGGACAACGGATTGAGCAAGTCGTGAACAACATCTCGAGCATGCTAACATCTGGTCGACCATTTGGCCAGCTTCCAAGCCAGACAGAGCCAAACCCAAGAAAAGAACAGGCTAAAATGGTAACTGCTCAAAAACTTCTGAACTTAATTGCTGATGCTTTTTCTGTTTTACGCAAGATCGCTGAAACTCCGGAAGAAGAGGAAGAAGAGGAACAGAAACCAGCGCCTAAGGATGATCCTCCTCTTGCACCATACGTCGTGAAGCCTCCTTTTCCTAGAGCACTGCTGCCAAACGCAAGGATCGAGACTGGCATGAAGGGGAACAAGGAAGGATACCCTGACATTCGTATTAAGCAACCTGTCTCTCCATATCCAGCTAAGTTATCTGATCCTGGTTCTTTTACTTTGCCTTTGGTCATCAATGATGTTGAAATTGAACGTTGCTTAGTTGATCTAGGAGCATCTGTTAATGTCATGCCTGTGAGTCTATATGAAAAGTTAAACCTAGGGGAACTTGAACCGCCCAGTATGCAACTCGTCTTTGCTGATAGATCGCTTAAAACCCCTAAGGGAGAGATTAAAGACGTTGTCACCAAATGTGGTACGTTCACGTTCTTAGCTGATTATGTGATTATGGATACTAGTACAGATGACGCTACTATTCTCATAGGTCGACCTTTCATGGCTACTACTGGAATGAATATTAACGTTCCTAATGGTTCTTTGACTTTAAGAGTTGGTAAAGAAACGAAAACGTTCCGTCTTAAAGACGGCATAAAATATGACTCTAGGAATGAAGAATCTCACTGCTTAGCTGTTGAAACTGTGGAGTTGACTCCGGTCAACTCCGTTACTAATGCTTCTTCCAGTGTCTCTAGATCAGTTGTTGCTACAGGTATTAAACAGGTCACTACAAAAAAACCAGAAATTTCGGTTCAGAAGCCGCTTAAGAAGAAGAAGAAGGAACTGCAAGCCTCTTCTAAATCACCAAGCAGACCTCGAGGAAAGAACAAGAAGACAAAGACCCAAATGGTCTGGAGACCAAAAGCTCCACCGTCTTCCACCGAGCCAGCTGCACCACCAATTCGTTCCGAGAAACCGGCGTCGGGACAAGTATGGAGGGAGAAGCCGAAAGCATCTCCTAAGGAAGTACTAACGATCACCGTTCCTGGTGATAACAAGCTGAAGAAGAAAGAAAAAGAGAAACCGACAGTCCTCATTCCTTCCATCGTCACACTAAAGAAGGATGACCTCTCTAGAGAGCTGTTCGGACCATTCAAGTTCGTTGATCATCTTCCCGACGGACGTACCAAACTACTACATGCAAACGGGAAGAGATTCACGCTTCCCAAAGCTGTACTTCATGAACTCCCACTACAAAAAAAGAGGGGTTTAGCGTCGGTCAGACACGCGTTATGGCGTCGGTCAGTGACCGACGCTAATTAGCATAACGTCGGTCGACCGGACCGACGCCAGATGTGGTGACGTTAAACTTTAGCGTCGGTTTTCGGTCGACCGACGCTAGGGCACTGACCGACCGACGCTAAATAGGTTGACAATCACAAAAAAAATCAGCTGCAGATGCAGCTTCTTCTTTTTCTTCGCTCCTTCTTCTTCCTTCTTCTTCTTCCTTCCCTTCTTCTTCTTCCTTCCTTCATCTTCTTCCTTCCTTCTTCTTCTTCTTCCTCCCTTCTTCTTCTTCCTCCTTCTTCTTCTTCCTTCCCTTCTTCTTCTTCCTTCCCTTCGTCTTCTTCCTTCCTTCTTCTTCTTCTTCCTCCCTTCTTCTTCTTCCTTCCTTCTTCATCTTCTTCCTTCCCTGAGCTTCCTTCTTCTTCTTCCTTCCTTCCTTCTTCTTCTTCTTCTTCTTCTTCTTCTTCTGATATAGCTGCTTCTTCTTCCCTCCTACTTCTTCTTCTTCTGCAGATATACCAAAAACACTGTGAGGAGGAAAGCAAATCTGAGATGTGAGGAGGAAAGCAGATCTGAGGAGGAAAGCAGAGAAGACGAAGTACCTTAGGATGGCGCGGCGACGGGGCTGGGATGGCGCGGCGACGGGGCTGGGATGGCGCGGCGGCGGCCTTGAGCGAGATAGCGGCGGCGGCCTTGAGCGAGATAGCGTGGCGGCGGCCTTGGTGGGGGGCGGCGGTGGTTCAAAGAAGAAGAAGTTAGGAAAGTGATGGTGGGGGCGGCGGTGGTTCAAAAAAGAAGAAGATAGGAAAGAGATAGAGGAAAGACGCGTTTAGGGTTCATAAGTTACTAATTTAGCGTCGGTCGACGTATAACCGACACTAAAACGCGTTTAACCGACGCTAAAACGCGTCTTTTTTTTGTCGTCGGTCGTTATATCGACCAACGCTAAGCTCCTACGTTTCAACCGACGCCAAAGAATGGTTTTTTTGTAGTGTCCAACGCGAGCGTGAAGGAGAATCTAAGTTGGGATGTCTCCTAATACCATCCAGGTATCGTCCAGCTCAAGGACGTTAATAAAAGAGCGCTTCGTGGGAGGCAACCCACGGCTGGAGTCAGTTTTGTTTTGTTTCAACCTTGGTATTTTAGAGTCGGTTCGGGAGAGCCAAAAGTGTCGGTTTGTTTGATTTATTATTTTTCGTGTAGAGTCTGCGTGTCATAGAGTCAGTTGCAAGTTGATTGAGGTCGTTCCGATTTTTTTGGATTTAACTGTGATTTTCTGAAGTTGGTCGGATTTGCGAAAATATTTTAAACCCGAACAGTTCAAAATTTTCGGCGAAACCACCCTTGTTTTCTGCGAAACCAATTTTCAAATTTCGAACCTGTTTCTCCTGTTCCTCATTTTCGGTTCGAAAAATTTCTGTTTTCGGCGAAACCATTTCAACTAAGATTTCGGCGAAACCGAGCTTCCATTTTCGGCGAAACCGCCTTTTCAAATCGGTCAATCCATGTTAACTTGTAGTTTTGGCGAAACCACCCCCTACTTTCGCCGAAACTGATTTGAAAAATCACTTAATTATTCCCTTTAAAATCCGGACCTCTCTCTTCTTTATCCCATTTTCGCACAGCCTACCCGAAACCCCCTCCCCTCTCTTTTGAAATCGCCGACCACCTCCACTTTAAAACCCGTCGTCGCCGCCCCGACCGCCGCCGACCGCCGCCGCACCTCTCCCCTCCTCATTCGATCCCACCAAGCCCTAGAACGTTCGAATCGGAGCTTTGCAGCTCCAGTTCTCCGAAACCCCAGTTTTCAAGTTTTTCACCGATTCCTCTAACCTCGTTCATTTTTAGCAATCATGACTTCAAGGTAAGTTGTATAACTTTTCAATACGAATCTTTTGACATATAGATTGCTGGATTTCGTAGAGGTTGACTTTCGGTTGACTTTTCGGTTTGCCTCGTTTTGCGTGTCGACTGTTTCGTGTGAACTAGGATTGACTGAACTTATATAACTGTTCTAGGATGCTTAGGGAGTTCCGTGCTTAATCTCCATATCATTTGGTCATGTGTTGCTATGCATACGATTAATTTCTTGTTATGTTGACTTTTGTGCGAAATGTCGGTTTGACTTTGAACTGTGTTGATCATTTGGCTGCCCCAAGTGTTCATTCTTGTTCATATTATCGTGCTGCCATTTGAAATAATATTTTACCGTCATTCTCCGAGTTGTGACAGTCTCGCCATGATTAGGGTCCAATATGCTTACAGGTTGACTTTCTAAATGTCGGTTTGACTTTTTGAACTCTGATTGTAATTATCCGATTCCGGCTGTTCCGAAGTATGTATTTTACTGTCTATGATTACCGGTTACTCCGCTTTCCTTACCCCACTTAGTTTCCCTCGTTTCTTTGTGAAATTGAGTTTTTCTACTAAGTGTGGGGTAAGGTTTTGGTCGACTAATTTGGTTTCATTCTGGTTTAGGAACACCTTTGAGCGCAGGACTAAGGCGCGACTCGATGGCGCCTCGAGCTCAGGAGCTGCCGCTCCCGTCACACCCGCCATTCTGGGTCCTCCACCTGCACTCCCTCGCCATGCTGGATACCGTCCCACCATCGCTCGTCTACCGGACTTCTACTTTGAGAGCTTCCAGAAGATCGAGCACATCTGTGGAGCTGACGTGCGTCCTTTATCCATGGAGTCACTCTAGGAGCATGATGAGGATTCCTACCGGAACGTGCATGACGCCCTAGCACCAGCCGGTCTCCTAGAGCTGACCACCATAGCCGCCGAGTTCCCAGACATTGCTCTCCAGGAGTTCTGGGCGACATTTGACTTGGACGAGCATAAGAGGAGACGGGGCCAGAAGGTGATCACCTTCTTTCTTGGTGGGGTGTACAGGCAGCTCACCTACGATGAGTTTGCCGCTCATCTAGGCATCCCCTGCGAGCACTATCACGATCACCACCTCGACTGGGGCGATGTTGATGACGACGAGGAGTTGCACGCCCTCTGGAGCCACATGACAGGCGTGCCTGGCGATCGCCTCGGGAAGAGCAACTCAGTTAAGTCTCTCTCTCACCCGCTCTATAAGTTTATTCATATGGTTTGGCGGAGGTCACTTTTATATGTCAGAGACAAGGATCGCCACCATATCCTTAAGGAGGAGCTCGTGCTTCACCGAGCCATCCGAGAGAGCTACCCTCTCCACCCCGGCAGGGTGCTAGCTCACATCTTCAGCCAGCGGACCAAGAGGAGGAAGCTACCACGCAAACTCTTGGGAGGCAACTTCATAGGTCAGCTCATCCTCTCCTTCGGCATCAGCCATGAATATGGCCCTAACATTCCACGACACCCAATTATGACTGTTGGAGGAGACTTGGCGGTCGAGTACGACTTAGAACTCGACCTCAGTCCCCATGTAGCAGCAGATCCTCCACTCCAACCTGCGGTCGAGTCGGAAGACGAAGATGATGCTGAGGAGCAGCAGCCGCAGCCGCCGCCTGAGTTTCAAGATTATATACCCTCGCCACACCATCAGGCAGGGTACATCCACCAGTTGCCGCCGCGCATTCCAGATCCATTTTCGGCGCATACTCACCAGCCGCGACATCACCCGCTGATGTGGGAGAGTTATACGAGCGACTACAGGAGTGGCGCATCACCGACAACGCCGCTCAAGAGTCGCGATGGACTATTATGCAGCAACATTTGCACCGAGCCGACCGGCGATATGAGGCACAGATGGCGTGGCAACGCCAGCTCGGCGAATTTCTCAACTTTTCACCTCCCGGTTCACCGGACCAGCAGTGATCGGGTTGTATTCCTTTTCTGGTGTCTTCTTTTTATTTATTATTTTCGGATTTCGATCCAACTTTTTTTTTCTTTCTGTGTGGATCCGGGGCACTTGTCCCGGTTTCCTTTTTATGTTTCATTTGTTTTTGTTTTGTAGGCAGTTGGGAGATTCCCTTTGCTTCAGGTTCTGTTACACTTCCCTCCGCTCTGAGGATCCGTGCTTACCCTCTGAAATCAACCGTCCTCTTCCAGGTTCTTCCATTCCACTCTGAACTCTAGAATTAGTCCTGTGAGGACACAGTCCGATTTAAGTGTGGGGTAGGATGCTAGAGAACCTTGCATGAACTTGATTGCCCTTGATTGTGTTTTGTGTGCCTCGTGATTCCATTCCAGTCTCTCCAGCATTAGAATGGCGCAGTTCTTGATTTTTGATGTTAAGTTGTTGTTCAACCTTTCATAATGATGCTTAGACTGCTTAACCTAGAACTTGAGAACCAACTTGTATGCTTTGATGCTAAATTGCCTGGTCAGAACAGAATTTTAAAATCACACTTGTAGTTTGTAGCCTTGATTGCATGAAAATGACCGAATCCGACTAGCAAACCAACTGTGAGCTTTTGATCCATTGCACGTAACTTGCAATTTTAATTCTTTCTAAGTGGTTTTCTGTTTACTTGAATGAGTTAGAATTTGCATGAGACCTACTCGAGACCACACGATGACACGAGTTCTAGAAGGATAGGGGCACCTAGATTCAGCTACTAAGCCAGATAGCCTACCAAACGATAAAATCCACTAGGTTTAGACCCTTGAGCTTGGCATGTTCTTTCGGTTCGATAATACATTACAGCCATTCCCATTTCTTTCATTCCCCGTTGATCCCCTGTGGTTGTAGTTCTAGATTGACCTACCGGAAGTCGGTTTGTGGTAACCTGCCTATAGCCATTAAACAGGTGGCCTTAGCTAATATGTCCGGACGTGTAAACCCCTCTAGCAACTAAAAGAAAAATCGGCACAAAAAAAGAGAAAAATTTCGAAAAAAAAATGAAGAAAGAAGAAAATCAGAAAAAGTTCAAAGTGTAGTTCAAATAAAACGTTCTTCTCCCTATAAATGGAAGAACGAAGTAGAAAGAAAAGTTGAAAAGAAAAGAAAAAAATGTGTATGCAAAAGGAAAAGAATAAGTGCTAGGTTGCTTGAGGGTATCATAGGACGAGCGTTCATCATTCCACCAGTGTTTGGTTAGACGGTAGGAAGCCATAGATTAGATTCGAGGGAAGTTAGTCGAAAGCTACACCGCACCAAGCCATCATCATTCATTCCCATCATCCATCTCATTATAAACCCGAGTAGTGTAGATTTCATTACGGTCCTAGCAGGGAAGTCCTTCTTGACTAGATACTCGTGTTGTCACAGTGGTGGAGATGTGGTCGAAATGCAAACCTATGACAGAATTCGGTAACAGAGAATGATCGAGAGCAGAAACACGTCCTTAAACACAGAGAGTGAGAGTCCCCATTGTACCAAATATATCCTGTGTGAGGAGTCTGGTCAGTCAGGTCAAATTCGTGCATGATTGATTGCTAATTACTTGTCGTGTGCAGTTCATTAGTGAGACCAGGTAGTTTGGCTGATCAGTATGCATGTTAGGTTTCTTGTTCTAGGATCGATCTGTCTAATAATTCATTGTGCTTGATTGAGCTCCAATTTAATCGATCTTATCATTTATGAACATGAGCGTTTCTATTCAGTTTGCTTGAGGACAAGCAAAAGCTTAAGTGTGGGGTATTTGATGACACTCGATTTGACGTGATTATCAGCCTCATTTAAGCAACATTTCTTTGCTTAAGACATTGTTTTTAGGGTCGAATAACGAATATTAAATCGATTGCCCTATCTCGTGCCATTTGTGTTACCTTGGCCCGTTTCGGGTCTATTTGATGGTTTTCTAGTGTTTTCATGTTAGCATAGGTTTTTCCCATCAAATAAAGTAGCCATGGACGTGTCTAAGGCGTTGGAGCCTCGAGGAATCAAACTGGAATCAATCCAAGGAGCCAATCAAGTCAAACAGAAAATCTGCCATGCACACTTACAGTTTCGGCGAAACCAGGCCTCCAATTTCGGCGAAACCAGCAGTTCAAATCAACTGATGCCAACAGAAGGATGGTTTCGGCGAAATAAATCAACTGCTCGGACCGAAGACATTGAACAGCCGGCGGAGCCCTGAACTCAAAGCCAGTTTCGCCGAAACTATCCCTATGGTTTCGGCGAAAACATCAGCTCAGCCCGGCCCAACTAGGGTTAAGTATTTATACTTAATCCGGCGGCCCGAGGAAAAGAGAGAAATTCATAATTAATCATAATACAACTTTTCGAGATCAGAATTCTCTGAAGTTCGGGAGCGAGGAGTTGGAGTTCGAAGAGCCGGATAGAGATCGTGACGCCATCCCTTCCACCTCGGAGAACCGGAGATGGGAGTGCAACTTACCAAAGATCGGAGTCTGTCAGAGTCGTCTGAATTAGGTTTTTCAGATTCTTTTCTGTTCTTCCTCTGAATGATGAACTCTTTCTTTGTCTTTGTGTCTTTTGTAATGATCATGAGTAGCTAAACCCTTTAGAGCTTAGACTAGATGAACCCTAAGTGACCCAGGGCTTTAAAGCGGTCACGGATCGGCGGTGATTAGATTCAAAATTCAATCAGTTCTTTTTCATGATTGATTCGTTCTTCATTGTGCATGTTTCTTGTCTGGATTGATCACCTAGATTAGATTCTTGTTAAGCTAAGGATAGAAGCGAACGCTCGCCTTACTTTAGAACATCGAATTAAACAATTAACCTTATAATTGGAGTGTGCCTTTCGTAGGAACCGGTTAGGGTTGATTCACTGCAAGAGTAACTCATTAATCACTAGTAATTACACCAATTAATTAAGTCGTTGCGAGAGGCGACCGTACCCGGGCGGCTAGTTAATCTTGGTAGTTAGAACGGATAGAGCGAACGTTCGCCGGTCTTAAACCTAAGGGTAAGGAGTTTATGGTGGTGTCTTAGTAATTGATTGAATAAGAATCGAAATCCGCTGATCTGTTGATTGCCAATGCTCTGGGGAACGAAGGGGATTCAAAGTCTAAGTTCGTCTGTCATTCTTGTTTCCAAACCCTAATTCTCAATCTACTTTAGTTTAATCTTTTTTAATTTTTCTGCATTTCTTAGAAGTAGAAGTCGTGGAACTCACACCACGCACTGAGTGTTTTTTCTTTGAATAATTTGTTAGTTCTGAAGTAGCCAATCATTCGAAGGCCCGTGGAATACGATCTGCTATACGCTTTTTCTTAGCATTAGTAGTGTTTATTTGGCTGAATCCCGACCAACGACCGGAGGTCTCACCAAATTGTATTGATCAAATCAGAAGATGCGATACGCACTGCCTCCAAGATTGTAAGGGCTTCAACACAAACTGGTGCTCTGCAAAAGAAACTTCGAGCCCTGCCGTCCACTACTCTGCCCTCGGAGTCATAAATAATGATCCCGTAAGCCCCATACGGGATGTCTGCTTTGAAAGCTCCATCACACGTGATCTTCTTCTGGTAGATCATAGGGGTTTGGATGGTGTGAGGATTTTGCAATGCTAAAGCAAGAATCAACTCTCCGTCTGATTCTTGTGGTGGATGCACTCATAAAGCTCTGCCCTATTGATGACACTCAATTTGATGTGATTTTCATCCCCATTTAAGCGACATTTCATGCCCCTTTGATGCCATTCTGATGAATATTTGGTGAAAATGTGTTTATTATGTAATTCTAGGCTCCTAGTGCATACATTGCCCATTTATTGGCTATTTTTACCCTTTTTGTGAGCTTTTATGTTGAGCCTCTAGGTTACCACATTATAGAGGACTCTCTCACGAGTCCAGCGCTTCAAACGGGGACCAAATCGGAGTTCAAACGGAGCGGGAATCATCGAAACAAGTTGGAGCTGGTTTTTAACTAACATTTTCAGCGAAAATCTGGTGATGCTTTCGGCGAAAATTCCTTTGAAAATTCGGGCAGAAACCCTAATTTTCAGCCTTTTCCAACTTGTAAAGGGTTTCTGGGGTTATATATAGACTTTTTGAAGCCAGATTAGATACACACGAATTTTGGCTGATTAGCCACGACCTTAGGGTCGATAGATAGAGTTTAGAGAGTTCGAAGATCCGTGGAGAGATCGTGACGCCATCTTTCCACCTCGAAGAGCTGGGAGTTTAAAGTTGAAGATCCAGGAGATTGAAGCTTCACCGGAGTCGTCAGAATTAGGTTTTTCAGTTCTTATCTGTTCTTCCTCTGTATGATGATATTCTTTGTTGCCTTTGATTCTTCTGTTATCGTTATGAGTAGTTGAACTTGTAGAGCTTAGATAGATGAACCCTAAGTGACCCAGGGCTTTAAAGTGGTCACGGATCGGCGGTGATTAGATTCAAAGTTCAATCAGTTTCTCTTTCATGTTTGGTTTGTTCTTCGTTGTTTATGTTTCTTGTCTGGATTGAGCCAGAAACTCTTTCAGAGCCAGAAACTACACACCACCAACAAAATCACCAAGAGGTGTATATACCGGTTCATCAGCATCGACAACAGACGCCAAGAGTAGAATCCGCCTTGGATGATCTCATTTTGAAGCTACAAGCTCGTAACATGGTGGATGTTGAGCTCGAGAAACCAAATCCACTAAAGGAAGAAGATGCTCAAGAGCCGTACGAAGATGAACATGACAATCTCACCCATGACTATTGCGAGCTAGAAACATCTGATGAAGAATCCTTGGTGGTGGTGGTTGATGAAGACAAAGAGCCAATCCATCCTGAAGTTGAAGCCGAAGAGGAGCACATAGAGATTGAGGAGATACCCTCACCTACACTTCCGCCGAGTCGACCTGTAGAGAAGATGGAGCTCATTGACCATGCCGCGCCATACTACCTCTTTCCTCCTCGAGTAGGAGAATTCGAGAAGAACTGGTCATCCAAACAAAACTGCGATCTACTAGAGCACTACCGGCTACATCACCCTTTGAAGTGCTACATGGCACTCAACCGCTGTCCTTGAAGAAGATGATTGACTTCAAGGAACTCCTAAGTTGGGGTCCCTAACAGGTACCGTCCGACTCAAGGACGTTAAAAGAGAGCGCTTCGTGGGAGGCAACCCACGGCTGGAGTCTGTTTTGAATTATTGAGTCAGTCTTTTTCGTCGTTCGAGTCGGTTTCGGGAGCCAAAATGTCAATTTTCTTTTATTTTCGGCTATTTTAATTTTCTGTGTCAGGTCAAATTTTCGCTGAAAACTCCTCAAATTTTTCGGCGAAAACTTTAGTTTGTTCGAGTCTGTTTTCCAGTGGGTTTTCAAAGAAGTTTTCGCCGAAAACTTCTAATGTTTTCGGCGAAATGTTTAGTTAAGTCGTCTGTCTTTGTTTTCAAAGTAGTTTTTGCCGAAAACTTCACCAGTTTTCGGCGAAAACTTCAGTTGGATCAGAAAATTTTCGAAAACTTAAAAAAAAAGAATATTTTCAAAATTCCCCTAAACCTTCTTCATTTCGACTTTTATTCTATGTGGATCTGGGGCACTTGCTCGGTATCCTTTTGATCTTTTTGTTATTTTTGTTTTTGTAGGAACTTGAGTAGCTACTCCGCTCCACTTCGGACTCTCCGTGCTCATCCGCTACACCGACCATCACCTTCCAGGTTCTTCGTATCTCTCTACTCTAGATTAGTTCTGTGAGGACACAGAACCGTTTAAGTGTGGGGTAGGATGTTAGAATTCGCATGATCTTGCTTGATTTTCTATGATTTTGTGGTTCAATTTTGAATTTCTCTAGCATAGAATTGATCAATTCTTGACTTTTGATGTTAAATTGACTTCAATTTTGAACAATGACGTCTAGACTGTTCCACTTAGAACTTGTAACCAACGTGTTGGCACTGATATTAAATGAGTCTAGGTCAGAACAGATCATAAATCACTTCGGTAGTCGAAATATGAATTAATTGAATTGATTGACTTGTTAATAACAAAGCTCGATAACACAATTCTAAGATGATAAATGCTAGCTTCTTCCATGTTTTTCACTCCATATTTGATCACCTGTGATTGTGGCTTGAGATTAGACGGAAATCCAATTCGAAATCTTGTGTAAAAAGTTATAACTAGCTAGGATCAAATGGCTAAATTGTTAAATTAAGTAAATTGAGTGTTCAAATCAATTTTAAGTTCTTTAAAGTGCTGAAAATCAAAGCTAGGCAAGCCCGACACCTAAGTGAAGTGTTCGGGTTGAGCACTAGCATAGGCACAAATACTGTGAGCTAGGCAGGTCCAACACCTAAGTGAAGTGTTTGGTATCGAACACTAGTATGCAGTAAATAAATTGAAGGAAGAAGTCGAAACCTGAAATAAATCATTGTTTAAATCGGTCCTAGCTAGAACATGTAACGTACAGATCTAGAGGCGGATGAAGTTGAGTCGACAGCCACGTCACTTTTCCTACCTCCGCGTCCACATCATGGCTAGAACTTAAAGTCTTTTTGATTAGAATTGGTGTTATCGTAGTCGGTTAATTATGATTAATTATTTTGCCAAGAAACGAGCTTTAATAAAACTACTACTTGAAGTGTGCAGAAATTAGTGATTTCGAAAACTTGTTTTGTTGATGTTCTTGCATGTGTAGGTCACTCTTTCTACGTGGAACAGTCTAAACCAAATTGTTAGAATTGAATCTCAGTTTAATCTCGTGTCATTTGTGAATTTGAGTGTGTTCTAGTTCAGTTTGCTTGAGGACAAGCAAAAGCTTAAGTGTGGGGTACTGATGACACTCGATTTGACGTAATTTTTATCCCCATTTAAGCGACATTTCATGCCCCTTTGATGCCATTCTGATGAATATTTGGTGAAAATGTGTTTATTATGTAATTCTAGGCTCCTAGTGCATACATTACCCATTTATTGGCTATTTTTACCCTTTTTGTGAGCTTTTATGTTGAGCCTCCAGGATACCACATTATAGAGGACTCTCTCACGAGTCCAGTGCTTCAAATGGGGACCAAATCGGAGTTCAAACGGAGCGGGAATCATCGAAACAAGTTGGAGCTGGTTTTTAACTAACATTTTCGGCGAAAATCTGGTGATGTTTTCGGCGAAAATTCCTTTGAAAATCCGGGCAGAAACCCTAATTTTCAACTTTTTCCAACTTGTAAAGGGTTTCTGGGGTTATATATAGACTTTTTGAAGCCAAATTAGATACACACGAGTTTTAGCTGATTAGCCACGACCTTAGGGTCGATAGATAGAGTTTAGAGAGTTCGAAGATCCATGGAGAGATCGTGACGCCATCTTTCCGCCTCGAAGAGCTCGGAGCTTAAAGTTGAAGATCCAGGAGATTGAAGCTTCGCCGGAGTCGTCAGAATTAGGTTTTTCAGGTCTTATATGTTCTTCCTCTGTATTGTTGATCTTCTTTGTTGCCTTTGATTCTTCTGTTATCGTTATGAGTAGCTGAACTTCTAGAGCTTAGATAGATGAACCCTAAGTGACCCAGGGCTTTAAAGTGGTCACGGATCGGTGGTGATTAGATTCAAAGTTCAGTCAGTTTCTCTTTCATGTTTGGTTTGTTCTTCATTGTTTATGTTTCTTGTCTGGATTGATCACCTAGATTAGATTCTGGTTAAGCTAAGGATAGAAGCGAACGCTCGCCTTACTATAAAAAATCAAATCGAACAATTAACCTTATAATTGGAGTGTGCCTTTCGTAGGAACCGATTAGGGTTAATCCACTGCAAGAGTAACTCATAAATCGTTAGTAATTGCACCAGTTAATTAAGTCGTTGCGAGAGGCGACCGTACCCGGGCGGCTAGTTAATCTTGGTAGTTGGAACGGATAGAGCGAACGTTCGCCGGTCTTAAACCTAAGGGTCAGGATTTATGGTGGTGTATAGAAACCGATTGAATTAGAATTGAAAACCGTTGGTCTTGTGATTGCCGTTGCCTTGGTAATCTAAGGGGGATTCGAAATCTAAGCTCATCTATCTTCTCGTTAGTCAACCTTTTAATCTTTCTGTCTTTTAGTTTCCTGCTTTATTAGATTAGAAGTCGTGGAACTCACACCACGCACAACCTGTTTAAACCTGAGTAATTTGCCAACATATTTGAGTAGACAAGAAGAAGAGACCTCGAGTAGAATACGATATAGTCTGCCTTGGTAGATTAGTTATTTGATACCGCTAAAACTACAGCATCACCTATACCTTAAAATAATACTCTCATTCTCTACTCTGGTACCTTCAAACACTATTTTGTTCTTGTTCTTCCATAAGGACCACATCAGGAAAACAACATCAACCATTGTATTAGAGGATATCTGCTCCCTGCACATTTCTAGCCAATTTTGAATTGTCTCTCCCTCTCGTATCTGTACCATGCTTGGAAGCGTGCTATTCCACAATTCGTTTGCCTGGTTACAGAGAAAGAATAAGTGTTCATGTGTTTCATCTGAACCATTTCACACTGGACACGTACTCGTTGCCACACATTTCCTTCTCCTTAAATTAGTCTTTGCTGACATTGCATTATGGCTGATTCTCCATACAAACACTTTCAGTTTTGGTGGTAGCGACAATCTCCACAGATCATGTTCCTCTGTTGATTACCTTGTTGTTTCAGCACCTTGTAACAAGATCTTACTGTAAACTTTCATCTTCCATCATGGTGCCAGATCCATTTGTCCTCGAACATAGGGCCGATCGGAATGAGCATAATTTGGTTAACAATCTCTTCCTGAAACACACTTCTCAACTTCCTCTCATCCAAGATTCTTTGCGGAAGTAAGATGAACTCTGAAACTCTATAATTTTCCCCAAGGTCAGTATGGCTTCTGAAATCATTCGCATCTAGTAACCGCACGTCATTGATAGATGTTGTCATCCCATTATCTATATTCCTTCTAAGACCTAACATCAAAGCTTTCCTCCCTTCCACGATGCTCGACCAAATCCACGAAGGTCAGTAATGAGGAGGAGTGGAAATAAGTCAGTCCTTGGGAAGTATAACCCTTTTAACAGTTTCACCCATAGCGCATTCGGTTGCAGAAGCACCTTCCACACTAGGCCTTATTAAAATCGTTGAAGCTCTTGATACCAATTCCCCCTTCATCTTTGGCATCTGTTACCTTCTTAACCGCAACCTAATGAACAGTTTTCTTGCTTCCTTCACCGGCCCACCAAAAATTCATAAGAATAGAATCCATCTTTGTAATCAATGTATTCGGCAGCTTGAAACAAGCAAAGACATAGGCCGGGATAGCTTGCAAAATTGCCTTAATCATAACTTATCTCCCTGCATGAGATAAGATCAAACTTTTCCATGATTGGGCCCTTGTTGATAAACGTTCCAAAATATACTTGAAAGTCTCTGTTTTTGTCGTCCCCCACTCAGTCGGTAGTCCTAAATATTTTCCCATAGTTGCTTGGATATCCACATCAAGATTCCTTGCTATCTCACTTTGTATACCCTCAGGTGTATTTTTTGAGAAGAAAATTGCAGATTTTAATGAATTCACCTTCTGACCAGAAACCCTACAGTACCTTCTCAGCACCCTTTTTAAGTTGCTGGTTTCTTGCATCGTTGCTTTACCAAACAAGACGGTATCATCCGCAAATAACATGTGATGTAACATTGGGCAATACTGATTAAACTTGATCCCCTTAATCTCTCCTCTTCTCTCAGCCTATTGTAACATAAACAATAACACATTTGATACAATTATGAATAGAAATGGAGATAAGGGGTCACCTTGTCGTAACCCTCTCGTTGGCTTAAACCACTCAGTCGGGCTCCCGTTAATCATAACAGCAAATCTAACTAAGGTGACCAACTCTCTCATCCAATTGATCCCCATTTCATTGAAACCCATGGTTGTCATAGTCATAAACATGAAATCCCACAAGACTCTGTCATAAGCTTTCAGCATATCCACTTTCATCACAAAGTCGAAGTTCTTCCCTTTCTTTCTCGTTCTGAGTTTATGTATCACTTCATTCACCACTATAACATTATCCTAGATAGCTCTATTACCCGTGAAAGCTTCTTGTAGCTTAGAAATCATCCCTGGCAGTATTGGTTTCAGCCTATTGGACAAAACCTTAGAGATGATCTTCGTTCTAAAATTTGTCACGCTTATGGGTCTATACTGAGTAATGTTTTCCGGGTGATTCACTTTAGGGATCAATGTTATCAAAGTATCATTCCACTTACTTGGCACTTCGGAATTGGTGAAGAAAGATGAAACTTATGAACAGACGGCATCGCCAACCATATCCCAATGATCTTGGAAAAACTTTCCTAGAAAACCGTCCGGACCTGGTGCTTTCGTCGGTCCTAATTGGAAAGCCGCCATTTTGATTTCTCCCCACGTGACCCGTCTGGTCAGCATCTGATTCATTGCTTCTGTCACTGTCGTTGGATGATCCTACAAAAAAGCAAAGTCGGTTACCTCCCTTGTTCCATTGAATAAGGAGTGAAAAAAACCCTTGATGTTGGAGTTCATCTCATCCTCATCCTCGATCCACTCTCCTCTCTCATTTTTCAGTGTATTTATGGTGTTTCTTTTTCTCCTCTATAGAGTTGTAGTGTTAAAGAACTTTGTGTTCTTGTCACCTAGATTGAGCAAATCATTCCTAGCCCTTTGTGCCCAAAAATTTTCCTGAATTTTCCATCTCCGGACAAGCTCCTCCTGGTAATGATCATAGGTGGCTTGGTTAAACCCAATGGAAAGATGACTACTTAGAGAATTCAGTTCCTTCATTAGTCTTTCAATGTGTCCTTGATTGTCTCCAATGGTTCTCCTCTTCCAGATTGTTAGGATGGTTGCACACTTCTTGAGTCTGTCACTTGTGCTCTCCCCTTCCATCCATGCTCTTCGAACTTGATCGATGTAAGGCTTTTCCCCTATTTGGTTCCCCTATCAACACCAAGGGGCTATCATCCAAAGCAGCAATAGGGTAGTTAATCATGTATGCTCTAGGGTAGCTGTTTCTCCAAACCGCATTACAAAGAGCATGATCCAATTTCTGTCGAACAAGGCCTCTATTTCTATTGTTGTTTGTCCATGTGTATTGGACACCTTGATTCTCCACTTCCATCACTTGTGCTGAATTGATAAAATCATTGAAATCCCGATGCATAGTTGTATTCGGAGGAATGCTTCCTTCCTTTTCTTCCAATCTTCTAATCTTGTTGAAATCGCCGATCAAGAGCCATGGTCGATTCATTCCTCTCGCTACAGCATTAATTTTCTCCCAAACCTCCATTCTTTCTTGTCTTCTTAGAGCACCATCGGTAAAAGTCACTCTTGACTGAGCTTCATCTTGCCATTCTACCTCAATAAAGTTTTTAGTTGCTTCGATGACTTGTATACTCACATCTTGTAACCACCACAACGCAAGACCCCCGACCTCCCTTCAGGGCTCTACATAAAAACCATTACTGAATTTGAATCTCCTTCTTAACTTTTCCATAGTCTCTCTCGGCTGCTTAATTTCCATTAGAAAGACTACGGAGGGACAACTTTTACCAATTAAGTCCTGCAAGTATTGAACCGTAGAGGGCTGTCTCGCTCCTCTACAGTTCCAATTGATCAACATTGTTGGTTCGGTGGAAATTGGCTTGCCACCACCGCCATGTACATCCTACCTTCATTCTCCTCATGCCTGTCAGCTTCCGTAATCGATAATCTCCTTTTGGTTTTGAATTTTCTCTTATCTTTCCTATTGTTTCCACTTCCCTATATGAAAATTCCAGTTTATGTCATCATTCCATTGTCACCCAATATGAAAGCTTCATTTCTGATGACACTCGATTTGACGTGATTATCAGCCTCATTTAAGCGACATTTCTTTGCTTAAGACATTGTTTTTAGGGTAGAATAACGAATATTCAATCAATTGCCCTATCTCGTGCCATTTGTGTTACCTTGGCCCTTTTCGGGTCTATTTGATGGTTTTCTAGTGTTTTTGCGTAAGCACAGGTTTTTGCCGTCAAATAAAGTAGCCATGGACGTGTCTAAGGCATAGGAACATCGAGGAACTGAACCGGAATCGATCAAAGGAGCCAATCAAAGTCAAACCGAAAATCTGCCATTCACACTTACAGTTTTGGCGAAAATGATCCTCCAGTTTCGGCGAAATCAGCAGTTCAAATCAACTGATGCCAAGTGAAGACTGATTTCGGCGAAACCATTAAGCCCTTCGGACCGAAAATGCAAGACAGAGAATCATGGCCATTTACACAAGCCAGTTTCGCCGAAACTACCCCTATGGTTTCGGCGAAACCATCAGCCCAGCCCGGCCCAATTAGGGTTAAGTATTTATACTTAATCCGGCGGCCAAAGGGGGAGATACAATTCATAATTCGAAAAAACATAACTTTTCGAGATCAGATTTCTCTGAAGTTCGGGAGCGAAGAGTTGGAGTTCGAAGAGCCGGATAGAGATCGTGACGCCATCCCTTCCATCTCGGAGAACCGGAGCTAGGAGTGTAACTTACCGAAGATCGAAGTCTGTCAGAGTCGTCCGAATTAGGTTTTTCAGATCCTTTTCTGTTCTTCCTTTGAATGATGAACTCTTTCTTTGTCTTTGTTTCTTTTGTAATAATCATGAGTAGCTAAACTCGTTAGAGCTTAGACTAGATGAACCCTAAGTGACCCAGGGCTTTAAAGCGGTCACGGATCGGCGGTGATTAGATTCAAAATTCAATCAGTTCTTTTCCATGTTTGATTTGTTCTTCATTGTTTATGTTTCTTGTCTGGATTGATCACCTAGATTAGATTCTGGTTAAGCTAAGGATAGAAGCGAACGCTCGCCTTACTTTAGAACATCGAATTGAACAATTAACCTTATAATTGGAGTGTGCCTTTCGTAGGAACCGGTTAGGGTTAATCCACTGCAAGAGTAACTCATTAATCACTAGTAATTACACCAGTTAATTAAGTCGTTGCGAGAGGCGACTGTACCCGGGCGGCTAGTTAATCTTGGTAGTTAGAACAGATAGAGCGAACGTTCGCCGGTCTTAAACTTAAGGGTAAGGAGTTATGGTGGTGTTTTAGTAATTGATTGAATAAGAATCGAAATCCGCTGATCTGTTGATTGCCAATGCTCTGGGGAACGAAGGGGGATTCAAAGTCTAAGTTCGTCTGTCATTCTTGTTTCTAAACCCTAATTCTCAATCTGCTTTAGCTTAATTTGTTTTAATTTTTCTGCATTCCTTAGAATTAGAAGTCGTGGAACTCACACCACGCACAACGTGTTTTCCTATAGTAATTTGTCAGTTCTGAAGTAGCCAACCAATTGAAGGCCCGTGGAATACGATCTATCCTAGCTCTTGAGCTTGATAGTTATTTGATCGAACCAGCTCAGCACAACGACGGATCCATCAAATTGGCGCCGTTGCTGGGGACTTCTTTTGATTGTTGAAAGAAGATCTGGCAATTTATTCTTCTATTTTCCATCTTTCATTTTTCCATCCACTTCGATTTTACACTGGTTTTGTTTGTCTTTGTTATCTGTAGGTTTACAGGTGTATGCCTCACCGTCCTTGGACTCGCTCTCAGACCGAACAGGCTAAGATTGCAGGGAGTCCAGGCAGTTCTGCTACACCTCTATGATCACAGATTCTGAAGGAAGGCAGATCCAATCCATTCATCACTCTGATCAAGATCGAGGAACCGAAGGAGAGTTCCTCATCTCCGTCTTCACCACACTCTTCATCCGCTTCATACACCGAGACACTTTCACCGCCTCCATCTCCCGCAATGACCGATAGATTACCACCAAACGGCGATCAACCGCCGCCACCCCCACCTGCACAGAAGAGTCTAGCAGACTATAACAAGCCGAGCGCGACTAGCGTTCGATCTGCCATCGCCGTTCCGCGCATTGAAGGAGATCCTGACTATGAGATCAAGATTCCATTCTTGACTATGATCTCTAGGGATCTACAGTTTAAAGGCAGGCCCTTAGACAACCCGTGCACTCATCTTGCAGACTTCCTTGATCTCTGCAGTACTTTTAAAAACGGAAACCTCGACAAAAACACTCTTTGTCTGAGAGCTTTACCGTTCTCTTTGAAAGGCGCTGCTAAGAGGTGGCTTACTGGCAAACCACCTGGCTACTACACTAACTGGGATACTCTGGCTCAGGACTTTGTTGAAGAATACTTCCCTCCGGCCAGAACAACCGCCATCAAGGACAGCATCGCCAGATTCTCCCAGAAAGAAGGAGAAAGTTTATATGATACTTGGAATCGATTCCAAGAACTTCTCTACACCTGCCCTCATCATGGATTCGAGCAGAGACAGTTAGCTGAAATCTTCTCTCGAGGACTTCGAGAAGAATCTGCCAAGTGGGTCAATTCTCTAGCTGAAGGGGATTGCACTACACTCACTCCTGAAGCTGCCCTTCTGCACTTCGCAAACTGTGCCTCCAAGTCAAGGAACTGGGAGCGACAATATGAAGGATCAAGGAGCAAGCTAGATTTCGAAGCAGCTATCAAGGCAGAGGTAGAGAAGCATTTGAAGAAGTCTACCACACCAATCAAGCCACCGGCAGCTTCTGTCTATGTTGCCGATTGCGAGTGGTGTGGAGCTTGCGCACATAACGGAGGCCGTTGTCAGAATTTTGGTAAGGCAGAAGTCTGGTCTGCAGAAGAGGTAAATTTCGTGCAACAAGGCTTCATCAATAATCAGAACGGTTATGCTGGTTACCGTAATTTCAGACAGCAAGGGAACTATCAAGACAGACCTCCCTACAATGCTAGCGCCAATCATAACCAGAACCAGAACAACCTCCCGGCTGGTCCAGCTCAGGATCAGAAGCCTAATATCCGCCGGCAGGTGTCTACCAGCCGCCGCATCGCAATCCGGGTAACTATGGAACTGCTCCTGGCAATCGCCAGAATCAATACTTCAATAATACCTATCCAGGACAGCAGCATCAAAGAGATAATAATGTCAGTGACCTGGATAAGAAGCTCAGCCAGATCATCACAAGACTCGATGATCATGACAGTCAGTTCAAGGCTCAAGCTCTTCTCAATCAAGAACAGATAGCATCTGGACAACGGATTGAGCAAGTCGTGAACAACATCTCGAGCATGCTAGCATCTGGTCGACCATTTGGCCAGCTTCCAAGCCAGACAGAGCCAAACCCGAGAAAAGAACAGGCTAAAATGGTAACTGCTCGAAAACTTCCGAACTTAATTGCTGATGCTTTTTCTGTTTTACGCAGGATCGCTGAAACTCCGGAAGAAGAAGAAGAAGAGGAACGGAAACCAGCGCCTAAGGATGATCCTCATCTTGCACCATACGTCGTGAAGCCTCCTTTTCCTAGAGCACTGCTGCCAAACGCAAGGATCGAGACTGGCATGAAGGGGAACAAGGAAGGATACCCCGACATTCGTGCTAAGAAACCCGTTTCTCCATATCCAGCTAAGTTATCTGATCCTGGTTCTTTTACTTTACCTGTGGTCATCAATGATGTTGAAATTGAACGTTGCTTAGTTGATCTAGGAGCATCTGTGAATGTTATGCCTGTGAGTCTATATGAAAGGTTAAAACTAGGAGAACTTGAACCGCCCAGTGTGCAACTCGTCTTTGCTGATAGATCACTTAAAACCCCTGAGGGAGAGATTAAAGACGTTGTTACTAAATGTGGTCCGTTCACGTTTTTAGCTGACTATGTAATTATGGATACTAGTACCGATGATTCTACAATCCTCATAGGTCGACCTTTCATGGCTACTACTGGAATGAATATTAATGTTCCTAATGGTTCTTTGACTTTAAGAATTGGTAAAGAAACAAAAACGTTCCGTCTTAAAGATGACATGAAACATGACTTTAGGAATGAAGAATCTCACTGCCTTGCTGTTGAAACTGTGGAGTTGACTCCGGTCAACTCCGTTACTAATGCTTCTTCCAGTGTCTCTAGATCAGTTGTTGCTGCAGGTATTAAGCAGGTTATAAGGAAGAAGCCAGAAGCCTCGGTTCAGAAGCCACAAAAGAAGAAGGAACTGCAAGCCTCTTCAAAACCGCCACACAAGGAGCTGAGCAGACCTCGAGGAAAGAACAAGAAGGCAAAGACCCAAATGGTCTGGAGACCAAAAATTCCGCCGTCTTCCACCGAGCCAGCTGCACCACCAATTCGTTCCGAGAAACCGGCGCCGGAACAAGTATGGAGGGAGAAGCCGAAAGCCTCTCCTAAGGAAGTACTAACGATCACCGATCCTGGTGATACCAAGCCGAAGACTGAAGTTAAGAAGAAGCCAACAGTCCTCATTCCTTCCATCGTCATACTCAAGAAGGATGATCTCTCTAGAGAGCTGTTCGGACCATTCAAGTTCGTTGATCATCTTCCCGACGGACGTACCAAGCTTTTGCATGCAAACGGGAAGAAATTCACGTTTACCGGAGAAGTCCCGAAGCTGTACTTCATGAACTCCGACGCTAGCGTGAAGGAGAATCTAAGTTGGGATGTCTCTTAATACCGTCCAGGTATCGTCCAGCTCAAGGACGTTAATAAAAGAGCGCTTCGTGGGAGGCAACCCACGGCTGGAGTCAGTTTTGTTTTGTTTCAACCTTGGTATTTTAGAGTCGGTTCGGGATAGCCAAAAGTGTCAGTTTGTTTGATTTATTATTTTTCGTGTAGAGTCTGCATGTCATAGAGTCAGTCGCAAGTTGATTGAGGTCGTTCTGATTTTTCTGGATTTAACTGTGATTTTCTGAAGTTGGCCTGATTTACGAAAATATTTTAAACCCGAACAGTTCAAAATTTTCGGCGAAACCACCCCTGTTTTTGGCGAAACCAACTTTTGATTTTCGACCCATCCTTCCTGTTCATCATTTTCGGTTCGAAAAATAACTGATTTCGGCGAAACCATCCCAACTAAAATTTTTGGCGAAACTGAGCTCCATTTTCGGCGAAACCGCCTATTCAAATCGGTCAATTCATTTTAACTAGTAGTTTCGGCGAAACCACCCCCCTAGTTTCGCCGAAACTGATTTGCAAAATCACTTAAATTATCCTTTAAAAAATCCTGATTTTTGGCCCTCTCTCTCCTTCACTCATCTTCGCTCTCAACTCACCGAAACCCCCCTTATCTATTTAAAATCGCCGCCGACCCTCCACTAAAACCCGCCGCCGCCGTCGCCGACCGCCGCCGCTCACTCCCCCTCCTCATTCCGATCCCACCAAGCCCTAGAACAACCAAATCGGAGCTTTGCAGCTCCAGTTCACCGAAAACCTAGTTTTCAACGTTTTTTCACCGATTCCTCCCAACCCGTTCAGTTTTTGCTTCCATGGCTTCAAGGTAAAGTGTACAACTTTTCAATATGAATCTTTTGACTTATGGATTGCTGAATTTCATCGGGGTTGACTTTCGGTTGACTTTTCGGTTTACCTCGTTTTGCGTGCCGACTGTTTCGTGTGAACTAGGATTGACTGAACTTATAGAACTGTTCTAGGATGCTTAGGGAGTTCCGTGTTTAATTTCCATATCATTTGGTCATGTGTTGCTATGCGTACGATTGATTCGTTGTTTTGTTGACTTGTGAGATATGTCGGTTTGCCGTTGACTTGTTGTTGATCGTTTGGCTATCATAAGTGTTCATTCTTGTTCATATTATCGTGCCACCATTTGAAATCGTATGATGCCGTCAATTTCCAAGTTGTGATAGTCTTGCCATGATTAGGGTTCAATATGACTTAGTGTTGACTTTCTAAAATGTCGGTTTGACTGTTTGAACTCTGATTGCGCTTACCTGATTATAGCTGTTCTTAAGACATGTGCTCCATTGTTTATGATTACCGGTTACTCCGCTTTACTTACCCCACTTAGTTTCCCTCGTTTCTTTGTGAAATTGAGTTTTTCTACTAAGTGTGGGGTAAGGTTTTGGTCGACTAATCTGGTTTCATTCTGGTTTTAGGAACACTTTTGAGCGCAGGACTAAGGCACGCCTTGATGGCGCCTCGAACTCAGGAGCCGCCGCTCCCGTCACACCCGCCATTCTGGGTCCTCCACCTACACTCCCTCGCCATGCTGGATACCATCCCACCATCGCCCGTCTTCCGGACTTCTACTTTGAGAACTTCCAGAAGATCGCGCACATCCGTGGAGCTGACGTGCGTCCTTTATCCATGGAGTCTCTCCAAGAGCATAATGAGGATTACTTCCGGAACGTGCATGACGCCTTAGCACCGGCCGGTCTCTTAGAGCTGACCACCATAGCCGCCGAGTTCCCAGACATTGCTCTCCAGGAGTTCTGGGCGACATTTGACTTGGACGAGCATAAGAAGAGACGGGCCAGAAGGTGATCACTTTCTTTCTTGGTGGGGTGCACAGGCAGCTCACCTACGATGAGTTTGCCGCTCATCTGGGCATCCCCTACGAGCACTATCACGATCACCACCTCGGTTGGGGCGAGGATGATGACGACGAGGCATTGCACGCCCTCTGGAGCCACATGACAGGCGTGTCTGGCGATCGCCTCAGGAAGAACAACTCAGTTAAGTCTCTCTCTCACCCGCTCTATAAGTTTATTCATATGGTTTGGCGGAGGTCACTTTTATATGTCAGAGACAAGGATCGCCACCATATCCTTAAAGAGGAGCTCGTGCTTCACCGAGCCATCCGAGAGAGCTACCCTCTCCACCCCGGCTGGGTGCTAGCTCACATCTTCAGCCAAAGGACCAAGAGGAAGAAGCAACCACGCAAACTCTTGGGAGGCAACTTCATAGGACAGCTCATCCTCTCCTTCGGCATCGGCCATGAATATGGCCTCACATTCCACGACATCCAGTTCGGACCGTTGGAGGAGACTTGGCGGTCGAGTACGACTTAGAACTCGACCTCAGTCCCCATGTAGCAGCAGATCCTCCACTCCAACCTGCGGTCGAGTCGGCGGACGAAGATGATGCTGAGGAGCAGCAGCCGCCGCCTGAGTTTCAAGATCATATACCCTCGCCACACCATCAGGCAGGGTACATTAGCCAGTCGCCGCCGCGCATTCCAGATCCATTTCCGGCGCATACTCACCAGCCGCAACACCACCCCGCGGACATTCGTGAGTTGTACGAGCGACTACAGGAGTGGTGCATCACCGACAACGCCACTCAAGAGGCTAGGTGGACTATTATGCAACAACACATGCGCCGCGCCGACCGGCGATATGAGCGACAGCTGGAGTGGCAGCGACAGCTCGGCGATTACTTCCACTCCCCCCACCCCGACACCTCTGACCAGTGATGATCAGGTGGTGTCCCTTTCCTTTTCCTTTCTTTTTATTTATTCTTTTCGGACTTCGGTCCAACTTTTTTTCTGTGTGGATCCGGGGCACTTGTCCCGGTTTCCTTTTTATTTGTTTTTGTTTTGTAGGCAGTTGGGAGATTCCCTTTGCTTCGCTTGGGTAGATTACCTCCGCTCCGAGGACCCGTGCTCATCCCCTACACCAATCATCTCGGTCCAGGTTCTTCCATTCCACTCTGAACTCTAGAATTAGTCCTGTGAGGACACAGTCCAATTTAAGTGTGGGGTAGGATGCTAGAGAACCTTGCATGAACTTGATTGCCCTTGATTGTGTTTTGTGTGCCTCGTGATTCCATTCCAGTCTCTCTAGCATTAGAATGGCTCAGTTCTTGATTTTTGATGTTAAGTTGTTGTTCAACCTTTCATAATGATGCTTAGACTGCTTAACCTAGAACTTGAGAACCAACTTGTATGCTTTGATGCTAAATTGCCTCGTCAGAACAGAATTTAAAAATCACACTTGTAGTTTGTAGCCTTGATTGCATGAAAATGACCGAATCCAACTAGCAAACTAACTATGAGCTTTTGATCCATTGCACGTAACTTGCAATTTAAATTCTTTCTGAGTGGTTTTCTGTTTACTTGAATGAGTTAGAATTTGCATGAGACCTACTCGAGACCACACGATGACACGAGTTCTAGAAGGATAGGGGCACCTAGATTCAGCTACTAAGCCAGATAGCCTACCTTAACGATAAAATCCACTAGGTTTAGACCCTTGAGCTTGGCCTGTTCTTTCGGTTCGATAATACATTACAGCCATTTCCCATTTCTTTCATTCCCCATTGATCCCCTGTGGTTGTAGTTCTAGATTGACCTACCGGAAGTCGGTTTGTGGTAACCTGCCTATAGCCATTAAACAGGTGGTCTTAGCTAATATGTCCAGACGTGTAAACCCCTCTAGCAACTAAAAGAAAAATCGGCACAAAAGAAAAAAAAAAGAAAAAAAAATTTCGGAAAAGAGAAAAGAAGAGAAAAATCAGAAAAAGTTCAAAGTTTAGTTCAAATAAAACGTTCTTCTCTCTACAAATGGAAGAACGAAGTCATAAGAAAAGTTGAAAAGAAAAATGTGTATGCAAAAGAAAAAGAATAAGTGCTAGGTTGCTTGAGGGTATCATAGGACGAGCGTTCATCATTCCACCAGTGTTTGGTTAGACGGTAGGAAGCCATAGATTAGATTCGAGGGAAGTTAGTCGAAAGCTACACCGCACCAAGCCATCATCATTCATTCCCATCATCCATCTCATTATAAACCCGAGTAGTGTAGATTTCATTACGGTCCTAGCAGGGAAGTCCTTCTTGACTAGATACTCGTGTTGTCACAGTGGTGGAGATGTGGTCGAAATACAAACCTATGACAGAATTCGGTAACAGAAAACGATCGAGAGCAGAAACACGTCCTTAAACACAGAGAGTGAGGGTTCCCATTGTACTATATATATCCTGTGTGAGGAGTCTGGTCGGTCAGGTCAAATTCGTGCATAATTGGTTGCTAATTACTTGTCGTGTGCAGTTTATTAGTGAGACCAGGTAATTTGGCTGATCTGTATGCATGTTAGGTTTCTTGTTCTAGGATCGATCTGTCTAATAATTCATTGTGTTAGATTGAGCTCTAATTTAATCTATTTTATCATTTATGAACATGAGCGTTTCTATTCAGTTTGCTTGAGGACAAGCAAAAGCTTAAGTGTGGGGTATTTGATGACACTCGATTTGACGTGATTATCAGCCTCATTTAAGCGACATTTCTTTGCTTAAGACATTGTTTTTAGGGTAGAATAATGAATATTCAATCAATTGCCCTATCTCGTGCCATTTGTGTTACCTTGGCCCTTTTCGGGTCTATTTGATGGTTTTCTAGTGTTTTTGCGTAAGCACAGGTTTTTGCCGTCAAATAAAGGAGCCATGGACGTGTCTAAGGCATAGGAACATCGAGGAACTGAACCGGAATCGATCAAAGGAGCCAATCAAAGTCAAACCGAAAATCTGCCATTCACACTTACAGTTTCGGCGAAAATGATCCTCCAGTTTTGGCGAAACCAGTAGTTCAAATCAACTGATGCCAAGTGAAGACTGATTTCGGCGAAACCATTAAGCCCTTCGGACCGAAAATGCAAGACAGAGAATCATGGCCATTTACACAAGCCAGTTTCGCCGAAACTACCCCTATGGTTTCGGCGAAACCATCAGCCCAGCCCGGCCCAATTAGGGTTAAGTATTTATACTTAATCCGGCGGCCAAAGGGGGAGATACAATTCATAATTCGAAAAAACATAACTTTTCGAGATCAGATTTCTCTGAAGTTCGGGAGCGAAGAGTTGGAGTTCGAAGAGCCGGATAGAGATCGTGACGCCATCCCTTCCATCTCGGAGAACCGGAGCTAGGAGTGTAACTTACCGAAGATCGAAGTCTGTCAGAGTCGTCCGAATTAGGTTTTTCAGATCCTTTTTTGTTCTTCCTTTGAGTGATGAACTCTTTCTTTGTCTTTGTTTCTTTTGTAATAATCATGAGTAGCTAAACTCGTTAAAGCTTAGACTAGATGAACCCTAAGTGACCCAGGGCTTTAAAGCGGTCACGGATCGGCGGTGATTAGATTCGAAATTCAATCAGTTCTTTTCCATGTTTGATTTGTTCTTCATTGTTTATGTTTCTTGTCTGGATTGATCACCTAGATTAGATTCTGGTTAAGCTAAGGATAGAAGCGAACGCTCGCCTTACTTTAGAACATCGAATTGAACAATTAACCTTATAATTGGAGTGTGCCTTTCGTAGGAACCGGTTAGGGTTAATCCACTGCAAGAGTAACTCATTAATCACTAGTAATTACACCAGTTAATTAAGTCATTGCGAGAGGCGACCGTACCCGGGCGGCTAGTTAATCTTGGTAGTTAGAACGGATAGAGCGAACGTTCGCCGGTCTTAAACTTAAGGGTAAGGAGTTATGGTGGTGTTTTAGTAATTGATTGAATAAGAATCGAAATCCGCTGATCTGTTGATTGCCAATGCTCTGGGGAACGAAGGGGATTCAAAGTCTAAGTTCGTCTGTCATTCTTGTTTCTAAACCCTAATTCTCAATCTGCTTTAGCTTAATTTGTTTTAATTTTTCTGCATTCCTTAGAATTAGAAGTCGTGGAACTCCACACCACGCACAACGTGTTTTCCTTGAGTAATTTGTCAGTTCTGAAGTAGCCAACCAATTGAAGGCCCGTGGAATACGATCTATCCTAGCTCTTGAGCTTGATAGTTATTTGATCGAACCAGCTCAGCACAACGACGGTTCCATCAATTTCCCTTTTCTTTTCTTCTTTATACATTCTTCTGGAGAAGATTACCCTCCTCTTTTCTTTTGCAGCACATCTCCGACTAGTATAGATGATCAGTTTTTATGTAAGGAAGTTGGGAGTCTAGGCCATTGGTCGGGTTTGGATTAAACATTGGATGTTGGGGGTTTAGACTTTAACAGCTTCAGTTATGTGTTGGGTATTGATTTCTAGAAGATACATATTCAGAGAAGGGATGAGCATAGAAAATATTTCCTCGTTGTTCAGGTTTGAATGATATTGGGCTATACTTGCAAGGATCTTTATGTTGTTTGGTTGTTGTAGATACGGTGGGCTTATTTTAGGACTTTATTATGGAAGAATGGGCTTTTGGTAAAGGATGGGTTGGCTTTAGAATTCCAATAAGGGTTTTGGTTGCTGCTATGGTTTAAAGAGTAGAGGTTTGGGTATAGTATGACTTGGCTTTGGGACATGTTCCCTTCCAACATTGACAAGTCACTCTCAGTATGTACATTACTTTGAGGAACTTGGGGAAAGTGTACAAATATAGACTTTTGGGTATTGGAGAAGTCTTGGGCTTTATCTTCTAGTTCGACATTGGAAAGTTTCACCAACATACCTTTTCCTTTAAAGGTTATCGTCGCCTTCGCGTTCGTTGACTCTACCGCCGGTGGCCCTCTTTTTGAATTCCATGTGTGACTAAGTTGAGCACCGCCATTATTCCTTCTTGGAGCATCTACCCTCATATGGCTTCCGTAGTTTGTTGGATTTTCCTTGAAGAAATTGGTGTTAGCCATCCCCACGCACAATATGATACTGTATGCCCCATTATCCCGCAACAATAACAGAATTCTGGAATGTTTTCATAGATAAACTTGATTTTTTCTATGTTTCCATTACTTGTTGGGCATTGAAACCCTATTGGTAGGGGTTTATCGATGAATAGCTCCATACATACCCTTAGGGTGTCACTCCATTCACTATCTATACTATCATCTTCTTCACTTACCAAACCTTTCAATAAGCCTACTACCATCTTCAAATTTTCAATCCCTCTCATATCTGGTGTGAGTCCTACCATTCTAACCCATGCTTCTGTTGAATCAGTAATCACATCCTCTGGTTTGGACTCTGCACCAACTCTTTAGTATCAAATGAGATTGCATAACCGTCTAAGGACTTTCGCTTTGAACTCTTCTTCTTATCTTCATCTGCTGAGAACGTGAACAAGAACATGTTGTTCATGTTATCCTTATGTGGCAGGTAGAGCTGGCAAAATGCTGATCCGGCCCGATAAACCCGCCCAGCCCGCCCGGCCCAGCCCGACCCGTGGCCCGATTGACCAAAAAGTCAACAATCCAACCCGCAGCCCGATGAACCCGCAACCCGATGAACCCGCAACCCGACTAACCCGCGACCCGATTAACCCGCAACCCGACTAACCCGCAACCCGACTAACCCGCAACCCGGCTAACCCGTAACCCGACGTACCCGTAACCCGACTAACCCGCAACCCGCCCGCCCGACCCGAATAACCCGATTGTCACACAATTCATAATATTCAGTGCTTCAAATATCAACATTATGTCATTATTGAAGATATAAAAAATTTAATCTACTTCTGACTTCACCAAGTTTATTTCCAAAATAATTAAAATCAATTATATATAACATTGACAATCATAGTTGTAAATACTTCCATCTACCTGAACGAGCACGACTGCTCTGCACCATATGTCCATATCCATGTTTTTAAGTTCTTTCACCAATTAGCAATACAAGCAACTAATATAGTATGCAACATTACATAATTCGACACCAAACATTCATAATTCATAGAATAATCCAAAAGTCAAGTTTCAAACCTGTTGATATATAGAAACACAATACTGATGAACATTAAAGTTTAAACCACTCATCCATACTTCAACCTTCAAACCAAAATTATAAAAAAACGTGTTATAACAAAATATTCATTCTGCATTGTCAACACTCAACAACAATGAATCCTGCAGCAACCAGAAACTAGAATGCATCTATGCAAGACTCACGTCTTCTCCATCAGTAACACTTAGCACCATCAGTAACAGTGTTAAAAATCTTAAGAACGTTGACTATATTTGTCATCTAACATAAAATCAAAACGTTTGGTCTAAAAATGTCATAAAAAGAAAGTCGCTAGATTTGATACTTTTTTGAAAGAATTGACTAAATTTATAAATGAGTCCAATGTTAAACCCTCCTAGACCTTAAAAGCTAAAGTATATTCAATTTCATTTCATTTATTATAAGTATATTTAATTTATAAAAATGAATTATTATTTTTAATATATGAACAACTGCTACAATCCTTAAGAGTTAAGCCTACTCGCGATTAAAAATTTAATATATTTTTAAATTATTTATCACATAAAAAAATTTACATAAAATTTTGCAAATTGTAGTTGAGAGTTGAGACTAGTAAGTAATAACCCGTGGGCAACCCGAGACCCGCCCGACCCGCGACCGATGAACCCGCGACCCGATGAACCCGCGACCCGACGAACCCGCGACCCGGCGAACCGCGACCCGGCGAACCCGCGACCCGGCGAACCCGCAACCCGACGAACCCGCAACCCGACTAACCCGCAACCCGACTAACCCGCAACCCGACTAACCCGCAACCCGACTAACCCGACCCGTGGCCCGCCCAGCCCGCCCGTTTGACAGCTCTAGTGGCAGGGATTTCACTCTAAGATCCCCTTGGAGTTTCCACACTCGTTGTACATTGTTCTTTAAGGTAGTAATCGAACATCCACACTGGCTAATGAAATGTCCCACAAGGGATTTTTCGGCGAACAGATTTGTTGTCCTCTAGTCAATGCTATAACTGGTTCCTGGAAAGAAAGAAGGGTTGTGCTGGAAATAATCTCGGAGATAGGATCTGAAATTGACATCAGAGTTGGGAAGGAAACGGTAGGGGGCGTTGGTTGCTAAAAAGGAAAAGAGAGACGCAACTGTTGTCGTGGGTTGGCAAGGGAATGGTAAACCACGTAGTGGAGATGGATGGATAAAGGAAAGGGGCTGGGATACAGGGAAAGGGAGAAGAAGATCAGAGCTCCGCCAAAAAAAAAAGAGATAAGAATGGAAGATATAAGAAAAACAAAGGGCCCAATCAGAGGATAGGAAAGGGCATGCTCCACAAAGGAGAGAAAGGCTCAATCTAGAAAGATAATGGCTCTACGGGAGAGAGATCATAGTGTTGGAATGCTTGTGAATCATAAAGTGTGAAAGTGTGGGTAATGGTTGTGAATTAGAAAGTGTGGAATTGTGAGAAATGGAAAGAGGTTTGGGTAGTGTTGTGAATTGGGAATGGTGAACTGAGACTTGTAAATTGAGATGAGATTATTTCCACTGTTGTATCTAATTACTTGTTGTGAATTAAGTAGAACCTGAAGGAGTCCACAGTACCCCACCCACAATATTAGAAATGTGACTGAGTCCGGTCCACTGGGGTCGATCCCTTGACATTGGTGGTTAAGGGTGGTATTTCACTTCTCGTTGAGAGAAGGTGATATGATATGATGATGATGTTGGATCCTGTTGAGGATTATACCAAGAAGGTGTTTAGCCTTCCATGCGATAGGAAGGTGTGTCGGCTGGCTGGTAGTGGTATGGAACAACTCCTTTGCGCCTAATTATTCACATAGAACTAATACTTGTTATAATGTGGTTGTTAGTTAATGCATGGTAGTTGAATTGGTGTGAATTGTTGATGGTGACTTGATGAATTGGTTGCATTGTTTGATACTGTCGTGACTTGGTAAAATTTGATGAATGTTATCATTGTGATATGTGATTGGTGAATTGTGCTAATGTTGACTTGTATCATGAGAACGCTAGTGTAGAGAACTACACCTATTTGATAACCTAGACTAATTTAAGACTGATAACTATGAATTGGAGAATTGTGTAATGTTTTTGAGAACTCATGTTGTGGTTTCATAATGAAATGATGAGCATGATAGGTAGAGACCCGTGTTGTGATCACTTAGAAAAATTACTAAGGGTTAATAAATGGTTAGACTTAAGGATTATTCAGTCGCTGTACTTGAGGTTTCGAGGGGTTGGGAGACCCCTAAGGATTAATTTGGCACATAGGTGGGGTGTTGCTCCACTCAGTTTCTTTAGAAATTTGACCCCTTATTCTTTCCTTCTTTTTAGTTAGAGGTAGTTGGTGATCTGAGCTTTGGATCATTAGTTGATGGTAGTGGAGTTGAGGTAGAATATTGAAGGTTGTGATTGAGGACCTGGAGGTCATTTGTTGTATTTCATTTAGTTGACGTTTTAAGGATTTTGAAATTTCTTTATGTTGAGGAATGTATTTTGAATTATAATTGTCAATTGGATTCAGTTTTGAATTACGGAAGCTTCCACTTGATGTTGTTTTATATTTTTTTATTGTGATTTAATAGTATTCTTGTTGGTTTAATTTGTAATTTAACTGTGACACCTGATCCTTGGTCTAACCAATGGGTTTGAGCATGATGATTCAAGATGGGTGTTACAAGTGGTATTAAGCCTGTTTGGTCGCTACTGGATTGGTGGATAGTCTTCTATTCTATAGGAGTAATTAACCTCATAAGGAGAGAAGATGAACACCCAATACAAGTTTGACCTTTTAGGGTCTTTCAAACTATTTTAAAATTGGGTTGGGTGTTTTGAAAGTAAAAGTGAGTTTTAAGGAAAGGAAGTGATTTGAAAAGCGTCAAATGAAACTATTTTAGTTCTCTGTCCTCCTAAGTCACGAAGAAACCTAGGAGAGCAACAGTCACCGTTCAGAGGAATCCCTTCAGTTTGGTTAATGAGATGTGAGGGTAGAAAGGGCTTGAATCTGGAATGTGCTGCGAAATGTCGAATCAGTTAGTGAAGGATTACTGAGTAAGGACGAAATATCTAATACGGGATAAAGCAGAGCTAACGGAGGAACTGAACTATGGAACTGGATGTCAGAAATGTGGGAAGTATAAGTGTGACTAATAAGTTTAAGACTTGGAGAGTCTAAAGGAGCTGCATCTCCTAGATGGAATTCTTGATAAAGAGAAGTTGTGTGGAGCCAAAGGCTATGTTGAACAAGTAGTGGAGCGGTTGGTTCCATCCTTGCTTTAAGGTTTTATGACATGTGGAAACCCGAGGTAAGAGAATTCGACAATGGAGTTAACAAACGAAGATGAGGCTCAAGGATTTAACCTGAAAACTCAATCGTGCAGAGGAGATGGAGTCTTGAACTATGGAATGAGTAAGGAGGATTATGTAAATAATTGAGAAGTTGTTATTGGGAGTAGAGGAAGCAAAGGACGTTGTGAATGTGATGTGTTCAACCTTGGAACGAAAGTTGTTGAAGTCGGGTCAAAAGTAAGGTGAGGAGGCCAAACAACATATGCAAAGTTTTAAATATAGAATGAGAGTAAGGAATCGGAAACGGAAGCTAGGAGCTAGAAATAAAATTTCATGACTTTGAATTCAGATTTGTGGGAAGGACATGTCAATCTAGGAACTAGATGTTGCCATATGGTTTATGTTTTTAAATGGTCGACTTTCTAGTGAATGAGAAGTTGATTGAGAAGATGAATGGAAATGAGAAATTACATGAAGCTACCTTGGTGTTTTGAATACAGTTTCAAAGAGAGTTTAAAAAAATTCATTGAAGTTTTAATGAGACTAAACAATTTCGGTAAATAGTTTTTAATAGTTTGAAACGTTTGTGAAAAGTGTGGTTTCGAATCGTCTTATAATTCTTTAAGCTAGTCGAGTGGAAATAAATTAGGTTTTTCTATTTTCAACATGTTGAGAATGAGAGTAAGGAATCGGAAACGGAAGCTAGGAGCTAGAAATAAAATTTCATGACTTTGAATTCAGATTTGTGGGAAGGACATGTCAATCTAGGAACTAGATGTTGCCATATGGTTTATGTTTTTAAATGGTCGACTTTCTAGTGAATGAGAAGTTGATTGAGAAGATGAATGGAAATGAGAAATTACATGAAGCTACCTTGGTGTTTTGAATACAGTTTCAAAGAGAGTTTAAAAAAATTCATTGAAGTTTTAATGAGACTAAACAATTTCGGTAAATAGTTTTTAATAGTTTGAAACGTTTGTGAAAAGTGTGGTTTCGAATCGTCTTATAATTCTTTAAGCTAGTCGAGTGGAAATAAATTAGGTTTTTCTATTTTCAACATGTTGAGAATTTCAAATGTAAGGTGGTCAACAATTTTAACCTATTGAGAGAGTTTTGAAGCTTGTTTTTGTACTTGAGATTTTTAAATCGTTAGAAAGGGAAGGGGAGGATTTTGAACTTGGAGGAAATGAGAATTTATGATTGAAACAGTTAAAGTGTTTTGGTTGAGTTTTAGTATTAGTTTTGATGGGACCTAGGTACTTAGGCCCAAAATACAATTAAACTAAATAAAGCCCAACTACCAAACTAAATAAGGGCTTACTAGGGTTGGGTTCTAAGATCTAATTTCAACCGTCGATCGTATCCAACGGTGGTTGTTTTCTCCTAAGGTACTATAAATACTAAGATCCATCCCACATAAGGGGGCTCTCTCCCTTCTCTCCACTTTTTCTCTCTCTACTTGGATCGAGATACTATTGGATCCAGACTATTAGATCCTAACGATTGGATCCAGAGTATTGGCTATTCGACGATCAGACTATTGGCTATCCGGCGATCAGACTATTGTCTACCCGGCGGTCAGCCTACCAGACTATTGGCAATCAGCTCCAGGCTATTGGACACCTCTCAGGCTACCAAATATCTGTCATACTATTAGGCAACATGCCAACGAACCTCTTAGCGGCCATCGTTGAGGTTTGTCATACTCCTTACCTTGTGTACTTTAGAATACTCAAACTATGGTGACTCATACACATTTACCCAACATCAATCCAGATCCAATCGAGGTTGTCCGGGCTTGCAGGTTGTCAATCGGAACCCCTGGTCAAAGACTATACAAATACTATTGTACCTCCATCGAATGGGCTGGAACAAGTTTTATATGGATAACTTGTGTTAAGGAATTGGAAAGCGTTTTAATGATTTAACAAAATAAAAGAGTTTCAATTTTGATTTTTAAGGGGCAATCAAAGTTTTATTATAGTAATTTTAAAAGTAATTTACAAGTGGTTATATCTCTTTGGAGAAATGTGTACTTGAAATTTTGAAAACTGGTAGTGAAGAAAGGTTCCTCTAACGGTGGAGTTAGAGTAAGTGAGGAAAGGTGGGTAAAGACATGAAGTGGAGATCGATAAAGGCGATGTTGAAGGTGCGATGTGTAAGCACAATGGAAGTGGCCAAAGTGTGAGGTTCTGCATTAGGTCATGAACTTTTTTTTTTACAGCAAAATCATCAATCATATTATTAATGCTCACAAGTGGTACATAGATTGTTTAGAGCAATAATAAGCCAATGGGGGAGAAACAACGCCAATAGATGGTGATGTGAGGTTCCTTGAGTGCCTAGCAAGAGTGTGGGCAGCCAAGTTACCGTGTCTCCGCACAAACTGAATCTTCCAAGAAGGATGGAGTAGGTGTCGGGCAGTAGTAATGATGTCTCCGAGCTCAGTGTGATCAACTTCTCTAGAACATACTGCATTGACCACAGCGAGAGAATCAAGTTGTAACATAACATCTGTATAGCCCAGTGAGGTGAGCCAGGTTGCTGCATCAACTAGCACAAGAGCCTCACATTCTCTCGGGTTGGGGCAGCCATCACCATTAGCCATGCGATAGTGGAGCAGATCTCCCTTGTTGTTGAGCTGCAGAACAGTGATCAAATACTACCAAGCTAGAAGCTAGGGTAGATCGTGTTCCACAGGGTTTCTTCCAATTGACTACTCAAAGAAGCTGACAATTTATTAAAGTTTGAACACGTTGTGCGTGGTGTGAGTTCCACGACTTCTAGACTAATATGCAGGAAAATTTAAAATGAAATTAAAAGACAGAATGATTGGTTGGTTCAGACAGACGACAGACAAGCTTAGATTTCGAATCCCCCTTAGATCACCAAGGCAGCAGCAATCACAAGACCAGCGGTTTTCAATTCTCATTCAATCAATTTCTAAACACCACCATAACTCCTGACCCTTAGGTTTAAGACCGGCGAACGTTCGCTCTATCCGCTCTAACTACCAAGATTAACTAGCCGCCCGGGTACGGTCGCCTCTCGCAACGACTTAATTAACTGGTGCAATTACTAATGATTTATGAGTTACTCTTGCAGTGGATTAACCCTAATTGGTTCCTACGAAAGGCACACTCCAATTATAAGGTTAACTGGTTGAATTGATGTTTTAAAGAGAGGCGAGCGTTCGCTTCTATCCTCAGCTTAACAAGAGTCTAAACTAGGTGATCAAGGAAGACAAGTTTATGCGCCAAAGCAGGGAAGCTGTCTGGCAACTTACCCTAGCTTGCATAAACCTAATCTAGGCGACCAACCAGAAGAGAAACATAAATAATGAAGAACAAAACAACCATGCAAAGAGAAACTGATTGAACTTCGAATCTAGTTACCGCCAATCTGTGACCGCTTTAAAGCCCTGGGTCACTTAGGGTTCATCTAATCTAAGCTCTACGAGTTTAGCTACTCATGTTCATAACAAAAGAATCAAAGACAAAGACAGAGTTCATCTTAAACAGAGAAAGAGTCCTATTCCTAATTAGAATCCTAAAACCCCTAAACAATCCTACTAAAAAGGAAAAACAATTAAATAGTCTTTAAAAACCAAAAATACAACTCGAAATAGGACTAAAACACATAAAACCTTAATCCGGCGGTTTAGGGTTTCCTAGTCCGGGTGGGACTAGGATTCGGCGGTCAGCCGGTCTCGGCCGGGGCCTTTGCTCGGCTCCGGGCTTCTTCTTCTTCCAGCGGCGGGCCTTCGTCGGGCCTTGGGGCCTGATGCTCCGGGCTTGTCCAAGGGCTAGGGCCCTGCCAAGTGGCTTGGGTCACACGGTGACCAGTCCCATAAAATACTCCCGATCGGCCCGGCTCTCGGTCTAGGACTCGGGGCGGGGCCGGTTTGGGGACTTCTTCATTTCTGCTCGGGGCTTCCTCTCCTAGCTTCGGGCATCTCCTTAGGTAGCTCCATATGTGGCTCTCATGGGCTAGGGTCGGTCCAGGGGTGGTGCCTTGGAGCCAGGGGCTTGCATGTTCATCTAGACTTGGCGACGGGTCAGTCTTGGGTGGCCAACCCTTCTTGTCCAGGTACTCTTGAGCCCTCATGTTCCTGTACTCCAGGAATTCCTCCAGAGGGTCTTTGGAGTGTGCTTCATCTTCAGGGCCCTTGAAGATTAGGCCAGGATCCGGCTGGGGCTTATCCTCAACCCTATGGTTTCTACACTCGGCCAGCAGCATGGCCTGGAGTGGCATTTCTTTCTTCTGAGCTTTCCTACTTGCAGGGGGAGTGATGCGAACCGCCTCCTCTAGGAAGGGATCGACTCAACACCCAAAACTATATTACCAGCTTCACGAATCCTAACTTTTGAAACCGCGGGGAATACTTGAAATCCACTAAGTATAGACTTAGGAACCCCAAGGTATTCAGTCGAATTGGTGCCACAACAAAGGGTGATAACCTCTGATGATAAACCAAACCTTAAGCTAAGCAACAACGAGCAAAGACTTGAAGGAAAAAGAACAAAGTTCTGAAATTTCAATTATGACTTAACGTGTCTTACAATGATGGCCGAGGCCTCTATTTATAGCACAAGGGTGGCCTAAGCCGTCTCCAACTCTAAAAAGGTAAGACTAAAATAATCCTAAAAGATAGGCCGAAGAAAATATTAAAATAAACATAGTTGTCCGAGAATAAAACTCTAAAACCGGCAAAGTCGAGCAAAAACCCTAATCCGGGCGGATTAGGGCACACCGGGTGTCCGTGTCCGATCGGGCTTAGGAAAGTCCTCCGGGCGCGGGCTGGACTCCGGACGCGGCTAGGAAAAGTGCCCGGAACCCGCGCGGTGGCATTTCTGTAATTACCGCGGGTTCCGGGTGACCGGGCGGCCGGGTGGCGTCCTTCGGCGCTGGTGACCGGCTCGGCATCAAGTGCTCCGGACCCGATACTAGGGTTTTGGTGATGCCGGGCGGTTCTGGCTTCTTGCTGGACATTTCCTCGGACAAGTGAGGTTCCTTCCAAGTCTTTGGACCTCCCGAGTCTTCTGGCTTCAACTTGTCCGCCAGGTTCTGAGTGTGGAGTAGGGTTAGCCGAGGCAGGGGCTGGTTGGCCGTATCCGCCGGGGCCCGGGCAGTGTCCTTAGGAAGCCAACCTGTCTTGGCCACATATTCTCGAATCTTCTTGTCTTCTGTACGCCAGAATTCTTCCCAGATGGCCTTTGACGTGTGCTTGACTTGAGGGATCATGGAAGAGATGTTGGGGAAAGATTGAGACTCAGTGCTCGATCTAGGACTTAGGTTCTCGGCCAGTAACATGACCTGGAACTCCCTTCCATCTCGGGGTGTCTTCCTTCCCGGTGGGGCCGACCTGAGTTTGTTCTTGAGCTCATTTCTAGGCTTGAGAGCTTGTAGGTAGCCAGTCCTTAGTTCTAGGCGCTTTTTATATGGACCCGGAGTTCTGCCTTCTACGGGGTACCTTGGTGGGGTGTAGGTATACCTTTGAGGCCCGGGGCGGTGGAGCCGGGTCATATCATCCCCCTCTTCTTGACTGGGATTTGTCCCCAAATCCACCTCGGCATCCTTCCTAGAACCCATCACTCTTTTCCAAACTTCAGCAATCTTGTGGGCTACGGGCGGGAAAGATTCATCCTCATCAGTAGCACTAGGGGTGTCATTTGAGTCGGTACTGGACAATGTCTCGGACTCTTCAGTGTCTTCTCCTTCAGTCTCCATTTCTTCCACTTCATAAATGCCATTAACAGTAATGTTAAGGCTCGGGGAGCTGCTGGGGGAGGGTTCTTCACTCATTTCCTCATCCGAGTCTGCTTCTGGATCTTCTTCGCTCGGGGCAGCTTTTAAAATCCGCCGGGAGATGACTTCCCATTGAATCTCGGGACGGGTGGCCATTGGTTCTTTGGCCGTCGGGGCCGTCGGGTTCATGACCGTCGGGGGCGCCAGGTGGCCGTCGGGGCCGGCGCTCGGCTTCAGGTCGTCAAAGAGCCCTCCGGCTTTCTTCAGGTCAAAATTGGCCGAGGAAATGTTCAAAAGACCCGGGGTGGGCCGATTGACATCATTCGGCGCGGACAGGATGTCCGGGGCAGTCGTGATGCTAGGCCGGGACAGGGCCGGTGCTAGGCCGGGGCAGTACTGGGTGCTGTGCCGGGGCAGCGCGGGGTGCAGGGCCGGGGCAGTGCTGGGCGCTGGGTCGGGGCAGTGCTGGGCGCGGGGCTGGGGCAGTGCTGGGCGCTGGGCCGGGGCAGTGCTGGGCGCTGTGCCGGGGCAGTGCTGGGGCAGTACTGGGGCAGTGCTGGGCACTGTGCTGGGCAGTGCTGGGCACTGTGCTGGGGCAGTGCTGGGGTGATCACTCGACTGCTGAAGGCTGAGAATTTTTCCAAGCCTTCTATCTCAACTTCTTCTCCTTCACTCGACTCTCCCTCCAATTCTTCAATCATTGGTTCCTCCTCGTCGTCTGTCACGACTTCTCCCTCTCTAAGCACCATGGTTCGGGTGTTAGGGCAGTCCCTTGCTATGTGACCCCTACCATGACACTTAAAACACACAATGGCACTTGGCCGAGCGTTAGTAGTAGGGATTTTTGAACCGGGATTAGGGTTTACCCGTGATGCCGACCCTTGGTTAGGGTTTGGTCGCGATCCGGCGCTCCGGTTAGGGTTTGGCCGGTATGGGGTGTGGCCGGCGCTTCGGTCTCCTCTCACCGGGGCACTGATCGGTGGCGGCGGGGTAGTCCTTCTTCCAAGACCGTTCTTCAGCTCCTTCTCAACCCTAATAGCGACGTTGATCAAGTCATCATAGTCAGCAAAGTTGAGAATATTGACTTGGTGTAGAATCTCTTTTTGCAACCCTCCGGTGAAACGGGCTATCTTGGCATCTTCATCCTCACTCAGGTCAAGCCGTGCAACCAAGATTTCCATCTCCTTGTTGTATTCCTCAACCGTCATGCTCCCTTGCTTCAAGGATCGAAGCTTGGTGTGCAAGTCTCGGTTGTAGCTACTCGGTACAAACTTCCTCCTCATCTTTCTTTTGAGACTCCTCCAAGTAAGGACGGGGTCCTCTTCCTCTTTCCTGATCTGATTCCTGAGTTGAGACCACCACAAGGCAGCATAGTCAGTAAACTCTAGTGTGGCTAGGGTTACCTTTTTCCTCTCGGAATAGTTGTGGCACTCAAAGAAATCCTCCATGGCCCTCTCCCAATCAATGTAGTCGTCGGGGTTGGTTTTGCCAGTAAATTTAGGCACACTGAGCTTCAGGCTGCTCACATCATCATCTTCTTCCTGCTCATTCCTCCTTGGCCGCCGGGGGCCATCTCCATTCGTGGCTCCGAACTGCTCGGCGATTCGGGCTATGTTTTCAGCCATGGCGGTCAACCGGGCATCAAAAGCATTGAATCTCTCGTCTGCCATGGTTAGTCACGAACAAAGGACCTCACAAAATCTCTCAATTGAACCTCACACACTCGTTTTCTTACCACTCGTGTATGAAAATTTTTTTTTTTTTTTTAACAAGTCACTCAAATTAGGGTTTTCTTTGAAATTTTCAAAACAAAGACAATCTCAATTCAAGTAGTTGCAAGTTTCTTCGAAGCTATGCAGTCTAAGTCTACCAATGACACTAACAAGACCTTATACCTAGGGTTTCGGATTTCTAGGGGCCAGAATCTTGAGTTAGGGCATGGGATGACAAGACAAACAAATTTGGGTGTTCTACCAAGAAAGCTAGTAGTGCGAAAGCTAGTAGCTAAACTTATGAAAAACCCCTCTTCTTGAACTTATTCTACTACCTTGATTGTAAATGTGGCCTTGCTTTTTAGCTAGGTCAATTTTTCTAGACCTTTGATTTTTTTTTTCTTTTCTTTTCTTTTCTTTTTCTTTTCTTTGATCGGCCACAGCTTTTTCTCACAACAAAAACTCAAAGAAAGGTAGAAGAATAGAACAAACACAATGCACGATTTTTTTTTTTTTAGGGTTTTTCTGAAACTGAAAACAACGAAAACTAAAGGATATGAATTCAAGTAAAAGAACCTGAAAACTGGGATAGATTGTTGGTCCAAGAGTTGAACCGTGCTCTGATACCAGCTGATGCGAACCGCCTCCTCTAGGAAGGGATCGACTCAACACCCAAAACTATATTACCAGCTTCACGAATCCTAACTTTTGAAACCGCGGGGAATACTTGAAATCCACTAAGTATAGACTTAGGAACCCCAAGGTATTCAGTCGAATTGGTGCCACAACAAAGGGTGATAACCTCTGATGATAAACCAAACCTTAAGCTAAGCAACAACGAGCAAAGACTTGAAGGAAAAAGAACAAAGTTCTGAAATTTCAATTATGACTTAACGTGTCTTACAATGATGGCCGAGGCCTCTATTTATAGCACAAGGGTGGCCTAAGCCGTCTCCAACTCTAAAAAGGTAAGACTAAAATAATCCTAAAAGATAGGCCGAAGAAAATATTAAAATAAACATAGTTGTCCGAGAATAAAACTCTAAAACCGGCAAAGTCGAGCAAAAACCCTAATCCGGGCGGATTAGGGCACACCGGGTGTCCGTGTCCGATCGGGCTTAGGAAAGTCCTCCGGGCGCGGGCTGGACTCCGGACGCGGCTAGGAAAAGTGCCCGGAACCCGCGCGGTGGCATTTCTGTAATTACCGCGGGTTCCGGGTGACCGGGCGGCCGGGTGGCGTCCTTCGGCGCTGGTGACCGGCTCGGCATCAAGTGCTCCGGACCCGATACTAGGGTTTTGGTGATGCCGGGCGGTTCTGGCTTCTTGCTGGACATTTCCTCGGACAAGTGAGGTTCCTTCCAAGTCTTTGGACCTCCCGAGTCTTCTGGCTTCAACTTGTCCGCCAGGTTCTGAGTGTGGAGTAGGGTTAGCCGAGGCAGGGGCTGGTTGGCCGTATCCGCCGGGGCCCGGGCAGTGTCCTTAGGAAGCCAACCTGTCTTGGCCACATATTCTCGAATCTTCTTGTCTTCTGTACGCCAGAATTCTTCCCAGATGGCCTTTGACGTGTGCTTGACTTGAGGGATCATGGAAGAGATGTTGGGGAAAGATTGAGACTCAGTGCTCGATCTAGGACTTAGGTTCTCGGCCAGTAACATGACCTGGAACTCCCTTCCATCTCGGGGTGTCTTCCTTCCCGGTGGGGCCGACCTGAGTTTGTTCTTGAGCTCATTTCTAGGCTTGAGAGCTTGTAGGTAGCCAGTCCTTAGTTCTAGGCGCTTTTTATATGGACCCGGAGTTCTGCCTTCTACGGGGTACCTTGGTGGGGTGTAGGTATACCTTTGAGGCCCGGGGCGGTGGAGCCGGGTCATATCAGGGAGGCCTTAGCCTATATTTCATCTCATACCTTGGCTTGAGGGCTTGTAAGTGGCCGGCCCTCGGTTCTACACGCTTCTTGTACGTCCCTAGGGTTCTGCCTCGGACAGGTGACCCTGGTGGGGTGTAGGAGTACCGGCGGGTACTAGGGCAGCTGGGCCGGGTCATATCAATTCCGCTTTACTCCGGACGCTCTGTGTTCATCCACTACACCGACCATCACCTTCCAGGTTCTTCATATCTCTCTATCCTAGTTTAGTCCTGTGAGGAAATAGAACCGTTTAAGTGTGGGGTAAGGATTCTAGGATTATGCACGATCTTGCTTGATTTTCTGTGATTCTGTGGTTCAATTTTGAATTTCTCTAGCATAGAATTGCTCAATTCTTGACTTGGGATGTTAAATTAACTTCAATTTTGAACAATGACGTCTAGACTGTTCCACTGAGAACCTGTAACCAACATGTCGGAACTGATATCAAATGAGTCTAGGTCAGAACAGATCACAAATCACTCTTGTAGTTGAACTTGAATCAATTGACTTGTTAATCACAAAATTCGATAACACCGTTCTAATATGATAAATGCTAGCTTCTTCCATGTTTTTCACTCCATATTTGATCACCTGTGATTGTGGCTTGAGATTAGACGGAAATCCAATTCGAAATCTTGTGTAAAAAGTTACAACTAGCTAGGATCATATGGCTGAATTGTTAAATCAAGTAATTGAGTTGTTCAAATGAAATGTTAAGTTCTTTAAAGTACTGAAAATAAAGTTAGGCAAGCCCGACACCTAAGTGAAGTGTTCGGGTTGAGCACTAGCATAGGCACAAATACTGTGAGCTAGGCAGGTCCAACACCTAAGTGAAGTGATTGGTATCGAGCACTAGTATGCAGTAAATAAATAAATTGAAGGAAGTTGAAACTTGAAACAAATTGTTGTTTAAATCGGTCCTAGCTAGAACATGTAACATACAGATCTAGAAACGGATGAAGTTGAGTCGATAGCCACGTCACTTTTCCTACCTCTGCGTCCACATCATGGCTAGATCTTAAAGTCTTTTTTATTAGAATTGGCACTACAAAAAAAAATGCTCTTTCGCGTCGCTTGGTGGGGAAGAATTTAGCGTCGGTCGATTAGAAACCGACGCTAAATCCTTGACTCGCGTTTGACCAAGGGTTTAGCGTCGGTCGATAAGCGACCGACGCTAAAACTGACAAAAAACCGACGCTAAATTTGGTTTTCGGTCAGAAACGGAGCCGACCAGGTTTAGCGTCGGTTACCGACATGTTTTAGCGTCGGTCAGCGACCGACGCTAAAACACGTATATATTTAAACCTCTCAGCCGACCCTAACCCTAATTGCATCTTCTTCTTCCTCTTTCTTCTTCCTCCTCCAGCCTTCTTCTTCTTCCTCTTCTCTTTTTCTTCCTCTTCTCTTCTTCTGAAACTCTTATCCAACCAACCTTCTTCTTCTTCCTCTTCCTCTACTTCCTTTTCCAGCCTTCATCTTCCTCTTCTTCTTATTCTTCTTCTTCCTCTTCTTCCTTTTCTAGATCTCCAGATCCAGCCTTCATCTTCCTCTTCTTCTTATTCTTCTTCTTCCTCTTCTTCCTTTTCTAGATCTCCAGATCCAGCCTTCCTCTTCTTCCTCTTCCCTCTTCCTCTTCTTCTCCTCCTCTTCTCCTCTTCTTCTCCTCTTCTCTGTTTCTCCCCAGCCATCCGCCGCCACCACTGCCGCCACCGCCGCCACCGCCACCGTCGCCGCCGCCACCATCACGTTGATCGGTCAAGTATTGACTGATTGGACAAGAAGTGACCAAAAGGGTGACCTAATAAATATAAATGACCAAATTGTATAACTGGAAAATGGAGTGACTGATTGGACATTAATAGAAAATGGAGTGACAAAATAGAAAATGAATATTGAAAACAAATAAAAAAACAGAAACAAAAAAAAATTGGGTTGGTCAGCGACCGGTTCGGTCAAGGATTTAGCGTCGTTCGTTAAACGAATTTAGCGTCGGTCAGCAAGCGACCGACGCTAAAATTTAGCGTCGGAAGAATTGGCGTCGCTTTTGCCGAGCGACGCTAAATCCTTTAGCGTCGGTCAGCAGCCGACGCTAAACGACGTCAGTGACCGACGCTAAAGAGCAGATTTTTTGTAGTGTGGTGTTATCGTAGTCGGTTAATTATGATTAATTGTTTTGCCAAGAAACGAGCTTTGTTAAAACTACTACTTGAAGTGTGCAGAAATTAGTGAGATCGAAAACTTGTTTAGTTGATGTTCTTGCATGTGTAGGTTAAGTTTCTACGTGGAACAGTCTAAACCAAATCGTTAGAATTGAATCTCAGTTTAATCTCGTGTCATTTGTGAATTTGAGTGTGTTCTAGTTCAGTTGCTTGAGGACAAGCAAAAGCTTAAGTGTGGGGTATTTTGATGACACTCGATTTGACGTGATTATCAGCCTCATTTATACGACATTTCTTTGCTTAAGACATGGTTTTTAGGGTAGAATAGCGAATATTCACTCAACTGCTCTATCTCGTGTCATTTGTGTTACTTTGGCCCATTTCGGGTCTATTTGATAGTTTTCTAGTGTTTTCATGATAGCACAGGTTTTTGTCGTCAAATGAAGTAACCAAGGACGTGTCTAAGGCATTAGGACTCGAGGAACCGCACCAGAATCGGCCAAGGAGTCAATCAAGTCAACTCAATCCTGCCCCGTTTTGCACTACAGTTTTCGGCAAAAACTCAGCAGGTTTTCGGCGAAAAGTACAGAAGGAATCGGCAGAGCTTGCAAGAGGAAGTTTTCGGCGAGAAGTCAGAGTTCTCGCCAAAAACTCTAAGTCCGAAAATCACAAGAGAAGCAGTCGGAAAACCAGCCATTTTACAAAGCAGTTTTCGGCGAAAACTCATCAACTTTTCGCCGAAAACTCCAGGCAAAATCCGGCGACTTAGGGTGAAGTATAAATACTTAAACCGGCGGCCCATATTGGGAGATACCTCATAACATTCAATTGGGAGAGGATTATTCCAACAACTATTCACAAATCAGACTTTTGAGAGTCAGTCGACTCTAGGGTCGATAGATAGAGTTTAGAGAGTTCGAAGATCCGTGGAGAGATCGTGACGCCATCCTTCCACCTCGGAGAGCTCGGAGCTTAAAGTTGAAGATCCAGGTGATCGAAGCTTCGCAGGAGTCGTCAGAATTAGGTTTTTCAGTCCTTATCTGTTCTTCCTCTGTATGATGATTTCCTTTGTTGCCTTTGATTCTTCTGTTATCGTTATGAGTAGCTAAACTTGTAGAGCTTAGATTAGATGAACCCTAAGTGACCAAGGGCTTTAAAGCGGTCACGGATTGGCGGTAATTAGATTCGAAGTTCAATCAGTTTCTCTTTGCATGGTTGTTTTGTTCTTCATTGTTTATGTTTCTCTTCTGGTTGGTCGCCTAGATTAGGTTTATGCAAGCTAGGGTTAGTCGCCAGACAGCTTCCATGCTTTGGCGCATAAACTTGTCTTCCTTGATCACCTAGTTTAGATTCTTGTTAAGCTGAGGATAGAAGCGAACGCTCGCCTCTCTTTAAAACATCAATTCAACCAATTAACCTATTCATTGGAGTGTGCCTTTCATAGGAACCAGTTAGGGTTAATCCATTGCAAGAGTAACTCATAAATCGTTAGTAATTCCTCCAGTTAGTTTAGTCGTCGCGAGAGGCGACCGTACCCGGGCGACTAATTAATCTTGGAAGCTAGATCGGATAGAGCGAACGTTCGCCAGTCTTAAACCTAAGGGTCAGGAGTTATGGTGGTGTATAGAAACCGATTGAATTAGAATTGAAAACCGCTGGTCTTGTGATTGCCGTTGCCTTGGTGATCTAAGGGGGATTCGAAATCTAAGCTCGTCTATCTTCTCGTTAGTCAACCTTTTAATCTTTCTGTCTTTTATTTCCTGCTTTATTAGATTAGAAGTCGTGGAACTCACACCACGCACAACCTGTTTAAACCTGAGTAATTTGCCAACATATTTGAGTAGACAATTATTAGAAGACCCGTGGAATACGATCTACTTAGCTCTTAGCTGGGTAGTTATTTGACTACACGCGCGTGAAAACGCGGTTCATCAGTAAGTATATCATCGAGAACAACATATAAGAACTGTGAGGCATTGAAAGCCAACTATAGAAATAGAGGAAATAAACAGACGAATGAGTTTCTTTTATTTAAATCTACCTTGGATGAGTGAACTCAGTGATTCATTGGGAGTTTAAATGACGTTCTTGATAAGAGTGTGTTGGATGGCAATGCAAGGTTTGAAAATTGGAGGTTAAGCTTGGGGTATTGAATTTTGGAATAGTACTTGATAAGTTGCACAAGAATAGAAGTGATGGATCGGTTAATGAATTGTGGTGAACCAAGGAATTGAGGCGGTTGATTAAATAGGAAGTGTTAATGAATATTGGTTATGGATTAAGGAGATTGTTTATTTTCTTAATCAGTTGGATAAATTTGTCCTGGAAAAAGATAATCAATCTTAATAATCTTAATGGTAGTATGGTATAATTGGTTTGACACGTAGGATAGAACCCTTCTCACAAATTTCCACATCATTACTCAATTTTTAAATCAAAATTCAATTATTTCTTTATCTTTTCATTAAATGTTGAAGGATGAAGATCCAGACCCAACCATTTTTGGTTGGACCACTTCCAAACATTTGACAGGAGGGTATATCGGGAATTAAAAAAAACCTAAATAACCCTAATGAATCAGCCGCCGCTGCATCGGCCCCTCCCCCTCAAACTCCTCATTCATCTCCTGCTAGAGCTTCCGGAACCCCACTCCTGCTCGCCCCTCCACAGCCAAGGTACGATTCTCTCACCTGTGTCCTCAGTCGCGTCGTTATCCTTCCGAGCTGGAGCAGCGGTGGCCGGATCGGAGCAGCGGTGAGCGGCGGCCGGTTGGGTCGGAGTAGCGGTGGAGGTGGCGTTTTGACGTTATTTCCGTCGGCACTACCTTCCCCTTCCCCTCCATCTCCCTCTTTGTGGTTGTCGGTATCATTTTCATCATTTTCTCCTTCTTTCGTGGCTGATACAAGTTTGAATTTGTTAGATTTGGAGTATTGGAGATGCAGAGCTCCATGGATTCATAGGTTGTCGGCGGTGGAGGATGGGTAGGTGAGGAAGAAGATATGGGCCCACCGTTATCAACGATGGAATATCAACGTTGGAGGTTAGCAACGGCCGCCGCCGACAGGATTCAATGTGACGAACAGGGATTCAATGTTGAAGACGACGAACAGGGATAAACAATTGTGGAAAATTACATTTTAGTCACTATTTTTTACATTATTGACAGTTTGATTATTTAATATTAAAAATTACAATTTCAGTCACTATTTTTTATGTTGTTGACATTGTTGGAATAATCTTTGAATTATATAAACGAGTTATCGGATAACATGTTAACTAGTTTGTATTAGATAAGTAGTTAACTAGTTAACTCGATAAGTTAATTAGTTGACTAATTTTGATAACTAGTTAACTAATGTTGATAACAAGTTATCACCTAAAAATGTTAACTAGTTATCTAATCATGAGGTTAACTAGTTAACTATATAAGTTAACTAATTAACGCCCAAAAAATTAGTTAACTAATTTTGATAACTAGTTATCAGCTTAAAAAAAATGTTAACTAGTTATCTTAGTCATGATGTTAACTAGTTAATTCGATTGGTTAACTAGTTATCATCTTAAAAAAATGTTAACTAGTTATCTTAGTCATGATATTAACTAGTTAACTCGATAAGTTATCTAGTTAACTAATTATACTAATTTGTTAACTAGTTAACATTAGAATGACCTGTTAACTAATTTTGATAACTAGTTAACTAATGTTGATGACAAGTTATCACCTAAAATTGTTATAACTAGTTAAATAACCTGTTAACAAAAATTCTCGTTTAAATTTTGATTATATGATTACTCGTTAACTAGTTATCAGGTTAAAATCTGTGAACGAGTTATCAAACAAAAAACGATGTTAACTAGTTATTAGTTAAAAACCTTGTTAATTAGTTATCAGTTAAAAAAGCACTGTTAACTAGTTAACAACAAAAAAAAGGTTTTAACTAGTAACTAATTTTTAAAAAGTGTTATCTAGTTAACTAATTTTAAAAAAGTGTTATCTAGTTATCAATAAAAAACATTGTTACCTAATAAAAAAATTGTTAACTAATTATCAGTTTAAAAACCATGTGAACTAGTTATCAATCAAAAACCATTTAAAATCTCTCAACAAGTTATCAGTTAAAAACCATATTAACTAGTTATCAGTTAACACCGTTAACTAGTTAACAACAAATAAAGGTGTTAAGTAGTTAACTAATTTAAAAAAAAAGTGTTATCTAGTTAACTAATTAAAAAAAGGTATTATCTAGTTATCAATAAAAAAACATTGTTAATTAGTCAGAAACAGTGATACAAATCCAAATCATTATTTAGAAAAAAAAACTGACTCTCTCTCTCGTTCCCCTTTGTTCTCGCCGTCCCTTGTTTCGATTGCCGTCACCGGCGTCTGAAGCGTAGCGTCGGCTCCCCTGATTTCTCCCCCCTTCTCCTCCCCTTTGGTTGTTTCTCTTCTTCCCTTATCATTTTTGTGTTCTTTGTTTTCCCTTCCGTACGGTGGCCTTTAGGGTCATACGGTTGTGGCACGATGACAGTCACGAATTTCCCGTTGTCTGATTTACAGGCTAGATTGAGTCCTGATGACACCTTTATGGTGATTTTCTTACATTTTTGTTTCAATTTTTTATTTACTCTCATGTCAGTTCAAAAGGTTGCAAGCCGTTCACAGTTCGGATTCCGGAGAAGGTATGATCTTGTTTGCAGTCTTTGGGACTCCCTCCCTTCCGAGTGTGTCGATTTTAGATTCTCCCTGCCATGGTTCAGAGTGAGGAGGCGTGGTTGGTTTCCGATTGTCACACAACTCTCCCCTCTCGTGACGATTTCTTTCTCCACTACCGCAGATGGGTGGTTTCTTCGCTTGATTTCGGGTTGTTGGAATTTACCCAAAGTGACCCGGTTTGTTCCTTTTGCTGCGGTGCAATTTGTTATTGGTTCAAAGTGTATTTATGTTCCTTATTTTCCTACGGGTTGTTAAGGACTTTTAGACTTTGCTTCAGCCCACGTTTTACTCTCTCTCTTGCAATTCTCAGCATTCAATCTTTAATCCGTTTCATCCTCTCAACGTGTGCAATGGCTGGAATTGATATTGATGGTGTACCTGCTCAGTTCCGAGCATGATGAAGTTAATGCCGAGTTTGTTGATGAAGAGGTTCAGGCTGAGTTTGGTCATGAAGATGATCAAGAGGAAGCTTTGCATGATGAGGACACGGCTGTCCAATTCTCGGAGGAGGACCTGCTCGAGGCAAGGGAAAGGGCTGAGCTCAGCTTGCTCGCCCGAATTTTTTGGGACGAACAACGGGATCTATCATTCAAGAATACAAAATTTTATTAACTCGCCATCCCCAATTCGATGTTTCAATGTCAAAAGGGAAGCTAACACAGTGGCGCACAATCTGGCCAGACATTCCCTAACGATACTTCCACTCCGTACTGGTCTGCTCAATCTTACCCACTTCGCATGTTCACAACTTGATTAACCTTTTCTTGTGATTCGTTGTCCCAATTCTTCCCCCCCCCCCCCCCCAACCGTTCTTTCCCTCTCACCCCCCTTTCTCCTTTAGTCTAAGCGATCTTGGTACTCTCTTCCGTGGGAGTGCTCGAACTGAATAAAAAAACATTGTTAACTAGTTATTAGTTAAAAAAAATACTGTTAACTAGTTAACAGAAAAAAGGTGTTAACTAGTTTTTTTGAAAAAAAAATCCGTTGGAGTCTCGTCGGAAAAGTCGCCGGCCGCCGGAGAGTCACCGGCGGTCCACAGAAAAATTTAATTATTTATTTTAAATATAATAATTAAATTGTGTGTGTAAAAATCATGTTAACTAGTTATCAGTTAAAAAAACATTGTTAACTAGTTAGTAGAAAAAAGATGTTAACAAGTTTTTTTGGAAAAAAAAAATTTGAAAGCACAAAAAAAAAAAAATTTCGCTGGAGTCTCGCCGGAAAAGTTGCCGGAGATTCACCAGCTGGTCACTAAATATTAGTATATTTAATCTAAATATAAAAATTAAATATTATGTGTAAAGTCCTAAAAACCCCTAACAATCTAGACCATTGGATTGGTCAAAGGGTCAAAGTGTGATCTAATGGCTGAGAAAAGGTTGGAAGGCTTCCAACCCTTGGAAAGGGTTGGAGAGTCTGATCTCAAGCCAATGTTGAATGTAATTAAACAACCTATGAATGAAATTATAAGTACTTTGATGTTCAACTATATTATGTTAACATAATAAATCTTGAAAATTTAAATATAAATAGTTATTCAATAAAATGTAAATCAACTATGGTTAAATGACGATAATATGATAAATAAATATTAAATAGTTGATAATAAATCATCATAGACACTTTTGGAGGTACCGGTGGTGCATACTTTCCCAATTTTAAATTATTTAAATAAATCTATGGATATCTAATTATTCAATCGATAAATCGTAATACAAAAAATTTACTTTTTTATATTATGTGTTTAAGTATTTTGGTCATGAATCAAGTTCGATCATGTTGCATGTTAGTAAGAATTATTTTAAAATTTAGGGATAATAGGCCAAGAGGCCTCTGTACTATTGAAAGATAACAAACAGGCCCCTCTACTATTAATTGCACCAAACAAGCCCCTCTACTTAGAACATATAACAAACAAGCCCTTCCGTTACAAATGTGACAAACGGCGTCACTGAATTGCTGACACAGTTGACACGTCACTGACCTGTAGGTTGTTAGAGTTTACACGTCAGTCGATTGGAATATCAGCAACCATAAACGGCTCCGTTTTGACTCAGGGTTATTAGCAACAGATAATCCAAATAGTAAAAAATGATGTCATTTAGGGTTGCTGACATTCCAATCGGCTGACGTGTAAAATCTAACAACCTATGGGTCAGTGACGTGCCAATTGTGTCGACAATTCAGTAACGCCATTTGTAACATTTGTAACGGAAGGCTTGCTTGTTATATGTTCTAAGTAGAGGGGCTTGTTTGGTGCAATTAATAGTAGATGGGCCTGTTTGTTATCTTTCAATAGTACAGGGGCTTCCGGCCTATTATCCCTAAAATTTATGAAAGAAGTATATTTATATCATTAGAGTATTTTGATTTATGAGAAGTAGGGTCCACTAGATAACGAGTTATACATGTTGTGGGTTTAATTGAATTATCAATAGGTTGGATGGTGATTATCATGTATTTGAATATATTATTTACTTTTTTCATGGTTGTGGTTGGATATTGAGGAGTTACACAAGGTAATTAGTCTCTGGTTGAGTTCAATTTAATAGGGGACATGTTAGTTATGTCACATGTGATTTAAATTATGAATTCATCCTATTGCAAGCTTAATTCAAAATAAATTTTAATCACATCGAGTAATATTTAAGTCAAAATGATGGATATATTTAAGAAAATTATATTAAAATTGTCGAAAATTAGAGTTAGTAAGGGTCAAGACACTTAATTGGGTTGAAGGCCTTGAGTAACCCGTAATACTTGGAAAAATAGGCATAGTATTAATTTGGTCGTGCTTGATGTTCCAACCTATGATTTTGATGACATGTGTATTGGTTGCCTAAAGCGATCGATGGTGTCTGACAAAGAAAAAAGAATGTGGCTGAAAAAATGTTGAAGATTTTCATGGCATAATGGCGACAAGAAGCTATGTGGTTTAAGACAGTGATATGATTTTGAATATGGATATATGATTGTCATATACTGATTTTTGGATTCGCGACACAACTATGAATTTTTATTTAAATAGATATAGATTTCTTTCTGATTAAATTTAAATAAGTATTTGTACCATTCGTCACACCTAAATCTAATAGCTTCCAAAAAATTAAAATATTATATGACTACTGTTGTTATATAAAATTCCCGACCAACAGGTAGGGTTCAAAACTAGTTTTAAATATTTCTTGGGAAATAAAAGGAGGCATGAGAAAGGAAAATGAGCAATGCCAGTTTAGGTCGTGAATTTTACTGGTGGAAGTTTGTTGTTTTGGGACAAAACCATTTTAAGGCGTGGAGGGTTGTAATGACCCGATTCTTATTAACTGTGAGAATTTAAATTTTTGGTTTCATACCTTATTGGTCAAAACTCGATTGTTTTAATTTGGATTAATTTATTAATTTAATGAATTATTTTGCCTCAATTATCAGAAGTTAGGATCTTGGGTTATTTGAGATACGTGTTAATCATTAGGTTGGTGTCTTATACTTTTTAATCAGATCGAGTAGACCGAGATTAAGGAGAATGGTGCCAAATTCCCCAACAAGGCCATAATAAGTCCGAAATTATTAAAAGGAGAATAGTACCGCAGAAAGGGAAGAGCCTTGGGCCATTCGAGTTGACTGAAGAGAGGTCTTAGGGCCGATTGATGAACGGTTCAGCGGTAGGTGTTGGTGTGCTGGGCTAAGGGGTTGTCTTGCTAGGGGGAGGGAGAAAAATAACTTTGTTGTTGGCGGAGCTGTTTTTGTGATGGAGAAAGAAGAAGGGGGACGGCCGAAGTTCGGAGGAAGGGGCTAGCGTCGGTCCTTGGAACCGCGAATTAAGAAGAAGACGAACGTCGATGGCTTGTGATCAGGCGCTAAGTTCAAACGACCAGGTGGTTTTGACTCAAGTTCTCGTGGCCGGTGGACGGGGGATCTGATGTTGCTAGTTTCTACGTTGGTCGACGGAGGAGAGGGAGAGAGAGGCGGAGCGACGGTGGTGGACTGATGAAGTGACGGCCGAGTCAAACGAACGGAGGAGGAGGAGCTCCTGACTCCATCGGTGGCCATGGGAAGAAGCGGCTGCTGGAATAGAGTATTCCAAAAATTTGAGAACGATGCCGGCGGTGGCAAGGTTCATATTTGTTGATTTCTGGAAATATAAGGGATGTTTAGAAGTTTAGTGGAAGTATCATTTTTAATCCAAAACTTTTACTAATTGGACAAATGAATACTTGGGAGCTTTCCGCTGATTTTCTAAAGTTCTGGATTAGTTTTCATATTGGAAGAAGTTAGGGGACTGCCTTTGAAATCCGTGGAAAAGTGCAGAGTGGTCATTTGAAATTTCAGGAAACTGTAGATAAATATCTTGCTCAACTGTAGTGCAAACGATGCACTGTCAAAACCTGTGGAACTGGGGCAGTGAGACGGATCTTATCAGGTAGAATTCAGAGTCATTAAACTAGGCTAATGTGAGGGCCTTGTGTTAATATGTTAGGATTGTCATGTGAGGAATTACAACTCGACTGAGAATAATGATGATTAGGAATGCATGAAATTGTGATAGAAGAAAATGGAATACGATTATGTGGTTGTTGATTGGTTGATGATGATGTGATTGGTGCATTGTGATGTATATGTATATGATGTGAAATGGATAGGTTAATAATAGATCGAGAGATTAATTGATAATGTTGTTCATGTATATTTCTGTTGTGATGAGTTGTGGTTGCAGGAGGATGACCCCAAGTCCTTTCCGAACAAAAGCATAACCTTGGGTCGAGTCCACTCGGTCTAGTCACTTGGTTTAGGTCATTGACCCAATGATTAACTCGAAAAGTTCATTCTTTCTAATCAGGGTAAATTAAAGCCGCAAGTTAACAATCCTATTTGAATTAATAATCTATCACGTTTTAACCAATGAGGTTGAAGCCCCAAACTTAAACTCTGGCCATATTTCTCAGAACCGGGTCGTTGCAACAAGGGTGTCCCTTGTCTTTGTTTCTTTTCTTACTATGTGCGAAGGGTTTGTCAACTTTGTTATGGAGGGAAGTCATGTGTGGTAAGATACAAGGGATGCAGGATTGTGGCAAGGCACTGATGCACCCAAATATTGGTGTGTTCAATCTCTCATTAGACGATATTTTAGCGAGATTTTATCTCGTTTGGGTGATTTTAAGTGAGTTTAATCCCCTTTCGCGGCCTTAGGGCCATTTTACGTTGTTTTGCACGTTTTTTTATGTATTTCAGGTAATAAATGACGTTAGGGAATTGAACCGAGAGTGGCGCATTGAGTGACGCGTGATTCAGGGCTCAATGGAGGGATTTGGGTCGAAGGAAGAAGGCTCAACCACAAGGAAAGGACCGATTTTGAAGAAAACTCAAAATGATGAGTTTTAGAGCTTACACACTGTATAAGCTAAACATACTGTTAGCTTACACGGTGTGTAAGCTACCCATGTAACACCCCAACCAAACGGAACACAATCAAATGCAGCGGAACACTAACAGGGGTGCTACGATGCACAAATTTCACACAATACTGATTTTCATCGTAACTCAAGTAACTAATTCTATAGGGTTTTAGAACAAACTCGTAATAATTTGAAAACAAATATCTTCATTTATACAGGATTCAGACAAAAGCTCCCTAGGAACACAAAACGGAGGAGGAGTCACATGCTCCACTAATAAGAGTTTCACTTTTCCCAAAACATTAATAAGCGTTTCACTTGCTCCAAAACATTAATAAGCATTTCCCAATACATTTTCTTCTTATTCACAATACATGCTTCAAGACACTTTTACAAAACAAAGATATACACAATATCATGCTAAATATGACATATGCTCATGACTTGATAGTGTATCCAAAACATGTTTCAAAATCCAAACCAAAGGAAGAGGATCAAGACACATTCTTTTGATTCTATCTGGCCACATCACCACACTCGCCAATCCAAATAGCTCTGCTTGGTGGCATGTTCCTCTTGCAAAGTCAAATGTACACATGCGCAGACCACTGATGGTATGGGGGGTGAAAATAAGGAGTCAGTGTTAATCACTGTGTGAGGGCCTTAAGCCCTGGGTCATACTAAGGGCAGGCAAGTCACGTAACAAGTATTCCAACACGTATCACATAAGTTTACTCATGTATACCTAACTTGTTATTCCATATTTTAATTGGGATCTCGACTCACGTATGCCGGCAGACTCCGAGCAGAACAAGTAATAACCAAACGGGTACCTCGTAAACAGACAGCTCTCCGCGGTAATAGCCTCGAAATAGTTCAATCAATAGGTTCAACCATGCTAATGACCTACTCCTAGAAAAATTGACCATATATGATTTTCTGCAACAGAACAGAACAAGCATAGTCTCCAACATACGGGCCCTAACTAGGTTATCAAGCAATTTCCAAATTATTCCTCTAGATTCATCACTTTAGGTGAATTGTTATCACAATCAGGTCATGATAGAACAGCTATAATAAATCATACATGATAACTATAAAGCAGAACGAGCACAATAACAAGTTCACGTAAATAACAATAACAACATTTCACATACAAGCCTAGAACTTGGAATCGCTGCTCGAGCATATGCTAAGCCTCCGCTACTGAATCTTCTTTTTTCCAGCTGCCTTTCCAGTCAAACTTGAGTCTGAGACTCTGAGTTAGTGTGTGTGGTATGCACATATACGTGTTCCAACTCGCTTCCCAGGTTCTTTGTGATCTCCGGGATCGCTTAGGAATCGCTTGCTTCTTCCCCTATCTGGCACGCCAATTATTCCAGACTAGTCGTCTGGCCCAATAGATGTCGAAGGCCCAAGTCGCTTGGTCCTTATCAGTGTGGGCACCTCGTAAGCAAAAGGGGAAGTAGTAGTGAGTTCAGGGTGTAACTGGGCGATTGTAGGAAAAGTAGGGAGGTGAACGGAATAACGTACCACAGAGTGTTGGTTTGTTGGGTAGAAGAGTGTCCCCCTCTGTAATGGAGTTAGAGCTGTATTTATAGCTCTGACCCTCTGTCTTGGTCGCCAAGGATTGATCCCAGTTGCTCATGGTGCCTGTCCTAGGATGTCGACACGTGTCCGTGCTCCTGTGAAACCCTAGGGCCCATTGTGTTGGGTCGTCGCTTTGGTCGTCTGCAATCTTGTGCCTGAGTCAACATATCGCTTGGTCTGTTGATATATCTTTCAGTGGGTTTATCATGGGCCGCTCCAAAGCCCATGATCGTCGGGCTAGGCCTATCACATGTCTATAACCTAACCAAACTATTTAAACCAAACAAACCAAATATTTAGCCCCACATAACTAAATAAACTCAAACTATTAAAGTTGGGTTGGTTCAAATAATTATCATGATATTGATAACAATTTTGACTATTCTGTGATATAAAAATTTATCTTCGTTCACTAATTACATTATTTTTTGTAAATACTATTATGAAAATAATCAAATATAATAATTAAAAAACTCGGCCAAAGGGCCAATTTAGATCTAGTATCTTATTATAATCAATGAGTTTGCACATATTATAAAAAAAATAATTATAATTATTGGAAATTAAAATTAGCAAGTGAAAATAATCATTTATATGTTCATGTACAACAACTAGTGCGCCCAAGAATGATGAATGACCTATAAAATTATGTCCAAATCAAAAGGATATTATATATATATATAACTTGGGAGCCAATCGGTCACATGATGTACATTTGGAGGCAGAGAATTCATTAATTGGTTGGTTGGACCCATTTAGTCATTCATAAAAAAAAAAAACAAGGCATCACACATTCAATTGTTTTGGATGGGAAATCAATTAACAGCTCATTGCAAGCCAATATTTAATTTGAGTGAGTTTATAAATTAGGCAATAAGCATATACTTCTTCACTTTTCCGGGTCGTGGAGGCCATGAGCCTCGTATAGTTGATAACTCTCTCTATTACAGCATTCTTATTGGTGATCACATTAAACTAACAGTGTGTAGAGAAATTGAAGCTACCTTCTCCTCTTCTTTTAATTAATTACATCCCAACCTTACTTGTCAAGCAAGCACCATGTTTTGTAGCTTTTATAGCTTCACTTTTGGAGATTCATTTTTAAACCAAAGATGTTTTGTAGCTTTTATAGCTTCACTTTTGGAGATTCATTTTTAAACCAAAGTTGGCTTCTGCAGCGAACTAGCAACTACTACCATGTGTAGTACTAGTTAGTGATCAAATTCAAGACTTTTATTCATTGAAGTAGTTCCCCACACTGTGATGGGTAATGAATTGTTGAATGTTTGTTTGTTAGGTTTTTAACTAATTATATGCGCTCAAATATAAATAAAGAAGGTATGTTTTCGCATAATCTCGTGATTCACTAGTTCAATTAATTATTGGGTTCTCTGGGTTTTTGTATTGTGATCTTGAAACTCTTTGGTTATATAGTGTATATTGGGGGTGAGTCTCCCCTTCTAAGACTCCGCAAAGTAGGGCAAATTGAATTGCGTGATTGATTCTTGTGTTCTTGGTAAAGATTGGGAGAAAACTCATGTACCAATCTTGGCCACGGAGTACTTACATAATCAAGTGAGATAAATAGGGAATATTTAGCTATAACTACCTACAGCTCATGTACATCAACTATAAAGGTGTGAGCTAAGAGATTAAAATATTATCTCATTACATGTAGTATTCATTCTTATCATCCTCCCGCAAGCTGAAGGTCGGTAGAACTTTGAGCTTGAAACGTAGTTCCAGATAGCGAGACGTCGGTAGTGGCTTTGTGAGGACGTCAACTATCTGTTCTTTGGTAGATATATAGGATGACAAGAGATTTGCCGGTGACCTGCTCTCGAACAAAGTGGAAATCAGTCTCGATATGCTTACTTTGTGAGTGAAAAATATGGTTGGCGGTAAGATATGCTACCGATAAGTTGTTGCGCGAAATGCCTGGAGGATGGGTAGTCGGGTAGCCAATTTCACGAAGTAGAGATTGTAACCAAAGGGCTTCAGAGGAAAATATGGCGAGGGCGCGATATTCGGCCTCAGCCGGTTAGTAGAGGCGGTGGAGAGATGGATCTCAAGTTTTTGAGTGCCTTCAAGATAACGAAGGGCCTGCTTGAGATGCTGCTAGTGGGAAGTGAAAGGTGCATGGATGTGTTATGAGAGGCGGGTCGTTATATAAGCCAGATCTTACGAGTCATAGAGAGATATTTCATGTCGCCAACTAGTTGTCGATATAGTGTGGGATCGTGAAAAGGAGCATCGGTAGAGAGAGGGCATGTGACTTCTGAAGGAGTAGAGATCAGTTTGCAATCTGCCATTCCTACCTTTGTCAATAATTCTCGTATGTACTTTTTTGACATAGAGACATCCCAGAGGACGTACCATGAACCTCGATTCCAAGAAAATAGTGAAGATCTCCAAGTTCCTTGATAGAGAATCGGGCATGTAAGTGTTGGACGAGAGCAGCTGTCAACTTATCATTAGAACCGGTGACGATTATATCATCAACATACACCAAAATAAATATTACCACCAGAATTGTAGTAAAAGAGTGAATGATCAGTCTGTGAACATGTGAAGCCGAAGTCACATAGAGCGTCTTTTAAACAAGAGAACCAGGCACGCAGAGCTTGCTTAAAACCATACAATGATTTCTTCAATAGGCAGACATGATTTGGAAATTGTTGATTAACAAATCCTGGTGGTTGAGACATGTAGACGGTCTCTTGGAGAGTTCCATGGAGAAAAGCATTGGAGACATTAGTTGCTTGATGGACCAATGATTAGAGAGTGTGATAGATAGAATGAGGCGAACACTTGCTGGTTTGACCACAGGACTGAACGTCTCATTATAGTCTAGGCTTTCGTTTGATGATAGCCATTAGCAACCAACTGTGCCTTGTAACGGGCAATAGTAACATCTGGATGACGTTTAATATAATACACCCATTTGTTTCCCACTATTTTATGAACCAAATGAGGCAGAGGAACAAGGGCCCATATCTCGTTGTGAAGCAAGGCGTTGAATTCTTCATCCATGGACATGGGCCATTTTTTTTTATTTTGAGGCCGGTGTATAGTAGGTGGGCTCATTTTAAAGCACCTCAACTTCTGCTAAAAAAACTTCTAGGCTTAAGGGAGCCTGTTCTGGCCCACGTGATCATGGGATGTGTGTTGGAGTTCACGGCCTATGATGCTGGGACAGGAGTAGTTAAGCTTGGGCTGGAAGTTGAAGTGGGTGGCCCACTTGAATGTGAATTTTGGTTTGTTGTGATGGATGGAGCTATGGGTTGAATAATAGGGGATGCTGGAGAAGGGAAAATTGGTTGAGTGAGAGCAAGCTGAGGGGGTTGGTGTGGAAGGAGGTTGTTGGGCCGATGTTGGCTGGGTCGGGGCTGTCTGAATGGTTGGAAGTGGTAGTGGCAGATTAAGTTGAGGGGAAAGGCAAGCAGTAGCTGGACTCGGGCCGAGGCCTTGGGAATAGTGTGGGGTACCTGGAAAGGGAAGATAGTTTCGTCAAAAATGACATGACGAGAAATTTGAACCTTATTGGTGAACAAATTTAAACAATACTAACCTTTATGATGAATACTATAACCACTACAACAAAAACAAGTTTTTGCGACCTTTTAATGTGTCGCTAAAAAGGTAAATAATGTCGCTACAAGTTTTCACCGACGTTTTCTCCAACTGTCGTATTAATGTCGCTTAAACCAGTGTCGCTTTATGTTTTAGTGACGCTTACAGTAAATGTTGGTGAGTATTTTTTGCGACATTTATATGTGTCACAAAGTGTTGTAACACTTATATATAAATGTATATATTTCGTTGGACACCGTCTCAAACGGCCTTCCCTCCAACCACCGTCCTCCACCTCCGAACCTTTAGCCATTGTCTCTCACTAACCACTTGCCACCTGGTAGTCCTCCACCGCCGAACCTTTAGCCATTGTCACTTGTTAACCACTGGTCACCAGGTAGGTAGTCCTCCACTGTCGAACCTTTAGCCATTGTCTCTCGCTAACCACATCCTACCATGTGCCATCAAACCTTGGATAGTGCTCCTATTTCGCCCTGGAAAATAATGTTTACTATTTGCTGACGTTGAGATTTGAACCTCTGACCTCAATGTTATAAAACTGAGTCCTTACCATTATGTCATAATTGGTTTTTTTTATATAGCATATTTATTTAATTCATTTAAGGGTGTTTGCACATGAGTGTATACAATGTGTATCTATACGATTACTACAAGTGTGTATACATGTACCGTCTACAAAAGGTGAAGACGTGTAAAATCAAGTACAAAAGGACCTTGATACCTTGCATTATACGAAATCTGTACATGAATACGAAGAGTATTTACATGAGTACAAAGAGATTCACACGTTAAATTTTATTTAATTTAAATTCGACCTTTGTAGATAAAAATAACAAAAGCTTAAATGGGTGACTATAAAATGCTTTTTCTGAATTAAGTATACTATGAATGTTGAAATGATATTTATGTTAGATAGAATGCACCAAACTTAAATATATATATTTAAGTTAAAATATATATCGAATCATATAGTAACATAAAAAAGGTCATTATACATAGACATACGTGCAACATTTGAGTTAAAATGCTCTAATTGATTGTATTATGTATGAACTTAAGACAGGTGACACACATACGTCTGAATATAAAAAATGTCATTGATTTATGTCGCAAAAAAATTATAATTTTGCGACATTTACTCAAAATGTCGCAAGAGTTACAAAATTTAGTATTTTAGCGACGTTTAATGAAATTGTCGTTCTAGATTACTCAACAAATGTCGTAAAAGCTTGTTTTTGTTGTAGTGAACCAAGGAAGACAGAAGGAGCAGACTTGGCATCTAATTTATGCTTTGCATATGGTTTTAACCAAGGAAAATAGAGACAACCAAATATGCGTAAGAAATTATAATTGGGATTAGAATTAAAAAGACGATAATAAGGAGAATCAAAGTCAATAGGAGAAGCATGTAACCAATTTATAATATAGGTTGCGGTTTGGAAAGCATATGGCCAATTATCTAAGGGTATCGTCGCATGGTGAAGGAGAGCACGACCGGTTTCAGTGATGTGTCAGTGTTTCCTCTCTGCACAACCACTTTGTAAAGGGGTGTGGGGACAAGAGGTTTGCTCATGGATGCCATTTTAAGCTAGATGAGTTGACAATTGCTGATATTCACCACCACAGTTTGCATGAAAATAATGAATGGATCATGCAAAAAAGTTTTCGACGAGGGTACAAAATTGAACAAATATGGAGAGTAAGTCCCAACTGATAACAAGCAAAATATGACTAGACATGTTTGCTATAATGATCATAAAATAAGACATAGTATTTTTTGTTTTTGGTGGACAAAATAGGAGAATGACCCCACACATCACTGCAAATTAAATCAAGAGGGCCACTGGCTTTATAACCAGAGACTAGAAAAGGTAATTTATGTAGTTTGCCTAAGCAACATCTAGAACAAACAGAGGGAAGTCTTTTATTATGTAAAGGAATTTGATAACGTCTAAGGACACGTTTAAAATTTCAAAGATTAGCGTGGCCAAGTCGTTGATGCCACACTGGCAAAGAAGTAACAACGGGGCTGGAAGGAGACGTGATGATCGACATAGGAATGGAGTATAACCCATTATTAATCTGGCCTTGGTAAATGATTATGTGTGTTGTCAAATCATGTAGAATAACATGATCATGGTAGAGGGACACAATAATATTATATCACAGGTTAGGGAGTTCAAAGAGAGGATATTTTGACAGGATTGAGGAATGTAAAGAATATTATTAAGATTCAAGAGCAACAAAAGAATTGTGTATGTGAGCAATTGAATAGCCATTATGAGAGAAAGGAACAGTATTACCATCTGTAAGATGAACTTGGTATGGGCCTTGGTATTCGAAATGGAGGTGAAGGTTGGCTAGATTGTTTGTGAGATGGTGGTTGGCTCTTGAGTCCAAAGTCCAGGTGTCAAAATTGTGTGGTTCGCGTGAAATGGTGTAGTGAGACGTCGGTTGAGTAGTCAAGTAGGAACGGGGGAAGGGCATTGTCGAAAATGATGACCCTTCCCTTGGCAGTTATAACACATGATTTCTTTGGGCCCAACATTATAGGTGGTATGGCCCATTTGAGGAAATGGTAACAGTCCACCCCCACTTGAATTATTATAGGATTGGGCTCCCATATCAGAAGTGCGGCTAGGTCAATTGTGGTTGTCTGCTCCAGAGAAATTGGATGAATGTCCCTTGCCTTGAACACGACGGCCATGGTTTCTTCCGTTCATGGCTCCTCGTCCAGCATAGTGCGTAAATGGAGATCCTGTATGAGACAAAGAGTGTTTGACCGCTAGCTCGAGTTCTTCGGTTAATAGAAGCCCATTTAATTCAATGAATGAGACGAGAGCTGACTGATTTTCTAGGGAGAGAGTGAATGATTGGTATGAAGGGCCGAGTTCGCGGAGTTCCAGATGGAAGCACTACAAAAAAGAGCAGTTTACCGTCGCTCATTGGGAAGGAGTTTAGCGTCGGTCGGTTCATAACTGACGCTAAACCCTTGACTCGCGTTTGACCAAGGGTTTAGCGTCGGTCGTTTACGGACCGACGCTAATTTATACCCAAAAAGTGACGCTAAAATCGATTCCGGACCGAACCAAGGACGCTAAGACGCCGGATTTTTGTAGTGAAGAGATCCTCATGAGAGACTGAATTTACGAGGGCATAGAGATTATCAGCGATTGCCTTTCACATTATAAGTAAACAAGAATCGAGTTAGTAGATTGACGTAAATCAAATAATTGAGCTTTAAAGGGCCAAGAATCGGACTGCGTGTCGGTGCCATAGGCCGTTGTCAAAGAACTTCACACTGTTGGAGAATGCCTTCAGACACAAAAGATATAAGCCACCCCGAAATGATCTGATCATGTCAATACCATTCTTTGTATTTGGGATTGTCTGATCCATCGTTAGTGAGAGGAGAAGGAGGTTGTGCCGATCCATCGATATGCCCAATCAGATCGTATCCAACGAGAAAAGGCTCAAATTGGAGCTTCTAGACAATGTAGTTATTGGGGTTGAGTTTGATCGAGAAGGTTTTTGAGGGATTGGGAAGGGAGGGTAGCGAATAAGATGAAGAATTTGCGGAGGGAATATTTTTGGCCATGATTGTGGCTAAAGTTTCAGAGAGTTCTCTAATACCATATAGATTGGGAGAAAACTCACGTACCAATCGTGGTCACTGAGTATTTTATTTACAGTATAAAACGAGTACATAATCAAGTAACATAAATAAGGAATGTTTAGCTGTAACTACTTATAGCTCATGTACATCAACTATATAGGCGTGAGCTAAGGGAATAAAATATTATCTCATTAATACATGTATTATTCATTCTTATCACTTTGTTTATGCGCTTAGATCCAATTAAGGTTTGTGATTTGACGCTTACGATTATTCTTCGATCTTGCATTCGTCTTTGTGCCAATACTATTTTAAAGTGGTATCAGAGTATTGATCCCTCTGCTGCTTCAATTAATGTATATCTTTGCCTAGGGTTTCTTTCCTCTCTTATTGTTCTCTTCTCTTTGCATTTTGAACACGATCTTGGTGATCTGTTGACTATTCTATTCTTTCACCATGGTAGATGGGATACGGTTGAAACGTCTGATGGGAGTACTAACTTTTCCATGTGGAAGATCAAGGACTGGTCTATTGTTATTGATGGTCCCCTGGGCCAAACGCCAATGGACCCCGAGGGCGACCCATTCTGCCCTCGCCATCCTTCTACTATGGTGATCTGTTATGACAAAGATGAACAGTAAGGCGCCTGCCCTGTCCATCAACCACCAAATGCTCTACAAAACTCTACAAACCAGTCAATCAGCCTGCATATGACATGCCACTTTGTCGAGCCTAACACCAACCACCCCTACGAGGTAGTTCCCATCCAACGGTCAATATGACACCTCCAACATGGTCCCACTCAGAGTTTGAAACGTGGATAACCAGCCCATGCCACCATGACCTTATAAATACAGGGTAATCCAGTCAGTAATGGACACGACACACTGAGACCACACACCTAATACTGCACGCCCTCACGCTAAAGGCTATGGACATAACACCCTCACTAAATGGTTAATCTCTGGTACTTCTTTGTTACCACTCATGCTACGCTTTTACCCCATAAACACTCTCATGTGAACACTGACCATATCCCTTATTATTCACCTTGCAAGGAACCTCCCACACAGAGCCCAAGAAGCATCAATGATCTCCAGCAATCAACCTCCAGTTGAGCCACTCTATTGGTCCCCTAGTCAAACTAGGTGGATCAGTTACTAATGATATGAGGAAGGTTCAGCTTTGGGACATAGCTCACTCTAAAATCATGATCGATTGGTTGACGATATTATTCATCAGATGGTAAGTCTTACTAACCCTAACCTCTTGTGGGAAGACCTTGTTGAAATCTTTCAATCTAAATCTCTCCCCAATAGAATTTGACTACTTAACATATTGTTTATTTCCAAGATGGATGTATCTAATGTTTATGCATGATAACTTTGATGTTTTCCTTCGCATCACTAAGGATCGTGGTAACAAAATTGATGATACTCACGGACTATGATTGCCATGACAGGTTTTTTTCCCTCGCATAAGTGAGAGCAATAATCATCTAATTGTTAGATTTTAGTTATTTAATCTTGTGGTCTCAGTCCTATGTTTATAACTCTTAATTTTTTTACTTTGTTGAAGTTTCCTCCTACCTTCCATCACCGAAAGTTTCCCGATGAATTATTCTATGACGCGAGCCTCTGTTGATGAAAATTTTTTCAACCACGTGATCATTGTCATTAGATCTAATTTTCTGAAAAATATTTTTCTTCACAAATTTCTCACAGCCGGTGTGTATAGTTTGTATGTGGTCTGTACAAATTGTATACACTTCCTATTTATATTTGTACAAGTTGTATACACTTTGTACGAGAGTTGTACACTTTGTATTTATTCTTGTATAGTCTGTACGAGAGTTATATATTGTATAGGGTTTGTATACAAACTATATACACTTTGTATGAGAGTGGTACACTCTATATTTATTTTTGTACAATAGAAGCGCTTGGGATGGTGTAGGGAAGAAAGAAATTAAAGGGAACTTGACAAAGGATTGGCGATAACACACGTAGGCCAGCAAGGAGGGGCGAAACAAAAATTTGGAAGACATGGCAATCTAGGTTGACAGTTACTTAAATTTATTTTGTAATGCTAATTATGAATTAAAGAAAATGTCCGACAGCAGCTATCATGGACATAGTTTTTCCTTTCACCGTATACAAGCCAGGTACGACCTACGAGCAATGATCACTAAGTAAGACCTACGGGCATTAGTCGCCAAACAAGACCTACGGGCAATAATCGCCAAGTAAGACCTAAGGCTAAGTAAGCTCGTGATAATAAGACCTATGGGCAATAACCGCGAAGTAAGACCTACAGGCATTAAGTAAGACCAACGGGAAAAAATCACTATGTAAGACCTACGGGCATTAATCGCTTAATTAAGAGACCTATGGGCAAAAATTGCTATGTAAGACCTACGGGCATTAATCGCTAAGTAAGACCTATGGGCATTAATCGCTAAATAAGACCTACGGGCAATAATCGCTATGTAAGACCTATGGGCATTAATCGCCAACGGCGATCTGTGAGCATTATCTGCCAAGAGAAATTCACGAAGCATTAATCGGTAGAAAGACCCATATGCATGAAATGAGCTAAGAAGGAGCTGCGAACATCAAAATTAATAGAGCACACAAACACACGTTTACTACGAACAAACTCACAAGAAAGGCGCCACAATAAGAACAAGGACAATATGATTAAATACTTGTTTCCGTCCATACAAACAAAGAAAGAGCGTGAGAATGAAGTACAGGAATCCAGAGCAAAGTCAACACACGGTCATTGAAGAAAAATTTAGGGCTTCATCTCGACTTTAGATGAGGAAGGCCAGGAAGAAGAGGCTTCGCTAGTCTTTGGAGGAAGGGAGTGGGTAGTTTGAGCTGGCGGGTGAACCATGTCGCGATCAAGTTCTTCGGGGGTAAGCTAAGGAAGACCTCGCCTTTGACGCTCAGCGCGAATATATGTCCCCGGCATCTTCCTCCACCTCCTGCATCAGGCGTTTCACGTCATGGAAGGCCTCATCTTCATCAGAATCTGTGGGATCTTCCACCTCTATATTGTACGTGTGTAAACCTCAAAGCACGACCCGGAATACTTGGCGAGTGGGCCAGGAACAGGTCAGAAATGTCGCTTGAATCGCATGACGGCAGCTACGCATGCTATCCCCAAAGTCTGATTGTAGTACGTGACCGTTTGGTCATTAAGTGACTATTGTTCGGCAAGAGCATGATCGCCAACCTCCTCGATGGAAAGAGAATCATCCAGCAATCCCTGCAGTTCTGCGTTTTCCTTCTGCTCCTTGAGGACTTCACTTTTAGCATGTGCAAGGGAAGCCTCAAGAATAGCGGTGTGGCCTTTCATTGCCTCAAGATCAGCCTTCAAACGCCCCACTTCATCTTTTAATGAAGATGTCTCGATCTTCAAAGCGGCTTCAGAAGCCTCCACCCTAGTAGCATGAGCTTTGGCATCCCCAGCCTCTCGCCAATAAACCTCGGCGTCATCTCCTAGTGTTTTGAGCCAAGACGCTAAAATGATAGACTTCTAGTAAGCAACTAAAGTATTAAGTAGCGAAAAGGAGGGAAATAAAAATTAGGACAGAAAAATAAGGTCAAACGTGTACATGTTCCTCCGTATAAAGACGAGTCAGATCGTGATGACGATCGCGCAAATCATTTACCTATTTCTTGAGGTTCTCATTCTCCTTCAATATATCTTCGTTCTCTTGCTTATTCTTTTTGCAGACAATAAAAAGATCACCCGTCTCGGAAACCACCTAAGAAGTGTAAAATACGTAAATAAAGCAAAAAGGAAGGAGAAGGGCCAACAAAAAAGGGGCAAAGCAAGAATAAGAAAACAAACCTGAAGGAGACGAAGAGAGGAAGAGCCATGAAGCTCTAACACGTCAGCGCTCTGAATAGGGACCTCACGATCATGAAAAATCCCGTCGGCATACTCGACCATAATATCGCTCGCCATCCCCAAGGATATGTCGGAGGTAGCAGGATGGGCAAGAGCAAAGTAAGGTAGACGGAAGGGTCCCTCGCTCTCACGACCCTCAGGGGCATCTACCAAAAACACACTACAGGCATGAGCAAAGTAGCGGCGCCGGCGTTGGTGATCAGAGCCAGGAGCCAGGCGACTTTCGCGGGGGCTTTCTACAGCGTCCGCAAGGTTATCTCCATCTCCTGGGTTTGACTCAGGACCCTCGACATTAAGTGTTGAGGGGGGAATCGGAGCTTGAGGGTTGACCAAAAGATCATCCCCAACCGACGGATCGAATGAGGCTTGAGCAGCCCGGTCTAGCAAAGCCTGGACAGACATGTCATCCTCACTGTCCACTATTTGTGGACATGGCTCGGAGGAGTCAGGGATAATTATAGACGAAGTAGGAGAAGGCACCACGTGACCACTAGAGGGATCTTGGGGTGGCTGAGAGGAAGTCTCCGCCCCCTTTTGTTTCTTGGAGGATCTTCTTATGGCCAGGAGGAGTTCAATATTTTCTCTTTTTGGCGGCCTCATAATCTTTTCCACCACCAGTGGCCTTTGGTTCTTTCTGGCGGTCAGTACCACCACAAGAGGAAGCCTTCCTTGACTTGTTAGATCGCCCCTGGGGTGATTTCTCAACTGAGGCGATCAGGGGGCGACTGGCGGTGGACCATCTGGTTGAGGGCGAGTTTCAACAACTACACCACAGGTGGTGGTACTGATCAAGCAGCTGGTTAGATTTATACAACCTGCTAAAATGAACAAGTGGTGAGCGGCCAAATCAAGGAGCAAACAGTTACAATAGTAATGAGAACGAATAATACTAATAATGAAAGGCACATATGAGGACCGCCTAGGCTAGGGTAGTACCTCCCCGGTTTCCTTTCTGAGAGGCACGAAAGTCGGAGGGAGTAGAGAGGTCATGACACTCCAGCAAGATCTGTTTCCTCTCAGTGATCTCTTGCTCAGTAGGGGTGATATCAATATTGAAGCGGTCAATATCGCCGGCAGACCAAGAAGTCGGTAGCAGCTCGACCCAAGGGCGATCTAAATCGCCAGGTTTAAAATAAAAGAAGGACTGATACCACATAAGACGGGGTTTGGCAGAATGAAGAATTCCTTCCTGGGGAAATTCTCTACGCCTGGTGAAGCTCAGGCCATTGGCGGTCATTTTAGCATTGTACAGAAGACAAAGGGTCGAAGGGTGGGAACCACTTGCATGCAGGCGCAGGTGCATTCAAAGGCAGCTATCATGGACCAAGAAACAACGTTAAAAGCACCTAAGGAAGCTCCAAAGCACTCCAGAAGTGAGCATACAAAGGCAGAGGGTGGTAAGTGAAGTCCATTGCTAAAGAATTCCGTCCAGATCCCATGCCAACCTGGAGGGACAATTCCGTATAGTGGATAGCCGCGAAGCAACGACAAATTGCCAGTCGAAGGGAAGGTGCGACTTGGGAAGAACCTTAGCGTGCCTCTGTGCAGTGCATGAAGGAAAATAGTCGGGTCCTACAACACGACGCTCGTTGCAGGGACCTCTTTCCCACATAGAAGCCTAGTTTCGGACCTTATACTCGTCATTGGAAGCAATAACATCAGGATGTATCTCAAATTTGTGAAGGGCTTTGGAAAAACCAATCTGGTGGGATCCCTAGGAAGGTAGGGTCGGCTTTATGGACGCGTTTTCACGCGTGTGTAGTCAAATAACTGTCAAGCACAAAGCAAGACAGATCGTATTCCACGGGTCTTCTAATAATTGTCTACTCAAATGTAAAGGCAGATTACTCAGGTTTACACACGTTGTGCGTGGTGTGAGTTCCACGACTTCTATTCTAGAAATGCAGGTAAATTAAAAACAAGATTAAAAGACAGATTGAAAGATTGGCTGACTTAACAAAGACGACAGACAAGCTTAGACTTTGAATCCTCCTTAGATCACCAGAGCATTGGCAATCAACAGACCACGATTTTCAATTCTCGTTCAATCAATTCTAAGACACCACCATAACTCTTTACCCTTAGGTTTAAGACTGGCGAACGTTCGCTCTATTTGATCTAGCTACCAAGATTAATTAGCCGCCCGAGTACGGTCGCTTCTTGCGACGACTAAACTAACTGGTGGAATTACTAACGATTTGTGAGTTACTCTTGAAGTGGATTAATCCTAACTGGTTCCTACGAAAGGCACACTCCAATGAATAGGTTAATTGTTGATTTGGTGTTTTAAAGTGAGGCGAACATTCGCTACTATCCTCAGCTTAACAAGAATCTAGTCTATGTGATCAAGCCAGAGAAGAAACATAAACAACGAAGAACAAATCAAACATCCAAGAGAAACTGATTGAACTTTGAATCTAATCACCGCCGATCCGTGACCGCTTTAAAGCCCTGGGTCACTTAGGGTTCATCTAGTCTTAGCTCTCCGAGTTTAGCTACTCATGTTCATAACAGCAGAAACAAAGACAGAAACAGAGTTCATCATGAAAAGGAAGAACAGATGGAAACTGTAAAACCTAATTAAGACGACTTCGGCAAAGCTCCGCTCTCCTTTAATCTTCACTCCTAGCTCCGAGTCTCCGAGGTGAAAAGATGGCGTCACGATCTCTTCCTGGCTCTTCGAACTCTCAAACTCTGTTCTCTCGAACTTCTTAGGTCTGGAACTTGTGATAAGTTGTATATGGAAAAGTGTATATCTTTTTGAGCCGCCAGTTTATATTTATACTTAAGCTTAACCCTTTCCCAGCCGGATTAGGTTTAAGATTTTCGGCGAAAACTTAAGGAGTTTTCGCCGAAAACTTCTTTGAAAAAGGTTTCCTCCGGTCGACTGTTCTCCTGTGAAAATTTGACTGGGAGTTTTCGGCAAAGACTCAGCCTTCTCGCCGAAAACTTCTTCTTCTAAGCTCTGACGGTTTCTTTATGGATTTTCGGCGAAAACTTCAGGTCTTTTCACCAAAATCTTCTTTGTAAAGCTGGGCAGGATTTGTGTTCACTTGATTGACTCCTTGGATCAATTCTAGTGCGATTCCTCAAGGTTCCAATGCTTTAGACACGTCCTTGGTTACATCATTTGGTGGAAAAACCTGTGCTATCACAAAAACACTAGAAAACCATCAAATAGACCCGAAACGGGCCAAAGTAACCAAAATGGCATGAGATAGAGCAATTGAGTGAATATTCGCTATTCTGCCCTAAAAATCATGTCTTAAGCCAAGAAATGTTGCTTAAACGAGGCTGATAATCACGTCAAATCGAGTGTCATCACAGCTCAAGAGAGGAGTTTTCCTCTTGAGTTTTGTCACCGTCAATAGAAGGGGTAATCGGCCGGTGAGGTCTCGGAGGGGTTATAGCTAGGATTAGACATTATCTTAGAAGAAATGGTGGTGGAAGTAGAAGAAGAGGAAGGATCGGAACCTAGGGGATAGGAAAACTCTGGGTTTTAACTATCGGCGGAAGAGCTCATTATCAAAAAGCGGAAAGGGGAACGTAGAATAATCAATTGTAGAAGATAGAAGGGAGAGGGCAGAGAATTCACATACCAGAAGGGCGACGTGGAGCACTAGTCATCCCGGTGGAATAGCAAGAGAAGAGATGGAGTTTACAAAATGGAGAAATGCTGAAAAGAATTCGCAGTACGATGAGGAGTAAAGAAATTTCAAAAAGTGCAGAAAGCGTAAAAAGTGAAAAGAGATAAGAGGGGGAATTTTTATAGTAAGAAGAGAAGGATCTAGAAGGAAGGGGTAGCGAACCGTCGAGGGGAAATGATTGGTTTAAGTAAGCAGCAAATGGGATGGATCGCGTGCCCTAGGCAATTATGGCTACCTAAGAAGTAGCCTAGGTTTCCCCAGCATCTCATGTAAGCTACGTAGGAAATTACCATGATTCCCCCAAAGTCGAAACGACGCGCGTGTGAAAGGAGGGGGCATGTGTGCAAGAGAAGAGCGGGACTTTTCAAGGCGGCCTCCAGGTATAGCAGTTCAAGCGGGATAGAGGCGGTATTTACTTTTGCCCAAGCGATGGGTTCAACCAAAGGGATGGAGACTAACTTACACCTACTCCTAGGATATCGCCGGCCTTCGAAAGTAAAGAGATTCTCAGCCCTCACCTAAGCAGAAGCTTAGCTAAGAGGCTTGGGGGCAACTGATAGGCCCCCGTCTAGCAATCAGAGTAAGACGATTCTCAGCCCTTAACTAAGCAAGAGCTTAGGTAAGAGGCTTGGGGGCAAATGATAGGTCCCACCCAAGCAAGCATGGGCTTCGAAGCGGACCAAAATATTAGACCTGCTGAGAGGAGACCAAACAGCCAAGACCGGGCCCACAAGCGGCTATCAATAAAGCCCTGCCCAGGGCGACAGGCGACATTCAGCAGGCGGCCCATTACAATAGGCCCAAGGGTTTGGAATGCGCACGGACACGTGTCAGAATCCTAGGGTGAACTCCGTGGATGGCTGAGATCGTAGCATGGTTACCAAGACATAGGTACTATAAATACGACCTCGGACCCAACGGACAAAAGACAGACACTCTTTTACCCAGCGGACCAAACATCCGCGGTACGTTACTTCGTTCACTCTTCCTTTTACCCACCCTTATCGCCTACCATACACTAGAACTGACTACTACTTTCCTCTTACTCTCGAGGTACCCCCAACTATCCAAGGACCAAGCGACTAGGCCTTCATCAACTATTGGGCCAGGTGACCTGGAACAATTATCTATTCCCTCTTCTTATAAATAAGTGTGTGGTCAACCTCAGTGGGAGTTGCCTATGGATGATTTCACATTTTAATAGGAAAACTTCACTTGGAAGTTAGTCTCATGTCCTTCTAATGCTTCAATTATTAGGTCTCTTTGGGTATATATGGTGAACTTTCATCTAGTTGGTACTCTTGACTCTTACAAAGTTTGACTTGTTGCACAAGAATTCAACAAGAATATCATATTGATTATCTGCAACTTTTGCTTTGGTGGCCAAAATGAAGACAATTATTCTTCTTCTTGCCTTTGCTGGTCAATTTAATTGCCTCTTATTAGTTAAATGCCAATAAATACTTTCTTACATGATTAACTCAGAAAATTTATTTATATAGTACCCCTAGTTTTGATAAAGGATTCCAAAATGTTGTATGTCTTCTAAACGGGCTTTATGTGGTAAAGAAGGCGCCATGTGCTAGATTTGAGACATTTTAGCAAACAATTGTGCAGTCTGGCTCCACTGAGAGTCAAAAGAAAGTAGTTAGAATGGGTTAGCGGGTATGATTAGTAGTTCGGCTGATGGGTTGAGGATTTGGTTGGTTAAGTGGTAAGCTAGACTTTTAAACGACATGGAAGCTAGGCTATCATTACTACAAAAACGAATGGTTGAAAAATTTTGACGTTCGTATATGAACGTGGCCACTAAATTATTTTCCAAACTTCAGTTTCTTAAGAGATAATATGTGAAGTTTAGTGATCTACACTACAGTGACCTCTAGCGTAATCCTTCTATTAACCTCAAATAATTGTTTTATTATAATGGAAGAGGGTATTTCGGTAATAAGCATTTTGCCACACTGTAATGCGAGAAACCTAGGTAATTAGCATTAGTAGTCCCATTCTTTTGGAGTTTGTACAAGATTGTTCAGTACCTTTAAAAATAATCGATGAATCCCATAAGTTTTAAAATCGTACAAAATCATCTCACCGTCAACTTTTTCGGCTGAATCGCCTTGTCAGCATGCCAAGTCAGCAAATAATGTACATGTGGAAAGTCCAACTCAACTTTATTAACCCAATCGATCATGTATCGTACCTTTCTCGCACAGTTTAGGAATAAATTAAAATACTAAAATTGAGTTGATTTGGGTAGGGTACGTGATGGGCCCCAGGACAGAACCGCCCTTGAGACCTCGAGAGGCGGACCGCCCTCCTCAGTTAGATCGCCCTCTCCAGCGAGACCGCCTTGCCATGAATTGACAGACAAGACAGGAGGCCACGCATGTCAAGTCCAGCAGACTTGACACCCCTCCCACTGACCCTCTGTCAGAGTATGGGCCCCACCGCTGATGGAGACCCCGCGAGGTCCACTAAGAGCGTGACACATGGATCCCCACTCTACGTCAGTGAGGCCCTATAAATAAAGGGTCACCCATTGAGAAGAGGACAACACACACATACACACTCGGGACCACACGCCTAATACTGCAAGTTGCTACGCTACATGCTAAGGGCTGTTGGCTTCCGCCCTCACCAAAGGGCTCCCGCCCGGTACTTCTCTGTTACCCGCTCTTATACACATTTACATTGCCCCTCACTATTCCCACACTGACTAACTTCCTTGAATATCCACCCTACAAGGTACTACCCATCAGGGGCTCAAGGCATATCAAGGGCGTCCTTACTCCCTTCAACCTCCAGTTGAACCAACTTATTGGTCCACCAGTCCAACTGGTCAGATCAATTAGCGTGCCATATAGGGGCATAGCTAAGCGTTTGATTCCTCAAAGATAGACAACATGAAAAATATAGAGGATAATCCAACGAGCAATAACGCCGTCAGGACCCCCATCACCCCTGCTAAACAGGTCATCCCCGCAGGCATTCTCGGGACCCTCGAACTCATGAAATGACAAGAATAGGAGCGAGAGTCACAGACAAACAACCTCGCATCCCCATACAATCAGAGAGCGAAACCACCGGGGCCCGGACATGGCGAACTCTAATGAAATGTATAGATTGTTCTTGCCACGCCACCAGTCCGGTCCCAGGCAACTCGCCATGCGACAGTCGCTTGACAAACAGCTTCTAAGCGTTCCGGCGCCACAAGGATTCGTGTCGCCCACCATCAAGGCGTATGATGGCACCAGGGACTCGGACCAACACCCGCTGACGTTCACCATCGCCATGGAGATGTTTACGGCCCCAGATGCCACCTATTGTCACACGTTCCCAGGAACTTTGACCGGTGTCGCGCTGACATGGTACGAGGCGCTAGCGGAAGGGATTATCAAGAGTTGGGAAGACTTCTGCAAGCTGTTCCTTCACAAATTTTTATATCAGAATGAGGCAGAGCGGAACCTGACCGCCTTCTGGAGCCTAAACAGAATCGATCGGAAATTCTCCGACAGTGCTATGACAAATGGGCCAAGGCGGTCGCAGCGGTGCCAAACCTGGCATTGGACATAGTGGTCCATCACATTCAAACCACCACACTCAGTGCTGAATTGGTCAAAGAATTAGTGCGGAAGAAGCCTAAGACCCATACTGAACTAGAATCCTATATCCTCAAATGCGCCGAGGTTGAAGAAAATATTGCCATGATACAAGGAGGATATGGGTGGACCCACGAACAAGGCTTAGACAAGGGAGGACAACAGGGCCGAAGGGAAATACGCCTTGACGATAGAAGGGGTAACCATCCCCATGGTAACGGAAGGTCGGAAGAGAAATATACGCCCATGTCAGAATCCTGGCGGAAGATCATGTACGCAGTCCAGGAGAAACAGGGTGGGCTGCGCTGATCGGCCCCCTTCCCAAAGCAGATGTTAAGAGGGGAAACCCCAACGAGTTATGTGAGTTTCACAACCAAAAGGGTCATGACATGGAAGATTATCGTGAGCTTCGCAACAATATTGAACAAGCCCTTAAAAATGGGGATCTCAAAGAGTTCATTATAAACAACTGAAGGAGGAAGGAAAGAGAACGGTCAGAATCACCTTGGTAGAAAGCGAAAGAAAGGGAGCGGTCGGAGTCGCCTAGACGCAAGGTGGACAGACACTTGCCCCCTAAGAACGGGAGCGTATTTGACATAATCACATATAGGAAGGAGGATAAAAAGGAAGACGGCTCAGGAACTCAGAAAGAGGACAAGAGACAATGGTACAAAAAAATGTGTAACATGATCCTAGGAGGAGAGGAGGATACACCCAAGAATATGAGGGTGGTTGGCGAGTGCTTCATGGTCAGGTACACGCATGGAGATCCGCCCATCACATTCACCCTGGCGAACCTACGAGGGGGGAGCCCCAACACCCAAGCCATGGTGATCAGAGTCATCGTCGAAGATACCCTAGTCGAAAGGGTGCTAGTGGATGAATGCAGCTGATGTGACTCTAATTAGTGCATTTTAAGCTTATGAATGACCTATGAAATGCCCGTGTTTATTCGTGAAATGACATGACTTATATGCTTTGATTGAATTTTTGTGCAAAGTGTCATTTTGTTGTCCGGTTGCCACTTTGGAGCCAAATTCGTGGTCTATTGGAGTTGCCTCTGTGCATTTTCAGGTTATGGCATCAAAGTACGGATGACAAGGAGCGCATAGGAGCAAACGGGAGGTCATTTGGAGTCCGGACGAGGGAGATATGAGCATTACAAGATCGAGCTTTCTGCAGAGTGCAGGGGTGCACGCCGTGCATATGTGCACGCCGTGCAGGGTGCACGCCGTGCATATGTGCACGCCGTGCAGGGGTGCACGCCGTGCATATGTGCACGCCGTGCAGGGGTGCACGCCGTGCACTGTCCCCTGCACTATAAATACTCTTGTTTTTGGCCATTTTGGGGAATTAAATCACATCTCTTAAACCCCAAACACATACCCACGAACCCTAAAATCCTAGAACACGTTTTTGGAGCAATTTGAAGCCATTGGAGCTAGGATTGAAGCCAACAAACCTTGGGAGAAGTGCTTACAAGTGGAGAAGTGAAGATCATCTCAAGGATTCATCCATGGTGTTCTTGGTGACCATTCTTCCTTCTTTTCTCTTTACTCCCTTGGCCATGTGTGGCTGAGTTTCTAGGGTTCATCTTGGATGGGTAGATTAGTTGTGCTATGATAGAGGGATGATTTATAGAACTTGCCATGATTGATCTTGGTTGTATGAGGATGATTCCTAGACTTGTTCTTAATGCCATTTTATGCCATGTTTGCTTAATTTGGTCCATTCATTGTGATTTGATGCATGAGAGTGCTTGGATTGCATAGATTGTAGGTCTAGGGATTGAAGTGAGTGTGTTCTAAGAGATTAGACCATCTTATTTCAACCATTTTCACTTGATTTCTCTCTTGGGCATTTTATCGAACACTTGGTGTGCATGTGGATTTTCATTCAATTGAGTTTGAAAAGGCTTTTTGGTGAATCTCTTAGTGTTAGGGCATTGATATGAGAGTGTTGTGCCTAGCCTTGTGGTCATAGAGTCTTAAGAGAGTATCTTGTGTCTTGGCATTTCATCAAACACTTAGAATGCATCCTTTTCACTTAGCTTGAGAGCGAGAGCCTAAGTTGAGTGGTATTAGGATAGGGATTAGGTGCTACGAGAGTGCATCGAGTCTATAAAAGTGAAATGCATGGTCATCCGAATGCAAACTCGATCTTAATTGGCTTGTTTGTTCAATTAGTCATCTTGAGCATGATGAAACTACCCACCAAGAGAACCCCTTTGTCTTTGATTTGAACCACCTTTCTCTCTTGCTTAGTCTTTGTTAGTATTGCATTTCTTTGCCTTTGTTTCTGTTTTTCTCGATTAAACCAAACCAATTTCAAATGTTTAGACCGTCTATGAGAAGTGTGAGTATTGGCTTATGAGAGGACCCCGTGGAATACGACCTTGGTAAAATCGCCTTTTATCAGCAGCTTGGCTAATATACTCTCAATAGACGCTTTCAGTAGGATGGGTGATGACACTAGAATTATCGTGATTATCAACCCTGTTTAAGTGACATTCCATTGCTTGCAACATGATTTTTCGGGTAGTCTAGTGGGTTTTCATGCATTAATGTTATTTCCTACCGAATTAGTTACTTTCACCCATTTTGGGTCTATTTGATGTGTTTTCTAGTGTCTCTTTGAGTACACATGTTTTTACCATCAGATATGTAGCCACCGGACGTGTTCAGGATCATCGAAGAACTCAAACCAATTGAAAAATAAATTACACTGCCCAGCACTCAAGTTCTCAGCGAGAACATACACATTCTCGCCAAGAATGTATTCAAGAAAAGTGGTTCAGAAATCGTCAAAAGTTAGCGGAGTTTACAAAGAAGTTATTGACGAGAACTTCAATGTTCTCGCCGAGAACATTGTGAAGAAGTGATCAAATAATCGTGTCGCAAATTCTCAAAAAAAATTTCACACAAACTTTCGGAGCGAACTTTAAATGTTCTCGCCAAAATGTTTGCCCTATTTCGGGTCTGTCTTGGATAAACAACTATTTAAGGAGGCCTTCACCCTTAATTAGGGGGATTCTGAATTTTAGAGCTGATAGAGAGAGTTTAGAGCGTTTCTTGGAGTTCCCGGAGAGATCCTGACACCATTTTTCCATCCCGGAGTGCTCGGAGCTAGGAGTGAAGACTTCTCGAGTTTGAAGCTTCATTGTAGTCATCGCAATTAGGTTTTACAATTCTTCTTTGTTCTTCCTTTTTAAGATGAACTCCCTTGTTGTCTTTGATTCTCTTGATTTAAACATGAGTATCTAAACTTGTTAAGCTTAGATTAGATGAACCCTAAGTGACTCGGGGCTTTAAAGCGATCACGGATCGGTGGTAATTAAATTTTAATTTAGACAGTTTCTTATTCATAATTGGTTTGTTCCTAATTCTTGTTTCTTTTCTAGCTTGATCACCTAGATTAGATTCTTGTTAAAATAAGAATAGTTGGCGAACGTCCGCCTTGTTTTAGAATCTCAAATTAATTAATTAACCTATTCAATGGAGTGTGCCTTTTGTAGGAACCATTTAGGGTTAATCCGCTTCTAGAGTTACTCACAAAAATCAATCAGGTGCACCAATTAGTTATCCATTGCAGAAGTGAACGCATGGACGGTTAATTAATCTTGGTAGTTAGATCTGATAGAGCAAACATTCGCGGACTTAGAGCTAAGGGTAAAGATTTATGGCGGTGTTTGAGAACTGAATGAATTAGGATCAAAAGTTGCCGGTTTGTGATCGACAATGTCCTGGTAATCTTAGGGGGATTCGAGTCTAAGCTTTTGTCTGTCATTCGTCAATCAATCTTAATCAATCAATCTGCATTTCAATTCAATTTCATTTCATTCGCATAATAGTTTAGAAGTCGTGGAACTCACACCACACAACTTGTTTAAAACCCCGAATAATTTGCCAACTTCTTTCAGTAAATGATTTGAAGAAAATCCGTGGAATATGATCTACCTTACTCTTGTTTGGTAGTATTTGATACCATGTTTACATTGTTATCAATGGGGCTCGACCCTGCCCAGCTCAAATGGTCCAAAATCATGTTGATAGGCTTCACCGGGAATGACGTTTCCGTGTTGGGCGTGATCACTTTGCCCATAACGTTGGGAGATGATGACCATCAGGAAACCACACACATCAAGTTCTACGTCACCAACTACAGCACGACGTACAACATGATAATGGGGCGGCCCAGCCCAGCCGCTTTCGAAGCAATATCCTCTACGGTCCATCAGGTGATAAAGTTCCCTACAGCAAAAGGGATGGGGGTAGCCTGGGGAGACACTCCTCTGGCATGAAAGTGCTATAGGATCACCCTAAAGAAAGCATGTTTCTTGGTGGACACCAGAGAGGATGTCTACGTCCGCCCTGAGCCAGCGGAAGAAAACATAGAAGTTCCTCTACATCCTAGTGATCCCGAAAGGAAGGTGCGATTATACGCCCATGTGCCGCTCTTAGATAGAGACCGCACCTTAGCTCTCCTTAGGGAGTACGTTGACTTGTTCGCTTTGAAACCCCGGGATATGCGTGGGCTAGACCCAACGATCATCCAACATCAGTTTCTAGTGAGGGCGGATGCCCGACCTGTATCTCAAAGAAAGCGGACGGTTAATTGGACACGGAAGCAGGCCGTTCAAGAAGAAATTACCAACCTCTTGGAAGCTAGTTTTATAAGAGAAGTGCAGTACTCGGTATGACTGTCGAACGTAGTAATGGTAGGGAAGGCAGATGGCAGTTGGAGGATGTGCATAGACTTCACCAATCTGAACGACGCATGTCCCAAAGACCCATATTCGCTGCCTAACAATGATTAGTTGGTGGACGCCATGGCGAACCATGAGACCTTTTCTTTCTTGGACATGTTCTCCGGTTACCATCAGATTCCTTTGGCAAAGGAGGGTGAAGAGAAGACGTCATTTTCCACACCTTTTGACAATTATTGTTACAATGTGATGCCATTTGGTCTGAAGAACACAGGAGCAACGTATCAAAGGATGATCGATCGTGTGTTTCAAGATCAGCTGGGTCTGCACATGGAGACATACGTAGATGATTTGCTAGTCAAGACCAAAGCAAGAGGTGACCACCTGAAAGACATCATAAAAAATTTTGAAACCTTAAAGGCGTTCCAACTCCTCCTCAACCCTAAAAAAATGTGTGTTTGGTGCTTCTTCGGGGAAGTTCGTAGGGTTCATAACAACAAGAAGGGGGATCGAAGCAAACCCGAAGAAGATAGAGGCAATCATGCAGACGCCGCCCCCCAAGACGGTATGTGACATAAAAACCTTGACAAGGCGGCTGGCCGCAATGAATCATTTCATTCCCAAATCCACCAAGAGATAGGCACCCTTCTTCGCCACGTTGAAGGCTGCTACCAAGTTCTCATGGACAGAGGAATGATCTAAAGCTTTTGAGGAACTGAAGGTGTTTCTCACTACACCACCAGTCCCGGAAGCCCCGCTCCCGGGAGGCGAGCTATACCTGTACGTCGCAATCACAGCTACAGCCGTTAGCTCGGTCTTGGTGAAAAGGACGGAGGAGGATGAGTGGCCATTCTTCTACACCAGCAAAGCCTTGGTGGATGCGGAAGCAAGGTACTCCCCACTAGAGAATTTGGCATACGCCGTCATCATAGCCTCTCAGAAATTGCGCCCATACTTTCACGCCCATACCATCCATGTTGTAACAAACCTACCCATCAAGACCGCCCTCCGATCGAAGGGAGTGGCAGGGCGGATGTCAAAGTGGGCAGTAGATCTCAGTGAGTACGTCATCCACTTTCAACCACGGATCGCCATCAAGGCCTAGGCCTTAGCGGATTTTGTCATTGAAGGATGCCTCAGGGCGGAAGGACGCCCAGATGACTATTGGGAACTCTACATGGACGGAGCTTCAAGCAAGAACGACGCATGAGCAGGAATAGTCCTGAAAACCCCTCATGGCGTCTTACATGAAACCTCCCTCTGTTTCAGTAAGGCTTGAACCAACAACGCGGCACAGTATGGAGCACTCATATCAGGGCTCCAGATGGACAAAGCCATGAGGGTATCACACCTCAAGGTTTACTCAGATTCAGCCATCATTGTTAGCAGCTCAGTGGAGTGTACGAAGTCAGGGAGGAGACCTTGGCGCCTTACAATGACGGGCCAAGAACGCCCTCAAGCACTTTAAACAGTGGTGGTCATTCAGGTGGCTAGAGAAGATAACGCGTACGCCGATGCCTTATATAAATTAGCAACCGTCCTTAACTTCGAGGACGAAAGGTTGATAACAGTAGAAAAGGAGAAAGAAGAAGAAAAGAAGGCATGCATGACCATCGATAGTCAAGATGGGACAACCCAGCCGCAGAAAGTGGACATAGATTAGCGCGCCCCCATCGAGCTTACATCAAGTCGGATATTCTCCTGAAAGATCGAGCCTTGGCTACGAAAATCCACCGATGGGCGGCCAGGTGTGTACTGCTGGAGAGAAAGGTATACCAAAAGTCCTCGGCGGGCTCGTACTTACGGTGCGTAAGTGAGGAAGAGGTGACCAACGCCTTGTGGGAGATACACCAGGGCGTGTGCGGGATGCACATAGGCGCGAAGAGTTTGGAGAAAAATGTACTACACCAGGGATATTATTAACCCACCATCCGCCAAGATGTCGAAGAACTATTGCGGCGCTTCCACAAATGTCAGTTTTTCGCCAATACCCATCATCTTCCATACGCCGCCCTCCAACCCATTGTATCACCATGGCCTTTCATTTTCTGGGGCATGGACTTGTTGGGACCATTCCTAGAAGCGGTAGGAAAGAGGAAATGCATAATCGTTGGGGTCGATTATTTCACCAAGTGGCCAGAGGCGGAAGCCCTAGCTTCCATTACGGCGTACCAGGTACAAAAATTTGTAATGAAGAACATCACCACCCGGTTCAGCCTCCCACTCGGCTTCGTATGCGACCATGACACCCAATTCGACTGCACAACATTCTTGGAATTTTGCAAAAACTTCAAAATAATGGTTCGTCTGGCATCTATAGCTTACCCTCAAGTAAACGAACAGGCAGAGGCTATCAATAAACTCATCCTACAAGGGTTGAAGAAGAGAGTCAACATGGCGAAAGGGAGGTGGGTTGAAGAGTTACCTGGCATCTTGTGGGCGCACAGGACGTTGTACAAAACTGCCACCGATGAAACTTCTTACACGTTGGTATATGGAACAGAGGCCGTGTTGCCTGTAGAAGTTAACTTGTCAAGTTTGAGAGTACAACACTTCAACCCTGAAGAAAATGATGGGGCCTTATACAGAAACTTGGACATGATAGAAGAACGAAGAGAGGACTCTAGCATCTACCTTGTAGCAGAGAAAGCCAAATTAGTCAGACGGTACAATGCTCATCTTCTCCCTCACCAGTTGGAATAAGGTGACTTGGTGGTCAGAAAGGTTTTTCGGCCAATCCCCCAACAAGGCAAGCTGAACGCCAATTGGGAAGAACCATACAAGATCCGTGAGATGATTGGTCCAAGCACCTTCAAACTGCAGCACCCTACCGGAGAAAACCCATACACAAAACTTGGAACGCCATGCACTTAAGAAAGTATGGCGCCAAGGAAGGAACATATGAGCAATAGAGCCGTGGCTATGGTATTGAAGCCTTGTCTGTATGCTTATTTTATAATGCACCCAAATGCACTTGTACAAAATCAGAGGTAATGTATATACGCTTATGCTGGTTCTAAAACACAAAGTTTAGCTACCGAAAATACGGCGCACAGAAACCATCCACAGGTGCGAGTCGCTACCTCAAAAGAGTTCGGATTCCCCTGGGCGGAATCCCAAACCCAAGCAGAATTTGGATTCCCCCAAGGCGGAATCCAATTCCCAAGTAGAGTTCGGATTCCCCAGGGCGGAATCCAGCTCCCTAAACTGAGTTCGGACTCCCCTGGGTGGAATCCAGCTCCAGAGCAACATTCGTACTCCCCAAGGCGGAATCCAATTCCATAGCAGAGCTCTGATTCCCCCAAGGTGAAATTCAGCATTGTGCCAAGAGTCCAACTCTAAGAAACAGGCAAAAATGAAGAATATAACGAAGATAAGATAAAGAAACATAGGAAATTTCAATAACGGGGGATCACCCCACACGATAAAATTGTCTGAATACAAAGGGAAAGGTGCAAACATAGCAGTACAACAAGTATCTAATGTTTCCCACTAGAGGAACCTCTTTTGTCTGCCTTGTCCGCCTTGGCCTTGTCCTATTTGCCTTTTTTCCGCAGCTCTTTGTGGCGCTGGCTCACCTCACTAAAGCCTCATTCAGCATCTGGTCCCGCCGAGCCTTGGAGAGTACATGGGAGTCAGCAGATTCCTCCTGGAACTCTTGGGCCATGAGCCTCTTAGAGGTGGAGCGGAACATGCGATCCTGATCCCAGACGCAATCAGGATCGTTGTGGCGCAACTCATGGCGAACGGCGGGGAGAGTGGTATCGATGGCGGATTGCACCCGCTCGCCCAACTCTTTGGCTGCCTCCACCTGGATGGCTCTGTTAGCTTCAATCTTCAAGGTCCGGAGGGCGTCCTCAACCTTTTCCAGCGCACTGGTCTTGTCTTCCATAATCTTGGATAAGTCAGCCTTCTTAGTCTCTAGGGTGGCCACCTTGTCTGCCAAAGCCCTCTTAGCGGCCTCAACCTTACTCATGTCCAGCTGCTTCCTCTGGGCTTTGGCCCGTTTTCCCTCCTCAACCTGCAGATCGAACATGTGTTCAGTGGCCTGGTTAGCATGCACAAGGCAGAGTAAATCCAATTCGTAAGAGGTAGTTACCAGGTGGTGGCCCTAGCCTACCGTAATTCTGCCTCAACGATGTCGGCACTCGGAGGCTGCTACGCGCTGTGAGCTCGATCCACCGATAGAAGAGCACTGGCGATTCCCAGAAGCTGTGGAAAACATACTTGGGTGAGATTGGTAATCAATCAGTAAAAAAACATACTTGGGAAGAGATGAACGAAAGAAAACTTACCCGTGCGCCTATGGCCATCTGCTCCATGGCCAGCTTACGAACTCAATCTTCAGACCGGGAATGGTCGATATCCCAATCTATGGCCAACTGGAGGGCGAATTTCGTCAGAATCTCGTTGCCACTCAGAGTCGGCTACATGGCGGGAAGGCGGGCTAAGCTAAACTCACCCTTAGACGGTACAGGGCGGTAGGGTCAGACTGACTCTGAGACCCGCCATCGGTCTTCCTTTTCTTGCCGCCACCACGGTGAGGAATCTGCTTCTCCCACTTCCCACCCTCGAGTTTCTTGGTGGGTGGACTTGGGGCTTGGTCTTTCTTAGGACGCTCTTTCTCAGGGCGTTTCTTCTCAGGGCACTCCACTTTTTCTCCGCCTCGAGACCCTTCAGCCTGTTTCTACCCCGATTTAGCCTCAAGGTGCTCGGGTTGGGGCTGAGTGTCAACCGATCCACCTCGTGTCTTGGCGTTGATAACCGCCACGAAGATAGATCTCTCTATGTCAAGAAAGGATGAAAACATTATCAGTAAAAACACGATAGTGTAAGGAAACTCATGGGGATACCCTAATGGCCCTAGACACCCTGTTCTCACCACCATCAGCAACCCATTGCCTCAAGACGTCATGGTCGCGCCCCTTCATGTTATAATTTCATGAATTCACTAGTTGGAGAACGCCCACGTCCTGTCCCTGTGGGCGGCTAGGGGCATTGAACTTCTAGATCGCCCCGTATGACCATACGGGATGGAGATGGCTGAACCAAAAAGCATCCTCAGGGCCGTCCGCCTTGAAGAAGAAAAAGTTGTGCCACCACACGAATGAGGCCTTGATTGAGCCATATACTCCGTCGACCAGGAATGCATTCCGCTTGGTGAACGTGATACGACAGTATGTAAGTGGCGGAAAATGTGGGCACTGGGGCAGACCTTCCTCTTGATACATGCCACCTTGAAGGCGGTCAGCATAGCCTAGGCGTGCGGCTAAAGCGCACCCAAAGACGCCCCCAAGAGGTGCATCACGTCCAGCTCCCACCCGGCCATCCAAGGGGAAGCGCAACTCGTACCACATAGCCTCAACCAACACACCTACCCAACTAGGGGGCAGTTGCCAATCGAGCAGAGGCGGGCGGGAGCCGCGTATGAGAACCGCTGCGGCATATCGCAGTCATTTAGTAGTCTCGCCAAGGCGAGAGTCTTCACGTATGGGAAGTACCTGGGCCGTACGCTTGGCGGCAGTCGGCGGGTTCGCCATCCCACATCTACTCCCACACTAGGAGCTTGAACCCGTACTTCTCCATGACATGTACTTGGAGCTCGAAGCCCCATGACTCATGTATGAAGCCTCGTTGCCATGAAGCAAACATCCGGCAGTTGTTGGGAGGCACGTCTTTCTTCTTTGAGGTCTCGTTGAACCTCTTCTCAACATGCTTATGTAGTTGGGCCAACGAAGGGGTGGTAGAGGATCGTCATCCTCAGAGAAATCATACTCGTGACAGAACTCCTCAAAAGGGTTGAAGGAAAGATCTTTGTCCTCTTCATAAGGCATGGTTCCTTTCTTCTTTTGGGGATCCGCCATCTCCGATTTGTCGTTAGAGTCATGGTTAACCTCCTGGGATCACTCCGGATTCAAAGGCGGAGAAAGCCTTTGTTCTTCGCCTCCACTGTGTCGAGAAGGCGGCAAAGAAAATGAGGAAGTGGAGGAGGACGAGGTGGACGCATCGGATAACTCTTCGGCCCCGGAACCTCTCCCCCCTCTCATCGTAGCCTCCTACAACAGAAGAGTAAGGGACACAAATCAGAAGGGGAGGAGGTATAAAAGCCAAAGGGCGAATAGATAATGGAACATCACCCACCCTCGACGACAAAGGACGGGAGCGAGAAAAAGACGCTCTACGCGCTTTGGCGCGCCCTAGGATCTCCTCTAAAACGTTGAAATCGACGGACGAGGAAGACGTACTTCCCGAAGACATCTCACTGAAACGAAGGAAATGAAACTAAAGAATAAAAAGGCAGGCCTAACACATTGGACGCACAGAAAAGTAAAAAGGATCAGCGACACCTACTTGGCTCAGAGGAAGAGGAAGACTCCACGTCAGAAGGCATGGTGTCAAAGAAGTTTGTCTACAACAGAAGAGTAAAAGAGCGGACAGACAAGTAGAGACTCAAAGATGGAGGGCGGGTGCTCTCGAAAAAGAGGATTATAGAATATTAAAAGCGAGGTCGGTAAGTAACAAGAATAAAAGCCCCTATTTATACTAGTGACGTGGGCAGACGAACCGTCGCCAATAGACAGACAGGCCACGTGGCACCTGGTCGCTGGGCGAATACGATAGTAGGCTGTGCATGCTTAGAAGCGTGGAGCACACGACCAACCAACAAGCAGAGCTTGTTGGGCACGCTCGCCTCAAAAGAAGAGCCCCCCTCATAGGCTCCCGCCACCGTCTGCCGGAGGGTCTCCTCTGGAGAGAGAGGCGGAGCAATACACCGGGGAATAATTTTTTCGACTTCGAGAAAGGGTCGCCCTCGGGACCCCAAGTGGAGGACCGCCCTGTCAAATAGAGCTACTCATAATATCGCCCTGGGAGCCTTGCACTCCCAAGATCATACTAGGGGCAATTGATAGGCGGATCGCCCCCGCAACTAGAGCTACTCATAGTGTCGCCTCAGGAACCTTGCACTCCAAAGACCACACTAGGGGGCAATTGATGGGCCCCATGACAGAACCGCCCTCGAGACCTCAAGAGATGGACCGCCCTCCTCAGTTGGACCGTCCTCTCCTATAATTGATAGGCGGATCATCCCCGCAACAAGAGCTACTCATAGTGTCACCTCAGGAACCTTGCACTCCCAAGACATTAGGGGGCAATTGATGGGTCCCAGGACAGAACCGCCCTCGAGACCTCAAGAGACGGACTGCCCTCATTAGTTGGACCGTCTTCTCCAGCGAGACCGCCCTCACCATGAATTGACGGACAAGACAGGAGGCCATGCATGTCAAGTCCAGCAGACTTGACACCCTCCACTGACCCTCTGTCAGAGTATGGGCCCCACCACTGATGGAGACCCCGCGAGGTCCACTGAGAGTGTGACATGTGGATCCTCACGCTATGTCAGCGGGGCCTTATAAATACAGGGTCACCCATTGAGAAGAGGACAACACACACACTCGGGACCACACACCTGATACTACAAGCTGCGCTGCACGCTAAGGGTTGTTTGCTTCGGCCCTCACCAAAGGGCTCCTGCCCGGTACTTCTCTGTTACCCGCTCTTATACATGTTTACATTGCCACTCACTATTCCCACACTCACTGACTTCCTTGAATATCTGCTCTGCAAGGTACTACCCATCAGGGGCTCAAGGCATATCAATGACGTCCTTACTCCCTTCAACCTCCAGTTGAACCAACTTATTGGTCCACCAGTCCAAATGGGCAGATCAGTACGATACATGACCGATTGGGTTAATAAAATCGAGGTGGACATTCCAACTGTATTTTTTTTTTGCTAACTTGGCATGCTGACAAAATAATTCATCCATAAAAATTGACGATGAGATAATTTTGTACGATTTTAAAACTTATGGGATTCATCGATTTATTTTTAAAGGTATGAGAGAAATATAATTTTGTACAAACCAAAATAAATAGTGCTTGCTAATTAGCCCGAGAAACCCTAAAACAGAATAGACGAAGTCAATTTAAATAATAATTATTTTAAAATTCTATATATAAAGGGAGAAGGGGAGTTACTATTGAATGAATAGTTTTTTTTTCCTCCATTAAGGTATTTAAGGCTTGAGTCATTGGTTTTGAAGGGGCTTTTGTGGGTCACTTGTGTTGGATGGGCTTGTGAGAGTAAGTGTTTGGGCTTGTAGGATTCTTATCTCTACAATTGAGAATGACAAAACAACACTAATCAATCAACACTCTTTTTTATTTATTTGTGTTTTTATAGGAGTAACAAAATTGAAAGACTCTTATATAATGTATTGTATACTGTATAGGCTTTATCAATAGACACATGCATATTTTCATATTTCATACAATGCTTTCAACTTTATCGTAGTTTTGCTTGGAATAAAAGTAGAGATCATCAACCCCAAACTTTTTCTAGGGTATATAAATGCATAATCATTGTGCCAAGAAGAGTGATTATGCTATGAAAACTAATTAACATCATAATAGGCAATGTCATGTGATGGAGGTTGGATATGAGCAAAGAGGAGATGGAGAGAATAACGGTGATACACTATAATAAAAATAAATGGTGACTAGAGAGAGAATATTTAATTCTATTTTATGTTTCTTTTATCTTGTTTTTTTGGTAGAATATATTTTTTTGGTAGAAACCTTTTATTTTGTTTGAACATCCTTTTGTCAACGTTTTTTATTCATTTTAATATTAATTTTTTATATATATATATTTTTAATTTTCATTTTGTCAAATTTCACTCCTAGTATAGTCTTTCCTGCATTTATATTTTTCAACAAAATGGTTCATATCAGCTTTCATAGCAGAAATAAAATACTCAGAATTACCATTACTGGTCTTCTAAAAATTTCGCTGCATCGCCGGATAATTCTAGTAAAAATAAAAGGGGGAAAATTCCAACGTCTCTCCATGTTATCCACTTTATATAAAATAATAATTGAATCCCAAAAACGCTGCAAGAGAAAGTAACAAACATGAAAACAATAATAAATTAATAATATACTTTCCGGACAAATTGCGAAACGGTCACCGAATGCCAAACTGATTAACCATTTTCGTTTCTTTTGTGCTGTGCACTTTAACTTCTACCGGCCGCTCCCTCTTGTGTTTGTATGATTGATTGATTGATTCTGTGGCATAACTCGTCCGTCCACACCCAACCCCAGGCCGCCCCTATTTTTTCGCCGTTGTGTTTGCTTTTTCTCCCTCTTTCACAAATTCCTTTCAAAAGGAAAGTTTCTTTCTTTTTCTCTTATGATTCTCCACTTCCAGCAGCTTCATCTTCTTCCATAATTGCTCATTTTTGGCCCAGATTATTTGTCCCCTTTCCAAGTAAAATTGATCCCATTTTTGCATTTTCCTTTTCTGTCCTTGAACCCTCCTCCTCTCCTGTTGTACACACACTCTGGAGGATTCTCAGCTGCGTTTTTGTTTCTACCTTCTGGGAGTTTTGCTTATCTGACTGAATCTAAAGGCCATTTACGAGTCGGCTTCTGTTTCTTCAGTAATTTTCTCTACAACCCACCACTTGAAAAGTTTGAGCCTTTCTGTTTGTTTCCGCGTGGATTTTGTTTTTGTTAGTTTAAACAAAACAACCCAAGGGTAAATCCCCAATTTTCTAGCTTGGTCGGTGCTGTCATCTTCTTCTTCTTCTCCGTCTTTTGTCGAATGCTTTAAGCAACGAGGGTTTCAATTCCAGTCTTTTGCTCATTTTGACAAGACCCGTTCAAGACAACTAGAGATGTACCAGAAAAGAGAGCTTTCCTTAGATTTCCAGCAGCACATCCCGATTTTGAGGCCGAGCATCCATTCAAGGAGGGCAAATATAACAGTCAAGTTCCAGGACCTTTACGGATTCACTGTTGAAGGCAATGTTGATGATGCTAACGTGATGAACGAAGTCAGGGAGAAGGTGAGGGAGCAAGGGAGAGTTTGGTGGGCATTCGAGGCTAGCAAGGGTGCTAATTGGTACTTGCAGCCGCAGGTTTTGTCACTGGGTGAAGGGCTTGCCTTGAAGTCCTCCCTCAAATTGTCTGCAATTACTAACTCAATCGCTCTCAAGAAGCTTATCAGGAAGGGGATACCTCCTGTTCTTAGGCCTAAGGTTTGGTTCTCGCTCTCTGGAGCGGCTAAGAAGAAGTCCACTGTTCCAAATAGCTATTTCAACGATTTGATCGTGGCTGTTGAAGGAAAGGTCACTCCAGCTACCAGGCAGATTGATCATGTGAGTTTGAATACTTGGATCAGTTTCTTTGATGGTGTCAGATTTGGTTTGTGGTGACATTTTCTGGATGTGATTTGTCCAATTTTGATGGATAAGCTTGCTTTTTAGTCGTCTTGATTTTAATGAGTTTCATTCACTCCATTTGGTTGCAATGTTGCTTTGGATGGACCCAGTAATTATCTAGTCCTAGATTTCTCCTTGAGAGATTATCTATTGGTCTGGTTGGTTCTTTTGTTGTGTCGTCGTTATTGGAGGATGTGATGCGCAAGATCGGAAGTGATCCCTAACAATGATCTGTTTCTTTCCTCAGCTGATTGTTGTTCTTTTGTGTGATTTTGCCTGATCTGGCAATGATGATCAGTCAACTTTGAAGTTATCTGTCTGTACTATAATCAGGAGTGTCCTTGTACTATGGTTTGCGGAATATCTAGCTGAAACATATTGTTCTCATCTGACGTTTAGATCAATGTAGATTAAGGAACATAAGCTCCTCTCTTTAGTAATCAATTAGGCTGCTTGTATTCTACGTTAACTGTTACATACAATTGCTTCATGATTCAGAACGCAGGCCAAATTATATCTGTACCGTAATGCTGTTTATCAACTATATTCAGGACATTTGATGGTCAATTTAGGACGTAAAGAAAAAGTTCTGAAATTTCATCAAATTGTAGGTGTTTTCTTATGCTTGTTCTTTTTGAAAGATTATCGATTATGTATATTGTCTGCTGGTTTATAGCTTCCGATTCCTATCTATTGGCATTAATTAAGTTTTACATCCTTTTCTTATGTTAACAGGACCTGCCCCGCACCTTTCCTGGTCATCCATGGTTGGACACTCCAGAAGGTCATGCTGCTCTTCGTCGTGTTCTTGTTGCGTATTCCTTCCGTGATTCAGATGTTGGTTATTGCCAGGTGAGGTTCTTTCTTGGGTGTATCCAGTGGCTTGGTGTTTGCTAACGATTCCTGCAGCACTTTCGTTTGTATTCAGCATATCTTGATCGCGAATAGTTGTTTAGTCTAAGAATTGTATCCCCAATCTATAATTCCTTAAAGAAAAAATCTGGTTCTCTCTTTCTTTATTTGACACTAACATTGTACTCCTTGATCATGCAGGGTTTAAATTATGTGGCTGCATTGTTGTTGCTGGTGATGAAAACCGAGGAAGATGCATTTTGGATGCTTGCAGTCCTCCTCGAAAATGTCTTGGTTAATGACTGCTACACAACCAATTTGTCAGGGTGTCATGTTGAACAAAGAGTTTTCAAGGATCTGCTGGATAAACAATGTCCAAGGTAATTTCTTTACGAGAAAAGTAACATTGTCTTGCATTCTTTGTAACCTGTCATACATCGAGACTCAGGAAGTGTATTGGAAAGTGCAGGCTAGCAGCTCATTTGGATTCATTGGAGTTCGATGTCTCCCTTGTAGCCACTGAATGGTTCTTATGCCTCTTCTCTAAGAGCTTACCATCAGAGGTCCAAACTTTGAACAAATATTGATTAGTCTCTCTTCCTTTTACTTAGGTTCCTTTAGGTTCACTGACCCCTGCTCCTTATTTATTCCTGCAGACAACGCTGCGAGTATGGGATGTCCTTTTCTACGAGGGAGCTAAAGTTCTCTTTCATGTAGCTTTGGCCATGTTCAAGGTTCTTACGAAAATAAACTCTACGCATACATCTGAGTTGACACCCTCCTTTCGTGTGGGTTTCTGTTTCGACATCAATGATTATAACAGAAGTCGTGGTTTGGAATTGCAGATGAAGGAAGAGCAGCTGCTCCTAACACACCATGTTGGTGATGTGATCAACATACTGCAGAGAACTACCCACCACCTCTTTGATCCAGATGATTTACTCACAGTAAGACTCTTTTAATTTTCATCAAAAAGAAATAAAGCTCTCATCGTTGACTGTTGAGATGTTCACGTCATGTAAATGTCCTTTGTTGAAGGTGGCATTCAACAAGATGGGTTCAATGACTACGAATACGATATCAAAGCAACGGAAGAAGCAAGAACCAGCAGTAATGGCAGAACTTGATGAGCGACTGAGGAGACTAAACACAGTGAAACTGGGGGATAAATAGCACAAGTGGTGTGTAAGGAAATCGTGAGTGTTATTAAGATGTAACTGTTTGCATATGTAGATAGTCGTGAAAAAGAAGAGAAGTAAGGATACGATAATCCTGGAAAGGAACTACGCATTCCTTGTAAGTGAAGAAATACTCAGAAACTTGTGATGCTCGTGTCTGCTACGATGATTGGATCTCTCTGAAAAGGCATGAAAAGGAGGGCAAAGGGTAAAGAGAGTTTCTTCTGACCGTGTTGGTTTAATTATTTTATTCTCCTCTCTTATCATCAATCATATGATGTTATGTTGTAGCGGGGTGGGTGGTTGATTATTAAGCTTAATAATTGTAAATTGTTGGTGACATTGATGATGGAGAAGCTTGTGAGACAAGAAGTTGAATTGATTTGACTGAAACCATGTTCAAAATTTGCTTTGTTTCTCTTCAATGTATGTTTCTTTTCTTCCATTTGGTATTTTGTGAAAACTTAAGCTGCAATTTTCCAGGTTTCGAAATTATTTTTCATTGTTTTACAATGAATATGGAATTTTACGGAGCGCGTGTTTTGGCGCGTGAAATTCTCTGAACAGTGTTTTGGACTGTCTGGTTTGCGATGGCGCCATCGGCGCACTCGGAGGCCTCCGGAAGCGGTAAGGCACCTTCTAGACCTAAGTCTTGGGCTTCGATCGTCTCCCCGCCTGAGGATGAGCTTCGCTTTGTCGAGGAATCCTTAGGTGCGGTTGTAGATGGTGTTTTGAAGATTCTGATGGCTGTGGTTGAAAAGGGTATCGAGAAGCTCCGGAGGGCTGTAGTTGGTCAGTTTGCTGGGGAAGGCCCGCCGATCAAGGTAATTAGGTCGGTGGTGAATTGGTTATGGGGTTACGACGGTCCCGTGGAAGTATCTCTGATTTCGTCGGGGTGTTTTCTGTTTGAGTTTGCTACGGAAGCTCTGTGTGAGTGGATCTTGCAGCGCTCCTGGCATATTCTTAAGGCTCCGATGGTGCTGAGGAGATGGCTCCCGGGCATTAAGCCGTTGGATTTCTCAATGGAACAGTCACCTGCTTGGTTGGAGTTGCAAGATGTTCCAGCGGAGCTAATAACACCGGAAGGTATTAGCTGGATTGCTACGCAGTTTGGTAAGCCAGTTAAGAAGTTTGTTCTTCTGGGGTTTATGATTAAAGTCTGTGTGCTACGAAAGCCTGGTTTGGAAGATGTCTCTGAGCTGAAGATAGACATGGGTGATGATGACCCAGCGGTGGTTAAGGTTTCTTTTTCAGCTGGAAGGAGTTATAAAGGTGATAGGCAAGCCAAGAAGTGGGTAGCCTGGCAGACAAATGATGTGGCTGGTACTAGTACTGCAGGCAATGAAGCTGAACCCACTGTGGAGGGGGAGGATTCACCTGGGTCTAATACTAGTCCGCCTGTCGGAGGGGGATCTGGCAATGCTTCTAAGTCTCCGGAAGGAGAGAAGGAAGCACCAGGTCAACAGGGGGACACTGAATCTTTTGAGGAGGTGGTAACCCTGAGCCCTGAAGTTGAGTCGAGGAAGAAGCGTAAGAAGCGGAAAAGCAAGGGTAAAACCCAGCAGGTTGTTGCAGCTCTACTGATGGTGATTCAGGCAATGTTCCCAAGTTCCCTATAGGGAAGGAGGTGACACCTGAGACCATTAGTAGTGATGCTACTGCTGGAGGAGCTGTAGGCAATGTCTCTGAGTCCTCGTTTGAGGAGGAGGAAGCACCTACTAACCAGGTTGCTACTGAAGCTCTTGTGGAGGTCAGTAACCTGGGCTCTAATTTACCTCAGCATGATCAGTTTGAGAAGGTTGTCACCTTTGGTGATTTTGCAGAGCCGAGTAAGTTAGCTTCTCCTCTTGCTAAGTTGTTTATGCTGACTCGTCAGCAGCACAATAGAAGAAAGAAATGAAGATCTGGGTATGGAATATCAGAGGGTTTAATGCCCCTGATAAATTTACTTCTTTACTTACTTATGTTAATAAATATAAGCTAGATGTTATTGCTATGCTATAACCAAGGATTAAGAAAGATAAGGCGGATGATTTGATAGTGCAACGCTTTGGGGGTTGGAAGATTGATACTTGTTATGATGATAATCTTGGTAAGATTTGGCTTGTTTGGAAGCCGAATGTGCCGTTAAGAGTGATTCAGAAGGGTAATCAGTTCATTCATGTCAGTATTGACCTCCCAAAAACTTTTGTTTGCACTTTTGTTTATGCTTCCACGGATCTTTATAGAAGAAGAGAGCTCTATGATGACATTCAGAGGCTTAATCAGTCTGTTTATCCGTGGTTAGTAGGTGGTGATTTTAATGCTATTCTAGATGTGATGGAAGCTTCTAATAGACTCAGCTCCTTTGGCAGTATGGAGGATTTCAAGGACATGGTTAGAGGCTGTTCTTTGGAGGAGCACACTACCTCGGGTCCTTTTTTTACTTGGACAAACAATAGAGCTTTGGATCCGATCTCTAGACGTCTGGACAGAGTACTGGTAAGTAATGACTGGCAGATCAAGTTCCCTTCTAGTTCGGTGGTGGTTGTTCCCTGTGATGTATCAGATCATTGTGCAATGCTCATCACCACTGGGATTGAGCTGGCTTCACAGCCAAAACCTTTCAAGTACTTCAATTGCTGGGCTGAGAATCCAAGGTTTGATGGTATAATTAAAGCAGTTTGGGGCAAGAGGTCTACAGATACTCCGTTTTATAAACTGTATGGTAAGCTACATGATCTTAAAAGGGAGCTGAAGAAGCTAAATGCTGATTGCTATTCTGATATAAGCAAGAGAGTTCTTGTTAAGAGAAGTGAGCTTGAGGAAAAACATAGATGTGTGTTTGATTACCCTAGCACTGGAAATATTGAGGATGTTAGGAGTTGTAGGATGGAATTAGAGCAACTTGAGAAAGATGAGGAAAGCATTCTTAGGCAAAAATCAAGAGCTCTTTGGATTGTGGAGGGTGATAAAAATACTAAGTATTTTTTCAGTCACGTCAGAACACGTTCTCTTAGAAATACTATTCGTCAGCTCCGTAACAGGGATGGGGATATGGTTGAAGATTTTGAGGACTTGAAGAGTATTGTAATAGGTTTTTATGAAAACCTTTTGGGTGAGGAGAAAGCAGTCGATGATTGTTCTCTGGATGAGCTGATTGTAAATAAAGTTTCTGATGCTCAATCTGTAGCTCTGGAAAATCAGGTGACAGAGAAGGAAGTAGTTGATGCTTTGAATAGTATGTCTGGTGATAAGGCTCCGGGCCCTGATGGGTTCCCAGTGTCCTTCTATAAGAAGCATTGGAAGATTGTTGGAAGAGATGTGGTGAGCGCAGTTCTGTACTTCTTTAGTACAGGTAAGCTTCCTGGGTTTATTAACTCTGTGATCCTAGCTTTGTTACCCAAAAAGACTAATGCCTGTGAGATTAGGGATTATCGTCCTATTTCATGCTGTAATGTTATCTTTAAGATCATATCTAAGGTTATAGCAAATAGAATGAGAGTTGTCCTGCCAGGTCTTATTAGTCCTTCACAGTCAGCTTTCATTAAGGGTAGGCTTATAAGTGACAACATTCTCCTGGCTCATGAGTTGTTTAGAACTTATAACATGAAGAATGTTTCCCCAAGGATTACTTTGAAAGTTGATTTAATGAAGGCTTTCGACAGTGTAAGTTGGGATTTTCTGCTTGGTGTGCTGGTGGCCATGGGTTTTCCTTCAGTTTATGTGAGCTGGATTGAAACATGTCTCAAGTCTACCATGCTATCTGTTAACATCAATGGTACGCTTTCTGGTAACTTTAAAGCTAGAAAAGGCCTTCGTCAGGGGGATCCAATATCTCCATACTTATTTAATAGCTATGGAAGTGTTAAGTCGTATGCTGGACAAAGGTGCTAGTATGGGGACGTTTGCTTATCACCCTCAATGCAAGAAGCTGATGACTCATCTTGGATTTGCTGATGACCTCATTAATCTTTACAAAAGGGTAATGTGGAGTCACTAAGAGGTTTGATCTCTATCTTGGATAAGTTTCATAAGATTTCTGGATTGCAATGTAATCCAGAGAAAAGTGAAGTTTATACTGCAGGGGTTGGGCTGGATGTTATTGCTGAAATCTGTAAGGTTAGTAGGTTCAAGAGAGGTGACCTGCCTTTTAAGTACCTCGGGATTCCTCTGACTGCTGGGAAATTGAAGAAAGCTGAATGTAAATGCCTCTTAGACAGTATTACTAGTAGAATTGCAGACTGGAAGACTAGGTTTCTTTCTTATGCTGGTCGTCTGCAATTGGTAACTTCAGTTATTGGTGGTATTCTTCAGTATTGGCTATCAATATTCTTACTGCCCATGAGTCTAATGCAGGATATTGAAAAGGTCTGTAATAGATTTTTATGGGGCAAAATTGATGGGGGGAAGGCCAATATAGCTTGGAAGCATGTTGCTAAACTAAAAGCTGAGGGTGGAGCTGGGATAAGAGATATTCAGAGCTGGAATGTAGCTAATGCAGCAAAGCATCTCTGGAATCTGTTTGTAAGGGGTGGCTCACTCTGGATAGCTTGGATCGTTAAGTACAGGCTTAAAAGTGTTAGTATGTGGGAGGCCAAGGCAGATTATGGTTCATGGATTTGGAAAAGAGTGATGAAACTGAGACCTCTTGTTAGGGACTTTATGTCTACTGATAATGAGGGAAATCACATGTGGAATGGTAAAATTGTTGAGAAGCTGAAGCCAAGTGTTATTTGGGAGGATACTAGGGAGAAAGGTGAGGAAGTACCTTGGAGCAGCCTGGTCTGGAAAGGTTATACGATTCCTAGGTATAACTTTGTAGCATGGCTGATCATGTTAAGGAGGATAATGACAAAAGACAAGGTTGCAAAGTGTGATGCTGATGTTGATCATACTTGTGTGCTCTGCCAGTCGGATGTGGAATCTTGGGAACATCTGTTCTATGACTGCTCTTTCACACAGCAATTGTTGATTGCATGCTTGCCTGATTTCAATGGAATTGGTAGAGATGAGGTTCTTAACAAAGCTGTAGCGTTAAAGGATGGAAGTGTTGAAGAGAAGGTTAAGAAGCTTAAGTGGGTGATGGTTGTAAACATGGTGTGGAGATGCCGGTGTGCTTGCATTTTTGGGAACAAGCGTGCTGATTTAGTGAATAGTATAGATCAGATTAAGTGGGACATCTCAGCTTATGCTTACAAAGCTAGATATTGTTCTCAGATTTTGAGATATGTATAGGTTTTCTTTCCTATTGTTAGTAGTTTTTTCCACATCTTTTGTAAAGTTCTTCATTGTTTTTTGATGAAATGAAATCTCTAATTCATCAAAAAAAAAAATATGGAATTTTACTAGACCTTGTTTCAATTTGCGGCAGTTGGTTTTGGGGTGAAAAAGGTTCGTCCGTTTATCTGCGGTTATTCCATAGTGGGATTCTTTTCCCTGCCTATTTATTCTCTATCAGTCTCCCTAATCAGCAATTACGTGTCTGCTTTGTTTCTCATCTCCACAAAATGGCGATAACTGCTTTTCAACTTCCCTCCTCTGAAACCGCTGCAAGCCAGGAACACGTTGGATTAAGCCTTGTCCTGCTGTTCTTCGGTCCAATTCGAAAGACCTTGGCGAGCCTTCAGTCTGCCTTGGGTCGGATTTGGGGACTCCAAGGCCGCATCCGCGTGTTCCATGGAGGCTTTGGTTTGTTCCAATGTTACTTTCAATGCCAAGAAGATCGAAGCTGAATTGTCCGCTCCCAACCACGGAGTCTGGATGGGACGATGATGCATCTTGCTGCGTGGTCCACTCCATCGGACGAGTTAGCCCTTTCCCTGCACTTTATGGATCTCTGGGTGACGATGAAGGACATCCCAATGGAGTACAACACAATGTCATTTGGCCGCCAATTCTTGGCAGATTTCGGAGTAGTTCTGGATATTGCTCTGTTTCATTTGAGTGACGAACCAGGGACGTATCTCAGGGAAAAATGAAACTTCAATTTGAATAAAGGCCTGGTGGGTCGAAGGGAAATGATCGAACGCCCAGGCAGATCCTTCTAAGTGAGGGTGGTGTATGAGGGTCTCTCCAAACTGTGCTTCAACTGTGGATTAGTGGACCATGTTTAGGAATATTGATCTGCCCCGATCGAGATCAATTAAGGGCCGACTTTGAGAGGCTCCTGGATGTTCCAGCGGCGTCGAGAGGTGTATCGGCAGCCTAAAAATGCGATAGTTGTCCCTCCTCCTAAATCAGCGATGATTTTTGTCCAACAAGTACCCTGAAGAACAGTCAATCGACACACAGGGCAACCGGTTGAAGATGTGGCTCAAGAGGCGGATGGTTCGTCGGACACACGAACCATCCACTTAGATGACGGCTCCTCGTCGATTGATGACACTCGATTTGACGTGATTTTCACCCCCATTTAAGCGACATTTCTTTGTTTAAGACATGGGTTTTAGGGCAAAATAGCGAATATTCACTCAACTGCTCTATCTCGTGCCATTTTGGTTACTTTGGCCCGTTTCGGGTCTATTTGATGGTTTTCTAGTGTTTTCGTGATAGCACAGGTTTTTGCCGTCAAATAATGTAACCAAGGACTTTTTTAAGGCATTGGAACCTCGAGGAATCGCTTCTGAATCGATCCAATGAGTCAATCAAGTCAACACCAAACCTGCCCAGCTTTACAAAGGAAATTTCGGCGAAAATGTCCAGAGTTTTCGGCGAAAATCCAAGAAGAAACCGTCAGAGCATTCAAGGAGAAGTTTTCGGCGAGAAGCCTAAGTCTTCACCGAAAACTCTAGATGAAATCAACACAGGAGAAACAGTCGACCGGAGCCAGACTTTTAAAGGAAGTTTTCAGCAAAAAATCCCTAAGTTTTCGCCGAAAACTAAAGCCTAATCCCAGCCGAATTAGGTCAACACTATAAATACACCGGCGGCTACTTCAAAGAAAAGGGAGAATTCGAGACAACATTGAACTTTTTCAAAAACTCTCTCAACACATCCAAATACCAGATTTCCAAGATCGAAGATAGAGTTTAGAGTTCGAAGAGCCAGGAAGAGATCGTGACGCCATCCTTCCACATCGGACACTCGGAGCTAGGAGTGAAGATTACCGAAGAGCATAGCTTTGCCAGAGTCGTCTCAATTAGGTTTTGCAGTTCCTACATGTTCTTCTCTTTTATGATGAACTCTGTTTCAGTCTTTGTTTTCTTTGCTATGAACATGAGTAGCTAAACTCGTAGAGCTTAGACTAGATGAACCCTAAGCGACCCAGGGCTTTAAAGCGGTCACAGATCGGCGGTGATTAGATTCGAAGTTCAATCAGTTTCTCTTTGCATGGTTGTTTTGTTCTTCACTGTTTATGTTTCTTCTCTGGTTGATCGCCTAGATTAGGTTTGTGCAAGTTAGGGTTAGTTGCTAGACAGTTCCTTGCTTTAGGGCATAAACTTATCTTCCTTGATCACCTAGTTTAGATTCTTGTTAAGTTGAGGATAGTAGCGAACGTTCACCTTACTTTAGAACATCAATTCAACCAATTAACCTATTCATTGGAGTGTGACTTTCGTAGGAGCCAGTTAGGGTTAACCTGCTTCAAGAGTAACACATGAATCACTAGTAATTGCACCAGTTAGTTTTGTCATCGCAAGAAGCGACCGTACTCGGGCGGTTAATTAATCTTGGTAGTTAGATCGGATAGAGCGAACGTTCGCCAGTCTTAAACCTAAGGGTCATGAGTTATGGTGGTGTCTGAGAATTGATTGAATGAGAATTGAAAACCGCTGGTCTTGTGATTTTTGTTGCCTTGGTGATCTAAGGGGGATTCGAAATCTAAGCTTGTCTGTCGTCTGTCTAAACCAACCAATCTTTCTGTCTTTTAATGTCATTTTAATTTTCATGCATCTTAGTCTAGAAGTCGTGGAACTCACACCACGCACAACTTGTTCAAACTCATGTAATTTGCCTTCATATTTGAGTAGACGATTAGTAGAGACCCGTGGAATACGATCTTCTTAGCTTTTAGCTTGGTAGTTATTTGATACCCTGTTCTACAGCTCATCAAATTGACGCCGTTGCCGGGGACTCTTCTAATTGTTTGAAAGAAGAGTTGGCATTTTATTCTTGTACCTTTCCATCTTTCATATTTCATCACACTTCGATTTTAAGCCGGTTATGTTTGCTTTTGTTGCTTGCAGGTTATTTTACAAGTTTATGAACCGCCCGCACACTCATTCTCAGTTTAAGCCGGGTAATTCTGCTCCACCAAAGCAACCGCGAGTTCAGAAGCAAGTCAGAATCATCCCGCCTACACCTCCTACCCCTATCAAGATCAAGGAGTTGAAGGAGAACTCCTCATCTTCGTCCGCTTCATCCACTACTTCAGATTCGCCTCCACCTTCTCCTACCGCAATGGCTGCTCAACGCACCATGGTGGATTACAATAAACCAAGCGCGACCAATGTTCGGTCTAGCATCACTGTGCTGCGCAACGATGACGATCCTGACTATGAGATCAAGATCCCCCTCCTGGAAATGATCTATAGGGATGTTCAGTTCGAAGGGAAGCCGCACGATTACCCATGCACACATTTGGCGGACTTCCTAGCCATGTGCGAGACGTTCAAGAGTGGGAACCTCGATAAGAACACATTATGCTTATGAGTCTTTCCATTATCCCTTAGAGACGCCGCCAAGAGATGGATCAGTAGCAAGCCACCTGGCCACTACACCGATTGGGATAATCTAGCTCAAGACTTCGTAGAGGAATAGTTTCCTCCTTCAAGAACTACAGCTTATAAGGACAGCATTGTCAGATTTGTTCAGAAGGAGGGAGTAAGTTTATATGATGCTTGGAACGAATTCCAAGAACTCCTTTACGATTGCCCTCATCATGGATTTGAGCAGAGACAGCTAGCTTAGATCTTCGCCCGAGGGATGAACGAAGAATCGACTAAATGGGTTAACTCCTTAGCTGATGGAGACTACACCGCACTCACACCAGAAGCTGCTTTGCTTCACCTTGCAAACTGTGCATCTAAGTCCATGAATTGGGAGAGACAGTTTGAAGCAGCTAAGAGCCGACCAAGCCTTGAAGATCAGATCAAGATCGAAGTACATAAACACATAAAGAAGAATTTTGGTACAGCAGATGTCTGGTCTATGGAGGAAGTGATTTTATTGATCAAGGCTTCACCAACAATCAAAGAGGCTACTCCGATTACCGTCAGTTCAGACAACCTCCTCAACAACAAGGAAGTTTCCAAGAGCATCCTCCTTACAACTTCAGATTCAACCAGAGCCAGAATCAGTACTTGAGCAATAGTTATCAAGATCGTCCTGGATTCACCAGAGGACAGCAACTTCAGAGTTATACGTCTAGGAACACTTGGGAGAGCGAAATGACCAAGAAGATTGACCTGATTATGACAAGACTCGATGATCATGATAACCTGTTCAAAGCCCAAGTTGCTCTTAACCAAGGACAGATCGCTCAGGGTCAGTGAGAGGAGAGCATGGTGAATAGTGTTGCTAGCATGTTGGCTAACAGTCCCCACTTCAGTCAGGCACCGTCTCAAAGCAACCCCGCGATGACGAATGAGCATGATAAAGCCATCACAACCAGGAGCGGTGAGCAGAGCAACTTGAAGAAGGAAGCACCTTCCACTCCCTCTAAGGAAAAATGCTCGGCGATCAAATCTCGATCACCACCCATACCTATCCCAGCTAAGTGCTCCGACCCTAGTTCTTTTACGTTACCTTTAATCATTAATGACAATGAGGTCGAGCGTGGTTTGGTTGACCTAGGTGCATCTATAAATGTTATGCCTATGTGTTTATGTAACACCCCAATTTTATGACATGAAAAATGACAATTAGTCCCGGGACAGACGATGACTCAAAGGTTGAAAAATACAACTTTGACCTACTACTTTTAAACTAACCATAAAATCAGGGTATTAAACGTCAAATCATTTACAACGGAAGTGGGCCCAATGACTTTAGAGCAATCCTCCAAGTCGCCATTACACTGTCTCATGATCCACTGCTCCGGCAGGCCTTAAGAAACTCCGGTGGTCCGTTGCTTGTCCAGGAAATTCCTGCAAAACTGGTGGGTGGCTCGGGGTCAGTCCATTATCATGATTATTCCGTATAAACATGAATAAACACATTTAATGGAATTAACAACGCAAACCAATAATTCCATAATCATCCTTCCGTAACGGAGATTACCGTTACTGTTTATCGAATGACTTGTCACAAGGAATATTAATCCAATATTCCAATCACGACCTATATGTGAATCATTAACACACAAAATCACAAGTCAATAAGACATCACATGAGCTATTCCAATAGTACCACACCACATCGAGATCAACTCGATCAACTTTCATCAATCGACAGGGCGTCCCCTCTTCCCGCCTACGCCATCATCGTTAAGGCTAACTTCTGAGCCTGTAATAGGGACTTCGCAAGAGTCGCTATTCTTCCCGACTATCACGAATCTATTGGGGCTATCAATACCCAACTCCCATCATCTGGTCGAGGCTAATTCCACCCAATTCTTATCATCCGGTTGGGCTATCCGTACGCATCTACCGTGAATCAATTGGGGCTAACAATACCCAACTCCCATCACCCGGTAGGAACCCGTATCCATCGATGTTCCAGGCGGAGGACTAGCTAGCGAGGCTTTACTTTCCACCTGTATACACTAGGTGCCAAACATCATCAGATAACATCACGATTTAACCATAGTCGAATCAAACATAATTCGGTATAAAACCGACGGTTCCGGAAAGATGGAACTTTTCCTAGAAACGACACCTTGTTGTCAAAACCAAGACTTTACGTCTTAATTTCCAGGTAAGTAGGGGAGTCACTCGGACTACTTACGTCCCTCTAACCTTAGGCATCATAACTTTATAAACCGGAATTAATGAGGATCCGCATCACTCATTACTCTGAACAACCAACAAACAACAGTTAGTCATCCAAATCATCAAGGTATTTTAGTCCCTACAAGTAATAGATTTGTAGTTTATATGGATTTAACAATCCATCACGTTATCCATTGGTTTAACTAACCACCAAAGCAATCGAAGCCACATCGTTTCACATGCGATCTTATTCCGAGTCAAATCTAACCCTCGAAGATAGCTGATTTGAATAGGAGTTATGGGTGATATATAAGTCCTCGTAATAATATCATAACAATTATTACGTCATACTTAGGAATTAATATTCCCTAAGTAGTATAACTCTTATCCAATAATCCAACACTTCTATTCATCCGATAAATCCAATGTTCCGTGTTAAGGTGATTACCGGAGCTCATTTCCAAAATAAATGGGAATGTGAATACTTAATTAAACAATTTTAGTTAATGGAATGTAAATTAACTATTAAAAATATTAGGAATTTACCCCCTTGAACCAACCCACCTATAAATCGAGTCGGTTGACTTGGAAATCGGTTCCGTAGCTTGAATCGGATGGAAATAAGGAGTTAACGAACTTTCATATCTTCCGGGCCAATTTGTACCAACTGAAAAGTTAGTTGGGCCAAATCTATCACAAGTTGACAGTTAAAGATCAAACTGTCACAAGGGAAAACTTCAAGGGCCGAAATAACAAAGGAAAAAGAAGGAGGGACTGCACTGGTAATTTACCATCTTCTTCTCCAATTTGCAGGAGAAGAAGCTCTCCTTCGATGAAACTCCGGTGAAGCTCCGAATTCCTCTATTTCTCGCACGAAACTATCTTTTGAAGGTTGGAAAAGATTCCCAGGCTTAAAACGATGTCGGGTATGTATTTTTCAAGGGTTGGGTATGTTTGGAATGCTCCGCCGTAACTCTCGTCGGAGCTTCGACGGTGAGGTTTTTGTTACTCAAGATCGAAGGCTTGTTGGCTTTTATAGCCGAATCTGAAGCCTCTCGTTGCCCTGTGGAGTACCCAAAAGTCAAGTTCACGAGAAAGAAAGGAGTGGTTGGTCGGTTGTTAGTGATGTCGACGGTGAAACTCTGTTTTGGCGTTACTCGGCCATTAATGGAGTTGGAGAGCTGTGGATTCACGGGGTGATGATTTACAATCATCAAAACCAGACAAACATTAGTAATATGAAGGTTTGAGCCCTCACCGGAGGAGTTGCCGAAAACAGAGGTCCAACGGTGGGTTCATTTTCATGGAAGAAGATGATGATTAGTGGTGACGTCACTATGACGTCATCATCTAAAAAAATAGGGATTCGAACCTGAGATTTTTGGGTTGTTGGTTCGGTTCCTCAACCAACTCGGCCAAGCATAATTCTTGACTTCCGTGAATGAACTTAACTTGACTCGAAATCATTAAATCAACAATTTACGGTCATTTCTCAACCGTAAGGAAATTTTTTTTTTTTGGTTCCAAAATTTGGGGTGTAACATTTCTTCCCTCCTTAAAAAGATTTCGTCCCAAAATCAGACGACAATTAACTTTGACGGTGTCAAAACCAGAGCAATTCACAAACGTGGAAAAAACTTAATTTTTCATTCGAGAAAACTAAAAGGAAGGTAAGCCAGAAACAAGATCACTAAACAGATGATGATCGCCGTTTTCTCGAATGCTTCCACAGGTCCATCGAAGATGCCTGTACGATAACCTAGACATACAAAGTAAAAGAAAGAGACAATGAGAAGGAGGCATCCTGTTTCGAGGATGATAGCCTTCTTCATGGCGTAGTCCTCGTCGTAGACCCTTTCCATTCTTGAAGCGACTGCGATGGAGGACTTCAAGATTTCCACCGGATATTCGGTTGTCGAGAGAAAGAAGAGAAGAGAGGGGGGGTTCTTAGAGAAAATGAGGAAGGGAAGGTGTCATCATTGAGCCTTGCCCACTTGGGAGTGTCGGCAAGTACGGGTAAACAAGTGTGAATTACAAGATCGTCTTAAATTCGCTAGTTACAGTATTGATACAATCTATTGGCATCTCTTGGTTCACCTGTCATCCGCAGGGATTCTGAGAAACAGAATTCTTACCAACTAGCCAGTGATTAAAGAACGTATGCACCGTCTGAGGCCATACATGTGATGCTGCAGTTTTAGCGGTATCAAATACTACCAAGCTGTGAAGCTAGGGTAGATCGTATTCCACAGAGTTTCTACTAATTGACTACTCAAAGAAGCTGACAATTTATTCAGGTTTAAGCACTTAGTGCGTGGTGAGAGTTCCACGACTTCTAATCTAATGAACAAAGGAAAATAAAAGACAGAAAAGTAAAAGGTTGACTAACGAGAAGATAGACGAACTTAGATTTCGAATCCCCCTTAGATCACCAGAGCAACGGCAATCACAAGATCAGCGGTTTTCAATTCTAATTCAATCGGTTTCTATACACCACCATAACTCCTTACCCTTAGGTTTAAGACCGGCGAACGTTCGCTCTATCCGTTCTAACTACCAAGATTAACTAGCCGCCCGGGTACGGTCGCCTCTCGCAACGACTTAATTAACTGGTGCGATTACTAGTGATTTATGAGGTACTCTTGCAGTGGATTAACCCTAACCGGTTCCTACGAAAGGCACACTCCAATTATAAGGTTAACTGGTTGAATTGATGTTTTAAAGAGAGGCGAGCGTTCGCTTCTATCCTCAACTTAACAAGAATCTAAACTAGGTGATCAAGGAAGACAAGTTTAAGCACCAAAGCAGGGAGATGTCTGGCGACTAACCCTAGCTTGCAAAAACCTAATCTAGGCGATCAACCAGAGAAGAAACATAAACAATCAAGAACAAAACAACCATGCAAAGAGAAACTGATTGAACTTTGAATCAAATTACCGCCGATCCGTGACGGCTTTAAAGCCCTGGGTCACTTAGGGTTCATCTAATCTAAGCTCTACAAGTTCAGTTACTCATATCAGAAACAAGAGAATCAAAGACAACAATGAAGATCATCATACAGAGGAAGAACAGATAAGAATTGAAAAACCTAATTCTGACGACTCCCGCGAAGCTTCAATCTCCTGGATCTTCAACTTTAAGCTCCGAGTTCTCCGAGGTGAAGGATGGCGTCACGATCTCTCCATGGATCTTCGAACTCTCTAAACTCTATCTATCGACCCTAGAGTCGGCTGACTCTCAAAAGTCTGATTTGTGAAAATATGGATTATGAAATTGATTCCCCTTTTTGCTGCCGGCTGCTTCTCTTTAAATAGGTACGCTTAGGGTTTCCAATACAGCGCCGGATTTGGAAGATATTTTCGGCGAAAATATCAATAATTTTTGCCGAAAACTTTAGTTAAAATCTCCTGTTTGATTTCTTCTATGATTTTCGGCGAAAACTTAAAGTAGTTTTCGCCGAAAACTTCAGTGTAAATCAGCTGACGTTGTCTGTGAGTTTCTGAAGGTATTTTCGCCGAAATCCTCAATAGTATTTTCAGCGAAAACATTGTGCTGGGCAGTTGGATCTTCGGTTCTGACTCTGGTTCGATTTCGGTTCACTCCTTGATGTCTTGAACACGTCTGTGGCTACATAAATGCAAAAACCTGTGCTTTCACAAAAACACTAGAAAACCATCAAATAGACCCAAAAAGGGCCAAAGTAACCAAATCGGTAGGAAATAGGGTAGTTGAGTGAATATTCGCTATTTTACTCCTAAAACCACGTTTCAAGCAAGGAAATGTCGCTTAAATGAGGTTGATAATCACGTCAAATCGAGTGTCATCAATACCCCACACTTAAGCTTTTGCTTGTCCTCAAGCAAACTGAACTAGAACACACTCAAATTCACAAATGACACGAGATTAAACCGAGATTCAATTCTAACAATTTGGTTTAGACTGTTCCACGTAGAAAGAGTGACCTACACATGCAAGAACATCAACCAGACAAGTTTTCGATCTCACTAATTTCTGCACACTTCAAGTAGTGGTTTTAACAAAGCTCATTTCTTGGCAAAACAATTAATCATAATTAACCGACTACGATAACACCAATTCTAATGAGAAAAGACTTTAAGCTCTAGCCATGATGTGGACGCGGAGGTAGGAAAAGTGACGTGGCTATCGACTCGACTTCATCCGTTTCTAGATTTGTACGTTACATGTTCTAGCTAGGACCGCTTTAAACAATTTATTTCAAGTTTCAACTTCTTCAATTTATTTACTGCATACTAGTGCTCGATACCAAACACTTCACTTAGGTGTTGGACCTGCGTAGCTCACAGTATTTGTACTTATGCTAGTGCTCAACCCGAACACTTCACTTAGGTGTCGGGCTTGCCTAGCTTTATTTTCAGCACTTTAAGAACTTAACAATTACTTTGAACAACTCAATTACTTGATTTAACAATGTAGCCACTTGATCCTAGCTAGTTATAACTTTTTACACAAGATTTCGAATTGGATTTCCGTCTAATCTCTAGCCACAATCACATGTGAACAAATATGGAGTGAAAAACATGGAAGAAGCTAGCATTTATCATCTTAGAACGGTGTTATCGAGCTTTGTTATTAACAAGTCAATCAGTTTAATTGATTCAAATTTTCAACTACAAGAGTGATTTATGATCTGTTCTGACCTAGTCTCATTTAATATCAGTTTCGACACGTTGGTTACAGGTTCTAAGTGGAACAGTCTAGACGTCATTGATCAAAATTGAAGTCAATTAACATCAAAAGTCAAGAATTGAGCGATTCTGTGCTAGAGAAATTTCAAAAATGAACCATAGAATCACAGAAAATTAAGCAAGATCAGGCAAATTCTAACATCCTACCCCACACTTAAACGTTTCTGTGTCCTCACAGAACTAATCTAGAGTAGAGAGATACGAAGAACCTATGACGAGATGGTCGGTGTAGCGGATGAACACGGAGAGTCCGGAGTAGAGCGGAGTAGCTACTCAAGTTCCTACAAAAACAAAAACAACAAAAAGATCAAAAGGATACCGGGACAAGTGCCCCAGATCCACACATAATAAAAGTCAAACAAAGACGGTTAGGGGAATTTTGAAAATATTTTGACTCTCTTTAAGTGGAGGATTGGGTGGTTTTCAAAATAGTTTTCGGCGAAAATAAGAGGGTGTTTTCGACAAAAATTTTAGTTCAAATGCACTGCCGGTTTTTCAAGTGTGTTTTCGCCGAAAGTAACCATATGTTTTCGCCAAAAATAAGCGTTAAAATCACTGCCTGGTTTTCAAGTTCAATTTCGCTGAAAACATTATAAATTTCGGACCGAAAATATGAAACAGGGAGGTTTAGTGAAAACCAAAAGGCGATTTCGCCAAAAATGGGGTTGAATATTCGCCAAAAATTTTGAACTACTCAGGTGAAAATATTTTCGCAAATCCGGCAAACTTCAGAAAATCACAGTTAAATCCACAAAAATCGGAACGACCTCAATCAACTTGCGACTGACACTACGACACGCAGTCTACACACGAAAAATAAGAAAACAAACAAACTGACACTTTTGGCTCCCCCGAACCGACTCTAAAATACTTAGTTCGACAAAAAATTAAAAACAGACTCCAGCCGTGGGTTGCCTCCCACGAAGCGCTCTCTTTTAACGTCCTTGAGCCGGACGGTACCTGTTAGGGACCCCACTCAGAAGTTCCTTGAAGTCAATCGTCCTCTTCAAGGTGTGCGGTTGAGTGCCTTGTAGCACTCCAGCAGGGTGATGTAACCGGTAGTGCTCCAGTAGATCGCGATTCTGGTTGGATGACCAGTTCTTCTTGAATTCTCCTTCTGGAGGAGGAAAGAGGTAGTACGGCGTGGCATGGTCAATGAGCTCCATCTTCTCTACAGGTTGACTCGGCGGAAGTGTAGGTGAGGGTATCTCCTCAATCTCTATGTGCTCCTCTTTGGCTTCAACTTCAGGATGGATCGGCTCTATGTCTTTATCAACCACCACCGCCAAGGATTCTTCATCAGATGCTTCTAGCTCATAATAGTCATGGACGGGCTCATCTTCTTCTTCGAACATCTCCTGAGCGTCTTCTGTCATTAACTGCTTTGGTTGCTCGAGCTTGATGTCCGTCGCGAGATCAGCTTGCAGCATTGAAGAGATATTATCCAAGGCAGATTGGGTTCTCGACGAGCATTGTTGATGTTCATGAAGCATCTCTTGGTTATCTCTATCGCCACTTTGATGCTCTTGTTGGTGTGTCTCTTGGTAACCTTGTAGCATTGAAGATATTTTATCAAAGAGGGAGTCAAATCTCGCCGTTTGTTGTTGCTTTTGATGTAGCATCTCTTGGTAATCCTCAATATTCGGTGCTCCATTGACGCGCCACTCTTGGTACTGGTCATCCCACCTATAATCTTGCATATTCAAAACTCAAAAGCACTACCCAGGTAAATCATGGAAATATGGAGGGAAAATAAATGGTAAGGCGGAAAGGTAGAAGAATAATTTGCCAACTCTTCTTTCAAACAATTAGAAGAGTCCCCGGAAACGGCGCCAATTTGATGCTGCAGTTTTAGCGGTATCAAATACTACCAAGCTGTGAAGCTAGGGTAGATCGTATTCCACAGGGTTTCTACTAATTGACTACTCAAAGAAGCTGACAATTTATTCAGGTTTAAGCACTTAGTGCGTGGTGAGAGTTCCACGACTTCTAATCTAATGAACAAAGGAAAATAAAAGATAGAAAAGTAAAAGGTTGACTAACGAGAAGATAGACGAACTTAGATTTCGAATCCCCCTTAGATCACTAGTGCAACGGCAATCACAAGATCAGCGGTTTTCAATTCTAATTCAATCGGTTTCTATACACCACCATAACTCCTTACCCTTAGGTTTAAGACCGGCAAACGTTCGCTCTATCCGTTCTAACTACCAAGATTAACTAGCCGCTCGGTACGGTCGCCTCTCACAACGACTTAATTAACTAGGTGCGATTACTAGTGATTTATGAGGTACTCTTGCAGTGGATTAACCCTAACCGGTTCCTACGAAAGGCACACTCCAATTATAAGGTTAACTGGTTGAATTTATGTTTTAAAGAGAGGCGAGCGTTCGCTTCTATCCTCAACTTAACAAGAATCTAAACTAGGTGATCAAGGAAGACAAGTTCAAGCGCCAAAGCAGGGAGATGTCTGGCGACTAACCCTAGCTTGCAAAAACCTAATCTAGGCGATCAACCAGAGAAGAAACATAAACAATCAAGAACAAAACAACCATGCAAAGAGAAACTGATTGAACTTTGAATCTAATTACCGCCGATCCGTGACCGCTTTAAAGCCCTGGGTCACTTAGGGTTCATCTAATCTAAGCTCTACAAGTTCAGTTACTCATATCAGAAACAAGAGAATCAAAGACAACAATGAAGATCATCATACAGAGGAAGAACAGATAAGAACTGAAAAACCTAATTCTGACGACTCCCGCGAAGCTTCAATCTCCTGGATCTTCAACTTTAAGCTCCGAGTTCTCCGAGGTGAAGGATGGCGTCACGATCTCTCCACGGATCTTCGAACTCTCTAAACTCTATCTATCGACCCTAGAGTTGGCTGACTCTCAAAAGTCTGATTTGTGAAAATATGGATTATGAAATTGATTCCCCTTTTTGCTGCCGACTGCTTCTCTTTAAATAGGTACGCTTAGGGTTTCCAATACAGCGCTGGATTTGGAACATATTTTCGGCGAAAATATCAAATAATTTTCGCCGAAAACTTTAGTTAAAATCCCCTGTTTGATTTCTTCTATGATTTTCGGCGAAAACTTAAAGTAGTTTTCGCCGAAAACTTCAGTGTAAATCAGCTGACGTTGTCTGTGAGTTTTTGACGGTATTTTTGCCGAAATCCTCATAGTATTTTCGGCGAAAACATTGTGCTGGGCAGTTGGATCTTCGGTTCTGACTCTGGTTCGATTCCGGTTCACTCCTTGAGGTCTTGAACACGTCCGTGGCTACATAAATGATGGCAAAAACCTGTGCTTTCACAAAAACACTAGAAAACCATCAAATAGACCCAAAAAGGGCCAAAGTAACCAAATCGGTAGGAAATAGGGTAGTTGAGTGAATATTCGCTATTTTACTCCTAAAACCACGTTTTAAGCAAGGAAATGTCGCTTAAATGAGGTTGATAATCACGTCGAATCGAGTGTCATCAACATGCTTATGTCCCAGACAAAAACCACAAGAAAGAGAATAAGGGTACAATCATGAATTTGAGGAAATACTAAGGCATGCGGGATGGGACTTCTGTTTGACTCCGCCGAACTGTTCCTTCTGGAGGATTTTTTTGACGCCTTCGTCGGTCTATATGTTTGCATAATTTTAGGATGAAGGTGATAGCCACGAAGAAAAGAATGACTATCAGAAGGACAAAATTTATCCCACTCAAGGTTTCTGTTTCATCAGAGCAAGTCATCTTTCTTTAGAGAATGACTTAGAGGGAGGGCGTCAATTTAAAGAAGAAGAGGTTACGGTTAGCTTGCCCAAAAAGCCGCCGTTCGGACTCGAAAGTCAAAAGTAAAAAGAGTGACATGACAACACAGGTTCAGGCTTTAACGGAGCCTCAAAAGTAGAGCTAATGCGGTGGACGATTCTCAGCCGTTCACGTGTCTTCGCCGAAAGCATGAGTATTACGTAGATCTTGTATCGGAGATCAACGTTTCTTTCACTTGGGTATTTAACCCAGATGAAGCTCGGTCCCGAGTGTCACCCGCATGGTATTCTGAGGGGATTTCGTCGATACTTACGGGAGGTTCGAATGGAAGGAAGGAAAAATGCAGGAGCGACTCCATTCCTCAACTTTTTTCACACCACCGAGAGTCTGCCAGTCCCTTCTGGTAATCCTTTCTTGACCGATTTCTGTCCCTTTTGCGATTCTATTAAAATGGAATGGACACTAGATAGTAGCTGCCCTAATCACATGACTCCGAATGAAAACTCCTTCATTTCTCTAGATCATAGCTTTAACCAACTCGTTTCCTTTGGAAGGGGTTCCAAGGCAAAGTCCAAAGGGAAGGGTTCCGTTAGGTTGGGTCCCTTGATCATACTGGACGTGTTACTGATGTCTAACCTTGCCGGTAGTTTCATCAGCATGAGCCAGCTTATGGAACTGAATTTTTCCTTCCTTTTTCAGGGAGGGTGGTGTACCGTTTTTTATCAGCTCGGAAACCCTTTTCTTTCTGTACCAAAAGTAGGCAGGTGCTTTCCGCTTAACATGGCTCATGTTGCGCATACAGGAGTTGCCATCAGAGGAAGACCAGACCAAGCGGGAACAGTCAAGATTTGTTGTGGAAAGAAACGGTTTAAGGACGCGATTCAAGAAACGGCAAGTAAGATACTGGAGGCTGACAAGGGGAAGAAGCGAGAGCGTCCGATCGAGTTAGTGGATCTTTCACGGAGTTAGTTCTAAAAAAACACGGCCCGAATAGCCGTTTTGTACTACCAGTTCTTGTACCCAGTTCCTTCTTAATAATAATAATTTTCTACTTCTCTTCCACCTTTAGACATTCAAACCAGTTATTTCCTTAAAAAGAACTAACTGAAAACGCAAGATCACAACTTAAAACATGAGCTACCACAACAACAGTTGTACGAAATTAAAGAGGTCTACTCATTATGCAAGTTCTTGAGATCGAGTTCCCGACGTCGTTCCTCAGCTGTCTCTGACGTCAGCTTCCAGATAACGAAAATTTGACCACAAAAGAGGATCAAGGCAAAGATTACCAATCCCACGTCACGCACACTTTCATCCTCTCGATAGCACATTCTCGGAATTGAGAGAGTTTACTAAGCATGGGAGGGAAAGCGAAAGAGATGGTGATGGTTGGTCAAGTTTTCGAAACCTGGTTTTTATGGGAGCCACGAGAAAGGAGTGGTCACAATAATGGTGACACCACTCATTTCATGTTGGCACGCATGGACAAAGAAAAGGGGTCCAATAAGTCAAGGGATAGGGGAATAGGGTTCGTCCCTTTAAATAGACGGTAACAGAACGCTTCGGATAACACAACAGAGGTTGGAAAAGAAATACCTCATTCATCGCTTTTATAACAAGGAAATGGCTACGATTCCCATTTGCCAGTGTGGGGAAACCACGATTATAACAACATCCTGGACGGAAGAAAATCCAGGGCGGAGGTTCTTTAGCTGCAAAAGACGTCGCTCGGTAAGTCAAAAGTGCTTTACGAGTTTTGACTATCATCTAAAACTAACCAGAGAGAAACTCATCTATCCCCTTGGTTTATGGTAGAGGATGAACAGCCATTATAATTTCTTTGCATGGTTAGATCCCCCGATGCAACATCGAGCCAAAGTCGTGATCAACGGTCTCTTACGGAAATTAAACATCTACGAGCGTACCTTAGGAAGTGAAAGACAAGCAATTTCAGGGGAGACTATTCCTGATACTATCGCGTCATCTGCATCTTCCGTCAGGAACAAGGCTAATTGTGGTTTTCGTAACGGAAACATAGAAGTTGCCTACAAAACTTTCTTAGCAATCCTTGCCTTTGTTTGTATCCTTGTCGGAACCCTTATCATTCACGTGATAAGCAAATAAATTCTTGTTTTTATCCTATCACATCTATATCAGCCACACCCACCATAGTCATAATAACGAATTATTTCAACAACGTTAGTTATAGAACTCAAGAACGTCTCACCGTGGAGGTTTATGTGCTGGTGCCATGATGCAGGGATCTGAGACCGGTGCCTGTGAAAAACCTTTCACTTTTAAACCTTGGTTAAAATCCGTCAAAACTTAATACCCTTTTTCTTTTAAAATCACCAGAATAACTTCCGCACCAGACCGATCTTCCAGTGTTTCTTGGTAACCCGAGAAACAGGAGGAAGCCGGCTCTGATACCAAAATGTAACACCCCAATTTTATGACATGAAAAACGACAATTAGTCCCGGGACAGACGATGACTCAAAGGTTGAAAAATACAACTTTAACCTACTACTTTTAAACTAACCATAAAATCAGGGTATTAAACGTCAAATCATTTACAACGGAAGTGGGCCCAACGACTTTAGAGCAACCCTCCAAGTCGCCATTACACCGTCTCATGATCCACTGCTCCGGCACGCCTTAAAAACTCCGGTGGTCCGTTGCTTGTCCAGGAAATTCCTGCAAAACTAGTGGGTGGCTCGGGGTCAGTCCATTATCATGATTATTCCGTATAAACATGAATAAACACATTTAATGGAATTAACAATGCAAACCAATAATTCCATAATCATCCTTCCGTAACGGAGATTACCGTTACTGTTTATCGAATGACTTGTCACAAGGAATATTAATCCAATATTCCAATCACGACCTATATGTGAATCATTAACACACAAAATCACAAGTCAATAAGACATCACATGAGCTATTCTAATAGTACCACACCACATCGAGATCAACTCGATCAACTTTCATCAATCGACAGGGCGTCCCCTCTTCCCGCCTACGCCATCATCATTAAGGCTTACTTCTGAGCCTGTAATAGGGACTTCGCAAGAGTCGCTATTCTTCCCGACAATCATGAATCGATTGGGACTAGCAATACCCAACTCCCATCATCTGGTCGAGGCTAATTCCACCTAATTCTTATCATCCGGTTGGGCTATCCGTACGCATCTACCGTGAATCGATTGGGGCTAACAATACCCAACTCCCATCACCCGGTAGGAACCCGTATCCATCGATGTTCCCGGCGGAGGACTAGCTAGCGAGGCTTTACTTTCCACCTGTATACACTAGGTGCCAAACATCATCAGATAACATCACGATTTAACCATAGTCCGATCAAACATAATTAGGTATAAAACCGACGGTTCCGGAAAGATGGAACTTTTCGTAGAAACGACACCTTGTTGTCAAAACCAAGACTTTACGTCTTAATATCCAGGTAAGTAGGGGAGTCACTCGGACTACTTAAGTCCCTCTAACCTTAGGCATCATAACTTTATAAACCGGAATTAATGAGGATCCGCGTCACTCATTACTCTGAACAACCAACAAACAACAGTTAGTCATCCAAATCATCAAGGTATTTTAGCCCCTACAAGTAATAGATTTGTAGTTTATATGGATTTAACAATCCATCACGTCAGCCATTGGTTTAACTAACCACCAAAGCAATCGAAGCCACATCGTTTCACATGCGATCTTATTCCGAGTCAAATCTAACCCTCGGAAGATAGCTGATTTGAATAGGAGTTATGGGTGATATATAAGTCCTCGTAATAATATCATAACAATTATTACGTCATACTAAGGAATTAATATTCCCTAAGGAGTATAACTCTTATCCAATAATACAACACTTCTATTCATCCGATAAATCCAATATTCCGTGTTAAGGTGATTACCGGAGCTCATTTCCAAAATAAATGGGAATGAGAATACTTAATTAAATAATTTTGGTTAATGGAATGTAAATTAACTAATAAAAATATTAGGAATTTACCCCCTTGAACCAACCCACCTATAAATCGAGTCGGTTGACTTGGAAATCGGTTCCGTAGCTTGAATCGGATGGAAATAAGGAGTTAACGAACTTTCATAACTTCCGGGCCAATTTGTACTAACTGAAAAGTTAGTTGGGCCAAATCTGTCACAAGTTGACAGTTAAGGATCAAACTGTCACAAGGGAAAACTTCAAGGGCCGAAATAACAAAGGAAAAAGAAGGAGGGACTGCACCGGTAATTTACCATCTTCTTCTCCAATTTGCAGGAGAAGAAGCTCTCCTTTGGTGAAACTCCGGTGAAGCTCCGGATTCCCCTATTTCTCGCACGAAACTATCTTTTGAAGGTTGGAAAAGATTCCCAGGCTTAAAACGATGTCGGGTATGTATTTTTCAAGGGTTGGGTATGTTTGGAACGCTCCGCCGTAACTCACGTCGGAGCTTCGACGGTGAGGTTTTTGTTACTCAAGGTCGAAGGCTTGTTGGCTTTTATAGCCGACTCCGAAGCCTCTTGTTGCCCTGTGGAGTACCCAAAAGTCAAGTTCACGAGAAAGAAATGAGTGGTTGGTCGGTTGTTAGTGATGTCGACGGTGAAACTCTGTTTTGGCGTTACTCGGCCATTAATGGAGTTGGAGAGCTGTGGATTCACGGGGTGATGATTTACAATCATCAAACCCGACAAACATCAGTAATAGGGATTAGTGGTGACGTCACTATGACATCATCATCTAAAAAAATAGGGATTCGAACCTGAGATTTTTGGGTTGTTGGTTCGGTTCCTCAACCAACTCGGCCAAGCATAATTCTTGACTTCCGTGAATGAACTTAACTTGACTCGAAATCATTAAATCAACAATTTACGGTCATTTCTCAACCGTAAGGAATTTTTTTCTTTTTGGTTGCGAAATTCGGGGTGTAACAGTTTATATAAAAAATTAAACCTTCGTTAACTACAACCTACTAGCATGCATTTAGTGTTCGCTGACAAATCTCTAAAGGAACCGAGGGGATTAATCAAGGATGTAATCACTTGTTGTGGTCCTTTCACGTTCTTAGCTGATTATGTAGTAATGGATACTCAAGGGACACATTCTACTCTTCTCCTAGGCCGACCGTTTATGGCGACAGCCGGCATTAAATTAATGTCCCAAATGGATCGTTAACATTAAGGGTTGGAAAGGATACTGCAACATTTCGTTTCAAGGATGGTATGAAATACATTCCTAAGGGAGAAGCACATTGTTTATCCATATATACTGTGGAGTTGGCCTCGGTCAACTCCGCTACTAATGTCAATCCAAGTGTTTTCCCCAAGATATCTGTAACAGGTGCTGAACAGGCTGTCAAACAAAAGAAGACGACGACCACGGAAAAACCGAATAAGAAGGAGGAACTGAAAGCCTCATCTTCTAAATCACCACGAAGTAAGGATCCTGGCGAGACGAAGAAGAAAGGGAAAGGAAAGACCAAGGAGGTTTGGGGGCCTGTCATTAAACCGCCTTCTACCGAGACATAGGAGAAGAATGATCCCCTGAAGGACGCTTCTTCGAAAGAACTGTTCGGGCCATTTGAAATTTCTGGTCATCTTCTCGATGGACGAACCAAGCTAATTCACGCAAACGAGAAGAAGTTCACACTTGCCAGAGGATCCCCAAAGCTGTATTTCATGAACTCCGGCTCGAGCCTAAGAGAAATCCTGAGTTGGGATGTCTCTTGATCGCCATCCAGGTATCATCCGGCTCAAGGACTTTAAGCAAGAGCGCTTCGTGGGAGGCAACCCACGGCTGGAGTCCGTCTTTCAATTATTGAGTTAGTCTTTTTCGTCGTTCGAGTCGGGTTCGGGGGAGCCAAAAGTGTCGATTGTTGATTTAGTTTTGATTTTTCAAAGTTTGCCGGAATTCTAGAAAATTATTTTAAAGTGCAGGTCAAAGTTTTCGCCGAAAACTTGCACATAATTTCGGCGAAATCTTTCTTTAAAACCTCCTGTAATTTTTAACTAGTTTTCGATAAACTTTTCGGTGAAAACTTTTATAGTTTTCGCCAAAAACTCTTTCAATCCGGCAATCTGTTTATTTAATTGGGTTTTAAAATAAGTATTCGGCGAGAACCTAAAAGTTCTCACCGAAAACTTTGTTAATTTGTCAACAGTGAGCGTCTGTTTATTTTTTGTGTTTTCAAAGAAAGTTTTCGGTGAAAACTTGTGTCTGTTCTTCAATTTTCGTTTTCCTTTTTTTGGTCTGATTCCAACGCATACTTGATCGCCCAAATCGGAGCTCTGTAGCTCCAGTTATCCCTGAAACAAGCTTTTCGCGTTTTTGGCCAACCTCGTCGCTTTCCGTCCATTTTCTTGAGTCATGTCTTCAAGGTTAGTTGTTGGGTTTTCAATTTCAAATCTTTTGACATGCTGATTGTTGATTTTTGACGAGTTTCATTTCGGTTGACTTCTCGGTCTATCTTGTTTTGCGTGCCTGCTATTTCGATGTGATTTTTGCTGATCTTATCGAACTTAGATGATCTAGTATTCGCTAGGAGTGTTGTGCCGTGAATTTGTGCCGTTTAAAAAAAATCAAAATTCCCCTAAACCTTCTTCGTTTCGACTTTTATTTTGTGTGGGTTCGGGACACTTGTCCCGGTATCCTTTTGATCTTTTGTTGTTTTTGTTTTTGTAGGAACTTGAGTAGCTACTTCGCTCTGCTACGTACGCTCCGTGTTCATCCCCTACATCAACCATCACCTTCCAGGTTCTTCGTATCTCTCTACTCTAGTTTAGTCTTGTGAGGACACAAAACGGTTTAAGTGTGGGGTAGGATGCTAGAGAACCTTGCATGAACTTGATTGCCCTAATTTTGTTTTATGTGTTTCGTGGTGTCTTTTCAATTTTTCTAGCATTAGAATTGCTCGGTTCTTTATTTGTGATGTTAAGCTGTTGTTCAAATTGTCATAATGATGCTTAGACTACTTAACCTAGAACCTGCAAACCAACTTGTTTACTTTGATGCTAAACTACCTGGTCAGAACAGAATTTTAAAATCACACTTTTAGTTTGTCTCTCTGATTGCATGAAAATGACCGAATCCGACTAGCAAACCAACTGTGAGCTTTTGATCTATTGCACATAACTTGCAATTTCAATTATTTTTGAGTGGTTTTCTGTTTTCTTGAATGAGTTAGAATTTGCATGAGACCTATTCAAGACCAAACGATGACACGAGTTCTAGAATGATAGGGGCACCTAGATTCAACTACTAAGCCAGATAGCCTCTCCAACGTTAAATCCATTAGGTTTAAACCCTTGAGCTTGGCCTTTCTTTCGGTTCGCTATACATTACTGCCAATCCCCATTCTTTCATTCCCTGTTGATCCCTGTGGTATTAGTTCTAGATTAGCCTACCGGAAGTCGGTCTGTGGTAACCTGCATATAGCCATTAAACAGGTGGTCTTAGCTATTATATCCAGACGTGTAAACCCCTCTAGCAACTAAAAGAAAATCGGCACAAAGAAAAAAATAAGAGAAAGAAAAAAATAAGAAAATTTGAAAAAATAAAAAAAGGAAGTTCAAAGTTTATAGTTCAGTTCAATAACGTTCTTCTCCCTACATATGGAAGGACGAAGTCAAAAGAAAATGTAAAAGAAAAAGAAAAATTGCAAAATAAAGTGCTAGGTTGCTTGAGGGTATCATAGGACGAGCGTACACTATTCCACCCGTGTTTGGTTAGACGGTAGGATGCCATAGGTTAGATTCGAGGGAGTTAGTCGAAAGCTACGCCGCACCAAAGCCATCATCATACATTCCCATCATCCATCTCATTATAAACCCTTGTAGTGTAGAATTCGTTACAGTCCAAAGCAGGGAAGTCCTTCTTGACTAGTTACCCGTGTTGTCATAGTGGTGGAGATGTGGTCAAATTGCAAACCTGTGACAGAATTCAGTAACAGAAAATGATTGAGAGCGGAAACACGTCCCTAAACACAGAGAATGAGAGTTCCCCTTGTACCAAATACTTTATGTGTGAGGAGTCTAGTTGGTCATGTCAAATTCGTGCATGATTGGTGATTGCTTCTTGTCGTGTGCAGTTTTTAGTGAGACCGGGTTGTTTGGTTGATCAATATGCATGTTAGGTTTCTTGTTCTAGAAGTAGCTGTCTAATAATTCGTTGTGTATGTTTGAACTTCAATTTAATCGACCTTATCATCTATGAACCTGAGCGCTTTCTATTCAATTTGCTTAAGGACAAGCAAAAGCTTAAGTGTGGGGTATTTGATGACACTCAATTTGACATGATTTCATCCCCATTTAAGCGACATTTCTTTGCTTAAGACATGGATTTTAGGGCAAAATAGTGAATATTCACGCAACTGCTCTATCTCGTGCCATTTTGGTTACTTTGGTCCGTTTCGGGTCTATTTGATGGTTTTCTATTGTTTTTATGATAGCATAGGTTTTTTCCGTCAAATAATGTAACCAAGGACTTGTCTAACGCATTGGAACCTCGAGGAATTGCACCGGAATCGATCCAAGGAGTCAATCAAGTCAACACAAAACCTGCCCAGCTTTACAAAGGAAATTTCGGCGAAAATGTCCATAGTTTTTGGCGAAAATCCAAGAAGAAACCGTCAGAGCATTCAAGGAGAAGTTTTCGGCAAGAAGCCTAAGTCTTCGCCGAAAACTCTAGATGAAATCAACACATGAGAAACAATCGACCGGAGCCAGACTTTTAAAGGAAGTTTAAGTCGAAAAATCCATAAGTTTTCGCCGAAAACTAAAGCCTAATCCCAGCCTGATTAGGTCAACACTATAAATACACCGACGGCTACTTCAAAGAAAAGGGAGAATTCGAGACAACATTGATTTTTTTTCAAAAACTCTCTCAACACATCCAAATACCAGATTTCCAAGATCGAAGATAGAGTTTAGAGTTTGAAGAGCCAGGAAGAGATCGTGACGCCATCCTTCCACCTCGGAGACTCGGAGCTAGGAGTGAAGATTACCGAAGAGCAGAGCTTTGCCAGAGTCGCCTCAATTAGGCTTTGCAGTTCCTAACTGTTCTTCCCTTTTACGATGAACTCTGTTTCAGTCTTTGTTTTCTTTGCTATGAACATGAGTAGCTAAACTCGTAGAGCTTAGACTAGATGAACCCTAAGTGACCCAGGGCTTTAAAGCGGTCACGGATCGGCGGGTGATTAGATTCGAAGTTCAATCAGTTTCTCTTTGCATGGTTGTTTTGTTCTTCACTGTTTATGTTTCTTCTTTGGTTGATCGTCTAGATTAGGTTTGTGCAAGTTAGGGTTAGTCGCTAGACAGTTCCTTGCTTTGGCGCATAAACTTATCTTCCTTGATCACCTAGTTTAGATTCTTGTTAAGTTGAGGATAGTAACGAACGTTCGCCTTACTTTAGAACATCAATTCAACCAATTAACCTATTCATTGGAGTGTGCCTTTCGTAGGAACCAGTTAGGGTTAATCCGCTTCAAGAGTAACACATGAATCACTAGTAATTGCACCAGTTAGTTTTGTCGTCGCAAGAAGCGATCGTACTCTGGCGGTTAATTACTCTTGGTAGTTAGATTGGATAGAGCGAACGTTCGCCTGTCTTAAACCTAAGGGTCAGGAGTTATGGTGGTGTCTGAGAATTGATTGAATGAGAAATAAAAAGATGGTCTTGTGATTGTTGTTGCCTTGGTGATCTAAGGGGGATTCGAAATCTAAGCTTGTATGTCGTCTATCTAAACCAATTAATCTTTCTGTCTTTTAATTTCATTTTAATTTTCCTGCATCTTAGTCTAGAAGTCGTGGAACTCACACCACGCACAACTTTTCACTACAACATAACCTGGCTAGGGAGGCACACACTATTTGCCTCTAAAAAGTATTTTTTTGCCTCTATAGAGTTTTAGAGGCAGATAGTTAAGTGCCACTAACGCTGCTGCGGCTAAAAGTCTTTAGAGGCAAATACGGTGGCACATATTATCTACCACTAAATGGAAGAATTAGTGGGAGATATAATTGTTGGCAATTGCATCTTTAAACAACACTTATCTGTCATCTTAGCCAACCTTTTAGAGACACTTATTTTTGTTGCTGGTATATTTTTTTAGAGGCATATATATATGCTTTTAAAAAGAATTTACTCCAACCAGGGCATTTTCCTTTATTGGACTTTTCCACTATTTACATATATTACTCTCTATTATTTTGCAATCTATGGGATTTGAACCCGGGTGGTTCAAGGAAATACACTAAGTTCTTAGTTCTTACCACTTGGCTCAGGAGTACTTACTAATACTTCTTGCGCAGTTTTTAAATATAAATTGTAAAACTCAATGATATGGAGAAACTATGCCAAGCAAAGAAATCAAAATTGAAAAATGAAATTTTTTTCTTACTCATTATTAGAAAAGAAAATCGTTAGCGTTTATTATATATATAATTAATTATATATTATCTAGCATTTTCGATACAAAATAATACAAAGTTTACAAGTTATCTACCTTTACAAATTTTAATCATTCATCATATAGAGATACATGAATTATTTGTTTCTAAGCTAATCATACAACCTATAGAGGCAATTGTAAATTATCTGCCTCTAAAATTTTTAATCATACAACCTATAGAGGCAGTTACAAATTATCTGCCTCAAAAAGAGTTTTTTTTGGGGTCAAATACTTCAAAGGTCCTGAAACTATAGGGCGAGTTACAAACTCGTCCTAAAACTTAAATCCGTTACAGAGTAGTCCTATTACTATGAAACATGTTACAGAGTAGTCCTAATGACGTCATAAGTGTACTTTTTCAGCCATTTCGCCATGTCACTATTGACATGTCATCTAAAAGATAATTCAAAATTCAACAATACGATTCAAATCTAAATCTTAACTCATCTACCTTATAAACTTTGGTTCAAAAACTAAATCTAGTGAGTTAGATTGATATAATTTTAGATTTGAATCAATTTAAGATGAATTTTAAAGTATATTTTCGATGACATGTCCATGGTGACGTGGCAAAATGGCTGAAAAAGTACACTTATGACGTCATTAGGACTACTCTGTAACATGTTTCATAGTAATAGGACCACTCTGTAACGGATTAAAGTTTTAGGACGAGTTTGTAACTCGTCTTATAGTTTTGGGACCTTTTAAGTATTTGACCCGTTTTTTTTGTGCAAGACAAAAAACTTATAGATGCAGTTACAAATTATCTGCCTCTAAAAGAGCTTTCATATAACTTATAGAGGCACTTATAAATTATCTGCCTCTAAAAGATTTAATCGTATTAACTTATAGAGGCAATTATAAATTATCAGTCTCTAAAACTATAAAAAAAATATTTATTAATATTAAAATAAATAAATAAAATACAATTAGAGGCAGATATATTCATCTATAGAGGCACATATAGTATTTGTTCTTTAAAAGTATATTTAGAGGCAAATATTTTATGTGCCTCCATGAATCTGCCTCCGTAGCTATGTTATGTTGGAAAATTTTCAAACTCGAGTAATTTGCCTTCATATTTGAGTAGACGATTAGTAGAGACCCATGGAATACGATCGTCTTAGCTTTTAGCTTGGTAGTTATTTGATACCCCTGTTCTACAGCTCATCACCGATCCGGCCGAGACGTCATCATGGGAAATCACTGGTGGTGTTGGCTACCGACGACGCCGATGAGGGATCCTCCAAATGTCGGGTGGCGTCTCTGTGCGTTGCTGGCGGCAGAGGGAGCAGCAACCCTAATCAAAGCTTGGGCCAAGGTGATGGGTCAGACCCATCTAACTTAGAAGTAAATGACAGGGGCGGCTCTCCCATGGGTCTGGAAGTGGACTTAGCAATTCCTACTATTGGGTTGTGCGACCCAACAATCAATGAACCACCTTATAATAGTGGTTTGGGCCCTCCGGGAGAAGATGTTTCGCGATTGGACCCCATTCCAGAACCAGAGACTCCACCGGATGACTATGACTCGAACTTGGGTTTAGAAGATGACGATAATCAGGATATTATTATGGATGGCCCAGATGGTGTTGAGGGAGAAGATGATATGGATCATCGTGAGGTGAATGCGGCCCACCTTGAGTGGGCCACCTCTTCCCCATGATGATTCTCTCTTGGAACTGTAGAGGGCTCGGAGGTCCCGATACAGTTTTTGAATTAGAGCGACTATGTAGTGTGCACCAACCTCCTTTTTTATTTCTGTCTGAAACTCGTGTAACCACAATGGAGTTATCCACCATATATAAATACATGTGGATTTTCTTTGTTTTTACATGTCCCAAGTGGCAACTTTGGAGGCGGTATTGCCCTCGCCTGGTCTTCTGAATATCCCTCTCGTGTCGTATTCTCGAATAGATACTCCATCGGTATAGGTTGGGAATTTGAAACAAACAATTACGTACACCTAACGGGTGTTTATTTTTTCAAACAACCAATCCATACATTCTGCACAAATACGAGACTTATCCTTTCATTTGGAGATAATCTCGGACCCTATAGCGTTCTTGGGGACTTTAATTGCATGCTTTCGCATGGCGACAAGCGTGGCGGCCGGCCTCTACACCGAAATGCAATGCACTATCTCTGCTTCTCACGTTCACCAATGATTTACACCTTATTGACATATGGTTTATAGGACCTAAGTTCACTTGGTCCAACCGACATCAAGATAACACGGTCATCGATGAACGACTGGTTCGATTCTTTCTCAATGAATAATGGCTAGAACAATTCCTGGAATCTTCAGTTCTTCACTTAGATCCACGGTTCTCGGATCACCATTTGATTCTTCTGAGAACTCAGCCTCCATCTCCGACCTCGAAAAAGTTGTTTAGGTTCGATTGTCGTTGGGTAGATAACCCAAAAGTTACTAACCTAATCTCTCACTCTTTGGCTCAACCATGCAAAGATGGGAGCCCTATGTTCCGTCTGGCGGACAAACTCAATCGTCTTCGCCACACCCTGTATGACTAGTGCAGGGGGCACTTCGGATTCTTCAAGAATCCTAAAGGATGTTGACAATGCTTTGATTTTGAAATACTCCCTTCCTTCGCGAAACTAGGAGAAACTCGTCGTTTGGAACTGCTGCGTTCAAATGTTCGGCAACAAGAAGAATTGTATTGGAAACAAAAGGCACGAATTAATTGGCTGACTTCAGGGGACAAAAACACAAAATTTTTCCACCGGGTGGTTATAGGAACGCGAAAGAGAAACTTCATTGGGGGACCTGCGTGCTACAGATGGAAATGTTTTCGCCTCTGAATCTGAAAAAGGCCTCCTCGCGACCTCGTATTTCCAACAACTTTTTTCAACAGAGTATGACGGAACCTAAGAGTCTACCTTTGATATCGGGATTGGTCGCGTGGTCACTCCCTCGATGAATAACGCCCTCTTAGCAGAGATAACGGAGGTGGATATCCATCGCACATTATTTTCAATTCGCCCCACACAAGCCCCAGACCTGGATGGGTTTACATGACTTTTCTTTCAACGATACTGGGATATCGTTGCCAATGATGTAGTGACGGCGGTCAAAGACTTTTTCCAACGAGGTAACATGTTACGAACTTTGAACCACACTTGGCTAACACTGATCCCAAAGGTTTCGACGGTAGAAAACATGACTCAGGTTCGCCCGATCAGCTTATGCATAGTGTTTTACAAAATTATCTTGAAGGTAATCACAAGCAGACTTGGTGTCATCTTGCCACAATTCATAAACCCAACTCAAAATGGTTTCGTAAGAGGGCGTTGTATAAGAGATAATATTCTTATAGCTAGCTCAGGAATTAATTCATCATCTGGAAACTTATGCCCGGGGCAAGCTACGTTTCATGGCCTTAAAAGTGTACATGGAAAAGGCTTATGACCGAGAGTGAGACTTCCTTTTCCCCCTCGTACATGCTCTGGGTTTTGACTCCGTTTGGATAGTTATAGTCCACAAATGTCTAGTCTCGGGTACAATGAAGGTCATCCTAAATGGCACATGGATTCTTCGCACCTGCGAGAGGACTCCATCAAGGAGACCCCCTCTCTCCCCTACTATTTGCAATCTACACTGAAGGCTTGTTGCACTTATTATCTATGGCCGTCCAGCGCAATCTACTCCATGGAATTAAGCTTAATGCCCATTGCCCAATGATCACTCATTTGATGTTTGCAGATGACACAATGTTGTTCCTCCGTGTATCTCGATGCTCATTGGTTGAGTTACGATCCCTATTTAACAAGTATCAACTCCTAAGCGGCCAACCTATTAATTACGCGAAGTCTGCGTTCCTCTTCAGTAAAAATGTACCTACCCGTTTGAAACGAGAATATTTAGTTTTCTTGGGAATGGATAGACATAATCATTCACAAAGTTATTTGGGGGCCCCGTGTGTCGTCATGCGGTCCAAAAAGGCCACTTTCGCCTTCCTGGAAGACAAAATAACGTCCCGCCTTCGAAGCTGGAAGCGGATTTCCTTATCCCCTGCAGGGGTACACACTTTACTAACGTTTGTTATTTCCGGGCTCCCGGTCCACATCATGTCCTGTTACAGAATCTTCAATACGTTCTGTGAAGCCATGGACATGCTAATGGAAAAATTTTGGTGGGGCAAGGTAGCGGACTGGAGACGGATACGCTGGGAAAAGCTTTGAACGAGTCAAGAGGATGGCGGTCTGGGCTTTCGTTCCTTCCGAGATTTTAACCAAGCCTTACTAGCAAAGCAAAGCTGGCGTATCCTCACGCAAACCGATCTCCTAATTTCTAGACTTTACAAAGGAAAATATTTTCACTAAACAAACTTTCTAAAGGCGAAGAAACGTTCTCGGCCGTCTCATGGTTGGCAGGGAATTTTACATGGACATGAACTTTTAATACCAGGTCTGCTAGTACAAATGGGAGGATTTCCATCTTCGAAACAGCATGGGTCCCAGGTAGTAAAAACATGCTAGCCACATGTAGTGAGATTAAACAAACCCTAGCTCATAGAAAATCCCTCATGGTCATTCTCTACAAGGAATGTTTGATTTCTAACCCTAACACTTCTCTACCTAGTGTTGTTGTTTAACTCTTATAGGAATTTGATGATGTCTTTTCAGAAGAAATCCCAAGTGGACTGCCACCGATTAAAGGGATTGAGCATCAAATCGACTTGGTGCCCGGATCATCCTTGCCAAACAAGGTTGCCTATAGGACGAATCCTGAAGAAACCAAGGAGATCCAGAACCAAGTAGAGGAGCTGATGGACAAGGGATATGTGAGGGAGAGCATGAGCTCTTGTGTTGTACCAGTCATCCCTGTGCCAAAGAAGGAAGGAGCTTGGAGGATGTGTGTCGACTGTCGTGCCATCAATAACATCACAATTAAGTATCGACATCCCATCCCTAGGTTAGATGATATGCTTGATGAGTTGCATGGTTCAACTATATTCTCTAAAATTGACTTAAAATCAGGCTATCACCAAATCTGAAGGAAGGAAGGTGATGAATGGAAAACTGCCTTTAAGACTAAACTAAGTTTATATGAATTGATGGTTATGCCTTTTGGTCTTACAAACGCACCTAGTACCTTCATGAGGTTAATGAATCAAGTCCTTAGATCATTCATAAGGAAATTTGTGGTTGTTTACTTTGGTGATATACTAATTTATTCAAAAACCATAGATGATCACCTTGGACACCTAAAATCTGTCCTAGAAACCCTAAGAAAGGAAAAATTGTATGCTAACATGGCCAAGTGCACCTTTTGCATAGATCACCTTGTTTTTCTTGGCTTTGTTGTTAGTTCTACAGGAATCAGGGTTGATGAGGAAAAGATAGAAGCCATCAAGTCATGGTCGACCCCCAAATCATCACTGATATTAGGAGCTTTCATGGACTGGCCAGCTTCTATCAAAGATTTGTGAGGATTTCAACATCATTGCTGCCCCCTCACGGCTGTGATCAAGACGAACACCCCTTTCAAGTGGGGGACAGCCCAACAGGAAGGCTTTGAAGCCTTGAAGAAGAAGCTCACGAAGCCCCACTGCTCATGCTGCCGGATTTCACCAAGACCTTTGAAATCGAGTGTGATGCCTCTGGAGTGGGATTTGGAGGCATGCTCATGCAAGAGAAGCGACCCATAGCTTAATTTAGTGAGAAGTTGAGTGGAGCGACACTCAACTACCCAACCTACGACAAGGAGCTCTACGCCTTGGTAAGAGCCCTCAAGACATTACTTGTGGCCCAAGGAGTTCATCATTTACACGGATCATGAATCCCTCAAGTACTTGAGAGCTCAACACAAGCTCAACAAGAGACATTATAGGTGGGTTGAGTTCATTGAATCCTTTTCCTACATCATAAAATTCAAGCAAGGTAAGGAGAATGTGGTAGCCAATGCCATTTCTCGAAGGTATGCCCTAATCTTTTTTCCTTAGCATTAAGTTCATTGGATACATCAAAGATTTATACGCTACTGACCTTGATTTAAAGGATATTTTTGAAGCTTGTGAACAGGGAGGATTTGATAAGTACTACAAGCAAGATGGTTATTTATTCAAAGAGTCGAAGCTGTGTTTGCCTAACCACTCTTGTAGGATTATTGTGGTGCGAGAAGTACATGGTGGAGGACTCATGGGACACTTTGGAGTGGCCAAGACCGTGGCCTGCCTGAAGGAGCACTTGTATTGGCCAAATATGCGCCATTATGTGTTGAAGATCATAGCTCAATGTTCCAAATGCCAAAGAGCTAAGTCCCACTCCAACCCTACGGTTTATATACTCCTTTACCTATTCCTGAGCATCCTTGGATGGATCTTTCTATGGATTTCATGTTAGGATTACCTAAAACAAGGAAAGGTGGAGATTCAATCATTGTGGTAGTTGATAGATTTTCTAAGATGGCTCATTTTATTGCATGCCACAAAGTAGATGATGCATCTTATATTGCTGACTTGTTCTTTAAGGAAGTAGTTAGCTTGCATGGAGTCCCTAAGACCATAGTTTCTGATCGAGATTCCAAATTCTGAAGTTACTTTTGGAAAACTTTGTGGGCTAAACTAGCACTAAGTTAATGTTTTACAACCACTTGCCACCCACAAACTGATGGTCAAACCGAGGTAGTGAATAGATCTTTATCTCAAATTCTTAGGGTTGTTATAAAATCCAACATTAAGTCATGGGAGGATCGCTTGCCACACAAAGAGTTTGCATACAATAGGGTTGTCCATTCAGCCATTCAATACTCCCCATTCGAACTTGTTTATGGATTTAACCCCCTTGCCCTTTTGGATTTATCACCACTGCCTATACATGAGTATTTAGATGCAGATGGTAAGAAGAAAGCTGAGTATGTTCGAAAGATGCATGAGAAGGCCAAAGCCAACATCTAGAGAAGAACTTCTCAATACATTCGTAATACCAACAAGGAAAGAAAGGAGAATTTTTTTGAAGAAGGCTACCAAGTGTGGATACACTTCAGGAAGGACATATTTCATGAACAAAGGAAATCCAAGCTACTGCCAAGGGGTGACGACCCTTATATTGTCAATCAAAGACTCAATAATAATGTCTATGTTCTTGATCTTCATAATTCTTATGGAGTTAGTGCCACATTCAATGTTGCTGACTTAACTCCTTATTATGATGATGTCTATGCAGATCCAGATTTGAGGATGAATCCTTCTCAAGAAGAGGGAAATGATGAGCCAACCGTACCCTGGACATGGCCGAAGCTACCCCTGACCCGGAGCCAAGTTTAGTCCTTCAAAAGGAGCATCAATGCATACAAGGAGGCTTGGAGCAAAGGGAGGCACGAAGAGGACATGAGAGGTTTGTGAGGAAAGGTTACACCTTGCTGGAAATGAAGGCCCCAGTACCTCAATATCAAGCCTTGATGATGATGCCGATCCAGCTCCTAGAATTGATGTCGGGCCTAGACAGTACCGGCCCAGAACCAATGCCAGAGCTGAACCAAGGGCCCAGCCAAACTAAGGCTACACTGGAACCCCATGACAGCCTAGAGCAGATGTTGAAACCCAGCCAGGTCCTGACGACCAAGCACAGGACCGAGCCAGCAACGAGCCTAGGGCCAAGCCAGACACAGGCCCAGGGCCGATGCCAGGGCCCATACTAGAGGCGACTTGGGCCGAGCCACCAAAATACATGTGCCTTGTAGAAATCCTTCAACCACAAGGATTCCTTAACCCCTCATGACAAACCTCCACTAATCCAAGTCCAATTTCGAGAAGGACACGTGGAGGAAACATAATCCTTGTCCGACTAGGACACCCAAAATCGGTCCGGGCACGGACACGGACACGGCACCCATCTAGGGTTTTGCCTATCTTTAGATAGTTTCCTAGTTTTAGTAGTATTTCTTCCTTTTAGTAGATTGTTTAGGATTATTTTAACTTCTAGAATAGGTTTCGAAGTTGGAATAGGAGATCCACATGGCCACCCCTTGTACTATAAATATTGGCCTTCGACCACGATGAAATACAACTTAGAATACACACAAATTGATTTCAGAACTTTGTTCTTGTTTCCTTCAAGATTTTGCTCATTGTTGCTTAGCTTAAGGTTAGGTTTATCATGACTCGAGGTACACACCCTTGATTGCGTGGAACCATTCGACTTGGAAACTTAGGGTTCCTAGTTATATACAACTAGTGGGTCCAAGTACTCTTCGCTGGCACTAAGGTTCAACTCGTCGCCTCTTACACAAATTATGGTATTAGGGTCACCTGCCCACAGCTGTAGGTGGTTCATATAAGAAGTGCAGGGGTTTTAAGTAGGTTTTGTGCGAACAGTCTGAAATTTTGGATTCTGGACTGGAGAATGAATCAAGTGTAATCGGCGTTATGATGGATATGATGATAGTTGTAAGAGTTGGACAACATGCGTTGTAATGGATATAACGACTGTGGGTTGAAGGAGCCAACATGCATTATCGAAGTGGGTAACGGTCGTTGTTTGAGAGTGGTAACGGGCGTTACAAAGGATGTAATGGGCGTTGCGCGAGGACAGAAGCCTGGAGAGGCAGTGGTTTCCATGGAAGTGTGGTAATTGGGGATTCATTTCGCAACAATAATGGCATTCGGTTTTTGGTTTTCGCAAGGCAAGAAAAGTGGTACAAGAGTTTTTGGTACTGCCTCGTCAACAGTTTTATGGCCACCAAGGTCGAGGAGCCAACAAGAGGGTATCACCTAACAATATCAAAGTGGCCCAGGCGACCCAAGTAACGTGCGATGCACCTCACGTAGGCCCCACCCGGAAGTGAAGCCACCCTTGACCGGCTCCAAAAGTTCTCGAAACAGGTCAACCACCAAAGCTTCTAAATGCGAGCCAAAAAAAAACCAAAGCTTCTAAATGAAGAGGCACACCCTCCACCATGGAATTGACTAGGGCCAGCTCTTTCAGTGTCACCGCACCAGAGCTCTGTACCCGTCTAGAGATGGAGCGGGTGACCAAGCAGTGCATAAACTGGAGCGTCTGGTCCTTGAATTCGGAAGCCTTACTGGTAGTTGCGAACGACATTCAGATGGTTAGTAACTACAAAGGAAAGGGAAAGTAAAACTTGGAAGTTTGAAAAAGTTGCTTACCCGGAGTGAAAGGGAATCGGTCGGTGGTCAGAGTGGCCTAGACATGATCCAAGTTCTTGGTGGGGTCAAAGAACTCTAGATCTCCTCTAACTATAAAGTCTCGAGGTTGCCGTAAGTGTAAAAACCACATGCCAAGGCCAGCTAGTTAAGGGAGAGCTCTCCCAGCACACCTCCCACAAGGAAGGTCAGTATCGTCTCGTTGGGAGGGACAGTGAGATCCATCTGGACGATGGCCAGAAACTCATGTGTCAGTACCTTGACGACTGATGCATCCACCAAGAAGAGCTAAAAGGTGAGAACAACTTCTGTTGCCCATTTTCCCTTCTTATAGCTAGGGGACGGGCGAGAAGAACCTGCGTCAACCATCTGCACAAGGAAAAGTATTTCACCAAAACCACGAATCAAGCTTAGTTCAATCAGATCGTTCGAGCCAGGAAAGTTTGAAAAAATTGCAGAGGAAAGGAAAACCAACTGTCCATAGCATTACATGTAAGTATAACGACAGATTGCCAGGACAAGACAATGGGCGTTATGATAAGTATAACGGTCGTTACAGTGAGCAAGATAACAAACGTTATATAATAGCAACATGCATTGTGGAGGGTGGACAACGACCATTACAAGAGACAGCAACAGGTATTGTAGGAAGGCTACAATGACCGTTACCAAGGCTGCAACATGCGTGGTGTTCATCCTGCACGATGAATAGCCGAACCCCCAAACCTAGAAAAAATGCATGATTTCACGATTCTCTTAACAAATCAAACTTCAGCATCAACATCCTAGACTATCTAAAGGTTCTAGGTATAACTAGGATGGGAGAACACCACTGAAACAAGGAGTTCGAGTGAACTTACTAAATTTTCGGCGGGAGAGTACTCGGAGGAGATCGGAAGAGCTGGGGGACGAGATTCTTCGCACTGTCTACACGAACGAAAGAAGGAACGTAAAAAAACATGAAAAGAACGAGGGAACCAGAGAAAGAAGGAGTGGAGTTTTACTCACCACGAACAGTTGAGAGGAGACGAGAGGAGAGGAAAGCAGGTAACGGGCATTTGGAGATAAGGGAGAGAGAAGGGGAAAGGTTTTAAACATCTGGGAAAGGAGCCATCGCAACGGGTGTTACGAGTCTCACAACAGCTGTTGCATGGACCATGCAACGGGCTTTGTGGTCCTATAACGGTCATTGTAAAGGGGTTGGAGAGAGTGGGTTGGGCCGATCAAGGTGAAAAGGGTTGTATTCTTTTTGTTTATCTGAATTCTTTTAGGGCAGGGCCCAGGCTCGGTGTAAGGAAAGTTAGTGGAACTCGTGGATTCTAATTAAGGAATGATTGGGTCAAGGACCTCCTGGTGAATTTTTGAGTGGTGTCGAGAAATGAATTTTATTAGTCAGGAACCAGAACTGGAGCAGAATTTTAAGGGAAGTGTGGTCATTGGGCAAGGGCAGAAATTCGGTCCTATTAGGGAAGAGTTCAGCAGTCTATTGGGTTAATCGGAATGGATGGGATGCTTAGTAGCTAGACAGAATGTGAGTCAGGATTAAAACCAGGATAAGGTATGTGGGCTAGCGAATCGACCATGGGGCATGGGTGAGTCTTCGAGTTGGTTGTAAGTTCAGTTGTTTTCAGTCTTCGGGTTGGTTTTTGGTTCAGTGTGGGTTTAGTTGTCAGTTTTGTCGGTAGTTCTGCGCGGTTCGGTCTTGACTTGAAGGTTGTTCGGCTAGAGGAATCAGAGAAGCATCAGGTGTGAGAGGTAGCATTTCACTGCCTTTTTTGGTGCATCCCTTGGTTAAGGGGATGGTGTAATTCGATTTTCGGGATGAAACCTATTTCAAGGGGGAGGGGGAAGAGTTGTAATGACCCAAATCTGGTCAACTCTTCATTGGGTTGGGTTTCAAAGTTGGACCGAAGGCCAGTTAGGCCCAACAACCGTTATGCACTAGTGAGATAGGGCGCAAAGGAGGTCCCTACGCCACCCAGACGCCAAATTATGCGCCGACCACTGGGTGGTTATAAAACCCAGTTTTGGTAATTTTAGAATAGAGACTCTTTTATTTCCCGCTCAATTTTGATGAACACTCTCGACCTACAACACCTAGAAAACCCTCTCGGAGTCCAGAAATAATTATCCTTCATCTCCTGCATCATAGAAACATCAAGCGAAGATAAAAAATACTCCAAGCTCACAGAACTCGGTGGATCGTTCTACCCCTTTCTTTCTAGGTTGTATTTCCTCGATTCTTGTTATGACCCCCTAGGGTTCGAGTGAGTGGAACCTTAGGGGGAGTGATGATATTTTTACCCTCTTAAACCCTTGGATTGATTGGTATATCAAGTTCAAATGCGATTCAAACCTATGTTCATATTCTCATTTCCTCTTCTTGTATTCTTGACCTAGATGCATGATCAGGTTGCTATTTGATTTGGAATGACTTGACCCATGATCTTTCCTGTTATTGATTACCATAGGTTTGGTCTTAGCTTGCATCATAACTCAAAAGAGAGCATGTTAGCCATGTCTTTTTAGGTTCAAAAACCCATAAGCATTTCATCGAACACTAGGTATGCATTCTACTTAGTCTGTTTAGAGGTGACCCGTACCCAATTGATTGATGGTTTGTGCTTGGTTCTAATGACTTGACCCATGAGGTTTAGGATATGTGTCATCGGTGAAGCATTGAAAAATCCCATCTTTGACTTGATAGAACTGGTTTTATCCAATGCTATGTATTGCATGATTCATGATCCCGAAGGGGAAGCTTGCTTGACCCTTATTATATCTCCTCCATTCTATTCACTCTCTGTCTAGCCAAAATCCAGGTATCTTAGGTCCTTAAAACCGATCAGGCATCGATCTTGGCATCCATATCTCATATCCTACAGACTTTTTCATGTCGGAAGGAATGAAGTTAGTGAAGCTGATTGGTTGGCTAAGCTAGCGAGGGATGAAGAGCTTAAGGATTTATGGTTACTGTTCTAATCAATGTCCTTTTTGTTTATGTTTGTAGTTGTTTTGTTTCTAACCTTCCAATTTGTTGTCTCACTCTTTGAGTGATGAATAATTAGCCTTTTAACCAAAAAAATTTAGCTCGCCATTGTTTCATTCACAATCAATAAAGATGATATTTTGTGAATAATCGATGGTAATTTGATCCACCATTATTTATTTATAATTTACAACTATACAATGTATGAACAATTCTTATTCACTAGGAGCGTTGCATACTCCTTATTATATGTTTAGTTTTATCACTTTATTCATCAAACTTTTTTCAACTTCCATTTCGATTATACTTTCTTGTCGTTTGACTTTACATTATGACCACCCGAACAAATATTGTTTGCTATATAAATAATGATCATGTCATGTCATATTCACTTTTAAAATAATATAACATATATAATTTGATGCATTTCTTTGGAATAATTCTTTTGATATCATGTATCTTAAAAGATTCACATTGCATAATAGTATCTTATACATTCACTTCATTGAATGTGATATTGTATTTTGGACCATTGACAGTGAATTATCTATTATCCATTACCTAATATAAAGAATCGTAATAGTGTCATTCAGACTCCACTGCCATTACCAAGCCTCCACCGCACGCCCCCGGTTAATCATTTCTTGCATAGCCCGAATGCTTTGCCAAACATAACTCGGTCCGTTGCCTAACGGTGCCGACAAAAAATCCTCATTAGGAAAATATCTAGCTTTGAAAACCCTTGTAGCGAGAGCATTTGGTTTAGTTAAGAAATTCCAACCTGCTTGCCGAGCATGGCGAGATTGAAGGCCTGGAGATCACGGAATCCCATGCCACCCTCGGCTTTCCTCGGACAAAGCCGTCCCATCTCATCCAACTAATACCACCACCACCTGCACCTTTCGTGCCCCACCAAAATGAGTTCATCATCCTTTCAAGCTCTAGAGTCAACTAGTTAGGGATCAAAAAGACGCCCATGCAATAGACAGGGATTGCCTGAGCAACTGCTTTAAGCAGGACCTCCTTACCAGCATTAGAGATTTTTTGAGACCGCCAGCTTTGCAGCCGCTGCCACACTCTATCTTGGAGATACCGGAAAGCAATCGTACGATTCCGCCCCACCAATGATGGTACCCCAAGATAGTGATCACCACCAAAACGGTTAGAAATCCCCAGTATAGCTTCAATACCTGCTGCAAGCATACAATGAGTCGAGTTGCTAAATATAATTCCCGACTTATTATAGTTTATGAGCTGCCCAGAGGCCCTTGCATAAGTCTCAAAAATCTGTCGTACAACTCTAGCCTCCGATATCTGAGCTCGGAAAAAGAAGAAACTGTCGTCGGCAAACAACAAGTGCGTGATTACCGGCGCACGGTGACACACCTGGACTCCATGCACCAAGCCTCTTACCGCTGCCTTGCGAAATAGACCCAATACATATAGACTAATATAATTACACATGAATCGAGAAAATAATCAGGGGGTCGTTTGGTATAGGGGAAATCCAGTTGTGTTTCTTGGAAACTATGTATTATGAGATATCCTTGTTTGTTTAGTGTCTAATGGAGCTGGAGTTTTGTATTTCAGATACCCAGAGTTTCTTATTGTCTCCAGAATGTGTATTCTGACAGTTTCTACTTTTATCAGAAATTCTGACTTCCCCCAAATAGAATAATGGGACCCACTGTCTTCCCCTACTATTTTCTTTACCAAATATACATACCAAACAATGTAATTTAACATCCTCCAACTTTTAACAAACACTTTTCCACCATTCTACTTTTTTCATATTTCCCCTAATTCTCAATCCCCTATACCAAACGACCCCTCTGTTCCACCATTCTCCTTTTTCATATTTGCCATAATTCTCAATCCCCTATACCAAACGACCCCAGGAGACATTATTCTTATCATCAGTGTTAAACAAACATCTTATGTGTAAGTAAAATACTCACTATAATATAATAATTTTTTTTGAAGGAACACTATAATATAATATTATTCATAGGTTAGTTATTAGGCTTCAAATTAGAGGAGAATGGAAATTACATTATCCCTATTTATTTCATGCCCCAAAAAAAAAAAAAGGGGAAATGCTCATCCTCCCCCCAAGAGCCAACACTTCCACTGAAAATCGGACTAACAAGAACTTCTCCGAATTCCATCAATTCCCAACTTCCTTCTCGGCGAAATGTCCCCGCATACTATGGACCCGATCGACCTGGACGACATCGACCTCGACGCTTCCGATTTCAACTCTTCCCTTCCGCTGAAGAAGGTCCCCAACGGCGACGTCTTCGAAGCCTCCCGCGCCGGCGACATCGACCGCCTCCGCTACCACTTGGAGGCCGGAGTCAACGTCAATGCTCGGGACCAATGGGATTCCGTCGCCTTGTACTACGCTTGCCTTGCTGGCCATCTCGAGGCCTCTCGTATGTTGCTAGAGAGCGGTGCTATTTGCTCCGAGCATACCTTCGACGGCGATAGGTGTCACTATGCCGCCTTGAATTTGAAGGTCAGGAAGCTTTTGAAGGCATTCGAGGCTCGCCCGCCGCCTTTGGGTCCTTTGCCCGCCGCCTTGCGTGATGTTTTCTTGAGTTGCGCAGCCAATAGGGCGTATTTGGAGCTGGTTGAAGGTAGCTCCCAAGTTCCAGGTTTGTGCGATTTTCGCTAAATTTTTCATGGGTATGTTGAAAATATTTTATTTTTGGGGTTTATTTTGGCGGGTCGTTTGAAGTTGAAAGCTTGTTGAGATTATTGCTTGCAATGGTATTTTCGGTTGCTACATGTGAAGGTTGATTGAATTGTGTAGTAGGAGTTTCTCTTTAGTTTGATTTCCTGTTCAGTGAACTTCTAAAAATTCTTGATCAAAGGTTTCCAACTATGTTTCAGATACATATCCAAATATGTGTATTCAATTAGACACAAATTGGGGGTTTGGCAGGGTTCAATAGCCCACTTATTGTGTCAAAATTATGTTAAACAAACAATGCATTCCGTAATAACATGCTACACAGGGTCAAGTAACACCATAACGAACAACCTCTAAATGATTTCCTGGGTAGAATATTATTATTCAATCCTCACTGTATCTGAATTTCTATCTGCAATCTTCTTTAATAGAATGGCTGTGAGACCAATCGAGTGAAATCTGTGTCATTTATGCTTGGTGGACTTGTTGTGTTTCTGTGATTTGTTCTTGCAAGTATTGTAATAAGGAATTTTGACACTCAGCGTGTGATTATTGTTGGGTAGGTGTTTCATTTGGTGGGGCACCGAATTCCAACCACTTCCCTCCTGATGTGGTGTTTTTTGTGCAAGGTAGGCCTGTTGAGGCTCATAGAGTTATACTAAGTGCTCGGTCTCCATTCTTTAAGAGGAAGTTTGAAACAGATTGGAGGGATCGAAAGGAAGTAAGGTTTGCCAAGGAAAAGTTGTCTTACCCTGCTCTCTTCTGCCTTGTTCACTTCTTCTATTCTGACAGACTAGAAGTTGCAGTTGATGATATGGAAGGTCTTGTAAGAATATGTAAAGTGTGCAAATGTGAGTCATTACGAAGAATTGTTGAAAACGAACTAGTTCACCAGAAATTCGCAGAGTACAAATCCCTGAAAGACGTGGACAACACGCAGAAGCGATTTATCCTACAGGGACTGTCATTGCCCGAAGAAGACCGGCTTCCAGCTGCATTGCATCGGATCTTTGAGACTTCTCTGGGAAATTCCAGTTTGGACCAAACCCCTGATAGTATCATTGATAAGCTAGTATCTTCTTTTGGCGTGGTGCAGACAAGTGATTGTGTAGATGATCTTGCTGATGTTTGTATTAGGGTGGAGAAGAAGGTTTTCCGCTGTCATCAAGTAGTTTTAGCAGCAAGGTCTGAGTATTTTAGAGCTAGATTGTCCCGTATGAAAGACTTTAATGAAGGGAAGAATGGGTTGCCTGAGGACGTTCTTCCGTGCATTGAAGAGCATGGTTTGAGCATGGAGGCATTTGAGAAGATGCTGGAGTATATGTAAGTGTAATCTACATTAGAATATATTTTCTTTTGCCAACCTTGTTTTCTTCATGGAAAGGCAATTAATTTGATCAGTGCCATCAGGCTAACTTAGCTTGTTGTCTACGATATGTCATCGTGCAACTGGTTCAGGTACACTGATGCGTTAACAGATATTGATCCAGATCAGGTATCTATTTGTGTCATTTCTGAATATCAGCTGGCATGAGACGATGCATTTGGTTAATATTCAACTGTTGCTTTGACAGGTGGAGGAAATGTTTGATGCTGCTTCAAGGTATCTGTTATTTCCTCTCAAGCGTGCTGTTGCTGATGTTTTGTTGCCACACCTTGAAAATGCCTCGCCGGTAGAACTTTGCCACTGGCTGATATTGTCAGACATGTAAGTTGTTTGTTATTCAAGACTGTCGAAAAAGCATATTCTGAACTAGTTCATATCGACAGAGTTGCTTGCTGACCGTTTGCTTCAAATGCCTCTAGGTATGGTGTGCTGAAGATTCGGGATTACTGTCTTGACGTAATAGCTAGTGATTTCGAGACATTTGCAGATACTCGAGAGTTCCGAGCAATGCTTTTAACCCTGCCACCGCCATCTGGAGACTCCTCGTTGCGAACAACTGCCCCAAGTGCTCCTGGAGCAGCTGTAGACACAGACCAGGGTAATCTTCTTGATGATTTGAGAGAGAAGTGGCTGGAAGCTGAAGCTGCAGAGCTTGATGAGCGAGATGAAAGTGCACTCATCTTTGACAAACGCCTGGAGATGCTTATGCTTGTGGCAGAGAACGAGAAATCTGATGAGCTTGGCTGATGGAATGCAAGTTTCTCAACCGTGATCGTTTCATTCGCTTTTCAGCCCCTTTACACAGAGGAAACACAATACCAGTGTAATGATAGGAGTATGCAGTGAGAGAAAAAGGATCGAGCTTTTCAGGTATCTTGTTCCTGCCCACCTGTATAAAGCATTAGGAAACTATAGACAGGTTCAGTTGATGTAGCATTCTGGAATGGGTTTTGGTTAGTCAGTCTCTGTAACATTTGCGTCTTCATCTTGAATAAGAGAAGATTTTGTAACAGCGTAGGACATTACCCAGAATCCCAGAATTACAGTTCAATCTGTTTTTGCCTTTGAGACCTAATTCAGGTTTGCCAAAATCAGTGTTTGTGCTTGTTAAATTGCACTAACACTGGTTGATCATACCATTAAGATTATATGATAGTTTTATTCTGGGTTACTACAACTTCTAGTTATAAATTATTTAATTTCAGTTTTTCATTCTCATACCTACGAAACTATAAGAAACAGAATGCATACTTTCTCATTGATCAAAGGATAAATCCTACGAATGATGAATCATTCTCAATTCATTATGTTATCTCAAAAAGATATTACAAAACTTTTCCTCTCACTGTGGTATTTCATCGAAATCAAACTGTAGAAAAGCAAAGAAAAAGAAACAAAGAACAGATGAGAAAACTGGAGTCTTTGCCACGAGTTCATTAGCACTTGGAAACAAAAAAAAAAAAAATTTCTCCATATCGAAGCAGTTTTAAAAAGCTATTCAGAGGGCTCTTCAGTTCCAGCAGTAGCAGTAGCTTCTTCATCATGCTCCTCTGAAGCCGCACCTGTAGGATGAGGAGCATTATGGACATGTGACCCTCCAGCCTTATGCTGCAAGCTCCAGTACATGATGCTAGCTGTCAATATCAGGATCATCTTCTGGTTCACCTGCATTCAAATAAACAAAATCGTGAGTGCTAAACATACTTCGGGTGACAAAATTACGAGAGCTAGGTTCAGGAAACATTTACCTCCATGATGTCCTCAGGTAACAAGAAGATGGAACATCCAAGCTTCCTGGCAACACTGATGATGTAGGTTGCATTCAACTTCTTATCCTCATCTGCCATATAATAGTTAAAACTTAGTTTTCCATGAAAAATGGAAATAAAGAAGAAGCTGATTCCACAGGTAATGGAGTTGGTAAGTACCGGTTTCTCCATCTCTGCAGACTTCCCAGTTGACCACCCTCGGTTCCACTGCACTGAGAAGCTCGAGGAAGAAAACCCCAGTAGCAAGGTTCTTATCCTGAAGTTGGAGAAACGTTAACACTCAGAAGCCATCCTCACAGAAACAAGGTAAACTCACTAGTAAATCCTCTAGTTTATGATGATGTTACCTTGAAGCTGTCCATTTGAGATGTTTTCCCCGATTTCTTCACTTTGTCGTTTGCCCAGTGTAGAATGTCTGCATCCGTTATCTCTTTACCTTCGGTGGAGTGAGACCTCAAGTTTCTCAGGAGTTGAAGCATGCTAAACCTCATTAGTTGCCATAAATAAGCTGTTGGAACAAGGGAAAGTGAAGAGTCATGAATCAAGCATGATGAAGAAAGTTACTTGTTTCTGCCGTGGAAAAAATAAGGTGGCATACCTATAAGAAGCTTCTTGTTTCCCTGGACAATGTCATTCCCAGCTACATTCACAAGGGAGAAATGTAAATCCTTCCCTATCTGAATGACCTGGTTACAATTCTCAACCTTTCTGAATGGCATCTGAATGGGAGGTTTTGTTGCCAGCTTCCAGTTTACTGATCCATGTGAAACTTTGTCAAGAACTTCTAAGAGAATCCATCTGCATGAGCAAGCATCAAGATCAGTAGGGATTTTACAATTCAGCCAGTAACACTACTGCTTGGTATAAATTGAAAACAACAGCTCACCCGTTTCTGGCATCGTCAAAAACGTTGTTGCAATAAGTAGGTATCCCGAGACTGTTAATCCAGAGACGGAAGCATCTCTCTTCCCTTGAGGTTTGATCATCGTCCTCCATCATCTCCGCATAGGACACTTTGGAAGTTTCAGTAGCAGTTAATCCATTTCTGAAAATAAGAAAAGACCAAAGTTCATAAATCACTAATTGTACTTCATCAACTGTATACATTCATGTATTCAAAATGGTAAAGGCCAAATCTGATAATATTATCAAAAGTCACCAGTACCATGAAATTGAGCAGTACGGTGAATTTACAATTGGAATGATAAATTGACAATGAAATGATAGATAACCAATGGCGCAAGGTAGCATTTGGATCCATTTTACCTGTGCTGGAAAATTTCTGCAACAAATGCAAGATTGAGATTAGCTGATCCCTCAACAATGTCTGTGGGAGTGAGGTATTTGCTACACTCCAATTTTTCTGCCTGCTCAACAACCATGTTTGCCCTTTCTGCGGGGTCCATAATTTCGATGGAATTAGAGGTACTGAGTTCTGGGGCAAGAGCAGTAAGGAGGTAAGCATATGCCTCTCCGTCCTGCAAATGGCAATGCCATAACCATGAAAGTGAAAAACAGCACGACTCCAGTAACCAAGGATAGCAATAGCGCAAAAGCTTTGACTGTGATGTTGCTTATGTATAATGTAGCACCGTGTTTGTGAAAGCGAACAGAAATTGCATCCAGTAGACCACACCGTGTAGCTGAGTACTTAGATCAATCAAAGATATCCAAGAGGGGATGAAGTGATGACAAAGTTACCTTCACATCAGAAGAAAAGTTGGTAACTTGCTTAGCATATCCAGCCTTTTTCAGATGGAAATTCATCCATTTCAATAGAACCTTCTCTGGTGCTAGGTTCATGAGCTCTTCTGCTTCCTGCAAGTTGCAGATGCCACAGTATGAGAAGTTACAACCAGAAGAAATATTTTCACGCAAAAAGGGCTAAAGGTCCAACAAATTCTTCACCTCATTGTCATCGACCAATTCAAGAAGTTCAGGAGTGCTCTTAATATTCACATCAGCCAGAAGTTGAATCTGAAATTCACAGGAAGAAGTCACATATGAAACCGATAACCACAGTGCAAACCTTGTTCAGTCATATGTTATTGCCAAACACCATCTCTATATGTAGTTCTTGTTCAGTACCTTAACAATTTGGGATATTAGTCCAAGCACCAAATGAGGCTGAAAAGACAAAGGAAAACTGAAAATCAAGGACACAGTTACAATCAATTATGCAGGGTTACAACTATTAGTATCCAGAACTCACTCTAGCTTCAACAAGATCCTGAGTGCCAATATTAACAACAGTACATCCAATAGCCTTAGCAGAGTTGAGGCAGAGGTTGTGATTCTCATTTCTCTCCCACGGATTGAGGACCTTTTTCGTGTTAATAGCTCGCTCATCTATGGTGTTAGGAGCGGCCACATTGATAAGCTTACTGTATTAAAAGGTATCACAATAAAACAACATAAGATGCAGTACAAACAAAAGAATACACATATCATACAAAATCCTGGCACACATCCTACCAAAGCAGGACACCATTCTTCACGAGATCGAACAAGGCAGTCGTGGAGGGATCAATGGGGAGATAGTTCTTGAGGAACTTATCTTCAGCTAAGTGCTTGTTAATATGTTGCACATACGAATTCTTCTCGGACTCATTAATGTTGTGGTGGAAAGTGGTTGTGGATGCCTTGAGGAATGAAGAGGAACCTGCCAGTTTCTTCCCTGCTGATTTCGATTTTATGGAAGCTCTTCCATGTAAATTTAGGTACGCCTGCAGAATTTCGGTACAAAATTATAATTCACCAACCTAAAAGGAAAACGAATAGATTTAAAGCTGTAAACAAACAGGTCATCCTAATGAACACTGACCCTAAGGAATGATTCAAAATCAATCTCCTCATCCATATTAGAAGTCGACTCTTGCAGCATAGCACTGATATCATTCTCGGAGAAGACATCAACGAAAGCCTTCAATTTTGAGAAGACGGAAGGCATATCCCCCACCGTGACCCGATTCGACGCATTTTTAACCGAATCATACTGTAAAAAATCAATACCATCATTGTTACTAAAAAAAAACAGAACGAAAAACATCAAAAATCAAAACCATGGAAAGTAGTCACCTTGGATTTCAGAGTCCGCAGCTGAACTTGGGTGAACTGGCTCTGTAGCCATGGATCAGATACAAGTACACCATAACCGGACATTGTATTTGTTTTTCTTACTCTCCTTGAAGATCAGTCAATAGCTAAGAAAAATAAAATGGAAGAAACGCCCGTTAGATTGAATAATACTCGTTGAGAACTTTTAACAAACAGCAGACATGCGAACTTATGGGAGATAAAGGGATGAGACAGAAAGCAATAAAATAAAGAAGATGAATGGAAGGAGATATGATGAGCATGGAAATTGACGGATGAAAAGGTGATCGAGTGGAAGACGTATACCGTAAAATGATAGGAATCCACACGGTGAGAAATGGATGAGGATGAAAATGGAGAGTAGAAAGCGGGAATTGACAGAGCTATGTTGTAGAAAGCGGAAGGGGGAAACGATGATCAGAGAAATTGAAAATGTGAAATGGGGGGTATGTCTCTGAATTGTCTGTGAGGAAGAAAGAAAGGAGAAATGAACAAAAGAGAGAAAAGCGTGTTGCCTGTAAGAAGCGCGAAGACAGCGGGAAGCATATGGTTGCTTGAAATAGGATTTGTAAAACATTAACGCCAAATTCGGACAGACGGGCTGAAATGAGGAAGAAAGAATATGGGCTTTTTGTGGCCCATTCTTAATTTACAACGCAGAAGAAAAATTAAAATGGCCCATACAGGTCTCGAACCTGTGACCTTCGCGTTATTAGCACGACGCTCTAACCAGCTGAGCTAATAGGCCAATTGTTGTCTTTTTCGTAATGATACTATTTGTAAGTGTTTACACTTTAATGTGCGATTAAATCCCAGTCTCATGGATGATCAAACTAGCTCGAGAAGCTCAACCACACACAGAAGAGAAGAGAAGAGAAGAGAAGAGAAGCTGAAAACAAGAACCAAACGGGAGAATGTTCATCGTCCATAGAATGGCTTCTTCCGTTCCCTCAATCCTCCCTTTCTCCCTTATCCTCCCTAAACTACCGCCGCCCCTTCTTCCCTTCTCTCTCCGCCGGTTCCACAGGCCGTCGGAGCTCTTCTCCGGCAGAAGAAATGGCACCCGTTTCCTTTCTACCGTCTACGTGGCCACCGACTCTGCAGTTGTTGCTCCCAAGGGGGAAGAGGAGGAGACCCAGAATGGGGAAGTGACTGACAGAATCGTACTTCCCACTAACGACTCTTCCGATAAGATACTCCGAATTAGACATACGGTACTACCAATGAATTCTTCTGTGCTGCAAATCCATTCGAGTTGTTTTGTTTAATTTCTAGTTTGGATTTGAATAAATTTCGAAGCTTATGTTCTGTATTGTTTTATAGTGTGCTCATGTGATGGCCATGGCGGTTCAGAAGCTGTATCCTGAAGCCAAAGTGACGATTGGGCCGTGGATAGATAATGGGTTTTACTACGATTTTGACATGGAGCCTTTGACTGATAAAGATCTCAAGAGGATTAAGAAAGAGATGGTGAGTTTTGCTGCTAATTTGCTACTGCTATTTATTAGTGTAGTTCATCATCTAGTTTGTAAGTGCAAAAGGTATTCGTTGGCTTATCATTTCAGGGTCTGGCATTTTACTTCTTAACATCATTCTGTAGGATCGGATTATTTCTCGGAATTTACCACTCATTAGAGAAGAAGTTACACGAGAAGAAGCTCATAAGAGGATAATGGCTATTAATGAGCCTTACAAGATGGAGATCTTGGATAGCATACCAGCCGACCCTATTACTATCTATCATATCGGTGGGTAATTCCCTACCATTCTCATTTCATACCTTCTTAAACATTGGAGAATTTGATGTTTTCCAGGTTTGGTTTAGGATTGTTACCTAGGTGAATATGATTCTGCGGTTAGGGATGTGAGTTGTCTGGCGGCTATTGTTAAAGATTTGAACATTGATCAATTCTGATGTTTTGAATATATGCATTTCATTCTCTATACGCTTGTGTGTTCTGATGGCTTCGTGTGGAACGATTTCTTAATTCAAGGTGATGAATGGTGGGATCTCTGTGCTGGACCCCATGTTGAAACCACGGGTAACATTAACCGAAAAGCTGTTGAACTTGAAACTGTTGCTGGTGCTTATTGGAGGGGAGACGAAAAGAGGGCAATGCTGCAGCGAATCTATGGAACAGCTTGGGAGGATGAAGAACAATTAAAGGCATATCTTCACTTCAAAGAGGAGGCAAAACGCAGGGACCACAGGCGCATTGGCCAAGATCTTGATCTTTTCTCAATACAGGTGCCATTCTCGTCTATGTTCGGTTGCAGTATGTGAAGAATTGAGATGAAGAATGTTGCTTCCTTTCTGTGTATGATATCATGAACGGTGAACCCATGGATTTCTGCATTGTAGGATGAGGCTGGTGGAGGTCTGGTCTTCTGGCATCCGAAAGGTGCCATTGTTAGACACATTATAGAGGATTCTTGGAAGAAGATTCATATAAATCATGGCTATGATCTATTGTATACTCCTCATGTCGCCAAGGCTGACCTCTGGAGAATCAGTGGTCATTTGGATTTTTACAGGGAGAATATGTTTGATCAAATGGACATTGAAAATGAACAATACCAACTTCGTCCTATGAATTGCCCATACCATATTTTGGTTTACAAAAGGAAGCTTCATTCCTATCGTGACTTTCCAATCAGGGTTGCAGAGCTTGGAACTGTATACAGATACGAGCTCTCTGGGAGTTTACATGGGCTGTTTCGCGTAAGAGGTTTCACACAGGTACAGACATAAGACACTTGGGTTCACAGTTGAACTATAAACTAGTTTTATCTTGTTCATATTGGGACATGACTTAGTTTCTGTTCAACTTTAAGATAGAATTCAAAGCACCTCTATCTGGTTTTCCTCATCCTTCTATAATTCAGTTTGAACTGCACTGCAGGATGATGCTCATATATTTTGTTTGGAAGATCAAATTAAGGATGAAATCCGGGGTGTCCTAGATCTTACCGAAGAGATACTATTGCAATTTGGTTTCAACAGGTATGAAGTAAACCTCTCTACTAGGCCTGAGAAAGCTGTTGGAGATGATCATATATGGGAGAAAGCAACATCTGCTCTTAGGGATGCTTTAGATGACAAAGGATGGATCTATCAAGTTGATGAAGGAGGCGGTGCTTTCTATGGCCCAAAGATAGACCTTAAAATTGAGGATGCTCTTGGTAGGAAATGGCAGTGCTCAACCATACAGGTAACATTTCCTCAGCATATATATTGTCATTACTATGGATCGTTAAAATGGTTCGGCAACCAATGGCTGTCTTCTTGGGGAATTTTTGCAGGTTGATTTTAACTTACCTCAGCGGTTTGACATTACTTACACTGATGCTAACCAAGAGAAGAAGCGACCAATCATGATCCACAGAGCTGTACTTGGATCCTTGGAACGTTTTTTTTGGAGTCCTCATAGAGCATTATGCTGGAGACTTCCCGTTATGGCTTGCCCCAGTACAAGTTCGAATATTGCCAGTGACAGATACACAGGTTCCCTGACGATTTTCGCTCATTTTCTCTTAGCTACGGTGATTAGCTTTTGTGTGTGTGTTAAGTAATTGCATCTGTTGCATAAATACAGCTTGAATACTGCCGCAAGATCACCAGTGAATTGAAGCAGAATGGCATTCGAGCTGAACTCTGCCATGGCGAACGCCTACCAAAGCTGATAAGGAATGCAGAGAAGCAGAAAACTCCGTTGATGGCAGTGGTTGGTCCTAAGGAAGTTGAGACACAAACAGTTACAGTTAGATCTAGGTTTGCTGGGGAACTGGGGACCTTGGAAATTGACAATTTTATCAGCAAAATCAAGAATGTGTGTGATAATAGAACTTCACTGTAAAGTTGCGGGACACATTGTTACCTAGATTATTTCTGGAGTTGCTATACATGTTGGAACAAGGTACAGAAACCAAACACATGCCATTGAATAATAGAGTAGACGTACCCAGCCAGTGTTTACGAAACCGTACTGGTCGTTTGGATTGATTAAATTGTGTCCATAACCATTGATGAAGTCAGTTGAGTTCTATCTTGGTGTATTACAATATTTGCACTGTGACAGTCAGATATACATTTTGAACCATTGCAATGTACAGATCTCCTTGTCCACTCCTGGGACTGTTTTTTGGGTGGGTATATAATCCCATTGTAGGTGGTGATACCTAATTGACGCTAACGTGCAAAGGTGATTGGGTCAGCCATAGCTCAGAGGTGATTCAGTCTACATTAACTTTCATTAAATAGCTGGAATAGCTCAGTTGGCTAGAGCGTGTGGCTGTTAACTATAAGGTCGGAGGTTCCAAGCCCTCCTTCTAGCGTTAAATTTTCCATTTCTCGACTTTAAATTCATATAATGACCAATGTTTTTTTTATTGATTACATTTTAACTTTATCATTTAACAATATTAAATATTTGACCCCTATCTTTATTATAGAATCCAACTTTAAATTAATTTTTTTTGGACTCTAAATTCAATCCATGACCAAATCTCTTAATAGTATTGTGTTTTAACTTTGTCATATCACAATATTAAAGGTTTAACCTCCCTATCTATCTACATTGTTACTAAACCATGTTATTTTTAGAGATATCATTCCATGGATATTGACATTGACATTTATAGATTTGTAAAGTTTTTTTTGTTCAATATCACTCCTTTCGGAGAAGTAATAACGATAGCAAGAAGGGAGAGAAGAGATAGGGAAACGTGGTGGTCAATCCTTGGAAAGGGAGTTGGCAAAAAAGTGCATATCATGTAACTCTGAGGAGCGATAGCATGAACGTAAATCTTTCTAGCGCTGGTTGAGTTGGCCTTCCTGCTCATGAGAAAAAAAACAATTGTGGAGAGTAATTAAAGAAATTGTCATGTCTCCATTAGTACTTAAAGCTGAAATTGGTTACGTTGGAATTAACATTAACGCCAAAAAGTATTATGGAGCTCCTCCTAATAACTTCTTATACATGTTACAAGATTACAAGGTTACTTCTTTTCTTACCAAACTCTACAATTAAATGCACAGCAAAATGCTTGAACTGATAACTGCAATCAATAGATTGCGATTAACCACATAACCCTCACAACAATTCAATGGCATATATCACCGATGTCGGAAAAAATCCTTAAATTCCACTTGAATTATGAATTATTCATACATACAATTATTTGCATGTGTAAAATAATAAATTAATAACTAAAAAGCATTAAAAGTTATAAAATGTCCAAAACCACCATTAACAATGAGAAGATAGAGTTCCCCTTCTAGTTCTCACTCTTTCTCCAGTCGTTGTTATTGTGGCCTTTAGAGTTAGACGGCTGTGAATCTATGCCCGTCACAAATTCTCCGTGGACTTTATTATAGGATCAATTGAGTCTTGAAGCCACCCTTGGGGTGTTCAGTTTGAGTTCTTTTTGCAGAATTCGATGGCTCGTATGGATGGTGTTTGTCGAATTTTTCCTTTGATGTCCCATTCTCCGTGGGGGTAAACATGCATATGTGTTCTCGGGCTGATTGCAATCAGAGGGGTTCTCTTCCTGCAAAGTTTGATCTCCAATGGTTTAGGATTGAGTTTCTCTCCTTTCTTTCACGGTTGCTCGGATGACGGTTTGTTTCTCGGCACCCTGGCTGCCTCCAGTGAAAGATACTCCAGGGATTTTTCTTGACCAGTCAGACTTTGTCTCTTGGTTTTGGGTTTGGTTGGATCGGGCTTTCGTTTTTTTTTTTTCTGGGTGGTTGCGGACCACTTGTTTTCTGTTGCAGAATTATTGTTGTTTGTTTCAAACTCTCTGCTTTTTTCTTCTTTTTTGTGGGATTTCCCTTTCCTGTTTGTCTTCACTTTCATTGAGGCTCTGTTGACGGATTGGTTCTTGGATTCCATAGGGCCCCAATCAGGGGCTGATCTCGGCTCGGCCCTAGGGGTGGTCTTGAGCATTAATGCTAGGCTTGAGGCCGGTGGCCGTCTTGGTTGTTCATATGATCCTCCGGTGGTCAGGAGAGTGTACCCTGCTCGAGCAATCCGATCGGCATCCTCCTCATGCCGATCCTTGCTCCAGGCTACCATGTAGATGTTGAGCCGGTCCTTGAAGGTCTTGGTCTGGCTCCGAGTTAGGGGCAGCTCGGGTCGGGTCCAGGGAAGAGGAGGCTCATCATTCCCCTCTTCTTGAGAAGGATTCGACCTCGAATCCGGTTCTGCATACATCTCATGGTAGTAAGGTGTTAGGTCAGCAACATTGAAGGTATAGCACTTACCCCATAGGTGTTTGGGAGATCTAGGACATAGGCATTGTTGTTGATCCTTTGAAGTACTGTATAAGGTCCATCTCCTCTAGGGAGTAGCTTGGACTTCCGTTGTTCCGGAAATCTGTCTTTTCTAAAGTGAATCCACACTTGGTCACCAACTTCAAAGATCTTCTCCTTCCTTCCTTTGTTGGCATTTTTTTGTATTGTGCAGTTCTTCTTTCGATGTTGGCCCTGGCCTTTTCGTGCAATTTCTGAACATACTCAGCCTTCTCTTGTCCACCTGCATCTAAGAATTCATGTAAAGGCAAAGGTGATAGGTCCAACGGAGTTAGGGGATTGAATCCATAAACAAGTTCAAAAGATGAGTATTGGGTGGCTGAGTGGATAGCCCAGTTGCAGGCAAACTCAACATGAGGGAGGCAATATTCCCAGGAACGGATGTTGGACTTAATGATGGCCCGGAGCATCTGAGAGAGGGATATATTTACCACTTCAGTCTGGCCGTCAGTTTGAGGGTGGCAGGTGGTGGAAAACATAAGCTTGGTGCCTATCTTGGCCCATAGGGTTTTCCAGAAGTAGCTTAAGAACTTAGAGTCCCTATCCGACACGGTTGTCATTGGAATCCCATGTAATCAGACTACCTGTTGGAAGAAAAGGTCGGTGATGTGGGAAGCATCATCTGCCTTGTGGCAGGCAATAAAGTGGGCCATCTTTGAAAACCTGTCCACCTTTCGACTTTTAGGCAAAATCCCAAGATAAAGTCCATAGACAAATCTATCCACCGGTATTCAGGAATAGGTAAAGGGTTGTACAATCCATAGGGTTGAAGGTGTGACTTAGCTCTTTGGCACTTCGAGCACTGAGCAAGTAGTTTCTCCACATCATGGCGCATCTTGGGCCAGTAAAAATGCTCTCTGAGGGTGGCCAGGGTTTTGGCTACCCCAAAATGCCCCATTACTCCTCCTCCATGAGCCTCTAGGGCTAGAACAGTCCTGCAAGAATGGTTAGGTAGGTAGAGCTTGTTTTCTTTGAACAAATACCCATCTTGCCGATAGTATTTGCCAAATCCTCCTTGTTCACAAGCCTAAAAAATTTCCTTAAAGTCATGGTCAGTGGCATAAAGCTCCTTGATATGCTGAAACCCAATAAATTTAGTGGTATAGGACAGATATTAGAGTGTACCTTCGAGAGAGGGCATCATCTACCACATTTTCCTTACCTTGCTTGAATTTGAAGGTGTAGGGAAAAGATTAGATGAACTCTACCCACCGAGCATGTCGTTTGTTGAGCTTATGTTGAGCCTTAAGGTACTTGAGGGATTCATGATTTGTGTGGATGATGAATTCCTTGGGCCACAAGTAGTGTTGCCAAGTCTTTAAAGCTCTCACTAGGGCATAGAGTTCTTTGTCGTATGTAGGGTAGTTAAGTGGGGCTCCACTTAGTTTTTCACTAAAGTAAGAAATTGGTCTCCATTCTTGCATAAGAACAGTACTAATTCCTACTCCAGAAGCATCACACTCAATCTCAAATGGCTTATTGAAGTCAGGTAGTATGAGGAGTGGTGCTTCGGTCAGCTTCTTTTGCAGGGTCTCAAAGGCTTCTTTATGGGATGGGCTCCATTGGAAGAGCAAGTCCTTCTTGATGACTGCCGTGAGAGGGGCAGCAATGGTGTTGAAGTCTCTCACAAACCTTCAATAGAAACTAGCCAGCCCATGGAAACTCCTGACATCCGTGATGCTTCGTGGGGTTGGCCACGACTTTATAGCTTCGATCTTTTCCTCATCAACCCTAATCCCTGAAGAGCTGATAAAAAAACAAGAAAAACAAGGTCATCTGTACAAAAGGTGCACTTGACCATGTTAGCATATAATTGCTCCTTCCTTAGGGTTTCTAGGACAGATTTTAAGTGTCCTAGGTGGTCTTCTAGGGTTTTGGAGTAGACTAAAATATCATCGAAGTATACTACCACAAATTTACCAATGTAAGACACGAAGACTTGATTCATTAACCTCATAAAGGTACTAGGTGCATTAGTCAACCCAAAGGGCATGACCATCTATTCATACAAGCCTAACTTGGTTTTGAAGGCAGTTTTCCATTCATCACCTTCTTTCATTCGAATTTGATGATAACCTGACCTAAGATCTATTTTGGAAAAGATTGTAGATCCATGCAACTCGTCAAACATGTCATCTAGTCTAGGAATGAGATGTTGATACTTAACTGTTATATTGTTGATGACTCTACAGTCGACACACATCATCCAAGTTCCTTCCTTCTTTGGGACTAGGATGACTGGAGCAGCACAAGGGCTCATGCTTTCCCTTACATATCATTTGTCCATTAAGTCCTCTATTTGTGACTGGATTTCCTTGGTTTCTTTAGGCTTGGTTCAATAGGCTGCTTTGTTGGGCAAGGCTGGTCCTGACACTAGGTCAATCTGATGCTCAATTCCCTTGAGTGGAGGCAGGCCACTTGATACTTCCTCGGGGAATACATCTTTAAAATCCTACAGGAGGGACACAACAACACTAGGTAACGAAGAGTTAATGTTAGTATTAAGGCATTCCTTGTAGAGGATGACCACCATAGGTTTCCTAGCCACTAGGGCTTGTTTGATCTCAACGGGGGTGGCTAGAGGGTGTTCTCTCTTCTCACTCTCACTTTTTTGAGCTCTGGACCCCTTAGGGTCTTGTTTTTCTGTGTTTGCATTCAGCGGTTCACTCGTTTGCTCTCTCTTCTCTCTATTCTTGAGCTCCCTCTCTTTTTTCTCTTGGTTGACCTTCCTATCTAGTTGATCTTGAAGGATCTCGGTTGGGGACAGAGGTTTTAGCTTGTATTTGGTGTCTCCATGGATCAGACTATAACTATTGGTTCTTCCATCGTGTTTGGTGAACCTGTCAAACTTCTAGGGCCTGCCTAGTAGTACATGAGCAGCTTCCATGGGTACTACATCACAAGATTAGGTCAGTGTACCTTCCAATGTTGAAGGGCACATGAGCTTGGCTGGTCACTCTCAGCTCTCCACAATTGCTGAGCCAGTGTAGTTTATATGGCTTGGGATGCTTGTGAGTTTGAAGGTTAAGGCCCTTCACTAATTCTTGACTGACAGCGTTAGTGCAGCTGCCGCCATCAATGACCATACTACATACCTTATTTTGAATGACACACCGGGTGTGGAAAAGGTTGTCCCTTTGGTCCCATCCTTCTTCGACTACCTGTGCACTAAGGAGTCTTCTAGAAACAGCAGAGAATCATTGGACAGGTTTTGATCGGGTGTCGGGTCCACGACTGGATTGGGAACCATCTGTGGCGTCGAGTGGCGCGTCGGGGATGGCTAAGGTTCCAGGGCTGGACAAGCGTCGGGGACGGGTGTCATCATATTCTGGGGGTGAGGCCCTATAGTGGTCGGGCATCGGATGGAGTCCTGGGCCGTCGCCTGTGCTAGGGCTTGGGCCATGGCACGGGTGGTAATCCGCGCCGTGACAAGACTGGTGGAAGGCCCAAGCGTTGATCCTCCACTGGATCCGTGGTTTTCAGGGTGTTGACCTGGTACTGACTTGTTGTGGCCTTCGGGGCTGAGCCGAGGCTGACCGGTGGGTGATCCGAGGCTGGCCCGGGGTAGATCTTTTGTCGGCTCGGGGTTGACCCGGGGTTGGCCTGAGTCACCCATCTCCTCTCTTTCTAGCCTTTCTACGGTGGCCTTCATCTGGGCCAGAATTTGGGAGATCCTGGAAGAGTGGCCTCCAACAAGACTAATTCTTCCTCTTTCATGGTTAGTCGAATAATAACAAAAATCCTCACAAAGTCTCTCTAATATACCTCACTCGCTCTGATTTTTCAACTCGTGTATAAACTTTAAAAACAGCACTCAATAAAAGGATATCAGAACCTGTTGAACTCGGCTCAAGTAGTTGCAAGTTTCTTCAAAGCTACCAGGAGTGGCTTTATCGATCGTAGGGCTCTAAAGACCTGACTCCTTGGGCTGGCCTTCCTGGTCACAAGGGCTTTTTCTTGGCAGCTTGTGGCTTGGTTGAGGACAACTAGGTGATGACTCAAGATTTCACACAAGCTCTAGCAACAGATGCTTTTCTATCTTCTAGATTTCTACCCCTCTTCTTAGGTTCAACTTAACAATGAAAAGAGAATTTTAGGGCAAGGGTGGCCTTTCTTTTTATTTTTTGTTTTTTCTATTCTTCTCTTGTGTATTTTTCTTTTGATGACTTGATCAGCCACCAACTTTTTCTTGCCTTACAATGCTTCGAACAGAATTTGAAAGATTGATGGGATTTTCTAAAATTTTGTAGCAACAATGAAAGTAAAGATATGAATCCAAGAATGAACCTGGAAACTAGGATAGATTGCGGTCCTAGTGTTGAACCTAGGCTCTAATACAAAAACTGATGTGAACCCCGAGAGTCGGCTGTCCTTGACCCGATCACCGGCTTAGGTGATGAACCTTGGCGTGAGTTGCTCCGAGACCCTAACCATCATGAGCTTGAATACCGGCACTAGAGATAACCTATGTAACCTGGATGGAAGTACTTGGACCCGTTGGCTTTATATAGCCAAGAACCCTAAATGTCCGGTCGAGGGGCGCCACTACAGAAGATGGATGCTTTTGTCGATAATGCCAATCTTAAGCTATGCAACAATGAGCAAAGACTTGAAGGGAATAGAACAAAGTTCTGTTTATTGATTTAATTCAAGGAAAAGTTGATTACAAAAAGAGGTCAGAGCCTCTTATTTATACTGAGGATCCGTGACAGCCCCACGGTTTTCCTACTTAGAAAATAATTCGTAAAAATAATAAAGAACTAGAATAAATCCTATTTAGAACTCTAAAAGGACTTATTTAATCCTAGATAATCGTTCACTAAAGAGAAATATGAGTCCAATACTGAAAAGGAAGAAAAACACAAAAGAAACGTGGGAAAACCCTAATCCGGCAAAACCGGCGGATCCAGTCGGATAGGTGATACACGCGCGGTTCGGATTAGGAAAGCCGGCGCCGCCTTTGTACGTGGCAGTTATTTTGGCGGCGGCTCTGGGGCTGATTCTGGGATGGCTTGGACTCCTGATGCCGGGGCTGGTTCTAAGTTTGATGCTGAGTCTGCTCGGGCTCCGGGGCTAGGGTTGATCCGGTCCTCGCCATGCTCACCCTCCAGGATCTTCATTTCCTGGGTCTCCGCAGCTCCAACTGGGTTGTCACTTGGTCCTGGGGCCGGATAGTCTCCAAGGCCTGAGGATAACCTCCAAAGGTTTGAGCCATTTGATGGCGCGGTGCTAAGTGCCCTTCGGTCCCTCTGGTACCGGGGCTGGCGCCCATATCTGGTCTCTTTTCGAGCTTTCTTCATTTCTCTCCGAGCCTTTTAGTCCCCACTTGGCCCAGTCCTCTAGAAAGGTCCTTAGAGGTTCTCCAAGTGCTGACACCCGCTCTCTAATAGGCTTAAGCTCCTGAGGGCCTAGTTTTGGTGCTAAGCCAGGCGTGGCGCTCGGGGTAGGGTTGATCTTCTTCACTTCAGCCATGACCTCGGTCTTCCTTCTCTGGCATTCTTCCAGGAAGGCCTCCAGAGGGTCCCAAAATGGTCCTTTGTCTCCTAGAAATTTAGGGAATGCTTCAGGTCTCTAAGGTGAGCCCGACTCCGAATTTAGGCCCGATGTAGCTTTGGGTGCCGGTGCTCTGGCTAGAGCCGGTTGAGGCCGGATGCTTATCCGGGCTTGTCTCGCTCTTGGAGGGGGACTGTATTTGAACCTGACCACGTGCTTAGGTTTTATGAACCTCTGCATGGCCCTATTAGGGGTGCGTCGAAGCTCCCGATGCTTCTTATACGGCCCTAAAGTCCCCCCTCTTGTTGGTGACCCCGGTGGGGTGTAGGAGTAAGCATTCTCAGCCCGGCTGGCTACCTGGATCACTTTAAAGTGCCAATCGGTGCCCTCCGGTACCGGGGCTGGCGCCCGTATCTGGTCTCTTTTCGAGCTTTCTTCATTTCTCTCCGAGCCTTTTAGTACCCACTTGGCCTAGTCCTGTAGGAAGGTCCCTCGAGGTTCTCGAAGTGCTAACACCCACTCTCTGATAGGCTTAAGCTCCTGAGGGCCTAGTCTTGGTGCTAGGTGAGGCATGGCGCTAGGGGTAGGGTTGGTCTTCTTCACTTTAGCTACGACCTCGGTCTTCCTTCTATGGCGGTCTTCTAGGAAGGCCTCCAGAGGGTCCCAGAATGATCATGTGTCTCCTGGAACTTCCGGGAATGCTTCAGGGTTCCAAGGTAAGCCCGACTCCGGATTTAGGCCCGATGTAGCTTTGGGTGTCGGTGCTTTAGCTAGGGCCGGTTGAGGATGGACGCTCATCCGGTCTTATCTCGCTCTTGGAGGGGGACTGATGTGAACCTCTAGAGTTGGCTGTCCTTGACCCGATCACCTACTGAATGATGAACCTCGGCGAGAGCTGCTCAGAGACCCGAACCACCGTGAGCTTGATACCGACACTTGAATTGAACTTATGAAACCGGGCGAGATTCGTACTTGGACCCGTTGGCTGCATATAGCCAGGAACCCATAGTGTCCGGTCGGGGGTGCCACTACAGAAGATGAGAGCTTCTGTCGATAAGACAACCTTTAAGCAATGCAACAACGAGCAAAGACTTGAAAAGAATTGAGAACAAAGTTCTGATTTCTGATTTAATTCAAGGGAAAAAGTTGATTACAAAAGAGAGGTCGAAGCCTCTTATTTATACTAGGGGAAATCGTGAACAGGCTCGACGAGTTCTACTAGGATAATAATTCCTAAATAATAAAGAATTAAAATAAATCCTATTTAGAACTCTAAAAGGGACTTATTTAATCCTAAACAATCGCTACTTAAAAGAGAAGTCCGAACAAAACACCGAAAAGGAATAAAAATAACAAAACGTGGGAAAAACCCTAATCCGGCAAAACTAGCGGATACGGTCAGATTGGTGATTCACGCGTGGTCCGGATTAGGAAAGCTGGCGCCGCCTTTAGTGTCGGGCTTGGAAATGGCGGCGGCGTCGAGCACTGTTGCTGGGGCGTTCGGGGGCTCTGGATGCCGGGCTCCGTGGTCTGTTACAGAGCCCTATCGGGCTTCGGGGTTCAAATGACGCTGGCCTCTCCGGCTCTCACTCTCTGCTCCTGGGGCCACATGGAGTCCAAGGCTGGGGGAAAACCTCTAAAGGCCCGAGTCCTTTGATGGCTTGGTGCTAAGTGCCGATCGGTGCCCTCCGGTACTGATGCCGGCGCCCGTAGCTGACTTTTCGTCAGGCCTTCTTCATTTTTTGTCAAGCCTTTTGACTTCGGCTTGGGGTACGATGTTGAGAACCTCTTAGGACATCCTTTGTGGGGTTTTGCTTCTTCGGGGCTTGTAGGAGTTGCCCTAGGGCCCCAATCAGGGGCTGATCTCGGCTCGGCCCCGGAGGTGGTCCTGAGCATCAATGCTATGCTTGGGGCTAGTGGCCGTCCTGGTCTTTCATATGATCCTCTTGTGGTCAGGAGAGTGTACCCTGCTCGAGCAATCCGATCGGCATCCTCCCCATGCCGATCGTTGCTCCAAGATGCCAGGTAGATGTTGAGCCAGTTCTTGAAGGTCTTAGTCTGGCTCGGAGTTAGGGGCATGTCGGGTCAGGTCCAGGGAACAGGAGGCTCATCATTCCCCTCTTCTTGAGAAGCATTCGGCCTCAAATCCGGTTCTGCATACATCTCATCGTAGTAAGGTGTTAGGTCAGCAACATTGAAGGTAGCTCTTACCCCATAGGTGTTTGGGAGATCTAGGACATAGGCATTGTTGTTGATCCTCTGAAGTACTGTATAAGGTCCATATCCTCTAGAGAGTAGCTTGGACTTCCGTTGTTCCGGAAATCTGTCTTTTCTAAAGTGAATCCAAACTTGGTCACTAACTTCAAAGATCTTCTTCTTCCTTCCTTTGTTGGCATTTTTTTGTACTGGGTAGTTCTTTTTTCGATGTTGGCCCTGGCCGTTTCGTGCAATTTCTGAACATACTCAGGCTTCTCTTGTCCACCTGCATTTAAAAATTTCATGTAAAGGCAAAGGTGATAGGTCCAACGGAGTTAGGGGATTGAACCCATAAACAAGTTTAAAAGGTGTATATTGGGTGGCTGAGTGGACAACCCGATTGTAGGAAAACTCAACATGGGGGAGGCAATCTTCCCAGGACCGAATGTTGGACTTAATGATGGCCCAGAGCATCTGAGAGAGGGATCTATTTGCCACTTCAGTCTGGCCGTCGGTTTGAGGGTGGCATGTGGTGGAAAACATAAGCTTTGTGCCTATCTTGGCCCATAGGGTTTTCCAGAAGTAGCTTAAGAACTTAGAGTCCCTATCCGACACGATTGTCTTTGGAATCCCATGTAATCAGACTACCTCTTGGAAGAAAAGGCCGACGATGTGGGAAGCATCATCTGCCTTGTGGCAAGCAATAAAGTGGGCCATCTTTGAAAACTTGTCCACCACTAAAAAGATAGAATCCTTCCCCTTTCGACTTTTAGACAATCCCAAGATGAAGTCATAGACAAATCTATCCAGGGGAGTTTGGGAATAGGTAAGGGGGCGTACAATCCATAGGGTTGAAGGTGTGACTTAGCTCTTTGGCACTTCGAGCACTAAGCAAGAAGTTTCTCCACATCATGGCGCATCTTGGGCCAGTAAAAATGCTCTCTGAGGGTGGCCTGGGGTTTGGCTACCCCAAAATGCCCCATTAGTCCTCCTCCATGAGCCTCTAAGGCTAGAACAGTCCTGCAAGAATGGTTAGGTAGGCAGAGCTTGTTTTCTTTGAACAAATACCCATCTTGCCGGTAGTATTTGCCAAATCCTCCTTGTTCACAAGCCTAAAAAATTTCCTTAAAGTCATGGTCAGTGGCATAAAGCTCCTTGATATGTTCAAACCCAATAAGTTTAGTGGTAAGGATAGAGAGTAGAGTGTACCTTTGAGAGAGGGCATCGGCTACCACATTTTCCTTACCTTGCTTGAATTTGATGGTGTAGGGAAAAGATTCGATGAACTTTACCCACCGAGCATGTCGTTTGTTGAGCTTATGTTGAGCCTTAAGGTAATTGAGGGATTCATGATCTGTGTGGATGATGAATTCCTTGGGCCACAAGTAGTGTTGCCAAGTCTTTAAAGCTCTCACTAGGGAATAGAGCTCTTTGTCGTAAGTAGGGTAGTTAAGTGGGGCTCCACTTACTTTTTTCACTAAAGTAAGCAATTGGTCTCCATTCTTGCATAAGAACAGTACTAATTCCTACTCTAGAAGCATCACACTCAATCTCAAATGGCTTATTGAAGTCAGGTAGCATGAGGAGTGGTGTTTCGGTTAGCTTCTTTTTCAGGGTCTCAAAGGCTTCTTTCTGGGATGGGCCCCATTGGAAGGGCAAGTCCTTCTTGATGACTGCCGTGGGAGGGGCAACAATGGTGCTGAAGTCTCTCACAAATGCTTCGTGGGGTTGGCCATGAATTTTTAGCTTCGATCTTTTCCTCATCAAGCCTAATCCCTGAAGAGCTGATAACAAAACCAAGAAAAACAAGGTGATCTGTGCAAAAGGTGGACTTGGCCATGTTAGCATATAATTGCTCCTTCCTTAGGGTTTCTAGGACAGATTTTAAGTGTCCTAGGTGGTCTTCTAGGGTTTTGGAGTAGACTAAAACATTATCAAAGTATACTACCACAAATTTACCAATGTAAGACCTGAGGACTTGATTCATTAACCTGATAAAGGTACTAGGTGCATTAGTCAACCCAAAGGGCATGACCATCCATTCATACAAACCTAACTTGGTTTTGAAGGTAGTTTTCCACACTACAACATAAAGATGATTTACTCGCAGGCGAACGGGCTGCCTGCCACTAAGCTAGTGGCAGGCGGGGTGGGCTTAGTGGCAGGCAGCCTTGTGGGCTGCAAGTAACAGCAGGCCTGCCAGCTGTTAGTGGCAGGCGGCCTGCGAGTAAGCGCGGTCTGCCACTAGCTAGTGGCAGGCGGCCTGCGAGTAAGCCCGGCCTGCCACTAGCTTGTGGCAGGCGGCCTGCGAGTAAGCCCGGCCTGCCACTAGCTTTTGGCAGGCGGCCTGCAAGTAAGCCCGGCCTGCCACTAGCTTGTCTGCTCCTATGAAATTCACTTTCGCTGAAACAAATCCTCCCTCCGCGCCTCCATATATCTTTCTTTCCATTTTTCTTCTTCTTCCTCAAATTCCTCCGCTTCACTTCCTTGATTCCCATCCTCTTCAATCAAAACTCTCATCTTTATTTTCTTCTTCACATCATTAATGGCGTCCCGCTACAATTCCTACCATTCTTCCCGCTCTTCCGCATCTTCTTCTTCCTCCTCCTTCTCAAGAGCCCTCGTTAAATCCAATAAACCATCCGATCTCTCCCAATTGAAACCCATTTCTTCCAAATCTAAGCCCACAACACACAATATCTCTGCACTGGTGAAGAAGTTCATAGACTATAAAGATGGATTGTTAAGGCCAAAAATTGACATGTGAGGAGCTTTTTCAGGAAGGCGACTTAGTTCATGTATCTGAAACCACCATTGACATAGGGTTTCAAGATGGGGATGAAACGATTGGGATAACTAGAAATTTAGTGACCATATAGCAATGATAAAAAAGTTGAGTGACTACCTATAAACGAAAAGGGATGAAACAGAAAAGATCAGAAATTTAGTGACCAGATAACAATAATCAGAAAGTTAAGTGACTGCCTAGAAACAACGGGAATGACACACGAAAAAACAGAAATTTAGTGACTAGACAGTAATAATCATAAACTTAAGTGACTAATATTAGTGGCAGGCAGCCTGCCACTAACCACGCGCCTGCCACTAAGCTTAGTGGCAGGCGCCTGCCACTAACCAATGGCCTGCCACTAAGCTTAGTGGCAGGCGCCTGCCACTAACCAATGGCCTGCCACTAAGCTTAGTGGCAGGCGCTTGCCACTAACCACCTGCCTGCCACTAAGCTTAGTGGCAGGCGCCTGCCACTAACCACCTGCCTGCGAGTAGCTTACTCGCAAGCGGGGCCTGCCACGTATTGGGCTTCCTCGCAGCTGCTTTACTCGCAGGCCGCGTCGTGCTTAGTGGCAGGCCCCGCCTGCGAGTAAGCACTGTGTTTAGTGGCAGGCTGCCTGCCACAAAGCACGACGCGGCCTGCCACTAAATCGTCCGTCTGTTGTAGTGCCATTCATCACCTTCTTTCATTGGAATTTGATGATAACCCGACCTAAGGTCTATTTCGGAAAAGATTGTAGATCCATGAAACTCGTCAATCATGTCATCTAGTCTAGGAATGGGATGTCGGTACTTAACTGTTATATTGTTGATGGCTCTACAGTCGACACACATCCTCTAAGTTCCTTCCTTCTTTGGGACTAGGATGACTGGAACAGCACAAGGGCTCATGCTTTCCCTTACATATCCTTTTTCCATTAAATCCTCTATTTGTGATTGGATCACCTTGGTTTCTTTAGGCTTGGTTCGATAGGATGCTTTGTTGGGCAAGGCTGCTCCCAACACTAGGTCAATCTGATGCTCAATTCCCACTGACTGGAGGCAGGCCACTTGGTGCTTCCTTGGGGAATACATCTTTGAAATCCTACAGGAGGGACACAACAACACTAGGTAATGAAGAGTTAGGGTTAGTATTAAGGCATTCCTTGTAGAGGATGACCACCATAGGTTACCTAGCCACTAGGTCTTGTTTGATCTCACAGGGGTGGCTAGAGTGTGTTCTCTCTTCTCACTCTCACTTTTTTGAGCTCTAGACCCCTTAGGGTCTTGTTTTTCTGTTTTTGCATTCAAGGGTTCACTCGTTTGCTCTCTCTTCTCTCTATTCTTGAGCTCCCTGATGCTACAGTTTTAGCGGTATCAAATAACTAATCTACCAAGGTAGACTAGATCGTATTCTACTCGAGGTCTCTTCTTCTTGTCTACTCAAATATGTTGGCAGATTACTCAGGTTTAAACACTTAGTGCGTGGTGTGAGTTCCACGACTTCTAATCTAATAAACAAAGGAAAATAAAAGATAGAAAGATTAAAAGGTTGACTAATAGGAAGATAGACGAGCTTAGATTTCGAATCCCCCTTTAGATCACCAAAGCAACAGCAATCACAAGACCAACGGTTTTCAATTCTAATTCAATAAATTTCTAAACACCACCATAACTCCTTACCCTTAGGTTTAAGACTGGCGAACGTTCGCTCTATCCGATCTAACTACCAAGATTAACTAGCCGCCCGGGTACGGTCGCCTCTTGCAATGACTTAACTTAACTGGTGGAATTACTAACGATTTATGAGTTACTCTTGCAGTGGATTAACCCTAACCGGTTCCTACGAAAGGCACACTCCAATTATAAGGTTAATTGTTCAATTTGATGTTTTAAAGTAAGGCGAGCGTTCGCTTCTATCCTTCGCTTAACAAAGAATCTAATCTAGGTGATAAATCCAGACAAGAAACATAAACAACGAAGAAAAAACCAAACATGAAAAAGAAACTGATTGAACTTTGAATCTAATCACCGCCGATCCGTGACCGCTTTAAAGTCCTGGGTCACTTAGGGTTCATCTACAAGTTCAGCTACTCATAACGATAACAGAAGAATCAAAGGCAACAAAGAAGATCATCATACAGAGGAAGAACATATAAGAACTGAACAACCTAACTCTGACGACTCCGGCGAAGCTTCAATCTCCTGGATCTTCAACTTTAAGCTCCGAGCTCTTCGAGGTGGAAGGATGGCGTCACGATCTCTCCACGGATCTTCGAACTCTATAAACTCTATCTATCGACCCTAAGGTCGTGGCTAATCAGCCAAAATTCGTGTGTATCTAATCTGGATTGAAAAAGTCTATATATAACCCTAGAAACCCTTTACAAGTTGGAAAAGGCTGAAAATTAGGGTTTCTGCCCGGATTTTCAAAGGAATTTTCGCCGAAAACATCACTAGATTTTCGCCGAAAATGTTAGTTAAAAACCAGCTCCAACTTGTTTCGATGATTCCCGCTCCGTTTGAACTCCGATTTGGTCCCCGTTTGAAGCGTTGAACTCGTGAGAGAGTCATCTATAATGTGGTAACCTGGAGGCTCAACATAAAAGCTCACAAAAAGGGTACAAATAGCCAATAAATGGACATGTATGCACTAGGAGCCTAGAATTACATAATAAACACATTTTCACCAAATATTCATCAGAATGGCATCAAAGGGGCATGAAATGTTGCTTAAATGGGGATGAAAATCACGCCAAATCGAGTGTCATCACTCCCTCTCTTTTTTCTCTCAGTTGACTTTCCTGTCTAGTTGATCTAGAAGGATCTCGGTTGGGGATAGAGGTTTTAGCTTGTATTTGGTGTCTCCATGGATCAGACTATAATTGGTTCTTCCATTGAGTTTGGAGAACCTGTCAAAATTCCAGGGCCTGCCTAGTAGTACATGAGCAGCTTCAATGGGTACTACATCACACAAGATTAGGTCAATGTACCTTCCAATGCTGAAGGGCACATGAGCCTGGCTGGTCACTCTTACCTCTCCACAATTGCTGAGCCAGTGTAGTTTATATGGCTTGGGATGCTTGTGAGTTTGAAGGTTGAGGCCCTTCACTAATTCTTGAGTGACAGCGTTAGTGCAGCTGCCGCCATCAATGACCATGCTACATACCTTATTTTGAATGACACACCGGATGTGGAACAAGTTGTCCCTTTGCTCCCATTGATGACACTCGATTTGACGTGATTTTCAGCCCCATTTAAGCAACATTTATTTGCTTAAGACATGGTTTTTAGGGTAGAATAACGAATATTCACTCAATTGCTCTATCTCATGCCATTTTGGTTACTTTTGCCCGTTTAGGGTTTATTTGATGGTTTTCTAGTGTTTTTGTGATAGCACAGGTTTTTGCCATCAAATGATGTAACCAAGGACATGTCTATAGCATTGGAACCTCGAGGAATCGCACCGGAATTGACCCATGGAGTCAATCAAGTCAACAAAATTCCTGCCCAACTTTACAAAAGAAATTTCGGTGAAAAGACCTTGAGTTTTTGGCGGAAGTCCAAGAGGAAATCGACAGAGCATAGAAGGAGAAGTTTTCGACGAGAATTCTAAGTTTTCACCGAAAACTCTTGATCAAATCAACATAGGAGAAATAGTCGACCGGTGCCAACTTTTTCAATGAAGTTTTCGGTGAAAAGTCCTAAAGTTTTCGCCGAAAACCTTAACCTAATCTGGCTGGGAAAAGGGTTAAGTATAAATATAAACCGGCGGCTCATTAAGGAGAGATATATCAAATAATTTTCCAGACCTAAGAAGTTTGAGAGAACAGAGTTTTCAGAGTTCGAAGAGCCAGGAAGAGATCGTGACACCATCTTTCCACCTCGGAGACTCGGAGCTAGGAGTGAAGATTACCGGAGAATGGAGCTTTGCCAGAGTCGTCTTAATTAGGTTTTATAGTTTCCATCTGTTCTTCCTTTTCATGATGAACTCTGTCTCTGTCTTTGTTTCTGCTGTTATGAACATGAGTAGCTAAACTCGTAGAGCTTAGACTAGATGAACCCTAAGTGACCCAGGGCTTTAAAGCGGTCACGAATCGGCGGTAATTAGATTCAAAGTTCAATCAGCTTCTCTTGCATGTTTGGTTTGTTCTTCGTTGTTTGTGTTTCTTTTCTAGCTTGATCACCTAGATTTGATTCTTGTTAAGTTGAGGATAATAGCGAATGTTCGCCTCACTTTAAAACACCAAATCAACAATTAACCTATTCATTGGAGTGTGCCTTTCATAGGAACCAGTTAGGGTTAATCCGCTTCAGGAGTAACTCATAAATCACTAGTAATTACACAATTAGTTCTTTCGTCGCAAGAAGCAAAAGCTCGGGCGGTTAATTAACCTAGGTAGTTAGATCAGATAGAGTGAACGTTCGTCAGTCTTAAACCTAAGGGTCAGGAGTTATGGTGGTGTCTAAGAATTGATTGAACGAGAATTGAAAACCACTAGTCATTTGATTGCCAATGCTCTGGCAATCTAAGGGGGATTCGAAGTCTAAGCTTGTCTGTCATCTTTGTTAAGTCAATCAACCAATCATTCTGCATTTTAGTTTCATTTCAGTTTCCTTGCATCATAGTATAGAAGTCGTGGAACTCACACCACGCACAACGTGTTTAAACTTGAATATTCTGCCTTTATATTTGAGTAGACAATTATTAGAAGACCCGTGGAATACGATCTGCTTAGCTTTTAGCTTGGTAGTTATTTGACTACACGCGCGTGAAAACACGTCCATCAAATTGGCGCCGTTGCCAGGGAATACTCTTCTATTTTGTTTGAAAGAAGAGTTGGCATTTTTATTCTTCTACCTTTCCATCTTTCATTTCCCATCACACTTCGATTTTACACCGGTTGTGTTTATTTTTGTCACTTGCAGATTATAACAGGTATAGAATCAAGTCACTTCCGATTCATCCTTCCCTACCACAATGGCTACTCCAAAGAGTCTTGCAGATTGCAGTAAGCCGAGCGCAACTAACGTTTGGTCTTCCATCGCTATGCCATGTAATGACAACGATCCTGACTATGAGATTAAGATCCCTTCCTGGGACTAATCTCTAGGGACGTGCAATTTGAAGGAAAGCCAGACGACAATCCTTGCACACATTTATCTGACTTCATGGCTATCTGTGAAACTTTTAAGAGTGGGAACCTCAACAAGAATACCTTATGCCTGCGAGCTTTTCATTCTCCCTCAGAGGTGCAGCTAAGAGATGGATTAGTGGCAAGACACCCAGTCATTATACAGATTGGGAGACTCTAGCTCAAGATTTCGTCGAGGAATATTTCCCTCCGTCAAGGACAACCACTTACAAGGACAACATCTCTAGGTTTGCTTAGAAATAAGATGCAAGCTTATACGACACTTGGAATGAATTCCAAGAGCTTCTCTACAATTGTCCTCACCACGGTTACGAACAAAGGCAGCTAGCTGAATTCTTTGCTTGAGGTTTACATGAGGAATCTGCTAAACGGGTCAACTCCTTGGCTGGAGGAGATTGCACCGCTCTTACTCCTCAAGCTGCTCTCCTTCATTTTTCTAGCTGTGCTTCCAAGTCAAGAAATTGGGAGAGACAAAGAGAAGGCACCAAGAGTCAATTGAGCATCGATCAAAGTCAAATCAGAAGTTCAAAAACATTTAAAGACGATTGGCGCATCCCTCGATCCCTTGTCAGCTACCATCTTTACGACTGACTGTGGATGGTGCGGAACCTGTGCTCATAACGGAGGAAGCTACCTAAACTTCGGTAAAACAGATGTCTGGTCTATAGAAGAGGTGAACTTCATTAGTCAAGGCTTCACCAACAACCAGAGAGGCTACTCCAACTACCGGAATTACCAACCTCAGGGTCAGAACCAAAATAATCAATTCTCAGAATTGTATCAAGGACCTCCCGGATTCATTGGAGGACAACAACCGTTTCGACCAAAGCCATATTACAACAGAGACGAGGATTTTGAGAAAAAGTTCGACCGAATCATGACCAGACTTGACGAACATGACAATCAATTCAAAGCTCAAGCTGCACTCATAGACATGCTACTGCCATAAACATGCCAGAGATTGAAGACATCACATTAGAGGAAGAGAGCAAAGAAGAGGAAGAAGTAGCATCGACTCCTCCTCCCAAGACAGCTCCTGAGTCTGTCTTAGCACCCTATCAGCCTCGGATCCCTTTTCCAAAAGCTGCAATGAGCAAGGCCAGGGATCACGACACCCAGTATAAGAAGTGGTATAACGTTTTGAAGAATGCAGAGATCAACATACCAGTAACTGAAGCTGTAGAGATCATACCATCACTTGGAAAATTCTTCAAAGATCTCGTGAAGAAAGTAAAGAATGGAGAGGTATTCTTTGTCACCCTCACCAATGAGTGCGCTGCTCTCTTCGGTAGCCCGTCTCCTGTCTAATAGCCACCACCACCCCCAGTTAAGTGTTCTAATCCCGGCCCTTTCACATTACCATGCATAAGAAATGGTACAAAGATTGATCGTAGTCTAGCTGACTCCGGTGCTTCAATTAATGTTATCCCCACTTATCTTTATGAGAAGTTAAACCTAGGAAAATTAAAACCGCTTACTCTGCATCTCGTGCTAGCTGATAGGTTTGTCAAACTGCCTAGGGGTATAATAGAAGATGTAGCTGTTCACTGTGGCCCTTTTACTATTATTGTAGACTTCGTTGTTCTGGATACCCGTGAATTAGATGGAACGCTTATCTTGGGCTGACCTTTCCTGACAACTGCCAGTGCAAATATCAACTGCAAACAAGGCTTGTTGACTTTAAGTGTTGGACACGATAGTGTTACATTCCGCATTAGGGATAGCATGAGATATTCTATAGCTCAAGATGATAAATGTTACACTGTTGATACTATGGAGTTGGCCTCGGCCAACTTTATCACTAATGCCTTATCTAGTGATCCACTAGAGTTGTGTTTGATTTCAGGAATTAAAAATGCGTTAGAAGATCAAGAGCAGCGCCTATGGCAAGATGAACTAAACGACCAGAAGGCGACATCTACCGCCACTTCTACGCCACCTCATATTGAACTAGCTTCAAGTCGAATCACCACTTCATATGACAACCTGCCAGAACTTGCATTAAAGGAGCTCCCCGACCATCTAGAGTATGCATTAATGGGGAAGGAATGCCAGTTTCCAGTCATCATCAACTCGGCTCTATCTTCTGAACAAAAAGAGCAACTGATCATACTAGTAAAGAAGCACATCCGAGATGTAGCCTGGCAATTAGCTAACATCAGAGGCATCTCCGAAACCTTCTGCAAGCATTGGATAGTTGTAGATGAAGAATTCAAGCCAGTTAGACAACCACAACGTCGTTTAAATCCTCTGATGCAGGAGGTTGTGAAGAAGGAAGTCTTTAAGCTTCTGGATGCCGGGATCATTTACCCTATTGTCGATAGTCCTTGGGTTAGTCCAACTCAGGTTGTTCCAAAGAAAGGAGGGATTATAGTCATCCCTAACCAGAAAGGCGAGCTCATTCCCACTCGCACTGTTACTAGATGGAGAGTCTGCATCAACTACCGACGCCTTAATGATGCTACAAAGAAAGATCACTTCCCACTGCTGGTCATTGATCAGATGCTAGAAACGTTAGCTGGCCATGATTACTACTGTTTCTTGGATGGGATGTCTAGTTACTTCCAGATTCCTATCGAGCTTGACGACCAAGAAAAGATGACCTTCACCTGCCCGTTTGGTATGTTTGCCTATCGTCGTATTCCCTTTGGGTTGTGCAATGCTCCCGCTACTTATGAAAGATGCATGCTTGCTATATTCAGAGATCTAGTAGAGAATGTGGTAGAAGTATTCATGGACGACTTCTCTGTCTATAGAGACTCATTCTCTAAATGCCTAGCCAACTTGGATAAGGTACTAGCCCGTTGTGAGGAGACCAACTTAGCTCTTAGTTGGGAGAAATGTCACTTTATGGTTACCAAAGGCATTGTTGTTGGCCATAGGATCTCTAAGCTCGGAATAGAGGTCGATCGTGCCAAGCTTGAAACTATTGCTAGTCTTCCACCACCAACTTCAGTCAAGACAGTCCGAAGCTTCCTCGGTCTTGCCGGATTCTACCGGAGGTTCATCAAAGACTTCTCCAAGATCACTCTTCCATTGACTAAGCTTTTAGAGAAAGACACCCCCTTCGTTTTTGACAAAGCATATCTTGAGGCCTTTGAGATTATGAAGACCAAACTCACCACCGCACCGATCCTCACATCACCAGATTGGAATCTGCCATTTGAGATCATGTGCGATGCTAGTGACTTCGCCGTTGGCGCTGTTCTGGCACAAAGAAAAGAGAAGAGATTCCATCCCATTTATTTTGCTAGCAAGACGCTTAATGACGTTCAAAGGAACTACACTACTACAGAGAAGGAGCTCCTAGCTATCATCTTCTCTTTCGATAAGTTCAGACAGTACCTGGTCCTCTCGCACACCATAGTCTACACCGACCATGCTGCTCTACGCCATCTCCTAGCAAAGCAGGACTCGAAGCCAAGACTTATCCGATGGGTTCTCCTTCTCCAAGAATTCGACATAGAGATCAAGGACAAGAAGGGAGCTGAGAACCTAGCAGCCGATCACCTTTCCCGACTCGAGGAATCTCAGACAGGTAAGTATGTTATTACCCCTATCAATGACTCTTTCCCTGACGAGTTGTTGCAACTTGAAATCTATGAACAGGCCAACAACATAGCCATCGAGCCTTGGGCGATTGCTCACGCTCAAGAATTGTAAAACCTAATTTCGACGAATCCGTGAAGCTTCGATCTTCTGGATCTTCAACTCCTAGCACTGGAGCTCTCCGAGATGGAAGGATGGCGTCACGATCTTATCCTGGCTCTTCGAACTCTCTCCACTCTTTCTCTCTAATTCTAAGTCTTGGAATTTTCGTCCAAAAAGTGTATGTTTCAAATTGCGGCCGGTGATTGTATTTAATAGCTGTCCGTATCCGGCAGGGAAAAGGGACAGTTTCCGGCGAAAACTTAAAGAGTTTTCGTCGAAAACTCTAAGTGGAATTTCTGGTATTTCTCCTATCTTCTCTGTGCAGATTTGATTCATAGTTTTCGGAGAGAAGTATGGTGTTTTCGCCGAAAACCTTGGTATGAGCAGGGGTGGTTTTGACTCTGACTTGATTGCTTCTTTGATTGATTCTGGGTCACTTCCTCGGGGTTCCAATGCCTTAGACGCGTCCCTGGCTACATCATTGGCGGCAAAATCCTGTGCTATCCAAAAACACTAGAAAACCATCAAATAGACCCGCTATGGGCCAAAGTAACCAAAATGGCATGAGATAGAGCAGTTGAGTGAATATTCGCTATTCTGCCCTAAAAACCATGTCTTAGACAAAGAAATGTTGCTTGAATGGGATTGAAAATCACGTCAAATCAAGTGTCATTGAATACCCCACACTTAAGCTTTTGCTTGTCCTCAAGCAAACTGAATAGAAAACGCTCAAGTTCACAAATGATAAGATCGGTTAAATTGAAGTTCATGCATACACAATGAACTATTAGACAACTACTTCTAGACCAAGAAACCTAACATGCATACCTATCAACCAAACAACCCGGTCTCACTAAAAACTACACACGACAAGAAGCAATCACCAATCATGCACGAATTTGACCTGACCGACTAGACTCCTCACACAGAAAGTATTTGGTACAAGGGGGACTCTAATTCTCTATGTTTAGGGACGTGTTTATGCTCTCAATCATTTTCTGTTACTGAATTCTGTCATAGGTTTGCAATTCGACCACATCTCCACCACTGTGACAACACGAGTAACTAGTCAAGAAGGACTTCCCTGCTTTGGACTGTAATGAATTCTACACTACAAGGGTTTATTATGAGATGGATGATGGGAATGTATGATGATGGCTTTGGTGTGGCGTAGCTTTCGACTAACAACCCTCGAATCTAACCTATGGCGTCCTACCGTCTAACCAAACACAGGTGGAATAGTGTATGCTCGTCCTATGATACCCTCAAGCAACCTAGCACTTTATTTTGTAATTTTCTTTTTCTTTACATTTTCTTTTGACTTCGTCCTTCCATATGTAGGGAGAAGAACGTTATTGAACTATACTATAAACTTTAAAATTTTGAAACTTTGAACTATTTTCTATTATTTCAAATTTTCTTTCTTTTTCTTCTCTTTTTTTGTGTGCCGATTTTCTTTTAGTTGCTAGAGGGGTTTACACGTTTGTACATAATAGCTAAGACCACCTGTTTAATGGCTATAGGCAGGTTACCACAGACCAACTTCCGGTAAGCTAATCTAGAACTACAACCATAGGGGATCAACGGGGAATGAAAGAATGGAGATTGGCTGTAATGTATAACGAACCGAAAGAAAGGCCAAGCTTAAGGGTTTAAACCTAATGGATTTAACGTTGGGTAGGCAATCTGGCTTAGTAGCTTAATTCTAGGTGCCCCTATCATTCTAGAACTCGTGTCATCGTGTGGTCTTGAATAGGTCTCATGCAAATTCTAACTCATTCAAGAAAACAGAAAACCACTCAGAAAGGAATTGAAATTACAAGTGACGTGCAATGGATCAAAAGCTCACATTTTGTTTGCTAGTAGGATTCGGTCATTTCCAAGCAATCAAAACGACAAACTACAAGTGTGATTTTAAAATTCTGTTCTGACCAGGCAATTTAGCATCACAGTAAGCAAGTTGGTTTGCAGGTTCTAGGTTAAGCAGTCTAAGCATCATTATGACAATTTGAATAACTTAACATCACAAATCAAGAACCAAGCTATTCTAATGCTAGAGAAATTGGAAAGGAACCACGAAACACATAAAATATAATTAAGGGAAATCAAGTTCATATAAGGTTCTCTAGCATCCTACCCCACACTTAAACCGTTCTGTGTCCTCACAAGACAATATAAAGAGTAGAGAGTAAAATAGAAGAACCTGGACCGAGATGATTGATGTAGGGGATGAGCACGAAATTTTGGAGCGGAAAGGGAATCTACCAAAACTCTGCCTACAAAACAAAAACAAACAAAAGATCAAAAGGAAACTGGGAGAAGTGTCCCGGATCCACACAGAAAAAAGTTGGATCGAAATCCGAAAAGAATAAATAAAAAGAAAGGACAAGAAAAAGGGCACAACCCGATCACTGCTGGTCAGGTACATTGGGAGGTAGAAAATAGAAGAAGGTCTCGACTCGTTGCTGCCACGCCAGCTGTGCCGCGTACCTCTCGTCTTCCACACGCATGTGCCTCTGAGTAATTAGCCACTGGGCGTCCTGGGTGGCGTTGTCCTCCACCCGCCACTCCTTGAGTCGATCTAGCATCTCTCCAAAGTCTCTTGGAGGCGGTCGGGAATGCGGATGAGGTATCTGAAAGGGATCCTGGAGCAAAGGGTGCTGCTGGTGAGCGAACCCCGCTGGCGGCTGCTGTGGGGGCATCTCGTGATGAAAATCCTGCTCCGGCTGGGGCTGCTGCTCCCAAATATCATCTTCTTCCTCCGACTCGACCGCTTGGTGCAGAGGTGGAACTGCCGCCTCTTGTGGACTGTAGTCCAATTGGAGGTCGTACTCGATGTCTAAGTCTCCACCAACGGTTTGTACTACGTGGCGAGGGACGTCAAGTCCCCATGACTGGCTGAGGCCAAGGTTGGTGATGAGACGCCCAACAAAGTTACCGCCAAAGAGGGTGGAGGGTATCTTAGTCGATTTGGTCTTCCGGTGGAATAAGCGAGCAAGCACCCATCCTGTATGAAGTGGGTAGCCCTCTCGGATGGCACGAAGTAGGATGAGCTCCTCTCTACTGATATGGTGGCGATCCTTCTCTGGAGCAAATAACAGGGATCTACGCCAAATAATATGAATGAAACGGAAGAGAGGATGAGAGACTGACCTTATGGAGTTATGGGCCGTGGTCTGAGCACCTGGTACTCTGGTGATGTGGCTCTAGAGTGCGTCATAATCTGGGCCTTTACCCGAGTTGTCCTCCTAACCGAGGTGGTGGTCCTGGTAATGCTCTGGTGGGATGCCGAGATGGTCAACAAACTCATCGTAGGTGAAGTCTCTATGTACCCCACCAAGGTAGAAGGAGATGACCTTCTTGTGCTACCTCCTCCTGTGCTCGTCAAGCTCGAAAGTAGCCCTGAATTCTCGGAGAACGAGGTAGGGAAAGTCATCAGCAATGGTGGACAGCTCCATAAGTCCTGCAGCTGCCAGAGAGTCATAGACGTTCTTGTGCCACTCCTCATCATGCTCGAGGATGGACTCCTGAGAGCGCGGTCACACGTCAGCTATGGGGGTGTGCTGTACCCTCTGGTAGCGCTAAAAATAATGCTCTGGCAGGCGGGCAATGGTGGAGTGGTGCCCGTGGGGATCCGGAAACGCTGGAGGAGGACCATAGGTGGCAGGAGTGACTAGAGCGGGAGCTAGATCCAGCACCGGAAGTGCCCAATCTGGCCTTCGTCTGTCTCTCTCTGTCAGAGTTCCTATAAAATAACAAAGAATGGAACTAGATTAGTCAAACCAAGCACCTACCCCACACTTAGTAAAACAACTCAATAACACAAAGAAATGAGGAAAACTGAGTCGGGGGGGGGGGGAACCAATCTAACAGTCGGTGACCAAAATATATCACATAACATTCATAGGAACAGCCAGGGCAACAAAGTCATGCTACGACTTCAAGAGTCAACTCGACAGGTCACAAGTCTCAACACTTAAATTAATTCATCGGTACGCATGGAAAATCACGAGCAAAATTCATGTAATCATTGTATAACATAAGCTCAGCACATAAAAACAATCATAAGTACTAAAACAAGAGATCACATCAGCCAAGTAAGCATTCAAAGATCATGGTCAAACCAAAATTGTTCAAAAGTCAACATCGCAAAAGATTTAACCATTAGCATAGTAATTTCAAGTTCAATCGTCATCAAATCAAAGCATAATTCTCCCTAAGCATGCTAGATCAACCTAAAGCAATCAGTTCATCAGAATTATCAACGAAACAGTCGGCACGCAAATCGAGGTAGACCAAAAAGTCAACCAAAGTCAACCCTAACAAAATTCAGCATTCTACATGTCAAAAGACTTGTAAACGAAAACCCAACAACTTACCTTGAAGACATGGTGGCTGAAAATGAACGGGAGAAGAGAAATCGGTGAAAAACTCGAAAAACTAGGTTTCGGTAGAACTGAAGCGCTAGAGCTCCGATTCGAATGATCTATATGTAAAAACGATCAGGGAAGGGAGAGGAGTCGAGCGGTGATGGCGGCGGAAAATGGTGTGATGAGGGGTGACAGTCGGTGGCAATTTAAAATGAGAGGAGGGGGCTGCAGTTTTCGTTCGAAAATGAGGGGGAGAGAGGAACTGACCCGAAAAAAGAAAGGAAAAAGGGGGAATTTTTTTTGGATTTTTCGGACATTTTTCGGCGAAAAGTAGTTCAAGTTTTCACCGAAAACTAAACTACAAAACTGTTTGCCGGTTTTCAAAATGAGTTTTCACACGAAAAGTATAAAAATTTTTGCCGAAAAATGTTGTAAAAAACTGGTCAAATTTACATGGGTTTTGAAAAGAGAGTTTTTGCCGAAATAGGTGTATGTTTTTGGCGAAAACGTTGACCTGTAGTTTTAAAACATTTTCGCAATTCCGGAAAACTTCGGAAAATCAGAAATAAATCAACAAAAATCGGAACAACATCAAACAACTTGGAATTGAACCGAGGACACACAAATCACACAAGAAAAATAAGAAATCATGAAAAAGACACTTTTGGCTCCCCCGAACCGACTCTAGAACACGAAAGTAAATACATAAATCAAATCTGACTCCAGCCGTGGGTTGCCTCCCATGAAGCGCTCTTGATTAACGTCCTTGAGTTGGATGATACCGGGACGGTGTTAGGAGACGTCCCAACTCAGGGTGTCCTTAATGCTCGCGTCGGAATTCATAAAATAAAGCTTCTGGGTACCTCCGATGAGTGTGAATATCTTCCCGTTGGCATGAATGAGCTTGGTACATCCATCGGGAAGATGGCTAGCAATCTCGTGAGGGATCATCCATCGCAAGTGCGATGGTATAAGTAATAAGAACAGTCGACTTCATCTTTTCCTTAGTTTCCTGCTTCATTTCACTGGGATCTGTGATCGTCGGTGCTTCCTTGGGAGATGCTCTCAGCTTTTCCTTCTCCACTGGCTTTTGCGTATGTAGCTTGATAGGAATTGGTGGCGCAACTGCCTCAGAAGAAGATGGCGAAGCAACTAGCATCCAGACCATTTTAGCTTTCTTTGGATTCTTCTTTCTTAGCCCGCCAGGATCTTTGCTTGGTGACGATTTAGAAGAGGAGGCTTCCAGTTCCTTCTTCTTATGTGGCTTCTGTGTCGTAGGTCCGGTCTTCTGCTTCATGACCTGTTCGGCATCCGTAACAACAGTCTTTGGAGAAATACTAGAAGAGACATTAGTAATAGAGTTGACCGAGGTCAACTCCACAGTTTCAATAGAAAGACAGTGAGCTTCTTCTTCCTTAGGGGTGTATTTCATACCGTCCTTGAGGCTTAATGTTATCGTATCCTTACCAACCCTCAAAGTCAAGGAACCACTTGGGACATTGATTTCCATCCCGGTTGTTGCCATGTAGGGTCGACCTAAGAGGATAGTAGTATCCTCATCTCGAGTATCCATAACCACAAAATCGGCTAGAAAGGTAAAAGGACCACATCGAGTGACAACATCTTTAATTTCTCCCCTAGGTGTTTTTAATGATCTATCAGCAAAAACAAGTTGCATGCTAGTTGGTTTAAGTTCTCCTAGATTCAATTTTTCGGAGAAACTCATAGGCATGACATTTATGGAAGCACCTAGATCAACCAAGCTACGCTCTACTTCAATATTATTAATGATAAGAGGTAAAGTGAAAGAACCAGGATCGGGGCACTTAGCTGGGTATGGCGAGGAAGGCTTCTTACTATGGACGGCAGAGCGTTCTTCTTTGTTCCCCCATATGTTGGTCTCGATCCTTGCGTTTGGTAGCAAAGCATTGGGGAAGGGAACCTTCTCGTAATACGCAGCAAGAGGAGGATCATAATCTTTTGGCGCGTCCTCCTTTGCTTTCTTCTTCTCCGAAACTTCAATGGCCTTGTCTGGATCAGAAGAGGTATTGGTTTGAATAGAGACCATCTTAGCCTGCTCCTTCCTTGTATTTGGCTCGGTTTGGCTTGGGAGCTGACACGAGGGGCGGTCATTTGCTAATACGACAGGTCTGGATGCCTTTGCTCCCATCCTTCTTCTATCTCTTGGGTAGTCAGGAACCTCTTAGAAAAAGCTGAGTACCGTTGGACATCCTTTGGTCGGGTGCCGACTTCATGACTGGAGAAGGTACTGTCAGTGGCGTTGGGTGGCGCGCCGGGGATGGCTATGGTGCCGGGGCTGGATAGGGCGTCGGGGACGGGTGGCCACAAATACTGTGGTTGGGGCCCGGTTGGTGTTGGGGCTCATAGGGATTCTTGAGCCGCGGCATGTGCTAGGGCTCGGACCATGGCCCGGGTGGTGATCCGCGTCGTGGTCGGACCGCGGGAGGGTCCAGGCGTCGATCCGCCACTAGACCTGGGGTCGCTCCGATGTTGATCGAGTGCTGGCCAGGCAGGTGATGACACTCGATTTGACGTGATTATCAGCCTCATTTAAGCAACATTTCCTTGCTTAAGACATGGTTTTTAGGGTAGAATAACGAATATTCAATCGATTGCCCTATCTCGTGCCATTTGTGTTACCTTGGCCCTTTTCGGGTCTATTTGATGGTTTTCTAGTGTTTTTATGTTAGCACAGGTTTTTGCCGTCAAATAAAGTAGCCAAGGACGTGTCTAAAGTGTTGGAACCTCGAGGGATTGCACCGGAATCAATCAAATGAGTCAATCAAATTCAGAAAATTCCTGCCCGGTTTACAAAGGAATTTTCGCCGAAAATCCCCAAGCATTTTCGGTGAAAATATGTTCACAAACCGGCTGATGTCAAGTGAAGAAAGTTTTCGGCGAAACCCTAAAGTTTTCGAACAGAGAATAAAGAACAGGAGAAAGCAGCCGGCGGACCATCCATTTACACTAGGATTTTCGGCGAAAATACCAAGGTATTTTTGGCGAAAATATCAGGCCAAATCCGGCGACTTAGGGTTTAAGTATAAATACTTAACCCGGCGGCCCAAAAGGGGAGACGAATCATTATTCATCTTTTCACAAATCAGACTTTTGAGAGTCAGCCGACTCTAGGGTCGATAGATAGAGTTTAGAGAGTTCGAAGATCCGTGGAGAGATCGTGACGCCATCCTTCCACCTCGGAGAACTCGGAGCTTAAAGTTGAAGTTCCAGGAGATTGAAGCTTCGCGGGAGTCGTCAGAATTAGGTTTTTCAGTTCTTATCTGTTCTTCCTCTGTATGATGATCTTCATTGTTGCCTTTGATTCTCTTGTTTCTGATATGAGTAGCTAAACCCTTTAGAGCTTAGACTAGATGAACCCTAAGTGACCCAGGGCTTTAAAGCGGTCACGGATCGGCGGTGATTAGATTGAAATTCAATCAGTTCTTTTTCATGTTTGATTTGTTCTTCATTGCTTATGTTTCTTGTCTGGATTGATCACCTAGATTAGATTCTGGTTAAGCTAATGATAGAAGCGAACGCTCGCCTTACTTTAGAACATCGAATTGAACAATTAACCTTATAATTGGAGCGTGCCTTTCGTAGGAACCAGTTAGGGTTAATTCACTGCAAGAATAACTCATTAACATTAGTAATTGCACCAGTTAATTAAGTCGTTGCGAGAGGCGATCGTACCCGGGCGGCTAGTTAATCTTGGTAGTTAGAATGGATAGAGCGAACGTTCGCCGGTCTTAAACCTAAGGGTAAGGAGTTATGGTGGTGTATAGAAATCGATTGAATTAGAATTGAAAATCGCTGATCTTGTGATTGCCGTTGCTCTGGTGATCTAAGGGGGATTCGAAATCTAAGTTCGTCTATCTTCTCGTTAGTCAACCTTCTAATATTTCTGCCTTTTATTTTCCTTTGTTCATTAGATTAGAAGTCATGGAACTCACACCACGCACAACCTGTTCAAACCTGAGTAAATTGCCAACATCTTTGAGTAGTCAATTAGTAGAAACCCTGTGGAATACGATCTACCCTAGCTTCACAGCTTGGTAGTATTTGATACCGCTAAAACTGCAGCATCAAATTGATTTGATGACACTCGATTTGACGTGATTATCAGCCTCATTTAAGCGACATTTCTTTGCTTCAGACGTAGAATAACGAATATTCAATCAATTGCCCTATCTCGTGCCATTTGTGTTACCTTGGCCCGTTTCGGGTCTATTTGATGGTTTTCTAGTGTTTTTATGTTAGCACAGGTGTTTGCCGTCGAATAGAGTAGCCATGGACATGTCTAAGGCATTGGAACCTCGAGTAATCAAACCGGAATCGATCCAAGGAGCCAATCAAGTCAAACCAAAAATCTGCCATTCACACTTGCACATTCGGCAAAAATAAGCTTCCATATTCGGCGAAAATAATAGTGCAAATCAACTGACGCCGAGTGGAGAATGATTTCGGCGAAAACATTGTGCTCTTCGGACTGAAAATACAAGGCAGAGAGATCACGACCATTTACACAAGGATTTTCACCAAAAATATCCGTATGTTTTCGGCGAAAATATCAGGCTAGTCCGGATCAGTTAGGGTTAAGTATAAATACTTACCCGGCGGCCCAAAGAAAAAAACAATCATAATATACAATCATAATTCGCAAAACACAACTTTTTTGGAATCAGAATCCTCTCAAGTTCTGGAGCGAAGAGTTGGAGTTCGAAGAGCCGGATAGAGTTCGTGACGCCATCCCTTCCATCTCGGAGAACCGGAGCTAGGAGTGTAATCTACCGAAGATCGAAGTCTGTCAGAGTCGTCTAAATTAGGTTTTTCAGATTCTTTTATGTTCTTCCTTTGAATGATGAACTCTTTCTTTATCTTTGTTTTTTTGTAATAATCATGAGTAGCTATTTGATGACACTCGATTTGACGTGATTATCAGCCTCATTTAAGCGACATTCCCTTGCTTGAAACATGGGTTTAGGGGTAAAATAGCGAATATTCACTCAACTACCCTATTTCCTACCGATTTGGTTACTTTGGCCCTTTTTGGGTCTATTTGATGGTTTTCTAGTGTTTTTGTGAAAGCACAGATTTTTGCCAGCATTTACGTAGCCATGGATGTATTCAAGACCTCAAGGAGTGAACCAGAAATCAAACCGAATTTAGAACCGAAGATCCAACTACCAAGCACAATATTTTCACCGAAAAGACTATGAGGATTTCGGTGAAAATACCTTCAGAAACTCACAGGCTGATTTACACTGAAGTTTTCGGTGAAAACTTCCTTAAGTTTTCGCCGAAAATCATAGAAGAAATCAAACAGGGGATTTTAACTAAAGTTTTCGGCGAAAATTACTTTATATTTTCGCCGAAAATATCTTCCAAATCCGGCGCTGTATTGGAAACCCTAAGCGTACCTATTTAAAGAGAAGCAGCCGGCAGCCAAAGGCGAGGGAGGAATCATTATTCATATTTTCACAAATCAGACTTTTGAGAGTCAGCCGACTCTAGGGTCGATAGATAGAGTTTAGAGAGTTCGAAGATCCGTGGAGAGATCGTGACGCCATCCTTCCACCTCGGAGAGCTCGGAGCTTAAAGTTGAAGATCCAGGAGAGTGGAGCTTCGCGGGAGTCGTCAGAATTAGGTTTTTCAGTTCTTATATGTTCTTCCTCTGTATGATGATCTTCATTGTTGCCTTTGATTCTCTTGTTTCTGATATGAGTAACTGAACTTGTAGAGCTTAGATTAGATGAACCCTAAGTGACCCAGGGCTTCAAAGCGGCCACGGATCGGCGGTGATTAGATTCGAAATTCAATCAGTTCTTTTTCATGTTTGATTCGTTCTTCATTGTTCATGTTTCTTGTCTGGATTGATCACCTAGATTAGATTCTTGTTAAGCTAAGGATAGAAGCGAACACTCGCCTTACTTTAGAACATCGAATTGAACAATTAACCTTATAATTGGAGCGTGCCTTTCGTAGGAACCGGTTAGGGTTAATTCACTGCAAGAGTAACTCATTAATCATTAGTAATTACACCAATTAATTAAGTCGTTGCGAGAGGTGACCGTACCCGGGCGGCTAGTTAAGCTTGGTAGTTAGAACGGATAGAGCGAACGTTCGCCGGTCTTAAACCTAAGGGTAAGGAGTTATGGTGGTGTCTTAGTAATTGATTGAATGAGAATCGAAATCCGCTGATCTGTTGATTGCCAATGCTCTGGGGAACGAAGGGGGATTCAAAGTCTAAGTTCGTCTATCTTCTCGTTAGTCAACCTTTTACTTTTCTGTCTTTTATTTTCCTTTGTTCATTAGATTAGAAGTCGTGGAACTCACACCACGCACTAAGTGCTTAAACCTGAATAAATTGTCAGCTTCTTTGAGGAGTCAATTAGTAGAAACCCTGTGGAATACGATCTACCCTAGCTTCACAGCTTGGTAGTTATTTGATATCGCTAAAACTGCAGCATCGAATTGATTTGATGACACTCGATTTGACGTGATGATCAGCCTCATTTAAGCGACATTTCTTTGCTTCAGACATGTTTTTTAGGGTAGAATAACGAATATTCAATCAATTGCCCTATCTCGTGCCATTTGTGTTACCTTGGCCCGTTTCGGGTCTATTTGATGGTTTTCTAGTGTTTTTATGTTAGCACAGGTTTTTGCCGTCGAATAGAGTAGCCATGGACGTGTCTAAGGCATTGGAACCTCGAGGAATCAAACCGGAATCGATCCAAGGAGCCGATCAAGTCAAACTGAAAATCTGCCCATTCACACTTGCACATTCGGCAAAAATAAGCTTCCATATTCGGCGAAAATAATAGTGCAAATCAACTGACGCCGAGTGAAGAATGATTTCGGCGAAAACATTGTGCTCTTCGGACCGAAAATACAAGGCAGAGAGATCACGGCCATTTACACAAGGATTTTTGCCGAAAATATCCTTATGTTTTCGGAGAAAATATCAGGCTAATCCGGATCAGTTAGGGTTAAGTATAAATACTTACCCGGCGGCCCAAAGAAAAAAACAATCATAATATACAATCATAATTCGCAAAACAACAACTTTTTTGGAATCAGAATCCTCTCAAGTTCTGGAGCGAAGAGTTGGAGTTCGAAGAGCCGGATAGAGATCGTGACGCCATCCCTTCCATCTCGGAGAACCGGAGCTAGGAGTGTAATCTACCGAAGATCGAAGTCTGTCAGAGTCGTCTAAATTAGGTTTTTCAGATTCTTATCTGTTCTTCCTTTGAATGATGAACTCTTTCTTTATCTTTGTTTTTTTGTAATAATCATGAGTAGCTATTTGATGACACTCGATTTGACGTGATTATCAGCCTCATTTAAGCGACATTCCCTTGCTTGAAACATGGTTTTAGGGGTAAAATAGCGAATATTCACTCAACTACCCTATTTCCTACCGATTTGGTTACTTTGGCCCTTTTTGGGTCTATTTGATGGTTTTCTAGTGTTTTTGTGAAAGCACAGATTTTTGCCAGCATTTACGTAGCCATGGATGTATTCAAGACCTCAAGGAGTGAACCAGAAATCAAACCGAAGATCCAACTGCCAGCACAATATTTTCACCGAAAAGACTATGAGGATTTCGGCGAAAATACCTTCAGAAACTCACAGGCTGATTTACACTGAAGTTTTCGGCGAAAACTTCCTTAAGTTTTCGCCGAAAATCATAGAAGAAATCAAACAGGGGATTTTAACTAAAGTTTTCGGCGAAAATTACTTTATATTTTCGCCGAAAATATCTTCCAAATCCGGCGCTGTATTGGAAACCTTAAGCGTACCTATTTAAAGAGAAGCAGCCGGCAGCCAAAGGGGAGGGAGGAATCATTATTCATATTTTCACAAATCAGACTTTTGAGAGTCAGCCGACTCTAGGGTCGATAGATAGAGTTTAGAGAGTTCGAAGATCCGTGGAGAGATCGTGACGCCATCCTTCCACCTCGGAGAGCTCGGAGCTTAAAGTTCAAGATCCAGGAGAGTGGAGCTTCGCGGGAGTCGTCAGAATTAGGTTTTTCAGTTCTTATCTGTTCTTCCTCTGTATGATGATCTTCATTGTTGCCTTTGATTCTCTTGTTTCTGATATGAGTAACTGAACTTGTAGAGCTTAGATTTGTTGAACCCTAAGTGACCCAGGGCTTTAAAGCGGTCACGGATCGGCGGTGATTAGATTCGAAATTCAATCAGTTCTTTTTCATGTTTGATTCGTTCTTCATTGTTCATGTTTCTTGTCTGGATTGATCACCTAGATTAGATTCTTGTTAAGCTAAGGATAGAAGCGAACGCTCGCCTTACTTTAGAACATCGAATTGAACAATTAACCTTATAATTGGAGCGTGCCTTTCGTAGGAACCGGTTAGGGTTAATTCACTGCAAGAGTAACTCATTAATCATTAGTAATTGCACCAATTAATTAAGTCGTTGCAAGAGGCGACCATACCCGGGCGGCTAGTTAAGCTTGGTAGTTAGAACGGATAGAGCGAACGTTCGCCGGTCTTAAATCTAAGGGTAAGGAGTTATGGTGGTGTCTTAGTAATTGATTGAATGAGAATCGAAATCCGCTGATCTGTTGATTGCCAATGCTCTGGGGAACGAAGGGGGATTCAAAGTCTAAGTTCGTCTATCTTCTCGTTAGTCAACCTTTTACTTTTCTGTCTTTTATTTTCCTTTGTTCATTAGATTAGAAGTCGTGGAACTCACACCACGCACTAAGTGCTTAAACCTGAATAAATTGTCAGCTTCTTTGAGTAGTCAATTAGTAGAAACCCTGTGGAATACGATCTACCCTAGCTTCACAGCTTGGTAGTTATTCGATACCGCTAAAACTGCAGCTATCAAATTGGCGCTGTTGCCGGGGACTCTTCTAATTGTTTGAAAGAAGAGTTGGCAAATTATTCTTCTACCTTTCCGCCTTACCATTTAATTTTCCTCCATATTTCCATGATTTACCTGGGTAGTGCTTTTGAGTTTTGATTATGCAGGATTACAGGTGGGATGACCAGTACCAGGAGTGGTACATCAATGAAGCACCATATATTGAAGACTCCCAAGAGATGGATTTACACACTTATGAGTATCAACAATGGATGGCAAGTACCCAAGCCGCGATCGACAACCTCCAGTCGATGAACGATGCTACTGATACAAGGAACGCCGAGCTCAAGCGACTAGTGCAATTAATAGAAGAAGATGCTCAAGAGCATTTCGAAGAAGAGCCAGAAGCTACACACGACCAGCAAATTCATCAAGAGGTGTATATACCAGCTCATCGGCATCGACAACAGACGGCAAGAGTAGAATCCACCTTGGATGATCTCCTTTCGAAGCTACAAGCTCGTAACATGGCGGATGTCGAGCTCGAGCAACCAAATCCACTAATGGAAGAAGATGCTCAAAAGCCGTACGAAGATGAACATAACAATCTGGTGATACCTCCGGTCGTTGTTCGGACGTTCAGCCAAATAAAAACTACTAATGCTAAGAAAAAGCGTATAGCAGATCGTATTCCACGGGCCTTCGAATGATTGGCTACTTCAGAACTAACAAATTATTCAAAGAAAAACACTTAGTGCGTGGTGTGAGTTCCACGACTTCTACTTCTAAGAAATGCAGAAAAAATTAAAACAAATTAAACTCAAGCAGATTGAGAATTAGGGTTTGGAAACAAGAATGACAGACGAACTTAGACTTTGAATCCCCCTTCATTCCCCAGAGCATTGGCAATCAACAGATCAGCGGATTTCGATTCTTATTCAATCAATTACTAAGACACCACCATAACTCCTTACCCTTAGGTTTAAGACCGACGAACGTTCGCTCTATCCGTTCTAACTACCAAGATTAACTAGCCGCCCGGGTACGGTCGCCTCTCGCAACGACTTAATTAATTGGTGTAATTACTAGTGATTAATGAGTTACTCTTGCAGTGAATTAACCCTAACCGGTTCCTACGAAAGGCACACTCCAATTATAAGGTTAATTGTTTAATTCGATGTTCTAAAGTAAGGCGAGCGTTCGCTTCTATCCTTAGCTTAACAAGAATCTAATCTAGGTGATCAATCCAGACAAGAAACATGAACAATGAAGAACGAATCAAACATGAAAAAGAACTGATTGAATTTCGAATCTAATCACCGCCGATCCGTGACCGCTTTAAGCCCTGGGTCACTTAGGGTTCATCTAGTCTAAGCTCTAAAGGGTTTAGCTACTCATGATTATTACAAAAGAAACAAAGACAAGGAAAGAGTTCATCATTCAGAGGAAGAACAGAAAAGGATCTGAAAAAACCTAATTTAGACGACTCTGACAGACTCCGATCTTCGGTAAGTTGCACTCCTAGCTCCGGTTCTCCGAGGTGGAAGGGATGGCGTCACGATCTCTATCCGACTCTTCGAACTCCAACTCTTCGCTCCAGAACTTCAGAGAATTCTGATCTCAAAAAGTTGTATTATGATTAATTATGAATTCTCTCTCCCCCCCGGGCCGCCGGATTAAGTATAAATACTTAACCCTAGTTGGGCCGGGCTGAGCTGATGTTTTCGCCGAAACCATAGGGATAGTTTCGGCGAAACTGGCTTTGAGTTCAATGCTCCGCCGGCTATTCAATGTCTTCGGTCCGAGCAGTTGATTGGTTTCACCGAAACCATCCTTCTCTTGGCATCAGTTGATTTGAACTGCTGGTTTCGCCGAATATGGAGGCCTGGTTTCGCCGAAACTGTAAGTGTGAATGGCAGATTTTCAGTTTGACTTGATTGGCTCCTTGGATCGATTCCAGTTTGATTCCTCGAGGTTCCAATGCCTTAGACACGTCCATGGCTACTTTATTTGACGACAAAAACCTGTGCTAACATGAAAACACTAGAAAACCATCAAATAGACCCGAAACGGGCCAAGGTAACACAAATGGCACGAGATAGGGCAATCGATTGAATATTCATTATTCTACCCTAAAACAATGTCTTAAGCAAAGAATTGTCGCTTAAATGAGGCTGATAATCACGTCAAATCGAGTGTCATCAAATACCCCACTTAAGCTTTTGCTTGTCCTCAAGCAAACTGAATAGAAACGCTCATGTTCATAAATGATAAGATCGATTAAATTGGAGCTCAATCAAGCACAATGAATTATTAGACAGATCGATCCTAGAACAAGAAACCTAACATGCATACTGATCAGCCAAACTACCTGGTCTCACTAATAAACTGCACACGACAAGTAATTAGCAATCAATCATGCACGAATTTGACCTGACCGACCAGACTTCTCACACAGGATATATTTAGTACAATGGGGACTCTCACTCTCTGTGTTTAAGGACGTGTTTCTGCTCTCGATCGTTTTCTGTTACCGAATGCTGTCATAGGTTTGCATTTCGACCACATCTCCACCACTGTGACAACACGAGTATCTAGTCAAGAAGGACTTCCCTGCTAGGACCGTAATGAAATCTACACTACTCGGGTTTATAATGAGATGGATGATGGGAATGAATGATGATGGCTTTGTGCGGTGTAGCTTTCGACTAACTTCCCTCGAATCTAATCTATGGCTTCCTACCGTCTAACCAAACACGGGTAGAATAATGAACGCTCGTCCTATGATACCCTCAAGCAACCTAGCACTTATTCTTTTTTCTTTTGCATACACATTTTTTCTTTTCTTTTTGACTTCGTTCTTCCATTTGTAGGGAGAGGAACGTTTTATTGAACTACACTTTGAAACTTTTCTTGTTTTTCTGATTTTTCTGCTTCTCTCTTTCTTTTCTGAAGCTTGATTCTTTTCTTACTTTACTTTTACTTTTTCTTTTGTGCAGCTTTTTCTTTTAGTTGCTAGAGGGGTTTACACGTCTGGACATATTAGCTAAGACCACCTGTTTAATGGCTATAGGCAGGTTACCACAAACCAACTTTCGGTAGGTCAATCTAGAACTACAACCACAGGGGATCAACGGGGAATGAAAGAAATGGGAAATGGCTGTAATGTATTATCGAACCGAAAGAACAGGCCAAGCTCAAGGGTCTAAACCTAGTGGATTTTATCGTTTGGTAGGCTATCTGGCTTAGTAGCTGAATCTAGGTGCCCCTATCCTTTTAGAACTCGTGTCATCGTGTGGTCTCGAGTAGGTCTGATGCAAATTCTAACTCATTCAAGTAAATAGAAAACCATTCAGAAAGAATTTAAATTGCAAGTTACGTGCAATGGATCAAAAGCTCACAGTTGGTTTGCTAGTCGGATTCGGTCATTTTCATGCAATCAAGGCTACAAACTACATGTGTGATTTTTAAAATTCTGTTCTGACCAGGCAATTTAGCATCAAAGCATACAAGTTGGTTCTCAAGTTCTAGGTTAAGCAGTCTAAGCATCATTATGAAAGGTTGAACAACAACTTAACATCAAAAATCAAGAACTGAGCCATTCTAATGCTAGAGAAACTAAAATGGAATCACGAGGCACACAAAACACAATCAAGGGCAATCAAGTTCATGCAAGGTTCTCTAGCATCCTACCCCACACTTAAATCGGACTGTGTCCTCACAGGACTAATTCTAGAGTTCTGAGTGGAATGGAAGAACCTGGAAGAGGACAGTTGATTTCAGAGGTTAAGAGGATAGTCTATCCCGAAGCAAACGGAATCGCCCAATTGCCTACAAAACAAAAACAAATGAAACATAAAAAGGAAACCGGGACAAGTGCCTCGGATCCACACAGAAAAAAGTTGGACCGAAGTCCGAAAAGAATAAATAAAAAGAAAGGACAAGGAAAAGGACACCACCTGATCGTCACTGGTCAGAGGTGTCGGGGTGGGGGAAGTTGAAGTAGTCGCCGAGCTGCCGCTGCCACTCCAGCTGTCGCTCATATCGCCTCTCGGCGCGGTGCATGTGTTGTTGCATAATAGTCCACCTAGCCTCTTGAGTGGCGGTGTCAGTGATGCGCCACTCCTGCAGTCGCTCGTACAACTCACCAATGTCCGCGGGGTGTGGTCGGGGCTGATGAGTAGGCGCCGGAAATGGATCTGGAATACGTGGCGGCGACTGGTGGATGTACCCTGCCTGATGGTGTGGCGAGGGTATATAATCTTGGAATTCTGGTGGTGGTTGCGGCTGCTGCTCCTCAGCATCATCTTCGTCCTCCGACTCGACCGCAGGTTGGAGTGGAGGATCTGCTGCTACATGGGGGCTGAGGTCGAGTTCTAAGTCGTACTCGACCGCCAAGTCTCCTCCAACGGTCATAATTGGGTGTCGTGGAATGTTAGGGCCATATTCATGGCTGATGCCGAAGGAGAGGATGAGCTGACCTATGAAGTTGCCTCCCAAGAGTTTGCGTGGTAGCTTCTTCCTCTTGGTCCTCTGGCTGAAGATGTGAGCTAGCACCAGCCGGGGTGGAGAGGGTAGCTCTCTCGGATGGCTCGGTGAAGCACGAGCTCCTCCTTTAGGATATGGTGGCGATCCTTGTCTCTGACATATAAAAGTGACCTCCGCCAAACCATATGAATAAACTTATAGAGCGGGTGAGAGAGAGACTTAACTGAGTTGCTCTTCCCGAGGCGATCACCAGGCATGCCTGTCATGTGGCTCCAGAGGGCGTGCAACTCCTCGTCATCATCAACATCGCCCCAGCCGAGGTGGTGATCATGATAGTGCTCGTAGGGGATGCCCAGATGAGCGGCAAACTCATCGTAGGTGAGCTGCCTGTACACCCCACCAAGAAAGAAGGTGATCACCTTCTGGCCCCGTCTCCTCTTATGCTCGTCCAAGTCAAATGTCGCCCAGAACTCCTGGAGAGCAATGTCTGGGAACTCGGCGGCTATGGTGGTCAGCTCTAGGAGACCGGCCGGTGCTAGGGCGTCATGCACGTTCCGGTAGGAATCCTCGTCATGCTCCTGGAGTGACTCCATGGATAAAGGACGCACGTCAGCTCCACGGATGTGCTCGATCTTCTGGAAGCTCTCAAAGTAGAAGTCCGGTAGACGGGCGATGGTGGGATGGTATCCAGCATGGCGAGGGAGTGCAGGTGGAGGACCCAGAATGACGGGTGTGACGGGAGGGGCAGCTCCTGAGCTCGAGGCGCCATCAAGTCGCGCCTTAGTCCTGCGCTCAAAGGTGTTCCTAAACCAGAATGAAACCAAATTAGTCGACCAAAACCTTACCCCACACTTAGTAGAAAAACTCAATTTCACAAAGAAACGAGGGAAACTAAGTGGGGTAAGGAAAGCGGAGTAACCGGTAATCATAGACATTAAAATACATACTTCGGAACAACCAGAATCGGATAATTACAATCAGAGTTCAAAAAGTCAAACCGACATTTAGAAAGTCAACATTTAAGCATATTGGACCCTAGTCATGGCGAGACTGTCACAACTCGGAGAATGACGGTAAAATATTATTTCAATTGGCAAGCACGATAATATGAACAAGAATGAACACTTGGGGCAGCCAAATGATCAACACAGTTCAAAGTTAAACCGACATTTCTCACAAAAGTCAACATAATAAGAAATTAATCGTATGCATAGCAACACATGACCAAATGATATGGAGATTAAGCACGGAAATCCCTAAGCATCCTAGAACGTAGGTGTAACATCCTCGCCCAACCACACGGGTATTAGAGCTCGAGTCGGGACGTTCGAATTTGAGTTGGGTCGAGTTTAAAACACTTTGGGGGTGCATTTGATGACACGTGGGCCATGTGTCATGCTTTAAGTGCTAAAAAGGGGAGTTGAGGAGTTCTTCACCTTTTTCATTTCCTCCATCTTTCCCCAAACCCGATTTGAAGAAGCCAAAAACCCATTTGGGTCAATCCTTGATTCCGGGAGTTGTAGAGCTCCGATTGACGATCCGTTTCTTGCTACACGTTCGTGGAGGCGAGAGGAAGAGATCGTAGTCGTGGTTCTGGCTGGGTCGGATCAGGCTGCTGTCCGTGGAAGAAGGAAGAGCTACGTTTTTGTGTCTCAGCCAGAAATCTCCAAAACTTCAAACCTCGATTCTGAGAGTTGTAGAGATCCGATTGGCGATCCATTTCTTGCTATGAGTTCGTTGTGATGAGAGGAAGAGATCTCACCCAGAAGTTCTGGATATTTCGGAGTAAGCTTCTGTCGGTGAAGAGGAGGATAGCTACGTTTTTTGTGTCTGAGAGCTTGGCTGTTCGGGTTTCTAGAAGAGTTTTAGAGCCTCGTCTTCTTGTCAGGTGAGGGTTTAGCGTACGATAGGTAGTCTTGTCGGTGTGAGGAGTTACAATTCAGACTTAGAAAAATGTAGGGCCTTGCATGAAATTGAAAGAGAGTAAAAGGGGAAAATTGTTCTGCAATTGATTGTTCTGTGAAATATGCTGTTTTGATGATTGTTGGATATTTGTTAATTGATGGATTGGTTGATGATTGATGGCTGTTTGTGATGAGTTTTATTGGAGAAATTGATTAACATGGATGATGAATTGATCGAACTAGTAAAGAGTGATAGGAGGGACGGGTCTGTGAACATGAGAATTGTGTATATTATGCTATTGTCAGTCTGTGGTTGCAGGAGGGTGGTCCTGCCAATGTGGGGTCACCCTTAATTGATGAACAGGTGGATGGCTCCACCAATGTGTGGTCATCCAATGAAGGACGTACAGGAGGGTAACTCTACGACTCATGACATGGCTTCCCCTGTACTTGCAGGTGGGGGTGGCCGGTGAGCTAGCCGTTTACCCTTAAACTGTTTGTGCCGTGGGAGGCGTTGAATGTCTTGCGATGTGTGGTTATGTGTGATGTGGGATTACTGAATGAGTTGGATTGTGTTGGTTCATGTGATGTTGGGATTGAGATGATGCTAGGTGTTGATGTATGAATTATGCGACGTGCCTTTTAGGTAGAATCGATGTTGTGTGTGAAGATGGATTTTAATGTGTTTAAGGTGGTAGACTTATGACTTATAATTGGCTAATAGAATTGGTAAGGGAAATTGTACGTGGAAGTGGATAATTGAATCGGTACGTGGAATTGACTTATTGAATTGGTTAAGGGAATTGGTGAACGGAATTGAGTAATGGAATTGGGTGGTGTGATTGCATGAACTAGTTGAATTGGTGTTGTGTGATTGATTTGAGTGAAATTGACGTTGTGTGTGATGGTGATTGATAGTGTGTCTTTTGGTTACCGTAGTAAGGTTGGAGTCTTGAATGTGGATTGGTAAATGGTAGAGAAGAATGAGGATGTCGGAATTGTACGGTTTGTGGCTAGGAATCGTGTTAGATGAAACTTGTGAACTAGATAGATTATGTGATTTAATCTAGTAATGCTTAATAGGAGAGTTGAAATGGTAAATTGAAGCTGTCGTGATTGTTACTGTTATGTGGTGTTGGGTGACTGGTGTGATTGTATGGTTGACTTGTGTGAGTGTATAGTTGACTAGGTGGCTAGAAATGGGAGTGCGGAGTTTAATAGACTTGGAACAGAATTAGGTCTTGCATGAACCCATGAGAGTAAAACTGAATAACTGTATTGTGATTGGCGTATGATGATTGTGCTGATCTATGTGTGATGTGGGGATTGGGATATAAGATGATAGCTGATGTATTTGATCTAGAAATGTGAGATGGGATGGGGTTGGATGCGATGAATTTCTATGATTGTATCTGTTATTGTCGATTGTGGTTAGACTAGAATTATATGCTGGAATTGGAACATAGAATTGGTGCATGGAACTAGAACATGAAATTGTGTTGTGGAATCATGATGTGGGATTGTGTTGTGGTTTTGTGATGTGGCATTGGGATGTGTAATTTGTGTAGTGGAGTTGTACAGTGGAATTGGGAAGTGGAATCAGAATTGTGAAATGGATTTGTGGTTGAATGGAACTGTTTTGCGGATGAGTGTGATTGTTGTGGTTGCATTAGAGTATGATTTTGTGGTCGCATTAAATGGAATTTAAATGATAGAACTGGAAGGAGCCAACGTTACCCCACCCGAAATACTGGTTGTGATTGAGTCTGATTCACTGGGGTGAATCCCTTGGCTGGGTTGCCAAGGTTGGTGATTTCTCCTTCGTGGAAGGATCCTTTATGGATGCGTCTGGTGGTATACTCCTTCGGGGAAGGATCCTTTATGGATGCGTCTGGATGATGTGAAGGCCGGCGGGGTAGCGGGGGAACAACTCCTTATGGCGCCTAATTAACTCACATAGATCAATGATTGTGTGGTATGTGTTAGTGATGAGGATGTTTGGTTATGTGAGGTGGTGTATGCGTGTTTGTGAGTGTCGGTGAAATAAGATGCATGTGCGATTCATGTGTGTGTGTGTGCATTAAATGTGGACGTGGGGTGTCTTGTGTTGTGTTGTGGTCTATGTTGGATTGATCTGTGAATTGAATGGTTCGTTGTGCTGAACTGTGGATTGATGTGAATTGTTTAGGTGTAGGATGGTGTTATGGACTGTGAACTGTTAATATGGGAAGATGCCTAATAACTCACTTAGTAGATTGGAATGTAATTTAGGATTTTGTGTAAGACGATTGTGTATGATTGTTGTGTGACGATTGAGATGACGAGTTGACTTAGGATGCTTCTGATCATTGAACTGTATGCATTGCGTTTCTATTGTTGAACTATATGTATGGATGTAATGTTGAACCGTCTGAATGATGCTCTTTGTATATTGATGCTATTGTGGATTGAGAATGTTGAACTGAGAACTGCACCTATGTGATCGCCTAGACTGTGCATGTTTTAGGGAATTAAAATATGGTATGGTTATGTCTGGTTCCATTGTGGTTGTGTGTGCAGAGTTTGGAATCGCTCTTCTAGGCTAGGTTCGGCGCATAGTTAAACCCAGTGGGTTCACTCAGTTTCATTAGGAAGCTGATCCCCCCCAGTTTCTCTTTTCAGGGTTCGGTTGAGTTCGGAGGAGTTGCAGGTTGGAGTTGTGAAGTGAAGATTAGAAAGCTATCGTGGAGTGACCATTGTTTTAATTTTAGATTTCAGTTGACACTTTTGGATTGGGAGATTTGTAATCGTTTTGAGATTTGGTTTTGGATTTCGGTTTTATGTAATGAAGGCCTTCGGTTGTCTTTGAGCTTTTATTTAAGAGTTGTTTCTATTTCCGCTGCGTTTTACTCCTTTATTTAAATGCTGTATCTCAAGTAGCACTCAAACTGGTTCGACCACGGGTGAACCCGGGTCGGTTTGGGATGGGTGTTACAGTAGGGGGGTGGTTTCGCCGAAAATGGAAGTTAACATGGATTGACCGATTTGAAAAGGCGGTTTCGCCAAAAATGGAAGCTCGGTTTCGCCGAAATCTTAGTTGGGATGGTTTCGCCGAAATCAGAAAATTTTCGAATCGAAAATAGGAAACAGGAAGAATGAGTTCGAAAATCAAGAATCAGTTTCGCCGAAAATGGTAGTGGCTTCGCCGAAAATTTTGAACTGCTCGGGTTGAAAATATTTTCGTAAATCGGCTAACTTCAGAAAATCACAGTTAAATCCACAAAAATCGGAATGACCTCAATCAACTTGCAACTGACTCTATGACATGGAGACTCTACAATAAATCAAACAAACTGACACTTTTGGCTCTCCCGAACCGACTCTAAAATACCAAGGTTGAAACAAAACAAAACTGACTCCAGCCGTGGGTTGCCTCCCACGAAGCGCTCTTTTATTAACGTCCTTGAGCTGGACGATACCTGGACGGTATTAGGAGACATCCCAACTTAGATTCTCCTTCACGCTCGCGTCGGAGTTCATGAAGTACAGCTTCGGGACTTCTCCGGTGAGCGTGAATTTCTTCCCGTTTGCATGTAGTAGTTTGGTACGTCCGTCGGGAAGATGATCAACGAACTTGAATGGTCGAACAGCTCTCTTGAGAGATCATCCTTCTTTAGTGTGACGATGGAAGGAATGAGGACTGTCCGTTTCTCTTTTTCTTTCTGCTTCGGCTTGTTATCACCAGGATCGGTGATCGTTAGTACTTCCTTAGGAGATGCTTTCGGCTTCTCCTTCCATACTTGTTCCAGCGCCGGTTTCTCGGAACGTGTTGGTGGTGCAGCCTGCTCGGTGGAAGACGGCAGAATTTTTGGTCTCCAGACCATTTGGGTCATCGTCTTCTTGTTCTTTCCTCGAGGTCTGCTCGGTCGTTTAGAAGAGGCTTACAGTTTCTTCTTCTTCTTCTTAGGCGGCTTCGGAACCGAAATTTCTGGTTTTTTCGTAGTGACCTGTTTAATACCTGTAGCAACAACTGATCTAGAGACACTGGAAGAAGCATTAGTAACGGAGTTGACCGGAGTCAACTCCACAGTTTCAACAGATAAGTAGTGGGATTCTTCATTCCTAGAGTCATATTTCATGCCGTCTTTAAGACGGAACGTTTTCATTTCTTTACCAACTCTTAAAGTCAAAGAACCATTAGGAACGTTAATATTCATTCCAGTAGTAGCCATGAAAGGTCGACCTATGAGAATAGTAGCGTCATCTGTACTAGTATCCATAATCACATAATCAGCTAAGAACGTGAACGGACCACATTTAGTGACAACGTCTTTAATCTCTCCCTTAGGGGTTTTAAGCGATCCATCACCAAAGATGAGTTGCATACTAGGCGGTTCAAGTTCTCCTAGGTTTAACTTTTCATATAGACTCACAGGCATGACATTAACAGATGCTCCTAGATCAACTAAGCAACGTTCAATTTCAACATCATTGATGACCAAAGGCAAAGTAAAAGAACCAGGATCAGATAACTTAGCTGGATATGGAGAAACAGGTTTCTTAGCACGAATGTCAGGATATCCTTCCTTGTTCCCCTTCATGCCAGTCTCGATCCTTGCGTTTGGCAGCAGTGCTCTAGGAAAATGAGGCTTCATGACGTATGGTGCAAGAGGAGGATCATCCTTAGGCGCTGGTTTCTGTTCCTCTTCTTCCTCTTCTTCCGGAGTTTCAGCGATCCTGCGCAAAATAGAAAAAGCATCAATAATTAAGTTCGGAAGTTTTCGAGCAGTTACCATTTTAGCCTGTTCTTTTCTCGGGTTTGGCTTTGTCTGACTTGGAAGCTGGCCAAATGGTCGACCAGATGCTAGCATGCTCGAGATGTTGTTCACGACTTGCTCAATCCGTTGTCCAGATGCTATTTGTTCTTGATTGAGAAGAGCTTGAGCCTTAAACTGACTGTCATGATCATCGAGTCTTGTGATGATCTGGCTGAGCTTCTTATCCAGGTCACTAACATTATTATCTTCTTGATGCTGCTGTCCTGGATAGGTATTGTTAAGATATTGATTCTGGCGATTGCCAGGAGCAGTTCCATAATTACCCAGATTGCGATGCGGCGGCTGGTAGACACCTGCCGGCGGATGGTTAGGCTTCTGATCCTGAGCTTGACCAGCCGGGCGGTTATTCTGGTTCTGGTTATGATTGGCGCCAGCATTATAGGGAGGTCTGTCTTGATAGTTCCCTTGCTGTCTGAAGTTACGATAACCAGCATAACCATTCTGATTATTAACGAAGCCTTGTTGGATGAAATTTACCTCTTCGCCAGACCAGACTTCTGCCTTACCAAAATTCTGACAACGGCCTCCGTTATGTGCGCAAGCTCCACACCACTCGCAATCGGCAACATAGACAGAAGCTGCCGGTGGCTTGATTGGTGTGGTAGACTTCTTCAAATGCTTCTCTACCTCTGCTTTGATAGCTGCTTCGAAATCTAGTTTGCTCCTCGATCCTTTATATTGTCGCTCCCAGTTCCTTGACTTGGAGGCACAGTTTGCGAAGTGCAGAAGAGCAGCTTCCGGAGTGAGTGTAGTGCAATCCCCTTCAGCTAGAGAATTGACCCACTTGGCAGATTCTTCTCGAAGTCCTCGAGAGAAGATTTCAGCTAACTGCCTCTGCTCGAATCCATGATGAGGGCAGGTGTAGAGAAGTTCTTGGAATCGATTCCAAGTATCATATAAACTTTCTCCTTCTTTTTGGGAGAATCTGGCGATGCTGTCCTTGATGGCGGTTGTTCTGGCCGGAGGGAAGTATTCTTCAACAAAGTCCTGAGCCAGAGTATCCCAGTTAGTGTAGTAGCCAGGTGGTTTGCCAGTAAGCCACCTCTTAGCAGCGCCTTTGAAAGAGAAGGGGAAAGCTCTCAGACAAAGAGTGTTTTTGTCGAGGTTTCCGTTTTTAAAAGTACTGCAGAGATCAAGGAAGTCTGCAGAGAAACAAGAATGACAGACGAACTTAGACTTTGAATCCCCCTTCGTTCCCCTGAGCATTGGCAATCAACAGATCAGCGGATTTTGATTCTTATTCAATCAATTACTAAGACACCACCATAACTCCTTACCCTTAGGTTTAAGACCGGCGAACGTTCGCTCTATCCGTTCTAACTACCAAGATTAACTAGCCCGGGTACGGTCGCCTCTCGCAACGACTTAATTAATTGGTGTAATTACTAGTGATTAATGAGTTACTCTTGCAGTGAATTAACCCTAACCGGTTCCTACGAAAGGCACACTCCAATTATAAGGTTAATTGTTTAATTCGATGTTCTAAAGTAAGGCGAGCGTTCGCTTCTATCCTTAGCTTAACAAGAATCTAATCTAGGTGATCAATCCAGACAAGAAACATGAACAATGAAGAACGAATCAAACATGAAAAAGAACTGATTGAATTTCGAATCTAATCACCGCCGATCCGTGACCGCTTTAAAGCCCTGGGTCACTTAGGGTTCATCTAGTCTAAGCTCTAAAGGGTTTAGCTACTCATGATTATTACAAAAGAAACAAAGACAAGGAAAGAGTTCATCATTCAGAGGAAGAACAGAAAAGGATCTAAAAAAACCTAATTTAGACGACTCTGACAGACTCCGATCTTCGGTAAGTTGCACTCCTAGCTCCGGTTCTCCGAGGTGGAAGGGATGGCGTCACGATCTCTATCCGACTCTTCGAACTCCAACTCTTCGCTCCAGAACTTCAGAGAATTCTGATCTCGAAAAGTTGTATTATGATTAATTATGAATTCTCTCTCCCCCCGGGCCGCCAGATTAAGTATAAATACTTAACCCTAGTTGGGCCGGGCTGAGCTGATGTTTTCGCCGAAACCATAGGGATAGTTTCGGCGAAACTAGCTTTGAGTTCAATGCTCCGCCGGCTGTTCAATGTCTTCGGTCTGAGCAGTTGATTGGTTTCGCCGAAACCATCCTTCTCTTGGCATCAGTTGATTTGAACTGCTGGTTTCGCCGAATATGGAGGCCTGGTTTCGCCGAAACTGTAAGTGTGAATAGCAGATTTTTGGTTTGACTTGATTGGCTCCTTGGATCGATTCCAGTTTGATTCCTCGAGGTTCCAATGCCTTAGACACTTATTTGATGGCTACTTTATTTGATGGCAAAAACCTGTGCTAACATGAAAACACTAGAAAACCATCAAATAGACCCGAAACGGGCCAAGGTAACACAAATGGCACGAGATAGGGCAATCGATTGAATATTCGTTATTCTACCCTAAAAACAATGTCTTAAGCAAAGAAATGTCGCTTAAATGAGGCTGATAATCACGTCAAATCGAGTGTCATCACAATCTCACCCATAACTATTGCGAGCTAGAAGCATTTGATGAAGAATCCTTGGCGGTGGCGGTTGATGAGGACATAGAGCCAATCCATCTTGAAGTTGAAGCTGAAGAGGAGCATGAAGAAATCGAGGAGATATCCTCAATTGAGCTTCCGCCAAGCCAACCTGTAGATCAAGCCAGAGACGAACACGTGGAAAGCAACATGGTCATTGATTTAGAAGTTTACATACTCAATCCCGAGAGACCTCTGGATGATCATCAGGTAGAGAAGATGGAGTTCATTGATCATGCCACGCCGTACTACCTCTTTCCTCCTCTAGAAGGAGAATTCAAGAAGAACTGGTCATCCAACCAGAATCGCGATCTATTGGAGCACTACCGGTTACATCACCCTTCTGGAGTGCTACATGGCACTCAACCGCACACCTTGAAGAAGACGATTGACTTCAAGGAACTTCTGAGTTGGGGTCCCTAACAGGTACCGTCCGGCTCAAGGACGTTAAAAGAGAGCGCTTTGTTGGAGGCAACCCACGGCTGGAGTCCGTTTTTGAATTTTTGAGTCAGTCTTTTCGTCGTTCGAGTCAGGTTCAGGGGAGCCAAAAGTGTCAGTTTGTTTGATTTCATATTTTTCGTGTGTAGTTTGTGCGTCATAGAGTCAGTTACAAGTTGATTGAGGTCTTTCCGATTTTTGTGGATTTAACTGTGATTTTCTGAAGTCTGCTGGGTTTGCAAAAATATTTTCAATCGTAGTGTTTAAAATTTTCGGCGAATATTCAACCCCATTTTCGGCAAAATCGCCTTTTGGTTTTTCAACTGAGTCTCCCTGTTTAACATTTTCGGACCGAAATTTATAATATTTTCGGCAAAATAGTTCTTGAAAACCAGGCAGTGATTTTAACGCTTATTTTTGGCGAAAACACATGGTTACTTTCGGCGAAAACACACTTGAAAAACCGGCAGTGCATTTGAACTAAAATTTTCGGCGAAAACACCCTTTTATTTTCGCCGAAAATCCTTTTGAAAACCACCCAATCCTCCACTTAAAAAGAGTCAAAATATTTTCAAAATTCCCCTTAACCTTTTTTGTTCGACTTTTATTCTGTGTGGATCCGGGACACTTGTCCCGGTATCCTTTTGATCTTTTTGTTGTTTTTGTTTTGTAGGAACTTGAGTAGCTACTCCGCTCTGCTCCGGACGCTCCGTTTTCATCCCCTACACCGACCATCTCGTCACAGGTTCTTCGTATCTCTCTACTCTAGTTTAGTCCTGTGAGGACACAGAACCGTTTAAGTGTGGGGTAGGATTCTAGGATTATGCATGATCTTGTTTGATTTTCTGTGATTCCGTGGTTCAATTTTAAAATTTCTCTTGCATAGAATTGCTCAATTCTTGACTTTTGATGTTAAATTGACTTAAATTTTGAACAATGACGTCTAGACTGTTCCACTTAGAACCTGTAACCGACGTGTCGAAACTGATATTAAATGAGTCTAGGTCAGAACAGATCATAAATCACTTCAGTAGTTGAAACTTGAATTAATTGAATTGATTGGTTTGTTAATAACAAAGCTCGATAACACCGTTCTAAGATGATAGATGCTAGCTTCTCCCATGTTTTTCACTCCATATTTGTTCACCTGTGATTGTGGCTAGAGATTAGACGGAAATCCAATTCGAAATCTCGTGTAAAAAGTTATAACTAGCTAGGATCAAGTGGCTAAATTGTTAAATCAAGTGTTTGAGTGGTGAAATTCGAGTTGTGCAAATCAATGTAAAGTTCTTTAAAGTGCTGGAAAAAAAAAAGCTAGGCAAGCCCGACACCTAAGTGAAGTGTTCGGGTTGAGCACTAGCATAAGCACAAATACTGTGAGCTAGGCAGGTCCAACACTTAAGTGAAGTGTTTGGTATCGAGCACTAGTATGCAGTAAATCAATTCAAGGAAGAAATTGAAGTTGAAATAAATCATTGTTTAAATCGGTCCTAGCTAGAACATGCAACGTACAGATATAGAAACGGATGAAGTCGAGTCGATAGCCGCGTCACTTTTCCTACCTCCGCGTCCACATCATGGCTAGAGCTTAAAGTCTTTTTTTATTAGAATTGGTGTTATCGTAGTCGGTTAATTATGATTAATTGTTTTGCCAAGAAACGAGCTTTGTTAAAACCACTACTTGAAGTGTGCAGAAATTAGTGAGATCGAAAACTTGTTTGGTTGATGTTCTTACATGTGTAGGTTAAGTTTCTACGTGGAACAGTCTAAACCAAATTGTTAGAATTGAATCTCGGTTTAATCTCATGTCATTTGTGAATTTGAGTGTGTTCTAGTTCAGTTTGCTTGAGGACAAGCAAAAGCTTAAGTGTGGGGTATTTGATGACACTCGATTTGACGTGATTATTAGCCTCATTTAAGCGACGTTCCCTTGCTTGAAACATGGTTTTAGGGGTAAAATAGCGAATATTCACTCAACTACCCTATTTCCTACCGATTTTGTTACTTTGGCCCTTTTTGGGTCTATTTGATGGTTTTCTAGTGTTTTTGTGAAAACACAGATTTTTGCCAGCATTTACGTAGCCATGGATGTATTTAAGACCTCAAGGAGTGAACCAGAAATCAAACTGAATTCAGAACCGAAGATCCAACTGCCCAGCACAATATTTTCACCGAAAAGACTATGAGGATTTCGGTGAAAATACCTTCAGAAACTCACAGGCCGAAAATGATAGAAGAAATCAAACAGGGGATTTTAACTAAAGTTTTCGGCAAAAATTACTTTATATTTTCGCCGAAAATATCTTCCAAATCCGGCGCTGTATTGGAAACCCTAAGCGTACCTATTTAAAGAGAAGCAGCCGGCAGCCAAAGGGGAGGGAGGAATCGTTATTCATATTTTCACAAATCAGACTTTTGAGAGTCAGCCGACTCTAGGGTCGATAGATAGAGTTTAGAGAGTTCGAAGATCCGTGGAGAGATCGTGACGCCATCCTTCCACCTCGGAGAGCTCGGAGCTTAAAGTTGAAGATCCAGGAGAGTGGAGCTTCGCGGGAGTCGTCAGAATTAGGTTTTTCAGTTCTTATCTGTTCTTCCTCTGTATGAAGATCTTCATTGTTGCCTTTGATTCTCTTGTTTCTGATATGAGTAACTGAACTTGTATAGCTTAGATTACATGAACCCTAAGTGACCCAGGGCTTTCAAGCGGTCACGGATCGGCGGTGATTAGAGTCGAAATTCAATCAGTTCTTTTTCATGTTTGATTCGTTCTTCATTGTTCATGTTTCTTGTCTGGATTGATCACCTAGATTAGATTCTTGTTAAGCTAAGGATAGAAGCGAACGCTCGCCTTACTTTAGAACATCGAATTGAACAATTAACTTTAGACGAATTAATTAAGTCGTTGCGAGAGGCGACCGTACCCGGGTGGCTAGTTAATCTTGGTAGTTAGAACGGATAGAGCGAACGTTCGCCGGTCTAAAACCTAAGGGTAAGGAGTTATGGTGGTGTCTTAGTAATTGATTGAATGAGAATCGAAATCCGCTGATCTGTTGATTGCCAATGCTCTGGGGAACGAAGGGGGATTCAAAGTCTAAGTTCGTCTATCTTCTCGTTAGTCAACCTTTTACTTTTCTGTCTTTTATTTTCCTTTGTTCATTAGATTAGAAGTCGTGGAACTCACACCACGCACTAAGTGCTTAAACCTGAATAAATTGTCAGCTTCTTTGAGTAGTCAATTAGTAGAAACCTTGTGGAATACGATCTACCCTAGCTTCATAGCTTGGTAGTTATTTGATACCGCTAAAACTGCAGCTATCACTAAACTCGTTAGAGCTTAGACTAGATGAACCCTAAGTGACCCAGGGCTTTAAAGCGGTCACGGATCGGCGGTGATTAGATTCGAAATTCAATCAGTTCTTTTTCATGTTTGATTCGTTCTTCATTGTTCGTGTTTCTTGTCTGGATTGATCACCTAGATTAGATTCTGGTTAAGCTAAGGATAGAAGCGAACGCTCGCCTTACTTTAGAACATCGAATTAAACAATTAACCTTATAATTGAGCGTGCCTTTCGTAGGAACCGGTTAGGGTTAATTCACTGCAAGAGTAACTTATTAATCATTAGTAATTACACCAATTAATTAAGTCGTTGCGAGAGGCGACCGTACCCGGGCGGCTAGTTAATCTTGGTAGTTAGAGCGGATAGAGCGAACGTTCGCCGGTCTTAAACCTAAGGGTAAGGAGTTATGGTGGTGTCTTAGTAATTAATTGAATGAGAATCGAAATCCGCTGATCTGTTGATTGCCAATGCTCTGGGGAACGAAGGGGGATTCAAAGTCTAAGTTCGTCTGTCATCCTTGTTTTCAAACCCTAATTCCCAATCTGCTTTAGTTTAATTTGTTTTAATTTTTTTGCATTTCTTAGAAATAGAAGTCGTGGAACTCACACCACGCACAACGTGTTTTCCTTCGAGTATTTTGCTATTTCTGAAGTAACCAATCATAGAAAGCCCTTGGAATACGATCTGCTATACGCTTTTTCTTAGCATTAGTAGTTTTTATTTGGCTGAACCCGTCCGAACAACGACCGGGCGGCTCACCAAATTGGCGCCGTTGCCGGGGACTTCTTTTGATTGTTGAAAGAAGAACTGGCAATTTATTCTTCTATTTTCCATCTTTCATTTTTCCACCCACTTCGATTTTACACTGGTTTTGTTTGTCTTTGTTATCTGTAGGTTTACAGGTGTATGCCTCACCGTCCTTGGACTCGCTCTCAAACCGAATAGGCCAAGAGTACAGAGAGACCAGGCAATTCAGCTACACCTCTACGATCACAGATTCTGAAGAAAGGCAGATCCAATCCATTCATCACTCCGATCAAGATCGAGGAACCGAAGGAGTGTTCCTCACCTCCATCTTCACCTGTACCATCTTCATCCGCTTCATACACCGAGTCACTTTCACCTCCTCCATCTCCCACCATGGACGATAGATTACCACCACCGCCACCACCTGCACAGAAGAGTCTAGCAGACTATAACAAGCCGAGCGCGACTAGCGTTCGATCAGCCATTGCCGTTCCGCGCATTGAAGGAGATCCTGACTATGAGATCAAGATTCCATTCTTGACTATGATCTCTAGGGATTTACAGTTTGAAGGCAGGCCCCTAGACAATCCGTGCACTCATCTTGCAGACTTCCTTGATCTCTGCAGTACTTTTAAGAGCGAAAACCTCGACAAAAACACTCTTTGTCTGAGAGCCTTTCCGTTCTCTCTAAAAGGCGCTGCTAAGAGGTGGCTTACTGGTAAACCACCTGGCTATTACACTAACTGGGATACTCTGGCTCAGGACTTCATTGAAGAATACTTCCCCCCAGCCAGAACAACTGCCATCAAGGACAGCATCGCCAGATTCTCCCAGAAAGAAGGAGAAAGCTTATATGATACTTGGAATCGATTCCAAGAACTTCTCTACACCTGCCCTCATCATGGATTCGAATAGAGGCAGTTAGCTGAAATTTTCTCTCTTGGACTTCGAGAAGAATCCGCCAAGTGGGTTAATTCTCTAGCTGAAGGGGATTGCACCACACTCACTCCTGAAGCTGCTCTTCTTCACTTCGCAAACTGTGCTTCCAAGTCAAGGAACTGGGAGCGACAATCTGAAGGATCGAGGAGCAAGCTAGATCTTGAAGCTACAATCAAGGCAGAGGTAGAGAAACATTTGAAGAAGTCTACCACACCGATCAAGCCGCCAGCAGCTTCTGTCTATGTTGCTGATTGCGAGTGGTGTGGAGCTTGCTCACATAATGGAGGCCGTTGTCAGAATTTTGGTAAGGCAGAAGTCTGGTCTGCCGAAGAGGTAAGTTTCATCCAACAAGGCTTTGTCAATAATCAGAATGGTTACGCTGGCTACCGTAACTTCAGACAGCAAGGGAACTATCAAGACAGACCTCCTTACAATGCTGGCGCTAACCAGAACGAGAATAACCGCCCGACTGGTCCAGCTCAGGATCAGAAGCCTAACCATCCACCGGCAAGAGTCTACCAGCCGCCGCATCGCAATTCGGGTAATCATGGAACTGCTCCTGGCAATCGCCAGAATCAATATCTTAACAATACCTATCCAGGGCAGCAACATCAAAGAGAGAACAATGTCAGTGACCTGGATAAGAAGCTCCGCCAGATCATCACAAGACTCGATGATCATGACAGTCAGTTCAAAGCTCAAGCTCTTCTCAATCAAGAACAGATAGCATCTGGACAAAGAATTGAGCAAGCCGTGAACAACATCTCGAGCATGCTAGCATCTGGTCGACCATTTGGCCAGTTTCCGAGCCAGACAGAGCCGAATCTGAGAAAAGAACAGGCTAAAATGGTAACTGCTCAAAAACTTCCAAACCTAATTGCTGATGCTTATTCTGTTTTACGCAGGATCGCTGAAACTCCGGACGAAGAGGAAGAAGAAAAACAGGAACCGGCGCCTAAGGAGGATCCTCCTCTTGCACCGTACGTCGTGAAACCTCCTTTTCCTAGAGCATTGCTGCCAAATGCAAGGATCGAGACTGGCATGAAGGGGAACAAGGAAGGATATCCTGACATCCGTGTTAAGAAACCTGTTTCTCTATATCCAGCTAAGTTATCTGATCCTGGTTCATTTACTTTGCCTTTGGTCATTAATGATGTTGAGATTGAACGTTGCTTAGTTGATCTAGGAGCATCTGTTAATGTTATGCCTGTGAGTCTATATGAAAAGTTAAACCTAGGAGAACTTGAACCGCCTAGTATGCAACTCGTCTTTGCTGATAGATCGCTTAAAACCCCTAAGGGAGAGATTAAAGACGTTGTCACTAAATGTGGTCCGTTCACGTTCTTAGCTGATTATGTGATTATGGATACTAGTACAGATGATGCTACTATCCTCATAGGTCGACCTTTCATGGCTACTACTGGAATGAATATTAACGTTCCCAACGGATCATTAACTCTAAGAGTCGGTAAAGAAACGAAAACGTTCCGTTTTAAAGATGGCATGAAATATGACTCTAGGAATGAAGAATCTCACTGCCTAGCTGTTGAAACGGTGGGGTTGACTCCGGTTAACTCCATTACTAATGCTTCTTCTGGTGTCTCTAGATCAGTTGTTGCTGCAGATATTAAACAGGTCATTGAGAAGAAGCAGAAACCTATCGTTCAGAAGCCGCCTAAGAAGAAGAAGAAGGAACTGCAAGCCTCTTCTAAACCACCGAGCAGACCTCGAGGAAAGAACAAGAAAACGAAGACACAAATGGTCTGGAGACCAAAAATTCCGCCGTCTTCCACCGAGCCAGCTGCGCCACCATTTCTTTCCGAGAAACCGGCGCCGGAACAAGTATGGAGAGAGAAGCCGAAAGCATCTCCTAAGGAAGTACTAACGATCACCGATCCTGGTGATACCAAGCCGAAGATTAAAGAAAAGAAGAAGCCGACAGTCCTCATTCCTTCCATCATCACACTCAAGAAGGATGATCTCTCCAGAGAGCTGTTCGGACCGTTCAAGTTCGTTGATCACCTTCCCGACGGACGTACCAAGCTATTACATGCAAACGGGAAGAGATTCACGCTTACCGGAGAAGTCCCGAAGCTGTACTTCATGAACTCCGACGCGAGCGTGAAGGAGAATCTAAGTTGGGATGTCTCCTAATACCGTCCAGGTATCATCCAGCTCAAGGACGTTAATAAAAGAGCGCTTCGTGGGAGGCAACCCACGGCTGGAGTCTGTTTTAAATTTTTTGTTGAACTTGGTATTTTAGAGTCAGTTCGGGGGAGCCAAATTGTCAGTTTGTTTGATTTATTATTTTTTGTGTAGATTTTGTGTGTCATAGAGTCAGTAGCAAGTTGATTGAGGTCGTTTCGATTTTTGTGGATTTAACTGTGATTTTCTGAAGTTGGCCAGATTTGCGAAAATATTTAAAAACACGAGCAGTTCAAAATTTTCGGCGAAACCACCCTTGTTTTCGGCGAAATCGATTTTCGATTTTCGAACTCAATCTCCCTGTTCATTGTTTTCGGTTCGAAAAGTCTCTTGTTTTCGGCGAAACCATTTTAAATGAAATTTTCGGTGAAACCGTGTTCTTGTTTTCGGCGAAACCACCTTCAAAAATCCGGCAGTCCATTTTAACTGATATTTTCGGCGAAACCACCATTTTTATTTTGCCAAAAATAATTTTGAAAATCACCCAACTATTTTTTTAAAATCCGGTTTTCGTTCCTCTCTCTCCTTCACTCATTTTCGAACCAAAGCACCCGAAAACCTCCCCTATTCGTTTTAAAATCGCTGACCAGCCCCCATTCTAAATCCGACCGTCGCCGCCGTAACCCGCCACCGCCGCTCCCTTCCCTCCCTTTTTCGATCCCAACGAGCCCTAGGACAGCCGAATCGGAGCTTTGCAGCTCCAGTTCACCGAAAACCTAGTTTTCAATGTTTTTTCACCGATTTCTCTCAACTCGTTCATTTTTAGCAATCATGACTTCAAGGTAAGTTGTAGAGCTTTTCGATACGAATATTTTGACATATAGATTGCTGAATTTCGTCAGGGTTGACTTTCGGTTGACTTTTCGGTTTGCCTCGTTTTGCGTGCCGACTGTTTTCGTGTGAACTAGGATTAACTGAACTTATAGAACTGTTCTAGGATGTTTAGGGAGTTCCGTGCGTAATTTCCATATCATTTGATCATATGTTGCTATGCATAAGATTAATTCTTTGTAATGTTGACTTTTGTGAGAAATGCCGGTTTGACTTTGAATTGTTGTGATCATTTGGCTGTCTGATGTGCTCATTCTCGTTCATATTATCGTGCTTGCCATGTGAAATCATATTTTACCATCATTCTCCAAGTTATGCTAGTCTTGCCATGATTAAGGTTCACTATGCTAAATGTTGACTTTCTAAATGTCGGTTTGACTTTTTGAACTCTGATTGTGCTTATCCGATTCTGGCTGTTCCTAAGTATGTATTTTACTGTCTATGATTACCGGTTACTCCGCTTTGCTTACCCCACTTAGTTTCCCTCATTTCTTTGTGAAATTGAGTTTTTCTACTAAGTGTGGGGTAAGGTTTCGGTTGACTAATCTGGTTTCATTCTGGTTTTAGGGACACCACTTATGAGCGCAAGACTAAGGCGCGACTTGATGGCGCCTCGAACTCAGGAGCTGCCGCTCCCGTCACACCTGCTGTTCTGGGTCCACCACCTGCACTCCCCCGCCAAGCTGGATACCACCGCACCATAGCTCGTCTACCAGACTTCTATTTTGAGTGTTTCCAGAAGCTCAATCACATCCGGGGAGCTGACGTGCGCCCCCTTTCCATGGAGTCACTCCAAGAGCATGACGAGGACTACCACCGGAACGTGCATGACGCCTTAGCACCGGCTGGTCTCCTCGAGCTGACCACCATCGTCGCCGAGTTCCCAGACATTGCCCTCCAGGAGTTCTGGGCAACCTTTGATCTGGACGAGCACAAGAGGAAGCAACGCCAGAAGGTGGTCACCTTCTATCTTGGTGGGGTGTACAGGCAGCTCACCTACGATGAGTTTGCCGCTCATCTCGGCATCCCCTACGAGCACTATCACGATCATCACCTCGGTTGGGGAGAAGATGATGACGACGAGGAGTACAACGCGCTTTGGAGCCACATGATAGGCGTACCTGGCGATCACCTCGGGGTGAGCAACTCAGTTAAGTCTCTCTCTCACCCGCTCTATAAGTTTATTCATATGGTTTGGCGGAGGTCGCTTTTATATGTTCGAGACAAGGATCGCCACCATATCCTCAAGGACGAGCTCATGCTTCTCCGAGCCATCCGAGAGAGCTATCCTCTGCACCCCGGCTGGGTACTAGCTCGCATCTTCCGCCAGAAGACCAAGAGGAAGACGCCACCACGCAAACTCTTGGGGGGAAACTTCATAGGACAGCTCATCCTCTCCTTCGGCATCAGCCATGAGTATGGCCCGCACATTCCACGCCATCCAGTTAGGACCGTTGGAGGAGACTTGGCGGTTGAGTACGACGTAGAACTCGACCTCAGTCCCCATGTAGCAGCTGATCCTCCACTCCAGCCTGTGGTCGAGTCAGAGGAAGAAGATGATGCTGAGGAGAAGCAGCCGCATCGCCGCCAGAATTCCAAGACTATATACCCTCGCCACATCATCAGACAGGGTATGCTCACCAGTCGCCGCCGCACATTCCAGATCCATACCAGGCGCCTCCCCAGCAGCCCCGACATCACCCCGCGGATGTTGGTGAGTTATACGAGCGACTTCAGGAGTGGCGCATCACCGACAATGCCACTCAAGAAGCACGGTGGACTATTATGCAGCAACATATGCGCCGCACCGACCGGCGATATGAGGCACAAATGGCGTGGCAACGCCAGCTCGGCGAATTTCTCCACTTTCCACCTCCCGGCTCACCGGACCAGCAGTGATTGGGTTGTATTCCTTTTCTGGTGTCTTTTTTTTTGTTTATTATTTTCGGATTTCGATCCAACTTTTTTCTATGTGGATCCGGGACACTTGTCCCGGTTTCCTTTTTATGTTTCATTTGTTTTTGTTTTGTAGGCAGTAGGGAGATTCCCTTTGCTTCGCTTGGGTAGATTCCCTCCGCTCCGAGGATCCGTGCTCATCCACTACGCCAATCATCTCGATCCAGGTTCTTCTACTTCACTCTGAACTCTAGTCCCTTCACTGTGAGGACACAGTCTGATTTAAGTGTGGGGTAGGATGCTAGAGAACCTTGCATGAACTTGATTGCCCTTGATTATGTTTTATGTGTGCCTCGTGATTCCATTCCAGTCTCTCTAGCATTAGAATGGCTCAGTTCTTGATTTTTGATGTTAAGTTGTTGTTCAACCCTTCATAATGATGCTTAGACTGCTTAACCTAGAACTTGAGAACCAACTTGTATACTTTGATGCTAAATTGCCTGGTTAGAACAGAATTTTAAAATCACACTTGTAGTTTGTAGCCTTGATTGCATGAAAATGACCGAATCCGACTAGCAAACCAACTGTGAGCTTTTGATCCATTGCACGTAACTTGCAATTTTAATTCTTTCTGAGTGGTTTTCTGTTTACTTGAATGAGTTAGAATTTGCATGAGACCTACTCGAGACCACACGATGACACGAGTTCTAGAAGGATAGGGGCACCTAGATTCAGCTACTAAGCCAGAAAGCCTACCAAACGATAAATCCACTAGGTTTAGACCCTTGAGCTTGGCCTGTTCTTTCGGTTCGATAATACATTACAGCCATTTCCCATTTCTTTCATTCCCCATTGATCCCCTGTGGTTGTAGTTCTAGATTGACCTACCGGAAGTCGGTTTGTGGTAACCTCCCTATAGCCATTAAACAGGTGGTCTTAGCTAATATGTCCAGACGTGTAAACCCCTCTAGCAACTAAAAGAAAAATCGGCACAAAAGAAAAAATCAAAAAAGTAAAGTAAGAAAAGAAGCAAGCTTCAGAAAAAAAAGGAGAAGCAGAAAATTCAGAAGAAAAATAAGAAAAGTTTCAAAGTGTTGTTCAATAAAACGTTCTTCTCCCTACAAATGGAAGAACAAAGTCAAAAGAAAAGTTCAAAAGAAAAGAAAAAATCATGTAAAGAAAAAGAATAAGTGCTAGGTTGCTTGAGGGTATCATAGGACGAGCGTTCATCATTCCACCCGTGTTTGGTTAGACGGTAGGAAGCCATAGATTAGATTCGAGGGAAGTTAGTCAAAAGCTACACCACACAAAGCCATCATCATTCATTCCCATCATCCATCTCATTATAAACCCGAGTAGTGTAGTATTCATTACGGTCCTAGCAGGGAAGTCCTTCTTGACTAGATACTCGTGTTGTCACAGTGGTGGAGATGTGATCGAAATGCAAACCTATGACAGAATTCGGTAACAGAAAATGATCGAGAGCAGAAACACGTCCTTAAACACAGAGAGTGAGAGTTCCCATTGTACTATATATATCCTGTGTGAGGAGTCTGGTCGGTCAGGTCAAATTCGTGCATAATTGGTTGCTAATTACTTGTCGTGTGCAGTTTATTAGTGAGACCAGGTAATTTGGCTGATCTGTATGCATGTTAGGTTTCTTGTTCTAGGATCGATCTGTCTAATAATTCATTGTGTCTGATTGAGCTCCAATTTAATCGATCTTATCATTTATGAACATACGCATTTCTATTCAGTTTGCTTGAGGACAAGCAAAAGCTTAAGTGTGGGGTATTTGATGACACTCGATTTGACGTGATTATTAGCCTCATTTAAGCGACATTTCTTTGCTTCAGACATGTTTTTTAGGGTAGAATAACGAATATTCAATCAATTGCCCTATCTCGTGCCATTTGTGTTACCTTGGCCCGTCTCGGGTCTATTTGATGGTTTTCTAGTGTTTTTATGTTAGCACAGGTTTTTGCCGTCGAATAGAGTAGCCATGGACGTGTCTAAGGCATTGGAACCTCGAGGAATCAAACCGGAATCGATCCAAGGAGCCGATCAAGTCAAACCAAAAATCTGCCCATTCACACTTGCACATTCGGCAAAAATAAGCTTCCATATTCGGCGAAAATAATAGTGCAAATCAACTGACGCCGAGTGAAGAATGATTTCGGCGAAAACATTGTGCTCTTCGGACCGAAAATACAAGGCAGAGAGATCACGGCCATTTACACAAGGATTTTTGCCGAAAATATCCTTATGTTTTCGGCGAAAATATCAGGCTAATCCAGATCAGTTAGGGTTAAGTATAAATACTTAACCCGACGGCCCAAAGAAAAAAACAATCATAATATACAATCATAATTCGCAAAACACAACTTTTTTGGAATCAGAATCCTCTCAAGTTCTGGAGCGAAGAGTTGGAGTTCGAAGAGCCGAATATAGATCGTGACGCCATCTCTTCCATCTCGGAGAACCGGAGCTAGGAGTGTAATCTACCGAAGATCGAAGTCTGTCAGAGTCGTCTAAATTAGGTTTTTCAGATTCTTTTCTGTTCTTCCTTTGAATGATGAACTCTTTCTTTATCTTTGTTTCTTTTGTAATAATCATGAGTAGCTAAACTCGTTAGAGCTTAGACTAGATGAACCCTAAGTGACCCAGGGCTTTAAAGCGGTCACGGATTGGCGGTGATTAGATTCGAAATTCAATCAGTTCTTTTTCATGTTTGATTCGTTCTTCATTGTTCGTGTTTCTTGTCAGGATTGATCACCTAGATTAGATTCTGGTTAAGCTAAGGATAGAAGCGAACGCTCGCCTTACTTTAGAACATCGAATTGAACAATTAACCTTATAATTGGAGTGTGCCTTTCGTAGGAACCGGTTAGGGTTAATTCACTGCAAGAGTAACTCATTAATCATTAGTAATTACACCAATTAATTAAGTCATTGCGAGAGGCGACCGTACCCGGGCAGCTAGTTAATCTTGGTAGTTAGAACGGATAGAGCGAACATTCGCCGGTCTTAAACCTAAGGGTAAGGAGTTATGGTGGTGTCTTAGTAATTGATTGAATGAGAATCAAAATCCGCTGATCTGTTGATTGCCAATGCTCTGGGGAACGAAGGGGGATTCAAAGTCTAAGTTCGTCTGTCATCCTTGTTTTCAAACCCTAATTCCCAATCTGCTTTAGTTTAATTTGTTTTAATTTTTCTGCATTTCTTAGAAATAGAAGTCGTGGAACTCACACCACGCACAACGTGTTTTCCTTCGAGTATTTTGCTAGTTCTGAATTAACCAATCATAGAAAGCCCTTGGAATACGATCTGCTATACGCTTTTTCTTAGAATTAGTAGTTTTTATTTGGCTGAACCCGTCCGAACAACGACCGGGTGGCTCACCAGCGGGGCTCTTGGGGCTGACTGGATGTTCAACTGGTGGTGACCTAGGACGCCCTGGATGTTGGTCAGAGGCTGGCTCAGGGGTGCTCTGGGGTGGCACCGATGCTGGCTCGGGGGGCTCCCGGTGTAGACCCGATGCTTGCCAGAGGCTGGCTGGGTCGCCAAACTCATCCCTGTCGAGTCTCTCTATGGTAGCCCTCATCTGGGCTAGAATTTGGGAAATAGTGAGATCCTCCTCTGTCATGGGTAGTTAAAAGCTAATAGTAATCCTCACAAATCTCTCTAATATACCTCACTCTCTCTGATTTTTCCACTCGTGTATAAATTGAAAAATAATACAACAAAGAAAGGATATCAGAACCTATCTAATTCGGCTAAAGTAGTTGCAAGTTTCTTCAAAGCTTATAGGAGTGAGTTATCGATCGTAGGGCACCCAAGACTTGACTCCTTGGGCTGGTCTTTGGTTCACAAGTATTTCTCTTTGGCAGCTTGAGGTTTTGGCTGAGGACGGTGTGTTGATGACTCTATTTTTTGGTGTTTTGGGTTCACACAAAACCCTAGCAACAAAAGCTTCTATTTTCTTAAACTTCTACCCCTCTTCTTAAGATCAACCTAGAATGAAAATGACGCTAAGGCAAAGGTGGCCTTTCTTTTTGTTTTCTTTTACTTTTCTCATCTTCTCTTTTCTTATATAATTTTTTTGATGACTTGAGTTGGCCACCGATTTTTTCTTGTCTTACAATGCTTCAAACAGAAAGTAAAAGTAGATGGATTTTCTGAACAGATTTTCTAACAAAACAAAGTAAACACAGATAGGGTTTTCTCACAATTTTTCTATGAACGAAAGTAAAGGATATGAATTCAGAGGTTAACCTGATGACTGGGATAGATGTGGTTCTCGTGTTGAACCTAGGTTCTGATACCAAAACTGATGTGAACCTCTAGAGTCGGTTGTCCTTGACCCGATCACCTCCTGGATGATGAACCTCGGCGAGAGCTGCTCAGAGACCCAAACCACCGTGAGTTTGATACCGGCACTTGAGTTGAACCTATGAAACCGGGCGAGATTCGTACTTGGACCCGTTGGCTGTATATAGACAGGAACCCAGAGTGTCCAAAGATGAGAGCTTCTGTCGATAAGCCAACTTTTAAGCAATGCAACAACGAGCAAAGACTTGAAAGGAATTGAGAACAAAGTTCTGATTTCTGATTTAATTCAAGGGAAAAAGTTGATTACAAAAGAGAGGTCGAAGCCTCTTATTTATACTAGAGGAAATCGTGAACAGGCTCGACGATTCCTACTAGGATAATAATTCCTAAATAATAAAGAACTAAAATAAATCCTATTTAGAACTCTAAAAGGGACTTATTTATCCTAAACAATCGCTACTTAAAAGAGAATTCCGAACAAAACACTAAAAAGGAATAAAAATAACAAAGCGTGGGAAAAACCCTAATCCAACAAAACCGGCGGATCCGGTCGAATTGGTGATTCACGTGCGGTCCGGATTCGGAAAGTCGGTGCCGCCTTTAGTGTCGGGCTTGGAAATGGCGGCGGCGGCGAGCGATGATGCTGGGGCATTCAGGGGCTCTTGATGCCGGGCTCCGGGGTTCTTGGCCACTCGGCATCTCCGGCTCTCACTCTCTGGGATCTTCATTTCCTCAATCTTCTCATCACTTTCCTCGGGTGGCGGTTGCTGGAGGCTGCTCCTGGGGCCACATGGAGTCCAAGGCTGGGGGAAAACCTCCAAAGGCCCGAGTCCTTTGATGGCTTGGTGCTAAGTACCGATCGGTGCTCTCTGGTATTGATGCTGGCGCCCGTAGCTGACTTTCCGTTAGGCCTTCTTCATTTTTGTCAAGCATTTTGACTTTGGCTTGGGGTCCAATGTTGAGAACCTCTTAGGACAGCCTTTACGGGGTTCTAATTCTTCGGGGGTTGTAGGAGTTGCCCTAGGGCCCCAATCAGGGGCTGATCTCGGCTCGGCCTCGAGGGTGGTCCTGAGCATGAATGCTAGGGTTGGGGCTGGTGGCCATCCTGGTTGTTCATATGATCCTCCAGTGGTCAGGAGAGTGTACCCTGCTCGAGCAATTTGATCCGCATCCTCCTCATGTCGATCCTTGCTCCAAGCTGCCATGTAGATGTTGAGCCGGTCCTTGAAGGTCTTGGTCTGGCTCTAAGTTAGGGGCAGCTCGGGTCGGGTCCAGGGAAAAGGAGGCTCATCAGGTACTGTATTTGAACCTGACCACGTGCTTAGGTTTTATAAACCTCTGCATGGCCCTATTAGGGGTGCGTCGAAGCTCCCGACGCTTCTTATACGGTCCTAAAGTCCTCCCTCTTGTTGGTGACCCTGGTGGGCTGTAGGAGTAAGCATTATCAGCCTGGCTGACTACCTGGATCACTTCATTCCCCTCTTCTTGTAATGAATTCATCCTCGAATCTAGCCTTCTTCCTCCTTGGATACTCAACAGATGCCTCTAAAGCCTTGTCATCTATGTGGTGATGTCCGGTGTATTGTCAAGAGTGTCCTTGGGGCCGGGATAATCACTAGAGTTAGTGTCTGACCAGGGCTCTGGTTCTTCTGAGCCCAGACTATCGGTGTCCATGCTCTCTCCATCGGACGGGCTGTCCACTAGGATGTCTAGATTCGTAGAAGACATGTGAGAAAAGGTTTCTTCCTCCTCCCAGTCAGACTCTTTCTTTTCATCTTGGCCCTCCTTTTCTTCAATCAGCTCCATAGGGTCGTGGTCTCGAGTCGGGGCCATCCTTAAGATACGGTGGGAGACAGCCTTCTCTTGTATCCCTGCGTGAACTCCTGTGACCTGGTGCGGCTCGAGGTTGACTGGGTGTTGTATTGAGTTGGTGCTGATGCTGACCAAGTGCTGGTTCAAGGCTGGCCCGGTGCCGGCCGAAGTTGGCAAAGTGCTAGCTCGGGGTTGGCCTGATGCTGGCCAAGTGCTGGCATGGGGCTGGCCCGATGCTAGCTGAGTGCTGGCCTGAGGCTGGCCTGATGCTGGCCAAGTGCTGGCCTGATGCTGGTCGAGTGCTGGCCCTGGGCTGGACCGATGCTGGCCGAGTGCTGGCCCGGGGATGGCCTGATGCTGGCCGAGTGATGGCCTATCTGGCACGGTCAAGGTAACTGAGTCAACTTCAGATCCCGAGGTCAGGACCTTTAGAAACATATCTGAAAACTTCTCCATGCCCTTGGTCTCTACCTCCTCTCCACTCTTGGAGCTCTCCTCATCTTCTTCCATCTATTCTCCTTCCTCATCATCAGTCACCACCTCCCCTTCCCTTAGCACCATGGCCCTCTGGTTAGGGCAGTCTCCAGCCACATGTCCTTGATGTACGTTGTAGGACGTATCAAATAACCAATCTAGGTAGACTAGATCATATTCTACTCGAGGTCTCTTCTTCTTGTCTACTCAAATATGTTGGCAAATCACTCAGGTTTAAACACTCAGTGCGTGGTGTGAGTTCCACGACTTCTAATCTAATAAAGCAGGAAAATTAAATGTCAGAAAGTGATAAAATGTTGACTAACAGGAAGATAGATGAGCTTAGATTTCGAATCCCCTAAGATCACCAAGGCAACGATAATCACAAGACCAGCGGTTTTCAATTCTCATTCAATCGGTTTCTATACACCACCATAACTCCTGACCCTTAGGTTTAAGACTGGCGAACGTTCGCTCTATCCGATCTAGCTACCAAAATTAATTAGTTGCCCGGGTATGTCCGCCTCTTGCGACGACTAAACAAACTGGTGGAATTACTAACGATTTATGAGTTACTCTTGCAATAGATTAACCCTAACTGGTTCCTACGAAAGGCACACTCCAATGAATAGGTTAATTGGTTGAATTGATGTTTTAAAGAGAGGCGAGCGTTCACTTCTGTCCTCAGCTTAACAAGAATCTAAACTAGGTGATAAAAAAAAGACAAGTATGTGCCAAAGCAGGGAACTGTCTAGCGACAACATCTGGCGACTAACCCTAACTTGCATAAACCAAATCTAGGCGATCAACCAGAGAAGAAACATAAACAATGAAGAACAAAACAACCATGCAAAGAGAAACTAATTGAATTTCAAATCTAATTACCGCCAATCCGTGACCGCTTTAAAGCCCTGGGTCACTTAGGGTTCATCTAATCTAAGCTCTACAAGTTCAGCTACTCATAACGATAACAGCATAATCAAAGGCAACAAAGGAAATCATCATACAAAGGAAGAACAGATACGAACTGAAAAACCTAATTCTGACAACTCCGAGGAAGCTTCGATCTCCTGAATCTTCAACTTTAAGCTCTGAGCTCTCCGAGGTGGAAGGATGGCATCACGATCTCTCCACGGATCTTCAAACTCTCTAAAATCTATCTATCGACCCTAGAGTCGGCTGACTCTCAAAAGTCTGATTTGATTATGTGAAAATATGAATAATGATTCGTGATATCAGATCCCCTTCCTTGGCTGCAGCTGCTTCTTTAAATAGGTAGAATTAGGGTTTGCCGACTCTGCTTCTGAAAATAAGGAACTTTTCGGCGAAACTTATAAAGTTTTTGCCGAAAACTTTATTTCAAAGCCTTCTGTCGATTTCTTCATAACTGTTCGGCGAAAACTTAAATAGTTTTCACCGAGAACTTCAGCTGGATCTTCGATGGATTTCTTCTAGGATTTTTGGTGAAAAATATGGAAGTTTTCGCCGAAAACTTCAGTGTAAATCAGCTGACTTCGCCTGTGAGTTTCTTAAGGTATTTTCGCTGAAAAATGTGTAGTATTTTCGACGAAAACATTGTGCTGGGCAGTTGTATCTTTGGTTCTGACTCCGGTTTGATTTCTGGTTCGATTTTGGTTCACTCCTTGAGGTCTTGAACACGTCCGTGGCTACATAAATGATGGCAAAAACCTGCGCTCTTAGAATACGCTAGAAAACCATCAAATCAACCCAAAAAGGGCCAAAGTAACCAAATTGGTAGGAAATAGGGCAGTTGAGTGAATATTCGTTATCTTACCCCTAAAACCACGTTTCAAGCAAGGAAATGTTGCTACAATGAGGCTGAAAATCACATCAAATCGAGTGTCATCAGTCCTCTTCCTTGGCATTTAAAACACACAATGCTGATTGGCCTAGGGTTAGTACTTGGAGCAGTCGGGATAGTAGTAGGTGTTACCCAGTTGGTGGTAGTGCCAGGGTTTGGCCTCCCTCTGGTGACTCGGTTGGGGGCTGGCTTCCATGGGGGGTTACCGGTGCTAAAAGCTCCTCTCCAGCTACTGGTGGCTGGTGGTGTTGACTTATTCGCAAAGCCACTCTTGATTTTTTTCTCTATTCGAATAGCCAAGGCTACTAAGTCATCATAGTCAACATAACAGATGATGTTGACTTGGTGTATGATGTCCTTTTGTAGGCCATTGGTAAACTTGGCTATCCTGGTCTCCTCATCCTCCTTTAGGTCGAGTCTGGTCACCAGCATCTCAATTTCCTTGTGTTACTCCACCACAGAGAGGCTTCCTTGCTTGAGGGTTTGAAGCTTGGTGTGCAAGTCTCTAGTGTAGGTTGCTGGCACAAATCTCTTTCTCATCCGTCGTTTTAGCTCTCTCCAAGATCCTATTTGATGAGCCTCTTATTCCCTGGACCCGACCTGATGTGAACCACTGCAACCGTGGGCAGACGACCCTTGAACACCGCAAGTTGAGATCGTGCAACGAGGTAGAACCGTCGGGAACCGGGGATGAAAGGACTTTGACCCGCTAGCTATATAACAGCTAGGAACCAGAAGTATCAAATCGTAGACGTAACGCCAAGAAATGGATGCTCTTGATGATAAGTCGAGCCTTCAGTATCGCAACATGCAGATACAATAAGGGTTTCAAGAACAAAGTTCTATCAAATGGGGTTGTTTATTTCATTAAAGTTGTTTTTACAAGGGTCGCCGACGGCCTCCTTATATAGGTGAGGGAACAAGCTCTCCTCCCTAAACACTACTTCCTATATAAGAATAAAATAAAGAGTCCTACTCCTAAAAGAATCCTAAAACCGCTAAATAATCCTACTAAAAAGGAATAAAACATAAAATAATAGTTGTAGTCTTTAAAGCAGAATAAAAGACATAAATTAGGTAAAAAACCCTAATCTGGCCGAATTCAGGTTCTCGGGCCGGTTGGGCGCGTGTGGCGGCCCGGTGGGCTTGACCGGCCGGGCGCCGGGCTTGATTGGGGTGGCAGTCGCGGGCCTGGTGCTCCGAGCTGGTTCAGTGGCAAGGGCCCTGTCAAAAAGGCCCGGTCTTCGTGGCCGGCTTCATGGAATTCCTCAGATCAGCCCGGCTGCCGGTCTAGGGCTTAGGGCTGTTCTTTCCTTGGACCTTCTCCATTTCCGCTCGGGCCTTCTTCTTTAAGCTTTAGGTAGGCCTCCAAGTAGCTCCTGATGTAGCTCTCCGGGGGTTGGGTTGGTCTAAGTGTCACGCCTCGGGGCCAAGGACTCCAATTCTTCTCATGGCTCGGCTCAGGGTCATTCCTTGGAAGCTCTCCTCTCCAGGCCAAGTATTCTTGGGCTATTTTCCTCCTATACTCCAGAAATGCTTCCAGAGGGTCACTCGAGGGTCCGACTTCTTCTTCAGGGCTTCTGGAGGTCAGGTTAGGAGCAGGCTGAGGCTCTTCTCCAGTGCTAGGGCTTATATCCTTGGCTAGCAGCATGGCCTGGAATAGAATTCCATCTCTTGAAGCTTGAAGATGGCCTGCCTTAGGCTCTATATGCTTCTTGTGAGGCCCTGGGGTTCTGCCTCGGACAGGTGACCCTGGTGGGGTGCAGGAGTACCGGATGGTACTAGGGTAGCCTGGCTGGGTCATATCATCCCCCTCTTTTTGCCTTGGATTTGTCCCCAAATCCATCTCGGGTCCTTTCCTAGTACTCATCACTCTCTTCCAGACTTCAGTAATTTTGTTGGCCACGGTCGGGGAAGATTCAGCAACATCTTCAGACCTGGGAGTGTCACTTGAGGCAGTGATAGACCAAGGCTCAGGTCCTTTAGGGCTTTCTTTATTTGTGTCCATAGCTCCTTTTCCTGAAAAACTAGCAACCATAATGTTAAGACTTGGTGAGGTAGCCAGTGAAAGTTCCTGACTCATTTCCACATCCAGATCCGGATCTTCTTCGCTCAGGGCAGCGCTCAAAACTCGTTGGGAGGTGATCTCCCATTGAATCTTGGGTGCACAGGGAAGCGTCGGTGAAGCGTCGGGTCGGGCACTAGGGTGCCAGAGGCACCAAAGGTTGGCCAGTGTACGTCGGGGCCTTGGGTGGCGGCGTCGGGCAGTGGGGGGGTCGGCGCCGTTGGGCAATGACGCGTCGGGGTGGCTGGGGCCGTCGGGCGGTAGCCAGTTGGCGACGTTGGACATCGTCGCATCGGGGCAGTCAGGGTCGAGTAGGACCGCGGCAGAGCATCGGGCGGGGACGCGCCGGACATGTCAGATGGTGATCCGTCGGGGGCCACGTCGGGTGGTGATGCGTCGGGGGGGCGTCTGGGAGCGACAGGTTGGGGTTGGGTGCTGGGGGGGCCAGGGCCTGGTCGGGCAGGGTCGGAGCCGGGTGCTGGGGCGCCAGGACTAATCGGGGTGGGCCAGTCGGCGTTGGGGCCGAGCGTTGGGGCGTCGAGGCCTGGTCGGGCAGCATCGGAGTTGGGTGCTGGGGCGCCGAGGCTGGGGCCGTTGGGGGCACTGGGTCGGGCGGCGTAAGGCCGGGGGTGGACAAGGCATCGGGCCGTGGGTGGACAGGGCGGCGTCGGGGTCAGGCGGCGTCGGGCCGGGGTCGGTCAGGGCGGCAAATGGGTCATTAGGCCCGTCGGGTGCTGGGGCCGGGCGTTGGGGCACCGGGACTGGGCGCGGGGGCGGCACTGGGGCGGGGAGCGGGGGCGCAAGGGCGCCGGTGCTGGGCGTTGGGGCGCCGGGGCGGGGGCCGAGACTAGTGCCGGGGCTGGGGTCGGGGTTGGCGCCAGGGCTGGGCGCGAGGGAGCTGGTGCTGGGTGCTGGAGGGCCGGGGCGGGGCGGGGCGCTGGGGCGCTGGGGCGCCGGTGCTGGGCGCTGGGCGCCGGGTTGTGCCGGCTTCTTCCTCTAATCGGGCTAAGGTGGCATGCACCTGTTGCATGACTCGGGAAACATCCCCCAACGTAGTTTCTAACTTGGCAAGCCTCCAATCTGCCATGGTTGGTACTAGCAAACGGAAGCAAATTTTCTATCCCTATTCTTAGAAATAAACTTACAACGAAAGGAAAATAACTTGGCAAGGGTGGTCTTGCTTTCTTTTCTTTTTTTCTTAACCTCGATTAGGGTTTTTGTTGATGGTATGATGGCCACCAATTTTCTCTTGCCTTACAACTCGAAACTGAAAACAAGAACTGAAATAGAAGGGAATTTTTGAAGCTATTTTCTAAAAAGCAGTAAAGGATATGAATCCAGGTAAACCTGGAGACTGGGATAGATTGTGGTCCTTGAGCTGAACCGTGCTCTGATACCAACTGATGTGAACCGCTGCAACCGTGGGCAGACGACCCTTGAACACCGCAAGTTGTGATCGTGCAACGAGGTAGAACCGTCGGGAACCGGGGATGGAAGGACTTTGACCCGCTAGCTATATAACAGCTAGGAACTAGAAGTATCAAGCCGTAGACGCCACACCAAGAGATGGATGCTCTTGATGATAAGTTGAGCCTGTATCGCAACATGTAGATACAATAAGGGTTTCAAGAACAAAGTTCTATTAAAGGGGGTTGCTTATTTCATTAAAGTTGTTTTTACAAGGGTGGCCGGCGGCCTCCTTATATAGGTGAGGGAACAAGCTCTCCTCCCTAAACACTACTTCATATATAAGAATAAAATAAAGAGTCCTACTCCTAAAAAGAATCCTAAAACCCCTAAATAATCCTACTAAAAAGGAATAAAACATAAAATAATAGTTGTAGTCTTTAAATCAGAATAAATGACCTAAATTAGGTCAAAAACCCTAATCTGGCTGAATTCAGCTTCTCGGGCCGGTTGGGCACGTGTGGCGGCCCGGTGGGCTTGACCGGCCTAGCGCCGGGCTTGATTCGGGTGGCAGTCGCGGGCCTGGTGCTCCGAGTTGGTTCAGTGGCAAGGGCCCTGTCAAAAAGGCCGATCTTCGTGGCCGGCTTCATGGAATTCCTCTGATCGGCCCGGCTGCCGGTCTAGGGCTCGGGGCTGTTCTTTCCTTGGACCTTCTCCATTTTCGCTCAGGCCTTCTTTTTTAAGCTTCAGGTAGGCCTCCAAGTAGCTCCTGATGTAGCTCTCCGGGGGTTGGGTTTGTCTAAGTGTCACGCCTCGGGGCCAAGGACTCCAATTCTTCTTGTGGCTCGGCTCAGGGTCATTCCTTGGAAGCTCTCCTCTCCAGGCCAAGTATTTTTGGGCTCTTTTCCTCCTATACTCCAGAAATGCTTCCAGAGGGTCACTCGAGGGTCCGACTTCTTCTTCAAGGCTTCTGGAGGTTAGGCTAGGAGCAGGCTGAGGCTCTTCTCCAGTGCTAGGGCTTATATCCTTGGCCAGCAGCATGGCCTGGAATAGCATTCCATCTCTTGGAGCCTTTCTACCTGCAAGGGAAGGACTTAGTCGATATTTTAGGGCGTACCTTGGCTTTAAAGCTTGAAGATGGCCTGCCCTAGGCTCTATATGCTTCTTGTGAGGCCCTAGGGTTCTGCCTCGGACAGGTGACCCTGGTGGGGTGCAGGAGTACCGGATGGTACTAGGGTAGCCTGGCTGGGTCATTCACGACCTGAGCTGCCCTTAACCTGGAGCTAGACAAAGACTTTCAAGGATCAGCTCAACACTTACATAGCCGCCTGTAGCAAGGATCGACATGAAGAGGATGCTGACCAGATGATTAGGGTAGACTACACTCTCCTAATCAGCGAAGGGACATTTAAGCAACCAGAACAGGAGCCAGCACCGAGCCTAGCACTGATGCTTAGGCCAAGCTACAGGCCCGATCTAAGGCAAGCCCTCGACCAGGGCCCTAGGGCATCTTTTACAAGCCCTGAAAGCCTAGAACCCCGCCAAGGCTGTCCTAAGGGGTTCCTAACAAATGGCTGATGAATTGTAAAAGAGGGTATCAAATACTACAGAGCTGGGAAGCTAAGTGGATCGTATTCCATGGGCCTCTTCTACTTGCTTACTCAAATATGTTGGCAAATTTTTTTTACTCAAAGTTGAACACGTAGTGCGTGGTGTGAGTTCCACGACTTCTATACTAAAAAGGAAGATTAAAAGAAATGAAAAATTAAATGCAGAAATAAATGAGGTTGATTGATTGACTTTGACAGACGACAGGCGAGCTTAGACTTCGAATCCCCCTTAGATCACCAGAGCATTGGCAGTCAACAGACCAGCTATTTTCAATTCTATTCATTCAGTTCACAGACACCACCATAACTCCTGACCCTTAGGTTTAAGACTGGCGAACGTTCACTCTATCCGATCTAGCTACTAAGATTAATTAGTCGCCCGGGTACGGTCGCCTCTCACAACGACTTAACTAACTGGTGCAATTACTAACAAATTATGAGTTACTCTTGCAGTGGATTAACCCTAACTGGTTCCTACGAAAGGTACACTCCAATGATTAGGTTAATTGTTCGATTTGATGTTTTAAAGTAAGGCGAGCGTTCGCTTCTATCCTTAGCTTAACAAGAATCTAATCTAGGTGGCCAAACCAGACAAGAAACACAGAGAACAAAGAACAAATCAAACATGAAGGAGAAACTGAATGAATTTCGAATCTAATCACCACCGATCCGTGATCGCTTTAAAGCCCTGGGTCACTTAGGGTTCATCTAATCTAAGCTCTATGAGTTTAGCTACTCATATTCAATACAGAAGAATCAAAGAAAAACAAAGAATACATCTCAGGTAGGAAAGACAGAGAAGAACTGTAAAAACCTAATTTTGACGAATCCTTGCAGCTTCAATCTGCTGAATCCTCAACTCCTAGCACTGGTTCTCCGAGATGATTGGATGGCATCACGATCCGTTCCTGGCTCCTCGAACTCTTTTCACTCATCCTCTCTCTAGTCTCTGTCTTCGGATTCTTGACCAGAGTGTAAGTTATCAGATATATATTTCAGCCGCCGGTTTCTCTATTTAAACCTAACCGCGGTCTGCTTGAAGTCCACTTGATTTTTCGCCGAAAATTTGGGGAGTTTTCGGTGAAAACTCCCGTTGAAATGTTGGCTTGTTTCGTCTGTTTCTCCTGGTTGAAATGGCTTGGAGTTTTCGCCAAAAACTTCTCAGTTTTCGCCGAAAACTTCCTCATGTGAAGGACTGCCAATTTCCTCTTGAGTTTTCGGCGAAAACTCAAGGACTTTTTCATCGAATTCATATGTGTAAATTGGAGTAGGATTGTGTTGACTTGATTGACTTCTCTGGTTGATTCAGGTGTGATTCTTCGGGGTTCCAATGCCTTGAACACGTCCTTTGGCTACTATATTTGATGGCAAAAACCTGTGCTAACATGAAAACACTAGAAAACCATCAAATAGACCCGAAATGGGACAAGGTAACACAAATGGCACAAGATCGAGCGATTGGGTGAATATTCACTATTCTACCCTAAAAACCATGTCTTAAGCAAGGAAATGTCGCTTAAATGAGATTGATAATCACGTTAAATCGAGTGTCATCAAAATACCCCACACTTAAGCTTTTGCTTGTCCTCAAGCAAATTGAAATAGAACACACTCAAATTCACAAATGACACGAGATCAAACTGGGATTCAATTTCTAACAATTTGGTTTAGACTGTTCCAAGTAGAAAGAGTGACCTACACATGTAAGAACATCAACCAAACAAGTTTTTGATCTTACTAATCTCTGCACACTTCAAGTAGTATTTTCAGCAAAACTCGTTTCTTGGCAAAACAGTTAATCATAGTTAACTGACTTCGATAACACCAATTCTAGTCAAAAAGACTTTAAGCTCTAGCCATGATGTGGAAGCGGAGGTAGGAAAAGTGATGTGGTTATCGACTCGACTTCCGTTTCTAGATCTTTATGTTACATGTTCTAGCTAGGATCGCATTAAACAACATTTTATTTCAAGCACAACTTTTTTCCTTCAATTGATTTGCTGCATACTAGTGCTCGATACCAAACACTTCACTTAGGTGTTGGACCTGCCTAGCTCACAGTATTTGTGCCTATTCTAGTGCCCAACCCGAACATTTCACTTAGGTGTCGGGTTTGCCTAGCTTTATTTTCAGCACTTTAAAGAACTTAACATTGATTTGCACAACTTTATTACTTGGTTTAACAATTTAGCCATTTGATCCTAGCTTGTTATAACTTTTTACACAAGATTTTGAATTGGATAACCGTCTAATCTCAAGCCACAATCACAGGTGAACAAATATGGAGTGAAAAATAGGGGAGAAGCTAGCATTTATCATCTTAGAACGGTGTTAACAAGTCAATCAATTTAATTGATTCAAGTTTCAACTAAAAGAGTAATTTGTGATCTATTCTGACCTAGACTCATTTAATATTAGTTCCGACACGTTGGTTACAGGTTCTAAGTGGAACAGTCTAGATGTCATTGTTCAAAATTGAAGTCAATTTAACATCACAAGTCAAGAAATGAGCCATTCTATGCTAGAGGGATTCAAAATTGCACCACAGAATCACCGAAAATCAAGCAAGATCATGCATAATCCTAACATCCTACTCCACACTTAAACTGTTTTGTGTCCTCACAGGACTAAAAAGAGAGCCAGAGATACGAAGAACCTGGAAGGTGATGGGTGGTGTAGTGGATGAACGCGGAGAGCCCGGAGCGGAGCGAAGTAGCTACTCAAGATCCTACAAAACACAAACAACGAAAAGATCAAAAGGATACCGGGATAAGTGCCCCGGATCCACACAGAAAAAATTGGATTGAAATCCGAAAAGAAGAAAGAAAAGAATTGGAAAGGATAGAAACAACATGATCACTATTTAGAAGGTGGGGGTGGAGGTGGGGTCGGGATAGGCGAAATGCCAAGTCGCTGCTCCATCTGCTATCGCCATGCGAGCTCATCCCTGTGTCTGGCTACCTGGTCGGCCATGAACTGAGGTAAAAGAGCCCATCGCACATTCTGTGTCTCCTCTTGCGCCACTCGATCCTTCTGCCATTGAAGTGAACCAGCAGAGTAATCAAGCTGCCATTGCTCAATGCACTACGAAAAGCCTAAGAAAAAGAGGCAAAAAGCCCGAAGAAAAGTCTGTTTAAAAAACCCATTCAACCCAAAAAACCCCCACAGCCTACAGGTCCGACCAAACCCTGGGCTCCATTTTGTCACAGACAAATTGTGACAGACAACCGTCTGTGACAAAGTTTGTTGCAGGCAACTGTCTGCCACAATCTGTCTGCGACAAACTTTGTCGTAGATGGTTGTCTGTCGCAGGCCGTCTGTGACAAACGTTTGTCACAGACGGCCTGCGACAGACAGCCGTCTGCGACAAAGTTTGTCGCAGACAACGCCTGCGACAAAATGTGCTTTGTCGCGGCTATTTTTGTCGCAGACAAAAACGCATTTTGTCGCAGGCAGCGTCTGCGACAAACGTCGTGCTTTGTCACAGGCCGGCCTACGACAAACTGTGTTTTTGTCTGTGACAAAATCAACGTTATGTTGTAGTGATGCGTGCCAGCCTCTCGTTAATCTCGGTGGCCATCTGTGGCTGAGGTGGAGCCGGCAGCTCTAGGAGAGGCACGTGAAGAATAGGAGATGCAACCGGCTGTGGCGGTGCTTTCTTTAGACGGCGGGGTAGCAAATTGTATTCGTCGAGACTGCACGCAAGATCGATGCCTCGTGCGACGGCTAGCTCAGCACAGAGGTGCTCAATCTGGATGCAAGGTATCTCGGGGCCCCATTTGTCGCTGATCTGTAGGGTGTCGATCAGACAGGATATGAAGGTTCTGCCAGGAAGCTCAGAAGGAAGTTTCTTGGTTGTAGTGCGCTTGTGGAAGAACCTCCCGAGCCACCATCCCATGTTGAAATTTCCCTCCTCGACAGCACGGAACAGCACGAGTTCCTCTAAGGAAACATGGTGACGGCTCGTCTTGCTGCAATAACACAAAGACTGCACCCAAACATAATGTAAGAATTTAAGAATTGTGTGAGTAATGTCACCTACCGTGGGGTTGACGATAGGCTTGACTTCCATTTGGCCGGAGACCCACTTCCATAATTCAGGGTAAGGGTCGCGCGTGATGGAGTAGACGTTCGTGAACCCAAGGGATGCACCCTGGATATTGGCAAGGGGGTCGAGCAAGAGAGCAAACTCATTGATGGTCTTCTCATATCGAACACCGCCGAGGCGGAAGGAAACAAACTTCTGGAGACTATTGGGTATTGGCATGTGGCGCTCAAAAGAGCTCCAAAACTCCTGAAGGGTAACCAGAGGGTAGGGCGAACCAAGAGTGGTCAGGGATCGCATGCCGGCCTTGGTGAGGGCGAGGTCGACGGTGGAGTGCCAAGCCGGATTGTGGTTCTTGAGACTGTCGAGGGAGAGCACTGCCATCTTGGCCGGAGGAATGTCATTTAACTTCTGATACACCGCTAGCTGGTGTGGGGCAAGGGCAGCGAAGAAAGGATGCAAGGCTCCATTGGCAGGTGCAGGAACACAGGAGATAGGAATCACAGGGGCCTGTACAACCTGCGGGGTGATGTTCACGACCGCTGGTATCGGTGCAGATGGTGTGGGCGGATTGGAGGGTGGAGCCCTGTTCTGACGAGCCGAGGATCGCTGCGCTCTATCTGCACTGGTGGTCTTGAATCGCTTTGGAGCCCTGTAAAACACAACTTAGGGAAGACCAGAATCAGAAGACAAGAATCCTACCCCACACTTAGGTTGACAAGTGGGGGCAAGCAAATTAACCGAGAGATCACTGAATCGAGACATAGCAGCAAAGGAACGGCCAACACAGAGCACGAAAGAATCCATTAGCACGATCGCACAGACATCAATTCACGAGGCCAAAGATCAAAAGGAATTGCCAAAGTCTAGCCAAATGACTCCAAAACAGCAAACACGCAAATCGAGGAAAGTCCAAAAAGTCAACCAAAATCAACCATGCTGAAAACGGAAAGTCAAAAGCCAAAAAATTCAAAATCAAGAGCTGAACAACTAACCGTGAAGACATGACTCAAGAAAACGATTGGAAATCCGGGAAATCGATGAAAAACTCGAAAAACTTGTTCGGGTGGAATTAGAGCTGTGGAGCTCCGATTCTAAGGCTGGAGCCAGAAAACAAGTAGGGAAAAGGGACTTGGTCGTTGGCGGCTCGGCGGCGGCGGGCAAGAGTGATGGCGGCGGATGGAAACAGGCGGCGGCGGGCGGTCGGCGAACAGAGAGAGAGACAGCGGTGGGGGTGAAAGTTTTTGGATTGGGGGTTATTTTCGCGAAAAGGAGGCCGAAGGTCAATTATATATCAGGCAGAAAAACAAAGACTTTTCGGCGAAAAGTATGGGAATTTTTGGCGAAAATTGCTTTGGAAAACAAGAACTTTTAGGCTAGAAGGCCGGGTTTTCGGCGAGAACTTTTGGCGGCGAGAAACAGGAGGATCAGGTTGGTTTTAAACCCGAGTTTTTGGTGAAAACTGGTGAAGTTTTCGGCGAAACTCGTTTGAAAATCGACGCGATAGTTTTTTTTTTGAAAGAAGAGGTTCAAAAGAAAACGACTCGAAATGAAAACATACTGACTCCAGTCCGTGGGTTGCCTCCCACGAAGCGCTCTTGTTTAACGTCCGTGAGCTGGACGATACTTGGATTCATGTCATGGTTCTGACGTAAAGTAGTGCACGTCGATGAAAGAAACAGCTAATCCCTGCAGATACCTCTTTAGCCTCTGACCGGTGACCATAAGCTCTTGATCATGCAATTTAATTAAGACGTTGCCCAAGGATGTCTGCAGCACCACGGTATAAGGGCCGGACCATCGGGATTTCAGTTTACTCGGGAAGAGTTTCAATCGAGAGTTATACAAGAGAACTTCATCTGCAGGGTAGAATTGCTTGATCGTCTTTAATTGAGAGTCATGAATTCTCTTGGTGCGCTCCTTATAAAGCTTTGTGCTCTCATATGCGTGGAGACGGTGTTCTTCAAGCTCAGCGATCTGGTCGTGGCGGTTATCACCTGCTACTGCATAGCTCATATTCAACTCTTTATTAGCCCAAAATGCCTTGTGCTCAAGCTCAACTGGCAAATGGCATGCCTTGCCATAAACCAGCTGATACGGTGAGAAACCGATGGGAGTCTTGTAGGCAGTTCGATAAGCCCATAAGGCATCATTGAGCTTAGATGACCAGTCCTTGTGAGACCGGCCAACTGTCCTATCAAGAATCCGCTTGAGCTCACAGTTTGTCACTTCTGCCTGACCATTAGCCTGAGGATGGTAAGCTGTGGACATTCGGTGGGTGACGCCAAAACGTTTGCACACCCGGTCGAAATGTCCATGGAAGTGGGTACACCTATTGCTTATGATAAAGCGTGGTGAACCAAAACGCGTGAAAAGATGGGTAAGGAACCAACTGATGCTGCAGTTTTAGCGGTATCAAATAACTAATCTACCAAGGTAGACTAGATGGTATTCTACTCGAGGTCTCTTCTTCTTGTCTACTCAAATATGTTGGCAAATTACTCAGGTTTAAACACTTTGTGCATGGTGTGAGTTCCACGACTTCTAATCTAATAAACAAAGGAAAATAAAAGACAGAAAGATTAAAATGGTTGACTAACAAGGCAACGCAATCACAAGACCAGCGGTTTTCAATTCTAATTCAATCAGTTTCTATACACCACCATAACTCCTGACCCTTAGGTTTAAGACTGGCGAACGTTCGCTCTATCCGATCTAACTACCAAGATTAACTAGCCGCCCGGGTAAGGTCGCCTCTCGCAACGACTTAATTAACTGGTGCAATTACTAACGATTTATGAGTTACTCTTGTAGTGGATTAACCATAATCGGTTCCTACGAAAGGCACACTCCAATTATAAGGTTAATTGGTTGAATTGATGTTTTAAAGAGAGGCGAGAGTTCGCTTCTATCCTCAGCTTAACAAGAATCTAAACTAGGTGAACAAGGAAGACAAGTTTATGCGCCAAAGCAGGGAAGCTGTCTGGCGACTAACCCTAGCTTGCAAAAACCTAATCTAGGCGACCAACCAAAAAAGAAACATAAACAATCAAGAACAAAACAACCATGCAAAGAGAAACTGATTGAACTTCAAATCTAATTACCGCCGATCCGTGACCGCTTTAAAGCCCTGGCTCACTTAGGGTTCATCTAATCTAAGCTCTACAAGTTCAGCTACTCATAACGATAACAGAAGAATCAAAGGCAACAAAGAAGATCATCATACAGAGGAAGAACAGATAAGAACTGAAAAACCTAATTCTGACGACTCCGACGAAGCTTCGATCTCCTGGACCTTCAACTTTAAGCTCCGAGCTCTCCGAGGTGGAAGGATGGCGTCACGATCTCTCCACGGATCTTCGAACTCTCTAAACTCTATCTATCGACCCTAAGGTCGTGGCTAATCAGCAAAAAATTCGTGTGTTTTCAATCTGGCTTTAAAAAGTCTATATATAACCCTAGCAACCCTTTACAAGTTGGAAAAGGCTGAATTTTTCCGTCTGGGGAGCTTACACGGCGTGTAAGCTCACAGTGTATTTAGCTTACACGGAATGTATGCTCCAAAACGCATAGTTTTGTGCTGGGCAGCACTCCAACTTGTTTCGATCATTCCTGCTCCGTTTGAACTCCGATTTGGTCTCCCTTTGAAGCGCTGGACTCGTGAGACAGTCCTCTATAATGTGGTAACCTGGGGCTCAACATAAAAGCTCACAAAAAGGGTAAAAATAGCCAAGAAATAGACAATGTACGCACTAGGAGCCGATAATCACAAAGTTACGACAAATGCACCAAATACTCATCAAAATGGCATCAAAGGGTATGAAATGTTGCTTAAATGGGGCTGATAATTACGTCAAATCGAGTGTCATCAATACCCCACACTTAAGCTTTTGCTTGTCCTCAAGCAAACTAAACTAGAACACACTCAAATTCACAAATGACACGAGATTAAACTGAGATTCAATTCTAACGATTTGGTTTAGACTGTTCCACGTAGAAAAGGTGACCTACACATGTAAGAACATCAACCAAACAAGTTTCGATCTCACTATTTTCTGCACACTTCAAGTAGTAGTTTTAACAAATCACGTTTCTTGGGAAAACAATTAATCATGCTTAACCGACTACGATAACACCAATTCTAATAAAAAAGACTTTAAGCTCTAGCCATGATGAGGACGCGGAGGTAGGAAAAGTGACGTGGCTATCGACTCGACTTCATCCGTTTCTAGATCTGTACGTTACATGTTCTAGCTAGGACCGATTTAAACAACAATTTATTTCAAGTTTCAAACTTCTTCCATTGATTTACTGCATACTAGTGCTCGATACCAAACACTTCACTTAGGTGTTGGACCTGCCTAGCGTGCCTATGCTAGTGCTCAACCCGAACACTTCACTTAGGTGTCGGGCTTGCCTAGCTTTATTTTCAGCACTTTAAAGAACTTCACATTAATTTGCACAACTTAATTACTTGAGTCAACAATTTAGCCACTTGATCCTAGCTAGTTATAACTTTTTACACAAGATTTCGAATAGGATTTCCGTCTAATCTCAAGCCATAATCACAGGTGAACAAATATGGAGTGAAAACATGGGAGAAGCTAGCATTTATCATCTTAGAACGGTGTTATCAAGCTTTGTGATTAACAAGCAAAACAGTTTAATTGATTCAAATTTCAACTACAAGAGTGATTTATGATCTGTTCTGACCTAGACTCATTTAATATCAGTTCCGACACGTTGGTTACAGGTTCTAAGTGGAACAGTCTAGACGTCATTGTTCAAAATTGATGTCAATTTAACATCAAAAGTCAATAATTGAGCAATTCTATGCTAGAGAAATTCAAAATTGAACCACAGAATCACAGAAAATCAAGCAAGGTCATGCATAATCCTAGACTCCTACCCCACACTTAAACGGTTCTGTGTCCTCACAGGACTAAACTAGAGTAGAGAGATACGAAGAACCTGGAAGGTGATGGTCGGTGTAGTGGATGAACACGGATCGTCCGGAGTAGAGCGGAGTGGCTACTTAAGTTCCTACAAAACAAAAACAATAAAAGGATAAAAAGGATACCGGGACAAGTGTCCCGGATCCACACATAATAAAAGTCGACACGAAGAAGGTTAGGGGAATTTTTGAAAATATTTTGACTTTTTTTTTCAAATTCACGGCACGACACTCCTAGAGCAATCTAGATCATCTAAGCTCAATCAGTTCAGAAAAAATCACATCGAAACAGCAGGCACGCAAAATGAGGTTGACCGAATTTAAACTCGTCGAAATTCAATAATTAGCATGTCAAAAGATTTGAAATTGAAAACCCAACAACTAACCTTTAAGACATGACTCAAGAAAATGGACGGAAAGCGACGAAGTTGGCCAAAAATGTGAAAAGCTTGTTTCGGGGATAACCGGAGCTACAGAGCTCCGATTTGGACGATCAAGTATGCGTTAGAATCGGACCAAAAAAAGGAAACTGATTTTCTAAACAGACACAAGTTTTCGGCGAAAACTATGGAAGTTTTTGCTGAAAACTTCTTTGAAAATAGGCAAAAATAAAAAAGGATGTCACTGTTGAAAAAGAGAGGAACTTTTTCAGCGAGAATATTTTGTTCTCGCCGAAAACTTATCTAAAAAACCTTTTTTTTCAAAAACCTAACGGAAAACAAATCAAAACAAAAGGAAATTAAACTGACACTTTGGCTCCCCCAAACCTGATTCGAATGACGAAAAAGGCTGACTCAAAAATTCAAAAACGGACTCCAGCCGCGGGTTGCCTCCCACGAAGCGCTCTCTTTTAACGTCCTTGAGTCGGACGGTACCTGTTAGGGTCCCCAACTCAGAAGCTCCTTGAAGTCAATCGTCTTCTTCAAGGCCAACGGTTGAGTGCCATGTAGCACTCCAGACGGGTGATGCAGTCGGTAGTGCTCCAGTAGATCGCGGTTCTGGTTGGATGACCAGTTCTTCTCGAATTCTCCTACTCAAGGAGGAAAGAGGTAGTACGGCGTTGGTCAATGAGCTCCATCTTCTCTACAGGTTGACTCGGCGGAAGTGTAGGTGAGGGTATCTCCTCAATCTCTATGTGCTCCTCTTCGGCTTCAACTTCAGGATGTATTGGCTTTATGTCTTCATCAACCACCACCGCCAAGGATTCTTCTAGCTCTGAATAGTCATGGATAAGATCATCATCTTCTTCTTCGAATAGCTCTTGAGCGTCTTCTGTCATTAACTGCTTTGGTTGCTCGAGCTTGATGTCCATCGCGAGATGAGCTTGTAGCATTGAAGAGATATTATCCAAGGCAGATTGGGTTCTCGATGAGCATTGTTGATGTTCATGAAGCATCTCTTGGTTATCTCTAGCGCCTCTTCGATGCTCTTGTTGGTGTATCTCTTGGTAACCTTGTAGCATTGAAGAGATGTTATCAAAGAGGGAGTCAAATCTCGCCGTTTGTTGTTGTTGTTGATGTAGCATCTCTTGGATTTCCTCAACATACGGTGCTTCATTGACGTACCACTCTTGGTACTGGTCATCCCACCTGTAATCCTGCATAATCAAAACTCAAAAGCACTACCCAGGTAAATCATGGAAATATGGAGGGAAAATAAATGGTAAGGCGGAAAGGTAGAAGAATAATTTGCCAACCCTTCTTTCAAACAATTAGAAGAGTCCCCAGCAACGGCGCCAATTTGATGCTGCAGTTTTAGCAGTATCAAATAACTAATCTACCAAGGTAGACTAGATCATATTCTACTCGAGGTCTCTTCTTCTTGTCTACTCAAATATGTTGGCAAATTACTCAGGTTTAAACACTTTGTGCGTGGTGTGAGTTCCACGACTTCTAATCTAATAAACAAAGGAAAATAAAAGACAGAAAGATTAAAACGGTTGACTAACAGGAAGATAGACGAGCTTAGACTTCGAATCCCCCTTAGATCACCAGGGCAACGGCAATCACAAGACCAGCGGTTTTCAATTCTAATTCAATCAGTTTCTATACACCACCATAACTCCTGACCCTTAGGTTTAAGACTGGCGAACGTTCGCTCTATCCGATCTAACTACCAAGATTAACTAGCCGCCCGGGCACGGTCGCCTCTCGCAACGACTTAATTAACTGGTGCAATTACTAATGATTTATGAGTTACTCTTAACCCTAATCGGTTCCTACGAAAGGCACTCCAATTATAAGGTTAATTGGTTGAATTGATGTTTTAAAGAGAGGCGAGCGTTCGCTTCTATCCTCAGCTTAACAAGAATCTAAACTAGGTGATCAAGGAAGACAAGTTTATGCGCCAAAGCAGGGAAGCTGTCTGGCGACTAACCCTAGCTTGCAAAAACCTAATCTAGGCGACCAACCAGAAAAGAAACATAAACAATCAAGAACAAAACAACCATGCAAAGAGAAACTGATTGAACTTCAAATCTAATTACCGCCGATCCGTGACCGCTTTAAAGCCCTGCGTCACTTAGGGTTCATCTAATCTAAGCTCTACAAGTTCAGCTACTCATAACGATAACAGAAGAATCAAAGGCAACAAAGAAGATCATCATACAGAGGAAGAACAGATAAGAACTAAAAAAACCTAATTCTGACGACTCCGACGAAGCTTCGATCTCCTGGACCTTCAACTTTAACCTCCGAGCTCTCCGAGGTGGAAGGATGGCGTCACGATCTCTCCACGGATCTTCGAACTCTCTAAACTCTATCTATCGACCCTAAGGTCGTGGCTAATCAGCCAAAATTCGTGTGTATTCCATCTGGCTTTGAAAAGTCTATATATAACCCTAGAAACCCTTTACAAGTTGGAAAAGGCTGAATTTTTCCGTCCGTGTAAGCTCACAGTGTATTTAGCTTACACGGAATGTAAGCTCCAAAACGCAGCGTTTTGAGCTGGGCAGCACTCCAACTTGTTTCGATCATTCCCGCTCCGTTTGAACTCCGATTTGGTCTTCGGTTGAAGCACTGGACTCGTGAGAGAGTCCTATATAATGTGGTAACCTGGGGGCTCAACATAAAAGCTCACAAAAAGGGTAAAAATAGCCAAGAAATAGACAATGTACGCACTAGGAGCCGATAATCACAAAGTTACGACAAATGGACCAAATACTCATCAAAATGGCATCAAAGGGTATGAAATGTTGCTTAAATGGGGCTGATAATCACGTCAAATCGAGTGTCATCACCGACCCACCACTCTCGAATTGTTAGTGGGTAGAGCTTCAGCTTCAGCCCACTTAGAAACATAATCAACGGCTACAAGAATGTACTTGTTTCCGTTGGAGGGTGTGAAAGGACCCATAAAATCAATTCCCCAAACATCAAAGCTTTCAACAGTTAAAGAAACAATTTTGAGCATCTCATTACGGTTAGAGATGTTACCTGATCGTTGGCATGCATTACAATGACGAGCAAAAGCATCACAATCACGAAAGATTGAGGGCCAGTAAAAACCAGTTTCAAATACCTTTCTTGCCGTGCGATTCCCGCCGAAGTGTCCTCCAAACTGGCCTTCAGGGCACTTACACATGATGTCAGCCGCTTCGATGTAAGAGACACATCTTCGGATCATTCCGTCAATACTGATACGGTATAAGAAAGGCTCATCCCAGAAGTATGACTTGGCGTCTTTGAAGAGCTTCTTGCGTGCATTATAATCCAGCTCAGGAGGTACGACACCGTGAGAGAGATAATTAGCCAGGGTGGCATACTAGGGCTCTTCTGAATTGGTTGCGTTACTCAGCTCTTGAGCGTGAGGGATTGCCCAGGGTTCAATAGCTATGCTGTTGACCTGTTCATAAATTTTGACACGCAACAACTTATCTGGGAAAGAATCATTGATAGGGTAGTAGTAGACTTACCTGTCTGTGATTCCTCGAGTCGTGAGAGGTGATCGGCTGCTAGGTTCTCAGCTCCCTTCTTGTCTTTAATCTCTATGTCGAACTCTTGGAGAAGAAGGATCCATCGAATGAGACGTGGCTTCGAGTCCTGTTTGGCTAACAGATGGCGCAGAGCAGCGTGATCTGTATAAACGATGGTGCGTGAAAGAACCAAGTACTGTCTGAACTTATCAAAGGAGAAAACGATGGTCAGGAGTTCATTCTCTGTAGTAGTGTAGTTCCTTTGAGCATCGTTAAGCGTCTTGCTAGCAAAATAGATAGGATGAAATCTCTTCTCTTTTCTCCGACCAAGAACCGCGCCAACGGCGAAGTGGCTAGCATCGCACATGATCTCGAATGGAAGATTCCAATCTGGTGCTATAGGGATCGGTGCAGTGGTGAGTCTAGTCTTCAAAGTCTCGAAGGCTGCGAGCTTTATAAAAAACGAAAGGAACATCTTTCTCAAGAAGCTTCGTCATTGGAAGAGTGATCTTGGAGAAGTCTTTGATGAATCTCCGGTAGAATCCAGCATGACCAAGGAAGCTTCGAACTGTCTTGACCGAGGTCGGCGGCTGCAAGCTGGCGATGGTTTCAAGCTTGGCGCGATCAACTTCTATACCGAGCTTAGAGATCCTATGTCCAAGAACAATGCCTTCGGTAACCATGAAGTGACACTTCTCCCAACTAAGAGCTAGGTTGGTTTCCTCACAACGAGCCAGCACCTTGTCCAGGTTGGCTAGGCACTTGGAAAATGAGTCTCCATAGACGAAGAAGTCGTCCATGAATACCTCCACCACATTCTCTACCAGATCTCCAAATATAGCAAGCATGCATCTCTGAAAAGTGGCTGGAGCATTACATAAACCAAAGGGAATGCGACGGTAAGCAAACGTACCAAACGGGCAGGTGAAGGTCGTCTTCTCTTGATCGATCGAGCTTGATGGGGATCTGAAAGTAACCGGACATCCCATCTAGGAAGCAGTAGTAATCATGACCAGCCAACCGTTCTAGCATCTGGTCAATGAATGGTAGTGGGAAGTGATCCTTCTTGGTAGCATCATTGAGTCGTCGATAATCGATACAGACTCTCCATCCGGTAACCGTGCGAGTTGGAATGAGCTCACCCTTCGGATTAGGGATGACTGTGATTCCGCCTTTCTTCAAGACGACTTGAGTCGGACTGACCCAAGGACTGTCGGCAATAGGGTAGATGATACCGGCATCCAAGAGCTTAAGGACTTCTTTCTTCACTACTTCCTGCATTAGAGGGTTTAATCGGCGTTGAGGTTGTCTGACTGGTTTAAACTCTTCATCTACAACTATTCGACGCTTGCAGAAGGTTTCAGAGATGCCTCTGACGTCGGCCAACTGCCAGGCAATGGCTCAGACATGCTTCTTGAGTAGCCTGATCAGTTGCTCTTTCTGCTCGGGAGATAGATTCGAATTGATGATGACTGGCAGCTGGCTTCCTTCCCCAGGAATGCATACTCTAGATGGTCAGGCAGCTCCTTTAAGGTGAGCTCTGGCGGATTCTCATATGACGTAGTGATCCGACTCGATGTTGGCTCGATGTGTGATGACACTCGATTTGACGTGATTATCAGCCTCATTTAAGCGACATTTCCTTGCTTAAGACATGGTTTTTAGGGTAGAATAACGAATATTCAATCGATTGCCCTATCTCGTGCCATTTGTGTTACCTTGGCCCGTTTCAGGTCTATTTGATGGTTTTCTAGTGTTTTTATGTTAGCACAGGTTTTTTCCGTCAAATAAAGTAGCCAAGGAAGTGTCTAAGGCATTGGAACCTCGAGGAATTACACCGGAATCGATCCAAGGAGCCAATCAAGTCGAAACAATTCCTGCCCAATTTACAAAGGAGTTTTCGGCGAAAATACCTCAGCATTTTGGCGAAAATATCAGTACAAATCGACTGATGCTCATGAACAGAAGTTTTCGGCGAAAACCCTAAGTTTTTGACCGAAAACTATTGGACCAAAATTTACAGAAGAAATCAACCGGCGGGCTCCCCATTTACACCAAGATTTTCGGCGAAAATACCCTAGTATTTTCGGTGAAAATATCAGGCAAAATTCGGCTGAATTAGGGTTAAGTATAAATACTTAACCGACGGCCCAAATAAAGATATACCTCATAATTTCAATCATAATTTCCAGACCTAGAAGTCGAGAGAGAGAGTTTAGAGAGTTCAAAGAATCGTGGAGAGATCGTGACGCCATCCCTTCACCTCGGAGACTCGGAGCTTGGATTGAAGATTACCGGAGATTGAAGCTTCACAGATTCGTCAAATTAGGTTTTACAGTTCTTCTCTGTTCTTCCTACCTGAGATGTATTCCTTGTTTGTTTTTGATTCTCTTGTTCCTAATATGAGTAGCTAAACTCGTAGAGCTTAGATTAGATGAACCCTAAGTGACCTAGGGCTTTAAAGCGGTCACGGATCGGTGGTGATTAGATTCAAAGTTCAATCAGTTTCTCTTTACATGGTTGTTTTGTTCTTGATTGTTTATGTTCTTTTTTGATTGATCGCCTAGATTAGGTTTGTGTTGAATTAGCGTTTGTCGCCAGACAGCTTCTCTGCTTTAAACATTAAAACTTGTGTTTCCTGATCACCTAGCTTAGATTCTTGTTAAGCTGAGGATAGAAGCGAACGCTCGCCTCACTTTAGAACATCAATTCAACCAGTTAACCTTATAATTGGAGTGTACCTTTCGTAGGAACCGACTAGGGTTAATCCACTGCAAGAGTAACTCATAAATCATTAGTAATTACACCAGTTAAGTTAAGTCGTTGCGAGAGGCGACCGTACCCGGGCGACTAATTAATTTTGGTAGTTAGTACGGATAGAGCGAACGTTCGTCGGTCTTAAACCTAAGGAGTTATGGTGGTGTATAGAAATTGATTGAACGAGAATTGAAATCCGCTGATCTGTTGATTGCTGTTGCCTTGGTGATCTAAGGGGGATTCGAAATCTAAGCTTGTATGTCGTCTGTTTGAACCATCCAATCATTCTGTCTTTCAATTTCATTTTAATTTTCTTGCATCTTAGTCTAGAAGTCGTGGAACTCACACCACGCACAAAGTGTTCAAACTTGGATAAATTGCCAGCTTCTTTGAGTAGTCAATTAGAAGAAACCCTGTGGAATACGATCTTCTTAGCTTTCTTGCTTGGTAGTATTTGATCACTGTTCTGCAGCTCATCAATGTGTGTAGGCGCATTAATGGGTGTGAATGTCGCCTTCTGCTCGTCTAACTCATCTTGCCATAGGCGCTGCTCTGGATCTTCTAGTGCACTGTCAATTCTTGAAATCAAACACAACTCTAGCGGATCACTAGATAAGGCATTAGTGACGAAGTTGGTCGAGGCCAACTCCACAGAATCAACAGTATAACAGTTATCATCTTGAGCAATAGAGTATCTCATGCTATCTTTAATGTGGAATGTAACACTTTCCTGTCCTACACTTAAAGTCAACATGCCCTATTTGCAGTTAATATTTTCACCAGCAGTTGTTAAGAAGGGTCGACCTAAGATAAGCGTTCCGTCTAACTCACGGGTATCTAGAACAACAAAATTTGCAATTATGGTAAAAGGGCCACAGCAAACAGCTACGTCTTCTATTACACCCCTAGGCAGTTTGACAGACCTATCGGCTAGCACGAGATGCAAAGTAAGCGTTTTAATTTCCATAGGTTCAGCTTTTCATATAGATAAACAGGCATAACATTAATAGAAGCACCAGAATCAGCCAGACTACGATCAATCTTAATACCATTAATGATGCACGGTAATGTAAAAGGACCGGGATCAGAACACTTAGCTGGCAGTGGTGGCGGCTGTCTTATGGGAGATGGCGCACCGAAGAGAGAAGCGCATTCGTTAGTGAGCGTGACAGAGTACGCCTCTTCGTTCTTCACTTTCTTCATGAGATCCTTAAAGAACTTCCCAAGTGGTGGTATAATCTCTACAGCTTCTGTTACTGGTATCTTGATCTCTACAGTCTTAAGAACATTGTACCACTTCTTATACTGGGTGTCATGATCCTTGGCTTTTCTCATTGCAGCTTTTGGAAAGGGGATCCAAGGTATATATGGTGCCAAGACGGGCTCAGGAGTTGTCTTGGGAGGAGGAGCTGGTGCTTCTTCTTCCTCTTCTGTGATATCTTCGATCTCTGGCATATCCATTGCAGCACTGGTATCTGGTATCACGTCAGGTTCCGGAGCCTTTGGGTCGGTTGTTTGCTTGCCGCTCCTGGTGGTGATAGCTTGAGCGTGTTCACTCTTTGCACCGAGATCTGCTTGAAATGCCACTTGATTAAGGAAAGGATTGCTAGTAAAAAGTCTTGTCATATTGCTTATCGCATCTTCTATCCTTTGGCTTTGAGCCCTCTGTCCTTGATTGAGTGCGACTTGAGCTTTTAACTGATTGTCGTGGTCATCGAGTCTGCTCATGATTTGACCAAACATTTTCTCATAATCTTCATCTCTATTGTAGTGTGGCTTTACTCGAGATTGTTGTTGTCCTCCAATGAATCCAGGAGGCCTCTGATAAGGATCTGTAAACCGGTTATTCTGGTTCTGCGGTACGTAGTTTCTATAATGGGCGTAGCCTTTCTGATTGTTGGCGAAGCCTTGACCGATGAAGTTCACCTCTTCTGAAGACCATTCGTCTGTTTTACCAAAGTTGAGACAGCTTCCGTCGTTATGAGCACAAGTTCCGCACCATCCACAGTCAGCTGAAAAGACGGTAGCTGACGGAGGATCAAGGGAGATGCCAACTGTCTGTAGATGTTTCTGAACTTCTGTCTTAACCTGATCTGCAACGCTCATCTGACTCTTTGTACTCGCCCTTTGTCTCTCCCAACTTCTTGACTTTAAAGAACAGCTAGCAAAATGAGAAAGAGCATCTTGAGGGGTGAGAGCGGTGCAATCCCCACCAGCTAGGGAGTTGACCAACTTTGCAGATTCCTCACGCATACCACGAGCAAAGAATTCAGCCAACTGCCTTTCTTCATACCCATGATGAGGGCAGTTGAAGAGAAGGGATTGGAATTCATTCCAAGTGTCGTACAAGCTTGCATCTTCTCTCTGAGTAAACCTGGAGATGCTGTCCTTATAGGCAGTTGTTCTTGATGGAGGGAAGTATTCCTCAACGAAATCTTGAGCCAGGGTTCCCCAATCGGTGTAATGACCGGGTGGTTTGCTTCCAAGCCATCTCTTAGCTGCGCCTCTGAGAGAGAATGGAAAGGCTCGAAGGGATAGAGCGTTCTTGTTGAGGTTCCCAGACTTGAAGGTTTCACAGACAGCCAGAAAGTCAGACAGATGTGTGCAAGGATTATCATCCGGCTTTCCTTCAAATTGTACGTCCCTAGAGATTAATCCCAGGAAGGGGATCTTGATCTCATAGTCAGGATCGTTGTCATTAGAAAGCACGGTGATGGGGGACCGAACGTTAGATGCGATCGGCTTACTGTAGTCCACAACACTCTTTGGAGCAGCCATTGCGGATGGGAAAGATGGAATGGAAGTAATCTGATTCTGTACCTGATATGATCTACAAGGGACAAAAACAAACACAACCGGTGCAAAATCGAAGTGTGACGGGAAATGAAAGATGGAAAGGTAGAGGAGTAGAAACTGCCAACTCTTCTTTCAACGAAATAGAAGAGTGTCCCCGGCAACGGCACCAATTTGATGAACTGTAAAACAGGGTATCAAATACTACAGAGCTGGGAAGCTAAGTAGATCGTATTCCACGGGCCTCTTCTACTTGCTTACTCAAATATGTTGGCAAATTTTTTTTACTCAAAGTTGAACACGTAGTGCGTGGTGTGAGTTCCACGACTTCTTTACTAAAAAGCAAGATTAAAAGAAATGAAAAATTAAATGCAGAAATAAACGAGGTTGATTGATTGACTTTGACAGACGACAGGCGAGCTTAGACTTCGAATTCCCCTTAGATCACCAGAGCATTGGCAGTCAACAGACCAGCTATTTTCAATTCTAGTTCATTCAGTTCACAGACACCACCATAACTCCTGACCCTTAGGTTTAAGACTGGCGAACGTTCGCTCTATCCGATCTAGCTACCAAGATTAATTAGCCACCCAGGTATGGTCGCTGATGAGCTGCAGAACAGTGATCAAATACTACCAAGCTAGAAAGCTAAGCTGATCGTATTCCACAGGGTTTCTTCTAATTGACTACTCAAAGAAGCTGGCAATTTATCCAAGTTTGAACACGTTGTGCGTGGTGTGAGTTCCACCACTTTTAAACTAAGATGTAGGAAAATTAGAATGAAATTACAAGACAGAATGAATTGTTGGTTTAGACAGACGACAGACAAGCTTAGATTTCGAACCCCCCTTAGATCACCAAGGCAACAACAATCAACAGATCAGCGGATTTCAATTCTCGTTCAATCAATTTCTAAACACTACCATAACTCCTGACCCTTAGGTTTAAGACTGGCGAACGTTCGCTCTATCCGATCTAACTACTAAGATTAATTAGTCGCCCGGGTACGGTCGCCTCTCGCAATGACTTAACTTAACTGGTGCAATTACTAATGATTTATGAGTTACTCTTGAAGCGGATTAACCCTAACTGGTTCCTACGAAAGGCACACTCCAATGAATAGGTTAATTGGTTGAATTGATGTATCAAAGAGAGGCGAGCGTTCACTTCTATCCTCAGCTTAACAAGAATCTAAACTAGGTGATCAAGGAAGACAAGTTTATGCGCCAAAGCAGGGAAGATGTCTGGCGACTAACCCTAGCTTGCAAAAACCTAATCTAGGCGATCAACCAGAAAAGAAACATAAACAATCAAGAACAAAACAACCATGCAAAGAGAAACTGATTGAACTTCGAATCTAATTACCGCCGATCCGTGACCGCTTTAAAGCCCTGGGTCACTTAGGGTTCATCTAATATAAGCTCTACGAGTTTAGCTACTTGTGTTCATAACAAAAGAATCGAAGACAGAAACAGAGTTCATCACACAGAGGAAGAATAGATAAGAACTGAAAAACCTAATTCTGATGACTCTGGCAAAGCTTCGCTCTCCGGTAATCTTCAATCCTAGCTCCGAGTCTCCGAGGTGAAGGGATGGCGTCACGATCTCTTCCTGGCTCTTCGAACTCTAAAACTCTCTCCCAAACTCTGGAGAGTTCTGAAATGAATTCATATGATGAGATATCTTTATTTGGGCCGCCGGTTAAGTATTTATACTTAACCCTAATACCGCCAGTTTTTAACTGGAATTTTTGCCGAAAATGTGCTTGAGTATTTATACTTAACCCTAATTCCTTTGTAAATTGACTGATCGCCGGCTGAATTCTCCTGTGACTTTCGGACGTCGGGGTTCTCGGCAAAAACTTCTAAAGTTTTTGCCGAAAACTTCTTCTTGTCAGCATTGCCGATTTGTGCTTGAGTTTTCACCGAAAACTCCAAGGGATTTTCGGCGAAAACTTCAGTTTAAATGGAGCAGGAATTTGGTTCAACTTGATTGGCTCCTTGGATCGATTCCGGTGCGATTCCTCGAGGTTCCAACGCCTTAGACACGTCCTTGGCTACTTATTTGACGGCAAAAACCTGTGCTATCATAGAAACACTAGAAAACCATCAAATGGACCCGAAACGGGCTAAAGTAACACAAATGGCACGAGATAGGGCAATTGATTGAATATTCGCTATTCTACCCTAAAAACCATGTCTTAAGCAAGGAAATGTCGCTTAAATGAGGCTGATAATCACGTCAAATCGAGTGTCATCAAAATACCCCACACTTAAGCTTTTGCTTGTCCTCAAGCAAACTGAATAGAAACGCTCGTGTTCACAAATGATAAGATTAATCAAATTGGAGTTCAATCAACACAATGAATTATTAGACCGATAGTTCCTAGAACAAGAAACCTAGCATGCATACTGATCAGCCAAACAACCTGGTCTCACTAATAAACTGCACACGACGAGTAATCGCAATCAATTATGCACAAATTTGACCTGACCGACCAGACTCCTCACACAGGAAATATATAGTACAATGGAAACTCTCACTCTCTGTGTTTAGGGACGTGTTTCTGCTCTCAATCATTTTCTGTTACTGAATTCTGTCATAAGTTTGCAATTCGACCACATCTCCACCATTGTGACAACACGAGTAACTAGTCAAGAAGGACTTCCCTGCTAGGACTGTAATGAATTCTACACTACAAGGGTTTATGATGCGATGGATGATGGGAATGTATGATGATGGCTTTGGTGCGGTGTAGCTTTCGACTAACTTCCCTCGAATTAGCCTATGGCTTCCTACCGTCTAACCAGACACGGGTGGAATAGTGAACGCTCGTCCTATGATACCCTCAAGCAACCTAGCACTTTATTATTTTTCTTACACAAATTTTTTTTCTTTTCAACTTTTCTTTTGACTTCGTTCTTCCATTTGTAGGGAGAAGAACGTTTTATTGAACTAACAACTTGAAACTTTTCTGAATTTCCGCTTTTTTCAAATTTTTCTTAATATTATTTTTTTCTTCTTTTTTTTTCTTTGTGCCGATTCTTTCTTTTAGTTGCTAGAGGGGTTTACACGTTTGGACATAATAGCTAAGACCACATGTTTAATGGCTATAGGAAGGTTACCACAAACCGACTTCCGGTAGGTCAATCTAGAACTACAACCATAGGGGATCAACGGGGAATGAAAGAATGGGAAATGGCTGTAATGTATTATCAAACCGAAAGAACAGGCCAAGCGCAAGGGTTTAAACCTAATGGATTTTATTGTTAGGTAGGCTATCTGGCTTAGTAGCTGAATCTAGGTGCCCCTATCATTCTAGAACTCGTGTTATCGTGTGGTCTCGAGTAGGTCTCATGCAAATTCTAACTCATTCAAGCAAACAGAAAATCACTCAAAAAGAATTGAAATTGCAAGTTACATGCAATGGATCAAAAGCTCACAGTTGGTTTGCTAGTCGAATTCGGTCATTTTTATGCAATCAAGGCTACAAACTACAAGTGTGATTTTAAAAATTCTGTTCTGACCAGGCAATTTAGCATCAAAGTAAACACGTTGGTTCTCAAGTTATAGGTTAAGCAGTCTAAGCATCATTATGAAAGTTTGAACAACAACTTAACATCAAAAATCAAGAACCGAGCAATTCTAATGCTAGAGAAACTGGAAAGGCACCGAGAAACACACAACACACAAGTAAGGGCAATCAAGTTCATGCAAGGTTCTCTAACATTTTACCCCACACTTAAATCGTTCTGTGTCCTCACAGGACTAAACTAGAGTAGAGATATACGAAGAACCTGGAATGAGATGGTCGGTGTAGGGGATGAGCACGGATAGCCCGGAGCGGAGCAGAATAGCTACTCGAGTTCCTACAAAACAAAAACAACAAAAAGATCAAAAGGATACCGGGACAAGTGTCCCGGATCCACACAGAATAAAAGTTGAACAAAGAAGGTTTAGGGGAATTTTGAAAATATTTTGACTCTCTTTTTTTTTTCTTTTTTTTTTTCAAATTCACGGTACTATACTCCTAGAGCAATCTAGAAGATATAAGCTCAAGCAGTTCAGAAAAAATCACACTGAAATAGCAGGCACGCAAAACGAGGTAGACCGAATTTAAACTCGTCGAAATTCAATAATCAGCATGTCAAAAGATTCAAAATTGAAAACCCAACAACTAACCTTTTAGACACGACTCAAGAAAATGGACGGAAAGCAACGAAGTTGGCCAAAAATGTGAAAAACTTGTTTCGGGGATAACCGGAGGTACAAAGCTCCGATTTGGACGATCAAGTATGCGTTGGAATCAGACCGAAAAAAGGAAACTGATTTTCAAAACAACACAAGTTTTTGGCAAAAACTTTAGAAGTTTTCACCGAAAACATCTTCGAAAATTTGGCAAAAATAATGGGAAAGCCACTGTTTGATTTTCGCAAAGTGTTTCGGCGAGTAATTTTAATTCTCGCCGAAAACCCATTTTAAAATTTTTTTTTCAAAACCCAACCGAAAACAAATCAAAACAAAAGGAAATTAAACTGACACTTTGGCTCCCCCGAACCTGATTCAAACGACGAAAAAGACTGACTCAAAAATTCAAAAACGGACTCCAGCCGTGGGTTGCCTCCCACGAAGCGCTCTTGCTTAACGTCCTTGAGTCGGACGATACCTGGACGGTATCAGGAGACATCCCAACTCAGGATTTCTCTTAGGCCCGAGTCGGAGCTCATGAAATATGGCCTTGGGGATCCTCCGGCAAGTGTGAACTTCTTCCTGTGTGCGTGAATTAGCTTGGTTCGTTCATCGAGAAGGTGACCAGAAATTTCGAATGGCCCAACCAATTCTTTCGAAGAAGCGTCCTTTAGAGGATTATTCTTCCCCGGTGGCTCGGTAGACGGGGGATGAGCGATCGGCTTCCAAACCGCATTTGTCTTCTCTTTATTCTCCTTCTTTATCTCACCAGGATCTTTAATGTTTGGCGATTCATGAGGGGACGCTGTCGGATCCTCCTTCTTTCTCGGCTTTTGTGCCGACAGCTCATTCTTCAGATTAGGGACCTGTCCGACACCTGGCAAGCAAAATTTCTAAAGAAACTCCATTTCTTTTTCTCTATCCTCCTCCTCGATCTCTTGCTTGTCAATGGCTATATCTTCAGGAATTATGGCTGGTTAAGGAGCTGCAGGATCGGCTAATTGCTTGCTAATTTGATGCTGCAGTTTTAGCGGTATCAAATAACTAACCTACCGAAGTAGACTAGATCATATTCTACTCGAGGTCTCTTCTTCTTGTCTACTCAAATATGTTGGCAAATTACTCAGGTTTAAATACAAGTTGCGCGTGGTGTGAGTTTCACGACTTCTAATCTAATAAAGCAGGAAAATAAAAGACAGAAAGATTAAAAGGTTGCCTAACGAGAAGATAGACGAGCTTAGATTTCGAATCCCCCTTAGATCACCAAGGCAACAGCAATCAACAGATCAGCGGTTTTCAATTCTAATTCAATCAATTTCTATACACCACCATAACTCCTTACCCTTAGGTTTAAAACTGGCGAACGTTCGCTCTATCCGATCTAGCTACCAAGATTAATTAGTCACCCGGGTACGGTCGCCTCTTGCAACGACTTAACTTAACTGGTGGAATTACTAACGATTTATGAGTTACTCTTGCAGTGGATTAACCCTAACCGGTTCCTACGAAAGGCACACTCCAATTATAAGGTTAACTGGTTGAATTGATGTTTTAAAGGGAGGGGAGCGTTCGCTTCTATCCTCAGCTTAACAAGAATCTAAACTAGGTGATCAAGTAAGACAAGTTTATGCGCCAAAGCAGGAAGATGTCTGGCGACTAACCCTAGCTTGCAAAAACCTAATCTAGGCGATCAACCAGAGAAGAAACTGGTGAACCACCCGGTCGTTGTTCGGGATTCAACCAAATAAAAACTACTAATGCTAAGAAAAAGCGTATAGCAGATCGTATTCCGAGGGCTTTCTATGATTGGTTACTTCAGAACTAGCAAAATACTCAAAGGTAAACACGTTGTGCGTGGTGTGAGTTCCACGACTTCTATTTCTAAGAAATGCAGAAAAATTAAAAAGATTAAACTAAAGCAGATTGAGAATTAGGGTGTGAAAACAAGGATGACAGACGAACTTAGACTTTGAATCCCCCTTCATTCCCCAGAGCATTGGCAATCAACAGATCAGCGGATTTCGATTCTGATTCAATCAATTACTAAGACATCACCATAACTCCTTACCCTTAGGTTTAAGACCGGCGAACGTTCGCTCTATCCGTTCTAACTACCAAGATTAACTAGCCGCCCGGGTACGGTCGCCTCTCGCAACGAATTAATTAATTGGTGTGATTACTAGTGATTAATGAGTTACTCTTGCAGTGAATTAACCCTAACCGGTTCCTACGAAAGGCACACTCCAATTATAAGGTTAATTGTTCAATTCGATGTTCTAAAGTAAGGCGAGCGTTCGCTTCTATCCTTAGCTTAACCAGAATCTAATCTAGGTGATCAATCCAGACAAGAAACATGAACAATGAAGAACGAATCAAACATGAAAAAGAACTGATTGAATTTCGAATCTAATCACCGCCGATTCGTGACTGCTTTAAAGCCCTGGGTCACTTAGGGTTCATCTAGTCTAAGCTCTAAAGGGTTTAGCTACTCATGATTATTACAAAAGAAACAAAGACAAGGAAAGAGTTCATCATTCAGAGGAAGAACAAAAAAGAATCTGAAAAACCTAATTTAGACGACTCTGGCAGACTTCGATCTTCGGTAAGTTACACTCCTAGCTCCGGTTCTCCGAGATGGAAGGGATGGCGTCACGATCTCTATCCGGCTCTTCGAACTCCAGCTCTTCGCTCCAGAACTTCAGAGAATTCTGATTCGAAAAGTTGTGTGTTTGTAAATTATGATTGTCTCTGCCTCCTGCCGCCGGGTTATACTTAACCCTAACTGATCCGGATTAGTGTATTATTTTCGCCGAAAATTCCTTAAGAATTTCGGCGAAAATTCCTTTGTGTTCGGGAGTGCTTTCTCTGCCTTGTATTTTCGGTCCGAAGAGTACAATGTTTTCGCCGAAGATGTCCTTTGACTCGGCACTAGTTGAATGCACTAATATTTTCGCCGAATATGTAAGCTCAATTTCGGCAAAAATCTCTTTGTACTCGGGCAGGATTTTGTTTGACTTTGACTGGCTCCTTGGATCGATTCCAATTTGATTCCTCGAGGTTCCTATGCCTTAGACACGTCCATGGCTACTTTATTTGATGGCAAAAACCTGTGCTAACACAAAAACACTAGAAAACCGTCAAACAGACCCGAAACGGGCCAAGGTAACACAAATGGCACGAGATAGAGCAATCGATTGAATATTCGTTATTCTACCCTAAAAACCATGTCTTAAGCAAAGAAATGTCGCTTAAATGAGGCTGATAATCACGTAAAATCGAGTGTCATCAGAAACATAAACAATCAAGAACAAAACAACCATGCAAAGAGAAACTGATTGAACTTTGAATCTAATTACCGCCAATCCGTGACCGCTTTAAAGCCCTGGGTCACTTAGGGTTCATCTAATCTAAGCTCTACAAGTTCAGCTACTCATAACGATAACAGAAGAATCAAAGGCAACAAAGAAAATCATCATACAGAGGTAGAACAGATAAGAACTGAAAAACCTAATTCTGACGACTCCGGCGAAGCTTCGATCTCCTGGATCTTCAACTTTAATCTCCGAGCTCTCCGAGGTGGAAGGATGGCGTCACGATCTCTCCACGATTCTTCGAACTCTCTAAACTCTATCTATCGACCCTAAGGTCGTGGCTGATCTCTCAGAATTCGTGTGTGTCTAATCTGGCTTCAAAAAGTCTATATATCCCCCAGAAACCCTTTACAAGTTGGAAAAGGCTGAAAATTAGGGTTTCTGCCCGGATTTTCAAAGGAATTTTGCCGAAAATATCACCACATTTTCGCCGAAAATATTAGTTAAAAACCAGCTCCAACTTGTTTCGATGATTCCCGCTCCGTTTGAACTCCGATTTGGTCCCCGTTTGAAGCGCTGGACTCGTGAGAGAGTCCTCTATAATGTGGTAACCTGCAGGCTCAACATAAAAGCTCACAAAAAGGGTAAAAATAGCCAATAAATGGACAATGTATGCACTAGGAGCCTAGAATCACAAAGTTACGACAAATGCACCAAATACTCATCAAAATGGCATCAAAGGGTATGAAATGTTGCTTAAATGGGGCTTATAATCACGTCAAATTGAGTGTCATCAAAATACCCCACACTTAAGCTTTTGCTTGTCCTCAAGCAAACTGAACTAGAACACACTCAAATTCACAAATGACACGAGATTAAACTGAGATTCAATTCTAACGATTTGGTTTAGACTGTTCCACGTAGAAAAAGTGACCTACACATGCAAGATCATCAACCAAACAAGTTTTCGATCTCACTAATTTCTGCACACTTCAAGTAGTAGTTTTAACAAAGCACGTTTCTTGGGAAAACAATTAATCATGATTAACCGACTACGATAACACCAATTCTAATCAAAAAGACTTTAAGCTCTAGCCATGATGTGGATGCGGAGGTAGGAAAAGTGACGTGGCTATCGACTCGACTTCATCCGTTTCTAGATCTGTGCGTTACATGTTCTAGCTAGGATCGCTTTAAACAATAATTTATTTCAAGTACAACTTCTTCCTTCAATTGATTTACTGCATACTAGTGCTCGATACCAAACACTTCACTTAGGTGTTGGACCTGCCTAGCTCACAGTATTTGTGCTTATGCTAGTGCTCAACCCGAACACTTCACTTAGGTGTCAGGCTTGCCTAGCTTTATTTTCATCACTTTAAAGAACTTAACATTGATTCGATTAACTCAATTACTTGATTTAACCATTTAGCCACTTAATCCTAGATAGTTATAACTTTTTACACAAGATTTTGAATTGGATAACCGTCTAATCTCAAGCCACAATCACAGGTGAACAAATATGGAGTGAAAAACATGGGAGAAGCTAGCATTTATCATCTTAGAACGGTGTTATCGAGCTTTGTGATTAACAAGCAAAACTGTTTAATTGATTCAAATTTCAACTACAAGAGTGATTCGTGATCTGTTCTGACCTAGACTCATTTAATATCAGTTCTGACACGTTGGTTACAGGTTCTAAGTGGATTAGTCTAGACGTCATTGTTCAAAATTGAAGTCAATTTAACATCAAAACTCAAGAATTGAGCAATTTTATGCTAGAGAATTTTCAAATTTGAACCACAGAATCATAGATAGCAAGCAAGATCAGGCAAATTCTAACATCCTACCCCACACTTAAACGGTTCTGTGTCCTCACAGAACTAATCTAGAGTATAGAGATACGAAGAACCTGGAAGGTGATGGTCGGTGTAGCGGATGAGCACGGAGAGTCCGGAGTAGAGCGGAGTAGCTACTCAAGTTCCTACAAAAACAAAAACAACAAAAAGATCAAAAGGATACCGGGACAAGTGCCCGGATCCACACAGAAGAAAAGTGGATCGAGATCCGAAAAGAAGAAAGAAAAGAAATGGAGAGGATAGAAATAACCTGATCACTGTTCCGAGGGCGGGGTGAAAAGTAGAAGTCGAAACCGGTATAAATAGTCGGCGAAGAACACAAGATTTTCGGCGAAAATGATTGAAAATTTTTGGCGAAAAAGATGGAAAATTTTCGGCGAAAATATTTTGTAAAATCAAAATCCGGTTCGGCGAAAAGTTAAGTTGTTTTCGGTCGAGAAGTAGAAACAGGAGAAAAGGCCGGTTTTAAACACATATTTTCGGCGAAAATATGGGTGAATTTTCGCCGAAAATAATCTTGAAAATGGTCGGCAGTTTTTTTTTTTTGACAGGGGCTTTAAAACAGAACGACTCAAAATGAAAACAACTGACTCCAGCCGTGGGTTGCCTCCCACAAAGCGCTCTTGTTTAACGTCCGTGAGCCAGACGATACCTGTTAGGGACCCCAACTTAGGAGTTCCTTGAAGTCAATCGTCTTCTTCAAGGACAGCGGTTGAGTGTTGTGTAGCACTCCAGAAGGGTGATATAGCCGGTAGTGCTCCAATAGATTGCGATTCTGGTTAGATGACCAGTTCTTCTCGAATTCTCCTACTCGAGGAGGAAAGAGGTAGTACGGCGCGGCATGGTCAATGAGCTCCATCTTCTCTACAGGTTGACTCGGCGGAAGTGTAGGTGAGGGTATCTCCTCAATCTCTATGTGCTCCTCTTCGGCTTCAACTTCGGGATGGATTAGCTTTATGTCTTCATCAACCACCACCACCAAGGATTCTTCTAGCTCATAATAGTCATAGATAGGATCATCATCTTCTTCTTCGAACAGCTCTTGAGCGTCTTCTGTCATTAACTGCTTTGGTTGCTCGAGCTTGATGTCCGTCGCGAGATGAGCTTGTAGCATTGAAGAGATATTATCCAAGGCAGATTGGGTTCTCGACGAGCATTGTTGATGTTCATGAATCATCTCTTGGTTATCTCTAGCGCCACTTTGATGCTCTTGTTGGTGTGTCTCTTGGTAACCTTGTAGCATTGAATAGATTTTATCAAAGAGGGAGTCAAATCTCGCCGTTTGTTGTTGTTGTTGATGTAGCATCTCTTGGTAATCTTTGATATTTGGTGCTTCATTGATGCACCGCATAATCAAAACTCAAAAGCACTACCCAGGTAAATCATGGAAATATGGAGGAAAATTAAATGGTAAGGCGGAAAGGTAGAAGAATAATTTGCCAACTCTTCTTTCAAACAATTAGAAGAGTCCCCGGCAACGGCGCCAATTTGATGCTGCAGTTTTAGCGGTATCAAATAACTAACCTACCGAAGTAGACTAGATCGTATTCTACTCGAGGTCTCTTCTTCTTGTCTACTCAAATATGTTGGCAAATTACTCAGGTTTAAACACAAGTTGCGCGTGGTGTGAGTTCCACGACTTCTAATCTAATAAAGCAGGAAAATAAAAGACAGAAAGATTAAAAGGTTGACTAACGAGAAGATAGATGAGCTTAGATTTCGAACCCCCCTTAGATCATCAAGGCAACAACAATCAACAAATCAGCGGTTTTCAATTCTAATTCAATCAATTTCTATACACCACCATAACTCCTTACCCTTAGGTTTAAGACTGGCGAACGTTCGCTCTATCCGATCTAGCTACCAAGATTAATTAGTCGCCCGGGTACGGTCGCCTCTTGCAACGACTTAACTTAACTGGTGGAATTACTAACGATTTATGAGTTACTCTTGCAGTGGATTAACCCTAACCGGTTCCTACGATAGGCACACTCCAATTATAAGGTTAACTGGTTGAATTGATGTTTTAAAGGGAGGCGAGCGTTCGCTTCTATCCTCAGCTTAACAAGAATCTAAACTAGGTGATCAAGTAAGACAAGTTTATGCGCCAAAGCAGGAAGATGTCTGGCGACTAACCCTAGCTTGCAAAAACCTAATCTAGGCGATCAACCAGAGAAGAAACATAAACAATCAAGAACAAAACAACCATGCAAAGAGAAACTGATTGAACTTTGAATCTAATTACCGCCAATCCGTGACCGCTTTAAAGCCCTGGGTCACTTAGGGTTCATCTAATCTAAGCTCTACAAGTTCAGCTACTCATAATGATAACAGAAGAATCAAAGGCAACAAAGGAAATCATCATACAGAGTAGAACAGATAAGAACTGAAAAAACTAATCTGACGACTCCGGCGAAGCTTCGATCTCCTGGATCTTCAAATTTAAGCTCCGAGCTTTCCGAGGTGGAAGGATGGCGTCACGATCTCTCCACGATGCTTCGAACTATCTAAACTCTATCTATCGACCGAAGGTCGTGGCTGATCTCTCAGAATTTGTGTGTCTAATCTGCTTCAAAAAGTCTATATGCCCGAACCCTAGCCGTCCAGATTTTCAATCTTCAAAAAGTCTATATATAGCCCAGAAACCTTTACAAGTTGGAAAAGACTGAAAATTAGGGTTTCTGCCCGGATTTTCAAAGGAATTTTCGCCGAAAATATCACCACATTTTCGCCGAAAATATTAGTTAAAAACCAGCTCCAACTTGTTTCGATGATTCCCGCTCCGTTTGAAATCCGATTTGGTCCCCGTTTGAAGCGCTGGACTTGTGAGAGAGTCCTCTATAATGTGGTAACCTGCAGGCTCAACATAAAAGCTCACAAAAAGGGTAAAAATAGCCAATAAATGGACAATGTATGCACTAGGAGCCTAGAATCACAAAGTTACGACAAATGCACCAAATACTCATCAAAATGGCATCAAAGGGTATGTAATGTTGCCTTAAATGGGGCTTATAATCACGTCAAATCGAGTGTCATCACACTTCTTGTGGAGATGGCCTTGACGTGCTCCTTCCTAATGGTAGAGTCAACTTAAACCGATGATTGATTAAGGAGGGGCTACTAGTTAGCAAGCTACACATGTTATTCACCATGCTCTCCATTCGTTGACCTCGAGCTTCATGTTCTTGATTTAAGTCGGCTTGAAGCTTGAATTTCTTCTCATAGTTATCGAGCCTTGCCATGATCAGGTTGAGCTTCTTGTCTACCTCGATATCCCTTGTGTTCCCTGATGTAGATCTCTGAGGTTGATCTGGATAACTATTGCTCAAGTACTGATTTTGACTCTGGTTGAATCCGAAGTTGTAAGGAGGATGCTCTTGGAAGCTTCCTTGTTGTTGAGGAGGTTGTCTGAACTGACGATAGTCTGGGTAGCCTCTTTGATTGTTGGAGAAGCCTTGATCAATAAAGTTCACTTCCTCTGTGGACCAGTTACCGAAAATCTTCTTCATATGTTTCTGTACTTCAATCTTGATCTCATCTTCACGGCTTGGTCAGCTTTTAGCTGCTTCAAACTGTCTCTCCCAATTCCTGGATTTAGATGCGCAGTTTGCAAAGTGAAGGAGAGCAGCTTCTGGTGCGAGTGCGGTGTAGTCGCCATCAGCTAAGAAGTTAACCCATTCAGCTGATTCTTTGTTCATCCCTCGGGCAAAGATTTCAGCTAGCTATCTCTGCTCGAATCCATGATGAGGGCAATCGTAGAGGAGTTCTTGGAATTCGTTCCAAGCATCATATAGGCTTACTCCTCTCTGCTGAACAAATCTGGCAAAGCTGTCCTTACAAAATGTAGTTCTTGAAGGAGGAAAGTATTCCTCTATGAAGTCTTGAGCTAGACTATCCCAATCGGTGTAGTGGCCAGGTGGCATGTAACTGAGCCATCTCTTGGCGGCGCCTCTAAGGGAGAATGGGAAGACTCATAAGCATAATGTGTTCTTACCGAGATTCCCACTCTTGAACGTCTCACACATGGCTAGGAAGTTTGCCAAATGTGTACATGGGTTATCTTGTGGCTTCCCTTCGAACTGAACGTCCCTAGAGATCATTTCCAGGAAGGGGATCGTTATCTCATAGTCAGGATCGTCATCGTTGTGCGGCACAGCGATGCTAGACCGAAAATTAGCCGCACTCGATTTATAGTAATCCGCAAGACTCTTTTGAGCAGCCATTGCGGTAGTGGAAGGTGGATCGGAAGTGATTTGCTTCTGAATTTTATTAACCTGCAAAAGACAAAAACAAGCACAACCGGTGTAAAATCAAAGTGTGATGGAATATGAAAGATGGAAAGTAGAAGAATAAAATGCCAACTCTTCTTTCAAACAATATAGAAGAGTCCCCGGCAACGACGCCAATTTGATGAGCTGCAGAACAGTGATCAAATACTACCAAGCTAGAAAGCTAAGCAGATCGTATTCCACAGGGTTTCTTCTAATTGAGTACTCAAAGAAGCTGGCAATTTATCCAAGTTTGAACACGTTGTGCGTGGTGTGAGTTCCACGACTTCTAAACTAAGATGCAGGAAAATTAGAATGAAATTACAAGACAAAATGAATTGTTGGTTTAGACAGACGACAGACAAGCTTAGATTTCGAATCCCCCTTAGATCACCAGGCAACAGCAATCAACAGATCAGCGGATTTAAATTCTCGTTCAATCAATTTCTAAACACTACCATAACTCCTGACCCTTAGGTTTAAGACTGGCGAACGTTCGCTCTATCCGATCTAACTACCAAAATTAATTAGTCGCCTGGGTACGGTCACCTCTCGCAACGACTTAACTTAACTGGTGCAATTACTAATGATTTATGAGTTACTCTTGAAGCGGATTAACCCTAACTGGTTCCTACGAAAGGCACACTCCAATGAATAGGTTAATTGGTTGAATTGATGTTTTAAAGAGAGGCGAGCGTTCGCTTCTATCCTCAGCTTAACAGGAATCTAAACTAGGCGATCAAGGAAGACAAGTTTATGCGCCAAAGCAGGGAAGATGTCTGGCGACTAACCCTAGCTTGCAAAAACCTAATCTAGGCGATCAACCAGAAAAGAAACATAAACAATCAACAACAAAACAACCATGCAAAGAGAAACTGATTGAACTTCGAATCTAATTACCGCCGATTCGTGACCGCTTTAAAGCCCTGGGTCACTTAGGGTTAATCTAATCTAAGCTCTACGAGTTTAGATACTCGTGTTCATAAAAAAAGAATCGAAGACAGAAACAGAGTTCATCACACAGAGGAAGAACAGATAAGAACTGAAAAACCTAATTCTGATGATTCTGGCAAAGCTTCGCTCTCCGGTAATCTTCAATCCTAGCTCCGAGTCTCCGAGGTGAAGGGATGGCGTCACGATCTATTCCTGGCTCTTCGAACTCTAAAACTCTCTCCCGAACTCTGGAGAGTTCTGAAATTAATTGATATTATGAGATATCTTTATTTGGGCCGCCGGTTAAGTATTTATACTTAACCCTAATACCGCCGGTTTTTAACTGGAATTTTCGTCGAAAATGTGCTTGAGTTTTCACCGAAAATTCCTTTGTAAATTGACTGATCGCCGGCTGAATTCTCCTGTGATTTTCAAACGTCGGGGTTCTCGGCGAAAACTTCTAAAGTTTTTGCCGAAAACTTCTTCTTGTCAGCACTGCCGATTTGTGCTTGAGTTTTCACCGAAAACTCCAAGGGATTTTCGGCGAAAACTTCAGTGTAAATGGAGCAGGAATTTGGTTCGACTTGATTAGCTCCTTGGATCGATTCCGGTGCGATTCCTCGAGGTTCCAACGCCTTAGACACGTCCTTGGCTACTTATTTGATGGCAAAAACCTGTGCTATCATAGAAACACTAGAAAACCATCAAATAGACCCGAAACGGGCTAAAGTAACACAAATGGCACGAGATAGGCAATTGATTGAATATTCGCTATTCTACCCTAAAAACCATGTCTTAAGCAAGGAAATGTCGCTTAAATGAGGCTGATAATCACGTCAAATTAAGTGTCATCAGTCGCCTCTCGCAATGACTTAACTAAATGGTGCAATTACTAACGAATTATGAGTTACTCTTGCAGTGGATTAACCCTAAGTGATTCCTACGAAAGGCACACTCCAATGATTAGGTTAATTGTTCGATTTGTGTTTTAAAGTAAGGCGAGCATTCGCTTCTATCCTTAGCTTAACAAGAATCTAATCTAGGTGGCCAAACCAGACAAGAAACACGGAGAACAAAGAACAAATCAAACATGAAGGAGAAACTGAATGAATTTCGAATCTAATCATCGTCGATCCGTGACCGCTTTAAAGCCCTGGGTCACTTAGGGTTCATCTAATCTAAGCTCTACGAGTTTAGCTACTCATATTCAATACAAAAGAATTGAAGAAAAACAAAGAATACATCTCAGGTAGGAAAGACAGAGAAGAACTGTAAAACCTAATTTCGACGAATCCTTGCAGCTTCAATCTGCTGAATCCTCAACTCCTAGCACTAGTTCTCCGAGATGAATGGATGGCGTCACGATCCGTTCCTAGCTCCTCGAACTCTTTTCACTCGTCCTCTCTCTAGTGTCTGTCTTGGGATTCTTGTCCAGAGTGTAAGTTATCAGATATATATTTCAGCCGTCGATTTCTCTATTTAAACCTAACTGCGGTCTGCTTGAAGTCCACTTGATTTTTTGCCGAAAATTTGGGGAGTTTTCGGCAAAAACTCCCGTTGAAATGTTGGCTTGTTCCGTCTATTTCTCCTAGTTGAAATGGCTTGGAGTTTGTGGCAAAAACTTTTCAGTTTTTGCCGAAAACTTCCTCATGTGAAGGACTGCCAATTTCCTCTTGAGTTTTCGACGAAAACTCAAGGACTTTTTCGCCAAAAACATGTGTAAATTGGAGCAGGATTTTGTTGACTTGATTGACTTCTCTGGTTGATTCAGGTGTGATTCTTCGGGGTTCCAATGCCTTGGTCACGTCCTTTGGCTACTATATTTGATGGCAAAAACCTGTGCTAACATGAAAACACTAGAAAACCATCAAATAGACCCGAAACGGGCCAAGGTAACACAAATGGCACGAGATCGAGCAGTTGGGTGAATATTCACTATTCTACCCTAAAAACCATGTCTTAAGCAAGGAAATGTCTCTTAAATGAGGTTGATAATCACGTTAAATCCAGTGTCATCAATGGCCCCAAACAGAAAATAGAAGGCTTGAAGGATTCAGGAGAAGGCCCGGAAATGAGCCAGCTACGGGTGCCGGCATCAGTACCGGAGGGCACCGACCGGCACTCAGCACCCATCCCACTAATAGCTCGAGCCTTGAAAGGTTATCCCCCGGCCTTAGAGTCCATTTGTTCCCAGGAGCAGCCCCCAGCATCTGCCACCCAAGAAGGAACTCATAAGATCGAAGAAATGACGATCTTGGAGGGTGAGCATCCAGAGGCTGATCGACCAAGAGCCACAAAAGGCGGCGCCGGCTTTCCTAAACGGATCAGTCCTAATTAGGGTTTTCCGGCTAGGAATCCACCGGTTTAGGGATTTTGACATGTTTTCTTGTTTTTTTCCCTCTTAGTGTTTTGTTCGGATTTCCCTTATAGATAATGATTTTTTAGGATTAAACAAGTCCTTTTAGAGTTCTAAATAGGATTTGTTTCAATTCTTTATTATTTTACGAGTTATTTTCTAAGTAGGAAAATCGTGGGGGTCACAAATCCTTAGTATAAATAAGAGGCTCTGGCCTCTCTTTATAATCAACTTTCCCTTGAATTAAATCAATAAACAGAACTTTGTTCTATTCCCTTCAAGGCTTTGCTAGTTGTTGCATAGCTTAAGGTTGGCATTATCAACAGAAGCATCCATCTTCTGTAGTGGCGCCCCTCTACCAGAGACTTAGGGTTCTTGGCTATATAAAGCCAACGGGTCCAAGTACTTCCATCCAGGTTACATAGGTTATCTGTAGTGCTAGTATTCAAGCTCACGGTGGTTAGGGCCTCGAAGCAGCTCACTCCAAGGTTCATCACCCAAGCCGGTGATCGGGTCAAGGACAGCCGACTCTCATGTTCACATCAGTTTTGGTGTCAGAGCCTAGGTTCAACACTAGGACCACAATCTACCCCAGTTTCCATGTTCATTCTTGGATTCATATCTTTACTTTCATTGTTGCTAGAAAATTTTAGAAAATCTTATCTATCTTTCAAATTCTATTCGAAGCATTGTAAGGCAAGAAAAAGCTGGTGGCCGACCAAGTCATCAAAAGAAAAATACACAAGAGAAGAATAGAAAAACAGAAAATAAAAAGCAAGGCCACCCTTGCCCTAAAATTCTCACTTCATTGTAAGTTGAACCTAAGAAGAGGGGTAGAAATCTAGAAGATAGAAAAGCATTCGTTGCTAGAGCTTGTGTGAAATCTTGAGTCATCACCTAGCTGTCCTCAACCAAGCCTCAAGCTGCCAAGAAAAAGCCCTTGTGACCAGGAAGGCTAGCCCAAGGAGTCACGTCTTTGGAGCCCTACGATCGATAGCTTTGAAGAAACTTGCAACTACTTGAGCCGAGTTCAATAGGTTCTGATATCCTTTTATTGATTCTTGTTTTTAAAGTTTATACACGAGTGGAAAAATCAGAGCGAGTGAAGTATATTAGAGAGACTTTGTGAGGATTTTTGTTATTATTCGACTAACCATGACAGAGGAAGAATTAGTCTTGTTGGATGCCACCCTTCCAGCAATCTCCAAAATTCTGGCCCAGATGAAGGCCACTGTAGAAAGGTGGTGACCCCGCCCGATCGTTGTTCGGACGTTTCAACCAAATAAAAAACTACTAATGCTAAAAAGCGTATAACAGATCGTATTCCGAGGGCTTTCTATGATTGGTTACTTCAGAACTAGCAAAATACTCAAAGGTAAACACGTTGTGCATGGTGTGAGTTCCACGACTTCTACTTCTAAGGAATGTAGAAAAATTAAAAAGGATTTAACTAAAGCAGATTGGGAATTAGGGTTTGAAAACAAGAATGACAGACGAACTTAGACTTTGAATCCCCCTTCGTTCCCCAGAGCATTGGCAATCAACAGATCAGCGGATTTTGATTCTCATTCAATCAATTACTAAGACACCACCATAACTCCTTACCCTTAGGTTTAAGACCGGCGAACGTTCGCTCTATCCGTTCTAACTACCAAGATTAACTAGCTGCCCGGGTACGGTCGCCTCTCGCAACGACTTAATTAATTGGTGTGATTACTAGTGATTAATGAGTTACTCTTGCAGTGAATTAACCCTAACCGGTTCCTACGAAAGGCACACTCCAATTATAAGATCAATTGTTCAATTCGATGTTCTAAAGTAAGGCGAGCGTTCGCTTCTATCCTTAGCTTAACAAGAATCTAATCTAGGTGATCAATCCAGATAAGAAACATGAACAATGAAGAATGAATCAAACATGAAAAAGAACTGATTGAATTTCGAATCTAATCACCGCCGATCCATGACCGCTTTAAAGCCCTGGGTCACTTAGGGTTCATCTAGTCTAAGCTCTAAAGGGTTTAGCTACTCATGATTATTACAAAAGAAACAAAGACAAGGAAAGAGTTCATCATTCAGAGGAAGAACAGAAAAGAATCTGAAAAACCTAATTTAGACGACTCTGGCAGACTTCGATCTTCGGTAAGTTACACTCCTAGCTCCGGTTCTCCGAGACGGAAGGGATGGCGTCACGATCTCTATCCGGCTCTTCGAACTCCAGCTCTTCGCTCCAGAACTTCAGAGAGTTCTGATCTCGAAAAGTTGTATTCTGATTAATTATGATTGTCCTCCCCCTTCTGTTGGGCCGCCGGGTTAAGTATAAATACTTAACCCTAAATTAGCCGAGTCAGCCTAATATTTTCGCCGAATATTCCTTAAGAATTTCGGCAAAAATTCCTTTGAGTTCAGGGGCTGATTTCTCTGGTCTTGAATTTCGGTCCGAAGAGTTGATTGATTTCGCCAAAGACATGCTGGACTCGGTACCAGTTGATTTGCACTATTGATTTCGCCGAAGATGCAAGCCTGTTTTCGCCGAAAATGCAAGTGTGAATGGGCAGATTTCGGCTTGAACTTGATCGACTCCTTTGATCGATTCCGGTTTGATTCCTCGAGGTTCCTACGCCTTAGACACGTCCATGGTTACGTTATTTGACGGCAAAAACCTGTGCTAACACAAAAACACTAGAAAACCATCAAATAGACCCGAAACGGGCCAAGGTAACACAAATGGCACGAGATAGGGCAATAGGTTGAATATTCATTATTCTACCCTAAAAACCATGTCCTAAGCAAAGAAATTTCGCTTAAATGAGGCTGATAATGGCGTCAAATCGAGTGTCATCAATACCCCACACTTAAGCTTTTGCTTGTCCTCAAGCAAACTGAATAGAAATGCTCATGTTCATAAATGATAAGATCGATTAAATTGGAGTTCAACCAAACACAATGAATTATTAGACAGATCGATCCTAGAACAAGAAACCTAACATGCATACAGATTAGCCAAACCACCTGGTCTCACTAATAAACTGCACACGACAAGTAATTAGCAACCAATTATGCACGAATTTGACCTGACCGACCAGACTCCTCACACAGGATGTATATAGTACAATGGGAAACTCTCACTCTCTGTGTTTAGAGACGTGTTTCTGCTCTCGATCATTTTCTGTTACCAAATTCTGTCATAGGTTTGCATTTCGACCACATCTCCACCACTGTGACAACACGAGTATCTAGTCAAGAAGGACTTCGCTGCTAGGACCGTAATGAATTCTACACTACTCGGGTTTATAATGAGATGGATGATGGGAATGAATGATGATGGCTTTGTGCGGTGTAGCTTTCGACTAACTTCCCTCGAATCTAATCTATGGCTTCCTACCGTCTAACCAAACACGGGTGGAATAATGAACGCTCGTCCTATGATACCCTCAAGCAACCTAGCACTTATTCTTTTTCTTTACACGATTTTTTTCTTTTCTTTTCAACTTTTCTTTTGACTTCGTTCTTCCATTTGTAGGGAGAAGAACGTTTTATTGAACTACACTTTGAACTTTTCTTATTTTCTGATTTTTCTGCTTCTCTCTTTTTTTTTTCTGAAGCTTGCTTCTTTTCTTTCTTTCTATTTTTTTTCTTTTGTGCCGATTTTCTTTTAGTTGCTAGAGGGGTTTACACGTCTGGACATATTAGCTAAGACCACCTGTTTAATGGCTATAGGCAGGTTACCACAAACCGACTTCTGGTAGGTCAATCTAGAACTACAACCATAGGGGATCAACGGGGAATGAAAGAAATGGGAAATGGCTGTAATGTATTATCGAACCGAAAGAACAGGCCAAGCTCAAGGGTCTAAACCTAGTGGATTTTATCATTTGGTAGGCTATCTGGCTTAGTAGTTGAATCTAGGTGCCCCTAGCCTTCTAGAACTCGTGTCATCGTGTGGTCTCGAGTAGGTCTCATGCAAATTCTAACGCATTCAAGTAAACAGAAAACCACTCAGAAAGAATTAAAATTGCAAGTTACGTGCAATGGATCAAAAGCTCACAGTTGGTTTGCTAGTCGGATTCGGTCATTTTCATGCAATCAAGGCTACAAACTACAAGTGTGATTTTTAAAATTCTGTTCTGACCAGGCAATTTAGCATCAAAGCATACAAGTTGGTTCTCAAGTTCTAGGTTAAGCAGTCTAAGCATCATTATGAAAATTTGAACAACAACTTAACATCAAAAATCAAGAACTGAGCCATTCTAATGCTAGAGAGACTGGAATGGAATCACGAGGCACACATAAAACATAATCAAGGGCAATCAAGTTCATGCAAGGTTCTCTAGCATCCTACCCCACACTTAAATCGGACTGTGTCCTCACAGGACTAATTCTAGAGTTTAGAGTGGAATGGAAGAACCTGGAAGAGGACGGTTGATTTCAGAGGGTAAGCACGGATCCTGAGAGTGGAGGGAAGTGTAACAGAACCTGAAGCAAAGGGAGTCCACCGATTGCCTACAAAACAAAAACAATTGAAACATAAAAAGGAAACCGGGACAAGTGTCCCGGATCCACACAGAAAAAAGTTGAACCGAAATCTGAAAAGAATAAATAAAAAGAAGACACCAGAAAAGGAATACAACCCGATCACTGCTGGTCTGGTGAACCGAGAGGTGAAAAGTGGAGAAATTCGCCGAGCTGGCATTGCCACGCCATCTGTGCCTCATATCGCCGATCGGCGCAGCGCATATGTTGCTGCATAATAGTCCATCGCGCCTCTTGAGTGGCGTTGTCGGTGATGCGCCACTCCAGCAGTCGCTCGTATAACTCACCCACGTCCGCTGGGTGCGGGTGGTGCTGTTGAGTATGCGCCGGATATGGCTCGGGGATGTGCGGCGGCGACTGGTGGATGTACCCTACCTAATGGTGTGGCGAGGGTATATAATCATGAAACTCAGGCGGCGGCTGCGGCTGCTGCTCCTCAGCAACATTTTCTTCCTCTGACTCGACCACAGGCTAGAGTGGAGGATCAGCTGCTACATGGGGACTGAGGTCGAGTTCTAAGTCGTACTCAACCGCCAAGTCTCCACCAACAGTCCTAACTTGGTGGCGTGGAATGTGTGGGCCATACTCATGGCTGATGCCGAAGGAGATGATGAGCTGTCCTATGAAGTTGCCCCCCAAGAGTTTGCGAGGTGGCGTCTTCCTCTTGGTCTTCTGCTGAAGATGTGAGCTAGCACCCAGCCGGGGTGGAGAGGGTAGCTCTCTCGGATGGCTCGGTGAAGCATGAGCTCCTCCTTGAGGATATGGTGGCGATCCTTGTCTCGAACATATAAAAGCGACCTCCGCCAAACCATATGAATAAATTTATAGAGCGGGTGAGAGAGAGACTTAACTGAGTTGCTCGTCCCAAGGCGATCGCCAGGTACGCCTGTCATGTGGCTCCAGAGCGCGTGGTACTCCTCGTCATCATCATCCTCGCCCCAGCCCAGGTGATGATCGTGATAGTGCTCGTAGGGGATGCCCAGATGAGCGGCAAACTCATCGTAGGTGAGCTGTCGGTACACCCCACCAAGAAAGAAGGTGACAACCTTCTGGCGCTGCTTCCTCTTGTGCTCCTCCAGATCAAAGGTTGCCCAGAACTCCTGGAGGGCAATGTCTGGGTAATCAGCAGCTATGGTGGTCAACTCTAGGAGACCAGCTGGTGCTAAGGCGTCATGCACGTTCCGGTAATAATCCTCGTCATGCTCCTGGAGTGACTCCATGGACAGAGGGCGCACGTCAGCTCCACGGATGTGCTGAATCTTCTGGAAGCACTCAAAGTAATAATCCGGTAGACGGGCGATGGTGGGATGGTATCCAGCCCGGTGAGGGAGTGCAGGTGGTGGACCCAGAATAGCAGGTGTGACGGGAGCGGCAGCTCCGGAGCTCGAGGCCCCATCAAGTCGCGCCTTAGTCCTGCGCTCAAAGGTGTTCCTAAATCAAGAACGAAACCAGATTAGTCAACCAAAACCTTACCCCACACTTAGTAGAAAAACTCGATTTCACAAAGAAATGAGGGAAACTAAGTGGGGTAAGCAAAGCGGAGTAGCCGGCAATCATAGACAATAAAACACACACCTAGGAACAGCCAGAATCGGATAAGCACATCAGAGTTCAAAAACTGACATTTAGAAAGTCAACATTTAGGCAAATTGAACCCGAATCATGGCAAGACTATCATAACTTGGAGAATGACGGTAAAATATGATTTCAAATGGCAGCACGATAATATGATCAAGAATGAACACTTATGACAGCCACACGATGAACAACAGTTCAAAGTCAACCCGACATTTCTCACAAAAGTCAACATAACAAGAAATTAATCGTATGCATAGCAACACATGACCAACTGATATGAAAATTAAGCACGGAACTCCCCAAGCATCCAAGAACAGTTCTATAAGTTCAGTTAATCCTAGTTCACATGAAACAGTCGGCACGCAAAACGAGGCAAACCGAAAAGTCAACTGAAAGTCAACCCCGACGAAATTCAGCAATCCATATGTCAAAAGATTTGTGTTGAAAAGCTCTACAACTTACCTTGAAGCCATGGATGCAAAAAGTGAACGAGTTGAGAGGAATCGGTGAAAAACGTTGAAAACTAGATTTCGGAGAACTGGAGCTGCAAAGCTCCGATTCGAACGTTCTAGGGCTTGAATCGATCGGAAAATGGAGGGGAAGGGAATGGCGGCGGTCGGCGACGGTGGCGGCGGCGGGGGTTACGGTGGCGGCGACGGTTGTGAAAGTAGGGTGGTCGGCGGCGATTTTAAATAGATAGGGGGTGTTTTCGTTGGTTTTGAACGAAAATGAAAGAAGGGAAGGAAGGAGAGAGGGGGAGACCAGATTTTTAAAGTGGGAATTTTCTGATTTTTGAAATTATTTTTGGCGAAAAGAAAAGGGTGTTTTCGCTGAAAATTTCAGTTAAAATGGACTGCCAGATTTTCGAAGGCGGTTTCGCCGAAATTGATAGTACGATTTCGTCGAAAATTTTAGTTAAAATGGTTTCGCCGAAAACAAAAACTTTTCGAACCAAAAACAATGAACAGGGAGATTGAGTTCGAAAATTGAAAATCAATTTCGCCGAAAACAAAGGTGGTTTCGCCGAAAATTTTGAACTGTTCGAGTGTTTAAATATTTTCGTGAATCGGCTAACTTCATAAAATAACAGTTAAATCCACAAAAATCGGAACGACCTCAATCAACTTGCGACTGACTCTATGACACACAGACTCTACACGAAAAATAATAAATCAAACAAACTGACACTTTTGGCTTCCCTGAACCGACTCTAAAATACCAAGTTCAACAAGAATTAAAACAGACTCCAGCCGTGGGTTGCCTCCCACGAAGCGCTCTTTTATTAACGTCCTTGAGCTGGACGATACCTGGACGGTATTAAGAGACATCTCAACTCAGATTCTCCTTCATGCTCGCGTCAGAGTTCATGAAGTACAGCTTCGGGACTTCTCCGGTAAGCGTGAATCTCTTCCCGTTTGCATGTAGTAGCTTGGTACGTCCGTCGGGAAGATGATCAACGATCTTGAATGGTACGAACAGCTCTCTAGAGAGATCATCCTTCTTTAGTGTGACGATGGAAGGAATGAGGACTGTCGGTTTCTCTTTTTCTTTCTTCTTCGGCTTGTTATCCCCAGGATCGGTGATCGTTAGTACTTCCTTAGGAGACGCTTTCGGCTTCTCCTTCCATACTTGTTTCGGCGCCGGTTTCTCAGAACGAAATGGTGGTGCAGCTGGCTCGGTGGAAGACGGTGGAATTTTTGGTCTCCAGACCATTTGGGTCATCATCTTCTTGTTCTTTCCTCGAGGTCTGCTCGGTGGTTTAGAAGAGGCTTGCAGTTCCTTCTTCTTCTTCTTAAGCGGCTTATGAACCGAAATTTCTGGCTTCTTCGTAATGACCTGTTTAATATCTGCAGCAACAGCTGATCTAGAGACACTGGGAGAAGCATTAGTAACGGAGTTGACCGGAGTCAACCCCACCGTTTCAACAGCTAGGCAGTGAGATTCTTCATTCCTAGAGTCATATTTCATGCCATCTTTAAGACGGAACGTTTTTGTTTCTTTACTGACTCTAAGAGTTAATGAACCATCTGGAACGTTGATATTCATTCCCGTAGTAGCCATGAAAGGTCGACCTATGAGAATGGTAGCATCATCTGTACTAGTATCCATAATCACATAATCAGCTAAGAACGTGAACGGACCACATTTAGTAACAACGTCTTTAATCTCTCCCTTAGGGGTTTTAAGGGATCTATCAGCAAAGACGAGTTGCATACTAGGCGGTTCAAGTTCCCCTAGGTTTAACTTTTCATACAGACTCACAGGCATAACATTAACCGATGCTCCTAGATCAACTAAGCAACGTTCAATTTCAACATCATTAATGACCAAAGGCAAAGTGAACGAACCAGGATCAGATAACTTAGCTGGATATGGAGAAACAGGTTTCTTAACACGAATGTCAGGGTATCCTTCCTTGTTCCCCTTCATGCCAGTCTCGATCCTTGCATTTGGCAGCAATGCTCTAGGGAAGGGAGGTTTCGCGACGTACGGTGCAAGAGGAGGATCCTCCTTAGGCGTCGGTTTCTGTTCTTCTTCTTCCTCTTCTTCCGGAGTTTCAGCGATCCTGCGTAAAATAGAATAAGCATCAGCAATTAAGTTCAGGAGTTTTCGAGCAGTTACCATTTTAGCCTGTTCTTTTCTCGGGTTTGGCTTTGTCTGGCTTGGAAGCTGGCCAAATGGTCGACCAGATGCTAGCATGCTCAAGATGTTGTTCACGACTTGCTCAATTCTTTGTCCAGATGCTATCTGTTCTTGATTGAGAAGAGCTTGAGCCTTGAACTGACTGTCATGATCGTCGAGTCTTGTGATGATCTGGCTGAGCTTCTTATCCAGGTCACTGACATTATTATCTCTTTGATGCTGCTGACCTGGATAGGTATTGTTAAGATATTGATTCTGGCGATTGCCAGGAGCAGTTCCATAGTTACCCAGATTGCGATGCGGCGGCTGGTAGACACCTGCCGGCAGATGGTTAGGCTTCTGTTCCTGAGCTGGACCAGCCGGGCGATTATTCTGGTTCTGGTTATGATTGGTGCAGCATTGAAGGGGGGTCTGTCTTGATAGTTCCCTTGCTGTCTGAAGTTACGGTAACCAGCATAACCATTCTGATTATTGATGAAGCCTTGTTGTATGAAATTTACCTCTTCGGCAGACCAGACTTCTGCCTTACCAAAATTCTGACAACGGCCTCCATTATGTCAGCAAGCTCCACACCACTCGCAATCAGCAACATAGACAGAAGTTGCCGATGGCTTCATCAGTGTGGTAGACTTCTTCAAATGCTTCTCTACCTCTACCTTGATAGTAGCTTCGAGATCTAGCTTGCTCCTTGATCCTTCAGATTGTCGCTCCCAGTTCCTTGACTTGGAGGCACAGTTTGCGAAGTGAAGAAGAGCAGCTTCAGGAGTGAGTGTAGTGCAATCCCCTTCAGCTAGAGAATTGACCCACTTGGCAGATTCTTCTCGAAGTCCATGAGCGAAGATTTCAGCTAACTGCCTCTGCTCGAATCCATGATGAGGGCAGGTGTAGAGAAGTTCTTGGAATCGATTCCAAGTATCATATAAGCTTTCTCCTTCTTTCTGGGAGAATCTGGCGATGCTGTCCTTGATGGCGGTTGTTCTGGCTGGAGGGAAGTATTCTTCAACAAAGTCCTGAGCCAGACTATCCCAGTTAGTGTAGTAGCCAGGTGGTTTGCCAGTAAGCCACCTCTTAGCAGCGCCTTTTAGAGAGAACGGGAAAGCTCTCAGAGAAAGGGTGTTTTTTGTCGAGGTTTCCGCTCTTAAAAGTACTGCAGAGATTAAGGAAGTCTGCAAGATGAGTGCACGGATTGTCTAGGGGTCTGCCTTCAAACTGTAAATCCCTAGAGATCATGGTCAAGAATGGAATCTTGATCTCATAGTCAGGATCTCCTTCAATGCGCGGAATGGCAATGGCAGATCGAACGCTTGTCGCGTTCGGCTTGTTATAGTCTGCTAGACTCTTCTGTGCAGGTGGTGGTGGCGGCGGTTGATCGCCGTTTGGTGGTAATCTATCGGTCATGGTAGGAGATGGAGGAGGTGAAAGTGACTCGGTGTATGAAGCGGATGAAGATGACGGCACAGGTGAAGATGGAGACGAGGAACTCTCCTTCGGTTCCTCAATCTTGATCGGAGTGATGAATGGATTGGATCTGCCTTTCTTCAGAATCTGTGATCGTAGAGGTGTAGCAGAGCTGCCTGGATTCCCTACAATCTTAGCTTGTTCGGTTTGAGAGCGAGTCCAAGGACGGTGAGGCATGCACCTGTAAACCTACAGATAACAAAGACAAACAAAACCAGTGTAAAATCAAAGTGGGTGGAAAAATGAAAGATGGAAAGTAGAAGAATAAATTGCCAGTTCTTCTTTCGAACAATCAAAAGAAGTCCCCGGCAACGGCGCCAATTTGGTGACCCCACCCGGTCGTTGTTCAGACGTTTCAACCAAATAAAAAACTACTAATGCTAAAAAGCGTATAGCAGATCGTATTCCGAGGGCTTTCTATGATTGGTTACTTCAGAACTAGCAAAATACTCAAAGGTAAACACGTTGTGCGTGGTGTGAGTTCCACGACTTCTACTTCTAAGGAATGCAGAAAAATTAAAAAGGATTAAACTAAAGCAGATTGGAATTAGGGTTTGAAAACAAGAATGACAGACGAACTTAGACTTTGAATCCCCCTTCGTTCCCCAGAGCATTGGCAATCAACAGATCAGTGGATTTTGATTCTCATTCAATCAATTACTAAGACACCACCATAACTCCTTACCCTTAGGTTTAAGACCGGCGAACGTTCGCTCTATCCGTTCTAACTACCAAGATTAACTAGCCGCCCGGGTACGGTCGCCTCTCGTAACGACTTAATTAATTGGTGTGATTACTAGTGATTAATGAGTTACTCTTGCAGTGAATTAACCCTAACCGGTTCCTACGAAAGGCACACTCCAATTATAAGGTCAATTGTTCAATTCGATGTTCTAAAGTAAGGCGAGCGTTCACTTCTATCCTTAGCTTAACAAGAATCTAATCTAGGTGATCAATCCAGACAAGAAACATGAACAATGAAGAACGAATCAAACATGAAAAAGAACTGATTGAATTTCGAATCTAATCACCGCCGATCCGTGACCGCTTTAAAGCCCTGGGTCAGGGTTCATCTAGTCTAAGCTCTAAAGGGTTTAGCTACTCATGATTATTACAAAAGAAACAAAGACAAGGAAAGAGTTCATCATTCAGAGGAAGAACAGAAAAGAATCTGAAAAACCTAATTTAGACGACTCTGGCAGACTTCGATCTTCGGTAAGTTACACTCCTAGCTCCGGTTCTCCGAGATGGAAGGGATGGCGTCACGATCTCTATCCGGCTCTTCGAACTCCAGCTTTTCGCTCCAGAACTTCAGAGAGTTCTTGTCTCGAAAAGTTGTATTCTGATTAATTATGATTGTCCTCCCCCTTCTGTTGGGCCGCCGGGTTAAGTATAAATACTTAACCCTAAATTAGCCAAGTCAGCCTAATATTTTCGCCGAATATTCCTTAAGAATTTCGGCGAAAATTCCTTTGAGTTCGGGGGCTGATTTCTCTGGTCTTGAATTTTGGTCCGAAGAGTTGATTGATTTCGCCGAAGACATGCTTGACTCGGCACCAGTTGATTTGCACTATTGATTTCGCCGAAGATGCAACCCTGTTTTTGCCAAAAATGCAAGTGTGAATGGGCAGATTTCGGCTTGAATTTGATCGACTCCTTTGATCGATTCCGATTTGATTCCTCGAGGTTCCTACGCCTTAGACACGTCCATGGCTACGTTATTTGACGGAAAAAACCTGCGCTAACACAAAAACACTAGAAAACCATCAAATAGACCCGAAACGGGCCAAGGTAACACAAATGGCACGAGATAGGGCAATAGGTTGAATATTCGTTATTCTACCCTAAAAACCATGTCTTAAGCAACGAAATGTCGCTTAAATGAGGCTGATAATGGCGTCAAACCGAGTGTCATCAAAAGGCTAGAAAGAGAGGAGATGGGTGACTCAGGCAAACCCCAGGTCAGCCCCAAGCCGGCATCTGATCTACCCCGGGCCAGCCTCGGACCGGCTCCTAACCAGAATCAGGCCATCCCCGGATCACCCACCGGTCAGCCTCAGCTTAGCCCCGAACGCCACACCAAGTCGTCAATACCAGGTCAGCACCCCGAAAACCACAGATCTAGTGGAGGATCAACGCCTGGGCCTTTCACTAGTCTTGTCACGACGCGGATTACCATCAGTGCCATGACCCGAACCCTAGCACAGACGGCGACCCATGACTCCATCTGATGCCCGACCACTATAGGGCCTCACCCCCAGAATATGATGCCACCCGTCCCTAACACTTTGTCCAGCCCTGGCACCTTAGCCATCCCCGGTGTGCTACTCGACGCCACCGATGGTGCCCAATCCAGTCGTGGAGCCGGCACCCGATCAAAACCTGCCCAACGATTCTCTGCTATTCTAGAAGACTCCTGAGTGCACAGGTATTCGAAGAAGGATGGGAGCAAAGGTGTGTTGTTAAATATAAAGTTTGTAGTATGGTAATTGATGGCGGCAGTTGCACCGATGCAGTCAACCAAGATTTAGTGAAGGGACTCAATCTTCAAACACAAAAGCATCCCAATTCCTATAAATTGCATTGGCTCAGCAATTGTGGAGAGTTGAGAGTTGCAAGTCAGGCTTACGTACCCTTCAGCATTGGAAGGTGTACACTGACCTAATCTTATGTGATGTAGTTCCCATGAAAGCCGCTCACATATTACTAGGAAGACCACAGAAATTTGATAGGTTCTCCAAGCATGATGGGAGAACCAACAGTTATAGTCTCATTCATGGGGACACCAAGTATAAGTTGAAACCCCTATCCCCCACCGAAATCCTCCAAGATCAAATCAATAGGAAGGTCAGCCGAGAGAGAAAAGAGAGAGAGAGAGAGCTCAAAAATAAGGAGAGGAGAGAACAAACGAGTGAGCCTTTGAGTGCAAATATAGAAAAACAAAACCCTAAGGGGTCTAGAGCTCAAAAGAGTGAGGATCAAAGGAAAAAAACCTATTAGCCACCCCCGGTGAGATCAAGCAAACCGTAGTTGCTAGGAAACCGATGGTAGTCATTCTCTACAAAGAATGCCTGATCTCTAACCCTAACACTTCTTTTCCTAGTGTTTTTCTGTCTCTCCTATAGGATTTCAAGGATGTCTTCCCCGAGGAAGATCCAAGTAGACTGCTCCCACTTAGGGGAATTGAGCACCAGATTGACCTAGTACCGGGAGCAGCCTTGCCAATCAAGGCAGCCTACCGCATCAACCCTGAAGAGAACAAGGAGATCCAGTCACAAATAGAGGAATTGATGGACAAAGGGTATGTCAGGGAAAGCATGAGCCCTTGTGTTGTTCCAGTCATCCTTGTCCCTAAGAAGGAAGGGACTTGGAGGATGTGTGTTGACTGTAGAGCCATCAACAACATCACAGTTAAGTATCAACACCCCATCCGTAGATTAGATGATATGCTTGATGAGTTACATGGTTCTACAATCTTTTCCAAAATTGATCTCATGATAGGATATCACCAAATTAGAATGAAAGAGGGTGATGAATGGAAAACCACTTTCAAAACCAAGTTAGGTTTATATGAATTGATGGTCATGCCCTTTGGGTTGGCTAATGCACCTAGCACTTTCATGAGATTAATGAATCAAGTCCTCAGGTCTTATATTGGCAAATTTTTGGTAGTATACTTCGATGACATCTTAGTCTACTCCAAAACCTTAAAAGACCACCTAGGGCACCTAAAATATGTCTTAGAAACCCTAAGGAAGGAGCAACTATATGCTAACAGGGCCCAAATGCACCTTTTGCACAGATCGCCTTGTTTTTCTTGGCTTTGTTGTTAGCTCTTCAGGGATTAGGGTTGACGAAGACAAGATTGAAGCCATAAAGTCATGGCCAACCCACAAAGCATCACGAAATTTAGAAGTTTCCATGGACTGGCCAGCTTCTACCAAATGTTTGTGAGGGATTTTAGCACCATTGCTGCCCCTCTCACGGCGGTCATAAAAAAGGATGTGCCATTCCATTGGGGCACACCTCAGCAAGAAGCTTTTGAGACCTTGAAGAAGAAGCTAACTAAAGCACCACTCATCATGCTCCCGGATTTCAACAAGCCCTTTGAGATTGAGTGTGATGCTTCTGGAGTAGGAATTGGAGCTGTCCTTATGCAAGAAGGGAGGTCGATTGCTTACTTTAGTGAAAAGTTGAGTGGTGCCCCACTCAACTACCCCACCTATGACAAGGAGCTCTATTCCCTCGTCAGAGCCTTCAAGACTTGGCAACACTACTTATGGCCCAAAGAATTCATCATCCACACTGATCATGAATCACTCAAGTACCTCAATGCTCAACACAAGCTCAACAAACGCCACGCCAGGTGGGTGGAGTTTATTGAATCTTTTCCCTACACAATTAAGTTCAAACAAGGTAAGGAAAATGTGGTAGTCGATGCCCTATGTCAAAGGTATGCTCTAATCTCTGTCCTTACCACTAAATTTATTGGATTTGAACATATCAATGAACTTTATGCTACTGACCCAACTTCAAGAGTATCTTTGAAGCTTGTAAACAGGGAGGGTTTGGCAAATTTTACAAACAAGATGGGTACTTGTTCAAAGAAACCAAGATCTGCCTTCCTAATCATTCTTGTAGAATTGTCTTAGCCCTGGAAGCTCATGGAGGAGGACTAATGGGACATTTTGGGGTAGCCAAGACCTTGGCCACCCTTAGAGAGCACTTTTACTGGCCAAAGATGCGCCATGATGTGAAAAAACTCTTTGCCCAATGCTCCAAATGCCAGAGAGCCAAGTCACACCTTCAGCCATATGGATTGTACACTCCTTTACCTATCCCTGAACATCCTTGGGTCGACTTATCTATGGACTTCATCTTAGGATTGCCTAAGACCTGAAAGGGCAAAGATTCTATGTTTGTAGTAGCGGACAGGTTTTCAAAGATGGCTCATTTTATTGCTTGCCACAAGGCAGATGATGCTTCCCACATAGCCAACCTTTTCTTCCAAGAGGTGGTCAGACTACATGGGATCCCAAAGACTATAGTTTCAGATAGGGATTCTAAATTCTTAAGTTACTTCTGGAAAACCCTATGGGCCAAGATAGGTACCAAGCTCATGTTTTCCACCACCTGTCACCCTCAAGCCGATGGCTAGACTGAAGTGGTGAACAGATCCCTCTCTTAGATGCTAAGGGCTAGCATTAAATCCAACATCAAGTCAGGGGAGGATTGCCTCCCCCATGTTGAGTTTGCTTACAACTGGGTTGTCCACTCAGCCACCCAATACTCACTTTTTGAACTTGTTTATGGATTTAATCCCCTAACCCCTTTGGATCTGTCACCTTTGCCTTTACATGAATTCTTAGATGCAGGAGGACAAGAGAAGGCTGAGTATGTTCAAAAGCTACATGAAAAGGCCATTTCCAACATAGAGAGGAGAACTGCTCAATACATCAAGAACGCCAACAAAGGAAGAAAAGAGAAGATCTTCGAAGTGGGAGACCAAGTGTGGATTCATTTTTGGAAAATTAGATTCCCAGAGCAACGTAAATCCAAACTACTACCTCGGGGAGATGGACCTTATACAGTACTTCAGAGGATCAACACCAATGCCTATGTTCTAGATCTCCCAAATTCCTATGGAGTAAGTGCTACCTTAGTGTTTCTGACCTCACCCTCGATTAAGATGAGGTTTATACAGATTCGAATTCGAGGCCAAATCCTTTTCAAGAAGAGGGTAATGGTGAGCCTCCTGTTCCCTGGACCTGACCTGAGCTGCCCTTAACCCGGAGCCAGACCAAGACTTTCAAGGATCGGCTCAACATTTACATAGCCACCTGGAGCAAGGATCAACATGAAGAGGATGCCGACCGGGTCATTAGGGAAGAATACACTCTCCTTATCAGCGAAGGGACATTTAAGCAACCAGAACAGGAGCCAGCGTCGAGCTTAGCACTGATGCTTAGGCCAAGCTCCAGGCCAGATCCAAGGCCAACCCTCAACTTGGGCCCTAGGGCATCTTCTATAAGCCATGAAAGCCTAGATCCCCGCCAAGGCTGTCCTAAGGGGTTCCTAACAAATGGCCCCAAGCAGAAAATAGAAGGCCTGAAGGATTCAGGAGAAGGCCCGGAAATGAGCCAGCTGCGGGTGCCGGCATCAGTACCGGAGGGAACTGACCGGCACTCAGCACCCAACCCACTAATGGCTCGAGCCTTCAGAGGTTATCCCCGGCCTTAGAGTCCATTTGATCCCAGGAGCAGCCCCCAACACCCGCCACCTAAGAAGGAACTCATAAGATCGAAGAAATGAAGATTTTGGAGGGTGAGCGTCCGGAGGCTGATCGACTGGGAGCCCCGGAGCCCGACCGGGCTCCGTACAAGACCTCAGCAAAGCCCAGCATCCGGAGCCCCAAGAAGCCCCAGCCTCAGCATTCGATGTCACCGTCAATTCCAGGCCCGGCACAATAGGCGACACCAGCTTTCCTAAACCAAATCAGTCCTAATTAGGGTTTTCTGACTGGGAATCCGCAGGTTTAGGGTTTTTGAAACTTTTTCTTGTTTTTTCCCTTTTAGTGTTTTATTCGGATTTCTCTTTTAGAGAATGAGTGTTTAGGATTAAACAAGTCCTTTTAGAGTTACAAATAGGATTTGTTTCAATTATTTATTATTTTACTAGTTATTTTCTAAGTAGGAAATTCGTGGGGCTCTCAGGGATCCTTAGAATAAATAAGAGGCTCTGTCCTCTCTTTGTAATCAACTTTCCCTTAAATTAAATCAATAAACAGAACTTTGTTCTATTCCCTTCAAGTCTTTGCTCGTTGTTGCATAGCTTAAGGTTGCATTATCGACAGAAGCATCCATCTTCTGTAGTGGCGCCCCTCGACTGAACACTTAGGGTTCTTGGCTATATAAAGCAAATGGATCCAAGTACTTCTAATGGACGTGCGGAACGCGTGTCGTCAAATAACTACCAAGCACAAAGCAAGATAGATCATATTCCAAGGGTTTCTTCAAACTGACTACTCAAATGAGTCGGCAAATTATTTAGGTAAAAACAAGTTTGTGTGGTGTGAGTTCCACGACTTATAAGCTATAAAGCATGGAAGTTGAAATGAAAACAGAAAGCAAATTAAAAGATTGATTGACTTGACAAGACGACATACAAGCTTAGATTTCGAATCCCCCTAATATCACCAGAAGCACTGGCGATAACAGGACCAGTGGCGTTCAATTCTAATTCATTCAGCTCTCAGACACCACCATAACTCCTGACCCTTAGGTTTAAGATTGGTAAACGTTCGCTCTATCCGATCTAACTCCCAAGATTAATTACCGCCCGAGCTCTCACTTCTTGCAATGGAAAACCAACTGGCGCGATTACTAGTGATTTATGAGTTACTCTAGCAGCGGATTAACCATAACTGGTTCCTACGAAAGGCGCACTCCAATGAATAGGTTAATTGTTGATTTGATGTTTTAAAGTGAGGCGAACGTTCGCTACTAACCTCAGGTTAACAAGAATCCTAACTAGGTGATCAAGCTAGAAAAGAAACACTGGCAACGAAGAACAAATCAAACATGCAAGAGAAACTGACTGAATCTGAATTTAATTACCGCCGATCCGTGATCGCTTTAAAGCCTTGGGTCACTTAGGGTTCATCTAATCTAAGCTCTATGAGTTTAGCTACTCATATTCAATACAAGAGAATCGAAAACAAACAAGGAATACATCTTCAAGTAGGAAGAACAAAGAAGAACTGTAAAACCTAATTTCTAATGAATCCGTGAAGCTTCAATCTCCTGAATCTTCAACTCCTAGCATCGAGCTCTCCGAGATGGAAGAATGGCGTCACAATCTCTTCCTGGCTCTTCTAACTCTCTAAACTCTCTCTCAAACTCTAAAGTATGGAAATTAATCCAAGGAATATCTGTCTTTAATTGTGGCCGCCGATTTGTATTAATAGGGTTTGCAAAATCCCGGCTGGAAAAGGATAGACTTCTCGGCGAGAACATTGAGAGTTCTCGCCAAGAACTTCAGTTCAACGCTCACTGTCCGTTCTTGCTCAAAACATCTCGGCGAGAACTTCAGTTAAAATAGGGGAGGATTTCGACTTTGACTTGTATGACTTCTGGATCGATTTCGGTTATCCTTTGGGGTTCCCTTGCTTTCCGAGAATGTCCGTGGCTACATTATTGATGGCAAAAACCTGTGCTATCACCAAAACACTAGAAAACCATCAAATAGACCCATAACGGGCCAAAGTAACCAAAATGGTAAGAATTAGAGAAATTGAGTGATAACACCCTAAACTACCCCCAAAACTCGTGATTCAAGCAAGGAAATGTAGCTTAAATGAGGATGATAAACACGTAAAATCGATTGTCATCAAATACCCCACACTTAAGCCTGTACTTGTCCTCAAGCAAACTAGACTATAACGCACTCAGATTCATAGATGATGAGATAGATCAAGTCAAGGTTCAAGCAATCACAACGAATTATTAAACTGCTACTTCTAGAACAAGTGACCTAACATGCATACACGTCAGCGAAACAACCTGGTCTCACTAATTATCTGCACACAACAAGGAGCAATCACCAATCAAGCACAAATCCGACCTGACTGACTAGTCTCCTAACACAGAAAATATTAAGTACAAGGGGAACTCTCGCACTCAGTGTTTAAGGACATGTTTTTGCTCTCAATCACTTTCTCGACCGAAGTATGTCATAAGTTTGCATTTCGACCACATCTCCACCACTGTGATAACATGAGTAACTAGTCAAAAGGACTTTCGCAAGGGACTGTATCGATTCCTACACTACAGGGGTTTATGATGAATGGATGATGGGATAAATGATGGAATTGGCTTTGGTGCGGTGTAACTTTTGACTAACTTCCCTCGAATCTAGCCTATGGCTTCCTACCGTCTAACCAGACATGGGTGGAATAGTGTACGCTCGTCCTATGATACCATCAAGCAACCTAGCACTTTGTTTTAATTTTTTTCTTTTTCTGATTTTTTCTGACTTTTCTTCACATTTTCTTTAGACTTCGTTCTTCCATTTGTAGGGAGAAGAATGTTATTGAACTATATGATGACACTTGATTTGACGTGATTATCAGCCTCATTTAAGCGACATTTCCTTGCTTAAGACATGGTTTTTAGGGTAGAATAGCGAATATTCACTCAACTGCTCTATCTCGTGCCATTTGCGTTACTTTGGCCCGCTTCAGGTCTATTTGATGGTTTTGTAGTGTTTTTGTGATAACACAGGTTCTTGCCGTCAAATAATGTAACCAAGGACGTGTCTAAGGCATTGGAACCCCGAGGAACCGCACCAGAATCGATCTAAGGAGTCAATTAAGCCAACACATTTCCTACCCTGTTTTGCACTTGAGTTTTCGGCAAAAAGACTTAGAGTTTTCGGCGAAAACTCCAGAAGAAATCGGCTGAGCATCACAAGAAGAAGTTTTTGGCGAGAAGTCAAGTTCTCGCCGAAAACTCTAAGCACGAAAATCACAGGAGAAGCAGTCAGAAAACCAGCCATTTTACAAAGAAGTTTTCGGTGAAAACTTATCAAGTTTTTGCGAAAAAATCCAGGCAAAATCCGGCGACTTAGGGTTAAGTATAAATACTTAATCCGACGGCCCAAAAGGAAGGAGACCAGATACCATCATACCTCATAATACACATCATTAATTCAGAACTTTCACGAGTTCCAGAGGAGAGTTTTAGAGTTCCAGAGGAGAGTTTTAGAGTTCGAAGAGCGAGGAAGAGATCGGGACGCCATCCCTTAACCTCGGAGACTCGGAGCTAGGATTGAAGATTACCGAAGAACGAAGCTTTGCTAGAGACGTCTTAATTAGGTTTTACAGTTTCTATCTGTTCTTCCTTTTCATGATGAACTCTGTTTCTGTCTTTGATTCTATCGTTATGAACATGAGTAGCTAAACTCGTAGAGCTTAGACTAGATGAACCCTAAGTGACCCAGGGCTTTAAAGCGGTCATGGATCGGCGGTGATTAGATTCAAAGTTCAATCAGTTTCTCTTTCATGTTTGGTTTGTTCTTCGTTGTTTATGTTTCTTGTCTGGATTGATCACCTAGATTAGATTTCTTGTTAAGTTAAGGATAGAAGCGAACGCTCGCCTTACTTTAAATAAACAAATCAACAATTAGCCTTTCGTAGGAACCAGTTAGGGTTAATCCGCTTCAAGAGTAACTCATTAATCACTAGTAATTGCACTAGTTAGTTTAGTCATCGCAAGAAGCGACCTTTACTCGGCCGGCTAATTAATCTTGTTAGCTAGATCGGATAGAGCGAACGTTCGCCAGTCTTAAACCTAAGGGTCAGGAGTTATGGTGGTGTCTTAGAACTGATTGAATGAGAATTGAATTCCGCTGATCTGTTGATTGCCAATGCTCTGGTGAACTAAGGGGGATTCGAAGTGTAAGCTTGTCTGTCGTCTTTGTTAAGTCAACCAATCTTCCAATCTGTCTTTTAATTTAGTTTTTAATTTCTTTGCATTTTCTAGAATAGAAGTCGTGGAACTCACACCACGCACAACATGTTAAACCTGAGTAATCTGCCTTTACATTTGAGTAGACACTTTTTAGAAGGCCCGTGGAATACGATCTGCTTAGCTTCCAGCTTGGTAGTTATTTGATAAACCTGTACTTCAGACGTTCATGAAATTGGCGCCGTTGCCGGGGATCTTCTTTCAATTGTTTGAAAGAAGAACTGGCATTTTATTCTCCTACTTTCCATCTTTCATTTTTCCATCCACTTCGATTCTACACTGGTTGTGCTTGTTTTTGTCATTTGTAGTTTGTTCACAGGTTTATGCATCACCGCCCCCTCACTCGCTCTCAAACCGCCAAGAACAACAAGGCTAAGAGTATAGAGAGACTAGGTAGTTCTGCTCCGCCAAGACAATCACAAATTTCAATGAGAGGCAGAACCAATCCACCTCCATCTGTTACTCCAATTGAGATCGAGGAACTGAAGGAGAGTTCCTCATCTTCATCTTCACCGTCATCTTCATCTGCTTCATACACCGAATCACTTTCACCTCCTCCATCTCCTAGGATGGGTGATCAACTGGGCATGCCGAAGAGCCTAGCTGACTACAACAAGCCGAGCGCGACTAGGAGATCCTGACTATGAGATCAAGATTCCTTTCTTGACTATGATCTCTAGGGATCTACAATTTGAAGGCAGGCCACTCGACAATCCGTGCACGCATCTGGCGGATTTCATTGATCTCTGCGGCACTTTCAAGAATGGGAATCTCGACAAGAACACTCTTTGCTTGAGAGCTTTCCCGTTCTCTCTTAAAGGCGCTGCTAAGAGGTGGGTCACTAGCAAACCACCTGGTTACTACATAGACTAGGACACTCTTGCTCAAGACTTCGTCGAAGAGTACTTCCCTCCTTCTAGAACAACCGCCTTCAAGGACAGCATCGCCAGATTTTCTCAGAAGGAAGGAGCAAGCTTATATGACACTTGGAATGAATTCCAGGAACTTCTCTACAACTGTCCTCACCACGGGTTTGAGCAGTGACAGTTAGCTGAGATCTTTGCTCGAGGTCTTCGTGAAGAATCTGCTAAATGGGTCAATTCCCTAGCTGAAGGAGATTGCACTACCCTCACACCTGAAGCTGCTCTTCTCCATTTTGCGAACTGTGCTTCCAATTCAAAGAACTGGGAATGACAATCAGAAGGATCAAGGAGCAAGCTCGATCTTGAAGCAACCATTAAAGCAGAAGTTGAGAAGCATCTGAAGAAGTCATCTACACCTATCAAGCCGCCAACAGCCTCTGTCTACGTTGCTGATTGTGAGTGGTGTGGAGCTTGTGCTCATAACGGAGGCCGATGCCAGAATTTTGGCAAAACAGAAGTCTAGTCTGCCGAAGATGTCAATTTCATTCTCAAAGCTTTAACAACAATCAACAAGGTTATGTTGGCTACCGCAACTACAGACAACAGGGAAATTTCCAAGATCGACCTCCCTACAATATCGGTGCCAACAAGAACTAAGGCCAGAATTAGAATAGCCGACCAACTCGTCCAGCTCAGGATCAGAAGCCAAACAATCCGATGGGAGGTGTCTACCAGCCGCCTCACCGAAATCCGGGTGACTATGGAATTGCCCCTGGCAATCGCCAGAATCAATATCTGAACAATACCTATACAGGACAGCAGCATCAGAAGGAGAAACGTTAGTGAACTTGACAAGAAGCTCAATCAGATCATCACCAGACTTGATGATCATGATAGTCAGTTCAAAGCTCAAGCTCTCCTTAACCAAGAGCAGATTGCTTCCGGTCAAAAAATAGAGCATGCAGTGAACCAGATCTCTAGCATGCTAGCATTTGGTCAACCATATGGCCAGCTCCCAAGCCAAACCGAGCCGAATCCGAGAAAGGAGCAAGCTAAGATATTATTTATTCAAGACCCGGCAAACTCACCTACTAATGCTTCTTTTAATTCATGTATGGCCATTGAAGTTCCAGAGAAGAAGGAAGCAAAGGAAGAGGCGCCTAAGGAGTATGATCCTCCTCTCGCTCCATACTACGAGAAGCCTCCTTTTCCAAGGATCGAGACTGGCATGTGGGGAAACAAAGAAGGATATCCTACCATCTGTAGCAAGCTGCCTTCCTCGCCATATCCAGCTAAGTGTTCCGACCCTGGTTCTTTCACGTTACCTCTAGTCATTAATGATATTGAGATAGAACGTAGTTTGGTTGATCTAGGTGCGTCTGTCAATGTCATGCTTATGAGTTTGTTTGAGAAATTGAATCTAGGAGAACTTGAACCGACTAGCATGCAACTTGTCTTTGCTGATAGATCATTGAAAACACCTAGAGGAGAGATCAAGAATGTTGTTACTAAATGTGGTCCGTTCACTTTCTTAGCTGATTTTGTGATTATAGATACTAGCGAAAAGGATTCTACTATTCTTATAGGTCGACCCTTCATGGCAACAACCGGAATGCAAATCAATGTTCTGAGTGGTTCTTTGACCTTGAGGGTTGGTAAGGAAACAATAACATTCCGTCTTAAGGACGGTATGAAATATACTCCTATGAATGAAGAACCTCACTGTCTTGCTGTTGAAACTGTGGAGTTGACTTCGGTCGACTCCGTTACTGATGTCTCTTCCAGTGTTTCTAGATCAACTGTTGTTGCAGGTATTGAACAGATTATCAAGCAGGAACCAGGATCTTTGGCGCAAAAGCTGCCGAAGAAGAAGGAACTAAAATCTTCTTCTTCACCGCCAAGCAAGGTACCTGGCAGGCTACGAAGGAAGAATCAAAAGAAGAATCAAATGGTCTGGAGGCCAGTTGCTCTGCCATCCTCTCCCGAGCCAGCTGCACCACCAATTCCGGCCAAGACACTGGCGCAAGAGCAAGTGAAGAAGGAGAAGCCAAAAGCATCTCCCAAGGAATCGCCAAAGATCACGGATCCCAGTGAAATGAAGCCGGAGGTCAAAGAGAAGATAAATTCGACTGTCCTCATTCCTTCCATTGTAACACTCACAAAGGATGATCTCCCAAGAGATTTGTTCGGACCGTTCAAGATCACTAACCATCTTCCCGATGGATGTGCCAAGCTCACTCATGCTAACGGGAAGAAATTCACGCTCGACGGAGATACCCCGAAGCTCTACTTCATGAATTCCGACACTAGCGTTAAGGAGATTCTGAGTTAGGATGTCACCTAACACCGTCCAGGTATCGTCCAGCTCAAGGACGTTAATCAAGAGTGCTTTGTGGGAGGCAACCCACAGCTGGAGTCAGTTTTTAATTTGTGTCGAACTCCTTGTTTTAGAGTCGGTTCGGGGAGCCAAAAGTGTCAGTTTGCATGATTCCTTGTTTTTCGTGTGTAGTCTGTGTGTCATCATTTCAATCGCAAGTTGTTTGAGGTTGTTTCGACTTTTGTCAAATTAATTCTGATTTTCTGAAGTTTGCCGGGATTGCGAAAATATTTCAATCGTGCAGGTCAAAGTTTTCGGCGAAAAGCACTCTACTTTTCGGCGAAAAACTGCCCTTTAAAACCCACAGTGTTTTCTGACCGATTTTTGATAAACTTTTCGGTGAAAAGTAGCCTACTTTTTGGCGAAAACTGACTTTGAAAATCGACAGACGTTTTAAACTGGATTTTTTGGCGAAAACTTGCACTTCTTTTCGCCAAAAAATCTGAGAAAATCCAAAAATCTTATCCCCTTTTTTTCCCGGTCTCTCTCTCTCTCCCCTCTCTTTCTCATTTCATTTTCGAACAACGAAAACCCGCCCCCCTTATTTTAAAATCGCCGCCGACCTAATTCTGCCACCGCTGCCCGATTCCTTTGCCACCGCTATTGCCGACCGCCGCCGCACCATTCCTCTCTCTCTCTCTCGATCATTTCAAGCCGTAGATTGTCCGAATCGGAGCTCTAGAGCTCTAGTTCCACCGAAACCTAGTTTTTCGAGTTTTTCACCGATTTCTCACTTTCCGTTCGTTTTCAGCAGTCATGGCTTCAAGGTAAGTCGTAGAGCTTTTCATTTTGAGTCTTTTGACATGTTGAATGTTGAATTTCGCCAGGGTTGACTTCGGTTGCCTTTTCGGTCTACCTCGATTTGCGTGCCGACTGTTTCATGAGAATTGTGGTGAACTGATTACTTCGGATTATTCTAGCATGCTTAGGGAGAATTGTGCTGAATTTTAATACCATTTGATCATATGTTTGTATGCTTAAAGAATGATTCTTTGTGGTGTTGACTTTTTATGAAATGTCGATTTGACCATGCACTGTTTTTGCTCTGTTGGCTGCCATGTCTGTTCATTCACGTTTGTATCACTATGTTGGTTGCTAGAGTTGATGTTATGCTGTCATTTCTCGATTTGTGCTAGTGATTGCCATGATTAGGGTTCAATGTGTTCCAATGTTGACTTTTTAGATGTCGTTTTGACTTCTGAGCTCAAATTGTGATGTGAACATTCCGGCTAGACATATGCATGTTTTGTGATTCATTATGTTTACCGATTAATCGCTTTGCTTACCCCACTCGGTTTTCCTCATTTCTTTGTGAAATTGAGTTTTTCTACTAATTATGGGGTAGGTTCTTAGTTTGACTAATCCAGTTTTGTTTATTGCTATAGGAATGTCACTCATGAGCGCAGGACTAAGGCTAGACTTGACACCGCCTCTAGCTCCCGAGCTCCAGCACCCGTCACACCTGCCATCTCCGGTCCTCCACTTGCATATCCATGTCGTGTTGGGTACCACCCCAATGTTGCTCGCTTGCCCGTGCACTATTTCGAGCGCTACCAGAGGTTCGAGCATGTTCCCAGAGCTGACGTGCGACCATTGTCCATGGACTCCCTCCTCAAGCACGATGAGGATTGGCACCAGAATGTGCTCACCTCATTGGCACCTTCAGGACTTCTGGAGCTGACCACCCTGACTGCTGACTTTCCAGATGTCGCCCTCCAAGAGTTCTGGGCTACATTCCAGCTGGATGAGCACAAGAGGAGGCACCACAAGAAGGCCATCTCCTTCTACCACGGTGGGGTGTACAAGGACTTCACCTCGATGAGTTTGCAGCTCATCTCGGCATCCCCCGGGAGCACTATGAGGGCCACCACCTCGGCTAGGAGAACAACACAGGTAAGGGAGATGAATATGACGCGCTCTGGAGCCACATCACTGGAGTATCAGACGCTCAGACCACGTCTCATAACTCCGTCAGTTCACTCTCTCACCCTCTCTATTGTTTTATTCATATGGTTTGGCGTAGGTCACTACTATTTGCTCCAGAGAAGGACCGACACCACATCAGCAGAGAGGAGCTCCTTCTTCTACGTGGATCTGGGAGGCTTACCCTCTTCATCCCGGATGGGTGCTTGCACGCCTATTCCACCAGAAGACCTAGAAGCCAAGGCCGCCTCGCTCACTCCTTGGTGACAACTTTGTCGGCTGAGACATCATCTCCCTCGGTCTCAGCCAGTCGTATGGCCCGGACGTCCCACGATGCATAGTACACACCGTAGATGGTGATTTAGCGGTCGAGTATGCCCTCCAATTGGACCTTGGTCCGCAGGTGGCGGCAACTCCTCCTCCCCAACACAAGGCCGAGTCAGAGGAAGAAGACGATTCTGAGGAGCAGCTTCCTCAGCCGGAGCCAGAATTTGACGATCATATACCCTCGCCACAGCAGCAGGCAGGGTATGCATATCAGTACCAGTCGCCCCTCCAGGATCCATTCCAGGTGCCTCATCCTCAGCACTGACCGCATTCAGCTAATATTGGAGAGCTGTACGAGCGACTCTGAGAGTGGCAAGTCACAGACACCGCAAACCAGGATGCCAGATGGGTTATTATGCAGCAGCACATGCGTTGCACTGACGAGAGATACGAGGCGCAGCTGGCGTGGCATCGGCAGGTCAACGACGTCCTCCACATTCCCCCTCCCGATGCACCTGACCAGCAGTGATCGGGTTCTATCCTTTTCCTTGTCCCTTCTTTTTATTTCTTCTTTTCGGATTTCGATCCAACTTTTTTCTGTGTAGATCCGGGACACTTGTCCCGATTTCCTTTTTATCTTTCATTTGTTTTTGTTTTGCAGGTAGTTTGGGAGATTCCCTTTGCTTAGGTTGATTCCCTCCGCTCCGAAGACCTGTGTTCATCCCCTAGATCAGTCATCTCGGTCCAGGTTCTTCTATTCCACTCTCAACTCTAGTTTTAGTCGTGTGAGGACACAGAACGATTTAAGTGTGGGGTAGGATGCTAGAGAATCTTGCATGAACTTGATTGCCCTTGATTGTGTTTTTTGTGTGTTCTGTGGTTCCTTTCCAGTTTCTCTAGCGTTAGAATTGCTCGGTTCTTGATTTTTGATGTTAAGTTGTTGTTCAATCTATCATAATGATGCTTAGACTGCTTAACCTAGAACCTGAGAACCAACGTGTATACTTTGATGCTAAATTGCCTGGTCATAACAGATTTTTTAAATCACACTTGTAGTTTGTCGCCTTGATTGCATGAAAATGACTGAATCCGACTAGCAAACCAACTATGAGCTTTTGATCCATTGCACGTAACTTGCAATTTCAATTCATTTTGAGTGGTTTTCGGTTTGCTTGAATGAGTTAGAATTTGCATGAGACCTATTCGAGACCACACGATGACACGAGTTCTAGAATGATAGGGGCACCTAGATTCAGCTACTAAGCCAGATTGCCTACCCAATATTGAATCCATTAGGTTTAAACCCTTGAGCTTGGCCTGTTCTTTCGGTTTGATATACATTACAGCCATTCCCATTCTTTCATTCCTTGTTGATCCCCTATGGTTGTAGTTCTAGATTAGCCTACCGAAATTCGGTTTGTGGTAACTTGCCTATAGCCATTAAACAGGTGGTCTTAGCTATTATGTCCAAATGTGTAAACCCTAAAAGAAAGAATCGGCACAAAAAGAAAATAAGAAAAATTTTGAAAAGTTCAAAAGTTTCAAAGTTTTTAGTTCAATAACGTTCTTCTCCCTACATATGGAAGAACGAAGTCAAAAGAAAATTCAGAAAAAAATGTGTGAAGAGAAAATAAAGTGCTAGGTTGTTTGAGGGTATCATAGGACGAGCATACATTATTCCACCCGTGTCTGGTTAGACGGTAGGAAGCCATAGGCTAGATTCAAGGGAAGTTAGTAGAAAGCTACACCGCACCAAAGCCATCATCATACATTCCCATCATCCATCTCATTATAAACCCTTGTAGTGTAGAATTCGTTACAGTCCTAGCAGGGAAGTCCTTCTTGACTAGTTCCTCGTGTTGTCATAGTGGTGGAGATGTGGTCGAATTGCAAACTTATGACAGAATTCAGTAACAGAAAATGATTGAGGGCAGAAACACGTCCTTAAACGTAGAGAGTGAGAATTTCCCTTTTACTAAATATTTCCTGTGTGAGGAGTCTGGTCGGTCAGGTCAAATTTGTGCATGATTGGTTACTACTATTTGTCGTGTGCAGTTTTTTTTAGTGAGACCAAGTTGTTTAGCTGATCAGTATGCATGTTAGGTTTCTTGGTCTAGAAGTGGCTGTCTAATAATTCATTTTGACATATTGAACTCTGATTTAATCGATCTTATCATTTGTGAACATGAGCGTGTTCTATTCAGTTTGCTTGAGGACAAGCAAAAGCTTAAGTGTGGGGTATTTTGATGACACTCTATTTGACGTGATTATCAGCCTCATTTAAGCGACATTTCCTTGCTTATGACATGGTTTTTAGTGTACAATAGTGAATATTCACTCAACTGCTCTATCTCGTGCCATTTGCGTTACTTTGGCCCGTTTCGGGTGTATTTGATGGTTTTTTTAGTGTTTTTGTGATAGCACAGGTTTTTGCCGTCAAATAATGTAACCAAGGACGTGTCTAAGGCATTGGAACCCCGAGGAACCACACCGGAATCGATCTAAGGAGTCAATCAAGCCAACACATTTCCTACATTGTTTTGCATTTGAGTTTTCGGCGAAAAGACTTAGAGTTTTCGGCGAAAACTCTAGAAGAAATCGGCTGAGCATCACAAGAAGAAGTTTTCGGCGATAAGTCAAGTTCTCACCGAAAACTCTAAGCACGAAAATCACAGGGAAGCAGTCGGAAAACCATCCATTTTACAAAGAAGTTTTCGGCGAAAACTTATCAAGTTTTCGGCGAAAACTTATCAAGTTTTCGCCGAAAAATCCAGGCAAAATCCGGTGACTTAGGTTAAGTATAAATACTTAATCCGGCATACCTCATAATACACATCAATAATTCAGAACTTTCACGAGTTCCAGAGCAGAGTTTTAGAGTTCGAAGAGCGAGGAAGAGATCATGACACCATCCCTTCACCTCGGAGACTCGAAGCTAGGATTGAAGATTATCGGAGAACGAAGCTTTGCCAGAGTCATCTTAATTAGGTTTTACAGTTTCTATCTGTTCTTCCTTTTCATGATGAACCCGGTTTCTGTCTTTGATTCTGTCGTTATGAACATGAGTAGCTAAACTCGTAGAGCTTAGACTAGATGAACCCTAAGTGACCCAGGGCTTCAAAGCGGTCACGGATCGGCGGTGATTAGATTCAAAGTTCAATCAGTTTCTCTTTCATGTTTGGTTTGTTCTTCGTTGTTTATGTTTCTTGTCTGGTGTAACATCCCCGCCCAACCAAACGGATTGGAACTCGAGTTTGGATGGTTTAGACATCGGAAACAATGTTCTTGAGGTCCCATCAAAGTTCGGGACGTTCGAATTTGAGTTGGGTCGAGTTAAAACACCTTGGGGGTGCATTTGATGATACGTGGGCCGTGTTTCATGCATTGAGTGTTAAAATTCGGATTTTAGGAGTTTCTTCACTTTTTCATTTTCTCCATCTTCCCCAAACCCGTATTTGAAGAACCAAAAACCCATTTGGGTCAATCCTTGATTCCGGGAGTTGTAGAGCTCCGATTGACGATCCGTTTCTTGCTACACTTCGTGGCGGTGAGAGGAAGAGATTGCTAGTCGTCGTTCTGGCTGGGTCGGAGCAGGCTGCTGTCCGTGGAAGAAGGAAGAGCTACGTTTTTGTGTCTCAGCCAGAAATCTCCAAAACTTCAAACCTCGATTCTGAGAGTTGTAGAGATCCGATTGGCGATCCGTTTCTTGCTATGAGTTCTTTGTGATGAGAGGAAGAGATCGCACCCAGAAGTTCTGGATATTTCGGAGTAAGCTGCTGTCGGTGAAGAGGAGGATAGCTACGTTTTTGGTGTCTGAGAGTTTGGTTGTTCGGGTTTCTTGAAGAGTTTAGAGCCTCGTCTTCTTGTCAGGTGAGGGTTTAGCGTACGATAGGTAGTCTTGTCGGTGTGAGGAGTTACAATTCAGACTTAGAAAAATGTAGGGCCTTGCATGAAATTGAAAGAGAGTAAAAGGGGAAAATTGTTCTGCAATTGATTGTTCTGTGAAATATGCTGTTTTGATGATTGTTGGATATTTGTTAATTGATGGACTGGTTGATGATTGATGGCTGTTTGTGATGAGTTTTATTGGAGAAATTGATTAACATGGATGATAAATTGATCGGAACTAGTAAAGAGTGATAGGAGGGACGGGTCTGTGAACATGAGAATTGTGTATATTATGCTATTGTCAGTCTGTGGTTGCAGGAGGGTGGTCCTGCCAATGTGGGGTCGCCCTTAATTGATGAACAGGTGGATGGCTCCACCAATGTGTGGTCATCCAATGAAGGACGTACAGGAGGGTAACCCTACGACTCATGACATGGCTTCCCCTGTACTTGCAGGTGGGGGTGGCCGGTGAGCTAGCCGTTTACCCTTAAACTGTTTGTGCCGTGGGAGGCGTTGAATGTCTTGTGATGTGTGGTTATGTGTGATGTGGGATTATTGAATGATTTGGATTGTGTGGGTTTACATGATGTTGGGATTGAGATGATGCTAGGTGTTGATGTATGAATTATGCAACGTGCCTTTTAGGTAGAATTGATGATGCGTGTGAAGGTGGTTGTTAATGTGTTTGGGGTGGTAGACTATGACTTAGAACTGGCTACTGGAATCGGTAGGGAATGTAGGTATGGAATTGGACAATAGAATCGGTACGTGGAATTGACTTATGGAATTGGTTAAGGGAATTGGTAAATGGAATTGGGTGGTGTGATTGCATGAACTAGTTGAACTGGGGTCGTATGATTGATTTGAATGAAATTGATGCTGTGTGTGATGGTGATTGATAGTGTGTCTTTTGGTTATCGTAGTAAGGTTGGAGTCTTGAATGTGGATTGGTAAATGGTAGAGAAGAATGAGGATGTCAGAATTGGTCGAATTGTGGCTAGGAATCGTGTTAGATGAATTATGTAAACTAGATAGATTATGTGGTTTAATCTAGTAATGCTCAATAGGAGAGTTGAAATGGTAAATTGATGCTGTCGTGATTGTTACTGTTATGTGGTGTTGGGTGACTGGTGTGATTGTATGGTTGACCTGTGTGAGTGTATAGTTGACTAGGTGGCTAGAAATGGGAGTGCGGAGTTTAATAGACTTAGAACAGAATTAGGTCTTGCATGAACCTATGAGAGTAAAACTGAATAACTGTCTTGTGATTGATGTATGATGATTGTGCTGATCTATGTGTGATGTGGAGATTGGGATATAAGATGATAGCTAATGTATTTGATCTAGAAATGTGAGATGAGATGGGGTTGGATGAGATGAATTCTATGATTGTATCTATTATTGTCGGTTGTGGTTAGACTAGAATTATGTCCTAGAATTGGAACATAGAATTGGTGTTTGGAACTAGAACGTGGAATTGTGTGGTGGAATCATGGTGTGGATTTGTGATGTGGGTTTGTGTTGTGGTATTGTGATGTGGCATTGTGATGTGTAATTTGTGTAGTGGATTTGTAAAGTGGAATTGGGAAGTGGGTTTGTAAAGTGAAATTAATCAAATGGAATTGGGTAAATGGAATTTAAATGATAGAACTGGAAGGAGCCAACGTTACCCCAAATGTGTTTCACCCACCGACGGACTGGTGGTTAGGGCCTACCGACGGACTAGTAGATTAGTCTCCCGACGGGGACTGGAATTGTGAAATTGTGGAATTATGGAATTGTGGATATGTGACGTGTTCCCCATGCGGTAGGGGAGCACGATGCCGGCGGGGGGTAGCGGGGGAATAACTCCTTATGGCGCCTAATGAACTCACCTAGATCAATGAATGTGTGGTATGTGTTAGTGATGAGAATGCTTGGTTATGTGCGGTGGTGTATGCGTGTTTGTGAGTGTGTGTGGAATAAGATGCATGTGTGATTCGTGTATGGTATGTGTATTGGAGGTGTTAGTGAAGTGCCTAGTGTTGTGTTGTGAATTATGTTGTTGTGATGAGATGTGAGATAGGAGTTGAATGGTCTAGGATTGATGATGATGATAAGTGTGAATTTGGGTAATGTGGGTGTTGTGGTTAATGTGTGGGTGTTGTGGTTGATGTGTGAGTGGAAGTGTTGTTAGTGATAGTGAGTTGTATTGTGATGTAATGTTGAACTGTGCGCTACATGAGTTGGCTATATCGTGTACTTGTGAATGGATGACTTGGGTTACATTGTTGAGACTGTTAGTTGTGGGCAATGGACTGAGTAGTGCACCTGTGTGATCACCTAGAAAATATGAAGGAGAAATGGAGAGTAAATGTATGCGTGTGAAGGTGAATGTATGAGTATTGATTGAATTGGGGGACGAGTGGTTACATGATTTTGGTTATGTTTGTGCATGTGGTTTTCTCTGTTGCATAATGTGGAGTTGGATGCGGTGTAATGTTGAGCTTATGCATGTTAAACTCTTGTGGATGTTAATGGAGATTTGAGCTTATGTGATCACCTAGTATCATGTTAGGAATTAAAATGAGGATGGCTGTGTCAGATTCCATTGTTGTTTGTGTGCGGAGTTGGGATCGCTCTTAGGCTAGGTTCGGCGCATAGTTAAACCCAGTGGGTTTGCTCAGTTTCATTAGGAAGCTGATTCCCCCCCCCCCCCCGCAGTTTCTCTTTTCAGGTGTTCGGTTGAGTTCGGAGGAGTTGCAGGTTGGAGTTGTGAAGTGAAGATTAGGAAGCTATTGTGGAGTGACCACTGTTTTAATTTTAGATTTCAGTTGACACCTTTGGTTGGGAATTTTGTAATCGTTTTGAGATTTGGTTTCGGATTTCAGATTTTATGTAATGAAGGCCTTCAGTTGATTTTGAACTTTTTAATGGAGAATTGTTTCTGTTTCCGCTGCGTTTTACTCCTTTATTTAAATGTTGTATCTTCGAGTAGCACTCAAACCGGTTCGACCACGGGTAAACCCGGGTCGGTTTGGGACGGGTGTTACATCTGGATTGATCACCTAGATTAGATTCTTGTTAAGTTAAGGATAGAAGCAAACGCTCGCCTTACTTTAAAACACCAAATCAACAATTAACCTATTCATTGGAGTGTGCCTGTCGTAGGAACCAGTTAGGGTTAATCCGCTTCAAGAGTAACTCATTAATCACTAGTAATTGCACCAGTTAGTTTAGTCATCGCAAGAAGCGACCGTACTCGGGCGGCTAATTAATCTTGGTAGCTAGATCTAATAGTGCGAACGTTCGCTAGTCTTAAACCTAAGGGTCAGGAGTTATGGTGGTGTCTTAGAACTGATTGAATGAGAATTGAAATCCGCTGATCTGTTTATTGCCAATGCTTTAGTGAACTAAGGGGGATTGGAAGTCTAAGCTTGTCTGTCATCTTTGTTAAGTCAACCAATATTCCAATCTGTCTTTCAATTTAGTAATTAATTTCCTTGCATTTTCTAGGATAGAAGTCGTGGAACTCACACCATGCACAACGTGTTAAACATGAGTAATCTGCCTTTACATTTGAGTAGATAATTTTTAGAAGGCCCGTGGAATAAGATCTACTTAGCTTCCAGCTTGGTAGTTATTTGATAAACCTGTACTTCAGACGTTCATCACTATACTACTTGACTTTGGACTTTCTTTTGATTTTTCAAATTTTTCTTCTTTTTCTTTGTGCCAAATTTTTTCAAGTTGCTAGAGGGGTTTACACGTCTGGACATAATAGCTAAGACCACCTATTTAATGGCTATAGGCAGGTTACCACAAACCGACTTCTGGTAAGTGATGACACTCGATTTGACGTGATTATCAGCCTCATTTAAGCGACATTTCTTTGCTTAAGACATGGTTTTTAGGGTAGAATAACGAATATTCAATCAATTGCCCTATCTTGTGCCATTTGTGTTACCTTGGCCCTTTTCGGGACTATTTGATGGTTTTCTAGTGTTTTTGCGTAAGCACAGGTTTTTGCCGTCAAATAAATAGCCATGGACGTGTCTAAGGCATAGGAACATCGAGGAACTGAACCGGAATCGATCAAAGGAGCCAATCAAAGTCAAACCAAAAATCTGCCCATTCACACTTACAGTTTCAGCGAAACCAGTCCTCCAGTTTCGGCGAAACCAGCAGTTCAAATCAACTAATGCCAAGAGAAGGATGGTTTCGGCGAAACCATTCAACTGCTCGGACCGAAAATAATGAACAGCCGGCGGATCCCCTGAACTCAAACCCAGTTTCGCCGAAACTATCCCTATGGTTTCGGCGAAAACATCAGCTCAGCCCGGCCCAACTAGGGTTAAGTATTTATACTTAATCCGGCGGCACAACAGGGAGGACAACAATAATTCATTATTCTTATTTTCTCAAATCAGACTTTTGAGAGTCAGCCGACTCTAGGGTCGATAGATAGAGTTTAGAGAGTTCGAAGATCCGTGGAGAGATCGTGACGCCATCCTTCACCTCGGAGAACTCGGAGCTTAAAGTTGAAGATCCAGGAGATTGAAGCTTCGCAGGAGTCGTCAGAATTAGGTTTTTCAGTTCTTATCTGTTCTTCCTCTATATGATGATCTTCATTGTTGCCTTTGATTCTCTTGTTTCTGATATGAGTAACTGAACTTGTAGAGCTTAGATTAGATGAACCCTAAGTGACCCAGGGCTTTAAAGCGGTCACGGATTGGCGGTAATTAGATTCGAAGTTCAATCAGTTTCTCTTTGCATGTTTGATTCGTTCTTCATTGTTCATGTTTCTTGTCTGGATTGATCCCCTAGATTAGATTCTTGTTAAGCTAAGGATAGAAGCGAACGCTCGCCTTACTTTAGAACATCGAATTGAACAATTAACCTTATAATTGGAGCGTGCCTTTCGTAGGAACCAGTTAGGGTTAATCCACTGCAAGAGTAACTCATAAATCACTAGTAATTGCACCAGTTAATTAAGTCGTTGCGAGAGGCGACCATACCCGGACGGCTAGTTAATCTTGGTAGTTAGAACGGATAGAGCGAACGTTCGCCGGTCTTAAACCTAAGGGTAAGGAGTTATGGTGGTGTATAGAAACCGATTGAATTAGAATTAAAAACCGCTGATCTTGTGATTGCCGTTGCTCTGGTGATCTAAGGGGGTATTCGAAATCTAAGTTCGTCTATCTTCCCGTTAGTCAATCTTTTAATCTTTCTGTCTTTTGTTTTCCTTTGCTTATTAGATTAGAAGGCGTGGAACTCACACCACGCACAACGTGTTTTAACCTGAGTAATTTACCAGCTTCTTCAAAGTAGTCGATTAGAAGAAACCTCGAGTCGAATACGATCTGCTATACGCTTTTTCTTAGCATTAGTAGTTATTTGGTTGAACGCATCACAATGACACGTTCACCAAATTGGCGCCGTTGCCGGGGACTCTTCTAATTGTTTGAAAAGAAGAGTTGGCAAATTATCCTTCTACCTTTCCGCCTTACCATTTAATTTTCCTCCATATTTTCATGATTTACCTGGGTAGTGTTTTTGAGTTTTAATTATGCAGGATTACAGGTGCGATGACCAGTACCAAGAGTGGTATGTCGATGAAGCACCGTATATTGAGGATAACCAAGAGATGTATATGTTAGCTCATCAGCATCGACAACAGATGACGAGAATAGAATCCTTCTTGGAGAATATCTCTACAGAGCTACAAGCTCACAAAGAGATAGACTCACAAGTTCATCAAAATCGACAACAGACGGCAAGAGTAGAATCCGCCTTGGATGATCTCATTTCGAAGCTGCAAGCTCGTCTCACGACGGACATCAAGCTCGAGCAACCAAATCAATTAATTGAAGAACACGCTCAGGAGATGTTCGAAGAAGAAGATGAGCCCGTCCATGACTATCATGAGCTAGAAGAATCCTTGGCGGTGGTGGTTGATAAAGACAAAGAGCCAATCCATCTTGAAGTTGAAGTCGAAGAGGAGCACGAAGAAATCAAGGAGATACCCTCACCTACACTTCCGCCGAGTCAACCTGTAGAGAAGATGGATCTCATTGATCATGCCGCGCCGTACTACCTCTTTCCTCCTCAAGTAGGAGAATTCAAGAAGAACTGGTCATCCAACCAGAACCACGATCTACTGGAACACTACCGGTTACATCACCCTGCTGGAGTGCTACATGGCACTCAACCGCTGGCCTTGAAGAAGACGATTGACTTCAAGGAACTTCTGAGTTGGGGTCCCTAAAAGGTACCGTCCAGCTCAAGGACGTTAAAAGAGAGCGCTTCGTGGGAGGCAACCCACGGCTGGAGTCCGTTTTGAATTTTTGAGTCAGTTTTTTTTCGTCATTCGAATGTGGTTCGGGGGAGCCAAAGTGTCAGTTTAATTTCCTTTCGTTTTGATTCGTTTCGGTTGGGTTTTGAAAAAAAAAGTATTTTCGATGAAAAATAATAAATTTCTATCCGAAAACTGCAAACAGTGAACTTCTCATTATTTTTGCCAGTTTTCGAAGAAGTTTTTGGCGAAAATATTATGAAATTTTCACCAAAAATTTGTTCTGTTTTGAAAATCAGATTCCTTTTTTCGGTCCGATTCTAACGCATACTTGATCGTCCAAATCGGAGCTCTGTAGCTCCAGTTATGCCCGAAACAAGTTTTTGACGTTTTTGGCCAACTTCGTCACTTTCCGTCCATTTTCTTGAGTCGTGTCTAAAAGGTTAGTTGTTGGGTTTTCAATTTCGAATCTTTTGACATATTGATTGTTGAATTTCGACGAGTTTAATACCGGTCTACCTCGTTTTGCGTGTCTGCTGTTTCGGTGTGATTTTTTCTGAACTAATTGAGCTTGGATGATCTAGATTGCTCTAGGAGTGTCGTGCCGTGAATTTGAAAAAAAAAAGAGTCAAAATATTTTCAAAATTCCCCTTAACCTTCTTTGTTCGACTTTTATTCTGTGTGGATCCGGGACACTTGTCCCGGTATCCTTTTGATCTTTTTGTTGTTTTTGTTTTGTAGGATCTTGAGTAGCTACTCCGCTCTGCTTCGGACGCTCCGTGTTCATCCCCTACACCGACCATCACCATCCAGGTTCTTCGTATCTCTCTACTCTAGTTTAGTCCTGTGAGGACACAGAACCGTTTAAGTGTGGGGTAGGAGTCTAGGATTATGCATGATCTTGCTTGCTATCTATGATTCTGTGGTTCAAATTTGAAATTTCTCTTGCATAGAATTGCTCAATTCTTGACTTGTGATGTTAAATTGACTTTAATTTTAAACAATCACGTCTAGATTGTTCCACTTAGAACCTGTAACCAACGTGTCGAAACTGATATTAAATGAGTCTAGGTCAGAACAGATCATAAATCACTTCAGTAGTTGAAACTTGAATTAATTGAACTGATTGGTCTGTTAATAACAAAGCTCGATAACACCGTTCTAAGATGATAGATGCTAGCTTCTCCCATGTTTTTCACTTCATATTTGTTCACCTGTGATTGTGGCTTGAGATTAGACGGAAATCCAATTCGAAATCTTGTGTAAAAAGTTATAACTAGCTAGGATTAAGTGGCTAAATGGTTAAATCAAGTAATTAAGTGTTGCAAATCAATGCTAAGTTCTTTTAAGTGCTAAAAATAAAGCTAGGCAAGCCCGACACCTAAGTGAAGTGTTCGGGTTGAGCACTAGCATAAGCACAAATACTGAGAGCTAGGCAGGTCCAACACCTAAGTGAAGTGTTTGGTATCGAGCACTAGTATGCAGTAAATCAATTGAAGGAAGAAATTGAACTTGAAATAAATTGTTGTTTAAATCGGTCCTAGCTAGAACATGTAACACACAGATCTAGAAACGGATGAAGTCGAGTCAATAGCCACGTCACTTTTCCTACCTCCGCGTCCACATCATGGCTAGAGCTTAAAATCTTTTCTCATTAGAATTGGTGTTATCGTAGTCGGTTAATTATGATTAATTGTTTTGCCAAGAGACGAGCTTTATTAAAACCACTACTTGAAGTGTGCAGAAATCAGTGAGATCGAAAACTTGTTTGGTTGATATTCTTGCACGTGTAGGTCACTCTTTCTACGTGGAACAGTCTAAACCAAATTGTTAGAATTGAATCTCGGTTTAATCTCGTGTCATTTGTGAATTTGAGTGTGTTCTAGTTCAGTTTGCTTGAGGACAAGCAAAAGCTTAAGTGTGGGGTATTTGATGACACTCGATTTGACGTGATTATCAGCCTCATTTAAGCGACATTTCTTTGCTTAAGACATGGTTTTTAGGGTAGAATAACGAATATTCAATCAATTGCCCTATCTCGTGCCATTTGTGTTACCTTGGCCCTTTTCGGGTCTATTTGATGGTTTTCTAGTGTTTTTGCGTAAGCACAGGTTTTTGCCGTCAAATAAAGTAGCCATGGACGTGTCTAAGGCATAGGAACATCGAGGAACTGAACTGGAATCGATCAAAGGAGCCAATCAAAGTCAAACCAAAAATCTGCCCATTCACACTTACAGTTTCTGCGAAACCAGTTCTCCAGTTTCGGCGAAACCAGCAGTTCAAATCAACTAATGCCAAGAGAAGGATGGTTTCGGCGAAACCATTCAACTGCTCGGACCGAAAATAATGAACAGCCGGCGGATCCCCTGAACTCAAAGCCAGTTTCGCCGAAACTATCCCTATGGTTTCGGCGAAAACATCAGCTCAGCCCGGCCCAACTAGGGTTAAGTATTTATACTTAATCCGGCGGCACAACAGGGAGGACAACAATAATTCATTATTCTTATTTTCTCAAATCAGACTTTTGAGAGTCAGCCGACTCTAGGGTTGATATATAGAGTTTAGAGAGTTCAAAGATCCGTGCAGAGATCGTGACGCCATCCTTCACCTCGGAGAACTCGGAGCTTAAAGTTGAAGATCCAGGAGAATGAAGCTTCGCGGGAGTCGTCAGAATTAGGTTTTTCAGTTCTTATCTGTTCTTCCTCTATATGATGATCTTCATTGTTGCCTTTGATTCTCTTGTTTCTGATATGAGTAACTGAACTTGTAGAGCTTAGATTAGATGAACCCTAAGTGACCCAGGGCTTTAAAGCGGTCACGGATTGGCGGTAATTAGATTCGAAGTTCAATCAGTTTCTCTTTGCATGTTTGATTCGTTCTTCATTGTTCATATTTCTTATCTGGATTGATCCCCTAGATTAGATTCTTGTTAAGCTAAGGATAGAAGCGAACGCTCGCCTTACTTTAGAACATCGAATTGAACAATTAACCTTATAATTGGAGCGTGCCTTTCGTAGGAACCGGTTAGGGTTAATCCACTGCAAGAGTAACTCATAAATCACTAGTAATTGCACCAGTTAATTAAGTCGTTGCGAGAGGCGACCGTACCCGGGCGGCTAGTTAATCTTGGTAGTTAGAACGGATAGAGTGAACGTTCGCCAGTCTTAAACCTAAGGGTAAGGAGTTATGGTGGTGTATAGAAACCGATTGAATTAGAATTGAAAATCGCTGATCTTGTGATTGCCGTTGCTCTGGTGATCTAAGGGGGATTCGAAATCTAAGTTCGTCTATCTTCCCGTTAGTCAAACTTTTAATCTTTCTGTCTTTTGTTTTCCTTTGCTTATTAGATTAGAAGTCGTGGAACTCACACCACGCACAACGTGTTTTAACCTGAGTAATTTGCCAGCTTCTTCAAAGTAGTCGATTAGAAGAAACCTCGAGTCGAATACGATCTGCTATACGCTTTTTCTTAGCATTAGTAGTTATTTGGTTGAATGCATCACAACGACACGTTCACCAGTAAGCTAATCTAGAACTACTACCATAGGGGATCAACGGAGTGATGAAAAACATGGGAAATGGCTATAATGTATAACGAACCGAATGAATGGCCAAGCTCAAGGGTTTATATGTAAGGGATTTGTCGTTAGGTTGGCTATCTGGCTTAAGTAGCTGAATATAGGTCCCTCTATCCTCCTAGAACTTGTGTCATCGTGTGATCTCGAATAGGTTTCATGCAAATTCTAACTTATTCAAAGTACGAGAAAGTGATATGACCCGACCCAGCTGCCCTAGTACCTGCCGGTACTCCTACACCCCACCAGGGTCACCTGTCCGAGGCAGAACCCTAGGGCCCTACAAGAAGCATGTAGAACCAAGAGTAGGAAACCTACAAGCCCTCAAACCAGTATGAGATGAAATATAGGCTAAGGCCTCCCCCTGCAGGTAGGAAGACTCAGAAGGAAGAAATGCCACTCCAGGCCATGCTGCTGGCCGAGTCGAATCCTGGCCTAATCTCCAAGGGCCCTGAAGATGAGGCACACTCCAGAGACCCTCTGGAGGCATTCCTAGAGTACATGAACAGGAGGGCTCAAGAGTACCTAGCGAAGAAGGGATGGCCACCGAAGACTGACCTGGAGCCAAGTCTGGAGAAGCATAGGAGCCCCTGGTTCCAAGGCACCACTCCTGGCCCAATCCTAGCCCATGAGAGCCACATATGGAGCTACCTAAGGAGATTCCCGAAGCTAGGAGAAGAAGCCTCAAGCAAAAATGGAGAAGACCCCCCAAGGCCCAGCCCCGAGCCCTAGACCAAGACCCGGGCCGATCGGGAGTATTTTATGAGGCTAGCCACCGTGTGGCCCAAGACTCTTGGCACGGCCCTAGCCCTTGGACAAGCCCGGAGCATCAGGCCCCAAGGCCTGACGAAGGACCCCCGTTTGAAGAAGAAGAAGCCCGGAGTCGATGTAAACTCTCCACCCTGTGACAGGCCGAGTGGGTATGAGCTCGCCCTTTGGGTTGGGGATTACCGTGATCCCTCCCTTCTTTGGGATGGCTTGAGTTGGGCTAACCCAAGGGCTATCGGAAATAGGGTAGATAATCCCAGCATCAAGGAGCTTAAGAACTTCCTTCTTCACAACATCTTGCATCAATGGGTTCAATCGGCGTTGTGGCTGTCTCATCGGTTTGAACTCCTCGTCTACCACTATCCGATGCTTGCAAAATGTTTCAGAGATACCTCGGATGTCAGATAGCTGCCAGGCTATAACTCGGATGTGTTTCTTCAAGAGCTTGACTAATTGCTTTTTCTGTCCAGATGATAGAGCAGAGCTGATGATAACTGGTAACCAGCATTCCTTTCCCAAGAAGGCGTACTCTAGATGATCTGGAAGCTCTTTTAATGTGAGTTTCGGAGGATGTTCGTAAGAAGTAGTGATCCGACTTGGTGTATGCTCGAGAGGTGGCGATGCGGAAGTGGTTGCAGCTGCTGGTTTCTGGTTGGCGAGCTCCTCTTGCCAATGGAGTTGTTCCGGATCATCCAATGCGTCTTCTATACTTGAAATCAGACACAACTCTAGCGGGTCACTAGTCAAGGCATTAGTAACAAAGTCGGCCGAAGCCAACTCCATAGCATCCAATGAAAAACACTTATCATCTTGCACAAAGGAGTATTTCATGCTATCCTTAAGGCGAAATGATACACTATCATCTCCGACCATTAAGGTCAACGAGCCTTGTTTGCAATTAATAAGTGCACCTGCCATTGTCAGAAAAGGTCGACCTTAGATAAGTGTAACATCTACCTCTCAGGTATCTAAAACAACGAATGGCCACCTCTTCTATAATTCCCCTAGGTAATTTGACAGATCTATCAGCTAGCACAAGATGTTGACTAGCTAGTTTTAGTTCTTCTAGGTTTAATTCTTCATAAAGATGAGTAGGCATAACATTAATGGAGGCACCAAGGTCAGCTAGACTACGTTCAATTTTTTACCATTGATTATGCAAGGTAAAGTGAAATGGCCAGGATCACGACACTTAACTGGGGGTGCTCGAGGCGGCATGCTACAGAGGATGGCAGAGCATTCGTCGGTAAGAGTGATGGTAGAAACTTCGCCATTTTCACATTCTTTGCGAGATCCTTGAAGAATTTCCCAAGTGGTGGTATAATCTGAATAGCTTCCTTCACCGATATCTTGATCTCTGTGTTCTTCAGAATCGAGTACCACTTCTTGTACCGGGTGTCATGATCCTTTGCCTTATTCGTCAAGACTTTGGGAAAGGGGATCTGATGACACTCGATTTGACATGATCATCAGCCTCATTTAAGTGACATTTCCTTGCTTAAGACATGGTTTTTAGGGTAGAATAACGAATATTCAATCAATTGCTCTATCTCGTGCCGTTTGTGTTACTTTGGCCCGTTTCGGGTCTATTTGATGGTTTTCTAGTGTTTCTATGTTAGCACAGGTTTTTGCCATCAAATAAGTAGCCAAGGACGTGTCTTAGGCATTGGAACCTCGAGGAATCACACCGGAATCGATCCAAGGAGCCAATCAAGTTGAACCAATTCCTGCCCCAGTTTACACTAAAGTTTTCGGCGAAAATCCCTTAGTGTTTTCGGCGAAAACCCTAGCACAAATCCACTGATGTCAACCGAAGGATGTTTTCGGCGAAAACTCTAAGTTTTCGCCAAGAACTGTTGGACCGAAAACCACAGAAGAAACGCAGCCGGCGTTCAGTCATTTTACAAAGAGATTTTCGCCGAAAATCTCTTCACATTTTCGGCGAAAATATCAGTTAAAAACTGACGGTATTAGGGTTAAGTATAAATACTTAACCGGCGGCCCAAATCAAGATATACTTTTTCAGAATCATAATTTCCAACTAATACCGATTACTTCAGAATTCTCTCAAGTTCTGGAGCAGAGTTAGAGTCTGAAGAGCCGGGAAGAGATCGTGACGCCATCCCTTCCATCTCGAAGACTCGGAGCTAGGATTGCAGTTTACCAGAAGATCGAAGTTCTGCCGGAGTCGTCTCAATTAGGTTTTTTAGATCCTTTTCTGTTCTTCCTCTGGATGATGAACTCTATCTTTGTCTTTGATTCTTTTGTGAAAACATGAGTAGCTAAACTCTTAGAGCTTAGAGTAGATGAACCCTAAGTGACCCATGGCTTTAAAGCGGTCACGGATCGGCGGTGATTAGATTCGAAGTTCAATCAGTTTCTCTTTCATGTTTGATTTGTTCTTCATTGTTCATGTTTCTTGTTTGGATTGATCACCTAGATTAGATTCTTGTTAAGCTAAGGATAGAAGCGAACGCTCGCCTTACTTTAAAACATCAAATTGAACAATTAACCTTATAATTGGAGTGTGCCTTTCGTAGGAACCGGTTAGGGTTAATCCACTGCAAGAGTAACTCATAAATCGTTAGTAAATCCACCAGTCAAGTTAAGTCATTGCGAGAGGCGACCGTACCCGGGCGGCTAATTAATCTTGGTAGCTAGAACGAATAGAGCGAACGTTCACCGGTCTTAAACCTAAGGGTCAGGAGTTGTGGTGGTGTCTTAGAATTGATTGAATGAGAATTGAAATCCGCTGATCTGTTGATTGCCTATGCTCTGGTGAACGAAGGGGGATTCGAAGTCTAAGTTCGTATGTCATCTCTATTTTTAACCCTAATTTCCAATCTGTTTTCAGTTTCAATTTTTAATTTCCCTGCATTTCTTAGAATTAGAAGTCGTGGAACTCACACCACGCACGAAGTGTTTAAACATGAGTAATTTGCTAGTTTATTTGAGTAGTCAATCATTAGAAGGCCCGTGGAATACGATCTGCTTAGCTTTCTAGCTTGGTAGTATTTGATCACTGTTCTGCAGCTCATCAATGGATTTAATGTTGAATCGTATGAATAATTGCTTTTGTTATATTAATGCTATTTGTGAATGATGAATGTCGAACTGAGTAACGCACCTATGTGATCACCTAGACTGATTAGGGAATTAAAATGTGGTATGGTTGTGTCTGGTCCCAATGTTGATGTGTGTGCGAAGTTTGGAATCGCTCTGTCAGGTTAGGTTCGACACATAGTTAAACCCATTGGGATTGAAGTTTGGAACTCACACCACGCACGAAGTGTTTAACCTGAGTAATTTGCCAGCTTATTTGAGTAATCGATCATTAGAAGACCCGTGGAATACGATCTACCCTAGCTTTCCTAGCTTAGTAGTATTTGATTGAACCTGCACAACGACGAGTTTCATCAAATTGGCGCCATTGCCGGGGACTTCTTTTGATTGTTCGAAAGAAGAACTAGCATTTTATATTCTTCTATTTTCCATCTTTCATCTTTCCATCCACTTCGATTGGACACTAGTTTTGTTTGTTTCTGTTGTTTGTAGTTTGCTCACAGGTGTATGCATCGCCGCCCTTGGACTCACTCTCAAACCGACAAGGCTAAGAGCATAGAGAGACCAGGCAGTTCTGCTCCAACTCGACAATCACAGATTCCAAGGAGAATCAGAACCAATCCACCTCTATCCGTCACTCCGATCAAGATCGAGGAACTGAAGGAGAGTTCCTCATCTCCATCTTCACCGTCATCTTCATCCGTTTCATACACCGAGTCACTTTCACCTCCTCCATCTCCTACCATGGATGATCAGTTACCACCACCACCACCACCAGGCGGAAATCCACCACCACCACCTGCACAGAAGAGTCTAGCTGACTATAACAAACCGAGCGCGACTAGGGTTCGATCTGCCATTGCCGTGCCGCGTGTTGAAGGAGATCCTGACTATGAGATCAAGATTCCATTCTTGACTACGATCTCTAGGGATCTACAATTTGAAGGCAGGCCACTAGACAATCTGTACACACATCTGGCGGATTTCCTTGATCTCTGCAGCACTTTCAAGAATGGAAACCTCGACGAGAACACTCTTTGCTTAAGAGCTTTCCCGTTCTCTCTGAAAGGTGCTGCTAAGAGGTGGCTTACTGGCAAACCACCTGGATATTACACTGATTGGGATACTCTGGCTCAGGACTTCGTTGAAGAGTACTTCCCTCCTACCAGAACAATAGCCATCAAGGACAGCATCGCTAGATTCTCCCAGAAAGAAGGATAAAGCTTATACGATACTTGGAATCGATTCCAAGAACTTCTCTACAACTGTCCTCATCACGAATTCGAGCAGAGGTAGTTAGCTGAAATCTTTGCTCGAGGTCTTCGAGAAGAATCTGCCAAGTGGGTCAATTCTCTAGCTGAAGGGGATTGCACCACACTCACACCTGAAGCTGCTCTTGTTCACTTCGCAAATTGTGCTTCCAAGTCGAGGAACTGGGAACGACAATCTGAATGATCAAGGAGCAAGCTCGATCTCGAAGCTACTATCAAGGCAGAAGTAGAGAAGCATCTGAAGAAGTCTTCTACACCAATCAAACCGTTGGCAGCTTCTGTCTATGTTGCTGATTGTGAATGGTGTGGAGCTTGTGCGCATAATGGAGGCCGATGCCAGAATTTTGGTACAATAGAAGTCTGGTCAGCCGAAGAGGTAAATTTCGTTCAACAAGGCTTCGTTAACAATCAAAATGGTTATGCTGGCTACCGCAACTTTAGGCAGCAAGGGAACTATCAAGACAGACCTCCCTACAATGTTGGTGCCAACCATAACAAGAACCAGAATAACCGCCCAGCTGGTCCAGCTCAGGATCAGAAGCCTAACCATCCGCCGAGAGGTGTCTATCAGCCGCCACACCGTAATCCGGGTAACTATGGAACTGCTCCTGCCAATAGCCAGAATTAATATTTGAATAACACCTATCCAGGGCAGCAACATCAGAGAGAGAACAATGTCAGTGACCTGGACAAGAAGCTTAGTCAGATCATTACCAGACGTGATGATCATGACAGTCAGTTGAAAGCTCAAGCTCTTCTCAATCAAGAACAGCTCGCATCCGGTCAAAGAATTGAGCAAGCTGTCAACCACATCTCGAGCATGCTAGCATCTGGTCGACCATTTGGCCAACTTCCAAGCCAGACAGAGCCGAGTCCGAGAAAGGAACAAGCCAAGATGGTAACTGTTCAAAAGTTTACATGTTTATCTGCTGATGCTTCTTCTGTTTTACGCAGGATCACTGAATCTCCAGAGAAGAAGGAAGCACAGGAAGTGGCGCCTAAGGAGAACGATCCTCCTTTTGCACCATACTATGTGAAGCCTCCTTTTCCAAGAGCATTGCTGCCGAACGCAAGGATCGAGACTGGCATGAAGGGGAATAAAGAAGGATACCCTGATGCTCGTAGCAAGAAACCTTCCTCTCCATATCCAGCTAAGTGTTCTGATCTTGGCTCTTTCACTCTACCTCTTGTCATTAATGATGTTGAGATAGAATGTTGTTTGGTTGATCTTGGCGCGTCTGTTAATGTTATGCCTATGAGCTTACTTGAAAAATTGAACCTAGGAGAACTTGAACCAACTAGTATGCAACTTGTCTTTTGATGCTGCAGTTTTAGCGGTATCAAATAACTAATCCACCAAGGTAGACTAGATCGTATTCTACTCGAGGCCTCTTCTTCTTGTCTACTCAAATATGTTGGCAAATTACTCAGGTTTAAACACTCAGTGCGTGGTGTGAGTTTGATGACACTCGATTTGACGTGATTATCAGCCTCATTTAAGCGACATTTCCTTGCTTAAGACATGATTTTTAGGGTAGAATAGCGAATATTCAATCAATTGCCCTATCTCGTGCCATTTGTGTTACTTTGGCCTGTTTCGGGTCTATTTGATGGTTTTCTAGTGTTTTTATGTTAGCACAGGTTTTTTGCCGTCAAATAAAGTATCCAAGGAAGTGTCTAAGGCGTTGGAACCTCGAGGAATTGCACCGGAATCAATCCGAGGAGTCAATCGAGTCGAACCAGAGTCTGCCCCGGTTTACACTAAAGTTTTCGCCAAAAATCCCTTAGTGTTTTCGGAAAAAATCCCAGCACAAATCGACTGATCCTCATCAAAGGAAGTTTTCGGTGAAAACCCTAAGTTTTCGCCGAGAACAATTGATCCGAAAATCATAGGAGAAAAGCAGTCGGCGGACCATCCATTTACACTAAGATTTTCGGCGAAAATTCCTTATAATTTTCGGCGAAAATATCAGTTAAAATCCGGCGGTATTAGGTTAAGTATAAATACTTAACTGGCGGCCCATACTTGAAAACACATCATAATTACCAACTAATACCGAACTTCAGAATTCTCTCAAGTTCTGGAGCAGCGAGTTTAGAGTCCGAAGAGCCGGAAAGAGATCGTAACGCCATCCCTTCCATCTCGAAGACTCGGAGCTAGGATTGCAGTTTACCGAAGATCGAAGTCTGCCAGAGTCGTCTCAATTAGGTTTTTCAGATTCTTTTCTGTTCTTCCTCTGGATGATGAACTCTTTCTTTGTCTTTGATTCTTTTGTGATAAACATGAGTAGCTAAACTCTTAGAGCTTAGACTAGATGAACCCTAAGTGACCCAGGGCTTTAAAGCGGTCATGGATCGGCGGTGATTAGATTCAAAGTTCAATCAGTTTCTCTTCCATGTTTGGTTTGTTCTTCATTGTTCATGTCTCTTGTCTGGATTGATCACCTAGATTAGATTCTTGTTAAGCTAAGGATAGAAGCGAATGCTCGCCTTACTATAAAACATCAAATCAAACGATTAACCTTATAATTGGAGCGTCCCTTTCGTAGGAACCGGTTAGGGTTAATCCACTGCAAGAGTAACTCATGAATCGTTAGTAATTCCACCAGTTAAGTTAAGTCGTTGCGAGAGGCGACCGTACCCGGGTGACTAATTAATCTTGGTAGCTAGAACGGATAGAGCGAACGTTCGCTGGTCTTAAACCTAAGGGTCAGGAGTTATGGTGGTGTCTTAGAACTGATTGAATGAGAATTGAAATCCGCTGATCTGTTGATTGCCTATGCTCTGGTGAACGAAGGGGGATTCAAAGTCTAAGTTCGTCTCTCATCTCTGTTTGAATCAACCAATTCCCAATCTATTCTTAGTTTCAGTTTTTAATTTCTCTGCATTTCTTAGAATTAGAAGTCGTGGAACTCACACCACGCACGAAGTGCTTAAACATGAGTAATTTGCTAGCTTATTTGAATAGTCAATCATTAGAAGGCCCGTGGAATACGATCTACCCTAGCTTTTGTTAGCTTTGTTAGTTATTTGATTGAGTCGTCAACGACCGGCTCACCAAATTGGCGCCGTTGCCGGGGACTTCTTTTGATTGTTTGAAAGAAGAACTGGCAATTTACTCTTCTATTTTCCATCTTTCACTTTTCCACCCACTTCGATTTTACACTGGTTTTTGTTGTTTTTGTTATTTGTAGGTTGTTCACAGGTGTATGCATCGCCGCCCTTGGACTCGCTCCCAAACCGACAAGGCTAAGAGTATAGAGAGACCAAGCAGTTCTGCTCCACCTCGACAATCACAGATTCCAAGGAGAAGCAGAATCAATCCACCTCCATCCATCACTCCGATTAAGATTGAGGAACTGAAGGAGAGTTCCTCATCTCTGTCTTCACCTGTACCATCACCTACATCCGTTTCATACACCGAGTCACTTTCACCTCCTCCATCTCCTACCATGACTGATCAATTACCACCATCGGGCGGAAATCCACCACCGCCATCTGCACAGAAAAGTCTAGCTGATTACAACAAGCCGAGCGTGACTAGCGTTCGATCTGCCATTGCCGTGCCTCGCATTGAAGGAGATCCTGACTATGAGATCAAGATTCCATTCTTGACTACGATCTCTAATGATCTACAGTTCGAAGGAAGGCCCCTAGACAATCCGTGCACTCATCTTGCAGATTTCCTTGATCTCTGCAGCACTTTCAAGAACGGAAACCTCGACAAGAATAATCTTTGTTTGAGAGCTTTCCCGTTCTCTCTGAAAGGCGGTGCTAAGAGGTGGCTTACTGGCAAACCACCTTGATATTACACTGATTGGGATACTCTAGCTCAGGACTTCGTTGAAGAATACTTTCCTCCTGCCAGAACAATAGCCATCAAGGACAGCATTGCCAGATTCTCCCAGAAAGAAGGAGAAAGTTTATACGATACTTAGAATCGATTCCAAGAACTTCTCTACAACTGCCCTCATCATGGATTCGAGCAGAGGCAGTTAGCCGAAAGCTTTGCTCGAGGTCTTCGAGAAGAATCTTCCAAGTGGGTCAATTCTCTAGCTGAAGGGGATTGCACTACACTCACACCCGAAACTGCTCTTCTTCACTTCGCAAACTGTGCTTCCAAGTCAAGGAACTGGGAACGACAATCTGAACGATCAAGGAGCAAGCTCGATCTCGAAGCAGCTATCAAGGCCGAAGTAGAGAAGCATTTGAAGAAGTCTTCCACACCAATCAAACCGCCGACAGCTTCTGTCTATGTTGCTGATTGCGAATGGTGTGGAGCTTGTGCGCATAATGGAGGCCGATGCCAGAATTTTGGTAAGACAGAAGTCTGGTCCGCCGAAGAGGTAAATTTCGTTCAACAAGGCTTCATTAACAATCAGAACGGTTATGCTGGCTACCGCAACTTCACGCAGCAAGGGAACTATCAAGACAGACCTCCCTATAATAATGGCGCCAACCATAACCAGAACCAGAATAACCGCCCAGCTGGTCCAGCTCAGGATCAGAAGCCTAACCATCCGCCGGCAGGTGTCTACCAGCCGCCGCATCGTAATCCGGTAATTATGGAACTGCTCCTGGCAATCGCCAGAATCAATATTTGAATAACACCTATCCAGGGCAGCAGTACCAGAAGGAAAACAACGTCAGTGACCTGGACAAGAAGCTTAGTCAGATCATCACCAAACTCGATGATCATGACAGTCAGTTTAAAGCTCAAGCTCTTCTCAATCAAGAACAGATAGCAGCCGGTCAAAGAATTGAGCAACCTGTGAACAACATCTCAAGCATGCTAGCATCTGGTCGACCATTTGGCCAACTTCCAAGCCAGACAGAACCGAATCCGAGAAAGGAGCATGCCAAGATGGTAACTGTTAAAAAATTTACAAGCTTATCTGCTGATGCTTGTTCTGTTTTACGCAGGATCGCTGAATCTCCAGAGAAGAAGGAAGCAATAAAAGTGGCGCCTAAGGAGGATGATCCTCCTCTTGCACCGTACGTCGTGAAGCCTCCTTTTCCAAGAGCATTGCAGCCAAATGTGATGAGCCCAGCAAACCTTGGACCCGACCTGAGCCTCCTTGATGACACTCGATTTGACGTGATTATCAACCTCATTTAAGCGACATTTCTTTGCTTAAGACATGGTTTTTAGGGTAGAATAACGAATATTCAATCGATTGCCCTATCTCGTGCCATTTGTGTTACCTTGGCCCGTTTCGGGTCTATTTGATGGTTTTCTAGTGTTTTTATGTTAGCACAAGTTTTTTGCCATCGAATAAGTAACCAAGACCGTGTCTAAGGCGTTGGAATCTCGAAGGATTGCACCGGGATCGATCAAAGGAGTTAATCAAAGTTCAGAAAATTCCTGCTCAGTTTACAAAGGAATTTTTGCCGAAAATACCCTTGTATTTTTGGCGAAAATATGTTGACAAATCGGCTGTTGTTAGCTTAAGGAAACTTTCGGCGAAAGGATGAAGTTTTCGATTTGAGAAGGAAGTTCAGGGAGAATCAGCCGACGGACCCTTCATTTGCAAAGGAATTTTTGCCGAAAATTCCTCAATATTTTCGGCGAAAATAATAGAAGAAATCCGGCTGATTAGGGTTCAGTATAAATACTTAACCGGCGGCCCACACAATACAGACACATCATAATAAACTTTTCGAAATCAGAATTTGAAGAATTCTCTGAAGTTATGGAGCGAAGAGTTAGAGTTCGAAGAGCCGGAAAGAGATCGTGACGCCATCCCTTCCACCTCGGAGACTCGGAGCTAGGAGTGTAGTTTACGGAAGATCGAAGTCTGTCAGAGTCGTCTAAATTAGGTTTTCAGATTCTTTTCTGTTCTTCCTCTGGATGATGAACTCTTTCTTTGTCTTAGATTCTTTTGTGATAAACATGAGTAACTAAACTCGTTAGAGCTTAGACTAGATGAACCCTAAGTGACCCAGGGCTTTAAAGCGGTCGCAGATCGGCGGTGATTAGATTCGAAGTTTAATCAGTTCTTTTTCATGTTTAATTTGTTCTTCATTGTTCATGTTTCTTGTATGGATTGGTCACGTAGATTAGATTCTTGTTAAGCTAAGGATAGAAGCGAACGCTCGCCTTACTTTAGAACATCGAATTGAACAATTAACCTTATAATTGGAGCGTGCCTTTCGTAGGAACCGGTTAGGGTTAATCCACTGCAAGAGTAACTCATAAATCATTAGTAATTGCACCAGTTAATTAAGTCGTTACGAGAGGCGACCGTACCCGGGCGGCTAATTAATCTTGGTAGTTAGAACGGATAGAGCGAACGTTCTCCGGTCTTAAACCTAAGGGTAAGGAGTTATGGTGGTGTCTTAGTAATTGGTTGAATGAGAATCGAAATCCGCTGATCTGTTGATTGCCAATGCTTTGGGGAACGAAGGGGGATTCAAAGTCTAAGTTCGTCTGTCATCTTTGTTTTCAACCCTAATTTCCAATATGCTTTAGTTTAATTTTTAAATTTCTCTGCATTTCGTAGAATTAGAAGTCGTGGAACTCACACCATGCACAAAGTGCTTGCATTCGAGTATTTTGCTAGTTTTTGGAGTAGTCAATCATAGAAGGCCCGTGGAATATGATCTACCCTAGCTTTTGTAGCTTTGTTAGTTATTTGTGTGAATCGCCAACGACAGGTTCACCACTCCTTTTAGCCGAAGTCAGACCAAGGCCTTCCGAGAGAAACTTAATGCCTACATGGAATCCTGGAGTAAAGAAGGATATGAAAAGGATGCTCATCGATTTGGCAAAGAAGGCTACACCCTCTTAGAAGTTCAAGAAGGCATTGGAGCCCACACGGAGCAAGGCCCAAAACAAGTCACTAAAGCCGCGGTTTAATACCAGCCGGTGCCCGACCAAGCAAACCCGCGGGGCCGTCACCAAATCCCAACCGGCCCACGCTACCGAAGCCCAACCGGCCCGAAGCTGCCCGTCGCCGCCGAATTAGGGTTTTTTTTACCTAATTAGGTCTTTTATTCCACATTACCAAATTGGCGCCGTTGCGGGGGACTTCTTTGATTGTTTGAAAGAAGAACTGGCAATTTATTCTTGTATTTTCCATCTTTCACCTTTCCATCCACTTCGATTTTACACTAGTTTTGTTTGTCTTTGTTATCTGTAGGTTTACAGGTGTATGCCTCACCGTCCTTGGACTCGCTCTCAAACCGAACAGGCCAAGAGTGCAGAGAGACCAGGCAGTTCTGCTCCACCTCTACGATCATAGATTTTGAAGAGAGGCAGATCCAATCCACCCATCACTCCGATCAAGATCGAGGAACTGAAGGAGAGTTCCTCATCTCCGTCTTCACCGTCATCTTCATCCGCTTCATACACCGCATCACTTTCACCTCCTGCATCTCCTACCATGGACGATCAGTTACCACCGCCACCACCACCAAATGGAGAACTACCGCCACCACCACCACCACCTGCACAGAAAAGTCTAGCAGACTATAACAAGCCGAGCGCGACTAGCGTTCGATCTGCCATTGCCGTTCCTCGTATTGAAGGAGATCCTGACTATGAGATCAAGATTCCATTCTTGACCATGATCTCTAGGGATCTACAATTTGAAGGCAGGCCCCTAGACAATCCGTGCACTCATCTCGCAGACTTCCTTGATCTCTGCAGCACTTTCAAGAACGGAAACCTCGATAAAAACACTCTTTGTCTGAGAGCTTTCCCGTTCTCTCTAAAAGGAGCTGCTAAGAGGTGGCTTACTGGCAAACCACCTGGCTACTACACTAATTGGGATATTCTGGCTCAGGACTTCGTTGAAGAATACTTCCCGCCAGCCAGAAACAACTGCCATCAAGGACAACATTGCCAGATTCTCCCAGAAAGAAGGAGAAAGCTTATATGATACTTGGAATCGATTCCAAGAACTTCTCTACAACTGCCCGCATCATGGATTCGAGCAGAGGCAGTTAGCTGAGATATTTGCTCGGGGACTTCGAGAAGAATCTGCCAAGTGGGTCAACTCTCTAGCTGAAGGAGATTGCACTACACTTACACCTGAAGCTGCTCTTCTTCACTTCGCAAACTGTGCTTCCAAGTCAAGGAACTGGGAACGACAATCTGATGGATCAAGGAGCAAGCTCGATCTCGAAGCTACTATCAAGCAGAGGTAGAGAAGCATTTGAAGAAGTCTACCACACCAATCAAACCGCCGGCAGCTTCTGTCTACGTTGCCGATTGCGAATGGTGTGGAGCTTGCGCACATAACGGAGGCCGTTGTCAGAATTTTGGTAAGGCAGAAGTCTGGTCTGCCGAAGAGGTAAATTTCATTCAACAAGGCTTCGTTAATAATCAGAATGGTTATGCTGGCTACCGCAACTTCAGGCAGCAAGGGAACTATCAAGATAGACCTCCCTACAATAATGGCGCCAACCATAACCAGAACTAGAATAACCGCCCAGCTGGTCCAGCTCAGGATCAGAAACCTAACCATCCGCCGGCAGGTGTCTACTAGCCGCCGCATCGAAATCCGGTCAACTATGGAACTGCACCTGGCAACCGCCATAATCAATATCTAAACAATACATATCCAGGGCAGCAGCATCAAAGAGAGAACAACGTTAGTGACCTGGATAGGAAGCTTAGCCAAATCATCACAAAACTCGATGATCACGATAGTCAGTTCAAGGCTCAAGCTCTTCTCAATCAAGAACAGATAGCATCTGGACAAAGAATTGAGCAAGCGGTGAACAACGTCTCGAGCATGCTGGCATCCGGTTCGACCATTTGACCAACTTCCGAGCCAGACAGAGCCAAATCCGAGAAAGGAGCAAGCCAAGATGGTAACTGTTCAAGATCCTTCAAGCTCATCTTCAAATGCTTCTTCTGATTTATGCAGGATGCCTGACACTCCAAAGAAGAAGGAAGCACAGAAAGTGGCGCCTAAGGAGTATGATCCTCCTCTTGCACCGTACGTCGTGAAGCCTCCTTTTCCTAGAGCATTGCTGCCAAATGCTAGGATCGAGACTGGTATGAAGGGAAACAAGGAAGGATATCCTGACATCCGTAGCAAGAAGCCTACCTCTCCATACCCAGCTAAGTGTTTTGATCCTGGTTCTTTCACGCTACCTTTGGTTATTAATGATATTGAAATAGAGCGTAGTTTAGTGGATCTAGGCGCGTCGGTCAATGTTATGCCTATGAGCTTATTTGAAAAATTAAACCTAGGAGAACTTGAACCAACTACTATGAAACTTGTCTTTGCCGATAGATCACTTAAAACGCCTAGAGGAGAAATAAAAGACGTCGTTACTAAATGTGGTCCGTTCATGTTTTTAGCTGACTATGTAATCATTGACACTAGTAAGGATGATTCTACCATTCTCACAGGTCGACCTTTCATGGCTACTACTGGAATGAATATTAACGTTCCAAATGGTTCTTTAACTCTAAGGGTTGGTAAAGACACTGTCACGTTCCGCCTTAAAGACGGAATGAAATATAATCCGAAGAATGAGGAATGTCATTGCTTAGTTGTAGAAACCGTGGAGTTGACTCCGGTCAACTCCGTCACTAATATCTCTACTAGTGTGCCTAGATCTGTTGTTGTTACAGGTGCTGGACAGGTTATCAAGCAGAAGCCGAGATCTGTTCCACCCGAGCCACTGAAGAGGAAGAAGGAACTGCAAGCCTCTTCTACACCACCGAGTACAAAACCGAGCAAGCCTCGAGGGAAGAACAAGAAAATGAAGACTCAAATGGTTTGGAGACCAAAAGCTCGTCGTCTTCCACCGAGCCAGCTGCACCACCAATTCGTTCTGAGAAACCGGCGCAGGAACAAGTATGGAGGGAGAAGCCAAAAGCCTCTCCTAAGGATATACTGACGATCACCGATCCTGGTGATATCAAGCCGGATATTAAAGAGATGAAGCCGACAGTCCTCATTCCTTCCATCGTAACACTTAAGAAGGATGACCTCTCCAGAGAACTGTTCGGACCGTTCAAGTTCATCGATCATCTTCCCGATGGACGTACCAAGCTCTTGCATGCGAACGGGAAGAGATTCACGCTTACTGTAGAAGCCCCGAAGCTGTACTTCATGAACTCCGACGCTAGCGTAAAGAAGAATCTGAGTTGGGATGTCTCCTAATACCGTCCAGGTATCGTCCAGCTCAAGGACGTTAATAAAAGAGCGCTTCGTGGGAGGCAACCCACGGCTGGAGTCCATTTTTAATTTTTGACGAACTTAGTGTTTTAGAGTCGGTTCAGGGGAGCCAAAAGTGTCAGTTTGTTTGATTTATTATTTTTCGTGTCAAGTCTGCGTGTCGTAGTGTCAGTCACAAGTTGATTGAGGTTGTTCCGATTTATGTGGATTTAACTGTGATTTTCTGAAGTTTGCCAGATTTGCAAAAATATTTTCACCCGAGCAGTTCAAAATTTTCGGCGAAATACACCCCTATTTTCGGCGAAATCACCTTTTGAATTTTCGAAGCCATTCCCCTATTTCATATTTTCGGTCCGAAAATTTATGGTGTTTTCGGCGAAAATCCATTTGAAAACTGGGAGTGCATTTGAACGTAAATTTTTGGCGAAAACTCCTTATTATTTTCGTCGAAAATCCTTTTGAAAATCACCCAATCCTCCATTTAAAATCCAGTCTTATCCTCTCTCACCCCCTTTCCATTTTCGAGTTAAAAACGAAAAAATCCCCTATCCCCTACTGTTTTCGAAATCACCGACCGCCACCCTTTTTAAACCGCCACCGCCGCTCCCTTCCCCTTCCTTTTCCGATTCCATTGAGCCCTAGAACGTTCGAATCGGAGCTCTACAGCTCCAGTTCACCGAAACGCTTGTTTTCAGAGTTTTTCACCGATTTCTCCCAAATCGTTTGTTTTTAGCATCCATGGCTTCAAGGTAAGTTGTAGAACTTTTCAATACGAATCTTTTGACATATTTATTGCTGAATTTCGTTGGGGTTGACTTTTAGTTGACTTTTTGGTTTGCCTCGATTTGCGTGCCGACTGCTTTCGTGTGAACTAGGTTAGCTGAACTTGTTGAACTGTTCTAGCATGCTTAAGGAGTGTCGTGCTTAATTTTCATATCATTTGATCTTGTGTTGCTATGCATACGATTGATTCTTTGTGATGTTGACTTGTGAGAAATGTCGGTTTGACCATGAACTGTTATTGATCATTTGGCTGCCGTATGTGTTCATTCTCGTTCAGATTATCGTGTTTGCCATCTGAGATCATATTTTACCATCATTCTCCACTTTGTGATAGTCTTGCCTTGATTAGGGTTCATTATGCTATAAGTGTTGACTTTCTAAATGTCGGTTTGACTCTTTGAACTCTGATTGTGCTTATCCAATTCTGGCTGTTCCTAAGCATGTATTTTACTATCTATGATTACCGGTTACTCTACTTTGCTTACCCCCACTCGGTTTTCCTCATTTCTTTATGAAATTGAGTTTTTTTCTACTAAGTGTGGGGTAGGGTTTAAGTTTGACTAATCTGGTTCCATTCTGGTTTTAGGAACACCACTTTTGAGCGCAGGACTAAGGCGCGACTTGATGCCGCCTTGAGCTCCAGAGCTGCCGCCCCCGTCACTCCCGCCGTTCAGGGTCCTCCTCCAGCACTACCTCGCTGGGCTGGGTACCATCGCACTATCGCCCGTCTACCTGACTTCTACTTCGAGTGCTTCCAGAAGATCGAGCACATCCGGGGAGCTAAGGTACGCCCTCTTTCCATGGAGTCCCTGAGCAAGCACGACGAGGACTACTACCGGAATGTGCATGACGCCCTAGCACCGGCCGGCCTCCTAGAGCTGACCACCATAGCCGCCGACTTCCCAGACATAGCCCTTCAGGAGTTCTGGCCGACCTTTGATCTGGATGAGCACAAGAGGAGGCAAGGCCAGAAGGTTGTTACCTTCTATCTGGGAGGAGTATACAGGCAGCTCACCTACGATGAGTTTGCCGCTCATCTAGGCATCCCCTACGAGCACTATCATGGACATCACCTCGGCTGGGGCGACGATGATAACGACGAGGAGTACCACGCGCTCTGGAGCCACATGACTAGAGTGCCTGGCGATCGCCTCACGGGCCATGACTCAGTTAAGTCCCTCTCTCACCCTCTCTTTAGATTTATTCATGTGGTTTGGCGTAGATCGCTTTTATATGTTCCAGATAAGGATCGCCACCATATCCTCAAGGAGGAGCTTATGCTTCTCCGAGCCATCCGAGAGAGCTACCCTCTTCACCCCGGTTGGGTGCTTGCTCGCATCTTCCGCCAGAAGACCAAGAGGCGGAAGCTACCTCGTGCACTCCTGGGAGGTAACTTCATAGGTCAGCTCATCATCTCCTTCGGCATCAGCCATGAATATGGCTCGAACATTCCATGACACCACGTTAGGTCCGTTGGAGGAGACTTAGCGGTCGAATACGACCTAGAGCTGGACCTCAGTCCCCAGGTGGAAGCAGATCCTCCACTCCAGCATGTAGCCGAGTCGGAGGAAGAAGATGACACTGAGCAGCAGCAGCCCCAGCCGCAGCCCGAGTTCCACGACTATATACCCTTGCCACATCATCAGGCAGGGTATGCACACCAGTCACCGCCGCACATTCCAGATCCATACCAGGAGCCTCACCCTCAGCACCGACCGCACCCCGCAGACATTGGTCAGGTGTATGAGCGACTGCAGGAGTGGCGCATCACTGACAACACCACTCAAGAGGCGAGATGGACTATTATGCAGCAGCATATGCGCCGCGCCGACAGGCGATATGAGGCACAGCTGGCATGGCAACGCCAGCTCGGCGAGCACCTCCACTTTCCACCTCCCGGCCCACCTGACCAGCAGTGATCGGGTCTGGTCCTTTCTTTTTATTTATTCTTTTCGAATTTCGGTCCAACTTTTTTCTGTGTGGATCCGGGACACTTGTCCCGGTTTCCTTTTTATGTTTCATTTGTTTTTGTTTTGTAGGCAGTAGGGAGATTCCCTTTGCTTTGCTTTGGTAGATTCCCTCCGCTCCGAGGACCCGTGCTCATCCCCTACGCCAATCATCTCGGTCCAGGTTCTTCTACTTCACTCTGAACTCTAGAATTAGTCCTGTGAGGACACAGTCTGATTTAAGTGTGGGGTAGGATGCTAGAGAACCTTGCATGAACTTGATTGCCCTTGATTGTGTTTTCTGTGTGCCTCGTGATTCCATTCCAGTCTCTCTAGCATTAGAATGGCTCAGTTCTTTATTTTTGATGTTAAGTTGTTGTTCAAATCTTCATAATGATGCTTAGACTGCTTAACCTAGAACTTGAGAACCAACTTGTATACTTTGATGCTAAATTGCCTGGTCAGAACATAATTTTTAAAATCACACTTGTAGTTTGTAGCCTTGATTGCATGAAAATGACTGAATCCGACTAGCAACCAACTGTGAGCTTTTGATCCATTGCACGTAACTTGCAATTTTAATTCTTTCTGAGTGGTTTTCTGTTTGCTTGAATGAGTTAGAATTTGCATGAGACCTACTCGAGACCACACGATGACACGAGCTCTAGAAGGATAGGGGCACCTAGATTCAACTACTTAGCCAGATAGCCTACCAAACGATAAATCCATTAGGTTTAGACCCTTGAGCTTGGCCTGTTCTTTCAGTTCGATAATACATTACAGCTATTTCTCATTTCTTTCATTCCCCGTTGATCCCTGTGGTTGTAGTTCTAGATTGACCTACCGAAAGTCGGTTTGTGGTAACCTGCCTATAGCCATTAAACATGTGGTCTTAGCTAATATGCCCAGACGTGTAAACCCCTCTAGCAACTAAAAGAAAATCGGCACAAAAGAAAAAAAAAGTAATGTAAGAAGAAAAAGAAGCAAATTTTGAAAAAAATGAAGAAAAGAAAAATCAGAAAAGTTTCAAAGTTTCTAGTTCAATAAAACGTTCTTCTCCCTACAAATGGAAGAACGAAGTCAAAAGAAAAGTTCAAAAGAAAAGAAAAAAATCGTGTAAAGAAAAAGAATAAGTGCTAGGTTGCTTGAGGGTATCATAGGACGAGCGTTCACTATTCCACCCATGTCTGGTTAGACGGTAGGAAGCCATAGATTAGATTCGAGGGAAGTTAGTCAAAAGCTACACCGCACCAAGCCATCATCATACATTCCCATCATCCATCTTATCATAAACCCAAGTAGTGTAGATTTCATTACGATCCTAGCAGGGAAGTCCTTCTTGACTAGATACTCGTGTTGTCACAGTGGTGGAGATGTGGTCGAATTGCAAACCTATGACAGAATTCAGTAACAGAAAATGATCGAGAGCAGAAACACGTCCTTAAACACAGAGAGTGAGAGTTCCCATTGTACTATATATATCCTGTGTGAGGAGTCTGGTCGGTTAGGTCAAATTCGTGCGTAATTGGTTGCTAATTACTTGTCTTGTGCAGTTTATTAGTGAGACCAGGTAGTTTGGCAGATCTGTATGCATGTTAGGTTTCTTGTTCTAGGATCGATCTGTCTAATAATTCATTGTGTTTGATTGAGCTCCAATTTAATCGATCTTATCATTTGTGAACATGAGCGTTTCTATTCAGTTTGCTTGAGGACAAGCAAAAGCTTAAGTGTGGGGTATTTGATGACACTCTATTTGACGTGATTATCAGCCTCATTTAAGCGACATTTCTTTGCTTAAGACATGGTTTTTAGGGTAGAATAACGAATATTCAATCGATTGCCCTATCTCGTGCCATTTGTGTTACCTTGGCCCGTTTCGGGTCTATTTGATGGTTTTCTATGTTTTGTGTTAGCATAGGTTTTTTGCCATCGAATAAGTAACCAAGGCCGTGTCTAAGGCGTTGGAATCTCAAAGGATTGCACCGGGATCGATCAAAGGAGTTAATCAATGTTCAGAAAATTCCTGCTCAGTTTACAAAGGAATTTTCGCCGAAAATACCCTTGTATTTTCGGCGAAAATATGTTCACAAATTGGCTGTTGTTAGCTTAAGGAAACTTTCGGCGAAAGGATGAAGTTTTCAAACCGAGAAGGAAGTTCAGGGAGAATCAGCCGGCGGACCCTTCATTTGCAAAGGAATTTTCACCAAAAATTCCTCTATATTTTCGGCGAAAATAATAGAAGAAATCCGGCTGATTAGGGTTAAGTATAAATACTTAACCGGCGGCCCACACAATACAAACACATCATAATAAACTTTTTGAAATCAGAATTTGAAGAATTCTCTGAAGTTCTGGAGCGAAGAGTTAGAGTTCGAAGAGCCGGAAAGAGATCGTGACGCCATCCCTTCCACCTCGGAGACTCGAAGCTAGGAGTGTAGTTTACGGAAGATCGAAGTCTGTCAGAGTCGTCAAAATTAGGTTTTTCAGATTCTTTTCTGTTCTTCCTCTAGATGATGAACTCTTTCTTTGTCTTAGATTCTTTTGTGATAAACATGAGTAGCTAAACTCGTTAGAGCTTAGACTAGATGAACCCTAAGTGACCCAGGGCTTTAAAGCGGTCGTGGATCGGCGGTGATTAGATTCGAAGTTCAATTAGTTCTTTTTCATGTTTGATTTGTTCTTCATTGTTCATGTTTCTTGTCTGGATTGATCACCTAGATTAGATTCTTGTTAAGCTAAGGATAGAAGCGAACGCTCGCCTTACTTTAGAACATCGAATTGAACAATTAACCTTATAATTGGAGCGTGCCTTTCATAGGAACCGGTTAGGGTTAATCCACTGCAAGAGTAACTCATAAATCATTAGTAATTGCACCAGTTAATTAAGTCGTTGCGAGAGGCGACCGTACCCGAGCGGCTAATTAATCTTGGTAGTTAGAACAGATAGAGCGAACGTTCGCTGGTCGTAAACCTTAGGGTAAGGAGTTATGGTGGTGTCTTAGTAATTGATTGAGAATCGAAATCCGCTGATCTGTTGATTGCCAATGCTCTGGGGAACGAAGGGGGATTCAAAGTCTAAGTTCGTCTGTCATTTTTGTTTTCAACCCTAATTTCCAATCTGCTTTAGTTTAATTTTAAAATTTCTCTGCATTTCGTAGAATTAGAAGTCGTGGAACTCACACCACGCACAAAGTGCTTGCATTCAAGTATTTTGCTAGTTTTTGGAGTAGTCAATCATAGAAGGCCCGTGGAATACGATCTACCCTAGCTTTTGTAGCTTTGTTAGTTATTTGTGTGAATCGCCAACGACAGGTTCACCACTCCTTTTAGCCGAAGTCAGACCAAGGCCTTCCGAGAGAAACTTAATGCCTACATGGAATCCTGGAGTAAAGAAGGATATGAAAAGGATGCTCATCGATTTGGCAAAGAAGGCTACACCCTCTTAGAAGTTCAAGAAGGCATTGGAGCCCACACGGAGCAAGGCCCAAAACAAGTCACTAAAGCCGCGGTTTAATACCAGCCGGTGCCCGACCAAGCAAACCCGCGGGGCCGTCACCAAATCCCAACCGGCCCACGCTACCGAAGCCCAATCGGCCCGAAGCTGCCCGTCGCCGCCGAATTAGGGTTTTTTTTACCTAATTAGGTCTTTTATTCCACATTAAAGACTCCAGTTATTATTTTATGTTTTATTCCTCTTTAGTCGAATTGTTTAGGCATGTTAGGATTCTAATTAAGGTTAGGAGTCTATATTTTATTATTATTTAGGAAGTAGTCTTTAGGGAGGAGAGCTTGTTCCCTCACCTATATAAGGAGGCCGCCGGCCACCCTTGTAACACAACTTTTGAAATCAATAAACCCCTGTTTGAACATATGTTCTCTTCCCTTCAACCCTTTGCTCGTTGTTGCATCGCTTAAGGATCGAATTATCATCAAGAGCATCCATCTCTTGGTGTGGCGTCATCGACTGGACACTTCTGGTTCCCGGCTATATACAGCCGACGGGTCAAAGTACGTATCCACCGCGGTTCCCGACGGTTTAACCTCGTTGCACGATCTCCAACTTGCGGTGTTCAAGGGTCGTCTGCCCACGGCTGCAGCGGTTCACATCAGTTGGTATCAGAGCACGGTTCAACTCACGGACCACAATCTATCCCAGTCTCCAGGTTACCCTGGATTCATATCTTTATCGCTTTCATAGAAATAGTTTCAAAAAATCCCTATTGTTTCAATTTCTGTATTCAGTTCTTTTCAAGTGTAAGGCAAAGAAAAATCGGTGGCCATCATACCATCGACAAAACCCTAAGTCGAGATCAAGAAAAAGAAAAGAAAAGAAAAGAGGTCAAAAGAAAATATAAAGACCCAACTAGAGAGAGGCCACCCTTGCCGAGATAGTAAGAACAATCCTAAGAAGAGGGGATAGAAGATAGGCTTTCGTTGCCCGACCCCAACACCGAGATCACTTGCTACGGGAGGAAGCCCAAGGACAAGACGGAGAGTTCACCAAGCCCTAGCTACAAGGAAGACCTTAGAAGCTCGAGCCCTGGCACCTACATACTGGTAAGTCTATCCTCGAAGAAGAAACTTGCAACTGCTTGAAGGTGAAGCGTTTATGTTCTACTTTTATTGAGTGCGTCTATTACATTTTAAACACAAGAGGAAAAATCAAGAGTGAGTGAGGAGGATTTTGAGAGATTTGTGAGGCCAGATACTTGTTCCAACTAACCATGGCAGATCAAAGACTTGCCAAGATAGAAGCGGCAATGGGGGAAGCTTCCCAAGTCCTACAGCAGATACAAGCCACCTTGGCTCAATTGGCAAGAGAAGCCGGCACAACCCGGCACCCGGCCCCGGCGCCCCAGCGCTCGGCCCCAGCCTCGGCGCTGCCCCAGGCCCCGCGCCCCAGCCTCGGCACTGCCCCAGGCCCTAGCGCCCCAGCGCTCGGCCCCAGCGCCCCAGCGCTCGGCCTCGGGCCCGACCGGCCCTGCCCGACCAGCCCCCGACACCTGAGCGCCCAATCTCGATGCCACCCGACGGACCGGCCGCCCCCAACGCCATTCTGACCAACGCCGACCCGACGCCAACCATTCTCGGCGCACCCGACGAGGCTCAAGACCCAGAACCTGCCCTGACCGACTCCGCTCGAACACCACCTAATCCCAACGCACTCGACGAGCTGCATGACCCCGGCGCCGCACAATCCACCCCCAACCCAACGCCACCTGACCCCGGAGCACCTCAAGTACCTGCCCGGACCAAAGTTCTCACCCGGTCCATGACCCGGGCCGCCGCTCAAGCCCAAGCCCTAGGCAACTTAGACCTCGGCCCCCTCCCGTACACAACCCTAGTGCCCCCCGACCCCCAAAGTCGGCCCGACGACTCTCTGCTGTATCCCGACGAATCCTCAACGCACAAGTTGTGGAGGAAGGATGGGAACAACGAGACAACCTCTTTCATACAAGGTGCGTAATTCAAAACAAAATTTGTAGTATGGTAATTGATGGAGGAAGCTGTACTAATGCTGTAAGCCACGAATTGGTTGAGGGGCTTGGTCTTCAAACCCAAAGACACCCGAAACCCTACAAACTTCATTGGCTTAGTAACTGTGGGGAATTGAGGGTCACCCGACAAGCACATGTTCCCTTCTATATTGGAAGATACACAGATAACATTTTATGTGATGTGGTTCCTATGGAAGCTGCCCACATCTTGTTAGGAAGACCTTGGCAATTCGACAGGTACTCCACACATGATGGAAGAACCAACAGGTACAACCTCATTCATGGGGATACTAAGTACACTCTACGGCCAATGTCACCTACTGAGATTCTCCAAGACCTGCTAGATCGAAAGGCCATCAAAGATAAGAAGGAGAGGGAGCTCAAGAACAGAGAGAAGAGAGAACAAACGAGAGATCCTACGAGTGTAAAAACAGAATTATAAGACCTTACAGGTCCCAGAGCTCAAAAGAGTGAGATTGATAGGAGAGAAAACCTATTAGCCACCCCGAGTGAGATCAAACAATCCCTAGTCTCTAGGAAGCCCCTTGTGATCATCCGCTACAAGGAGTGTTTGATTTCTAACCCCAATACTTCTCTACCTAGTGTTGTTACTTCTCTTCTACAGGAATTCAAAGATGTCTTCCCCGAAGAAATCCCTAGTGGACTACCACCACTAAGAGGCATCGAGCACCAGATAGACTTGGTACCCGGAGCTGCCTTACCAAACAAACCAGCCTACCATACCAATCCAGAAGAAACCAAGGAAATCCAAGCCCAAGTGGAGGAATTGATGGACAAGGGATATGTCCGAGAAAGCATGAGTCCTTGTGCTGTCCCCGTCATTCTAGTCCCCAAGAAGCAAGGCACATGGAGGATGTGTGTTGACTGCCGAGCAATCAACAACATAACAATTAAGTATTGTCATCCTATTCCTAGGTTAGACGACATGCTGGATGAACTACATGGTGCCACCATCTTCTCCAAAATTGATCTTAAATCTGGGTACCATCAAATCCGAATGAAGGAAGGTGATGAGTGGAAAACTGCTTTCAAAACTAAACTAGGATTATATGAGTGGATGGTCATGCCATTCGGCTTAACCAATGCACCTAGTACCTTCATGAGATTAATGAACCAAGTCCTTAGGACGTACATAGGGAAATTTCTCGTGGTCTACTTTGATGATATTCTTATTTATTCCAAAAATCTAGGAGATCACTTAGGCTACGTAAAAACTGTCTTAGAAACCCTACGAAAAGAACACCTCTATGCTAACATGAGCAAGTGCACCTTTTGCACAGATCATCTTGTTTTTCTTGGCTTTGTTGTGAGCTCCGCAGGTATAAGGGTTGATGAAGACAAGATAGAAGCCATCAAATCCTTGCCCACACCTCAAAGCATCACTGATGTTAGGAGCTTCCATGGATTGGCTAGCTTCTATCAAAGATTTGTAAGGGACTTCAGTACCGTTGCTGCTCCTCTCACAACCGTGCTAAAAAAGGATGTTCCCTTCCAGTGGGGAGCTCTACAGCAAGAGGCATTTGAAGCCCTCAAAAGAAGGCTTACCGAGGCCCCTTTGCTCATGTTGCCCGACTTCATCAAACCATTTGAGATCGAGTGTGATGCATCCGGAGTAGGGGTAGGAGCTGTTCTAATGCAGGAGAAGAGGCCCATTGCCTACTTCAATGAAAAGCTCAGTGGCGCTACTCTCAACTATCCGACCTATGACAAAGAGCTGTATGCCCTGGTACGAGCTTTGAAGACTTGGCAACACTACTTATGGCTTAAGGAGTTCATCATCCACACGGATCATGAATCCCTCAAGTACCTCAAGGCTCAACACAAGCTCAACAAGCGGCATGCTAGATGGATAGAATTCATCGAATCTTTTCCTTACATCATTCAATATAAGCAAGGTAAGGACAACATCGTGGCAGATGCCCTTTCCCGAAGGTACACTCTAATCTCAGTCTTTAAACACATCAAAGACCTTTATGCCACTGACCCTGATTTGAGAGTATCTTTGAAGCTTGTCAACAGGGAGGATTTGGTAAGTTCCACTAGCAAGATGGTTATTTATTTAAAGGATCAAAACTGTGTCTCCCTAACCATTCTTGCAGGACTATCCTAACCCTAGAGGCCCACGGTGGCGGTCTCATGGGACACTTTGGTGTAGCTAAAACCGTAGCCACCCTCAAAGAGCACTTCTACTGGCCTAAGATGAGGCACAATGCCGAGAAGATCATATCTCAATGCTCCAAGTGCCAAAGAGCTAAGTCTAAACTCAGACCCCATGGACTGTACACCCCCTTGCCCATACCTGAACATCCTTGGGTAGACTTGTCTATGGACTTTGTCCTAGGACTACCTAGAACCCAAAAGGGGAAAGATTCCATATTTGTGGTTATTGACAGGTTCTCCAAGATGGCTCACTTCATTGCTTGCCATAAAACTGATGATGCCTCTCAAATTGCTGACCTATTCTTTAGGGAGGTAGTGAGGATGCATGGAGTTCTAAAGACCATAGTCTCTGATAGGGATTCAAAGTTCCTCAGCTACTTCTGGAAGACTTTATGGGCTAAGCTGGGCAGCCGACTAATGTTCTCCACCACCTGCCACCCACAAACTGATGGGCAGACTGAAGTCGTACATCGGTCCCTAGGCCAAATGTCGAGGGCAGTCATCAAGAGTAACATCCAGACTTGGGAAGAATGTCTACCACATGTAGAATTTGCATATAATCGAGCCGTGCATTCAGCTACCCAATACTCCCCGTTTGAACTTGTTTATGGGTTTAATCCACTAACCCCGTTGGATTTATCACCACTGCCTGTCCATGAATTTTTAGATGCAGGTGGTCAAGAGAAGGCAGCCTATGTCAAACAACTCCATGAGAAGGCCAAGGCCAATATTGAAAGAAGAACGGCCCAATACCTCCGCAACGCCAACCGAGGGAGAAAGGAGAAAATTTTTGAAGCAGGAGATGAAGTGTGGATACACTTCAGAGAGGACAGGTTCCCAGAGCAGAGGAAGTCCAAACTACTACCAAGGGGAGATGGGCCTTACACAGTCCTCCAGAGGATCAACAACAACGCCTACATCCTTGACCTGCCAAACTCTTATGGGGTAAGTGCAACCTTCAATGTGGCCGACCTAACCCTTATTATGATGATAAATATATAGGTCAGGATTCGAGGACGAATCCTCCACAAGAAGAGGGGGATGATGAGCCCAGCAAACCTTGGACCTGACCTGAGCCTCCTTTTACCCGAAGTCAGACCAAGGCCTTCCGAGAGAAACTTAATGCCTACATTGAATCATGGAGTAAAGAAGGATATGAAGAGGATGCTGATCGATTTGTCAAAGAAGGCTACACCCTCTTAGAAGTTCAAGAAGGCATTGGAGCCCACACGGAGCAAGGCCCAAAACAAGTCACTAAAGCCGCGGTTCAAGACCAGCCGGAGCCCGACCAAGCAAACCCACCAGGCCGTCACCAAATCCCAACCAGCCCACGCTACCGAAGCCCAACCGGCCCAAAGCTGCCCGTCGTCGCCAAATTAGGGTTTTTGACCTAATTAGGTCTGTTATTCCACATTAAAGACTCGAGTTATTATTTTATGTTTTATTCCTCTTTAGTCAAATTGTTTAGGCGTGTTAGGATTCTAATTAAGGTTAGGAGTCTATATTTTATTATTATTTAGGAAGTAGTCTTTCGGGAGGAGAGCTTGTTCCCTCACCTATATAAGGAGGCCGCCGGCCACCCTTGTAACACAACTTTTGAAATCAATAAACTCCTGTTTGAACATATGTTCTCTTCCCTTCAAGCCTTTGCTCGTTGTTGCATGGCTTAAGGATCAACTTATCATCAAGAGCATCCATCTCTTGGCGTGGCGTCATCGACTGGACACTTCTGGTTCCCGACTATATACAGCCGACGAGTCAAAGTACGTATCCGCCCCGGTTCCCGACGGTTTAACCTTGTTGCACGATCTCCAACTTGCGGTGTTCAAGGGTCGTCTGCCCATGGCTGCAGCGATTCACATCAAAATGCAAGGATCGAAACTGGCATGAAGGGGTATAAAGAAGGATATCCTGATGCTCGTAGCATGAAACCCTCCTCTCCATATCCAGCTAAGTGTTCTGATCCTGGTTCTTTCACTCTACCTCTTGTCATTAATATTGTTGAGATAGAACGTTGTTTTGTTGATCTTGGCGCGTCTATTAATGTTATGCCTATGAGTCTATATGAAAAATTGAACCTAGGAGAACTTGAATCGCCTAGTATGCAACTTGTCTTTGCTGATAGATCACTTCAAACCCCTACGGGAGAAATAAAAGACGTTGTTACTAAATGTGGTCCTTTCATGTTCTTAGCTGACTTTGTTATCATTGATACTAGTAAGGATGATTCTACCATTCTCATAGGACGAACTTTCATGGCTACTACTGGAATGCAAATTAACGTTCCAAATGGTTGTTTAACTTTGAGGGTTGGTAAAGAAACGATAACATTCTGCCTTAAAGACGGAATGAAATATAAGCCTAAGAATGAAGAATTTCATTGTTTAGCTGTTGAAACTGTGGAGTTGACTCCGGTCAACTCCGTTACTGATGTCTCTTTTAGTATGCCTAGATCAATTGCTATTGCAAGTGCTGGACAGATTACCAAGCAGAAACCGAAACCTGTTCCTCAAAAGCCGCCAAAGAAGATGGAATTGCAAACCTCTTCTAAGCCAATGAGCACAAAATCTTGCAGACCTCGGGGAAAGAATAAGAAGACGAAGACTCACATGGTCTGGAGACCAGTTGTGCCGCCACCTTCTACCAAGCCAGCTGCACCACCAATTCGTTCCAAGCTACCGGCACCGGAACAAGTATGGAAGGAGAAGCCGAAAACATCCCCTAAGGAAATACCTACGATCACCGATCCTGGTGATATCAAGCCGGATGTTAAAGAAAAGAAGGAGCCGATCGTTCTCATTTCGTCCACTGTCTTCCTTGTGGAAGATGATCCCTTGACAGAACTATTCGGACCATTCAAGATCACTGACCACCTTCCTGACGGACGTACCAAACTCTTACACGCGAACGGAAAGAAATTCATGCTCACCGGAGAAGCCCTGAAGCTCTACCTTATGAACTCCGATGCTAGCATTAAGGAGAATCTGAGTTGGGATGTCTCCTAATACCGTCCAGGTATCGTCCAGCTCAAGGACGTTAATAAAAGAGCGCTTCGTGGGAAGCAACCCACGGCTGGAGTCCGTTTTTGATTTGTGTCAACCTTAGTGTTTTAGAGTCGGTTTGGGGGAGCCAAAAGTGTCATTTTGTTTGATTTCTTATTTTTCGTGGGTAGTCTGTGTGTCGTAGTGTCAATTCCAAGTTGTTTGAGGTTTTTTCGATTTTTGTGGATTTAACTGTGATTTTCTAAAATTTGCCGGGATTGCAAAAATATTTTCAATCGTGCAGTTCAATATTTTCGGTGAAATTACACCCCATTTTCGGCGAAAACTCCCTTTGAAATCCCACTGTGTTTCTGGTCGATTTTCACTCAAATTTTTGGCGAAAACTACTTGTAGTTTTCGGTGAAAACTCTTTTGAAAAACTGGCAGTGCTTTTGAACTGATATTTTCGGTGAAAACTTGCACTTATTTTCGCCGAAAATATCAGGCAAATTTTCAGACATTATCCTTTTAATTTCCGGTCACTCACCCTCTCTCTCCTCACTTCATTTTCGAAAATTTTGTCAAAACCTCCCCCTGTTTTCCTTCAGTTAAGTCTCTCTCTCACCTTCTCTATAAATATATTCATATGGTTTGGCGTAGATCGCTATTATATGCTCCAGAGAAGGACCGCCACCATATCAGAGAAGGAGGAACTTCTGCTTCTTCGCGCCATCCGGGAGAGCTACCCTCTTCACCCCGGATGGGTGCTTGCTCGCATCTTCCATCAAAAGACCAAGAGGAGGACACCACCTCGCTCACTCCTGGGAGGCAACTTCATCGGCCGACTCATCATCTCCTTCAGCCTCAGCCACGAATATGGCCCGAACATCCCACGCCGTAGAGTACGGACCGTTGGAGGATATTTGGCGGTCGAGTACGACCTCGAGCTGGACCTCAGTCCCCAGGTAGCAGCAGATCCTCCCCTCCAGAACGAGGATGAGTCGGAGGAAGAAGATGATTCTGAGGAGTCCCAGCCTCAGTACGAACCAGAGTTTCATGACCATACTCCCTCGCCACACCATCAGGCAGGGTATGCACACCAGTCACCGCCGGCCATCCCAGATCCATACCAGGCGCCTCACCAGCAGCCTCACCCGCACCCCGCGGATGTTGGAGAGCTGTATGAGCGACTGCAGGAGTGGCACATCACCGACAACGCCACTCAAGAGGCGAGATGGACTATTATGCAACAACATATGCACTGCGCTGATAGGCGGTATGAGGCACAGATGGCGTGACAACTTTTTCCTGTGTGGATCCGGGGCACTTGTCCCGGTTTCCTTTTTATGTTTCATTTGTTTTTGTTTTGTTGGCAGTAGGGAGATTCCCTTTGCTTCACTTTGGTAGATTCCTCTGCTCCGAGGATCCGTGCTCATCCCCTACGCCAACCATCTCTGTCCAGGTTCTTCTACTTCACTCTAAACTCTAATTTTAGTCCTGTGAGGACACAGTACGATTTAAGTGTGGGGTAGGATGCTAGAGAACCTTGCATGAACTTGATTTCCCTTGATTGTGTTTTTGTGTGCCTCGTGATTCCATTCCAGTCTCTCTAGCATTAGAATGGCTCAGTTCTTGATTTTTGATGTTAAGTTGTTGGTCAAACTTTTATAATGATGCTTAGACTACTTAACCTAGACCTTGAGAACCAAATTGTATACTTTGATGCTAAATTGCCTGGTCAGAACAGAATTTTTAAAATCACACTTGTAGTTTGTAGCCTTGATTGCATGAAAATGACCGAATCCGACTAGCAAACCAACTGTGAGCTTTTGATCCATTGCACGTAACTTGCAATTTCAATTCTTTCTGAGTGGTTTTCTGTTTGCTTGAATGAGTTAGAATTTGCATGAGACCTACTCGAGACCACACGATGACACGAGTTCTAGAATGATAGGGGCACCTAGATTCAGCTACTAAGCCAGATAGCCTACCTAACGATAAAATCCATTAGGTGTAGACCCTTGAGCTTGGCCTGTTCTTTCGGTTCGATAATACATTACAGCCATTTCCCATTCTTTCATTCCCCGTTGATCCCCTGTGGTTGTAGTTCTAGATTGACCTACCGGAAGTCGATTTGTGTTAACCTGCCTATAGCCATTAAACAGGTGGTCTTAGCTATTATGTCCAGACGCGTAAACCCCTCTAGCAACTAAAAAAAAACCGGCACAAAGAAAAAAAATGAATGAAAGAAAAGAAGAAAAATTCGAAAAATGCAGAAAAAGAGAAAAGTTTAAAGTTCTTAGTTCAATAAAACGTTCTCCTCCCTACAAATGGAAGAACGAAGTCAAAAGATAAGTTGAAAAGAAAAGAAAAATTGTGTAAAGAAAAATAATAAAAGTGCTATGTTGCTTGAGGGTATCATAGGATGAGCGTTCACTATTCCACCCGTGCCTAGTTAGACGGTAGGAAGGCACCGATTAGATTCGAGGGAAGTTAGTCGAAAGCTACACCGCACAAAAGCCATCATCATACATTTCCATCATCCATCTCATTATAAACCCATGTAGTGTAGAATTCATTACAGTCCTAGCAGGGAAGTCCTTCTTGACTGGTTACTCGTGTTGTCACAGTGGTGGAGATGTGGTCGAATTGCAAACTTATGACAGAATTCAGTAACAGAAAATGATTGAGAGCAGAAACATGTCCTTAAACACAGAGAGTGAGAGTTCCCCATTGTACTAAATATTTCCTGTGTGAGGAGTTTGGTCGGTCAGGTCAAATTCGTGCATAATTGGTTGCTACTACTTGTCGTGTGCAGTTTATTAGTGAGACCAGGTTGTTTGGTTGATCTATATGCATGTTAGGTTTCTTGTTCTAGGATCTATCTTTCTAATAATTCATTGTGTTTGATTGAACTCCAATTTAATCGATCTTATCATTTGTGAACATGAGTGTTTCTATTCAGTTTGCTTGAGGACAAGTAAAAGCTTAAGTGTGGGGTATTTTGATGACACTTGATTTGACATGATTATCAGCCTCATTTAAGCGACATTTCCTTGCTTAAGACATGGTTTTTAGGGTAGAATAGCGAATATTCAATCAATTGCCCTATCTCGTGCCATCTGTGTGACTTTGGCCCGTTTCGGGTCTATTTGATGGTTTTCTAGTGTTTTTATGTTAGCAGAGGTTTTTGCAGTCAAATAAAGTAGCCAAGGACGTGTGTAAGGCGTTGAACCTTGAGGAATTGCACCGGAATCAATCCAAGGAGTCAATCGAATCGAACCAGAGTCTGCCCTGGTTTACACTAAAGTTTTCGCCAAAAATCCCTTAGTGTTTTCGGCGAAAATCCCAGTACAAATCGACTGATGCTCATCAAAGGAAGTTTTCGGCGAAAACCCTAAGTTTTTGCCGAGAATAATTGATCCAAAAATTACAGGAGAAAAGCAGCCGGCGGTCCATCCATATACACTAAGATTTTTGGCGAAAATTCCTTATAATTTTCGGCGAAATCAGTTAAAATCCGGCGGTATTAGGGTTAAGTATAAATACTTAACCGGCGGCCCATACTTGAAAACACATCATAATTACCAACTAATACCGAACTTCAGAATTCTCTCAAGTTCTGGAGCAGAGAGTTTAAAGTCCGAAGAGCCGAAAAGAGATCGTGACGCCATCCCTTCCATCTCGAAGACTCGGAGCTAGGATTGCAGTTTACCGAAGATCGAAGTCTGCCAGAGTCGTCTCAATTAGGTTTTTCAGATTCTTTTCTGTTCTTCCTCTGGATGATGAACTCTTTCTTTGTCTTTGATTCTTTTGTGATAAACATGAGTAGCTAAACTCTTAGAGCTTAGACTAGATGAACCCTAAGTGACCCAGGGCTTTAAAGCGGTCACGGATCGGTGGTTATTAGATTCAAAGTTCAATCAGTTTCTCTTCCATGTTTGGTTTGTTCTTCATTGTTCATGTCTCTTGTCTGGATTGATCACCTAGATTAGATCCTTGTTAAGCTAAGGATAGAAGCGAATGCTCGCCTTACTTTAAAACATCAAATCGAACAATTAACCTTCTAATTAGAGCGTGCCTTTCATAGGAACCGGTTAGAGTTAATCCACTGCAAGAGTAACTCATGAATCGTTAGTAATTCCACCAGTTAAGTTAAGTCATTGCGAGAGGCGACCGTACCCGGCGACTAATTAATCTTGGTAGCTAGAACGGATAGAGCAAATGTTCGCCCGTCTTAAACCTAAGGGTCAGGAGTTATGGTGGTGTCTTAGAACTGATTGAATGAGAATTGAAATCCGTTGATCTGTTGATTGCCTATGCTTTGGTGAACGAAGGGGGATTCAAAGTCTAAGTTCGTCTCTCATCTCTGTTTTAATCAACCAATTCCCAATTTGTTCTTAGTTTCAGTTTTTAATTTCTCTGCATTTCTTAGAATTAGAAGTCGTGGAACTCACACCACGCATGAAGTTCTTAAACCTGAGTAATTTGCTAGCTTATTTGAGTAGTCAATCATTAGAAGGCCCGTGGAATACGATCTACCCTAGCTTTTGTTAGCCTTGTTAGTTATTTGTTTGAACCAGCACAACGATGGGTTCACCAGAGTTCCACGACTTCTAATCTAATAAAGCAAAGGAAAATAAAAGATAGAAAGATTAAAAAGGTTAACTAATAGGAAGATAGACGAGCTTAGATTTCGAATCCCCCTTAGATCACAAAGGCAACGGCAATCACAAGACCAGCGGTTTTTAATTCTAATTCAATCAATTTCTATACACCACCATAACTCCTGACCCTTAGGTTTAAGACCGGCGAATGTTCGCTCTATCCGTTCTAACTACCAAGATTAATTAGCCGCCCGGGTACGGTCGCCTCTCGCAACGACTTAACTAACTGGTGCAATTACTAACGATTTATGAGTTGCTCTTGAAGCGGATTAACCCTAACTGGTTCCTATGAAAGGCACACTCCAATGAATAGGTTAACTGGTTGAATTGATGTTTTAAAGTAAGGCGAGCGTTCGCTTCTATCCTTAGCTTAACAAGAATCTAAACTAGGTGATCAAGGAAGACAAGTTTATGCGCCAAAGCAGGGAAGCTGTCTGGCGACTATCCCTAGCTTGCATAAACCTAATCTAGTCGACCAACCAGAAGAGAAACATAAACAATCAAGAACAAAACAACCATGCAAAGAGAAACTGATTAAATTTCGAATCTAATTACCGCTGATCCGTGACCGCTTTAAAGCCCTGGGTCACTTAGGGTTCATCTAATCTGAGCTCTACAAGTTTAGCTACTCATAACGATAACAGAAGAATCAAAGGAAACAAAGAAGATCATCATACAGAGGAAGAACAGATAAGAACTTATTAACGTAATTTTGACGACTTCGGAGAAGCTTCGATCTCCTGGATCTTTAACTTTAAGCTCCGAGGTGGAAGGATGGCGTCACGATCTCTCCACGGATCTTCGAACTCTCTAAACTCTATCTATCGACCCTAGAGTGGGCTGACTCTCAAAAGTCTGATTTGTGAATAGTTGTTGGAATAATCCTCCTCTCTGGCTGGCTACCGACTGCTTCTTTAAATAGGTAAGATTAGGGTTTTCTGTTTCTGCCACGGAAAAGGAAGGATTTTTCGACGAAAACTTAAGGAGTTTTCGCCGAAAACTTCAGTTGATACCCTCTTTCTTCTCCGTTGATTTCTTCATAACTTTTCGACGAAAACTTAAGGAGTTTTCACCGAAAACTTCAGTGTAATTCAGCTTGTCCGCCTGTGAGTTTTTAAGATATTTTCACCGAAAACTCTGCAGTGTTTCCAGCGAAAACATTGTGCTGGGCAGTTGGATCTTCGGTTCTGACTCCGGTTTTATTTCTGGTTCAATTTTGGTTCACTCCTTGAGGTCTTGAACACGTCCGTGGTTACGTATTTGACGATAAAAACCTACGCTCTTACAAAAACACTAGAAAACCATCAAATAGACCCAAAAAGGGCCAAAGTAACCAAATCGATAGGAAATAGGGCAGTTTAGTGAATATTCGCTATTTTACCCCTAAAACCATGTTTCAAGCAAGGAAATGTCGCTTAAATGAGGTTGATAATCACGTCAAATCGAGTGTCATCATCTTTGCTGATAGATCACTTAAAACCCCTAGGGGAGAGATAAAAGACATTGTTACTAAATGTGGTCCTTTCATGTTCTTAGCAGACTATGTTATCATTGACACTAGTAAGGATGATTCTACCATTCTCATAGGACGACCCTTCATGGCTACTACTGGAATGCAAATTAACGTTCCAAATGGTCCTTTAAATTTGAGGGTTGGTAGGGAAACGATAACATTCCGGCTTAAAGACGGAATGAAATATACCCCTTTGAATGAAGAATCTCATTGCTTAGCTGTTGAAACTGTGGAGTCGACTCCGGTCAACTCCGTCACGGACGTCTCTTCTAGTTTTCCTAGCTCAATTGTTATTGCAGGTGCTGAATAGATTACCAAGCAGAAGCCAAAATCTGCTGTTCAGAAGCCGCCAAAGAAGAAGGAACTAAAAGCCTCTTTTTCACCGCCAAGCAAGAAACCTAGCAGGCCCCGGGGAAGAACAAGAAGACGAAGACTCAAATGGTCTGGAGACCAGTTGTACCGCCAACTTCATCCGAGCCAGCTGCACCACCAATTCATTCCGAGCAACCGGTGCCGGAACAAGTACTGAAGGAGAAGACGAAAGCGTCTCCTAAGGAAATACCTACGATCACCGATCCCGGTGATACAAAGCCGGAGGGTGGAGAGAAGATGAAGCCAATCATTCTCATCCCTTCCACCGTCTTCCTCGTAGAAGATGATCCCTTGACAGAGCTCTTTGGTCCGTTCAAGATCACTGAGCACCTTCCCGACGGACGTACCAAGCTCATACACGCTAACGGGAAGAAATTTATGCTGAACGGAGATACCCCGAAGCTCTACTTCATGAACTCCGATGCTAGCATTAAGGAGAACCTGAGTTGGGATGTCTCCTAATACCGTCCAGGTATCGTCCAGCTCAAGGACGTTAATAAAAGAGCGCTTCGTGGGAGGCAACCCACGGCTGGAGTCAGTTTTTCATTTGTGTCAACCTTAGTGTTCTAGAGTCGGTTCGGGGGAGCCAAAAGTGTCAGTTTGTCTGATTTCATATTTTTCGTGTGTAGTCTGTGTGTCATAGTGTCTTTCGCAAGTTGTTTGAGGTTGTTCCGATTTTTGTGGATTTAACTGTGATTTTCTAAAGTTTGCCCGAATTGCGAAAATATTTTCAATCGTACAGGTCAAAATTTTCGGCAAAAATGTACCATATTTTCGGCGAAATATGCCCTTTGAAATCCCACTGTGTTTTCAGACGTTTTTAACTAGAGTTTTTGGCGAAAACTTCTTGTAGTTTTTGGCGAAAATATTTTTGAAAATCGGCAGTACTTTTTAACTGATATTTTTGGCGAAAACTTGCACTTATTTTTGCCGAAAATCTGAGTGAAAATCAACAATTCCTCATTTTAAAAATCCGGTCACCTCTTCTCTCTCTCCTCACTTCTTATTTTCGAAAATCTTCAAAACCTCCCCTTTTGTTAAAAACTCAAACCGTCGTCGCCTTTCTTCCATCGCCGCCGTCTGACAAGCCACCGCCGCACGTCTCCCCTCCCTTTTCCGAACATTTTAATACTTAGATCGTCCGAATCGAAGCTCTGGAGCTCCCGTTCAGCCAAAACCTAAAATTTTCAGTTTTTCTCCGATTTCTCTTTCTCAGTTCATTTTCAGCACCCATGGCTTCAAGGTAAGTTGTAGAACTTTTCATTACGAATCTTTTGACATGTTGAATGCTAAATTTCGTCGGGATGACTTTCGGTTAACTTTTTAGTTTACCTCGATTTGCGTGCCGTCTGATTTCATGTGAACTAGGTTAGCTGAACTCTTTGGACTGATCTAGCATGATTAGGGAGTATTGTGCTTAGTTTTAATATCGTTTGATCATGTGTTGCTATAAATAAGATCAATTCTTTGTGGTATTGACTTTTGAGAAATGTCGGTTTGACCATGAACTGTTTATCCTCATTTGGCTACCTGATGTGCTCAATTACGTTCATATTATTGTGTTTGCCATCTGAGTTATTCATTATGCCGTCATTTCCCGCTTTGTGCTAGTATTGCCATGATTAGGGTTCAATGTACTATTATGTTGACTTTTTGAATGTCGGTTTGACTTCCGAACTCTGATTATGATGATTCCATTCTGGCTGTTCCTAAGCATTTGTTTTAATTGTTTGTGATTACAGGTTAATCTGTTTTCCTTACCCCCACTCGGTTTTCCTCGTTTCTTTGTGAGATTGAGTTTTTCTACTAAGTGTGGGGTAGGGTTTTAGTTTGACTAATCTGGTTTGTTTTCGTGCTTAGGAACATAACTCATGAGCGTAGGACCAAGCAGAGACTTGACACCGCCTCCAGCTCCCGAGTTCCCGCTCCCGTCACACCTGCCGTCCAGGGCCCTCCCCCAGCTTTCCCTGGCCGTGTTGGGTACCACCACACTGTTGCTCGCCTACCCCCGTACTACTTCGAGTGCTACCAGCGTCTCGAGAATATCCCTGGAGCTGCTGTTTGCCCCCTTTCCATGGAGTCGCTCTTCGATCACGATGAGGATTGGCACCAAAACGTGCTCGATGCACTGACGCATGCTGGCTTGCTGGAGCTGACCACGCTTGCCCCGACTTTCCAGACATCGCCCTTCAGGAGTTTTGGGCGACGTTCGATCTGGGCGAGCACAAGAGGAGGCAGCACAAGGAGGTCGTCACCTTCTATCTGGGCGGGGTGCACAGGAAACTCACATATGATGATTTTGCAGCTCGTCTCGGGATTCCCCACGAGCACTACGAGGGTCATCTGCTCGGCTGGGAGAACGACGATGACGACGGAGAGGAGTACCATGCACTCTGGAGCCACATGACTGGAGTGCCCGACGATCGTCTTACGAAGCATAATTCAGTTAAGTCTCTTTCTCACCCTCTTTATAAATTCATTCACATAGTTTGGCGTCGTTCTCTTTTGTATGCTCCAGAGAAGGACCGCCACCATATCAGCCGAGAGAAGCTTCTTCTTCATCGCGCCATCCGGGAGAGCTATCCTCTTCATCCCGGATGGGTGCTTGCCCGACTACTTAGCAAGAAGACTTAGAGGTCGAAGCCACCTCGCTCACTCCTAGGAGGCAACTTTGTAGGCCGACTCATCATCTCCTTCGGCCTCAGCCTAGAATATGGCCCGAACATCCCACGCCGCAGAGTACGCACGTTGGAGGCGATTTGGCGGTCGAATACAACCTCGAGCTGGACCTCAGCCCCCAGGTAGCAGCAGATCCTCCTCTCCAAGACGAGGATGAGTAGGAGGAAGAAGATGATTCTGAGGAGCCTCAGCCTCAGTACGATCTAGAATTTCATGATCCTATACCCTCGCCACATCATCAGGCAGGGTATGCACACCGTCGCCGCCACCCATTCCAGATCCATATCAGGCGCCTCACCAGCAGCACCGCCCGCACCCCACGGATGTTGGAGAGCTGTATGAGCGTCTCCAAGAGTGGCGTATCACCGACAACGCCACTCAAGAGGCAAGGTGGACTATTATGAAGCAACATATGCACTGCTCCGACGAGCGGTATGAGACACAGCTGGCGTGGCAACGTCAGCTCGGTGACTTCCTCCACTTTACACCTCCCAACGCGCCTGACGAGTAATGATCAGGTTGTATCCTCTTTCTTGTCCCTTCTTTTTATTTCTTCTTTTCGGATTTCGATCCAACTTTTTTCTGTGTGGATCCGGGACACTTGTCCCGGTTTCCTTTTTATCTTTCATTTGTTTTTGTTTTGTAGGCAGTTGGGAGATTCCCTTTGCTTCGCTTTGGTAGATTGCCTCTGCTCCGAGGATCCGTGCCCATCCCCTACGCCAACCATCTCGGTCTAGGTTCTTCTACTTCACTCTGAACTCTAATTTTAGTCCTGTGAGGACACAATTCGATTTATGTGTGGGGTAGGATGCTAGAGAACCTTGTATGAACTTGATTGCCCCTGATTGTATTTTTGTGTGCCTCATGATTCCTTTCCAGTCTCTCTAGCATTAGAATGGCTCAGTTCTTGATTTTTGATGTTAAGTTGCTGTTCAAACTTTCATAATGATGCTTAGACTGCTTAACCTAGAACTTGAGAACCAACGTATTTACTTTGATGCTAAATTAACTGGTCAGAACAGAATTTTTAAAATCACACTTGTAGTTTGTAGCCTTGATTGCATGAAAATGACCGAATCTGACTAGCAAACCAACTGTGAGCTTTTGATCCATTGTGCGTATCTTGCAATTTCAATTCTTTTTGAGGGATTTTCAGTTTGCTTGAATGAATTAGAATTTGCATGAGACCTACTCAAGACCACACGATAACACGAGTTCTAAAATGATAGGGGCACCTAGATTCAGCTACTAAGCCAGATAGCCTACCTAACGATAAAATCCATTAGGTTTAAACCCTTGAGCTTGGCCTGTTCTTTCGATTCGATATACATTACAGCCATTTCCCATTCTTTCATTCCCCGTTGATCCCCTGTGGTTGTAGTTCTAGATTGACATACCGGAAGTCGGTTTGTGGTAACCTGCCTATAGCCATTAAATAGGTGGTCTTAGCTGTTATGTCCAAACGTGCAAACCCCTCTAGCAACTAAAAGAAAGAATCGGCACAAAGAAAAATGAAAAAATGAAAGAAAAGAAGAAAAATTTCGAAAAAGCAGAAAAGGAGAAAAGCTTCAAAAACCTCTTAGTTTAATAAAACGTTCTTCTCCCTATACATGGAAGAACGAAGTCAAAAGAAAAGTTGAAAAGAAAAAAAATTGTGTAAGAAAAATAATAAAGTGCTAGGTTGCTTGAGGGTATCATAGGACGAGCGTTCACTATTCCACCCGTGTCTAGTTAGACGGTAGGAACCCATAAGCTAGATTCAAGGGAAGTTAGTCGAAAAGCTATACCGCACCAAAGCCATCATCATACATTCCCATCATCCATTTCATTATAAACCCTTGTAGTGTAGAATTCGTTACAGTCCTAGCAGGGAAGTCCTTCTTCACTGGTTACTCTTGTTGTCACAGTGGTGGAGATGTGTCGAATTGCAAACTTATGACAGAATTCAGTAACAGAAAATGATTGAGAGAATAAACACATCCTTAAACACAGAGAGTGAGAGTTTCCATTGTACTATATATTTCCTGTGTGAGGAGTCAGGTCGGTCAGGTCAAATTCGTGCATAATTGGTTACGATTACTTGTCGTGTGCAGTTTATTAGTGAGACCAGATTGTTTGGCTGATCTGTATGCATGTTAGGTTTCTTGTTCTAGGAACTATCTGTCCAATAATTCATTGTGTTTGATTGAGCTCCAATTTAATCGATCTTTTCATTTGTGAACATGAGCGTTTCTATTCAGTTTGCTTGAGGACAAGCAAAAGCTTAAGTGTGGGGTATTTTGATGACACTCGATTTGACGTGATTATCAGCCTCATTTAAGCGACATTTCCTTGCTTAAGACATGGTTTTTAGGGTAGAATAACCAATATTCAATCAATTGCTCTATCTCGTGCCATTTGTGTTACTTTGGCCCGTTTCGGGTCTATTTGATGGTTTTCTAGTGTTTCTATGTTAGCACAGGTTTTTGCCGTCAAATAAGTAGCCAAGGACGTGTCTAAGGCATTGGAACCTCAAGGAATCGCACATGAATCGATCCAAGGAGCTAATCAAGCCGAACCAATTCCTGCCCCGGTTTACACTAAAGTTTTCGCCAAAAATCCGTTAGTGTTTTCGGCGAAAATGATGACACTCGATTTGACGTGATTATCAGCCTCATTTAAGCGACATTTCTTTGCTTAAGACATGGTTTTTAGGGTAGAATAACGAATATTCAATCAATTGCCCTATCTCGTGCCATTTGTGTTACCTTGGCCCGTTTCGGGTCTATTTGATGGTTTTCTAGTGTTTTTGTGTTAGCACAGGTTTTTGCCGTCAAATAAAGTAGCCATGGACGTGTCTAAAGCATTGGAACATCGAGGAACTGAACCGGAATCGATCAAAGGAGCCAATTAAGTTCAAGCAATCTCCTGCCCGTTTACAAAGAAGATTTCGCCGAAAATAACCTATTATTTTCGGCGAAAATATTAGTGCAAATCGACTGATGCCACTTGAAGAATGTTTTCGGCGAAAACAATATGTTTTCGGACCAAAACCTATTCGGCGAAAAGGACAGAAAAACAGTTGAGTGACCGGCCATTTACACAAGGATTTTCGCCGAAAATATCCCTATGTTTTCGGCGAAAATATCAGGCCAATCCGGATTAGTTAGGGTTAAGTATAAATACTTAACCCGACGGCCCAAAGAGAAACACATCATAATTAATCATAATACAACTTTTCGAGATCAGAATTCAGAGAATCCTCTCAAGTTCTGGAGTGAAGAGTTGGAGTTCGAAGAGCCGGATAGAGATCGTGACGCCATCCCTTCCATCTCGGAGAACCGGAGCTAGGAGTGTTATCTACCAAAGATCGAAGTCTGTCAGAGTCGTCTAAATTAGGTTTTTCAGATTCTTTTCTGTTCTTCCTCTGAATGATGAACTCTTTCTTTGTCTTTGTTTCTTTTGTAATGATCATGAGTAGCTAAACTCGTTAGAGCTTAGACTAGATGAACCCTAAGTGACCCAGGGCTTTAAAGCGGTCACGGATCGGCGGTGATTAGATTCGAAATTCAATCAGTTCTTTTTCATGTTTGATTTGTTCTTCATTGTTCATGTTTCTTGTCTGGATTGATCACCTAGATTAGATTCTTGTTAAGCTAAGGATAGAAGCGAACGCTCGCCTTACCTTAGAACATCAAATTGAACAATTAACCTTATAATTGGAGCGTGCCTTTCGTAGGAACCGGTTAGGGTTAATTCACTACAAGAGTAACTCATTAATCATTAGTAATTACACCAATTAATTAAGTCGTTGCGAGAGGCGACCGTACCCAGGCGGCTAGTTAATCTTGGTAGTTAGAACGGATAGAGCGAACGTTCGCCGGTCTTAAACCTAAGGGTAAGGAGTTATGGTGGTGTCTTAGTAATTGATTGAATGAGAATCGAAATCCGTTGATTGCCAATGCTCTGGGGAACGAAGGGGATTCAAAGTCTAAGTTCGTCTGTCTTCCTTGTTTTCAAACCCTAATTCCCAATCTGCTTTAGTTTAATTTGTTTTAATTTCTCTGCATTTCTTAGAAATAGAAGTCGTGGAACTCACACCACGCACAACGTGTTTGCATTCGAGTACTTTGTCAGTTTTGAAGTAGTCAGTCATAGGAGACCCTCGGAATACGATCTGCTATAGCTTTTCTTAGCATTAGTAGTTTATTTGGTTGAACCCTCAACGACAGGTTCACCAAATTGGCGCCGTTGCCGGCGAGGTCTTTTGATTGTTCGAAAGAAGAACTGGCAATTTATTCTTCTATTTTCCATCTTTCATTTTTCCACCCACTTTGATTTTACACTGGTTTTGTTTGTCTTTGTTATCTATAGGTTTACAGGTGTATGCCTCACCGTCCTTGGACTCGCTCTCAAACCGAACAGGCCAAGAGTGCAAAGAGACCAGGCACTTCTGCTACACCGCTACGATCACAGATTCTGAAGAAAGGCAGATCCACTCCATTCATCACTACGATCAAGATCGAGGAACCGAAGGAGAGTTCCTCATCTCCATCTTCACCTGTACTGTCATCTTCATCCGCTTCATACACCGAGTCGCTCTCACCCCCTCCATCTCCTACCTTGGACGATAGATTACCACCACCACCACCAAATGGCGATCAACCGCCGCCACCACCTGCACGGAAGAGTCTAGCAGATTATAACAAGCCGAGCGCGACTAGCGTTCGATCTGCCATTGCCGTTCCGCGCATTGAAGGAGATCCTGACTATGAGATCAAGATTCCATTCTTGACTATGATCTCTAGGGATTTACAGTTTGAAGGCAGGCCCCTAGACAACCCGTGCACCCATCTTGCAGACTTCCTTGATCTCTGCAGTACTTTCAAGAGCGGGATCCTCGACAAAAACACTCTTTGTCTGAGAGCCTTTCCGTTCTCTCTGAAAGGCACTGCTAAGAGGTGGCTTACTGGTAAACCACCTGGCTACTACACTAACTGGGATACTCTGGCTCAGGACTTTGTTGAAGAATACTTCCCTCCGGCCAGAACAACTGCCATCAAGGACAACATTGCCAGATTCTCCCAGAAAGAAGGAGAAAGCTTGTATGATACTTGGAATCGATTCCAAGAACTTCTCTACACCTGCCCTCATCATGGATTCGAGAAGAGGCAATTAGCTGAAATCTTTTCTCGAGGACTTCGAGAAGAATCTGCCAAGTGGGTCAATTCTCTAGCTGAAGGGGATTGCACTACACTCACTCCTGAAGCTGCTCTTCTTCACTTCGCAAACTGTGCTTCCAAGTCAAGGAACTGGGAGCGACAATCTGAAGGATCGAGGAGCAAGCTAGATCTTGAAGCAGCTATCAAGGCAGAGGTAGAGAAGCATTTGAAGAAGTCTACCACACCGATCAAGCCGCCAGCAGCTTCTGTCTATGTTGCTGATTGCGAGTGGTGTGGAGCTTGCGCACATAACGGAGGCCGTTGTCAGAATTTTGGTAAGGCAGAAGTCTGGTCTGCCGAAAAGGTAAATTTCATCCAACAAGGCTTCGTTAATAATCAGAATGGTTATGCTGGTTATCGTAACTTCAGACATCAAGGGAACTATCAAGACAGACCTCCCTACAATGCTGGTGCCAATCATAACCAGAACCAGAATAACTGCCTGGCTGGTCCAACTCAGGATCAGAAGCCTAATCATCTGCCGGCAGGTGTCTACCAGCCGCCGCATCGCAACCCGGGTAATTATGGAACTGCTCCTGGCAGTCGCCAGAATCAATATCTTAACAATACCTATCCAGGGCAGCATCATCAAAGAGAGAACAATGTTAGTGACCTGGATAAGAAGCTCAGCCAGATCATCACAAGACTCGATGATCATGATAGTCAGTTCAAGGCTCAAGCTCTTCTCAATTAAGAACAGATAGCATCTGGACAAAGAATTGAGCAAGCCGTGAACAAAATCTCGAGCATGATAGCATCTGGCTGACCATTTGGCCAGCTTCCAAGCCAGACAGAGCCGAATCCGCGAAAGGAGCAAGCTAAAATGGTAACCGCTCGAAAACTTCCAAACTTAATTGCTGATGCTTGTTCTGTCTTACGCAGGATCGCTGAAACTCCGGAGGAAGAAGAAGAACAGGAACCGGCACCTAAGGAGGATGACCCTCCTCTTGCACCGTACGTCGTGAAGCCTCCTTTTCCTAGAGCATTGCTGCCAAATGCAAGGATCGAGACTGGCATGAAGGGGAACAAGGAAGGATATCCTGACATTCGTATTAAGAAACCTGCCTCTCCATATCCAGCTAAGTTATCTGATCCTGGTTCTTTTACTTTGCCTCTAGTCATCAATGATGTTGAGATTGAACGTTGCTTAGTTGATCTAGGAGCGTCTGTTAATGTCATGCCTATGAGCCTGTTTGAAAAGCTAAACCTAGGAGAACTTGAACCACCTAGTATGCAACTCCTCTTTGCTGATAGATCACTTAAAACCCCTAAGGGAGAGATTAAAGACGTTATTACTAAATGTGGTCCGTTCACGTTTTTAGCTGACTATGTGATTATGGATACTAGTACGGATGATTCTACCATACTCATAGGTCGACCTTTCATGGCTACTACTAGAATGAACATTAACGTTCCAAATGGTTCTTTGACTCTAAGAGTTGGTAAAGAAATGAAAACTTTCCGTCTTAAAGATGGCATGAAATATGACTCTAGGACTGAAGAATCTCACTGCCTAGCTGTTGAAACTGTGGGGTTGACTCCGGTCAACTCCGTTACTAATGCTTCTTCCAGTGTCTCTAGATCAGTTGTTGCTGCAGGTATTGACCAGGTTATTAAGAAGAAGCCAGAAACTGCGGTTTAGAAGCCGCTTAAGAAGAAGAAGAAGGAATTGCAAGCCTCTTCTAAGCCACCGAGCGCTAAACCAAGTAGACCTCGAGGGAAGAACAAGAAGACGAAGACCCAAATGGTCTGGAGACCAAAAATTCCACCGTCTTCCATCGAGGCAGCTGCACCACCATTTCGTTCCGAGCAACCGGCGCCGGAACAACTATGGAAGGAGAAGCCGAAAGCATCTCCTAAGGAAGTACTAACGATCACTGATCCTGGTGATAACAAGCCGAAGATTAAAGAAAAGGAGAAGCAGACAGTCCTCATTTCTTCCATCGTCACACTCAAGAAGGATGATCTCTCTAGAGAACTATTCGGACCGTTCAAGTTCGTTGATCATCTTCCCGATGGACGTACCAAGCAATTACATGCAAACGGGAAGAGATTCACGCTTACCAGAGAAGCCCCGAAGCTGTACATTATGAACTCCGACGCGAGCGTGAAGGAGAATCTGAGTTGGGATGTCTCCTAATACCATCCAGGTATCGTCCAGCTCAAGAACGTTAATAAATGAGCGCTTCGTGGAGGCAACCCACGGCTGGAGTCTGTTTTAATTTTTGTTGAACTTGGTATTTTAGAGTCGGTTCGGGGGAGCCAAAAGTGTCAGTTTGTTTGATTTATTATTTTTCTTGTAGAGTCCGTGTGTCATCGAATCAGTTGCAAGTTGATTGAGGTCGTTCCGATATTTGTGGATTTAACTGTGATTTTCTGAAGTTGGCCAGATTTGCGAAAATATTTTCAACCCGAGTAGTTCAAAATTTTCGGCGAATTTCAAACCCCATTTTCGGCGAAATCGTCTTTTGGTTTTCACTGATTCTCCCTATTTCTTATTTTCAGTCCGAAATGTATTATGTTTTCGGTGAAATCGATTTTGAAAACCAAGCAGTGTTTTTGAACTAAAGTTTTCGGCGAAAAAGTGTTCTTGTTTTCGGCGAAAACGCACTTGAAAATCCGGCAGTGTATTTGAACTGAAATTTTTGGTGAAACCACCTTCCTATTTTCACCGAAAATAATTTTGGAAATCACCCCACTATTCCTTTAAAATTCCGGAACCACCCCCTCTCTCATCCACTTTCATTTTCGTTCATAAAACCGAAAACCCCCTTCCCCCTTATCTTTTTAAAATCGCCGACCGCCCTCCACTTTAAAACCGCCTTCGCCACCACCGCCGCCGCCGACGCCGACCGCCGCCGCCGACGCCGACCGCCGCACGCCGACCGCGCCGCACCCGCTCACCCCCTCTTCCTCCCAATTCCGATTCCATCGAGCCCTAGAACAACCAAATCGGAGCTTTGCAGCTCCAGTTTACCGAAACCCTCGTTTTCAACGTTTTTCACCGATTCCTCTCAACTCGTTCATTTTTAGCAGTCATGACTTCAAGGTAAGTTGTAGAGCTTTTCAATACGAATCTTTTGACATATAGATTGCTGAATTTCGTTGGGGTTGACTTTGATTGACTTTTCGGTTTGCCTCGTTTTGCGTGCCGACTATTTTCGTGTGAACTAGGTTAGCTGAACTTATAGAACTGTTCTAGCATGCTTAGGGAGTTTCGTGCTTAATTTCCATATCATTTGATCATGTGTTGCTATGCATGCGATTAATTCCTTGTTATGTTGACTTGTGAGAAATGTCGGTTTGACCATGAACTGTATTTGATCGTTTGGCTGTCGTATGTGTTCTTTCTCGTTCATAGTATCGTGCTTGCCATTTGAGATCATATTTTTCCGTCATTCTCCAAGTTATGATAGTCTTGCCATGATTAGGGTTCAATATGCCTAATTGTTGACTTTCTGAATGTCAGTTTGACTTTTTGGATGTTGATTGTGCTTATCCGATTCTGGATGTTCCTAAGTGTGTATTTTACTGTCTATGATTACCGGTTACTCCACTTTGCTTACCCCACTTAGTTTCCCTCATTTCTTTGTGAAATTGAGTTTTTCTACTAAGTGTGGGGTAAGGTTTTGGTTGACTAATCTGGTTTCATTCTGGTTTTAGGAACACCACTTATGAGCGCAAGACTAAGGCACGACTTGATAGTGCCTCGAGCTCAGAAGCTGCCGCTTCCGTCACACCTACCGTTCTGGGTCCTCCACCCGCACTCCCTCGTCGGGCTGGGTACCATCGCACTATCGCCCGTCTACCTGACTTCTACTTTGAGTGCTTCCAGAAGCTCGAGCACGTTCGGGGAGCTGACGTGCGCCCTCTTTCCATGGAGTCACTCCATGATCATGATGAGGACTACCACCGGAACGTGCATGACGCCCTCCAACCGGCAGGTCTCCTCGAGCTGACCACCATCGCCGCCGAGTTCCCAGACATTGCCCTCCAGGAGTTCTGGGCAACCTTTGATCTGGATGAGCACAAGAGGAAGCAGCGCCAGAAGGTTGTGACCTTCTATCTTTGTGGGGTGTACAGGCAGCTCACCTACGATGAGTTTGCTGCTCATCTCGGCATCCCCTACGAGCACTATCACGATCATCACCTAGGCTGGGGCGAGGATGATAACGAGGAGGAGTACCACGTGCTCTGGAGCCACATGACAGGCGTACCTGGCGATCGCCTCGGGGCGAGCAACTCAGTTAAGTCACTCTCTCACCCTCTCTTTAAATTTATTCATATGGTTTGGCGTAGATCCCTTTTATATGTACCCGACAAGGATCGCCACTATATCGTCAAGGAGGAGCTCATGCTTCTTCGAGCCATCAGAGAGAGCTACCCTCTACACCCCGGCTGGGTACTGGCTCGCATCTTCCGCCAGAAGACCAGGAGGAAGACGCCACCTCGCAGACTCTTGGGGGGCAACTTCATAGGACAGCTCATCCTCTCCTTCGGCATCAGCCATGAATAAGGCCCGCACATTCCACGACACCCAGTTAGGACCGTTGGAGGAGACTTGGCGGTTGAGTACGACTTAGAACTCGACCTCAGTCCCCATGTAGCAGCAGATCCTCCACTCCAACCTGTGGTCGAGTCGGAGGAAGAAGATGATGCTGAGGAGCAGCAGCCGCAGCCGCCACCAGTATTCCAAGATTATATACCCTCGCCACACCATCAGGCAGGGTATGCTCACCAGTCGCCGCCGCACATTCCCGATCCATACCAGGCGCCTCCCCAGCAGCCCCGACATCACCCCGCGGATGTTGGAGAGTTGTACGAGCGACTTCAGGAGTGGCGCATCACCGACAACGCCACTCAAGAGGCGCGATGGACTATTATGCAGCAGCATATACGCCGCGCTGACAGGCGGTATGAGGCACAGATGGCGTGGCAACGCCAGCTCGGCGAATTTCTCCAATTTCCACCTCCCGGTTCACCGGACCAGCAGTGATCGGGTTGTATTCCTTTTTTGGTGTCTTCTTTTTATTTATTCTTTTCGGATTTCTATCCAACTTTTTTTTCTGTGCGGATCCGGGGCACTTGTCCCGGTTTCCTTTTTACGTTTTGTTTGTTTTTGTTTTGTAGGCAGTAGGGAGATTCCCTTTGCTTCGCTTTGGTAGATTCCCTCCGCTCCGAGGACCCGTGCTCATCCCCTACACCAATCATCTCGGTCCAGGTTCTTCTACTTCACTCTGAACTGTAATTTTAGTCCTGTGAGGACACAGTCCGATTTAAGTGTGGGGTAGGATGCTAGAGAACCTTGCATGAACTTGATTGCCCTTGATTGTGTTTTATGTGTGCCTCGTGATTCCATTCCAGTCTCTCTAGCATTAGAATGGCTCAGTTCTTGATTTTTGATGTTAAGTTGTTGTTCAAACTTTCATAATGATGCTTAGACTGCTTAACCTAGAACTTGAACAGCAACTAGTATACTTTGATGCTAAATTGCCTGGTCATAACAGAATTTTAAAATCACACTTGTAGTTTGTAGCCTTGATTGCATGAAAATGACCGAATCCGACTAACAAACCAACTGTGAGCTTTTGATCCATTGCACGTAACTTGCAATTTAAATTCTTTCTGAGTGATTTTCTGTTTACCTGAATGAGTTAGAATTTGCATGAGACCTAATCGAGACCACACGATGACACGAGTTCTAGAAGGATAGGGGCACCTAGATTCAGCTACTAAGCCAGATAGCCTACCAAACGATAAAATCCACTAGGTTTAAACCCTTGAGCTTGGCCTGTTCTTTCGGTTCGATAATACATTACAACCATTTCCCATTCTTTCATTTCCCCGTTGATCCCCTGTGGTTGTAGTTCTAAATTGACCTACCGGAAGTCGGTTTGTGGTAACCTGCCTATAGCCATTAAACAGGTGGTCTTAGCTATTATGTCCAGACGTGTCAACCCCTCTAGCAACTAAAAGAAAATCGGCACAAAAAAAAGAAAGAAAAATTTCGAAAAAAATGAACTAGAGGGTTTCTAGTTCAATAAAACGTTCTTCTCCCTACAAATGGAAGAACGAAGTCAAAAGAAAAAATGTGTGTTTGAAAAGAAAGAAAAAAAATCGTGTAAAGAAAAAAAGAATAAGTGCTAGGTTGCTTGAGGGTATCATAGGACGAGCGTTCACTATTCCACCCGTGTCTGGTTAGATGGTAGGAAGCCATAAGCTAGATTCAAGGGAAGTTAGTCGAAAAGCTATACCGCACCAAAGCCATCATCATACATTCCCATCATCCATTTCATTATAAACCCTTGTAGTGTAGAATTCGTTACAGTCCTAGCAGGGAAGTCCTTCTTCACTGGTTACTCTTGTTGTCATAGTGGTGGAGATGTGGTCGAATTGCAAACTTATGACAGAATTCAGTAACAGAAAATGATTGAGAGCATAAACACATCCTTAAACACAGAGAGTGAGTGTTTCCATTGTACTATATATTTCCTGTGTGAGGAGTCTAGTCGGTCAGGTCAAATTCGTGCATAATTGGTTACGATTACTTGTCGTGTGCAGTTTATTAGTGAGACCAGATTGTTTGGCTGATCTGTATGCATGTTAGGTTTCTTGTTCTAGGAACTATCTGTCCAATAATTCATTGTGTTTGATTGAGCTCCAATTTAATCGATCTTTTCATTTGTGAACATGAGCGTTTCTATTCAGTTTGCTTGAGGACAAACAAAAGCTTAAGTGTGGGGTATTTTGATGACACTCGATTTGACGTGATTATCAGCCTCATTTAAGCGACATTTCCTTGTTTAAGACATGGTTTTTAGGGTAGAATAACGAATATTCAATCAATTGCTCTATCTCGTGCCATTTGTGTTACTTTGGCCCGTTTCGGGTCTATTTGATGGTTTTCTAGTGTTTCTATGTTAGCACAGGTTTTTGCCGTCAAATAAGTAGCCAAGGACGTGTCTAAGGCATTGGAACCTCAAGGAATCGCACATGAACCGATCCAAGGAGCCAATCAAGTCGAACCAATTCCTGCCCCGGTTTACACTAAAGTTTTCACCAAAAATTCGTTAGTGTTTTCGGCAAAAATGATGACACTCGATTTGACGTGATTATCAGCCTCATTTAAGCGACATTTCTTTGCTTAAGACATGGTTTTTAGGGTAGAATAACGAATATTCAATCAATTGCCCTATCTCGTGCCATTTGTGTTACCTTGGCCCGTTTCGGGTCTATTTGATGGTTTTCTAGTGTTTTTGTGTTAGCACAGGTTTTTGCCGTCAAATAAAGTAGCCATGGACGTGTCTAAAGCATTGGAACATTGAGGAACTGAACCGGAATCGATCAAAGGAGCCAATTAAGTTAAAGCAATCTCCTGCCCGTTTACAAAGAAGATTTCGCCGAAAATAACCTATTATTTTCGGCGAAAATATTAGTGCAAATCGACTGATGCCACTTGAAGAATGTTTTTGGCGAAAACAATATGTTTTCGGACCGAAACCTATTCGGCGAAAAGGACAGAAGAAACAGTTTAGTGACCGGCCATTTACACAAGGATTTTCGCCGAAAATATCCCTATGTTTTCGGCGAAAATATCAGGCCAATCCGGATTAGTTAGGGTTAAGTATAAATACTTAACCCGGCGGCCCAAAGAGAAACACATCATAATTAATCATAATACAACTTTTCGAGATCAGAATTCAGAGAATCCTCTCAAGTTATGGAGCGAAGAGTTGGAGTTCGAAGAGCCGGATAGAGATCGTGACGCCATCCCTTCCATCTCGGAGAACCGGAGCTAGGAGTGTTATCTACCGAAGATCGAAGTCTGTCAGAGTCGTCTAAATTAGGTTTTTCAGATTCTTTTCTGTTCTTCCTCTGAATGATGAACTCTTTCTTTGTCTTTGTTTCTTTTGTAATGATCATGAGTAGCTAAACTCGTTAGAGCTTAGACTAGATGAACCCTAAGTGACCCAGGGCTTTAAAGCGGTCACGGATCGGCGGTGATTAGATTCGAAATTCAATCAGTTCTTTTTCATGTTTGATTTGTTCTTCATTGTTCATGTTTCTTGTCTGGATTGATCACCTAGATTAGATTCTTGTTAAGCTAAGGATAGAAGCGAACGCTCGCCTTACCTTAGAACATCAAATTGAACAATTAACCTTATAATTGGAGCGTGCCTTTCGTAGGAACCGGTTAGGGTTAATTCACTGCAAGAGTAACTCATTAATCATTAGTAATTACACCAATTAATTAAGTCGTTGCGAGAGGCGACCGTACCCGGGCGGCTAGTTAATCTTGGTAGTTAGAACGGATAGAGCGAACGTTCGCCGGTCTTAAACCTAAGGGTAAGGAGTTATGGTGGTGTCTTAGTAATTGATTGAATGAGAATCGAAATCCGCTGATCTGTTGATTGCCAATGCTATGGGGAACGAAGGGGGATTCAAAGTCTAAGTTCGTCTGTCTTCCTTGTTTTCAAACCCTAATTCCCAATCTTCTTTAGTTTAATTTGTTTTAATTTCTCTGCATTTCTTAGAAATAGAAGTCGTGGAACTCACACCACGCACAACGTGTTTACATTCGAGTACTTGTCAGTTTTGAAGTAGTCAGTCATAGGAGACCCTCGGAATACGATCTGTTATAGTTTTTTCTTAGCATTAGTAGTTTATTTGGTTGAACCCTCAACGACAGGTTCACCAGAAAAGCCTAGCACAAATCCACTGATGTCAACCGAAGGATGTTTTCAGCGAAAACACTAAGTTTTCGCCGAGAACTGTTGGACCAAAAACCATAGAAGAAAAGCAGCCGGCGTTCAGTCATTTTACAAAGAGATTTTTGCCAAAAATCTCTTCACATTTTTGGCAAAAATATCAGTTCAAAACCGGCGGTATTAGGGTTAAGTATAAATACTTAACCGGCGGCCCAAATCAAGATATACTTTTTCAGAATCACAATTTCCAACTAATACCGATTACTTCAGAATTCTCTCAAGTTCTGGAGCAGAGTTAGAGTCCGAAGAGCCGGGAAGAGATCGTGATGCCATCCCTTCCATCTCGAAGACTCGGAGCTAGGATTGCAGTTTACCGGAAGATCGAAGTTCTGCCGGAGTCGTCTCAATTAGGTTTTTCAGATCCTTTTCTGTTCTTCCTCTGGATGATGAACTCTATCTTTGTCTTTGATATTTTGTGAAAAACATGAGTAGCTAAACTCTTAGAGCTTAGACTAGATGACCCTAAGTGACCCATGGCTTTAAAGCGGTCACGGATCGGCGGTGATTAGATTCGAAGTTCAATCAGTTTCTCTTTCATGTTTGATTTGTTCTTCATTGTTCATGTTTCTTGTCTGGATTGATCACCTAGATTAGATTCTTGTTAAGCTAAGGATAGAAGTGAACGCTCGCCTTACTTTAAAACATCAAATTGAACAATTAACCTTATAATTGGAGTGTGCCTTTCGTATGAACCGGTTAGGGTTAATCCACTGCAAGGGTAACTCATAAATCGTTAGTAAATCCACCAGTTAAGTTAAGTCATTGCGAGAGGCGACCGTACCCGGGCGGCTAATTAATCTTGGTAGCTAGAACGGATAGAGCGAACGTTCGCCGGTCTTAAACCTAAGGGTCAGGAGTTATGGTGGTGTCTTAGAATTGATTGAATGAGAATTGAAATCCGCTGATCTGTTGATTGCCTATGCTCTAGTGAACGAAGGGGGATTCGAAGTCTAAGTTCGTCTTTCATCTTTGTTTTCAACCCTAATTTCCAATCTGTTTTCAGTTTCAATTTTTAATTTGCTTGCATTTCTTAGAATTAGAAGTCGTGGAACTCACACCACGCACGAAGTGTTTAACCTGAGTAATTTGCCAGCTTATTTGAGTAATCGATCATTAGAAGACCCGTGGAATACGATCTACCATAGCTTTCCTAGCTTAGTAGTATTTGATTGAACCTGCACAACGATGAGGTTCATCAGGATCCTTGGCTGATAGGGGTCAAAAGGAGGCGTGGGGTTTGATGGTGGAGGAGGTGGCGGTGTTTTCCTCGTCTACTTTTTCATTCCCGTTGTCCTCTTCCTCCTCTGTGATATCCTCAAACTCCAGAATGTCTATGGCTATAGCATCAAGTATCATAGCTGGTTCTGATGCCTTAGGATCAGTTGTCTGTTTACCACTCCTGGTTGTGATGGCCTTAGCGTACTCATCCTTCAGGGTAGTCTGAAGTGGCACTTGATCGAAAAGGCGACTGTTAGCCAACACAGTAGCAATGATGTTCACCGTGCTCTCCACACGTTGCCCTTGTGCAATCTGTCCTTGGTTTAGAGCATCTTTGGCTTTGAATTGATTATCATGATCATCAAGCCTAAAGATAATCTGGTTGAGCTTCCTGTCTAGATCGGTCTATCTATGATCTTGTGAAATTGAACGTTGAGACTAATGTCCTCCGGTGAATCCATGAGGACCTTGATAATTACTGTTCAGGTACGGATTCTGGTGATTACCGGAGTTAAAAGGGGGTCGACGAGATTGCCGGAAGTCAGTGTACCCCTGTTGAGTGTTGGTGAAGTCTTGCAGATGAAGTCATCTTCTTCGATGGACCAGACATCTGCTCTACCAAAATTCTGACAACAGCCTCCGTGATGAGCACAGTTTCCACACCACTGACAATCAGCTACATAGACAGAAGCTGAAAAAGGAGTGAGAGGCGTGCCAGTCTTCATCAAGTGCTTCTAGAGTTCTACTTTAACCTGCTCTTCAATGTTGAGCTTACTTTTAGCTCCTTCTGATTGTCTTTCCCAGTTTCTGGACTTGGAAGCACAGTTAGGAAAATGAAGCATAGCAGCTTCTGGCGTGAGCGCAGTGCAATCTCCTTCAGCTAAGGAGTTGACCCATTTGGATGATTCCTCATTCATACCCCGAGCAAAGATTTCGGCTAGCTACCTCTGCTTGAAGCCATGATGAGGGCACTTAAAGAGAAGCTCTTGGAATTCATTCTAAGTGTCGTACAAGCTCATTCCTTCCTTTTGTCTGAACCTAGCGATGTTATCCTTGTATGTTGTGTTTCTTGAAGGAGGGAAGTATTCCTCTACAAACTCTTGAGCTAGCTTATCCCAGCTATTGTAAAGACCAGGAGGCTTGTTGTTGAGCCATCTCTTGGCGGGGCCCTTGAGAGAGAATAGAAACGCTCGCAAGCACAAGGTGTTCTTGTCGAGGGTTCCACTCTTAAAAGTTTCACACAAAACAATGAAATCCGCCAAGTGTGTGCAAGGATTATCGTGCGGTTTTCCTTCAAACTGCACGTCCCTAGAGATCATACCCAGGAAGGGGATCTTGATCTCATAGTCAGGATCGTTTTCATTATGCGGCACCAAGATGGAAGATCAAATGCTGGTTGCGCTCGTCTTGTTGTAATCCGCAAGGCTCTTCTGAGTAGCCATTGCGGTTGGAGAGGGTGGCAGCAAGAATGATGCGGTGGACGAAGTGGATGAAGATGAGGATCTCTCCTTCAGCTCCTCAATCTTAATTGGAGTGAAGGATGGGGATAGAATGGTAGTAGATTGCTTCGAATTTGCGGTTGCTTAGGCGGCGCAGAACTACCCGGCTTGTCTGAAGTAGAAGACTTGATAGACTTCGATTGAGAACGAGTGATTGGGCGGTGATGCATAAACCTGTGAACAACCTGAAAAGAACAAAAACAAACACAACCGGTGTAAAATCGAAGTGTGATGGAAAAATGAAAGATGGAAAGGTAGAAAAATAAAATGTCAACTCTTCTTTCAAACAGTTAGAAGAGTTCCCCGGCAACGGCGCCAATTTGATGGACGCGCGGAATGCGTGTCGTCAAATAACTACCAAGCACAGAGCAAGATCACTACAACAGATGGATGTTTTAGTGGCAGGTCGCGTCGTGCTTTGTGGCAGGCAGCCTGCCACTAAACACAGAGCTTACTCGCAGGCGGGGCCTGCCACTAAGCACGACGCGGCCTGCGAGTAAAGCAGCTGCGAGGAAGCCCAACACGTGGCAGGCCCCGCCTGCGAGTAAGCTACTCGCATGCAGGTTGTTAGTGGCAGGCGCCTGCCACTAACCACCTACCTAGGCTAGGCTGGTTGGGTGGGCTGGGCTGATTTGGGTGGGTTGGGCTGGTTTTGATTTGCTAGGTTGGACCGATTGGTTTGCTAGGCTGGACCGATTGGTTTGCTGGGTCGTTGATGGATTAAAACGACTACGATGCCAAAATTAAAAACAATTTCAAATCATTCAACAAAAAACATTACAAAATATCAAACACCACACACATAATACATTAATGATCGTACAATAGTAATAATACATAATTCAAACACATAGAGTATGAATACAATACAATACAGTATAATAGTACAAATAGATATAACAAACTACACAACATCCCAAGGATGCACGTACGCACCATCACCATCACCATTACCACCACGATTACCACCACCATTACCACCATTCTACACAGACAAAAACAGATATGTGTGAGAGATATAAAAACATTACATAAAATATTACATAAGTAATTACTGACTTGTACACGTACCATAGCAAGTTGCTGGATAAAATTAGGTCCAACATCCGGGGCATCAAACTAGTGGGATCCACTAGAGGCACAACTGGAGCAGATCCACTAGCAGACTGGGGCTGAGTCTGAGACTGGCTCACGAATTGCAACATCATCTGCTGCAGTGATGCCAGCCTGCGATTAGCATCAGCAAGCCCATCCTGTGTGGCAGTCAGCTCTGACCGAGTGGCATCTAGCTCTGACCGAGTGTCAACCAGCTTCCGGTTCAGCTTATCATATGCTGCATCATGAGCACGAGCTGGTGTGGGCCGGGAAGAGATACTACCAGTGGCCGACGTAGATGACTCAGCACTCGTCCCAAAGACCTAAAAACATAAAAGTACTTGGTGAACAACACAATTAAATCATATTTCAAGTTTTAGTGTTTAAATATAATTACCTGACTCTTACTAACATGCCGACCAAACATCCTTACGTGCCCTCGGTGTTCGGGCTTGTTAAGGGCTTGGGCAAATGCATCATTTGGGCCCCACTCCGTCGAGACACCGGCCGCCTCCAATTGGCGGATAGTCTCCTATAATTTCAAATCAAACCAACCAACATTAGTGAACACTCTAACAGTTCCACTTATTAGAATAGTGGTTATTCAATTTCCTTACCATTATTGCGCCAGCATGAGCACTCTCTGGTTCTCCATTCGGCCAACTATAGTACTTGATAAAGATCTGCCCCCTTGAAGGTCGCTGACCAGTCTTCTCCACCTCCTCCTCTATGTAGAGACCCCACGGTCTGGACCTTCCAGTGTGATTTTCTTCTTGGCATGCTCGATTGGCCTTGTTTCTTGCAACCACATCCTAAACCAAAACAATGAGAACGATTCAATATTTAACTAATACGTGATTCACATTAACTTGGTTAAATATGCATGTATTACCTTGAACTCCTTACTATCCACGTGTCTCATGTATGCCAACCAATCTGTTTCTGGACAGCCTGCAGGGGGTTTTGTTTAACCCACTCGTACGGAAGGTTGTTTTCAACAGCATACTTCTTCTTCGCCTTCCACGCGTCAAGCCTCGATCTAGCCCAAGCTAATGAGATTTTGTGATCCCAGTATGCTCGAGCAACTGGTATGAGGGTTGTATCGCAGTGGAACTTCCCCTGAAACAAAAATCAAGAACTTGTACTTAAATTTTGAAGTACAAAATTGGCCTGTAATTAAGTAGCTAGTTGTTTCATATCTTACCAAAAAGAACTGCTCGAAGGCACGAGTCTTCACTGACTCTGACACATGCTTCCAAGTGGCTGGATAAATGGGGTAGTAAGACCAAATCCTTGAACACTCCCCAACGTACATTCCCATGAATGACAACAATGGTCCACTTGGCTTAGCTCCCATGTTGCTGAGGTTGAACACGATCTTGTTTCCGTCGCTCGTGATATGACGGTGGTCTTTGAACTTGAATTTCATGACCTTTATTAGACCGCCTCGATCTGCACAATTTTAATCCATATGCTAAGTATGGTTAAAGACATTTTACCAAACAACTATTAGATGAATTGTTATGAACTGTTAGTACTAATCGATGATAGTAAGCTCATGAGTGTATCGCTCCCTAGAAGAAGAGGAAGAAGAGTCGGTACCAAGGGGAGTCGGGGTAGGGATAGACCGGGTAGGAGAATGAGGCATGCCATCACCACTACTAGAAGCCATCACTAAGAGATCAAATAGGACAAATTGTTATTACCAAAGGACAAATTCTTTATATTCAATGTCTGAATAATTCATATAATTTGCAATCTCAAAATCAATCCATTACCACACAAACATCACACAATTCTATTCAATCTCAAAATTAATTACACCACTTCCCATAATTTGCATATCGGGGATGGTGTCAGTTACAGGTAACTGTTGTTGAGCTAACGATAAGCAACACTCGTGCGAAATAGCTCTCTCTTCTCCCATCTCGTATGTATCTCTTGGCTTGCAGTGAACCGGTATACACCATTCAGGCTCAAGTGTGTCATCCACGTAGAAGACCATACGTGCATCACTTGCGCTTACATACGGCTCATCTTCAACTCTGTCACTGACATCTCGCAAGTGACTGAAGTTGATCATCGTTATTCCGAGTACATCTCTCCTCACCCATGTTGGAGTAACAGTATCAGCCCACTTGCATTTGAATAATGTGATCGTTCGTGAATAATAATCCAATTCCACAATATCGACAAGTTTCCCATAGAACCAGATGTCACTGCGTATTGGATTATTATCAGATGAGCTGGAGACGCTGTCAGTGCCAAATTTAGCCGCAACTCCACTATTTTGAGTTTTTTTGCCGTGCTCCCGATCAACCATTCGAAAGCGAAAGCCGTCGATGTCATAAGCAATAAACCGTCTTGCATTCACGTTTGGTCCCCTAGCTAGTGTCATCAAATCATCACTGTGACTTGCTGATTGGTCCAAAATCTGTTTATGATATGCTATATTATGATTCTGATTTTGTTAATAGCATAAGGAAAGTATTTGGAATCATAAATGAATACCTTTTTTTGGACCCATCCTACAATTCTTTTGTGCACAGCTTTATTTAACGCAGTTTCATTTGCACGCCTTCCACCCATTTCTCTTCTAGTTTCTGCTTCACATTCTCTAAAAAACCATTGAATTTCGCTTCAAATTAATATCAGCGACATTGTAAAAAGGATGAATATGATAATAATTCATATACCTCAACAATGGTTGTGCTGCTGGCCTATTCACTAACACATAACGAAACGCTTGAGTCCACACCAATTGTGAGAGTTTGAATGATTCTTCGTTTCCATTAGGAACCCCTCTCGAAACAAGGATTGATGCATTTTCATCGACTGAACTTTCTGGCTCAACCGCGACTCACTTTGGTCGATTGTATCTGGTCTCAACATCATCAGTAAAATACAATGATGAAAAGTTGAATAACTCTTCGGTCAACCAACCTTCAGCAATTGAACCTTCAGGATGTGCTCTATTGCCAACAAAAGTTTTCAATCTACCCAAGTACCTAAATAGAGGAAATCTTATCAAGCACACTCTTAATTAGCAACAATGATAAAAAGTGTAGACCAATAGTAAATTACCTTTCAATTGGCTACATCCAGCGATATTGAACTGGTCCTCCACGTCGAACTTTATCAACTAGGTGCAAAACTAGATGCACCATTACCGTGGAAAAGGTCGGTGGAAAAATCATCTCCATATGGCATAAAGCTATGACAAACCTATCTTGGAGCTTGTCAAGCTCTATTATATTGACCACGAGAGAGCACAGTTCCTTAAAACAAGAGCCGACTTCGACTAGAACCCTTGCTACTGAGACGGGTAAGACATTGCGTATCGCAAGAGGTAACAAATCATGTAATAGCATATGCGAATCATGACTCTTCAACCCTAGCATCTTACGATTCTTCAGGTCCACACATCTTGCGATATAGCTTGCATATCCATCTGGAAATGACATTTCTTTAAGGGACTTTAGGACAACTTCAATTTTCCACTTATCCAAAGTGAAGGAGGCAGCAGGACAGGTTTTACCATCATCAAAGGCCACAATTGACTTCTAATCTTCATTTCTTTCATGTCTAGTCGAGCAGCCAAGTGGTCTTTTCTTTTGTTCTTGTCATTGATCAATGTGAACAAAATATTGTCGCATACATTTTTCTTGATGTGCATCACATCGAGATTGTGACGCAACAAATTGAATTCCCAGTAAGGAAGGTTGAAGAAGATACTTTTTTTCCTCCACTGCGGTGCTAGTCCTGATTCTTTTGGTTGTGTCTTCCCGAATGTAATATCAATATTTGCCACTTGTCCCAGAATATCAGTCCCAGTCAACACCCTCGGTGGATTCCTTTTGTTGACTTTCCCATTGAATTTCGACCTTTGTGATCAAAACCGATGATTCATTGGCAAAAACCTCCGACTACTCATGAAACATGGTTTATTACCTGAAGCTTTGAGTCGAAGTGGTTCTGCGTCATACATACATGTCGGACACGATAGTGCAGTGTGTGTATTCCATCCTGATAAGTTACACAAACCAGGATAATCACTAATGGTCCAGATCAATGCTGCTCTCAATGTGAAAGTTTCTTTCTTCACCGAATCATAAGCTTCAACTCCAATCCACAATGTTTGCAACTCTTCAATTAGTGGCTGCAAAAAGACATCTAGGTCATTTCCAGGCATCTTAGGACCAGGAACAATGCCAGATAACATAAGGCATGTCTGCTTCATACACAACCAAGGTGGAGTGTTATATGGTATTAGCACAAACGGCCAAGTGCTATGACTTATGCTCATGGTTCCAAATGGATTGAAACCGTCAATTGCAAGCCCAAGTCTCACATTTCGGGGATCAGCCACAAAATCAGGGTACTTGGCGCTAAAACTTTTCCATGCATCTGCGTCTCTAGGATATCTACCCATACCATCATCATTTCTACTTTTCGTCGCATGCCAGATCATATCTTCTGCAGTGTAAGGACACATGTACAACTTCTTCAACCGAGGTATTAAGGGAAAATACCAAAATATTATCTCAGGTCGAGGCTTTGATTTTTTCTCACCCGCACTGTTTCCTTCATCCTTGAATCGAGCAACCCCACACACTCGACATTCCTTCGCTTCACTATCTTCTCCAGTGTACAATATGCAATCATTCTTACATGCATCAATCTTGTTATAGGACAATCCAAGACTCCTAATTGTCTTCTTCACTTCATAATTGGATGAAGGGATTTTGGCCGCAGGAAAAGCCTTGCGAAGCAACTCTAGTATCCTCGACATTGCTTTATCACTGATCTTGTGTAAAGACTTAATGTGGTATAAGTTGATCATGAACGACAACTTTGTGAAACTGGTACAACCATCATACAATGGTACTTCACCATCCCGCAAAGCTCAGAAAAACTCATCATCTGGTTGCATGTTGGGTATATCTAGCATTGGTTCATCACCCGTTTGTGGCACTTGATCATCCGGATGTACAAGTGTCTCACGTACTTCAAAGGCATCGTTCACCATGTTCTGAAACAAGTCTGGCTCAAATATTGGTAATTCCTCAACCAGTGATGGAGGAATTGCTTCTTCATGAGCGACTGGTTCAGGTTCTATCATGGCATTGTAGCCGCCAAAGTCTGTGATTAACTCTCCATGCAAATTCCATACATCATATGACGAGGGGAACGCCTTTGCAAGCAAATGCTGATTAACTTCGTTGCGTGGCATCAACTTCTTGAAGTTGCATTTCGGACAAGGACAAAGTATATGAACTCCATCTACTGCGTTGGAGATTGCGAAGTCGAGGAATTGTTGAACGCCAGCGTAATACTCACGGGTATGTCGCGGCTTTCGAATCCAAGACTTGTCCATCTATATTGAGTGATTATTAATATCAATTTGTTTACTAGTCATGATAAAAAGAACGCAATAATAATAGTCTATGTAACTTAGCTGTAAGCTAAGTTCTCATAATTATATTAACTACTAATTTATTGAATTTACCAACTTAATTTGACATAAGTTGGTAAATATATTTCGTATTAATTAATATCGTTATTCATTGAATATTTTGTTAAGTTTACATAGGTTAAATAGTAACTACTTAGTAGGTATTATACATGCATACTTTCAACAAATTTACATTATTAAACTCCTTAAAGCGCATAATCAATTACATGCATATAATGTTTGTTAAATTTTGTTTATTTATTGAATATTTTGTTAAGTTGGCCTAATGTCACCTTGCAACATGACCTTTTGGGTTATTACGCGCCTAACCATCACCTATTAAGTATTACAACATAAGCACAAGCTATCTATGTCATTTACCTAAATAGCATTCCGTCAGGTTCCGTTTGAAATCGTTAACCGGACGTGGCGTTTTTTGCTGATGTGGCAGATATTTTGCTAATGTGGCGGATATTTTGGTGATGCGGGAGACAACAAATCCCTAATTCAATCTCCTCCATTCCATCTTAACCCCTCGGAAGGGAGTTCAGTCCACCGTCTGTCAAATTAATTCCAATCTCCTCCATTTGTTTGACTTTATCAAGATCCATGGAGACGATCAGAGGATCTCCGGTCCCGACGCCGGCGGCGATTTAGAAGACAAGGGGAAAGTGGAGGAGATCGTCAACATCTACCAGTATGGCACCGTCGAGCGCCTCGTTGGCACCAAAATCGTCCCTTCAGATCCAACTCCCTCGTTCAATCGAAAGATGTGGCGTACTCGGATGAGCTAGCTCAGCCTATATTCACAAATCTGCATCCCGAAATCATAGATCCAAAGCAGCAACAGCAATAAGAGAGAGAATAAGGATAAGAGGAAGAAGAAGAAGCGTTCGGTCTTGGTTTACTTCCACGGAGGTCTTGGTTCTTAGTGGAATCGGCCTTCTCCCGGCTGCCTCCGTATTTGTCTCTGCTTCGTCCTGAGCAACGGCGGGGGAGTATACCTTTGGAGGGCGCCAATTGAAGAAGCAATGGGGAAAGGGTCTGAACTAGTGCTGGGAACAGAGAGAGATAGGCGAGCTGAAGTTGGAATTCTGAATGAAGAAGAGTTTCAAGATGGGAGGAAAGGGTTGTGCATAAGCAGTCTCTTGCCTTTGATGGGATGAATTAGAGATTTAGGGATTTTAGGATCAGTTGCTGAGTTGCAGACGAGGACGCCCTCCTCTGCGTCCTCGGATCCGGCAAGGTTGCATAGGTCGCACTCTAAGTCTTCTTCGAGGAGATGCCGACATCAATCGACACCAGCAAGAAGCTCACCTAGCACGAGCAACTCAGCACGACTATGCAACTCGACGCGAGCACGAAGGAGGCGCATGAGGCGTAGCAATCAAGACCATGGACGAGGTGGTGGTCGGCGCACTGAAAGGTGAGTTCTCAGCCACGACAATCAACGCGTCGATGGTGTCCCCCGAGGGCTGAGCAAGTTAGCCACCTTTGTAACCCTAGCTGAAAAATTGGGGAGATTGGATGTTCAATTGGCTTCAAGAGGTGGAGGGATCAGATCTGTGGCAGTAGTGTACAGATCTGCTAATCGTCGACGGGGTCCGACGGGTGTAGTGGGATTGAGGGATTTAGGCCGCCGATTAAGGATCAGTTGCTGAAGGATTTAGGAGCTTGGGCTGTGATTGGTCTCATGGAGACGATCGGAGGAACTTCGGCCCCGACGGCGGCGGTGATTCAGAAGACGTGGGGAAAGTGGAGGAGATAGTACGAATTAAAGAAAAAAATATTTTATAATATGATGTGGCAGCTATGTCACACGCCACGTAGGAATTTAGACACAGTTAACTAACTCCGTCATACCACGTAGGATGATTTTGGACGTAACTTGACAGAATGCTATTTAGGTAAATGACATAGATAGCTCGTGCTTATATTGTAATACTTAATAGGTGATGATTAGGCGCGTAATAACCCAAAAGGTCATGCTGTACGGTGACATTAGGCCTGTTAAGTTTGCATAACTACTTAGTAGGTATTTACATGCATATTTTTGTAACAAATTTACATGCTTATATTCATAATAAAGCTTAATCAATTACATGCATATATTTAATAAATAACAAGTTAAGTTATAAACCATAATTAATAACAAACATATATTTGTTTGATAAAATTCATAAATTGTAGTTCAAATATCTAGTAATTAGATTAAAATTGTAGTTCAAATTGTGCATATTACGTTTATAGTAATTAGATTAATATATTCTTTAGATTAATCAAATTCTAACTAACATCAGGTTACATGCATATCAAATATTTTGCATAAACACGCTTAACATGTTAGGACTTGGGTACGATCTAATTTTGGTATAAGTAGCGTACCTGGAAATTGACGATAAATTTGATACCAAGTACTAGGATAACCGACAAAGACCAAAACCGAAACCTTGCTACAAACAAAATGAAAACAAAAGAGGTATAGTTATTGAACTCATCAAGCAATCCGAACAAACACGAATCCAATTGAACAGATTGAAGCTACATATCAAACATGAATCCAATTTAATAGTTGTGTGCTTCTCTTAGGCTAGCGAACATATCTGCCTAATACCAATACTCTGCAACTGCAACCTAATTAACCAAAATTTCACATACGATTCATTATGTAATCTACAAACCAGTAATCTGTTAAGCAAGGCTGAAGAAGGAGGACTCATACCTGAAGCCTATCATGAAAATCGAAGAACCCGAACATGAAAATCGAAGGTGTGAAACAGAATCGGGAGCATTGACGATTTGGAATATAGAACTGATTATAAAAAGTAGGAACTTATCATGAAAATCAAAGAAACCAAACTTACCTTCACCTGTAGTGGCGAGAGAGATGAGAGCAGCGAGAGAGATGAGAGCAGAGAGAGAGATCGTTTGAACAGAGAGAGTGGATTTGGGAGGTAGTCATTAAGGGGCTTAGTGGCAGGCGGTAAGTCTACTCGCAGGCAGACTGCGAGTAGCTGGTGGCAGGCAGCGCTTCCTCGCAGCCGCCTGCAAGAAGGTTAGTGGCAGGCAAAAGGTTCCTCGCAGCCGTGCCTGCGGTAGCACGTGGCAGGCTGCGCTTAGTGGCAGGCAGCCTGCGAGTAGCTGCTTGCAGGCCTTCCCTTACTCACAGCCCACTACGCTGCCTGCCACTAAGCCCAACCCGCCTGCCACTAGCTTAGTGGTAGGCAGCCCGATCGCCTGCGGGTAAACACCTTTTATGTTGTAGTGGATAGATCGTATTCCAAGGGTTTCTTCAAACTGACACTCAAATGAGTCGGCAAATTATTTAGGTAAAAACAAGTTTGCGTGGTGTGAGTTCCACGACTTCTAAGCTATAAAGTAGGGAAATTGAAATGAAAACAAAAAGAAAATTGAAAGATTGATTGACTTGACAAAACGACACACAAGTTTAGATTTTGAATCCCCCTAAGATCACCAGAAGCATTGGCGATCACAAGACCAGCGACGTTCAATTTTAATTCATTCAGCTCTCACACACCACCATAACTCCTGACCCTTAGGTTTAAGACTGGCGAACGTTTGCTCTATCCGATCTAACTCCCAAGATTAATTACCGCCCGAGCTCTCACTTCTTGCGACGGAAAACTAACTGGCACGATTACTAGTGATTTATGAGTTACTCTAGCAGCGGATTAACCCTAACTAGTTCCTATGAAAGGCGCACTCTAATGAATAGGTTAATTGTTGATTTGATGTTTTAAAGTGAGGCGAACGTTCGCTACTAACCTTAGCTTAACAAGAATCCTAACTAGGTGATCAAGCTAGAAAAGAAACACTGGCAACGAAGATCAAATCAAACATGCAAGAGATACTGACTGAATCTAAATTTAATTACCGCCGATCCGTGACCGCTTTAAAGCCCTGAGTCACTTAGGGTTCATCTAATCTAAGCTTTATGAGTTTAGCTACTCATATTCAATACAAGAGAATCGAAAACAAACAAGGAATACATCTTCAAGTAGGAAGAACAGAGATAAACTATAAACCTAATTTCTGATGAATCCGTGAAGCTTCAATCTCCTGAATCTTCAACTCCTAGCACCGAGCTCTCCGAGATGGAAGGATGGTGTCATGATATCATCCTGGCTCTTTCGAACTCTCTAAACACTCTCTCGAACTCTGAAGTCTGGAAACTAATCCAAGGAATATATGTCTTTAATTGTGGCCCCCGGTTTGTATTTATAGGGTTTGCAAAATCCCGGCTGGAAAAGGATAGACTTCTCGGCGAGAACCTTGAGAGTTCTCGCTGAGAACTTCAGTTCAACTCTCACTGTCCGTTCTTGCTCAAAACATCTCGGCGAGAACCTTCTTCTTGTCGCCGAGAACTTTAGTTATAACAGGGGAGGATTTCAGCTTTGACTTGTATGACTTCTGGATCAATTTCGGTTATCCTTCGGGGTTCCCTTGCTTTCCGAGCACGTCCGTGGCTACGTTATTGACGGCAAAAACCTGTGCTATCACAAAAACACTAGAAACCCATCAAATAGACCCATAACGGGCCAAAGTAACCAAAACGGTAAGAATCAGAGTAATCGAGTGATAACACCCTAAACTACCCCAAAACACTTGATTCAAGCAAGGAAATGTAGCTTAAATAAGGCTAATAAACACGTAAAATCGAGTGTCATCAACTTCCATCCAGGTTACATAGGTTATCTCTAAAGCCGTTATATAAGCTCACAGTGGTTAAGGTCTTGGAGCAGCTCATGCCAAGGTTCATCACCCAAGCTGGTGATTGGGTCAAGGACAGCCGACTCTCGGGGTTCACATCACTATTGGATCCTCTTCATCCCTCTGGACCTGCCTTCTGACTTGGCTCCACCATAAAGCTGCATAGTCAGTGAATTCAATGGTGGCCATTGTTACCTTCTTTCCTTCTGAGTAGTTGTGGCATTCCAAGAAATCCTCCATACTCCTTTCCCAGTGTAGGTACTCGACGGCATTAGCTTTTCCTGCAAATTTAGGGACGGTGAGCTTGAGGTTGCTCACATCATCATCGATCTCCTGGACTAATCTTCTAGCCCTCTTGTGGAGGTCTTCATGAGATCTAGCTCTCTCTGCCTCTCGGCCAGCTGCTCTTCTTTCCATTCTAGCTAGGGTTTGAGCAATGTTATTGACATTGGTCTCCATGTTGTGGATTCTTTCTTCTGCCATGTTAGTTAGATACAACGTAAGCAATATATATATCTACCCCCTCTACTTAGGATCAACCTACAATGAAAAGTAAGCTAGGGCAAAGATGGCCTTGCTTTTTATTTTTTGTTTTTCTACTATTCTCTTGTGTATTTTTCTTTCGATGACTTGATCGGCCACCAGCTTTTTCTTGCCTTACAATGCCTTGAACATTGAAAGATAGATGGGATTTTCTAAAATTTTCTAGCACCAATGAAAGTAAAGATATGAATCCAAGAATGAACCTAAAAACTGGGATAGATTGTGGTCCTAGTGTTGAACCTAGGCTCTGATACCAAAATTGATGTGAACCCCGAGAGTCGGCTGTCCTTGACCCGATCACTGGCTTGGGTGATGAACCTTGGCGTGAGCTGCTCCGAGACCCTAACCATCGTGAGCTTGAATACCGGCACTAGAGATAACCTATGTAACCTAGATGGAAGTACTTGGACCGGTTGGCTTTATATAGCCAAGAACCCTAAGTGTCCCGTCGAGGGGCGCCACTATAGAAGATGGATGCTTCTGTTCATAATGCCAACCTTAAGTGATCACCGGAGCAAGGATCCGCTCAACACTTACATAGCCGCCTGGAGCAAGGATCGACATGAAGAGGATGCCGACCGGATCATTAGGACAGACTAAACTCTCCTGATCACCTGAGGGAAATTTAAGCAACCAGAACAGGAGCCAGCGCCGAGCCTAGCACTGATGCTTAGGCCAAGCTTCGGGCCCGATCTAAGGCAAGCCTTCGAACGGGGCCCTAGGGCATCTTCTGCAAGCCCTAAAAGCCTAGAACCCCGCCAAGGCTGTCCTAAGGGGTTCCTAACTGATGAGCCGGTCGTTGACGACTCAATCAAATAACTAACAAAGCTAACAAGAACTAGGGTAGATCGTATTCCACAGGCCTTCTTTGATCGACTACTCAAATAGGCTGGCAAATTACTCAGATTCAAACACTTCATGCGTGGTGTGAGTTCCACGACTTCTAATTCTAAGAAATGCAAAGAAATTAAAAATTTAACTAAAGACAGATTGGAAATTGGTTGATTAAAACAGAGATGACAGACGAACTTAGACTTTGAATCCCCCTTCGTTCCCCAGAGCATTGGCAATCAACAGATCAGCGGATTTCGATTCTCATTCAATCAATTCTAAGACACCACCATAACTCCTTACCCTTAGGTCTAAGACCGGCGAACGTTCGCTCTATCCGTTCTAGCTACCAAGATTAATTAGTCGCCCGGGTACGGTCGCCTCTCGCAATGACTTAACTTAACTGGTGAGATTACTAACGATTTATGAGTTACTCTTGCAGTGGATTAACCCTAACCGGTTCCTACGAAAGGCACGCTCCAATTATAAGGTTAATTGTTCAATTCGATGTTCTAAAGTAAGGCGAGCGTTCGCTTCTATCCTTAGCTTAACAAGAATCTAATCTAGGTGATCAATCCAGACAAGAAACATGAACAATGAAGAACAAATCAAACATGAAAGAGAAACTGATTGAACTTCGAATCTAATCACCGCCGATCCGTGACCGCTTTAAAGCCCAGGGTCACTTAGGGTTCATCTAGTCTAAGCTCTAAGAGTTTAGCTACTCATGTTTATCACAAAAGAATCAAAAACAAAGAAAGAGTTCATCATCCAGAGGAAGAAAAGAATAGAATCTGAAAAACCTAATTAAGACGACTCTGACAGACTTCGATCTTCGGTAAACCGCAATCCTAGCTCCGAGTCTCCGAGGTGGAAGGGATGGCGTCACGATCTCTTTCCGGCTCTTCGAACTCTAACTCTTCGCTCCAGAACTTCAGAGAATTCTTGGAATTATGATTATCAAAAGTATATTATGTCCTCTTCCCCCTTCATTTGGGCCGCCGGTTAAGTATTTATACTTAACCCTAATTCAGCCGGATTTCTTCTATTATTTTCGCCGAAAATACCTCACTATTTTCGCCAAAAATAATCGTGTAAATGGACGGTCCTTTGGCTGAATTCTCCTGTAATTTTCGCTTCGGCCGAAAACTTAGAGTTTTCGGCCGAAAACTTCCTTCAGTTGGCCTTAGTTGATTTGTGCTGATATTTTTGCCGAAAATACTAGGGTATTTTCGACGAAAATTCCTTTGTACACCGGGCAGGAATTTTTTGAACTTGATTGGCTCCTTTGATCGATTCCGGTGCAATTCCTCGAGGTTCCAACGCCTTAGACATGACCTTGGCTACTTTATTTGACGGAAAAAACCTATGCTAACACAAAAACACTAAAAAACCATCAAATAGACCCAAAACGGGCCAAAGTAACACAGATGGCCCGAGATAGGGCAATTGGTTGAATATTCACTATTCTACCCTAAAAACCATGTCTTAAGCAAAGAAATGTCGCTTAAATGAGGCTGATAATCACGTCAAATCGAGTGTCATCAAAATACCCCACACTTAAGCTTTTGCTTGTCCTCAAGCAAACTGAATAGAAACGCTCATGTTCATAAATGAGAAGATCGATTAAATTGGAGCTCAATCAAACACAATGAATTATTAGACAGCTAATTCCTAGAACAAGAAACCTGACATGTATACAGATCAGCCAAACAACCTGGTCTCACTAGTAAACTACACACGAGTAATTAGCAACCAATTATGCACGAATTTGACCTAACCGACCAGACTCCTCACACAGGAAATATTTAGTACAATGGGGACTCTCGCTCTCTGCGTTTAAGGACGTGTTTCTGCTCTCGATCATTTTCTGTTACTGAATTCTGTCATAGGTTTGCATTTCGACCACATCTCCACCACTGTGATAACACGAGTATCTAGTCAATAAGGACTTCACTGCTAGGACCGTAATGATGAGATGGATGATGGGAATGTATGATGATGGCTTTGTGCGGTGTAGCTTTCGACTAACTTCCCTCGAATCTAATCTATGGCTTCCTACCATCTAACCAGACACGGGTGGAATAATGAACGCTCGTCCTATGATACCCTCAAGCAACCTATCACTTATTTTCTTTTAACACAATTTTTTTCTTTTCTTTTCTGACTTTTCTATTGGCTTCGTTCTTCCATTTGTGGGGAGAAGAACGTTTATTTGAACTATACTTTGAGACTTTTTCTGCTTTTTCTTCTTTCTTTTTTTTTTTTGAAACTTGCCTCTTTTCTTACTTGATTTTTTTCTTTTGTGCCGATTTTTCTTTTAGTTGCTAGAGGGGTTTACACGTCTGGACATAATAGCTAAGACCACCTGTTTAATGGCTATAGGCAGGTCACCACAAACTGACTTCCGGTAGGTCAATCTAGAACTACAACCACAGGGATCAATGGGGAAATGAAAGAATGGGAAATGGTTGTAATGTATTATCGAATCGAAAGAACAGGCCAAGCTCAAGGGTCTACACCTAATGGATTTTATCGTTAGGTAGGCTATCTGGCTTAGTAGCTGAATCTAGGTGCCCCTATCATTCTAGAACTCGTGTCATCGTGTGGTCTCGAGTAGGTCTCATGCAAATTCTAACTCATTCAAGCAAACATCAAAACCACTCAGAAAGAATTGAAATTGCAAGTTACGTGCAATGGATCAAAGGCTCACATTTCGTTTGCTAGTCGGATTCGATCATTTTCATGCAATCAAGGCTACAAACTACAAGTGTGATTTTAAAAATTCTGTTCTGACCAGGCAATTTAGCATCAAAGTATACAAGTTGGTTCTCAAGTTCTAGGTTAAGCAGTCTAAGCATCATTATGAAAGTTTGAACAACAACTTAACATCAAAAATCAAGAACTGAGCCATTCTAATGCTAGAGAGACTGGAATTGAATCACGAGGCACACAAAAACACAATTCGAGGGCAATCAAGTTCATGCAAGGTTCTCTAGCATCCTACCCCACACTTAAATCAGACTGTGTCCTCACAGGACTAATTTTAGAGTTCAGAGTGAAGTAGAAGAACTTGGACCGAGATGGTTGGCGTAGGGGATGAGCACGGGTCCTCGGAGCGGAGGCAGTCTACCAATGCGAAGCAAAGGGAATCTCCCTACTGACTACAAAACAAAAACAAATGAAACATAAAAAGGAAACCGGGACAAGTGTCCCGGATCCACACAAAAAAAAGTTGGATCGAAATCCGAAAAGAATAAATAAAAAGAAGGGACAAGAAAGAGGATACAACCCGATCACTGCTCGTCAGACGCGTCGGGAGGTGGAAAGTGGTGGTTGCGGTTTTGAAAACAGAGGGGGGGTTTTGTTTTCTGAAGAAATTTTTGAAAATGAAAGAAGGAAGCGAGAGAGGGTAAATCCGGATTTTAAAGTGAATAGTTGGTTGATTTTCAAAGAAATTTTCGGCGAAAATATGGGTGAGTTTTCGCCAAAAATATTGGTTAAAAAGTACTGTCGGTTTTCAAAAGAGATTTTCGCCGAAACCATTAATACATTTTCGCCGAAAATGTGAAACAAGAGCGTTTGGAAAACTCAATGGGATTTCAAAGAGAAATTTTGCCGAAAACATGGGTTATTTTCGCCGAAAATATTGAACTCTACGATTGAAAATATTTTCGCAATCCCGGCAAACTTCAGAAAATCACAGTTAAATCCACAAAAATCGGAAAGACCTCAAACGACTTGCAAACAACACTACGACACACAGAATACACATGAAAAATAAGAAAACAAACAAACTGACACTTTTGGCTCCCCCGAACCGACTCTAAAACACTAAGGTTGACACAAATAAAAAACGGACTCCAACCGTGGGTTGCCTCCCACGAAGCGCTCTTTTATTAACGTCCTTGAGCTGGACAATACCTGGACGGTATTAGGAGACATCCCAACTCAGATTCTCCTTAATTCTAGCATCGGAGTTCATAAAGTAGAGCTTCGGGGCTTCTCCGGTGAGCATGAATTTCTTCCCGTTCGCGTGTAAGAGTTTGGTACGTCCGTCGGGAAGGTGGTCAGTGATCTTGAATGGTCCGAACAGTTATGTCAAGGGATCATCTTCCACAAGGAAGACAGTGGATGGAATGAGAATGATCGGCTCCTTCTTTTCTTCAATATCCGGCTTGATATCACCAGGATCGGTGATCGTCAGTATTTCCTTAGGAGAGGCTTTTGGCTTCTCCCTCCATACTTGTTCCAGCGCCGGTAGCTTAGAACGAATAGGTGGTGCAGTTGGCTCAGTAAACGATGGTGACACAACTGGTCTCCAGACCATTTGGGTCTTCGTCTTCTTGTGATTCTGCCTCCTTGACTTGCCAGACTCCTTGCTTGGCGGTTTAGACGAGGCTTGCAGTTTCTTCTTCTTTGGCGGCTTTTGAGGGACAGGTTTTTGTTTCTGCTTGATAACCTGTCCAACACTTGCAGTCACAATCGAGCTAGGAACACTAGAAGAGACGTCAGTAATGAAGTTGACTGAGGCCAACTCCACAGTTTCTACGGATAAACAATGTGATTCTCCCTTAGGAGTGTATTTCATACCATCCTTGAGACGGAATGTTGCAGCATCCTTCCCAACCCTTAATGTTAACGAACCATTTGGAACATTAATGTTAATGCCGGCTGTCGCCATAAATGGCCGGCCTAAGAGAAGGGTAGAATATGTCTATTGAGTATCCATTACTACATAGTCAGTGAAAAATCGGAAAGGGCCACAACAAGTGATTACATCCTTGATTATTCCTCTAGGTTCTTTTAGAGTTCTGTCGGCGAACACTACATGCATGCTAGCAGGTTGTAATTCACCTAGGTTCAGTTTCTTATATAAACACATAGGCATGACATTTATAGACGCACCTAGATCAACCAAACTACGCTCAATTTCAATGCCATTAATGATTAAAGGTAACGTAAAAGGACCAGGATCAGAGCACTTAGCTGGGATAGGTATGGGTGGTGATTGAGAGACGATAGCTGAACGCTCTTCCGTAAAGAGAATGGATAGTGCTTCCTTCTTCTTCTCCAGGCTGTTCTGCTCACTGCTCGTGGTTGTGATTACTTTAGCATGCTCGTTCTTCATGGAGTTGTTTTGAGACGGCGCCTAATTGAAGAGAGGAAGGTTGGCTAACAAGCTAGCAACTTTATTCACCATGCTCTCTATTCTCTGTCCTTGGTTAAAAGCTTCTTGGGCTTTAAACTTTTCTTCGTTATCATTAAGCCGTGCTGCAATCAGATCAAACTTCTGGGCTAGTTTCCTCTCCCACATGTCTTCAGACGTAAAATTCTGAGGATGTTGTGCACTGGTGAATCTGGGAGGATCTTGATAACTATTGTCCCAGTGTTGATTCTGACTCTGGTAGAGCCCCAAGTTGTGAGGAGAACGCTCAAGGAGGCTTCCCTGTTGTTGAGAAAGTGTTCTGAACTGATGGTAGTCGGGGTAGCCTCTTTGATCCTTAGTGAAGCCTTGATTGATGAAATTCACTTCCTCTTTAGAACAGTTATTAGCTATACCGAAAATCTCCTTCATATGTTTCTGTACCTCAATCTTAATCTGATCTTCACCGCTTGGTTGGTTCTTGGCTGCTCCAAACTGTCTCTCCCAATTTTTGGACTTAGATGCGCAGTCTGCAAAGTGAAGAAGAGCAGCTTCTGGTTCAAGTGTTGTGCAGTGGCCATTAGCTAAAGTGTTGACCCATTCAGCCGTTTCTTCGGTCATACCTTGGGCAAAGATTTCGGCTAGCTGTCCCTGGTTGAATCCATGATGAGGGCATTCAGAGAGAAGCTCTTGGAAGTCGTTCCAAGCATCGTATAAGCTTACTCCTTCCTTCCGAGAAAATCTAGCGATGCTATCCTTGTAGAATGTCATTCTCGAAGGGGGATAGTAGTCCTCTATGAAGTCCTGAGCTAGATTATCCCAGTCGGTGTAGTGGCCAGGTGGTTTCGAGCTGAGCCATATCTTGGCGTTGCCTTTAAGAGAGAATGGGAATACTCATAAGCAAAGATTGTTCTTACCAAAATTCCCGCTCTTAAACGTCTCGCAAATGGCTAGGAAGTTCGCCAAATGTGTGCAGGGGTTTTCTTGCGGCTTCCCTTCGAATCGAAGATCCCTAGAGACCATGTTCAGGATGGAAATTGTGATCTCATAGTCAGGGTTGTTATCGTTGTGCGGCACAACGACGCTAGCTCGAAAGTTAGCCGCACTTGGTCTATAGTAATCCGCCATGGTGCGTTGAGCAGCTAGTACAAGTGGAGAAGGTGGTGGTGAATCTGAAGTAGTGGATGGGGTGGATGAAGATGAGGAGTTCTCCTTCAACTCCTCAATCTTATTAGGGATAGGTGGTGTAGGCGGAATGATTATGACTTGCTTCTGAGCTCGCGATTTCTTTAGCGGAGTAGAATTACCCGGCTTAAACTGAGAATGAGCGATCGAGCGGTTCATAAACCTGTATAACAACCTACAAGCAACAAAAGCAAACATACCGGCGTAAATCGAAGTGGGTGGAAAAATGAAAGATGGAAAGTAGAAGAATAAATTGCTAGTTCTTCTTTCAAACAATCAAAGAAGTCCCCAGCAACGGCGCCAATTTGATGAGCCGGTCGTTGACGACTCAATCAAATAACTAACAAAGCTAACAAGAGCTAGGGTAGATCGTATTCCACGGGCCTTCTTTGATCGACTACTCAAATAGGCTGGCAAATTACTCAGATTCAAACACTTCGTGCGTGGTGTGAGTTCCACGACTTCTAATTCTAAGAAATGCAAAGAAATTAAAAATTTAACGAAAGACAGATTGGAAATTGGTTGATTAAAACAGAGATGACAGACGAACTTAGACTTTGAATCCCCCTTCGTTCCCAGAGCATTGGCAATCAACAGATCAGCGGAATTCGATTCTCATTCAATCAATTCTAAGACACCACCATAACTCCTTACCCTTAGGTCTAAGACCGGCGAACGTTCGCTCTATCCGTTCTAGCTACCAAGATTAATTAGTCGCCCGGGTACTGATGATACTCGATTTGACGTGATTATCAGCCTCATTTAAGCGACATTTCTTTGCTTAAGACATGGTTTTTAGGGTAGAATAATGAATATTCAATCGATTGCCCTATCTCGTGCCATTTGTGTTACCTTGGCCCGTTTCGGGTCTATTTGATGGTTTTCTAGTGTTTTCATGTTAGCACAGGTTTTTGCCATCAAATAAAGTAGCCATGGACGTGTCTAAAGCATTGGAACATCGAGGAACTGAACCGGAATCGATCAAAGGAGCCAATTAAGTTCAAGCAATCTCCTGCCCGTTTACAAAGAAGATTTCGCCGAAAATACCTTGTTATTTTCGGCGAAAATATTAGTGCAAATCAACTGATGCCAAGTGAAGGATGGTTTCGGCGAAAACAATATGTTTTCGGACCGAAACCTATTCGGCGAAAAGGACAGAAGAAACAACTGAATGACCGGCCATTTACACAAGGATTTTCGCCGAAAATATCCCTATGTATTCGGCGAAAATATCAGGCCAATCCGGATCAGTTAGGGTTAAGTATAAGTACTTAACCCGGCGGCCCAAAAAGAGATCATAATTAATCATAATACAACTTTTCGAGATCAGAATTCAGAGAATCCTCTCAAGTTCTGGAGCGAAGAGTTGGAGTTCGAAGAGCCGGATAGAGATCGTGACGCCATCCCTTCCATCTCGGAGAACCGGAGCTAGGAGTGTAATCTACCGAAGATCGAAGTCTGTCAGAGTCGTCTAAATTAGGTTTTGCAGATTCTTTTCCGTTCTTCCTCTGAATGATGAACTCTTCCTTTGTCTTTGTTTCTTTTGTAATAGTCATGAGTAGCTAAACTCGTTAGAGCTTAGACTAGATGAACCCTAAGTGACCCATGGCTTTAAAGCGGTCACGGATCGGCGGTGATTAGATTCGAAATTCAATCAGTTCTTTTTCATGTTTGATTTGTTCTTCATTGTTCATGTTTCTTGTCTAGATTGATCACCTAGATTAGATTCTTGTTAAGCTAAGGATAGAAGCGAACGCTCGCCTTACTTTAGAACATCAAATTGAACAATTAACCTTAAATTGGAGCGTGCCTTTCGTAGGAACTGGTTAGGGTTAATTCACTGCAAGAGTAACTCATTAATCATTAGTAATTACACCAGTTAATTAAGTCGTTGCGAGAGGCGACCGTACCCGGGCGGATAGTTAATCTTGGTAGTTAGAACGGATAGAGCAAACGTTCGCCGGTCTTAAACCTAAGGGTAAGGAGTTATGGTGGTGTCTTAGTAATTGATTGAATGAGAATCGAAATCCGCTGATCTGTTGATTGCCAATGCTCTGGGAACGAAGGGGGATTCAAAGTCTAAGTTCGTTTTTCATCCTTGTTTTCAAACCCTAGTCCCCGATCTGCTTTAGTTTAATTTGTTTTAATTTCTCTGCATTTCTTAGAGATAGAAGTCGTGGAAATCACACCACACACAACGTGTTTGCATTCGAGTACTTTGTCAGTTTTGAAGTAGTCAGTCATAGGAGACCCTCAGAATACGATCCGCTATAGCTTTTTCTTAGCATTAGTAGTTTATTTGGTTGGACCCTCAACGACAGGTTCACCAAATTGGCGCCGTTGTCGGGGACCTTCTTTTGATTGTTCGAAAGAAGAACTGGCAATTTATTCTTCTACTTTCCATCTTTCATTTTTCCACCCACTTCGATTTTACACTGGTTTTCTTTGTCTTTGTTATCTGTAGGTTTACAGGTGTATGCCTCACCGTCCTTGGACTCGCTCTCAAACCGAACAGGCTAAGAGTGCAGAGAGACCAGGCAGTTCTGCTACACCTCTACGATCACAGATTCTGAAGAAAGGCAGATCCAATCCATTCATCACTCCGATCAAGATCGAGGAACCGAAAGAGAGTTCCTCATCTCCATCTTCACATGTACCGTCATCTTCATCCGCTTCATACACCGAGTCACTCTCACCTCCTCCATCTCCCACCATGGATGATAGATTACCACCACCACCACCAAATGGCGATCAACCGCCGCCACCACCACCTGCACAGAAGAGTCTAGCAGACTACAACAAGCCGAGCGTGACTAGCGTTCGATCTGCCATTGCCGTTCCGCGCATTGAAGGAGATCCTGACTATGAGATCAAGATTCCATTCTTGACTATGATCTCTAGGTATTTACAGTTTGAAGGCAGGCCCCAAGACAATCCTTGCACTCATCTTGCAGACTTCCGTGATCTCTGCAGTACTTTTAAGAACGGAACCTCGACAAAACACTCTTTGTCTGAGAGCCTTTCCATTCTCTCTAAAAGGCGCTGCTAAGAGGTGGCTTACTGGTAAACCACCTGGCTACTACACTAACTAGGATACTCTGGCTCAGGACTTTGTTGAAGAATACTTCCCTCCGGCCAGAACAACTGCCATCAAGGACAGCATTGCCAGATTCTCCCAGAAAGAAGGAGAAAGCTTGTATGATACTTGGAATCGATTCCAAGAACTTCTCTACACCTGCCCTCATCATGGATTCGAGAAGAGGCAGTTAGCTGAAATCTTTTCTCGAGGACTTCGAGAAGAATCTGCCAAGTGGGTCAATTCTCTAGCTGAAGGGGATTGCACTACACTCACTCCTGAAGCTGCTCTTCTTCACTTCGCAAATTGTGCTTCCAAGTCAAGGAACTGGGAGTGACAATCTGAAGGATCAAGGAGCAAGCTAGATCTCGAAGCTACAATCAAGGCAGAGGTAGAGAAGCATCTGAAGAAGTCTACCACACCGATCAAGCCGCCAGCAGCTTCTGTCTATGTTGCCGATTGCGAGTGGTGTGGAGCTTGCGCACATAACGGAGGCCGTTGTCAGAATTTTGGTAAGGCAGAAGTCTGGTCTGCCGAAGAGGTAAATTTCATCCAACAAGGCTTCGTCAATAATCAAAACGGTTATGCTGGTTACCGTAACTTCAGACAGCAAGGGAACTACCAAGACAGACCTCCCTACAATGCTAGCGCCAACCATAACCAGAACCAGAATAACCGCCCGACTGGTCCAGCTCAGGATCAGAAGCCTAACCATCCGTCGGCAGGTGTCTACCAGCCGCCGCATCGCAATCTGGGTAATTATGGAACTGCTCCTAGCAATCGCCAGAATCAATATCTTAACAATACCTATCCAGGGCAGCATCAAAGAGAGAACAATGTCAGTGACCTGGATAAGAAGCTCAGCCAAATCATCACTAGACTCGATGATCATGACAGTCAGTTCAAGGCTCAAGCTCTTCTCAATCAAGAACAGATAGCATTTGGGCAAAGAATTGAGCAAGCCGTGAACAACATCTCGAGCATGCTAGCATCTAGTCGACCATTTGGCCAGCTTCCAAGCCAGAAAGAGCCAAACCCGCGAAAAGAACAAGCCAAGATGGTAACCGCTCGAAAACACCCAAACTTAATTGCTGATGCTTGTTCTGTCTTACGCAGGATCGCTAAAACTCCGGAGGAAGAAGAAGAACAGGAACCAGCGCCTAAGGAGGATGATCCTCCTCTTGCACCATACGTCGTGAAGCCTCCTTTTCCTAGAGCATTGCTGCCAAATGCAAGGATCGAGACTGGCATGAAGGGGAACAAGGAAGGATATCCTGACATCCGTATTAAGAAACCTATCTCTCCATATCCAGCTAAGTTATCTGATCCTGGTTCTTTTACTTTGCCTTTGGTAATCAATGATGTTGAGATCGAACGTTGCTTAGTTGATCTAGGAGCATCTGTTAATGTCATGCCTGTGAGCCTGTTTGAAAAGTTAAACCTAGGAGAACTTGAACCGCCTAGTATGCAACTCGTCTTTGCTGATAGATCACTTAAAACCCCTAAGGGAGAGATTAAAGACGTTATTACTAAATGTGGTCCGTTCACGTTTTTAGCTGACTATGTGATTATGGATACTAGTACGGATGATTCTACCATACTCATAGGTCGACCTTTCATGGCTACTACTGGAATGAATATTAACGTTCCAAATGGTTCTTTAACTCTAAGAGTTGGTAAAGAAACGAAAACTTTCCGTCTTAAAGATGGCATGAAATATGACTCCAGGACTGAAGAATCTCACTGCCTAGCTGTTGAAACTGTGGGGTTGGCCTCGGTCAACTTCATTTCTAATGTTTCTTCCAGTGTTTCGAGATCAATTGACACTGCAGGTGCTGAACAGATTACCGAGCAGAAGCAGAAATCTGTCGTTCAAAAGCCGCCTAAGAAGAAGGAACCGCAAGCCTCTTCTAAGCCACCGAGCACTAAATCGAGCAGACCTCGGGGAAAGGACAAGAAGACGAAGACCCAAATGGTCTGGAGGCCAAAAATTCAGCCGTCTTCCACCGAGCCAGCTACACCACCAATTAGTTCCGAGAAACCGGCGCTGGAACAAGTATGGAAGGAGAAGCCGAAAGCATCTCCTAAGGAAATACTAACGATCACCGATCCTGGTGATACCAAGACGAAGAAAGAAAAAGAGAAACCGACATTCCTCATTCCTTCCATCGTCACACTAAAGAAGGATGACCTCTCTAGAGAGCTGTTCGGACCATTCAAGTTCGTTGATCATCTTCCCGACGGACGTACCAAACTACTACATGCAAACGGGAAGAGATTCACGCTTACCGGAGAAGTCCCGAAGCTGTACTTCATGAACTCCGACGCGAGCGTTAAGGAGAATCTAAGTTGGGATGTCTCCTAATACCGTCCAGGTATCATCCAGCTCAAGGACGTTAATAAAAGAGCGCTTCGTGGGAGGCAACCCACGGCTGGAGTCTGTTTTTAATTTTTTGACAACTTGGTATTTTAGAGTCGGTTCGAGGGAGCCAAAAGTGTCAGTTTGTTTGATTTATTATTTTTCGTGTAGAGTTTGTGTGTCATAGAGTCAGTCGCAAGTTGATTGAGGTCTTTCTAATTTTTGTGGATTTAACTGTGATTTTCTGAAGTTGGCTGTATTTGCGAAAATATTTTCAACCGAACAGTTCAAAATTTTCGGCGAAACTAAAACCCCATTTTTGGCGAAATCGATTTTTGGTTTTCACTGATTCTCCCTATTTATTATTTTCGGTCCAAAATGAATTATGTTTTCTGCTTGGAGCAGTGTATTTGAACTGAAATTTTCGGCGAAACCGTGTTCTTGTTTTCGGCGAAAACGCACTTGAAAATCCGACAGTGTATTTGAACTAAAATTTTCGGCGAAACCACCCTCTTATTTTCGCCAAAAATTATTTTGAAAATCACCCCACTATTCCTTTAAAATCCGGATTTACTTCCTCTCTCTCCTTCACTCATTTTCGTTCAACAACCCGAAAACCTTCCCCCCTCATCTTTTTAAAACCGTCGCCGACCACCCACTCTTTCAAACCGCCACCGCCACCATTTCCCCGCCGCCGCCGCCGTCACCAAACGCCACCGCTCCCTTACCCTCCCAATTCCGAATCCATCGAGCCCTAGAACAGCCAAATCGGAGCTTTGCAGCTCCAGTTCACCGAAACCCTCATTTTCAACGTTTTTCACCGATTCCTCTCAACCCGTTCATTTTTAGCAGTCATGACTTCAAGGTAAGTTGTAGAACTTTTCAATACGAATCTTTTGACATATAGATTGCTTAATTTCGTCGGGGTTGACTTTCGGTTGACTTTTCGGTTTGCCTCGTTTTGCGTGCCGACTGTTTTCATGTGAACTAGGATTAACAGAACTTATAGGACTGTTCTAGCATGCTTAGGGAGTTCCATGCTTAATTTCCTTATCAATTGATCATATGTTGCTATGCATCAGATTGATTCCTTGTTATGTTGACTTGTGAGAATGTCGGTTTGACCATGAACTGTATTTGATCGTTTGGCTGTCATAAATGTTCATTCTCGTTCAGATTATCGTGCTTGCCATTTAAGATCATATTTGACCGTCATTCTCCAAGTTATAATAGTCTTGCCATGATTAGGGTTCGATATGCCTAAATGTTGACTTTCTAAATGTCGGTTTGGCTTTTTGAACTCTGATTGTGCTTATCCGATTCTGGCTGTTCCTAAGTATGTATTTTACTGTCTATGATTACCGGTTACTCCGCTTTGCTTACCCCACTTAGTTTCCCTCATTTCTTTGTGAAATTGAGTTTTTCTACTAAGTGTGGGGTAAGGTTTTGGTTGACTAATCTATTTTCATTCTGGTTTTAGGAACACCACTTATGAGCGCAGGACTAAGGCGCGACTTGATGGCGCCTCGAGCTCAGGAGCTGCCGCTTCCGTCACACCTACTGTTCTGGGTCCACCACCTGCACTCCCTCGCCGGGCTGGGTACCATCGCACTATCGCCCGTCTACCTGACTTCTACTTTGAGTGCTTCCAGAAGCTCGAGCACGTCCGGGGAGCTGACGAGGATTACCACCGGAACGTGCATGACGCCTTAGCACCGGCCGGTCTCCTCGAGCTGACCACCATCGCCGCCGAGTTCCCAGACATTGCCCTCCAGGAGTTTTGGGCAGCCTTTGATCTGGATGAGCACAAGAGGAAGCAGCGCCAGAAGGTTGTCACCTTCTATCTTGGTGGGGTGTACAGGCAGCTCACCTACGATGAGTTTGCCGCTCATCTCGGCATCCCCTACGAGCACTATCATGATCATCACCTTGGTTGGGGAGAAGATGATGACGAGGAGGAATACCACGTGCTCTGGAGCCACATGACAGGCGTGCCTGGAGATCGCCTCGGAGCGGGCAACTTAGTTAAGTCTCTCTCTCACCCGCTCTTTAAATTTATTCATATGGTTTGGCGTAGATCCCTTTTATATGCACCCGACAAGGATCGCCACCATATCCTCAAGGAGGAGCTCATGCTTCTCCGAGCCATCCGAGAGAGCTACCCTCTACACCCCGGCTGGGTACTGGCTCGCATCTTCCGCCAGAAGACCAGGAGGAAGATGCCACCTCGCAGGCTCTTGGGGGCAACTTCATAGGACAGCTCATCCTCTCCTTCGGCATCAGCCATGAATATGGCCCGCACATTCCACGACACCCAGTTAGGACCGTTGGAGGAGACTTGGCGGTTGAGTACGACTTAGAACTCGACCTCAGTCCCCATGTAGCAGCTGATCCTCCACTCCAGCCTATGGTCGAGTCGGAGGAAGAAGATGATGCTGAGGAGCAGCAGCCGCAGCCGCCACCAGAATTCCAAGATTATATACCCTCGCCACACCATCAGGCAGGGTATGCTCACCAGTCGCCGCCGCACATTCCCGATCCATACCAGGCGCCTCCCCAGCAGCCCCGACATCACCCCGCGGATGTTGGAGAGTTGTATGAGCGACTATAGGAGTGGCGCATCACCGACAACGCCACTCAAGAGGCGCGGTGGACTATTATGCAGCAACATATGCGCCGCGCCGACCGGCGGTATGAGGCACAGATGGCGTGGCAACGCCAGCTCGGCGAATTTCTCCACTTTCCACCTCCCGGTTCACCGGACCAGCAGTGATCGGGTTGTATTCCTTTTCTGGTGTCTTCTTTTTATTTATTCTTTTTGGATTTCGGTCCAATTTTTTTTCTGTGTGGATCCGGGACACTTGTCCCGGTTTCCTTTTTATGTTTCATTTGTTTTTGTTTTGTAGGGAGTAAGGAGATTCCCTTTGCTTTGCTTGGGTAGATTCCCTCCGCTCCGAGGATCCGTGCTCATCCACTACGCCAATCATCTCAATCCAGGTTCTTCTACTTCACTCTGAACTCTAGTCCCTTCACTGTGAGGACACAGTCTGATTTAAGTGTGGGGTAGGATGCTAGAGAACTTTGCATGAACTTGATTGCCCTTAATTGCATTATTTGTGTGCCTCGTGATTCCATTCCAGTCTCTCTAGCATTAGAATGGCTCAGTTCTTGATTTTTGATGTTAAGTTGTTGTTCAAACTTTTATAATGATGTTTAGACTGCTTAACCTAGAACTTGAGAACCAACTTGTATACTTTGATGCTAAATTGTCTGGTCAGAACAGAATTTTAAAATCACACTTGTAGTTTGTAGCCTTGATTGCATGAAAATGACCGAATCCGACTAGCAAACCAACTGTGAGCTTTTGATCCATTGCACGTAACTTGCAATTTTAATTTTTTCTGAGTGGTTTTCTGTTTACTTGAATGAGTTAGAATTTGCATGAGACCTACTCGAGACCACACGATGACACGCCATTCCCCATTTCTTTCATTCCCCGTTGATCCCCTATGGTTGTAGTTCTAGATTGACCTACCGGAAGTCGGTTTGTGGTAACCTGCCTATAGCCATTAAACAGGTGGTCTTAGCTAATATGTCAAGACGTGTAAACCCCTCTAGCAACTAAAAGAAAAACCGGCACAAAAGAAAAAGTAAGTAAAAGAAAGAAAAAGAGAAAAATTTCGAAAAAATGAAGAAAAGAAAGTCAGAAAAAGTTCAAAGTTTAGTTCAAATAAAACGTTCTTCTCCCTACAAATGGAAGAACGAAGTCAAAAGAAAAAGTTCAAAAGAAAAGAAAAGAAAAAAATCATGTAAAGGAAAAGAATAAGTGCCAGGTTGCTTGAGGGTATCGTAGGACGAGTGTTCATTATTCCACCCGTGTTTGGTTAGACGGTAGGAAGCCATGGATTCGATTCGAGGAAAGTTAGTCGAAAGCTACACCGCACAAAGCCATCATCATTCATTCCCATCATCCATTTCATTATAAACCCGAGTAGTGTAGTATTCATTACGGTCCTAGCAGGGAAGTCCTTCTTGACTAGATACTCGTGTTGTCACTATGGTGGAGATGTGGTCGAAATGCAAACCTATGGCAGAATTCGGTAACAGAAAATGATCGAGAGCAGAAACACGTCCCTAAACACAGAGAGTGAGAGTTCCCATTGTACTATATATATCATGTGTGAGGAGTCTGGTCGGTCAGGTCAAATTCGTACATACTTGGTTGCTAATTACTTGTCGTGTGCAGTTTATTAGTGAGACCAGGCAGTTTGGCTGATCTGTATGCATGTTAGGTTTCTTGTTCTAGGATCGATCTGTCTAATAATTCATTGTGTTTGATTGAGCTCCAATTTAATCGATCTTATCATTTATGAACATGAGCGTCTCTATTCAGTTTGCTTGAGGACAAGCAAAAGCTTAAGTGTGGGGTATTTGATGACACTCGATTTGACGTGATTATCAGCCTCATTTAAGCGACATTTCTTTGCTTAAGACATGGTTTTTAGGGTAGAATAATGAATATTCAATCGATTGCCCTATCTCGTGCCATTTGTGTTACCTTGGCCCGTTTCGGGTCTATTTGATGGTTTTCTAGTGTTTTCATGTTAGCACAGGTTTTTGTCGTCAAATAAAGTAGCCATGGACGTGTCTAAAGCATTGGAACATTGAGGAACTGAACCGGAATCGATCAAAGGAGCCAATTAAGTTCAAGCAATCTCCCGCCCGTTTACAAAGAAGATTTCGCCGAAAATACCTTGTTATTTTCGGCGAAAATATTAGTGCAAATCAACTGATGCCAAGTGAAGGATGGTTTCGGCGAAAACAATATGTTTTCGGACCGAAACCTATTCGGCAAAAAGGACAGAAGAAACAGTTGAATGACCATCCATTTACACAAGGATTTTCGCCGAAAATATCCCTATGTATTCGGCAAAAATATCAGGCCAATCCGGATCAGTTAGGGTTAAGTATAAGTACTTAACCCGGCGGCCCAAAAAGAGATCATAATTAATCATAATACAACTTTTCGAGATCAGAATTCAGAGAATCCTCTCAAGTTCTGGAGCGAAGAGTTGGAGTTCGAAGAGCAGGATAGAGATCGTGACGCCATCCCTTCCATCTCGGAGAACCAGAGCTAGGAGTGTAATCTACCAAAGATCGAAGTCTGTCAGAGTCGTCTAAATTAGGTTTTTCAGATTCTTTTCTGTTCTTCCTCTGAATGATGAACTCTTTCCTTGTCTTTGTTTCTTTTGTAATAATCATGAGTAGCTAAACTCGTTAGAGCTTAGACTAGATGAACCCTAAGTGACCCAGGGCTTTAAAGCGGTCACGGATCGGCGGTGATTAGATTCGAAATTCAATCAGTTCTTTTTCATGTTTGATTTGTTCTTCATTGTTCATGTTTCTTGTCTGGATTGATCACCTAGATTAGATTCTTGTTAAGCTAAGGATAGAAGCGAACGCTCGCCTTACTTTAGAACATCAAATTGAACAATTAACCTTATAATTGGAGCGTGCCTTTCGTAGGAACTGGTTAGGGTTAATTCACTGCAAGAGTAACTCATTAATCATTAGTAATTACACCAGTTAATTAAGTCGTTGCGAGAGGCGACCGTACCCGGGCGGCTAATTAATCTTGGTAGTTAGAACGGATAGAGCGAACGTTCGCCGGTCTTAAACCTAAGGGTAAGGAGTTATGGTGGTGTCTAGTAATTGATTGAATGAGAATCGAAATCCGCTGATCTGTTGATTGCCAATGCTCTGGGGAACAAAGGGGGATTCAAAGTCTAAGTTCGTCTGTCATCCTTGTTTTCAAACCCTAATCCCCGATCTGCTTTAGTTAATTTGTTTTAATTTCTCTGCATTTCTTAGAGATAGAAGTCGTGGAACTCACACCACGCACAACGTGTTTGCATTCGAGTACTTTGTCAGTTTTGAAGTAGCTCAGTCATAGGAGACCCTCGGAATACGATCTGCTATAGCTTTTTCTTAGCATTAGTAGTTTATTTGGTTGGACCCTCAACGATAGGTTCACCAGGTACGGTCGCCTCTCGCAACTACTTAACTTAACTGGTGAGATTACTAACGATTTATAAGTTACTCTTACAGTGGATTAACCCTAACCGGTTCCTACGAAAGGCACGCTCCAATTATAAGGTTAATTGTTCAATTCGATGTTCTAAAGTAAGGCGAGCGTTCCCTTCTATCCTTAGCTTAACAAGAATCTAATCTAGGTGATCAATCCAGACAAGAAACATGAACAATGAAGAACAAATCAAACATGAAAGAGAAACTGATTGAACTTCGAATCTAATCACCGCCGATCCGTGACCGCTTTAAAGCCCTGGGTCACTTAGGGTTCATCTAGTCTAAGCTCTAAGAGTTTAGCTACTCATGTTTATCACAAAAGAATCAAAAAGAAAGAAAGAGGTCATCATCCAGAGGAAGAAAAGAATAGAATCTGAAAAACCTAATTAAGACAACTCTGACAGACTTCGATCTTCGGTAAACCGCAATCCTAGCTCCGAGTCTCCGAGGTGGAAGGGATGGCGTCACGATCTCTTTCCGGCTCTTTGAACTCTAACTCTTCGCTCCAGAACTTCAGAGAATTCTTGGAATTATGATTATCAAAAGTATATTATGTCCTCTTCCCCCTTGATTTGGGTCGCCGGTTAAGTATTTATACTTAACCCTAATTCAGCCGGATTTCTTCTATTATTTTCGCTGAAAATACCTCACTATTGTTGCCAAAAATAATCGTGTAAATGGATGGTCCTTTGGCTGAATTCTCCTGTAATTTTTGCTTCGGCCGAAAACTTCCTTCAGTTGGCCTTAGTTGATTTGTGCTGATATTTTCGCCGAAACTTCCTTTGTAAACCGGGCAGGAATTTTCTGAACTTCATTGGCTCCTTTGATCGATTCCGGTGCAATTCCTTGAGGTTCCAACGCCTTAGACATGACCTTCACTACTTTATTTGACGGCAAAAACCTGTGCGAACACAAAAATACTAAAAACTATCAAATAGACCCGAAACGGGCCAAAGTAACACAGATGGCCCGAGATAGGGCAATTGGTTGAATATTCGCTATTCTACACTAAAAACCATGTCTTAAGCAAAGAAATGTCGCTTAAATGAGGCTGATAATCACGTCAAATCGAGTGTCATCACTAACAAATGGCCCCAAGCAGAAAATAGAAGGCTTCAAGGATTCAGGAGAAGGCCCATAAATGAGCTAGCTACGGGTGCCGGCATCAGTACCAGAGGGCACCGACCGGCACTCAACACCCAGCCCACTAATGACTCGAGCCTTCAGAGGTTATCCCCTAGCCTTAGAGTCCATTTGGTCCCAAGAGCAGCCCCCAGCACCCGCCACCCAAGAAGGAACTCATAAGATCGAAGAAATGAAGATCTTGGAGGGTGAGGGTCTGGAGGCTGATCGACCGGAAGCCCCGAGCCCGACCGGATCCGTACAAGACCTCAGCAGAGCCCAGCATCCAGAGCCCAAGAAGCCTCAACCTCGGCATCCGACGCCACCACCAATTCCAGCCAGAGACAAAAAGGCGGCACCGGCTTTGATGTAATCCTGGACACCAAGCCTGACTTGTACACAACTAATGCCGAGCCGGCCCCATCACAGATGCCGTGCCGAGAGAACACGGACCCCAGGCGTATACCAGCACCACCCCCGGAGCCTAGAAGAACCCAAGCCCCGGAGCCAAAAGATGCCCCTGGGAGGATGCTTATCTTCACCCAGGCACTGATGCCAACCCAAGGTCCATCCAAAGTAAGATACATGACCCGCCAGGAGCTGATGCTGATGCCGAGCCCAGACCCGGACCCCAAGCCGAGTCTAGCACCAAGTCTAGGCCCCAGGCCAACTCCCACGGGCCATCGGAACAAAGACCTACCTGAAGACATCCCTAAGGTACCCTTGGAAGAAGGCTCGAAGAAGAAGTCAAAAGGCCCGGACAGATTTGAAGAAGGCCCCAAGCTAAGCCTGCCACAGGCGCAGGGCCCATGCCAACGCCTGTACAAGGAGCTATTTTGGCCCAGCAAATAATTGTCCCGTGTCTTTTGGGAAATTGCAACTGCCCTGGATAGCTTCAAGCCCCAGGAACACTCTCCAACAAACGGAGCTGAATTTGGAGAAGAATTGTAGGGGATGGAACTAAACCAAGTTAGAGTGAAGCATGGTTAGAACACCAAAGAGGAAGACTCGGATGCTGATCCGAGGAAGCCCATACTAGGAGCTATAATCAGGCCACCACCTGAGCCTGATACAGGAGGAGAGTCCATCCAAGGAGAAGAGCCAATAGGTCAGCCCATGACCAAGCAGCCAAAGCTGGATTAATACTAAGCAAAGCTGGATTTCTGGACAGGTTCGTAGCCCGACAAAGAGTGACAAATATGGGTTATCTGGAGATAGAATTTGGGCTGATATCCAATATGAAAGTTGTAGCTCATGGAGTCTAATACTGATCTTCAAAATATCATAATTTTATGAATTGTTTTGGTATTTATTTGGCTAATATTTCCAGAACCCGTTTAGACAATTTTTGGGAAACTTGGCTCCCAAGTTTGGAGTTCCTGTTTAGGAAGGATATTTCCCTTGTACGAATTTTGCTTCCCTTTTAGCTTATATTATGATTATTTTAAGTCCTCTTTAGTACTCTATTAGGACTCTTTTTATTATTTCTTTATTAGAATAGGAAATAGCTATTTAGGAGGAATAAGAGAGCTTGTTTCCTACTCCTCCACCACCTATAACTAGAGGCCTTCGCCTCTCTTGTAAAACACAACTTTTATGAAGTAAACCCCCTTTTATATAGAACTGATGTTCTTTTCCCTTCAAGCGTATGTGAGGAGCATTAATTAAGGTTGGCTTATCATCAAGAGCATCCATCTCTTGGCGTGGCGCCCTCGACTTGATACTTCTGGTTCCTAGCTCAGTTGAAGCTAGTGGGTCAAAGTCCAATTCCATCCCTGGTTCCATAGGTTTTTCTCGTTGCCTTTGAAGATTAGCTTGCGGTGGTTAGGGTCACGGAGCATTGTCGGCCGTGGTTCACATCAGGCTTTCCTAAACCGGATGAGTCCTAATTAGGGTTTTCCGACCGGGAATCCGCCAGTTTAGGGTTTTTTACACGTTTTCTTGTTTTTTTTTCCTTTTAGTGTTTTGTTCGGATTTCTCTTTTAGAGAATGATTGTTTAGGATTAAACAAGTCCTTTTAGAGTTCTAAATAGGATTTGTTTCAATTCTTTATTATTTTACGAGTAATTTTCTAAATAGGAAAACAGTGGGGCTGTCACGGATCCTTAGTATAAATAAGAGGCTCTGGCCTCTCTTTGTAATCAGCTTTCCCTTGAATTAAATCAATTAACAGAACTTTGTTCTATTCCCTTCAAGCCTTTTCTCGTTGTTGCATAGCTTAAGGTTGGCATTATCGACAGAACCATCCATCTTCTGTAGTTGCGCCCCTCGACCAGACACTTAGGGTTCTTGGCTGATATGATCCAACAATGCTGCCCCGATGCCAACCGGTATTCCTACACCCCACCAGGATCCCCTGGCCTAGGCAAGACCCTAGGGCCACTTAAGAAGTGCATGAACCCAAGGGCAGGCCATCCTCGAGCCCTAAAGCCAATGTATGACAAGAAATATCGACTAAACCCTTCACTTGCAGGTAGAAAGACTCCGAGGAAGGGAATGCTGACCCAAGCCGTGCTGATGGCCGAGGGTATAAGCCCTAGCACCGAAGAGAAGCTTCAGCCCGCTCCTAGTCTGACCTCCAGGAGCCCTGAAGAAGAAGTCGGTTCTTTGAGTGACCCTCTAGAAGCATTTCTAGAGTACAGAAGGAAGAGAGCCCAAGAACCCTCGGCCCGGAGAGGAGAGCTTTCAAAGAATGACCGTGAGCCAAGCTCTGAGAAGAATTGGAGTCCGTGGCCCCGAAGCATGACACTTGGACTGACCATGGAGAGCTACGTCCAAAGCTACCTGGAGGCCTACCTGAAGCTTAAGGAAGAAGGACCGAGCGGAAAGAAAGAAGGTCCAAGGAGAGAACAGCCACAAGCCCTAACCCGGCAGTCGGGCCGATCAAAGGAGTTCTATGAAGCCGAGCACGAGGATCATATCTTTTGGACAAGAAGGCCGGTCACTGAACCAGCCCGAAGCCGAAGCCCGCGACCGCCACCCGAGTCAAGCCCGGCGTTTGGCCGATGAAGCCCATCGGGCCGCCACACGCGCCCAACCAGCCCGAACAGCCGTATGCGGCCAGATTAGGGTTTTTGACCTAATTTAGGTCTTTTATTCTGCTTTATAGACTACAACTATTATTTTATGTTTTATTCCTTTTTAGTAGGATTATTTAGGGGTTTTAGGAGACTATTTAGGAATAGGACTCTTTATTTTATTATTCTTTAGAAGTAGTGATTAGGGAGGAGAGCTTGTTCCCTCACCTATATAAGGAGGCCGCCGGCCACCCTTGTAAGACACAACTTTTATAAAATAAACCCCCTTTGAAAGAACTTTGTTCTGAAACCTTATTGTATCTGCATGTTGCGATACTGAAGGCCCCGACTTATCATCAAGAGCATCCATCTCTTGGCGTGGCGTCATCGACTAGACACTTCTAGTTCCCGGCTATATACAGCCGACGGGTCAAAGTACTTATCCGCCCCCGGTTCCCGACGGTTCTACCTCGTTGCATGGTCTCAACTTGCAGTGTTCAAGGGTCGTCTGCCCATGGTTGCAGAGGTTCACATCATTGGCTATTGATGACACTCGATTTGACGTGATTTTCAGCCTCATTTAAGCGACATTTCCTTGTTTGAAACGTGGTTTTAGGGGTAGAATAGCGAATATTCACTCAACTACTCTATTTCCTACCGATTTGGTTACTTTGGCCCTTTTTGGGTCTAATTGATGGTTTTCTAGTGTTTTTGTGATAGCACAGATTTTTGCCATCATTTACGTAGCCACGGACGTATTCAAGACCTCAAGGAGTGAACCAGAATTGAACCAGAAATCAAACCGGAGTCAGAACCGAAGATCCAACTGCCTAGCACAATATTTTTGCCGAAAACTAAACACAGTTTTCGGCGAAAATACCTTCAGAAACTCACAGGCTGATTTACACTGAAGTTGTCGGCGAAAACTTCCTTAAGTTTTCACCGAAAATCCTAGAAGAAATCAACAGGGGA